>JAVMKO010000014.1:31165581-32365581 GCA_032164245.1 Sternotherus odoratus
AAGGCTCAAAAATGAAAAAAAATCTCAAATTTTTGAAAAATGATCAAAAAGGTGAAAAATGCTCCAAAATTCAGAAAAGGCTCAAAATATAAAAAAAAAATATCAAATTCTTGAAAAATGATCAACACGGTGAAATATGGTCAAAAATTCAACAAGACTCAAAAAATGAAAAAAATTCTCAAATTTTTGAAAAATAAGGAAAAAGGTGAAAAGGGATAAGAAATTCAGGAAAAGCTCCAAAAATCAACTATTTTTCATTTTTGAAAAATGATCAAAAAGGTAAAAAATGGTCAGAATTCCGAAAAGGCTCAAAAAATCAAAAATTTCTCAAATTTTTGAAAAATGATCAAAAATGTGAAATATGCTCCAAAATTCAGAAAAGGCTCAAAAAAATCAAAAAAAATCTCAAATTTTTGAAAAATGATCCAAAAGGTGAAAAATGGTCAGAACTCAGAAAAGGCTCAAAAATGAAAAAAAATCTCAAATTTTTGAAAAATGACCAAAAAAGTGAAAAATGCTCCAAAATTCAGGAAAAGCTCAAAAAATGAAAAAAATTCTCAAATTCTTGAAAAATGATCAACACGGTGAAATATGGTCAAAAATTAAACAAGACTCGAAAAATGACCAAAAAAGTGAAAAATGCTCCAAAATTCAGAAAAGGCTCAAAAAATGAAAAAAAATCTCAAATTTTTGAAAAATGATCCAAAAGGTGAAAAATGGTCAGAACTCAGAAAAGGCTCAAAAAATCAAAAAAATTCTCGAATTTTTGAAAAATAATGGAAGAGGTGAGAAATGATCAAAAATTCAGAAAAAGACTCAAAAAATGAAAAAAATTCTCAAATTTTTGAAAAATGACCAAAAAGATGAAAAATGTTCAAAAATTCAGAAAACGCTCAAAAAGTCAAAAAATTCTGGAATTTTTGAATACTGACCAAACAAGTGAAAAATGCTCCAAACTTCAGAAAAGGCTCGAAAAATGATCCAAAAGGTGAAAAATGGTCAGAACTCAGAAAAGGCTCAAAAAATCAAAAAAATTCTCGAATTTTTGAAAAATAATGGAAGAGGTGAGAAATGATCAAAATTCAGAAAGACTCAAAAAATGAAAAAAATTCTCAAATTTTTGAAAAATGACCAAAAAGATGAAAAATGTTCAAAAATTCAGAAAACGCTCAAAAAGTCAAAAAATTCTGGAATTTTTGAATACTGACCAAACAAGTGAAAAATGCTCCAAACTTCAGAAAAGGCTCAAAAAAATGAAAAAAATTCTCAAATTTTTGAAAAATAAGGAAAAAGGTGAAAAGGGGTAAGAAATTCAGGAAAAGCTCCAAAAATCAACTATTTTTCATTTTTGAAAAATGATCAGAATTCCAAAAAGGCTCAAAAAATCAAAAATTTCTCAAATTTTTGAAAAATGATCAAAAATGTGGAATATGCTCCAAAATTCAGAAAAGGCTCAAAAAATAAAAAAAATTCTCAAATTTTTGAAAAATTATGAAAGAGGTGACAAATGATCAAAAATTCAGAAAAAGGCTCAAAAATTCAAAAAAATCTCGAATTTTGAAAAATGATCAAAAAGGTGAAAAATGCTCCAAAATTCAGTTTTAAAAGGCTCAAAAAATCCAAAAAATTCTCGAATTTTTGAAAAATGACCAAAAAAGTGAAAAATGCTCCAAAATCAGAAAAGGCGCAAAAAATGAAAAAAAATCTCAAATTTTTGAAAAATGATCCAAAAGGTGAAAAATGGTCAGAACTCAGAAAAGGCTCAAAAATGAAAAAAAATCTCGAATTTTTGAAAAATGATCAAATAGGTGAAAAATGCTCCAAAATTCAGAAAAGGCTCAAAAAAATCAAAAAAATTCTCGAATTTTTGAAAAATAATGGAAGAGGTGAGAAATGATCAAAAATTCAGAAAAAGACTCAAAAAATGAAAAAAATTCTCAAATTTTTGAAAAATGACCAAAAACATGAAAAATGTTCAAAAATTCAGAAAATGCTCAAAAAGTCAAAAAATTCTGGAATTTTTGAAAACTGACCAAAAAAGTGAAAAATGCTCCAAAATTCAGAAAAGGCTCAAAAAAATGAAAAAAATTCTCAAATTTTTGAAAAATAAGGAAAAAGGTGAAAAGGGGTAAGAAATTCAGGAAAAGCTCCAAAAATCAACTATTTTTCATTTTTGAAAAATGATCCAAAAGGTGAAAAATGGTCAGAACTCAGAAAAGGCTCAAAAATGAAAAAAATTCTCAAATTTTTGAAACATGACCAAAAAAGTGAAAAATGCTCCAAAATTCAGAAAAGTCTCAAAAAATGAAAAAAAATCTCAAATTTTTGAAAAATGATCCAAAAGGTGAAAAATGGTCAGAACTCAGAAAAGGCTCAAAAATGAAAAAAATTCTCGAATTTTTGAAAAATCATCAAAAAGGTGAAAAATGCTCCAAAATTCAGAAAAGGCTCGAAAAATTATGAAAGAGGTGAGAAATGCTCCAAAATTCAGTTTTAAAAGGCTCAAAAAATCCAAAAAAATCTCGAATTTTTGAAAAATGACCAAAAAAGTGAAAAATGCTCCAAAATTCAGAAAAGGCTCAAAAATGAAAAAAATTCTCGAATTTTTGAAAAATGATCCAAAAGGTGAAATATGCTCCAAAATTCAGAAAAGGCTCAAAAAATCAAAAAAATTATCAAATTCTTGAAAAATGATCAACACGGTGAAATATGGTCAAAAATTCAACAAGACTCAAAAAATGAAAAAAATTCTCAAATTTTTGAAAAATGACCAAAAAAGTGAAAAATGCTCCAAAATTCAGAAAAAGGCTCAAAAATTAAAAAAAAAATCGAATTTTTGAAAAATGACTAAAAAGAGGAAAAATGTTCAAAAATTCAGAAAACGCTCAAAAAGTCAAAAAATTCTCGAATTTTTGAAAAATGATCAAAAAGGTGAAAAATGCTCCAAAATTCAGAAAAGGCTCAAAAAATCAAAAAAATTATCAAATTCTTGAAAAATGATCAACACGGTGAAATATGGTCAAAAATTCAGAAAACGCTCAAAAAGTCAAAAATTTCTCAAATTTTTGAAAAATGACCAAAAAAGTGAAAAATGCTCCAAAATTCAGAAAAGACTCAAAAAAATGAAAAAAAAAATCTCAAATTTTTGAAAAATGATCAAAAAGGTGAAAAATGCTCCAAAATTCAGAAAAGGCTCAAAAATTCAAAAAATTCTCGAATTTTTCATAAATGATCAAAAAGGTGAATAATGCTCCAAAATTCAGAAAAGGCTCAAAAAAGCAAAAAAATTCTCGAATTTTTGAAAAATTATGAAAGTGAGAAATGATCAAAAATTCAGAAAAAGGCTCAAAAATTCAAAAAAAATTCAAATTTTTCAAAAATGACCAAAAAGATTAAAAATGTTCAAAAATTCAGAAAACGCTCAAAAAGTCAAAAAATTCTCGAATTTTTGAAAACTGACCAAAAAAGTGAAAAATGGTCAGAATTCAGAAAAGGCTCAAAAAAATCAAAAAATTCTCAAATTTTTGAAAAATAAGGAAAAAGGTGAAAAAGGGTAAGAAATTCAGGAAAAGATCCAAAAATCAACTATTTTTCATTTTTTGAAAAATGATCAAAACGGTGAAAAATGATCAAAAATTCCAAAAATCGCTAAAAAAATAAAAAAAATTGATTTTGAGCTCTTGAAAAGTGACCAAAATGGTGAAAAAGGGTCAAAAATTGGGAAAAGGCTCAAAAAATCAAAAAATTCTCGAATTTTTGAAAAATGATCAAAAAGACGAAAAATGTTCAAAAAACAGAAAAATTTCAAAATATAAAAAAAAATTGAATCTTTGATAAATGATCAAAGAAGTGAAAATCCGTAAATTCAGAAAAGGTTCAAAAACAAAATATTTTGAATTTTTGAAAAATGATCAAAAATGTGAAAAATGCTCCAAAATTCAGATAAAGGATCAAAAAAACAAAAAAATGTTGAGCTTTTGAAAAGTGATCAAGAAGGTAAAAATGGTCAAAAATTCAGAAAAGGTTCAAAAAATCAAAAATTTCTCAAATTTTTGAAAAATGATCAAAACGGTGAAAAATGATCAGAACTGCAGAAAATACTCAAAAATCCATAAATTCTCGAATTTTACATAAATGATCAAAAAGGTGAAAAATGCTCCAAAATTCAGAAAATGCTCAAAAAATCAAAAAAATTCTCGAATTCTTGAAAAATTATGAAAGAGGTGAAAAATGATCCAAAATTCAGAAAAAGGCTCAAAAATTAAAAAAATCGAATTCTTGAAAAATGACCAAAAAAGTGAAAAATGCTCCAAAATTCAGAAGAATGGCTCAAAAAAATTCTCAAATTCTTGAAAAATTATGAAAGAGGTGAAAAATGATCCAAAATTCAACAAGTCTCAAAAAATGAAAAAAATTCTCAAACTTTTCTCCCAGGCCCATCTGCATTTTCTCCCTGGCTCTGGGGTAAATGAATCACCTTCCTACTCATCTTTGAATAAGTCTCTAAATCAGATTAACAGTAAGTAAGGTTGTTAATTGTATAAACTTGAACTCAATCTGTGGTGTCATTAACCTCATCAGGGGGAAAAATCCTAGGGAGGGGTTAAGGACGAATTAAGACTAGAATTGAGTACAGTAAAACCTCCATTTAACGGACTAATTCGGGCCAGGGGGTGTCTGTTAAATCAAAAAGTCCATTATTTAATTTTTTTAAAAAACGAGCTGTCGGAGCAGCAGCCCACCTGCCACAGGGCCGGGGTGGCAGCTCCGCAGCCCGCCCGCTGCCGGGACCTGGGCGGCAGCCAGGAGCCGTCAGCCAGCCCGCTCGGGTCCCAGCTGCTGGGACCCGGGTGGCAGCCGGGGACCTGTCAGCTAGCCCACCCGGGTCCCGGCTGCTGGGACCCGAACGGGACCCGGCAGCCAGCCAGCCCGCCCACTGGCGGGACTTGGGCGGGAGCCGGGAGCTGGCAGCCAGCCCGCCCGCTGCTTGGACCCGGGCGGGAGCCGGGAGCTGGCAGCCAGCCCGCCCGCTGCCTGGACTCGGGCGGCAGCCAAGAGCCGGCAGCCAGCACGCCCGCTGTCTGGACCTGGGCGGCAGCCGGGTCCCGGCAGCCAGCCCGTGAGAAATGGATTTCGGATGCATCAGACTTGCTCAGAAATTTTGTCTGTTGCATCCGAAGTCCGTTAAATCAAGGTCCCTTAAATCGAGGGTTTACTGTAGCTGTGAAGTCTGTGTAAGTGTATGCTTTTCTCTTCTCTTTATTAAACCTTTTTTTGTTATAAGAAGGGTCTGGTTATTTCCCTTGGAGTTGTCCTAGCTTTGGATCAGACACAGCTCACAGCTAGTGAGGGTCTGGGTGCTTGAATTTCTCCCAGGTAGCCAGGTGGAGGGGTGGATTGAAGTCTGTGTTCTTTCTCTCCCCCACGTGGCAAGGGGGAGGAGTGTTACTATAGGGGTTTTTAATGTGCCCCACTCCATGGTTTTGGGGAAATCACATTAATGGTGGCAGCGGGTCCCAAGCCCCAACTGGAGAAGTTTGGGTTTTGGGGGAAAGGATTTAACTAAGGCTGCGAAAGTACCTTGAAGTTAATTGGTCTTGCATATAAAAGATCCCATCTTTACCCTAGAGTTTAGAGTGGGGAAGGTAATCTCTTATAACCCCCCCCCCCCTCATTAAGTTCCAGGGAGAGCTTAACAGTCCCCCACCCCCCCGTTTGAAGCTCCATGGGATGCTAAACGGTCCCCCCCCCCCCGCTGTCTGGAAGCTCCTGTGGGAGCTAAAAGGGACGTCCCCCACGACATTAAGCTCCAGGGGGAGCTTAATTGTCCCCCACCCCCTTTGAAGCTCCAGGGGAGCTATACGGCCATCCCCCCCAGCCACTAATGTCCAGGGGGAGCTTAACGGTCACCCCCCCCAGCCTGGAAGAGGGTAGAGCTTAACAGTCATTGCCCCTGCCCCCCACTGCCTGGAAGCTACTGGGGGAGCTAAACGGCCATCCCCCCGCCATTAAGCTCCAGCGGGAGCTTAACTGTCCTCCCCCCTGCCTGGAAGCTCCAGGGGATCTAAACAGTCATCTTCCCTGCCTGGAAGTTCCAGGGGGGGTTAAACGGCCGTTCCCCAACTCCATTTCGCTCCAGGTGGGAGCTTAATGGTCGTATCCCGCCATCTAGAAGCTCCAGCGGGATATAAACGGCCGTCCTGCCCGCCATTAAGCTCCAGGGTGAGCTAAACGGTTGTCGTCACCCCCGGAAGCTCCAGGGAGAGCTAAATGGCCATCCCCCTACCATTAAGCTCCAGGGGAGTTTAACGGTCACCCCCTCTCCTGGAAGCTCCTGGGGGAGCTTAACAGTAGCCCCCCCCCGCCGTTGAGCTCCTGGTGGAGCTAAACAGCTGTCCCCCCTGCCATTAAGCTCAGGGGGAGATAAACGTTCATCCCCCCCCCCCCCCGAACCCGGCCTTCAGGCCAGCAGTTGGGGTAGACACTGCACACACTGGAAACCCTGTGGGTCAGCACAGCCCCCTCCCACCCACTAGGCATCAGCTGTTCTGCAATGTGCTGGGCAGGGGGGAGCTTGGAGGAGGGGCAGGGCCTGAGGTGCAGTGGGGGGTCAAGAGCCCCCTGACAACTTGGTAAATGGGCTCCTATGGTGAGGGCAGAGTAACAGTCTGTAAGCCGAGGCCCTTAGAGCAGGGCATCAGTTAGGGGCTCTGGTGGGGTGAGCACCAAACACTGGCCTTCTGTAGTTTGGTCTGCATAACATTCAGCATGAAAAACCAGTCTCCTGCATTCTCATGTGATTCACTGGAGTGCAACAGACCAATTGGTCTGGGAACTTCACTTCCCTAATTCTAATGAGTGGGCTGACCGCCAGTTCAAATCTACTGGAACTCTTGTGGAGAACATGGACTGTCAGATATGCCTTGAGTTGACAACCAACACCTTTTCCAACCTATCAGGTTTAGCAAACATGCTCCCATCCTGTTTACAGTTTGGGTTTGTATATATTGACTCTGTTTAGCCATAAAAAGTTACATATTCCGGTTTACCAAAAACATTTGTTCCATTGAGACATGCTGCAGTTGGTGAGGTTCGCACTAGGATAACATCTTGAAATCGAACTCAGTTTAAAACAGCATGTGACTTGCCATGGCCTCTCAATGCACAATTAAGTCATCACTTATGGCATTCAGAACTAGCAATTTTTGGATACCGGCAGACGGTTCGGGGATGATGTGCATAGCCCACTCTTAAGCTAACTAGGGAGCTGATTAGTGTTCTTGGAGCATCATCGCATGTAAAGCACAGAAGGCATACATCTGATCTATTGTGAGGATCACTTTGAAAATATCTGTAAAAAAGATTGGCAGTCTTTAAAGAGAACCCCTTGAAGTGCAACAGGTAGGAGATGAGTAATGGGCTACGAAGACGTTCATCTCTAGGATACTACTTCAAACCTGGCCTAAGGCAGTACGGTCAGATTTTTTAAACTACAAAATAAGCGGCCAGATTCTGTTCAGTCTCTTGATGGTTGTTTGATCTGCAACTCAGCTGGATGGCCAGTAGAACAATAAAAAAAAAAAATCAATCAGGATCAGCTTTAGAAAGTTTCACTCTGGACAAAGCTGTGGGTGAATCCCTTTTAATTCACAATTAACAAAGATAAAACAAGTAAAAACCTGCAGACTTTTTTTTTTTATTAAATTCTCCCATTTCATCTGTACAGAAAAGAAGCACATTATGTTCAGAATCTCGGTAACATCTCAAAATTACACAGCGTGAACATGTAAAAAACAAGAAACAGCCAGGATTTTATACACAGAAAGGGAAAAAAATTTACAAAGAGTCTTGTTAATGTTACGTTAAAAAAAGAACTAAGTTCAAACAGTTTTTGCTGTACAGTCTGATTTCTTGCTTGGGTCAGTTTTGTACATTGTACTTGGGGAGGCTCACAATATTATCCCTGCACACTACCTAGAGGCCCTTCCCTGTGCATGTGTCACCATGTCTCCCCTTATACAAACATCCAATCTCTCCAGTGCTCTTTGCACGCTGGCATTTCCATGACCTACCCTAGAACACGGATCTTTTGCTTTCAACCAATTACGCGATCAAAACAATTTGTTTTTGGAAACGGTTGTTGCACAGGCTGCTTCTATCTAGTAAAGAGGGGGGGATACAGTTTCCCCTGCCTTACAGACAGGTTCCACAGGCCCAACAGTGCAAGAGAAAAGCAGCAGTACCAATTTACTAGATTGAGATCTTGGCTCTCCCAGTTAGTACTCTCCTCTCCCATTCAACTGAGCCTTCACTGTGACGTAGAGCACATACCGTGAACGGGACTCAACACCATGGCCCATTATTAAGCTGAAAACCTAGGTTAGCCCATCTCCTTTACCCTCAGAAGCTGGAAAGCAACAATACATGGTTGGGAGCTGCTCCTCTCCATGACACTATTGTGAAAAAACTCATTTGTTTAGTTAAACCACAAGCAGTTTATAAATCTATACAGAACTATTTAATAGGAGGAATAAAGCTAGCGGACCTGTTCTGATTTTGTCACACACTGAACTCAAAATTAACCTTGAAAATCAAAAGCTAACAAAAAGAGTCAATCAACTACATTCTTTCTGAACTAAATAGTTCTGTGTTAACAGAACTCATCATCCAATTTAAGCACATTCACCTGAGTGTGATAAACAGAGCTTACCGCCTCTGGCACAGAGTTTGCACATCACATTTTCCTCCCAGCTTCTCCCTCTATGCATCCCCTGCAAAGAAAAGCAACTTCTTTGCTAACAATAACTGCATGTTAGAAACAGCTATCCTGCTCAGCCCTCCCTCGTATATAGTGCATCTTCACAGAGCATGCTCACAAGAAGCTCACATACGGCCAAGATCACCATGTTTGCATGGATCACATGTGCCAGACTCTGGAAGGAAGCCTCACGTATGGAACTTGCAGAGAATTATTCTTACTTCCGTAAGGACTTCCAGCCCTTCTGAAGCAGCAGAGGAAGAGGGACACAAGCTTCATGTGAAGCACAAGGGAATGCTGCTCCTGGTCTCACCCTTAACTGCAGCCACCTGCATATGAAAAGTGATTTTTCTGGGAGGCAAGAAAACTCAGGGGACAGAGCTAACCAAAAGGCAACAAAAAAGAAAAATCAAAAGACTTGGATTTGACCCATAAGTAAACAATAAGTAAGGCTATTTTGTTACAAGCACACACAAGCAACCACAATCTGGTTAGCCAGAGTGAAGTATTGAGATGTAGGTGCGATACACAATCCTTCCCATGTTATTCAAACACATCTTGATTGGTGAGAATAAACTCTGAATGTACCATTAGGTATCTGAGCAGAAGAGGAAGGCAGGGTGTAGAGGATCACCATTCCTTACTAGGAGTAATTTCCCCCCTTGGATATGCTAGTCAAGCCATTCCCAGGAGCATCAGCTCTATAATATCTAGAACAAGCCCACAAGAAGGAATGCTTAGCCATGGGAAGGACATACATTTACAGTATACTACATGGAGTGGATAGCAGGCTCCCTGAACTGAGGGGTGATGGTTAAGTCAATGCTGGAGGGGAATGATGAACATTAGGGCTAAGAGTAGGGAAGTGGCAAGGAGGCCTCAGATTTTAGAAGCCACCTTCCACCAAGTCCCCTCTGCAATGGTTGATTCCCAAGTATTTTTAATGTTCTCATTAAATCAAAGTAAAAAGTTTCCCTAAATTCAAGGCAGTCATGCATTTTACAATTGTGTATTTCCCGTTCCCTTCCTGCTCTAGGGTGGCATTTCTAACATACTGCGTTGGAATATTTCTAATCTCCCTAAAAACGTGCTCCTATGCCAGAGTCATTGTGTTTAGCATGCCAATAAGAAAGGGCTAAAACTGTGGCAGCCAGTGACAAAGTTCTCTTTGCCCAGTGCTAACCATGTCAGTTCCCTGCAAGAAACGTTACAGACGGCAACCATGCGGAAACATACATCATGTCACACCTTCCTCTTCCCCCACTCCCAGTAGCCCCACTGTCCAATGACATCTGAAACAAAGTCCCAGGATGAAATTTTGAAGATTCAGATGCTCAATGCAATACCCAGAAAGTGCAGTTGCTGCTTGGAGTTTGCTTAGTGAATGCTTCACACCAAAGGAACAATCTAGTTAGCAATAGACGCACCTGGAAAAGAGGAAGGTCTCGGCACTACACAGTATCAGGGACGAGGATTGCAGTTGGTAAAAGTAATGAGACAATACTGCATTCAAACTGAACACAGACACACACACACACACACACGCTCCACAGAACAATGTCCACTCTTTACCATCTAAGGCTCTGTTCTTACCCTCTGCACTACACACCTGACAAGTCTTTTGCCTTTAACATTCCACTTACATCTACTGCAATGGAAAATGCAGGAAATCAAGTCTTCCCATGTCCTAACCTACTCCAATACCGAAATTATGTTGGCAAGTAAAACAGCATTTCCCTTCTTCCCCACCAAGATTCGCTGGCAAACCATCTACAGTATTTCACTACAATTACATTTGGGGTTCACCAGAAGATGCTAGTCAATGTATCTTACACCTCCTCAGCTGGGTTCTTCAAGTTAAACAGGTAGCAAATGCTCCCTCACAAATACAAAGTCTCTGGATGGCAATTCAATTTTGCCTTAGCAAAATTTAGGCAGTGCTAGGATTGCCAAACAAGCAAGACTGTGCATTGGGGAGAATGTAGAATCTTGTTCCCCCTCCTCCTGCACTTTGAATCCTGCAGCCTCGACAGTTGCACAAGTGTTGCAATGACACGGAGTGAGGTGAAACCATGTGCTTTTGCAACTGCCACACACACACTTGTGTATCAAGAAAGTGATGTGATCTGCCATTGCCTTCCTGGCCCTCAGCTTCATTCACTCATGCAGAATCAGGGAAACCACACATGTAGCATTGGGCAAGGAAGGTGAGGGAAGTAATTTAGGCTACATTTCCATTTCAAGGATGACTTACATGTCACCTGCTTGGAAACCTACAGCACATCAAACAAGGTGACATCTCTTCTACGGAACCTGCTCCACTGCTCAGATTCTCCCATCATCCCCTGTTCAATCTTTACAGTCCCTTGGCTCATGTTTCGACTCCAGACACCGCCAACCATCGTCTTTCACATGAGCTTTTCTAGTCTGTCATCACCATACTACTAAGACTATGTCTCAAAAATACTTTATTTTCTATTTTTAAAGTGGCATGGTGAAGATAACTTTGTACCCCTCTCTAGCATTTTGCAAAAGCAATCACAGTATTTTTAGAGATCAGTCTGTTTACACAGCATAATCAGAATCAGCTGGTCCACATTCAGAAATGTGTATCAGATCAATACATAACACTGGAAATTTCAGAAATTACTTAGCTGTGCAATAACAGGGAGCAGGAAAAGAAAGTAATGGATCAAACCTAGTTGGACAGTGTTAGGCACATGATTTATATTTCAGCACGCATAGGAGAACACAACAGGTTAATAAAATATATCTATATCTTACTGTACATGCCAACTTGTGCAACACTGCCACATTTGAACCACTCAACCTGTGTATCCCAGGTCCCAACCAGAGAGAGGGGCCCTAGAGAAGGTTCCATTCCTCAGGTAACAAGATGGTAAGAAGTTACCACACCTAAAGGTGTTTCTACAAAACCATCTCCCAGGTTCTGGAAATGGGACTAGAGCCTACGTGTGCACATCAGTGTGTGACAGTTATTCCTCTTTAAAGATCAACATGACTGTCCTTCTCACACTATCAACATACTTTCCTGCTTGGCATTTAGGGCCAGCACCTCCGATCTACATCCCTAGATGCCAAATTCCATCTATATCAACTAGTGTTTTAGAGGTTTGAAAGCTTTACTCTATTTTTAATGCTGTAACTCAAACAATTAAGACTCAGAGGCTGAATCACTGAATCACCCATAAATGATCCTTCTATTGAAACAGACACTGGTATCTCAATCCCATTCAACATCACGGGGCAACGTGCTGCGTTGTATCATCATGACCATCTTTGAATAGCTAATTGGGGGGGAGGTATTGTGTCTTCACTTGGGAACAGAAGGGAGAAATAAAGGAGTGACAAAATTCAACTGCATTGCCTTTGATGAATGAAGCTTAATATGCTAGTTAATCAGGGTATGTACAATGCAGCCATCAATGCATTACACTGACTGGCTCTTCTATGCCTAACCTCCACACCTGTTCCCTAGCCTAATGAAGTATACACTTTATGGCTCAAATGGTGTATCAGATCACTGGAGTTTTTGATCCTAGCCAGTATTTTATTTTGTCCTGTGAGTGGCAGAGGAAAACGGTAATTGGAGGGCATCATCTTCTCAAACAAAAGGAGGACTCCGCTGACTGACATCCTTAGCAGTCTGAAACTATGACCTGAAGATTTTTGGGATAGGATGAGCAAGATGTCCAAAACAAGGCCAAATGCGGTGAGTGATGCAATTTACCCTCTAATTTCCTACCTCAATTTTACCCAGCCACAGAGCATGAGTACATCACAGTAAGAAACACTGCCTAAGTCATATGATTAGTACTTATATATTTTTCTTCCTTTAAAAATTTAGTTAAAAACTGCTTGGGCTGCAGGTCATATCAGTCTGATTTGGTGACGGCAGGTCCAATGATACAATAAAGAGATTCATCTACAGGCAGGTAACAGGAGTCCGCTAACAAAGGGGTAACAAAAGCTGCTGGCTGGGCTGCCAATGTTGAATGCTGACTCTTTCATAGGATGGTGAAGATGCCATGGATGAGATCCAAGATGGGAAAACTGATCAGACACCTGCCGCTGTTCAAATTCTTTTTTTATTCTCCTCTCCCAAGAGGGGGTGGGTGGGCAGACTATACAGAGGAGGGCTGTACAAACTGGCAAGCATTTCTTCAGCAGGCAATCCAGGCTCTACCTGTCCTTGAGCTCTCGTGTCACCCTCTTGGTGATGCGTCCGCACAGGAGGCCAAACAGGAAGAGTACACAGATGGTGACTGTGATAACAGACAGGATGTAGTTCTTGGACGGAGAAGTCATCACTTGCATAGCAAGGTCAGAAAAGCCTTCTGCTGGGGCAACCTAGGGGGTGAGGTGGGAAACATAATTAACAGGACTTCACTTTCTAGGTCAGTCTTTGCAGAGAAATGAACGTCACGTAGAACGATGCTATTTTACGAGCTGGATAAGGACACCTGTAAATTGCCTGTTTGCCTCCTGTACGCATCCAGCAAGCTCTCTTTTTATAAGTGAACTTTCTCTGGGACACAATTACGTAACACACATGAGCTGGGATCTACCAATAGGCTTGTAGGAGATGGACTTCTTCAACTGGGACACAAAGCTCTAAAGCACCTGAATGCCCAAACAACATCCTAGCTCTTCCTGTAGCTCTCTCCAGAATCCTGCCTTTCTGTTCACATCAGTTCATGTCACCCCTCCCACCCCCATAGCTCTTCCTCCATTGGCACCCTTTGCCCTGCTTGTGAACTAGTCCCAAGGGGCACTGAGAGAAGTACGATTATGCAAGTAATCCAGATGCCGAGAAAGGGGTTGTATAAATAAATTAAGGGTCCTTGTGGTAGGGTGGGGAAGGCTCAGAGGCCCCCTGCTGGAGGCCTCAGGGTTCTGCCACACTCATCCCAGATAAGGAGCAATGAAGTCCTCCAAGCAGGCTAGAGTGGCTGTAAGGGAAGCAGCCTATCAAGGCCCAGGGTGGCCCTATAAAAAAGGAGCTAGAGCCAGACAAGAGCAGTGCAGTTCCTCATTAGAGCTGGAGGAGTATGAATGGTGCGGCTGGCTGAAGGAACTGCAGCACAACGGACTCCCCAGAGCTAGTAAGGACTAGGGTAGCATGGAAGAGCTACTGGGTCTGAGCTTAAAAGAGCTCTGCGCTAAGGGTAGGACACCAATGAAAGCTGGGGCCCCAAGTAGTGGGCAGGCCCCGATTCCCTCCCAGAGGCCATGGAGGAAGAGCCTACAATTGGACATCAGTAAATCCTCAGAAGGGGACTGAACTCTCAGGAGGCCCAGCTAAAGACTGGGGCCAAAACAGACTAAGAAAGAGGGCAAAACTACTGCCGCCAGGGGGGAAGGCCAGGGTGTCCAGACTAATGGCAGTGCTGGGACAACCATGACAGTCCTTTCCATTTTATTGAATTAAGGTCAAAACTTTGTTCTTTACTTGGCATGGGACTCTGAATGCAGCCTGACATACACAATACATGCTGCAATACCTAGGCACAGCAAGATCAGAATGGAACAAAGCAGCAGCCTGAACTCTACATTACCACCTCATTTATTAACTGAACCCTGTTTTGTATTTATTAAACCACCCGATCCGTAATCTGAAAGCAGAAAGACTGTCTTTTCCCACTGTTCTGCTTGACAGAGGCATAACACATTTGATTGCATTCAGTCACTTCACAGGACTGAGGCACGTCTTTAGTCTTCCTGTGGTTGAAAGCACAATCCCCATCTCGCCCTCCTACCAATTCCTTCCCAAGACACTAACAGACTGAATCACAAGAACCATGTCTCAGTTTCCGAACAGGGGTTCCCAAACAGTGGACTGTGAAATGGCCCTGGGTGATCTGCCAGCGCACCTGCATTCTCTCCTTAAGCTCTTAGTAAATCTTTAACTCCACATGTAATCTACGTAAAGGATATAGGAAAAACTATTTAAAAAAAGAAAGCTGCAATATGTCAAGTTTAATTCTCGTGAGTACAACAGTGTGTTTCAATGCAACGTACATACACTCTACCATTTACAACCGTAAAAAATGGCCAGCAGTATTTCAATCTGACATAGATTGATTTACTTTTTAAAAACAAGAAGGGTGCACTGATGGAGAAGATAATGAAAGCCCCAGACCAGCTGCAGCTACACAAAATGAGACAGCCAAAAAAATAATTAAGTGATCGGAAAATAAGATGTGATACGAAGTTTGGATTCTCCTTTACTGGATCAAATGAGTCCTGTTGCTTCAGAGTGTTATATTATAACTGTTATTTTATATTCTATTTACCATATTTCTTTCTTTCTAATTAGTAGAGAGGAGGATTGGGTCTTTACTTAAACAGCACAGAAATTCAGATTTCAAACTAAAAATACAATATAGTGTTCATTGGACAATTATTTTGTTTTAAAAACAAATACCACAATGTGTTGAAGAATTTTGTTAACATTGTGGTGTTGCTTATTGTTCAGCTTTATACAGTGTATATGTACACATTGTGTTTTCCCTGTCTGAACACAACATTTTGCTCAACATTTTTTAAATTGTAGTTTTACTAAAACTGCTTGGTTTCAAAGATCTTGAAGCATTTCTTTGAGTATAGGAATTTCTATCATTACAATTATTTACATTAAAAAAAAGAAAACGTACCTTTTTTCCAGTGTTATAATTTATATGTATTCAATAATTACAATTAATATATTTTCCTCAAAAAGTATGAATAGTGGCTCACACTGCCTGTTGCAGCGGCACAAGTGGGCCTTGGGGAAAAGTTTGGGGGGAACCCTCTGTCCTAACAGACACCTCACCATTGCTCAATGCCAAAAGCCAGGTGGGGTTTAGAGCCCATCCTGCATCCTCACCTTAGCAGCATAGCTCCACATTTCAATCCGATCATTAAGGCGTTTCTTACACTCAGGCTGTAACCTCACACGCTTGTCTTCCAAAGCTTCCATTAAACAAGACATCTCTGCAAAATAGAGAACACCACACACAAACTAGCTCCAGGAACAGGCCACAATATAGAGTACTTGGGAGGTGCATTCCAATTCCTCAGAACATTGATTGTCTGTTTACAAAGTTGTACAGCTAAGCCATCCATCACACTTCCTATGAATCAGTGTTGAGAAATTTAACCTAAGACTGGTTTAACCCTCAGAGGTAGCAGCCCAGCTAAGGTCTCACTTCCAACATTTAAGCGGCAAGGAATGCTGACACACAGAGGAGGATTAAAGAGTTAACTTTAGATAGCCAAGGCTAAAGCTCAGCTGAACTGATAGGATATTTTAGGATTCACAGAGCAGCTCACTACAAATATTTTAAGAATGCTAAACCCCATGTGACTTCTCCAAGAACTTAAGAGGAAGTTCAGCACAAGACAAGGATCTGCCTGGAGTCTGTATAGACTGTGGCCTTGTCTACACTACATGGGGAACATTGATCTAAGCTATGCAATTTGAGTTACATGACTAGCATAACACAAGTTGACAGTGTGGATCTACTTACTGTGGGGTATACACTACGCAATGTTGATGGGGAACACTCTTCCGTCGACTCCCCTTACTCTTCCCGTTCCAGCGGAGTACAGGAGTCGACGGGAGAGCGATCTGCAGTCAATCTGGTGGGTCTTCTCTAGACCTGCTAAATCGACTGCCGATGCATTGATCCCCCGAGTAAGTGTAGACAAGCCCAGTGTCAGATGTCCCATCTGCACTAGACAGAGTGACATATTTAGAAAAGTGGTTTACTTCAAGCACTATCAGGTCCATTCTTTGTGGGGGAGAAATTTGAAGGAACGTCAAAGATACCTGCAATGCTTTCGGTATCAAGGAGGGTATGCAGCAGTACATTTTTAACCTATTTCTGATTCTATAGCAGAAATTAACATTATTCCAACCAAAATAGTATGTTAATTTCAAACTGCATTTAGAAAGAACAAAACTAGCTTAATGTTTACCAGGCCATGTAAGGAAAGATTTCCAAGCTAAGAAGCCAAGCATAGAGAGGGAGGACACCCATATACCATACAAGTGGCAGTATTCCTCATTCACCAGCCATGACAACCGGAAGCAATATTTATTGTTTAAGAGGACCTCAAGTCATCCAAGAAAGATCCCAGTTTTAGGTCACACCAGTAGCTGGGAGATCTCACACAGTGTGACATGCCAATACTTACGACGTCCTCTCCCGGGTGGGATGGCTGCACAGTGGTGTTTGATGTCTAGAGCACAGGCTGTGTGAAGCACTGGATCAACGAATATGTCTGCTTTGCTCTCCTTCAGCATGTTGAGCACCTCCTGTGGAGGGAAGATTATTACATATTAAAGGAGGGAGAAGAAAGCAACACAAATCATACTGGTTAATAGTTCCTAAAGCTACCTAACCTTCTAAGTAAGGGATCACAGAGTACAATGCTGCGCTGAATAAGTGAACTGACTGAAGCTGTTCTAGGATGGATCAGAGGCCCTGCTTTATAGATCAGCATAATTCAATTAAATAGATACACACACTAATCTATAACAAAGTCTAATAATTTGGCATGACTGACAGTTTAGGATTAAGGTGAGGTGAAAGATCTATGGGGGGGGAGTTTACAAAGGTCCTTGCCAGATCCAGTGCCAATCTGTGCTCAAGAGGCCTAGGGCTGAAGTGGGAGTCGGAGGCAGCTCAGCACTGAGGTACACTGGGAGTGTGCGAGGAGGTAATCCAGAACTGGAGTTGTAAGGCATACTTCTTACTGCGATTAAGGTTCCCTGGCAGGGAGGGACATTTCAGAGCCAGGACTGAAATGGTAGAGGATGATGCAGGTCAGGATGAGGTGCACTGGTTCAGCTGTGCACAGAAGCATACATAGCTCTGATTTCACACTGTTCCTGGTCTGTGCCATGTAACAAATAATATTCATTCTTCTGACACTTAACGAGTCAGTGTGCTTTAAGGGCTGTTTGGTTTGGGAGATGCACCATTTTCTTCTTTACCTTTTTACACATCTCGGGCTTAATTTTGAGCAGGTTAACTTTCAGGCACTCCTCCACCTGCCCAGTCTGTTCCTGTGCTGCTGCTTCTTCTGCACACAACCTGGAGATCTGTTTGGGGGGGAAAAAATCCCTATTTCAACATGAATGAAATAATGTAGGACCCAGGTTGTTTTTCAAAGCATTTGTATGCTTCCAAGTTAGTGCAGTATTCTAGACAATGGCTAGGGGGCAAGCCTTCAGCTGTGTCACCATCCTTTCCTTATTTGGATCCTCAAATTCCTGAAGTAAAAAAAGCTGTACATAGACAAATACAGCCACTATTTATTTAGCAATTAACAGATTTACAAATCCTTGACATGGAAATATCAGAAACAAAACAACAATTTTTACACCGGAGAGTTTTTATTTAAAGAGCGATTCAGGAATATATTAATCAAAACTCTATTTAACAGGTGTCACTATTACAGAGTGAGCATTATAACACCCATACACATTTTTTTCTAGGAACTGAGTGAATCTCAGATTACACACATTTAACAGACCAGGTGTGTCAAATGTTAATATTAAAAAATATTGGACAGGTGTGCTCATTTGTTTGGCAGGTGAAAGTATTCTAAGTAACCAAATATCTAAGTATTTGACCTCTGACTACTTTGCTGGGTATACAATTGGTGTATTCATTTTTCCATAACAATCACCTCCCTTTTTTGGTACCGTTTCTCTGTAGTTGGGCTATTTTTCTATCAGTAGCCCAGCAGCTACAAGCAGATGAGATTAATTCTTCAATTCCTCTTGTGTGGCCGTTTCAGCTGGGCAGCCCCAGGAGGATTACTTTGATCATTTGGTAATAAACATCCAACAATTTGTGATATTTGATTACGAACTGCACCTCAATAATCTCTGACTGGACGTATCCACTATATATGGATAAAATCTCCTCTAGCAACACAATATTTCCAACATCTATCTCCATGCAATCTCTCTATTCACAGGTGTGAAGTACCATTGAAACAGTATCTCAGAAATCTCCTTTATCATGCTACATGCTAATGCTGCTGATCCTTTTCCAGACCAAAGTGCATTCCTCAGGGTAACTTGTCTACCCGGATTTTTTTCTCAGCATGTCATATATGCCCTTTTTTTTGGTCTGCAAAAATAGATAATTTAGTAATACTTTTTTTTGTTTTCTAATTGATCAGACACCATCACTTCTATTGAAGATAGCTTTCTATAGAAAAAGCTTTTATAGAAAGTTGAGAAAAAAACAACTAACTTGAAAGTACTGGTGCCATCGGAGAGTGGACCAAACAAAGTTAGTTTTGGTCTCTAAATAAGTTAGAAAAGTTTCTTCAATTAATAACTATTCACCTCTATGCATTCCACAGCTCTCCTAATCTTTAAAGCCCTTTGGTTTGTAATTTGAATTCAGATCTGGATAATTTGTAATGGGTGTCACTGCTGAGGGGGAAAAAAACGTATCTGCAGTTTTATCCCAAAACCACACTTAGTCTTTGCTAAAGGATGTGTATACATGTTTGTAGAGCATGATATTTCTTAACAGCTTATTGTAGCCTAACAATGTTTACACAGCTACAATTTTCTTGTTCGCTGAAGATCTAGAAATACAGCTGCATTTAAGGGCAAACCCTGTTGTCAGATTTTTTTGGACCTGCTGGAGAAGGTACAGAGAGATATATTTACAGTGTGTCCTGAAAAACAACTTTTGGTTAAGTCATTCTTGCTTAAAGAAACCAACAAAGATATATCTTCTCAAAAATATGCTTGCTAGGTTTGCAATCCATAGAGAAATGGACTTTAATTTTGTGTTGTACTAAGAAATGAGTGCTGTTGTCCAAATGTATCATACACAGATGACTTCACTAAAAACTAAGTTACTCCCCAGTAATGCTTTGAGATGTGTGGTCCTTATGTGTAATTTCACCATGTATACACATGTGCTCCATGCACCTGAGACCAGAAGATTTTTTGTTAGCAGTATCCATTGGTCTATGCCCTGCCCTTCCTCATGGTTTCAGCCATGGGCATAAGGGGAGAGGCAGACTGACTACCTCTCCAGTTACTCCTCTACAGCAACTACCCTTAGGATAAGAATCAAAAGCCGAGGGGAAGGAGGTGGGTGGTAAACTACAGAGAGGGACCACACACCTTGAAGAACTCCAGTTACTGCTCAGGATAAAAGACAGTAACAGTGACTTCCACTGCTTGCATCCGACGAAGTGGGTATTAGCCCATGAAAGCTTCTGCTTCAATACCTTAGTTAGTCTTTAAGGTGCCACAGGACTCTTTGTTACCTCTGCTATTCTAGACTAACACGGCTACCTCTCTGATTTTTTCGTAACTGGAATTCCTCGAGATGTGTTTTTCATGTCCATTCCAAGCAGGTGGGTGTGTGCCACATACATGCCAGCTGGAAAGTTTTTCCCCTACGAGTATCCATAGGGTCGGCTCAGGTGTCCCCGGGAGTGGCGCCATTATGGCACCAAATATATGGCCCTGCTGACCCTTCACCCCCTTGGTTCCAGTGGCGAGGTTAGCTGAGTGAATGGCAGGTTTGAGCCAGTAGCAAAGGTGGACAAACTGAGGGCTGCTGTGAACCTCTGAGGCGAGGAAATCCACCAGAAAGTGCAGGACCCACCAAGGTAGAGGAGGAGCTTTGTCACAACACACACACTATTTTTACCAAACCTCCCCCCCCAATATTCTTGATAGTTTGCAGAACACTGCCAGTGGGGGAGCATATGCTGTGTTTGGAAGAAAGTAGAGGAACTGAAACAGCAGCTGAGGTTGGCGTCACTGAAGAAACTGGAAATTAACGTGCATTTTGCATGGAGAAATGTATCAGACGTGGCAAATGGAGGTCTGGTAGGGATGAAAGGTAGAGATTATATCAAAAACGGGAATGTGTAGAGTCATTCACACAAGACACCCACAACAGATATTCTGCACAGAAGGAGCCACCAGGGTGGGGGAGAAGAGAAAGGGGGAGGGGAAAAAAAAAGTTAGGTGACCCTGATGAAGATTCCAATAGTTAGAGACCAGACAACAGTGACTTATGCAGAGAGCAATGTGTTATCTATGTACAGGAGATGTAACAAAAAGGACAAAACACATCCTGGAGAATTCTTATTAGGTGTACCCAAATGGCAACAAGTGATTAGAGAAGGGAGGTTGACACAATCACGCAACCCCAGGGACCAATGCAGGGAAAGTGAAGAGTAGGTTTAAGCAGGCAATCTTCTGAGAGAACATTCTGGTATCAAGCAAAAGTAAAGACTGGATACAACTTGGAGATCAACTGACGGACGTATCCGTTGTGTAAAGAGGAAGGTTTGGGAATCAAGCACTGGCATAAATTCTATGATACTTGCATTAAACTGTCTCCATTTATGCAAGAGTATCAACCTTACAGGCTCAGAACTTACACACTGGCTTTGAAGGAAGCAGGAAGCATACATAACTTGTTTAACTCAAAAATATCTGACCTATTCCACCAAATAAACAATAGGAATGGGGAAATTAGAATTAAATTAATCTCTTATGGCAAAACTACTCTACTTTCTTAACTATGCAGACATGTATGCCAGGAGTATGAAGAACTGGAAGAGGCATCAACCTCACAACCTAGAGGGCATAACTGTAGCCTATATTAACTGGAAGGATTTCCAGTCGGAAGGATTTCCTCTAGCAATATCCATAGGGTCGGCTCAGGAGCCCCCAGGTAACCCCCAGGGTCTCATTTCGACCGGGTGCTGTACAATTTAATCCTAAAATCTCCCAGTAACCCAGTTTAACAGGAGATGCTGTACAATTTAACCTCTCTGTCCATCTTGCCAGCAGTGCCATCTCCCAGTTTGAGATGTTCCTATTTCTCTCCAGTGGCACAAGGGCTCCGCTTATGCTCCTCAGCCAGCCAGCAACCTTACTGATCCTAATGCCTACTTTCTTTCACTTCCCCAGGTGGGTACTGTACTTTAAAAAATGCTTGGTAGAGATCTTGAAGGTGTTTGTCTCTGCCATCACCCTCAGCCTGGACCAATCCACACGAACGGTCCATTTCCTAGACACAACTGTGCTAATAAATGATGGGCACATACACACCACCCTATACCAGAACCTACTGACCGCTACACTTACCTACGTGCCTCCAGCTTCCATCCAGAACACACCTTTCGATCCACTGTCTACAGCCAAGCTCTAAGATACAACCGTGTTTGCTCCAGTCCCTCAGACAGAGACAAACACCTTTGAGATCTCTACCAAGCATTTTTAAAACTACAATACCCACCTGGGGAAGTAAAAAAACAGTTTGACAGAGCAAGAAGAGTACCCAGAAGCCACCTACTACAGGACAGACCCAACAAAGACAACAACAGAACACCATTAGCCGTCACCTTCAGCTCCCAACTTAAGCCTCTCCAACGCATCATCAAAGACCTACAACCTATCCTGAAAGATGATCCCACACTCTCACAGATCTTGGGAGACAGACCAGTCCTCGCTTACAGACAACCTCCCAACCTGAAACAAATACTCACCATCAACCGCACACCACACAACAAAAACACTAACCCAGGTATCTATCCTTGTAACAAAGCCCGATGCCAACTCTGTCCTCCTATCCATTCAACTGACACCATCATAGGACCTAATCACATCAGCCACACCATCAGAGGCTCATTCACCTGCACATCGACCAATGTGATATATGCCATTATGTGCCAGCAATGCCCCTCTGCTATGTACATTGGCCAAACCGGCCAGTCTCTACGCAAAAGAATAAATGGACACAAATCTGACATCAGGAATCATAACATTCAAAAACCAGTAGGAGAACACTTCAGTCTTCCTGGCCATTCCATTAGAGATTTGATGGTTTCAGTTTTGATACAGAAAAACTTCCAAAACAGACTCCAACGAGAAACTGAGGAACTGGAATTAATTTTCAAACTGGACACTATTAACCAGGGACTTAGAAGTTCAGATTGGTTCTCTCATTACAGTAATTAATTGCATTTCCTGAGTTACTGACAACAGATCTCCATTTCAAAAAGTGTATCTTCCTCCTAGTGATAATGGACCATCTACATTTAACAGCCCTCTTAGAATTGGTATGCTAATGTACAATTTTTTTTTCTTTTCTTTTTCCTTCTGTGTGCATCTTACTTCTGTTCCATTCTATGCATCCGACGAAGTGAGCTATAGCCCACGAAAGCTTATGCTGAAATAAACTAATTAGTCTCTAAGGTGCTACAAGTATTCCGTGCTTTCTTTATGGATACAGACTAACACGGCTGCTATTCTTGAACCTGCTGAGGAGAGCTTTCAATGGAACTAAGGAACTAAGGGGCAGAGTGGTCACGACTCCTACCTCATCAGAACAATGCATCTGCAGCTGGGGATCTAGCCGGTAATCAAGAGCAGATTCCTGGATTATCACTCGGATCTGATCCTCGCAGTCTGGAGACAGCCGCTATCAAGAGGAGGAAGATAGCAATTAGCCAACCAAATAACGAGCTTGATTTTTGCAAGTCAGCTGTCATGGCACCTTTAATAACAGGATTAAATGCATTTAATATGCTCATTCTATAGTGAAGACTATGAGGTAATGAAGGTTAAATTGTGAGTGCAAAGCACTTGGACTCTTTATCCATAGGTAGCACAAGATTATGTACATGAGACACACTGCAAGTGAGTCTCATTTACTAGGATGGAGGGTCAATCAGAGTTGCTGTGCACATTTCTATACAGATAATATTTACACATTTATCTTCCCCACTCACCTGGTCTGCATATTTCAACTTAAGGCAGGAGACGACCTGCCCCTCCAACTCTGCATCATCCTTAGCCGTACTCAAAATATTTTGGCAAAATTTGGGGATGTCTTGTTTGCAGGCCTTTCTGAGCACTGGATTCAAGCGGTAATCTGACCAAGAGACGAAAGATGGAAAGGAACTGCATTAGAATTAACATACTATTGGAACAAAAAATGTGTCAACAAACTGACAGAGCTTGAAAGGGAATCTGCAGCAGGAACTCCTTCTGGATGACACTGTCTTCCAGCAGTTTGAAAGAGCTAAATGGTCACTTTTTACTTTGAAGAAATTGACCACAGAGTAACAAGCCTCAGGAGTAAGTGAAACCAATAATCACATGACATTCAGTAACTAGGGTGAAGAGACTGTTTGCTCTTAGACTTTGGGTGAAGGGGAATTAAATGAAGGGAGGGTGTCTGAAGTTAAGACTGTTCAGCTCACTCCTCAACCAGGCAGGTAACCAGCTCCCTCCCCTGCATGTAAAAGTGAAGTGGTGGCCATAGTACCTGTGTTTTGTGTGATCTGTCTCTTGGTGATCATTTGTTTACATTTAGGGTCCATCACCTCACTGTTCTTATTCTGTTTCAGACACTGCAACATGTTCTTCGAATCTGCTTCGGAACAAAACCTCTGCAAAGAGAAACCCAGGTTTTATAGCATATGAAACATCAAGCATTCACAAGGGAGACTAAGTATCTGCCTGCCCAGGCCAAAGAGGGACCATGCCTGACTCCCTCACCAATATCCACTAACCCTCTGCTTGGGCAGGGGAGTGTCATTTTATGCACCATTGTCTGAGCAGTTGCTACAACTGCCGTCCAGGCTGCAACTTGCTGATTTAAGTCAGTAACACCAAGCAAAGGCAGATGCCCGTTTACTTTCCCATCCCCAGTATTCTCATTCCTCATTTTGGTGCAAACTTTCATTGTGTCTGTCTGGGTCTCATACCCATATTCTTCTTAGTTCCTATTTGCTCCAGAAACAGGAATAAATGAAAGCTGGTGATCGCACCTACAAGTCACTGTCGTGTGCAACAGGTGCTGTGCAGGACACCCGAACACTAAGGCAGTGCTCGGTGCAATTTAAGGAGCACTAGAGAGCTGAACGTAGTGCACAGGGATATTAAATTGTCCCTAATGGATTAATAAACACTCTACAGACGAATCGCTGCTCTGCTGGATCTGCTCTAACAGGGAGTCTCGAGTTCGAGGAGCTGTACTTGAGGCTTCCCGTGGTGTGGTAACCTTCCACTAGCTTTGATTAGGCTACAGATTTTTTTTTAAAGCCTGGGTTCATTACCAGCCCTATAGACATTAAGCCTTAGTCATAAATGAAATCCAGTTACTGTTTTATTAACTCTCCATGTTAACTCAGTGCCCTAGGGCTCCTCCAACTATGCAGCAAATGGTTTATTAGTGTTTAATATGGTCTCCTAAGGTGTCAGCATTGTGAGCTTGAGGGCAGTTTAATCTTGCATAAGTGACACAGTCCTGTGGCACCTTAAAGACTTAACAGATGTATCAGACATTAGAGCAGGGGTGGGCAAACCTTTTGGCCCGAGGGCCATATCCGGTTTGCAAAATTATATGGAGGGCCGGGTATAGAATCATAGAATCTTAGGATTGGAAGGGACCTCTGGAGGTCATTTAGTCCAACCCCCTGCTCAAAGGAGGAACAATCCCCAACTAAATCATTCCAGCCAGGGCTTTACCAAGCCTGACCTTAAAAACCTGTAAGGAAGGTGATTCTACCACCTCCCTAGGGAACCCATTCCAGTGCTTCACCACCCTCCTAGTGAAAAAGTTTTTCCTAATATCCAATCTAAACCTTCCCAACTTCAACTTGAGACCATTACTCCTTGTTCGGTCATCTGGCACCACTGAGAACAGTCTAGATCCATCCTCTTTAGAACCCGCTTTCAGGTAGTTGAAAGCAGCTATCAAATCTCCCCTCAGTCTTCTCTGAGAACAATCCCAGTTCTCTCAGCCTCTCCTCATAAGTCATGTACTCCAGGCCCCTAATCATTTTTGTTGCCCTTCTCTGGACTCTTTCCAAATTTTTCCATGTCCTTTTTGTAGTGAGGGCCCCAAAACTGGACATAGTACTCCAGAAGAGGCCTCACCAATGTCGAACAGAGGGGAACAATCACGTCCCTTGATCTGCTGGCAATGCCCCTACTTATACAGCCCCAAATGCCATTAGCGTTCTTGGCAACAAAGGCACACTGTTGACTCATATCCAGCTTCTCATCCACTGTAATCCCTAGGTCCTTTTCGGTAGAACTGCTGCCTAGCCATTCGGCCCCTAGTCTGTAGCAGTGCATGGGATTCTTCTGTCCTAAGTGCAGGACTCTGCACTTCTCCTTGTTGAACCTCATCAAATTTCTTTTGGCCCAGTCCTCTAATTTGTCTAGGCCCCTCTGTATTCTATCCCTACCCTCCAGTGTATCTACCACTCCTCCCAGTTTAGTGTCATCTGCAAACTTGCTGAGGGTGCAGTCCACACCATCCTCCAGATCATTGATAAAGATATTGAATAAAACCGGCCCCAGGACTGACCCTGGGGCACTCCGCTCGATACCGGCTGCCAACTAGACATGGAGCCATTGATCACTACCCGTTGAGCCCGACGATACAGCCAGCTTTCTATCCACCTTATGGTCCATTCATCCAGCCCATACTTCTTTAACTTCCTGGCAAGAATATTGTGGGAGACCATATCAAAAGCTTTGCTAAAGTCATGGAACACCACATCCACTGCTTTCCACTCATCCACAGAGCCAGTTATCTCATCGTAGAAGGCAATTAGATTAGTCAGGCATGACTTGCCATTGGTGAATCCATGCTGAGTGTTCATGATCACTTTCCTCTCCACTTAGTGCTTCAGGATTGATTCCTTGAGGACCTGCTCCATGATTTTTCCAGGCACTGAGGTGAGGCTGACTGGCCTGTAGTTCCCTGGATCCTCCTTCTTCCCTTTTTAAAAGATGGATAAGGAAGACCCCACCCCTACATCCAGACCCCTCTCACTTCCCACCCTGACTGCCCCCTCAGAATCCTCAAACCATCCAACCCCCCCAACCTTGTCCCCTGACTGCCCCTTCTAGAGACCCCTAGCCAGCTCCCAGGACTCCACCCCTACCCAATTCCCCTGCTCACTGTCACCTGACTGTCCTGACCAGGCTAGATATAACTAACCTTGTTATCTTTACCCTGATTCCTGCCTGCATATTTATACCTGCAGGAAACTTCCACTGCATGCATCCGACGAAGTGGATATTCACCCACGAAAGCTTATGCTCTGTTAGTCTATAAGATGCCATAGGACTCTGTCTCGCTTTTGCAGATCCAGACTAACATGGCTACCCCTCTGATACTTAATCTTGCATGTGACCAGAGCAACTATATGATTCTGCCTTATATGTCACTTGATAAAAAGCTGTATTAGCAGTGAACTGAAAGAGTTATATCAATATGCGTTCTTGACAACTTCTTGCCCTTTGATAGAAATGGGTCCAGTGCAGCAGCAGGACAGACTAGATCCAAGTTCTATCAAAAACTCCAGCACAAACTCCCTTTCTCTTCCAACACCAGCTGATACTCCAGGCAACAGATCTGCTTGTACCCCAGCCTACCTTGATCATAGGACACAATGGCATTTGGAGGCAGGGAGTGCAGTTGAAAGAGGAGATCACTAAAAGAACACTCATGTTGAGACAAGGTTATAAGTCAAAAAAGGACCCAATTATGTTGTGTCAAAAATCAGCATGGTCTGAAGCAGCCAATTTGGTGATGTCATTGTTTGTTTTTTTTAAATAAAATAAAACCAATCCTTTCCCCCCAGCTTTGTGTCAATTATGATTATCCTGAGAGTTCTAGGTGAGTTAAGGTTCCCTGTGGTCTCAAATCCATCCTCTCACCGGGCAGCCTGCTACTGTTACCTTGATCATTTGCTTGCAGACCCTCATGAGCGTGTAGTCTAGCTCTGGATCCATCATCTCATTCTCCTGCAGTTTAAACACTTTCTGGTGACACCGGTTGCTCAGGCGCTTCTTGTTTTCCTTCAAACACTCAATAATCTGGAGCAAGACAATATGACAGCAGTTGAGAAAGGCACACAGGTGGCAAAAATCTTTGTTATACTTTTTTAATAAATACTTTTGGTGTTCCCCTGCAGGCTCATTTTCAAGCATCTGCACTTATTAAATCCTAGGCATTAGAGGCTGGAATTTACCACCCATCCCCCCAAAAATTCACTAACATTGTATTACAGAGCAGACTGTATTCAGCTAGTCTGGGGGGTTGGCAACCTTTCAGAAGTGGGGAACTGAGTCTTCATTTATTCACTTTAATTCAAGGTTTCGCGTGCCAGTAACACATTTTAACGTTTTTAGACGGTCTCTTTCTAGAAGTCTATAATATAGAACTAAACTATTGTGGTATGTAGAGTATAATTACAGTTTTTAAAATGTTTAAGAAGCTTCATTTAAAATTTAATTAAAATGCTAGGAATACTTGTAGCACCTTAGAGACTAACTAGTTTATTTCAGCATAAGCTTTCGTGAGCTATAGCTCACTTCGTCGGATGCAAAATGCATTTATACACACACAAAGAAAAAAAAGAAAAAAATATTGTACATTAGCATACCAATTCTAAGAGGGCTGTTAAATGTAGATGGTCCATTATCACTAGGAGGAAGATACACCTTTTGAAATGGAGATCTGTTGTCAGTAACTCAGGAAATGCAATTAATTACTGTAATGAGAGAACCAATCTGAACTTCTGTTAAGCACTTGGTTTATTGTATCCAATTTGAAAATTAATTCCAGTTCCTCAGTTTCTAGTTGGAGAATCATAACATTCAAAAACCAGTAGAACACTTCAAATCTTCCTGGCCATTCCACTAAAAATTTGATGTGGAATCTAAACTAAAAAACAGAAAAACTTCCATGGCCGGGAAAGCTTCATGACGCCCGTGTTTTCAGGAACTCTAGGATTTTTAGACAGCTGCAGCAAGGGATTTTCTTCCCCGACCAGAAAATTTCCGTGGGGGGGGGAGGAGAGGTGGAAATGCTGATCGTTATCATTGGGGATCCAGCTACCCCCTAATGCCCTGGCTTATGAAGCCCTACACAGGAGCCCTGGACAGGGGTCAGGAGCTGTTCAATTACAGGCTGACCAAGTGCAGGATGGCAGTAGAGTGTGCATTTGGCCGTCTGAAGGGGCGATGGCGTTCATTACTTATTCGCTCAGACATCAGCGAGAGAAATATCCCCATTGTTATTGCTGCTTGCTCAGTGCTCCACAATCTCTGTGAGAGCAAGAGGGAAATGTTTATGGTGGGCTGGGAGGCAGAGGCAAATTTCCTGTCCACTGCTTACCAGAAGCCAAACAGCAGGGAAAGTAGAAGAGCGCACCATGATGCGCTGCGCCTCAGGGATGCCTTGAAAACCAGTTTTATGAGTGCCCAAGATGGCGTTTGACAACCCGCTCCCTTGCTCTGCTCGGCCCTAAGCCTGCCGTCCTTGCACCCTCTTTCCCTCCCCCCTCCTGATGCTTGCAGAGGAAATAAATTCACTGTTTTAAAAATCATGCTTTCTTTATTGCTTCATCACAAACACAAATACAGGGGATCACTGGCAAGGTAGCCCAGAACGGGGTGGGGGAGGAGGGAAACCAGCAGTCGCAGTTGTGAAGGGGCGGAGAGAGGAGTGGGGGAAGGGGGAGGAGAGTCGGGGGGCCAAGACACAGCAGCTTTTAAAAGTCTTTTGATGAATTCATCCTGCTGCTCCTTGTGCTGGCTTGTGGGGTAGAGTGGGTCGGTCCCCGGAGCTTCCCCCCCCCTCGGGTTCTCACCCCGCATTTGGGTGGGGAAACTATGGGACTTGGGGAGGGGGAGAGGTGGTTAGACAGACTGCAGAGGCGATGTTTGGTCCTGCTTCAGCTCCACCAGACACCTCAGCATGTCTCTTTGGTCCTCCATTATCCGGAGCAAAGCATCCATCCGCCTTTCTTCGTGTTCCTGTCGTCTTTCTTCCCACTCCAGCCACATTTCTTCCCTCTTTTCTGCTGCGGCTCTCGATTCCTGCCTTGACTGGAGCAATCTTTCCCTCCATTCCGTCTGGCGGGTTGCCGCAGCGCGCAAGTTTTCCGGTAGTTCACTGAACATATCATCGCACGTTTTCTTTTTAAGCTTTCGTATCTGTGATGCATGGCATGAGGAGCAGGACGGGGGATTCTGAGATAACTGTGCAGCTGTGGGCAAAGAAAGGTTCAAAGTTATGAGACAGATACATTCAAGGTTATGAGACAGATACATTCAAATGTGGACAAAGAAAGCTACAAGGTTATGAGACAGATGCATTCTCGGACGGATCACAATGGGAGTACTATGCAACTGGCAACCTCAGTATTCAGAGGGCTGATATAATTTCTGCACAAGGTCATATTCCACAGCTAAAAGTGACTGAATGGCTCACAGAAAAGTCACAGCATCTCACACACATATGCGAGCCTCAGCACAACACTGCTTCTGAAATCACCATGCAGCCAGCTATGGTAAGCTGAAATCCATATTTAAAAGAAGCACTTGGATATTCTAGAGTAACCCCACCCTCTTCCCCCCACCATGTGGATTCCTCCTCTCTCCACCGCGTGGCTCCCAGTGAACCGCGAACTGCAAAACAAAACCAAAAATCTCTCGCTAAGGGCTGGCTGGGGGTCTTAAGCGGAAGCAGCCGCTTGCAGACTCTTCAAAATCCGTGCTAGCTACCGCTACGGGCTGGCGGAGGAGGGGGGGAGGGGTTGGGAGAGTGTTCGGTCTTAAGCGGAAGCAACCGCTTGCAGACTCTTCAAAATCCCTGCTAGCTACTGCTACGGGCTGTTGGGGGGGGGCGGTGCGCATTCGGGGGGGAGGGGGGGACGACCCGTGCCCGGTCAGTCTTCAGCGGAAAAGATTACTTTGCAGCTGGGAACCTTTATCTCCCTACTAATTGCAGTCCGTATTTCAAACAGGCAACCATGAATGACATCACTTTGCTTAGAATTTCTCAGAGAGATAGAGAACGCATGCTGCTTGAGTCACTGCAAAGTCCTGGCCCATTCGCCGCAATGCTAGCCTGCTCAATGATACCAGACTATTTACTACTTTCGTGGCGTGGGACGGTCTCCTATCACGGGGGGCCACATAAGGCGGCTCTCCCCAGAAATCTGGTGCGGAAGATTCATCGCTACCTCCTGGATAGCTTCATTGAAATGTCCGTAGAGGACTTCCGGTCAATACCGGAGTATATTGACAAACTTGACAAATTTATATTATATATATATATATCAAGTATATTGACAAATTTGAGTAGAAACTGACCAGCAATGAAAGCACGCTAAGGGCAAGTTAATCATTAATAAATGCTTCCTTTAAAAATCATAAGTCATGTAATCCCTTAAAAAAAACAAACTTACCCCCTTGGGAGGCTTGGGAGGGTGCTGGCTCCAGGGTGATAAACGGCTCCCGGCTGTCTGCTAACAGGGTTTCTCCGCTGGCCTCCTGATGCTCTGTGATATTTCCCTCATCATTGTGGTCCTCATCCGAATCCTCCTCAGGCCTGATGATTATCCAATCAGTGGAGTCCACGCAGACCGGTGCGATGGTGGTGGGGGCGCCCCCCATTATCTGATTTAGTTCATTGTAGAACCGGCATGTCCGTGGCGCGCCCCCTGAGTGTCCGTTTGCCTCCTTGGCTTTCTGGAACGCTTGCCTCAGCTCCTTAATTTTCACCCGGCACTGTTGGGCGTCCCTGTTGTGGCCCCTTTCCAGCATGGCCTTGGAGACCCTGGCAAACGTGTTGGCATTCCGTTTGTTGTGACGGAGTTCCAACATCACGGATTCCTCTCCCCAGATAGCGATGAGATCCAACACCTCACGATTGGACCATGCTGGAGCTCTTTTCCTCTGGCTGGTCTCCTATGATGCTGAGGTCTGCATGGCGGCTTGTGCTGCTGATTTCTCTGAATGGCGACTGAGCTGTGCAGGTGAGGTGGCCACGCTGACCAAACAGGAAATGCTATTCAAATGTTCCTGTCTACCTGGCCAGAGCAGCGAGTTGAGAGTGCTGTCCAGAGCGGTCACAGTGGAGCAGTGAGGCAGTCCAGAACGGTCAGAATGGAGCATTGTGGGATAGCCTCTGGAGGCCAATAACGTCCCAAGCGTCCTCACTAGTCCACAATCGACCTAGAGAGGTCGATTTCAGCGCTACTCCTCTCATTAGGGAGGAGTACAGAAGTTGATTTTGAGGGCCCTTTAAATCGACACAAATGGCGTCCGTGTGAAGACGGGTACGGGTTTATGTCGACTTAACGTTGCTAAAGTCGACGTTAAGTCGTAGTGGGGACCAGCCCTTAGAATTGGTATGCTAATGTACAATTTTTTTTCTTTTCTTTTTCCTTCTGTGTGTATAAATGCATTTTACTTCTGTTCCATTCTATGCATCCGATGAAGTGAGCTATAGCTCACGAAAGCTTATGCTGAAATAAATTAGTTAGTCTCTAAGGTGCTACAAGTATTCCTCGCTTTCTTTATGGATACAGACTAACACGGCTGCTATTCTTGAACCAATTAAAATGCTGAGTTCCCCCAGACCAGTGGACAGGACTGTGTGAGTGACACTGAAAATCAGCTCACGTGCTGCCTCTGCTAGTCACTTGTTAGTTTTAGTAAGATGGTCATGACACCTTCCTATTCAACTGGAATTACAAAGTCACTAACTTTGCCATGGTACAAAGGGATAAACCAACTGCCACATTGTGCTTGGATGTTATGCAGAAACATGTTATGGTGACACTTATTCTCACCAAATTTGGAAAATATTCCAAAATGCAAGTCTAATGCTGTGAACTTAGAGACAAGGACGTTCTTCAAAAACAGGCTTTGTGCAGTGAAAACCTGACATGCAAATAGTTAAGAAGCCATCACCTGTGCATTGCCATAGGGCACATTCGGGCAATTGTTCTTGATGTCACTCTTACAAGCTTCGTACAGCTCGGGTTCAAGTCGAATATCCTCAGTCTGTAAGATAAGTAAACCCAGGAAAGCAAGCAGCTAGCAGCTGACTTAAGCAGAAAGTCAATTAGTTTTATGCATATTCACAACAGCAGATGAAGGAGGAACTGCAGTATCACAAAAGAGAAGTCTTCAGTGCTTAGAAGTTAAGGATCATGAGTAAGAAGGATCACTGCTGAAAAAGTCACTGAGCTGTCACATGTCTAGGTAGTATTTTGAATGCATATCCCACTCTGGGTACTTTTCACTGGCTACCTTTCCTTGCAGGACTGACAATATCTGGCTCTTTTGTTCCACTCACAGACATCTGTCACTTATGTATATTCACCAGCTTCATTTTCACACTTACCTGGTTGTATGTCTGAAATATCCTGGTCAGAGCAAGTGGTGAAAGCCAGTAAATAATCAGTTTTGCAAATCCATGCAGCAGATCAAGACATGGTCGCATCTTACAGCTGGCTGTGGGTTTCAGGGTGTCTACAACTGCCCACGTTACAGTGTGGCCACTGCAGCACTGTGACCTGGGCAGCGTAGTCCCGCCTTATTGCCGGGGGAGAGCTCTCCTGGCAATAAAAAGTAACTACCCAGAAGAAGGGGTGGGAGCTTTATTGCTGGGAGCGCGGATCCTGGCAATAAAGCATTGTTTCTATTGGCACTTTTCAGCGCTAAAACTTTCCTCCCTCAAGGTGTGTGTTTTTTCACAGCCCTGAACAACTAAAGTTTTAGCGCTGAAAGTGGCAGTGTAGACACAACCTTAGAGTGAAATACTATTTTACACTGCTTTACTGAAGCAACTGTTTTGCATTTAAACTGAGGTCACATAGAATACTAACACCGAGTGGGGTTTCCTTTCTCCCTCTAGATGTAGGGTTCCTCTACACCAGTGGTCTTCAAACTTTTCTTCTGCGGCCCCTTTTCCCTGTCCTGCCTCCATTCACGGCCGGGGTATGTCCGCCGAAATGCTGCCGAATAGAAAGCTTCCGCTTTTTGGCATTTCAGGGGGACAAAAATAGACCGCTCAAGTTTGGCGGTCTGCCGGGTGGAATCGGCAGCGGCGCCGGGGTCTCACACACCCCACTTTGAAGACCATTGCTTTACACTAGTGAAGATTCTTCCCTCTCTCTCCACACCAGGGTCCAAGACAGCTAACATCCCAGAACACTGATGGGAACCAATGTTAGTAGGCTCTTTAATGGAAGATGCAAGGGATGGTCAGACACAGCTGCACTGTTTACACAAAATAATGTGTGTGGAAGGAAATCTTGTGGCTCTATTAATATAAATACTACCAATGACAGAGAAGGAGGTGGTAGCCTGGTCTAGAGAAATAAATAGGTTTTAATCCTTGCTCAGCTATTGACTCACTTGGTGGCCTTGGACAAGTCACTTCATCTCTATGCCTCAACTTCCTCATGTGTAAAACAGGACTCACTTTCCTCATGGGGGCTAGGGGAAGTCCGTGGTTGTGTATTGCTATCCAGCTGCAGGCAGCCAGCATCAGATCACTAAGTCATCACTGTGAATCTGAGAGGCTTGGATGTGTTGCTTTAAAAGTTGTCCCTTTCAGCTCTCCCAGTAGAAAGTGGGTTAGCTGTATCTCGTGATCTCCTCTTGTTTTCCGAAGTATGCAAGAGGGGAAACGAATATTGGAAAATAGATGCCCAAGAGCCCCATGCACACTTACCATCTCTAGCTCTTCGACGCGCAGCTGTTTGCGACACTTCAGAGACACCCTCTGCTCCCTAGCATCCTGCAGTGTGTCATTGCGCACCGTAGTGCTTAGACAAATCACCACATCCACCCTGCAGAAAAGGAAACAGGTCCCTATTTATATGTATGTCAACTAATTTGTTGGCCTTGTACACCAGGCAAAAGGCCTAGCGATCGGACACCATGTCACCAAAAAGCAAAGTAACTTAGTAACCTAGGGCAGTGGTCCCCAACCTTTTGATCCCCGCGGACCGGTCAACGCGGGCGAGTCATGCTTGCGGACCGGGGGGTGATTTTAATTTTTCAGTCTGTGCGGCGGATCTTGTAAGTCCGCCGAAAAGCCGCAGAATTCCGTTTATCGTCATCTTTTTTTTTTTTTAAATTCGGCGCGGCGGGCTCTTGATTGTCCGCCAAAAAGCCGCCGGATTGGAAAGCCGCCGGATGCGGATATGAAGACGGACCGGAAGGGAAGCGCAGGCACCGCCGCGCATGACCCGAGGCAAGCAGCCCCTAGACTCCGGTGAGAAGACCCCCCGTAGCAGCCCCGGGGAACGCGCCCAGCCCTGCGGGAGGGGGAGCCGGATGTGGCGGTGAAGGAGAAGCCCGCGACCCCAGCCCTCACCTTCTTCAGCGCGCCGGCCATGATACTTGGCGGCACGGAGGGGAAGGCGGCCGCGGCCCGGTACCAAATGCTCCACGGACCGGTACCGGTCCGCGGACCGGGGGTTGGGGACCACTGACCTAGGGCATTCAGAAATGTCATGACAGCACAAAGTGCCTGGGCTAGTTTTGATCAAAAGGCAAAACTAGCCCAGGCAAAGTCAGATAAGAGTGTAACTGGACTGAAGATTAAAATAGCCAGTTTGAGGATTTTGAATACTGAATCCAGATTCAGCAGCTTGGTTCTGCACAGGACACTATAAATGCAAGCAATGGGGGGACTTGTGTAAAATCCCCATGAAAACCTGGAACTTGTGCTTTTGAAAATCCCACTCAATGTCAGGGGTCTGGTCTCCAAAGCAAGCACATGAGCACTAGAGAAAGTGACTACACCAGCTGCATAAGGCAGGGGTGAGTCTGAGCTTGGGTTCCAATTCACATTTTTATCAATTGTAGATCATATTAGGCCATTAAAAATTTTCTGAAGAGAACAAACCTGCTGGAAATTTATGGAGTTTCTCCCTTCATCAGCTAAACACTATCTCTGACATCTCAGGAGTGGCACAAGACAATGGATAAAATTCTGGGTGTCTGCCTATTCTTATGGTCATTGAAGAGAACAGCAAAATTAGAAATTTGAAACTAAGGCAGAAGTAGTATTTTCCTAAAGAGGTGCCTCCTCCATCGTAAACAAGCAAACCTCCTCCATCATAAATCCTAAGCAAAGCTTAACAGGAACAGCGATTTTCACTGGGGCATGCTAACACTGGTGACAGAGGCAAAGGAATGTTGTTAGAGGACTTCATTGGGTGTTTCTAGCCAGTCAGTTGCTACATACTTTTTTTTGATGTTGGGGCAAAGTTTCAGCACATCCTCCTTGCAAGCCATTTTAAATTTGTACGAGAATCTGAAATCCTTCATTTGAACCTAAGAGAAGAAGCAGACATTAAAAGGAATATATCAAAATAAGATGAGGCACTAAGCTTGCTCAAAACAGCATACTCCATTGCACCTGAATTTCCATGCTCTATTAAGACAGAGTCAATATGTTATGCACCTGATGCAAATCCACTGACCAGAAGCATGAGCCCCCTCTGGCCAATTTCTCCTTTTCACCCCCTATCCTCACATCTCAAACAATTTTAACCACAATTTCAAGTCACTTTTTTCTGCAGAAGGAGTCTCAAGGAGAGACAGGGTTGGAAAAGCACCTCATAATTCACCTAACAAGATCTGCTGCAGGCTCAAGCTTTCCTGGGGCAGCTGTCCCTGCTGACTACTCATCACTAAGGCTAAGATTTCATCAGGGATATTTTTAGTAAAAGTCATGGATAGGTCATGGACAAAAAAGAAAAATTCAGCAAAGTCACCGCCAGGTTACAGCTTCTGTGATTTTTTCCTATGGGCATTTTTCCTATACTTGCAGCTGTAGGGCGCTTTAGGTTAAACCAGCCTATGGGCATTTTTCCTACACTTGCAGCTGTAGAGCGCTTTAGGTTAAACCAGCCTTCAGAGAGCGCACCAGGGAAAGCGCCACAATCTGTCCACACTGCCAGCTGCAAGCGCACTGGCATGGTCACATTTGTGGAACTTACAGCTGCACTATGTGCATTATGGGACACTATCCCAGCATTCAAGTGGCTGCAACATGCTTTTCAAATGTGGGGGGTGGAGTGAGTTGTGACAAGGGAGTGTGTTGTGTGTATGTGGGGAAAGAGTGTTTTTGGGGGTGCTGTCTTGTAAGTTCAGATCCCCCTTGTCTCTCTCTCTCTCACTCAGAGAAAACAATTTCTGTTTGCTTTGTCCCAGAGCAGATAAGCAGCCGCTGTCTGAAATGGAGCTTTGAAAGGGCAGTTCTGCATTCCTGCAGTGATTGCACAACAAAGAGAAGGGAGGCCACTGGGCTTAAGGCAGGGTTTCTCAAACTGGGGGTCGCGAGCTCCTGCCGCCGCCCGCCCACGGCGGGGGTGCAGCCGGCCGACTGCCTGTGGCGGGGTGTACCACGCTGACGGATCCAGAAAAGGGGTCGCGGTCTCACCAAGTTTGAGAACCGCTGGCTTAAGGGGATTATGGGATGCTAGTAATGCAACTCCTCGTTCACACTGACGCTGAAACGTCTCACCCAGATGTTAATCCTCTTGCCGACATGGAGTAGCAAGAGCGCTCCAGCCAGGGAGTCAGAGCACTCTATGTGCCTTGCCAGTGTGGATGGGGAGTAAGGTAGAGTGCTCTGAGCAGTTTTACTACGGTATAACATGCAAGTGCAGCCGCTGCCTGAAGCAGGGCAGCTGCGCAGCGGCTGCGGGGTACTCCCGCTGCTCACAGATGTAGAGGCCCACCATGGCTGAGAGCAATAAGAAGTGTCCCCCGTATCTCCCAGGAGCTGTGGTGGCAACCAGAGGGGAGGGGTACCCCGCCGCTCCAGGCCCCTATGGGCAGTGGGGAAGTGTGAAGCTCCTGACCTCCGCAGGCTGAAGTCTCAGAGCTCGCGGGAAGTCACAGATTTCATGACTACATTATAGCCTTACTCATCACCAGCAACAGACTCAGAATCACAGAATATTAGGATTGGAAGGGACCTCAGGAGATATCTAGTCCAACCCCCTGCTCAAAGCAGGACCAATCCCCAACTAAGTCATCCCAGCCAGGGCTTTGTCAAGCCTGACCTTAAAAACCTCTGAGGAAGGAGATTCCACCAGCTTCCTAGGTAACCCATTCCAGTGCTTCACCACCCTCCTAGGGAAATAGTTTTTCCTAATATCCAACCTAGACCTCCCCCACTGCAACTTGAGACCATTACGCCTTGTTCTGTCATCTGGTATCACTGAGAACAGTCCAGATCCATCCTCTTTGGAATGCCCTTTCAGGTAGTTGAAAGCAGCTATCAAATACACCTCACCCCTCCATTCTTCTCTTCTGCAGACTAAACAGTCCCAGTTCCCACTGCCTCTCCGCCTAAATCATGTGCTCTAGCCCCCTAATCAGACTTAGAGAGGTAGCCGTGTTAGTCTGGAATAGCAGAGGTAACAAAGTCCTGTGGCACCTTAAAGACTAACTATAAAGTTTTGAAGCATAAGCTTTCGTGGGCTACTGCTTGCATCCGACGAAGTGGGTATTAGCCCACGAAAGCTTATGCTTCAAAACTTTATAGTTAGTCTTTAAGGTGCCACAGGACTTTGTTACCTAATCAGACTTGTTGCTCTCCGCTGGGCTCTTTACAATTTTCCAAAGTACACACAACCTAGCCTGATCACAATCCATAAACATCAGTATTGCACTGATGAAGGGTTAAGAAGGTGGCAAGGAAAGCGGAGAGCTGACTTTCAACCACCACGAAGGCCTAAGATGTATCAAGGACCCAAGTATTCTGTAATTGCAGAATTCATCAAGAATTTAGCTCCAGTATCTCAGCTTATACTGTTTAAAAGGTAAGTTTCTAGCCCTGATAGTTGGGACGGTCATCTCAGACATTACTAAGTTCAAGCCACTGCCACGAGCCTGAAACAGCAGCTCAGAGGTGTGAGCTGCCCTAGTTAGCTCATCTTGGGCACCCCATGGACTCTGGATATCACAGAAAGATTTTTGCTACAGACAGGGAACTGCAGCTAGAATCAACTGCAGCCAAGGAGTCAGATGTGCAAACTGGGTGCTGCCCAGTGAACGGAGTAGCATCCAAAGCCCAGGGAGCTGAAAAGAATCACCAAAGAAGTTGACTAAAATCTCCCCACTTCCCTGCCATGCACCGGGCAGGACAAAGAAATTCTGAGCCGGCCTGCTCAAACGACATTGTAACCGCTGAAGCCCACGGAGGTGAGCTGTCTGGAGAACACAGTGAAAAAGCCCATCAAATAATCACCGGTGAACGTAATCCCTGCCAAATTATCAATCCATGTTTTCAACCAAGAGCCACAGTTGTGTGTGGATAGGTGGGGGAGGGATGGGAACGCTGGGTATATCATGGAGACACAATGAATTAATATTGCCATAGTTTGTTCCTACTGTGCTGCAGAATGCACCGCGGTGGCCCTGCCTCACAGAGAGCCAGGGAAGAGGCATCAACGGAATTAGAGCCATCATTCAAAAGTGAAACTTTATGACTAGATGTACAAATAGTGACAAAATAAGGGATCAGACTTATGAAGAGAATTCATATCTGGACTGGGTCTTGGATCATAAAGAAGGGCATGATCAGAAGTCTCCTACCCACCTCTCACTTTACAAAGTGAGATGTTACAAGGTATATGGTGTGGGGAGGCAGGTAATTGCTCACCAGCTGGAAGTGAGTGACTCCGATGGCACACTTCTCATTCATCTCCTTCTGGTGCTTGTTCTGAATCAAACATTCCATCAAGTCCCCAGAGTCTATCTGGTTATCTGCCATCTCCTGAAGGAAGGAAGGAAGGACAGAAATGGGTCACCCTCTTGAAAACATTCCTATTTCACCATGCTTTTTATAAATCAACCGGGCAAATGACCACTAATAAGAATTCAATGCAGTGAATTTAACAGCACTGTTCTCTACTTCAGCGTCTCTCAAAGATTTCGGACCACGGCTCCTTTCCTCTTCCCCGATGCCTCTCACGGCCCAGGGGGTGTGTCCGCTGAAATTCTGCAGACTGCAAAGCTTCTGCTTTTGGCAGAACAAAAAGAGAACTTCCTGTTTCGGTGACATCCTGGCCCGATCCTGCGGCGGCGGGTCACTGCGGCCCCCTGTGGGCGGTGTCACACACCCCACTTTGAAGTCCACTGTTCTACCTTGAACTTGAGCTCATTATGTGCCCCTGTGTGGATTAGCTAACATTAATCCCTCTGTAGACATTTAGTCACACATCTGAGTGGAATGCTCTCAAAGCAGCATAAACACACCCCCACCCAGCCAACACTGACATCCATGATAAGAACTTTGTAACTAACAGACGGATGCTTATTATAAAGTATGACTAATCGAGTGAAGCAAAAGATGAGAGGCTGCAAGAGTGTCAGGAAAGGAGTAGAGCCACTGGGGAGTCTGCTACTGTGGAACTGGGGTTCTGACCTAATGTAAACAGTAATATTTTGGACTACAGGGCAATTTCATGTAGAGATCCTAGCTCCTGTGACAGGGCTTATGAGAATAGTGGAAGCCCTGGATGGAATTAAGAGCCTTGGGATTCAGCTGGTTATTAGATATACAATTCATCTGACTTGCCTATTTTTAGTTCTGTGAACAATCTGACTAGGGGTCAGAGGTGTGTATTTATGACACCCCTGTACACACACGGGCTGAAAACTGTTATTTAGTCCTAGATCATTAAATTATTGTAAGGCAATATAACCCAGGCTGCAGTTCTGCATCACACACACAGACTTTGGGTGTTCTCTTAGTTCTTCTCTTTATGCAAAACAAACATGCGGCATACATCCATCACTAATTGCACTAATTTATATTACCATTCACTTTGATGCCGGTCTGGTACTTCCAATTATGCTTGAACAATGAACATTCTAACCTTTCCAACATATCCCTCATTTCCCTAGGGTTCCCAGATTATCATGAAGAACTTACATGACAGAACATCTGAATGATGGGCTCACACGCTCTCATCAGCAAGGCTTCAATCTGAATATCCTGGAAAAGAGACATGCAACATTCAGCTTCCCTAACAACTGCACAAACAGCCATAAAGGAAACTCTCTGTTCATGCATTAGAAGTTCTGACAATTGTGCTCCAAGTCAAACTGCCCTTCTGAGTTTATGGTATCTTGTTCAGATGAAATCCAGACAGCTTCGCCCTTTGGCACTGGCAGTCACAGGGCATGCGCCCGCCAAGTGTGTGGTGAATGCTGGGAAAACCTTCCAGGGTGTGGGCTTGGAGCAGAACAGCTCTCCACAGAGCTGGAGAAGCCCTTACTACTCAGATAATTCAGCCAGTTCACTCTTGCTAGGAGGAACTCATTCCAGAGATACTACAGTGATAGGTGCCACTCAGCAACCTAGACAGCTGGAGATTAGTGGCCATTTTCAGCAAAATGCATTGCAAGTGTGGGAAGGAAACATCCCCTAGAGCTGAGAGCTTGTTGGATGTAAAACAGAGCCAACAATTAGATGGAAAGGCACTCAACGAAAACCTGGGCTTCTGCAAGAAGTGGTACAGTCAACTCCATCGATGATGCTCTTCCCACCACTCACTACCTTTTGCCTCCAGCAAAACGTTAGACGCTTGCTGTGTTCAGCTGGAACTGCTTTCAGAGAAGGCCAAAATCTGAGCACCTGAGCATATTTTGGTCATTATAGTTCTGGTTAGTCTCTAAGGTGCTACAAGTATTCCTCACTCTCTTTATGGATACTGACTAACACGGCTGCTATTCTTGAACCATTATAGATCTCGTGTTCCTTTCTGCAAGAGTACAGGTATTAGCCCCCGTACCCTAGCCACATTCATTATGGTGCCTGCACTCAGCCCATCTCAAATCCCAGCTGTTATTTCATTTCCCTACAAAACTTGTTGTAGCCGGGTGACCACCCTGCTCCTGGGGCTGGGGGGAAAGGCAGCTCAGCAGAGGGCTGCAAGTGGAAGCAGCTGGGGTGAAGCAGCCAATGCTGTGGCTGGGTAGTGACAGGAATGCTAATTCCTGACGACCAGCAGGAGGCGCCTCAGAGGTGAGACGCTGACCCACTACACTTGTGCACTACTGACACAGGAGTACTTCCTTCACCTCAGAGTTGGTTGCATTTCTGTGGTGGGTTGATGATGCATCAAGAACCCACCACACAAATGCTATATAGTTTTTCCAGGATTGGTATGAGGGCAGCCGGACAGGCTGTGTTACAGACTCTTCCCTTTGCACCAGGCTGCAAACTGCTTACCTCAGACTCCAACTCAGTAAGGTTTCCAACTATGTCTCTGCAATCAACCACCAAGTCATCAAGATGGTCCTGGAGGCATTCAAGTTCCTACAGAACACAAATCATCTGAATATGTGACAAGATACTGAAAATTCAGAGCCCTGTGCCAGAGAAATGATGATACATACAACAGCTTAGCAAGTAAAGGATCCCTAATGTTCACTATGCCCTACCTCTGCTTGCTGTGAGAACTAAACACTGCTTTGGAAAAGTTCCAGTTGTTCAGATCAACTCAAGGTTGCAAGAGCTACAAGGTGCTTTGCTAGATGAAAGGCCTCAGCTGTAGAATAGCTTGGAGACCAGTCTTGCGGGACTGAGCCCATGCTTTTCTTTCCCGTCCCCAACACATGGCCAGCCCCAGAAAGTCTGCTCTTTAGTTTTTAACTTGGGATGAGATTACACTAAAATGAACATGGAAAATCTTTAATGTTCCAAGTTTTTTGCTCTTTTGATGCTTGCACTAATCATCCGGTGGCTTCTCTGCTCAGTTCCTTAGTAAATTCATAAGTGCTGGGGACACTGGTTTTGATGCTTTATAGACAGGGTATGATGTAGCACACAAGAGAAGTGATTTGCACAAGGAGAGACACAGCAGCAGAACTCAAACTCTAACTGACCAACCCTTTACTGTTCTAGATCAAGGTGCCTCCCACAGCCAATGAGCTAGGTGAAAATGATGAAAAATGTTTATTCTGATCCAGGTTTTTTCACCACCCGGAAGACAAGATTTTCATATTTTCAATGCAAATGATCTCGAATCCAAGGACAATTCTGAATTTTGGATATTTTGCATTTTTCTGCTTTGAGAAAACATCTCTGGATGAAAATGAGCCTCTGTCCAGTCGGCCTTATTTTCAAGTGGAAAAATACTTAAAAAAAATAAATAATAAGAGGCTAATCACATTTTGAACATAAAATGTAAGCTGATCGTGAATCCTGCCTGAATTGTCAAATGTAGTTTAAATGTTTTGCAAACATCAAGTTACAGACACGATCAGCAGTCGCTGGGAATGCCCTTAGGGTGGAACACCATGCTGGAACATTTTGTCGGATGGTTTGCTTTTAGTTTGCTAAATGTAATCTTCATACAGGGACAAACATCCCAGACTACCAAACAGGGGGGCTGGAACAATTTGTATAGTGGGAACGCTGAGAGCCACTGAACCAAACTGCAACCCCAGTATATGAGGAAATCACTTCAAGCTAGGGGATGTGGTAGTACCCCCAGCACCCATGATACCAAAACCTACCAGTGAGAAATACTTCAAAAAACAAGTGAGGTACCCTCTTTCGCAGACACTAATTAACAGCTCTCTCCCCAAAGCGCTGCTAGAGCACAAACATTTAATATGAAAGAACTATCTGTTGGAGTCTTGTTAAAGAGCAGCCGATGTTAATTTCAGATCTTTTCAAACACAGGAAGCATGTCAATATTTGCCAAATGGAAATGGAACAAAGTTTATGGGGAAAATAAATGTCAAGTTTGTAACTGGATATTACAAATATAAGTTGAAAAAAAGATAGTTGCTGTATCAAAGGAGAGCCCATAGCATTAGCTATCACTTCATATTAAGCATTCAAATCCCTTCTACAAGGCAACTTCTACAGCTGTACAGTTTCTTCTTCACAGACATTACTACCCATGTCTTTTTACCCATTGTATATTTTATTTATTAAATTGCCTAGGGAATTTACAAATTGTAATAAACTATAAGCTATGAACATAAAGAATCAACACCTGCCAGCAACAAAGGGTTTCCTCATCCCCACACAAAAAGGCATTTGCAACCAGAGTGACTGCCATGCAGCAATGCACAGTACCTGTCCTGTCTCTGTTTTTTCACTGCACCATTTTCCCAGGTCGATCATGCACTTGTCCTGGAGGGCTGGATCCAGCTTCACATCCATTGCACGCTGGTGAAGGATTCGCTGCACTTCTGCTCTGCACTCTCGTGACAGCTAAATGGGGAGCAGAGAACTGTTTAAAAGGGACAAATGTGCATCTCTGACCTGCTACACTGCAAACTGAGTTGTTCAGTTACTAATAAATGACGTGCCATGGGAAGTGACAGGAAATTTCTCTTCCTCCCAACCTCTGGTGAGAGAGCATCAGCCCCATAATAAGCTTGGCCTCCACCAGTCAGGTAGTCTGAGCTTCAAAGGTATCCTCAATTCTGGCCTTCCTCATTGCTTGGAGAACATTTTCCCCTAGGGATAGATACTTTGTTCTGTGGTCTTTATGGCATGTAGCAACGAATGTTTGACTGGAAGCTTTGGAACTAAATACCAGAACAGGCCTCTAAATTGACAAACAGGACATGGTTGCATTACACATGAAAAGAGGTTTTCTATTTTTGAGGACTATGTCTGAATCTGGAGACTCTCATAACTCAATGGTGGCATCAATTCAGGGATGGGCAGCCCATATCCTTGCACAATGTGTCCTGTCACTTCCTATAGGTGAGTCCTATATTAGCACAACAAGGATGATGTCAAGACTGAAGTAGAGAGACAAACTGTGGAAGGGTTCAGAACTGTAACAGCAGGAGGTGATGCTGGTGAGGACTGGAGGGGGGGGGGGGGGCTGCAGTACTAAAATAGCAGGATATGCTGCAACTCAGGTGTGAGATGCATTGGCAGAGTTATATGAGGTCTTAAACCTGGAACACCAAGGAGTATTGAAAGTTGCATAGAACAGTGAGCACCACTTACTAGAAATTAGGTAAATAACAGGTGGGATATCTATATAGATAATTATTGTGGGCAAAGTACAGCTCTAATCAGTGAGATCAGTCTTTCATTAACACTGAATTGCAAGATGACCACACCTGCTCCCCACATATTTTTTCTCCCATAACTGCTACTTCATTTCCAGGGGAATGGAATTCCTGTGGTTAGCACTGATGTAAAATGCATTACAATGAGAAGTTCTACACATGGCACTAAAAGGCTGAACTGGAAACCACTGAATAAAAAAATCATTCCCTACAAGGAAGGAACTTTTGATCAATATCTGACCTCCTCATCATAAGACAACTTACATCAGGCTCTAGAGAATCATTTTGCAAGCAAGATTGTTGCATAATCCCACCAAAGCTCACTGGAACTGTATCCTACAGCGCAACCACCAAAGCAGCGAATGGAACTTTGAGCACGGAAATGTTTCCGAGAGAGGCTCAGACCCCTAACAAAGAATCAAAGAGGTAGCCGTGTTAGTCTGGAATTGCAGAAGTTACAGAGAGTCCTGTGGCACCTTAAAGACTAACTGAAGTATTGAATCATAAGCTTTCGTGGGCTAATACCCACTTCGTCAGATGTAACTTCCCCTAACAAAGACACTAGAGGGCAGCAAACTCAGCACAAGAACCCCTGAACAGCAGTAAAAGTTTCCTGAAAGCACATATCTAAGGAGGTAAGCAGCAGTGCAGTAAATCAAATCTTTACTGTGTTCAGTCATAAGTTTTACTGGGAAATGCATTATGGTTTAACATAAGAACGGCCATACTGGGTCAGACCAAAGGTCCATCTAGCCCAGCATCCTGTCTACTGACAGTGGCCAATGCCAGGTGCCCCGGAGTGAGTGAACCTAACAGGTATGATCGAGCGATCTCTCTCCTGCCATCCATCACCCCCCTCTGACAGACAGAGGCTAGGGACACCATTCATTACCCATCCCGGCTAATAGCCATTTATGGACTTAGCCTCCATGAATTTATCCAGCTCTCTTTTAAACCCTGTTATAGTCCTAGCCTTCACAGCCTCCTCAGGTAAGGAGTTCCACAGGTTGACTGTGCGCTGTGTGAAGAAGAACTTCCTTTTATTTGTTTTAAACCTGCTGCACGCCAATTTCATTGAGTGGCCTCTAGTTCTTCTATTTTGGGAACAAGTAAATAACTTTTCCTTATTTACTTCCTCCTACCCAGGGGTTTCTGCTACCCAGGATTAAAAGAATACTCTACAGCACTACAGAGACCTTAATAGATTATGTAAACCAAAGGAAGTTCCTCTGAATTTACTCAGGTCTTAATCTGAGAATAACCTGACCTTTATGACAGCGGGACTTTTTGTATAAAAACAATTTGGCAGCTAAGTGGCTGGAGTACATGGCAGTTGAATGATTTGCTAGAGGCCTTTTCATAATGTCTATGCACAGATTTAAACATAGGACTCTTGGGTCTCAAGCTTTGCTGCAACTCCTTGAACAAATGCCTCAAGGTGGCAATTTACTGGTAGGATACCACATTTCTCTTCTTTCCACTGAAGGTCTAATATAGACATTAAAGGCATGTCCATGGAGGATCACAGCTGGTAAGGATCTTTGCATTGATCCAATAAATATCGGCAGCAACTGCCTTTCCTAACTAGCTTTCAGTAGTATTGATGGTCAATTCTGTATGACTGATAAATGAACATGCATTCAACTCCGACAGATCAATGAAGAGAATGAAAAGTTAATGTTGAGTGCATACCCTCCTTCCCTGCTCCTCCGTGCGGTAGGCATGCCTGTACAAGCAGGAAAAGACAGCCCCTGTAGGCATTAGGTCACTAGTAGTCTCATTCCAGCCATGCGTGTGACAGAGTCGAGAAGCATCTCCCTGACATTTGCGATAAAGGACTGGATCCAATCTGCAGGGGAAAAAAAGGGAAGTTAACATCATTACCACAGCACCTTTCACACCCCAACACCTACCAAATCTATATCTATATATATAAAAGTCAAGTGGTGTATGTATGAGTGTATGTATGTATGTATGTATGTATGTATGTATGTACGTATGACTGCGAAGTCCTCCCGCACCGTTTGAGCCAGAGACTTGAATTTTGGTACAGTGAGGGGTCTTGGGGTCTAGATTCTGGTAAGGGTCGAAAAATTTTCGGATCTCACCTCTGACGCCCCCCAGGGGTGAAAGTCTTTCAGGGCCAATCACATCAGCTTGGCAGTTAGGTGGTGATGATGTCATAATACCCCCCTCCAACAGACACCTCACTCGCTCAGCTCACCCCTCCCTCCTCCAACGGAACCCCGGAGATCCCTCAGTTCTCTGCCCCTCCCACCTCCCCAACGGAACCCCGGAGATCCCTCAGTTCTCTGCCCCTCCCACCTCCCCAACGGAACCCCGGACTACATCAGCCCTGTGCCCCCCCCACCTGCGAAGGTCCCCGGAATCCCTCGGCTCTGGGCCCCCTCCCCTCCTGCGACGGATCTGAGTTGGGTTTGGTGGGACGGTAAGTGAGGTGGGGGTGTCGGATTCGGTCGGGGGGGTGAGGTGGGGGTTTCGGGTTTGCTTCGGGGAGTGGGAAGGTGTCGGGGTGGGTGAGGGGTGAGGGGTGGGTGTTGGGGTTGGTCAGGGGGTGTCAGCTGTCTGCCACCTCCCCACCTCCGACTGACCCGAGCAGCGCCGGGCACTTATGCTAGTATATATATAAAAGTCAAATGGTGTATGCGTGTATGTATGCGTGTATGTATGTATGTGCGCTTACTCCTTCCACACCGTTTGAGCTAGAGACTTGAAATTTGGTACAGTTAGAGGTCTTAGGGTCCTAATCAGGGTGAGAGTCGAAAATTTTTCAAATCTCACCTCTGACACCCCCCAGGGGTGAAATTATTTAAAGGCCAATCACATCAGCTGGGCAGCTGCTGTTCTCTGTGACATAGTTATGATGTCATAATACCCCCTCCAACGGACCCTGCATTCGCTCAGCTCTCTGCCCCCTCCCCCCTCCAACGGACCCCGCACTCGCTCAGCTCTCTGCCCCCTCCCCACCTCCGACGGACCCAAGCTGGGTTTGGTCGGAGGGTAAGTGAGGTGGGGGTGTCGGGTTTGGTCGGGGGGTGAGCCGGGGGTGTTGGGTTTGGTCTGGGGGGGTGGGAAGGTGTCGGGGTGGGTGAGGGGTGAGGTGTGGGTGTTGGGGTTGGTCAGGGGGTGTTGTGTTTGGTGGGGGGGTAAGATGGGGGTGTTGGGTTTGTTTGGGGAGGTGAGGAGGGGGGTCGGGGTTGGTCGAGGGGTAAGTGAGGTGTGGGTGTTGGGTTTGTTTGTGGTGGTAGGTAGGGGTGTCGGGTTTGGTTGGGGGGGAAAGTGAGGTGGGTGTGTCAGGTTTGGTCTACGGGGGGGTGAGGTGTGGGTGTTGGTCAGGGGTTGTTGGTAGGGGGGTGACGTGGGGGTGTTGGGTTTGGGTGGGGAGGTGAAAATGTGAGTTGGCGTTGGTCGAGGGGTAAGTGAGGTGGGGGTGTCAAGTTTGCTTTCTGCCCCCTCCTCCCTCCAACAGACCCCGCACTCGCTCAGCTCTCTGGCCCCATCCCACCTCCGACGGACCCGAGAAACGCCGGGTATTTTCGCTAGTGCTTTATATATTTTTAGATACAGCAACCACATAAATGCTTATGAAGTGGACTGATCCACTATTATCTGAACAAAACAAAGCAAAGCATGAGAACTCTGTAGTCAACCATTTAAACCAGCAGGCTGGCAAATTGGTTAGAACACTCAATCTGGAATCAAGTCCTTACTCTTGCAACAAATGCTCTGGCATCACTGCTGTCTACAGGTAGTCCAGATCTAGATTTTATATCTTCTCCCAAAAGTGGCCACCACCAGCAACACAGTCTCCCATGACATGGACGAGGATTGATCTAGTACTGACTCATACGGAAGAGTCACTGAATGCATCACTCAGATCACTTCCTGAAGCACCCGGGTTCACCCTTCAGATCTCCCATCCCTATGCTAATGAGGCCTGGCAATGTTTAGTGCCCGAAATCTGAGAAGAATCAGCTCCCTGAGGTAGCATGACAGAGGGCAGGGCAAAGCTGAGCACTTACTAGATTTGCCTGAAGAGCACCTCCCAACGCCAGGGCCCTTATTTCCATTTGGAAATAAGTCTCAGTTTTACAGGAGGCAGATTTAGTTCCAGTTAACCACAGTCAGTTCAGATTTGGGTGACAGGGCAAAGTGAAGCCTCAGTGTCCCTGTTTTGCACACATGGAATCTGCTCTTGGGAGGAAGTGTTTAATTATATTACACCAAAAGGAGCGATTGGTACTGTGAGCCGTCTGGAAAGGAAAGAGAGTGGCAGAGAGATTTAGTGGTGAGGTTTGTAAATAGTGAGGCCTTCATGACATTTTCAAATGGGCAGGGAGGAGGAGGAGATTTGTAGACAAAACAGTTCTGCAAACACTTGCTTTTGAGAAGCAATAAGAAAAATAAATCATGAGAGATTTCCATTCTGTCTGCACTCCTAGGGAATTACTCTGCAGCTTCATTAGCTAACTCAAAGGAACAATGGATATAAACATGAAAGGCTGGGCACCATCTGTCCACTTAGGATTTGAATTAGAATGGTCTTTGTTCAAACAGCATAAGGGTTCAATATGCGTTAGTCAACAGAAGGAAAGGTTCTGTAGCTATAGAATGGCTTGGTTCAAACCTCTCTCCCCACTCCTTCCTAACAGGGGAAGGTTTAAAAATATACCCACTGCTGGAAGGAGGGAAATGAAATGTGTGTGTCCATCACTGGAGATACTCTGGCCAAATAAAAAGGCAGTGAAGCTCTAAAGAGAATTCCACCTAGTCCACATTGGCCGGAGAGACAGGGTATACGAGGATTTTGGTGGTGAAACAAGGCAGGAATGGAAGCATTCCACCTTCCATAAAACTAGGAAATGTCTTACAGAAATAGTGAATCCTCTCTACACTGACTAGCAAGATTTTTAAAATAATATCCACCCATCACTAGTGAAGATAATTCCCATCCATTGAACAAGTAAACTTCACCTGAAAGGCAGGCAATGAACTGCTTATCATTAGGCACATGTCTACCCTCCTCTCAAGTCTCAGAGCTCTAAATAAGGACACACAGGTTGGAAAGTTGAACCTCTAAACTCTGTATCTGCACCAGGCATAGGTGGGTGGCCCCACATCAGATTTGGCTTCCAAGGCACTAGACAGAGAGATGTGGGTATAAACATGTTGGTCACTAGTACAAAGTACCTGCAGTGCTGGTGTACAGGGGGTTGCTTATCTGGCACAGCTGAGAAAAATTAAACCCTGTTTTACAGTACTCACTTCCAATCACGAGAAATAAAGTACTGGAGCTCCAGGAGCCTGTGTTCACAGTCCTCTACCATTTTCTCAGTGTACAAGTGCTCCATAAGGCACGACAGAATCCTGGGAATAGAATGGAAACAGGAGAGAAGAAAATGAGAAAGGAAAGAGGCCACACTGTGGATCTCCCCCCCCCCCCTCCCCCCCCACCACCACCACCAGTCATTGTACTGATTCCACGCTATAATCCATGCATCTGCCTTTCCATAGAAAAATTTTAGCTGGTAAGAGATGCAAGTCACATCATAGAAGGGTGTTTTGTTTTGTTTTTAAAAAAAACATTCTACCTAAAAAAGGAATGTCCCACCAGGCACAAGCCCTTTATGCCTGGGAGGGACTGGTTTGGTCAGGGCAGACCTCCTAGATTGCCCAAGGGCAAGCTTTCCCTTCCCTCAATCAGTCCTTTGGCGGGGGCTCTTTTCCTTCCAGCCAAGGAATGCTGTCTCCCTTCTGGGGGCTTGGTTACACTGGTGCTTTATAGCGCTAAAAAGCCTCCAGGAGCGCTATAACCGTACACACTTGCAAGGCACATTTTGCGCAATAAGTCTCAGTTTAAAGCACTACTGGTAAACCACCTTTCCGAGGGTAATAGGGGCTTTTGCGCTAGTGCTATAGCGCAACGGTGCGAATGTGAACACCCATTGCGCATTAATGAGCCTCCAGCCTCCTCCAGCCTGGCCCATAATTCCCATTCGAGCCACTCTGAGCATCAGTTTCAAACTCTTCTGTCGCGTCCTCAGGTGACCACACGTCAGACCCGCCCTTTACACTCCCAGGGAAATTTGAAAATCCCCTTCCTGTTTGCTCCAGCCAGGCGTGGAGTGCTCCTCAGGTAACCATTTTGCTTGACCCATGACTCCGCGTGCCATGCCTCCTCGCAATAAGTGATCTCCAGCGTGGTCTGATCATGAGTTGCTGGACCTCATCAGTTGTTGGGGGGAAGAGGCTGTCCAGTCTCAGCTGCGGTCTAGCCGCAGGAATTACGATATGTATACGATATGGGCCATGAGGGACAGAGGGCATGTGCGGGACACTCTGCAGTGCTGGGCAAAAGTAAAGGAGCTTAGGATTGCATATCGCAAAGCCCGCGATGCAAACAGCCGCTCTGGGGCAGCCCCTGTGTTTTGCAAGTTCTACAGGGCTCTGGATGCGATCCTGGGTGGTGAGCCAACGTGCACTCCAGCGACCACCCAGGACACTTCTTCCCAGCCCACCACTGAAGGGGGGGGGGGGAAGAGAGGGAAAGGAGGCTGGAGAGGAGCTGGACGGCGAGGAGCAGCAGGACGGCGAGGAGGAGGAGGGGTCCGCGGCAGTGAGCCAGGGCACGGAGGAGTCACTGGAGACATGCAGCCAGGAACTCTTCTCAAGCCCAGAGGGCAGCCAGAGCGAGCCACAGCGTCTGGCGGCTGCAGGTGCTGGGGCTGCAGCACCGGTTTGAGCAGGTACAGAAATTTTTCTATTGGGAGGGCAGACAGCTTTGGTGAGGGTGGAAAGGAATGCTTGCATGCTTGGTTACATGTGGAATAGTGCATTGATGTACTCTATCACCTCGCGGTAATCCTCATCAGTGATTTCTGCAAAGGTCTCAATAAGAGCTCTTGCAATGTGCCTGCGGAGGTTTCGCGGTAGCCCCAGCGTGTTCGCTGTCCCGGCCACGGTTACGAGGCCCCGCCACTCTTCTAAGAGCGGTGGGGGCAGCATCGCCGCACAGATGCAAGCCACGTATGGGCCTGGGCGGAAGCCACATCTCCTTAAAATCCCCGCCCTGTCTTGCTCCGTCACCCGCAACAAAGAGATATCTTCCAGCACGAAAACCTACACAGAATGTTGAGAGAATGCTTATCAGGCTGAAGTTCCCACTAACACCCACCGCTCCCGCAAAACAATAGTATAGAAAGGCAGGGAAACAGAGCTTGTCCCATCGACTCACCATGCCCGGGGATCCGTGGGTACCTCTGTGTGTGATATGGCTTATTTGGACAGGGAAACTGTACAGAGATTCAAGGAATGCGTGGGACTCCCCAATACTGTCTGTTGCAAACAATGGGATCTTGTGTTTTAACTGTGAAATTGTAACTTTCCCCAGCTTTGTCCTTGACATCCTCACCAGAGCTTTATCTGTGGCTCAAAAACTAAGTAAAATTTGAAGCAGACCGAGGAAGAGCAAAGAGGAGCTTCTGAAGCAAGTTCTGGAACAGGCATCAATGGACAACCGCGCTGACAGCGACCGGAGGGAGGAGATGAGGCGTCGGGAACAGCAGAGGGAGGAACAAATGAAGCAGAGGGAGATAGCTCACGAACAGCGTGCTGAGAAGCGTGCTGACAAGCTGCTTAGATTATTAGAGCTGCAAGTAGAGACTCTGCAGCGGATCGCTGCCATTCAGGAGCAGCAGCCCCCTGCTTGCCACCCCCATTGTCACTTGCCCCTTAACCCTTCCCCTTCTGGCCCTCTGTCCCCTTCAGGCCAGTATCAACTGCTGCCTGGTTATTACCAGCCACAGCTGCCTCCCACCCCCCTCCCTTCACCGACCAACCCACAGATCCAGCACCCTTATCCACTTTACCCAACCCCTACTAACAAGCATAATTGCCCTCTGCAAAGTGGGTTGGGGGAGTACAGCAATTCGGAGGGCATTGGAGGTTATGAGGCCAGGACATACGCCAATATGTGACTGACCCCTTCCTCCCTCAACCCAATTTCACACCCCTTCCTCCCTCAACCCAATTTCACACCCCTTCCTCCCTCACATACTTTAATGTTTTTCAACTTTTATTTCAGATTATAAGAAAGCTGTTCAATAAATGAATTCTTTTTAATAAATGGGTTTCTGTTTTCGGTGCAGAAAAGTGTGTAATAGGTACAGAAAAGCAAATGCCCTATCCTATTAACAGACTACTCCCTCCCTCCCTCTGCAATTCCCATTAGAACTCGCTTTCAGCCAGAAAATGCTCCCTCAAGGCTTCCCTGATCCTTGTACCCTCGCGCTGGGCCCCTCTAATAGCCTTGCTCTCTGGCTGTGCATATGTGGCCTCCAGTTGTTGAACCTCCGAGGTCCATGCCATAGTGAAATCAAAGAGATTATGTAGGGCACAGCACGCGGAAATAACCACGGATATACTTCCCTCTGCCAAGTCTAGCTTGCCATAAAGGCATCTCCAGCGGGCTTTAAGATGCCCAAAGGCACACTCCAGTCATTCGACAGCAGCTCAGCCTGTAGTTGAACCTTTCCTGGCTGTTGTCCACACACCCAGTGTAGGGTTTCATGAGCCAGGGCATTAGAGGGTAAAGCGGGGTCGCCAAGAATCACAATTGGCATTTCAACTTCCCCCACGGGGATCCTGTGGTCTGGGGAAAAAGTGCCTTCTTGCAGCTTCCTGAACAGGCCGGTGTTGCGGAAGATGCGTGCGTCATGCACCTTTCCCGACCAGCCTGCATTAATGTCAGTAAAACGCCCACAGTGATCCACAAGTGCCTGAAGAACCATGGAGAAGTATCCCTTTCGGTTAATTTACTGTTCTGCTAGGTGGTCGGGGGCCAGAATAGGTATATGGGTGCCATCGATCGCCCCTCAACAGTTAGGGAAACCCTCCCCCTCCCCCCATCTGCTCAAAGCCAGCCACGATGTCACGCACGTCACCAAGAGTCATGATTTTTCGTAGCAGGAGGCGATTAATGGCCTTGCACACTTCCATCAACACGACTCCAACGGTCGACGTCCCCACCCCAAAGTGGTTGGCCACCGATCGGTAGTTGTCTGGGGTGGCCAGCTTCCAGAGTGCTATAGCCATCCGCTTCTCCACCGGGATGGCAGCTCTCAATCTGGTGTCCTGGAGCTGCAGGACGGGAGCGAGTTCAGCACACAGTCCCATGAAAGTGGCTTTTCTCATGCGAAAGTTTTGCAGCCACTGCTCATCGTCCCACACTTGCAAGACGATGCGATTCCACCAGTCAGTGCTCGTTTCCCGTGCCCAGAAGCGGCGTTCCACGGTCGTGAGCATGTCCGTTAAAGCGATGATCAGTTGTGTGTCCAATTTGTTCCTCGGGTCAAGCTCGTCTTCTTCTCCAGACTCATCACTACTGTCACGGTCCATTTCAAGAATGAACTCCGCCACGCAGAGAGTTGTGCTCGCCAGCATGCTCCGCAGCAGTTCGCGATCCATTACGGCACAGGAAAACGGACGACTGAGCGCGCGTGCCTTGCTGAAACCGTTGAGAGATGGCACCCAAGGTGGCCGGAAACACAGGGATTGCTGGGATACGACACAAAGCATCACGGGGAGTTGGAACCGGATGCAGAATGGCCACAAGTGACGCCCCACTTCCCACAAGGCATTGTGCCAGATTGGGAAGAGGTGCTCTGTGGGATACCTGCCCTATTGTGCTACTCTCAGTGCTGCCAGAAGCGCCGCAAATGTGTCCATGCTTTAGCGCTGCAGGCTCTAGCGCAATACCTATTGCGCTATATGGGACGCACTATAACCAAATGCACTATAATCCTGTAGTGTAACCTTAGCCTGGGAGAGACTCCCTGTCCTGCTGCCCCCAGCCTGCGGGCAGCCTCTCTCCCCCCTCCTTCCCAACAGGGGAAGGTTTAAAAAGGTCTCTGAGGGCCCTTAATTGGCAGCAGCTGATTTTGCCTGGGTCTCTGGCAACCTCTGCTCAGCTGAACCCAATTAACCTGTGGTTACCTCGATTTCCTTCTCAACTTTCAAAAAACCTTTTGATACTTTTTTTTTTTACTGTATTTCTCATTAGAAAAATGCCACTATGAAGCTGTGTGTAACAGAAGATAGCACACCAAATTATACAAGTTCAACTTACAACTAATAAAGTTAGACAACCCTTGTTAATGCCATGACATTTCTATAACAAAATAAAAAAATCAGCATGAGCTACAACAGGAGCTGCTTGCAGATTAGATCCCACTTCCAGATGCTATATAAATTGTTGGTACATGCTCTTGATTGCTTGGGAGTCTTCATTTTTAGACTGGTTAATATCTATTTTGGTTACTCAAGTGAACTTTACTGTTGCTAGTGGGTTTGTATAAAGTACAGTGACACTACGAAAAAGCCACTTACATTGGATCTCCAGATCGTATGTGTTTGCAAGCAGTCTGTATTACTGATTCACAAGCTTCATTCAAAGCTCTGTCAATGCGGTAATCTGCACCAGGGTCAGTCTCTTGAATCAGAGTTTGAAGCTGGAAGAGAGGAATTGGAGACAGAAAAGTAGCTTAGCCAGCATGGCAGATCAATGTCAGAATGCTCCTATCTTCTAACTGGCAATTCCACAATGCTAACTGCCTTGAAAGACACACCACACCTATTTGACAGTTGCTCATTTTAGCAACTGACAGTGCAGAATGCAGAAGGCAGGTTTTTCACTCCATCCCATTAAAGTTACATACCCAGTCCCAAGAAAAATGCACAAATCTGTGCACCTAAATAAATGTTTAACCAAAACATTTCTCAAAACAACAGTTTAAGTGGATAGCAGCTGAAGCTTCTGTACAGATTTTCAAATAGTAAATAGGAAAATATCTTACTCCATGGTTCCATGAACTGGGATTTCTCCAGTGCTCTTCTGCTTACTGTTTGGAAACAATGAACTATTTGCATAGTGATGGTGGGGTACATGCATACACTGTATAAATAGTTGACTCAAAGCTCTGTTTATAAAGCAGTTATTTTCCAACTCACTCTATGGGCTTTTAGAGTAATGATTTGGTTTTCAGCATTTACAAGAGGTCACCCACTAATTGCTGGGTAATGGATAGGGCCCTACCAAATTCATGGGTTACTCTAGTCAATTTCAAAGCCATGGGGGGGGGGGTCTTATAATTGGTCAATTTCAGATGTTTAAGGTGTTGTAACCATGGGGGTCCTGATCCAAAAGGGGATTGTGGGGGTCCCAAAGCTGTTGTAGAGGGGCTGCAGGATTACTATACAGTAAAACCCCGATTTAACGGACCCCGATTTAACGGACTTCGGATGCAACGGACAAAATTTATGAGCAAGTCTGATGCATCCCAAATCCATTTTTCGGGGGCTGGCTGCCGGCTCCCGGCTGCCGCCCGGGTCCAGGCAGCAGGCGGGCTAACTGCCGGCTCCCCGCTGCCGCCCGGATCCAGGCAGCAGGAGGGCTCGCTGCCGGCTCCCGCCCGAGTCCTGCCAGCGGGCGGGCTGCCGGTTCCCGGCTCCCGCCCGAGTCCCAGCAGCCGGGACCCGGGCGGGCTGACTCCCGGCTGCCATGATAGTTTAACATGATACAGTAAAATCTCGATATAACGGACTAATTCAGGCGGGCTGCTGCTCCGACAGCTCATTTTTAAAATTATTATTAAATAACGGACTTTCGGCTTTAACGGACACCCCCTCGCCCGAATTAGTCCGTTATATCGAGGTTTTACTGTACTCACTTCTGTGCTGCCTTCAGAGCCTAGCTTGGAGATCAGGCAAGAGCTGTGAGAAGCAAAAGCACAGGTCCCTAAGCCTAGGCTGGAGCTGTGGAGGGTGAGGGGGCAAGAGAAAGCCCATAGTCTGACAGAAACTGCAGATACTGGAGCTGCAGGTCCCAACAGCCCTCCAGCCCAGGTGCCTGAGCCCAGGGAGGAAGTCCCTGACTGCCCCCTCCAGAGATCGCCCATCCCTAAGCACCTCCCAAGACCCCACCCCCTTCTCCTTGTCCCTTGACCACCCCCTCTAGTAACCCCACCAACCACCCCGGGACCCCACACCCCTGCTCCCTGTCCTGACTGCCCCGAACCCTGACAGGCCCCTAGGGCCTCTCACGCCTTATGCAACCACGACAGCCTGACCTGTATCCACACACCCCTACACCCTCCCCCTCCCCCCACTCGCCGGAGACAGTCACGCCACTGCAGCACTCCCTAGCAGGAGTAGCGTGCCAGAGTGCTAGCAATATGGCTACGGGGAAGAGGGGACAGCAGGGAAGAGGCCATGGCTCACCTCCCTGGCTGGGAGCTCAGGCAGACAGGTCAGGACAGTCCCACAGGCTGGATGTGGCTCGCAGGCTGTAGTTTGCCCACCCCTGCCCTAGACCTTTTCCCCCATTTCACTTCTCATTAAAATGGTAGCCAGCAACTGGATAGCCAGGAGGGAGGTGAATATTTACTGTATTTTCACCCTCCAGGCAAGCTGAATTTTGTCCTGAGAAATCATTTAAATTGAAAACTGGAATTCTCACTCATAAGGCAACTTGCTTTGGCTCCTAACCACCTACATCAATACAAGTGTCCCCCACCCACTTCAAGTTTCTGTGGCTGTGTGGATCCCAACAACAGCTGGATTAAGAATTAACTAAGATTTTTATCTTCCGCCTCAAGTTTTTCACCTGAGCATCTTTAGGTTCATTTACAGAGGTATCAAAGCACTGACATCACAGGGCAATTACAGAATATACACCAAAGAACCAACGAAAATAAAAAGCTGGTACTATATATCCAACAGGAAGTTCAAAAACCTGGAGGGAAAACACAAGATTTCCAATAACCTATTCTTAGCTGGAAGTTAATTATCCTGATCACAGCTTCTAAGGAGGTAGGTCACTCAAAAAAATAAAAATACCCTGCCTGGCAGGCACAATAAGCCATATTAAATACAAAGGCTGTCTGCATAAGGCAACTCACTTCAAATTTCCTTGGATTTTGTCAAAGATGATACTAAAAATATCACCCATTACCACCAATCTGGCAAGGATCAGACCTAAAAGCCCACTGCCATATGGGCTGCAAATCCCATTCATAACACTGCAGTGGGAACACAGAGAAATGCTTTACATTACTGAACAGTAGCTCCTTTAAACGATCAGGGTGTGACACTAACACCAGAGTCCTAAGCCTTAGAAAGCATCAACCTGACATTGGCTCACAAAGATGATATTAGAGCACTTTTTATTTGTGGACCCTTAAAACATTTCAAATGGAGATGCAGACCCCTTTGGAAATCTTGGACAGCCTGCGGATTCCCAGGGATCGTTGGACCACAGATTAAAAACCACAGTACTAGAGGAATTCCCATGCCCTTCCTCCTCTCCTCCCCCCCAATGACATGGCATATGTAAGGCATTAAGAATGCTCCAGGCCAGTTCTCTATACAAGATTCCAGGATTGTTATTCTGAAGTTTAGAATGTTTGTGGGGTCAGCGTGAAGGGATGGAAACAGCTCTGAGCATGGCTGAAAACTCTTTTTATTCAGAACTAGTGTAAAAGCCTGTGGACACTGGCCAATGGAAACGGCTCCCTCCCTCCCCCAACGACCCCCCCTGCTCAGCTCCCTCCCCCCTCTAGCACCTCCCCTCCCCCCGCTCAGCTCCCTCCAACTATGTCTAACTTTATATGTGTAACTGCTCCTTGGTGCTCTAGCTCCGTGTGAGTGAGGATCTCTCAGGCGGGCACGCGTGGCGGCCATTTTGTGCCTCCGAACTACAACCCCCAGCATGCCGTTCGTCCGGGCCATCTCTACTGCGCATGACGGCTTCATACAAACTTCTCTAGCCGATTATTAAATAGGATATTAGCAGGTTCTATCATTCAATTTTAAGTTCTCAGCTATTTTCAGCTTTATGAATTACACCCATACAACAGCAAGGCATGTATCTATGCCACGCCAAGAGTCCTAGACAACTATAACAACAGAGGTAACCCATCCAATTACCACCCTTACTCTACAAGAGGTAACAAAGTCCTGTGGCACCTTAAAGACTAACTATAAAGTTTTGAAGCATAAGCTTTCAAGGGCTAATACCCACTTCGTCGGCTTGCATCCGACGAAGTGGGTATTAGCCCACGAAAGCTTATGCTTCAAAACTTTATAGTTAGTCTTTAAGGTGCCACAGGACTTTGTTACCTCTGCTATTCCAGACTAACACGGCTACCTCTCTGATTCCTTACTCTACAACTAATTTGTATGCAACCATTTCATTAGTTGTATGAGGGACACTACATAGGTGGTGGATTACTTGGCTCAACTGCTCTGTGGGTCTTGAAAGCTTGTCTCTCACACCAACCAAAGTTGTCCAATTAAATATATCTCACCCACCTCACTGCAGCACAGCCCCTCATTCATCATCCACACAAATCCACACAAATCTCCCAGTACAACACAACCCACATATAAATCAACGCAACTCTCCCAGCTCACCACACAGATTCACTCATCCTCACTCATTTACATGAAGCCACGGCTCATTACCAGGTTTGATTGTCACTGGGTTCATGGCCTGTTGCCATCCACTTTAAGATTTCAGCCAGTTTTGGCTTTTTTATATATATATACATGACTTAACGAATCACACCTATGCAACAGCACAGGATTTCAGCTACTAGTTTTCACTAGTTAAAAGGATCATAAAGTAGTTTTCCAAATCAAGATGTTTCATTTTTTCATCATTCCAACATACTCACAAGTGAAGATTAAATAAGTTACCTGGGTCAGAATGTATCAAGTCATCATACAGACAAGATATTCTTCCTTATGCCTCTGTGTGCAGAATGCTAACTCCGTCTGTTAGCAAGTGGAAGAAGCCAATTTCAACACATATTGGGTGAGATGGAGCAGAAGAGAGGTCTTGAATTACCACACTGCTGTCGACTTAGGTCTTGTTTCCATATTAGACCCTCTAGCTCAGAGGTGGGCAAACTATGGCCCACGGGCCATATTCAGCCCGTGGGACCATCCTGTCCAGCCCCTGAGCTCCTGGCTGGGGAGACTACCGCCGGCCCCTCCCCGTTGTTCCCCCTCCCCCGCTGCCAGCGCTCGGGGGGGGGGGGGGGAGGTTGTGTTCTCCTGCTGGGCAGCACAGCAGTGTGTAGGCGTGCCCTAGCTTTTCACTTCCTGTGATACTCAACAGTCCACATGCCCTCCTTAGAAGACTGTACTTTCGGAGGGTGAGGGGGGGGATCCGGGCTGGGGCCCTGGAGGGGGCGCTCAGGGATAGAGGCTCCTAGTGGCACTTACCTCAAGTGACTCCCAGAAGCAGCAGCATGTCCTTCCTTTGGCTCCTACACAGAGGCTTGGCCAGGTGGCTCTGTTGCGCACTGCCCCCATCTACAGGCACCACACCTACAGCTCCCATTGGTCACGATTCCCAGCCAATGGGACCTGTAGGGAAGTGCCTGGGGAGGGGGCAGTGTGAAGAGTGGAGTCCCTTGGCTGCCCCTACTCATAGGAGCTGGATAGGGGATATGCCGCTGCATCTGGGAGCTGTGCAGAGTGCCCCGGACCCTCTGGCCAAGTCACACAAAGTCTGTATGTGCACAGACAAAACACACAACTTCCAGGGTAGTTAAACAGGGCCTGCCACAGTGTCCATAGCCCTATCTCTGGGCTCAGTCCTCAAGCAGTCCAACAGGGTCTATCACAGAACCCTGATTCAAAACCTCTCAGCCCCTTCTGGACTCTCTCTCAAATTGTCCCTGCTCTGGTGTGGAGCAGTGCCCCCAGAGCTTCCTCCCTGGAGCCTTTGCCTATTGCCCCAGCTCTCCAGATGAGTCACTCGTTATAGTTCAATCCCCTTCTGGGGTGATATCAAGAGTCCCACAAATGCTGACCTCTTTCTCAGGATCTTCAGCTCCTTCCTGGACTACTTCCCTTCTCAGGGCTTAAGACACTTCCCTAGTGGCTGGTTGGGGGGGATACAGGCCTTTCCCCTAATCTGGGTCCCAACCCAGTGACCCTATAAGTAGCAGCCGCCGCCTGCTGTGTCCCTTTAATTTCTGCATTTCCCTGGGCCACTTCCCCATGGTCCCACTACTTTCATCCTTATATCAGGGCTGAAGTCTGAGTCCCTGCAGCAGCCAGGAACACCTTCCTTGCTCCATCCGGCAATGGAATCTGCCCACTCCAGCAGCTCCTTTCATATGAGCCTTCTGGACTCTGATTGGCTAATCCCTGCAGCATCTTCTGATTTGCTGCTTTCCCAGAGCTGCTCTAGGCAACCTGGAGGACTCGCCTCTTCTGCTCTTTCCCGGGGTGTGGTGTGGTAAGGCCATGAGGTCTCCTGCAGGGGGCCTCAGGGCCTGGTACACTCCCTTCAGGCTTCTATAGAAACTTGTTAGCAGTGCTGTCAAATGGAGAAACCTGTAAGTAAACACCCAACTGTTCTGCTGGGACAATAAATCTTGACTCTGAGGTAAGTAGGCGGATAAACTTTGGAAGGGTCAGCTGGTTACCCTGACTATTCTGTTGATTCTTCCTCAGTATTCTCAGGATGAGAACAACAGATGGCCATTGGAACCCTTTTCCCCAGTGTGAATGAAGTAGGTCTAATGTGCATGGTGGTCTCTACCTGCACTGAAGCAGGTGTTCTGCTCTGTAACAAACTAGTCAATGTATAGATGACCATAACCTGACAAATATTAGTCAAGATACTGCATATTTAACTGAATGGAAGACCATCCAGATTTTTTTTAATCAAGTCATTGATTGAAAAGTTGAATCACTGCAAAGTGCACAGCAGACTGATTCCCTCCCAAAGTGCACAGCAGGGGTGACTAACCCCATCCACATGGATAATACATTGTGACCATATTGTCTGAAAATCTGCACCAGTTGCCTGCTAGTCCAGTGGTCTTCAAAGTTGGGTGCGTGAGACCCCGGTGCTACTGCCAAACTCCCACGCGGTCTATTTTTGTCCCACCAAAATGCCGCTGCAGAAAGCAGAAGCTTTCCATTTGGCGGCATTTCGGCCGACATACCCTGTGGGAGGCCACGGCCGAAAAACTTTGAAGACCGCTGCTCCAGTCTATGGGAAAAAATGTTTGAGGGGGAGCCTAATGGCTTTCAGCTCTAGCAAATTTGTAAAGCCTCTACTCTCAATGTTCCTAAAGATCATCGATTGTTAAGAGATAGAACAGTTACTCAGCTTTCGTAACGTTTGTTCTTCGAGATGTGTTGCTCATGTCCATTCCAAGATGTGTGTGCGCACCGCGCATGCACGGTCCCGGAAAACTTTCTCCCTAGCGATACCCGTAGGGTCGGCAGGGGCGACCCCTGGAGTGGCGCCCTTATGGCAATGTATATATGCCCCTGCCGACCCTCCCCCCGCTCAGTTCCTTCTTGCCGGTACTCCGACAGAGGGGAGGCGGGAGGGATTTGGAATGGACATGAGCAACACATCTCAAAGAACAAACGTTACGAAAGGTTGAGTAACTGTTCTTTCTTCTTCGAGTGCTTGCTCATGTCCATTCCAAGATGTGACTTACGAGCAGTCATCTCGGAGGAGGGTGAGGAGTACTCTGAGTCCCTGCTGACAGGATCGCTTGACCCACAGCGGCATCCTCCATCGACTGCTGCACGATGGCGTAGTGTGACGTGAAGGTGTGTATAGAAGACCACGACGCTGCTCTACAGATGTCCACAATCGGAATGTGTGCCAGGAATGCCGTAGATGCAGCCTGTGCCCTGGTCGAATGCGCTGTCAGTGCTGGGGGAGTAGCATTCAAAAGGTTATAACACAGTTTAATACAAGATGTAATCCAGGCCGAGAGACGCTGGGTGGAAACTGGTAACCCTTTCATCTTTTCTGCCATTGAAATAAAAAGTTGTGGAGATTTATGAAAAGTCTTAGTCCTCTCTATATAAAAGGCTAAAGCCCTCCTTACATCCAAGGAGTGAAGCATTCGTTCCCTGTTATTAGCATGGGGCTTGGGAAAGAATACCGGTAAAAATACATCTTGGTTCAGATGAAAGGGTGAGACCACTTTGGGAAGGAAGGCTGGGTGCGGACGTAACTGAACCTTATCTTTATGGAAGACCATGTAGGGAGGCTCCGAAGTGAGCGCCCTAAGTTCGGAAACTCTACGGGCAGAAGTAATTGCCACTAAGAAGGTGGTCTTCCATGAAAGATAAGATAATGGGCACGTGGCCATAGGCTCGAACGGAGGCCTCATTAATGCCATCAGAACCAGGTTGAGGTCCCACTGGGAGATAGGCTGACGAACCTGGGGATATACTCTCTCTAAATCTTTTAGAAACCTGAGAACTATGGGGCTGCTAAAGACCGAAGTACCTCCGAACCCTGGATGGAAAGCTGATATAGCAGCCAGGTGTACCCGGACAGTAGAAAGAGCTAATCCCTGCTGTTTCAGTTCAAGGAGGTAGTCCAGGATACTGGAGATTGTAGAGGTCAGGGGGTCACTACCTTTACTCTGAGACCACAATGAGAAGCGCTTCCATTTGGCCGTGTACGTAACCCTGGTAGAAGGTTTTCTACTACCCAGTAGGATATCCCTGACCGAATCCGAGCACTGTAGCTCTTCAGTGTTCAGCCATGGATATTCCACGCCGTGAGATGGAGAGACTGCAGGTTGGGATGCAACATTCTCCCGTGGTCTTGGGAGATTAGCGTTGGTGAGAGGGGCCTCGTCACGCAGAGGGACATCAGAACCGTGTACCAATGTTGACGAGGCCAAGCTGGTGCTATGAGTATGAGGGACGCTTTGTCCTGCCGAGCCTTGAGCAATACCCTGTGCACAAGAGGGAACGGGGGAAATGCATTCATCAGACCTTCCGACCATGGTATCTGAAATGCGTCCCCTTCCGAAGCCGGGCTGAGGTTGAGGAGGGAGCAAAACCTCTGGCATTTCCTGTTGGCCTTCGTGGCGAACAGATCTAGGAGGGGAAACCCCCACCTTAGGAAAATAGAATGGGCAACATCCGGTCTGAGAGACCATTCGTGACCCCTGAAGGAGCGGCTGAGCGTGTCTGCCAGCACGTTCTGAGTTCCTGGGAGATAGGCGGCTGTGAGGGAGATCACTCGAGGAATGCAGAAATCCCAAAGGGCGAGGGCTTCCCTGCACAGGCGAGAGGAGCGAGCACCACCCTGTTTGTTTATATAAAACATTGTGGCTGTATTGTCTGTTAGAACTGACACATACTTGCCTTGTAAGAGTGACTGGAACGTCTGACATGCTAGACGGACCGCTCTGAGTTCTCGAACGTTGATGTGAAGGGTCAGCTCTTCCTGGGACCAGAGACCTTGAGTCCTGACCTCTCAGAGATGCGCCCCCCAGCCAAGGGCAGAAGCATCTGTCACCAGGGTCAGGGATGGCTGGGGCTTGTGGAAGGGAACCCCGACACCCAAAGACTGAGGTTGGAGCCACCAGTGAAGGGAGCGTCTGACTTGCACTGGGAGAGTCACTACGAGGTCTAGTGGATCTCTGCACTGGTTGTAGACACTCGCGAACCAGGCTTGTAGAGGTCTGAGGCGGAGTCTTGCATAGGGCACCACGTAGGTGCACGCTGCCATATGTCCCATGAGGACCATACAGTTTCTGGCCATAGTGGTGGGAAACTGGAGGAGTGAATGAATAATGTCCGAGATCGACTTGGCTCGGGAAGGAGGTAGAAAGGCCCTTGCTTGCAGGGAATCTAGTATGACTCCGATAAACTCGATCCTCTGGGTAGGGATGAGGGTCGATTTTGGTACATTCAGGATAAGGCCTAATTCGAGGAACGTTGCCCTGATAAACTGTATGTGCATCTTTAGCAGGCCTTTTGAGCTTGCCCTTATGAGCCAATCGTCCAGGTAAGGGTAAACATGGATGCCATTCCGTCTGAGGAAAGCTGCCACAACGGCCATGCACTTTGTGAATACCCTTGGAGTGGTAGAAAGTCCAATGGGAGGACCGTAAACTGGTAATGATGGGGCCCGAGCACAAACCGTAGGAATCTCCTGTGACTCGGAATAATGGAAATGTGGAAATACGCATCTTTCAAGTCGAGGGCAGCGAACCAGTCTCCGTGATCCATAGCTGGGATTATGGAGGCTAAGGATAGCATGCGAAACTTCAACTTCTTTATGTAGGAGTTGAGGCCTCGCAGGTCGAGGATGGGGAGAAGACCACCTTTGGCCTTCGGGATAAGGAAATAACGGGAATAATACCCCCTGCCCTGAAATTCTTGAGGAACCTTCTCTATAGCTCCCAGAGATAAGAGGGCATGAACCTCCTGATCTAGGAGTTGCTCGTGAGATGGGTCCCTGAAGAGGGACGGGGAGGGTGGATGGTTGGGTGGGAGGGTGTGGAATTGGATAGAGTATCCTGCTTCTACGAGGCTGAGTACCCACCTGTCCGAGGTAATACGGCACCACGCCTGGTAGAAGTGGGATAGGCGGTTCACAAAGGGTTGTGAGGCTATAGGTGGAGAGGCTGGTTCGGGGTCCTCGTGCGCACCTTCAAAAGTTCGGTCTAGAAGATTGGTTCGCACCCGAATTTTGTGGTTGCCGCGAGCCAGATCGTGGGCGACCGCGGCTAGCTCCCCTTCCACCCCTCCTGGGTTGGTCCCTCCTAGCAGGGGGGGCTTGGTAAGGTCTTGCCGGGGGGGAGGGGGTGGCCTGAATGGCCTCCTCTGGGTTTGAGGGGTGTGGAGGCCCAATGATCTAAGCATCGCCCTTGAGTCCTTCATTGATTGAAGCTTCTTGTCTGTGTCACGAGCGAATAAGCCTTGCCTATCGAAAGGAAGGTCCTGGATAGTGGCCTGTACCGGGGGAGGGATCCCGGAAACTTGCAGCCAGGCCCCACGACGCATAACAAGTCCTGTCGCTATTTGTCGCGAAGCTGAGTCTGCGGCATCTAAGGCTGCCTGGAGTGCCGCCCTGGAGACTAATCTGCCATCATCAATGATGGCTTTAAATTCTTTGACCGAGTCCTTATGCAAACGGTCCTCAAATTTATTCATGGCGGACCACGAATTATAAGAGTACCTGCCCAGCGTGGCCTGCTGGTTCGCAATGCGAAGTTGGAGTGCCGCCGAGGAGTATACTTTCCTCCCGAGTAAGTCCAACTTCTTCGCGTCGTGGGATCTGGGAGTGGGGCCTGTTTGACCCTGTCGCTCGCGGCGATTAACTGCGTCAGCGACTAGGGAGCCCGGAGGTGGGTGAGTGAACAGGAACTCATAACCACTCCGTGGCGCAAAGTACCTCCTTTCTACACCCCTGGCTGTGGGTAGGAGTGACGAAGGAGTCTGCCATAGGTTCTCCATCGTAGTCTGAATCCTTCTTATGAAAGGTAAAGCTACTCTAGATGGAGCGTCTGAGGTCAAAATGTCCACAGTAGGGTCTTCCTCCTCCTCAACCTCTTCTAACTGGAGGTTAAGGTTTTGTGCCACCCTACGAAGCAGGTCTTGGTGCCCCCTAACATCCATGGGAGGCAGAGATGTTGTTGAACCCGCAACTACTTCATCCGGTGAGGATGATGAGGAGGTAAAGTGCGGTTCCTCGGGCTGCTGAACCTCGCTAAGAGGTTGGTCTGCATCAGCGGGAGGGGTGCCGTGAACCTCCATAGCTACCGGTTGAGAGCTCGACGGACCCGGTGCCAGCTCCCCTGCAGCAGCCTCAGACGGGGGTCTAGTTATGGTGGCCGATACTGGGCCCCACGGCACCGAGGGGAGCGACGCCGACATAGAGGGTGGCCCCTGGGCTTGGTGGAAGGCGAAGGGGGTCTAGAAGGGCCACTGCACCGAGCCTTGGACTTCAGCCGGCCACACGGAAGAGCGCCTATGGTGGGACGAATGAGGGTGCCGGGAATGGTGAGATCGGGACGAGTGCCTGCTATGTCTCGAACGTGACCTGGAAGACCCCGCATCCGACTCAGAAGAGTAGTCTGAATTTGACCAGGGAGGTGCGGTGCCATCCGGTGCCACGATGGCTTGAGTGTGCATCACGGCAGACTTCCCATGGTGCCGACGTGCAGGCTGCAACGGTGCCGTGAGGGCCGGTGCCGCGGAGACTCCGTCACACGGTGCTGTGCCTTGCGATGTTGACGGCACTGAGGCGGAGAGTACCGGGGTCGGTGCCATCGGTGGGATGATCGGCACCGGAGCTCGAGGTAGTGGTGCCGGAGCCAGGAATTGCGGAACGGGATCTCTGGTCAACTCCATGAGATCGGTTGCCGCCTCATAAGCCTCTGGGGTTGACGGCATGTCCAACCCGGGCTGATCTCTCTCTGGGGAAAGGCTCACATCCAGAGAGGCAGGTGCACCCTCCACGCAGGGGGTCGCCGGTGCAGGCTCGGTACGGGGCCTGTGCGTGCGCCCTGGAGCCGTTCGCACCGAAGAGGGATCACCGGGTGGCTTACGGGCCGGGGAGCGCCCTCTAGATTTTTTGGAAGGCACCGGCGACTGAGATCGGTGCCGCCGCGATGTGGTGGCATGGTGCCGAGGCGACCGGTGCCGGGAGGTCTTCTTAGCCTTCGGTGCAGCGGCACCGCGGACCGACGCCGGTGCGCTGCTGGAGGTGGAAGGCTCAGCATGGGGTTGCAAGGCAGACTCCATTAAGATGAGCTTGAGGCGAGAATCTCTCTCCTTTTTTGTATGGGGTTTGAAGCCTTTGCAGATGTTGCAACGCTCGGTTTGATGACCCTCTCCTAAGCACTTTAAACAGCAGGAGTGAGGGTCACTAACCGGCATAGGCTTCCCGCACTCTTCACAAGTTTTAAACCCCGGCGCCCCAGGCATAACCCGGCGCCAAGGAACGAACTACAAACTACATAACTATAGAACTAAACTACTAACAACTATAATACCAACTATCTAAACAACTACAACTAACTAACAATAGAACATGAGTACCGCAATAAGTGAAAGCACAATAGCTGTTCCAGCGACCGCCACGGACGGAAAGAAGGAACTGAGCGGGGGGAGGGTCGGCAGGGGCATATATACATTGCCATAAGGGCGCCACTCCAGGGGTCGCCCCTGCCGACCCTATGGGTATCGCTAGGGAGAAAGTTTTCCGGGACCGTGCATGCGCGGTGCGCACACACATCTTGGAATGGACATGAGCAAGCACTCTAAGAACCACCTAGCGTTCTCTGCAACTCAGGACATACATCAGAAACAACATAGCAATGAAAGGCCAACCTAGCACTGCATGAAGCATCTAGCGCTATCAGTGCAGCACTGATGTTAATGGAGCAGCAGAGAACAATAACCCTGAAGAAAGTGCGTAGACATTCAAACTGAGGGGCTGAAAACTCAGCCTCACAGGCGTAGGCTGACCATACGTCCCGTTTTGAACGAGACAGTCCCGTTTTTTACATATTTTTGGACCATCCCGTCTTTTTGACAAAAATATCAATTTTGTCCTGTTTTTGGGGCAGGTCCCAAGCTGCTTTCTAGGGGGAGGTTCTTTCTTTGCAGGACTCGCAAGAGCTCAGGTGAAGAATCTTGCTACCTAAGGACAAGTATCAGATGTCAAAATCTCCGATGAGCAAACTGCGCTCATCGGAGATTTTGACATCTGATACTAGTCCTTAGGTAGGGAGAGGAGGCAGCGGACGGAGGGAGAGAGCAGGGAGGAAGGGAGGGATGGAGAAGGGGGATGGAGAGAAGGAGGGAAGAAGGAGGAATAGCGAGAAGAGGAGGCAGCAGGCGGCGGGCTGAAGCCGACGGCAGAGCGGAGCTGTCCGGAACCGCAGCTGGGGGCCGAGCGCGCCGGCGGGGGGGCTGCCGGCCGGGTTTTATGAGACATAATCACATAAATTCAGTTATGTGATTATGTCTCATAAAACCCGGCCGGCAGCCCCCCTGCCGGCACGCTCGGCCCCCGGCTGCGGCTCCAGACAGCTCCGCTCCGCTGTCTGCCTCCTCTTCTCACTATTTCTCCTTCTTCTCTCCATCCCCCTTCTCCATCCCTCCCTTCCTCCCTGCTCTCTCCCTCCGTCCGCTGCCTCCTCTCGCTCCCTCCATCCCTTCTCTCTATCCCTCCATCCCTCTCTTCCTTCTCTCTATCTCCCTTCTCCATCCCTCCCTTCCTCCCTTCTCTCTCTCTCCCTCCGTCCACTGCCTCCTCTTCCATCTCCCTTCTCTCCATCCCTCCTTCTCGCTGTCCCTTGCCTCCTCCATCCCCCCTGCTCCCTACCCCCATCTCTTCTCTCATCCATCCATCCTCTCCCTTCTCACCTTCATGCCTTCTCTCCCTCCGTCCCCTCCATCCCTCATCCCCCCGTCTCTCTCTCCCTCCATCCTCTTCATCCCCCATCCCTGTTCTGCTTATTCCTCCATCCATCCCCCCCCAGTCCCTCCTCTGCCTCCCCCCCCGCCCGCCGCTGGGGGGCCCAGGTGGGGCCATGGCGCTGGTCACCTCGCCCACCGAGCTGGAGTGCCTGGCCAAGCCGCTGTTCTGCCACAAGGGGGCACTGCGCCAGAAGGTGATCCACGTGGTCAAGAGCCACAAAGTCACCACACGCTTGTGCAAGCAGCCCACCTTATGCAGCCACTGCACCGACCTCATCCGGTGAGACCTCCTAGAGCCCCCCCAACGCCCCTCAGCCCACGTTCTGCAGCCACTGCACCGACTTCATCTGGTGAGACCCCCCTGGGACCTAGAGCCCCCCCAGACTGCCCAGAGTCCCCCTAGAGCCCCCCAGCGCCCCCAACCACCCCCCCCCCGCGCCCCTCAGCCCAGGTTCTGCAACCACTGCACCGATTTCATCTGGTGAGACCCCCCCCCGCAACCCCGTCCCGTTTTTGCCATCCCAATGTCCCATTTTTGTCTCAAGGAAATATGGTCAGCCTACACAGGCGTCAACAGCTCAGCATACGATTCTGCCCTGATAGGGGTAGGGCTCTCCTTCGCTGACTGCTGTCAGTAAGGAACTAAAAGGCAAAGTTCTACAAGGCACTAAAACATTCATTGTTGATCTTTGAGAGATCTTCTGGTGCCTCAAAGGACCATGCCTTTGAGAACTAGGGGCTAGCTCAGTGGTTTGAGCACTGGCCTGCTAAACCCAAGGTTGTGAGTTCAATCCTTGAGGGGGTCATTTAAGGATATGGAGCAAAAATGGGATTGGTCCTGCTTTGAGCAGGGGGTTGGACTAGATGATCTCCTGAGGTCCCTTCCAACTCTGAGATTCTATGATCCCACTACATCAGCACTTCTGCACCAATGCAACTGCGCCTCTGAGGCATGTATGATGAAGATGTGCTATGCCAAGAGGAGAGCACCCTCTGCTCAGCATAATTACTCCACCTTAATGATAGGCAGAAGCTGTGTCGCAGAATAGCTTTCATAGCGCAGCATGGATGCCGCTTTACGTCGATGTAATTTACGTCACACCCTTGAGCAACCTTACTTCCATCTACTTAAGCAGTAGCCTAGATGAACCCGAGACAACTTCCTATTTTTCTTATACTCAAACCATATGATCTAAAAGTAGGGATCAAGGCAATGTTCTCCTTTAGGAGACGTGCTTTAACATCCACAGGAGAGCAAAAGCAGCAAGCTCATTGTGGTGTGATACTAGAATGGACCAAAAATAATGATAGCTGAGGCAGGCACTAATCGTCAAAATATAATTCTGCACAGATGAAATATAATGCAGCAATAAAGAAATCCAGATGCTTAAGTTTATATGTAGCTATGTGGGATACTTAAGTACCCACTACAACTTGATAAGATGAACATTCCATTTAGAAAGTTATTTGTGCATCAAATGTCTGGTCTCCCCATCCCTCTACCTTCACCCACCAAAATATGGGGAAATTAATATTTCATGTAATATTTTGTTTACTCCTGCTGCTTATTTTCTTCAGAACACAGGCCACTGCTACTGTTACTGAGCCAGCTTGCAACACAAAAATCAATGGTTGAATCAAAGAGAAGATCTGAAAAGTCTGCATAGACATTACAGTGAAAAACATTCCCACATTCTTTCCCAAATGTTTGCACTTTCATAGTATCTTATGGAGATTCCCTCCACAGTCATGAGAGACTTATCTTAACCGCTACAAAAACCTGTGATTTATTCCCCAAGTGAAACCCATCCTCTGACACTTTCCAGAGTAAATAAATTGTGAGGAGACCAGTCCAATTTGAAAGTACACAATCGCTCCACTGGTGCATCTGGTAACTTCACGAGTCAAAAATAAACTCACAAAAAGCTGCATGTAACAATAAATAAAATGTAATCAAGTGCTCACACTCATCTAGATTTGATTATTAATAGAAATAGAAGAAAATGGTTTGGCCACAAGCCACTTTGTTTGCAATGAGTTTTTAAATGAAGTTGAGCACTAGTCATTTCCACACATTGCAGTTAACAGTTTAGCTGTTCACTTCTAGTGTGATGTGGCTGTCTTGGTTAAGTCCCTACACCAGTGGTCCCCAACCCCCGGTCCGCGGACCGGTACCGGTCCGTGGATGAATTGTTACCGGGCCGCGGGCACCTTCCCTTCCGCACTTCCGGATGTGCGCAGTTCACTTCTGCGCACTTCCGTATTGGCCGCAGCAGGAGCAGCGCCACCGGACACTCAGAAGTTTTCGGCGGCTTTTCGGCGGACATATACGGGTCCGCCGCCACGAGGGAAAAATTAAAATTGGACCGCATATCGGCTGCTGTATTCCGCGGCTTTTCGGCGGACATGGAAGCCTCCGCCGCGCCGAGGTAAAAACTAAATTGGGGTTGCGGATCAAAGTAGTAGCAACCCCCCACCCCCCCCAGGCCGCAAGCATTCACTGGCCGCGGTGACCGGTCCGCGGTATTACAAAGGTTGGGGAACACTGCCCTACACCATTTTTCATCAACTGCCATTTTCCTCCACACTGCCACTCTTCCAGGAACAACCTATACAAACAAGCTGTATAGTCATTAAAACAAAAATTAGGCACAAACTTAAAATTAAGTGAACTAATCAGTTTGAAAACAAACATTAAATGAATTGGCGAGTTCAATTTTATAGGGTTACTGTCAGGTCAAACTGGACCAAATTTATGTTTAGAAAAAAGTTTCTATAAAAACTTGAGACAAAAGAAAAATTGCTATTTTTTCTCATCTTTTGGAGAAAAGTTAACATTCCCTGAAATGTTTGCAACACAAACTTTGTGGTATCAGAACTTGAAGTGAAAATGACCAGTCTATTTTCAGTGTTCAACCTGGGAGGAAAGAAAAAAAAAAAAAAAAAGACTAAAATGGCATAGTGAAAAGTAAATTGGGAAGAGTTTTTGTATTTCTGGAAAACAAAAAAGTGGAAAATCCTTGTATAAATGGAAGTTTCCCTACATCCCATGTGTGCAGGAAAGAGCCAGATTATTTCTAAGAACTATAGTATCTGGAGATCAAGTATGCAATTGGAATTTTTAAAGCAGAGTTAAAGAAACGTAACACTGCACTTGGATTTTTAAAGCAAAATTATTCAACTTCTGCTGGATTCTAAGTCAAGCTTCATGCTACCAGGACGTACAGCTACCACCAGCTTTTATTAGTTCCCTGTATAGCTAGACTGCATCCATTAGAATCCCCACAGCAATGTATTAAATTAGAGTAAGCAGTTCTTCTACATAACACACAATATGGAATTGAAGTGACATATGCCTCTCCTTACCGCCTGCTGGCAGTTCAGTCCAACGTTTCCCTTCTCCCCACGTACAACTTTCATCAGGCAATGCAAAGTACGCCCTTTCCGATGAAGCCCTGAGCAGTGGTGCTCAATCTCCCCTCGGCAGCTCAGAATGATTTCTGGGCTCAGCGAGAAGTCTTCCATGAGCATGCGCCGGTAATCCAACATTTCACCCTGGCACTCACTGCTCACCTGCCGACCTAAATCAAGAAAAGGTAGATGTGATTTAGTGTTAATGCTTAGTGGGGTGTTTCTGTAGTGCGAGGAAGGGTATTGTAATTTAACATTTCACACAATGAAGGAGTAGAAACAATATCGTCATTCTGTAGAGCAGGGCTCTCCAAACTATGGCCCGTGGGCCAGATCTGGCTCGCGGCTTCGATTTGTCCGGCCCTCCAGCTGAGCAGGCACGCCGAGAAGCTGCTGCTGCCCCCCCCCCCCCCCCGCACAAGCTGCTGCTGGTGGCCCCATGTGTGGAGCGGTGAGTGCCCCCATGGCACAGCTGGAGGAGCAAAGGGCGGCGGCGTGGCAGCAGCCGGAGCAGCAAAAGGGGGGGGGGGGGAACACGGCAACTGCCCGAGATGCAAAGGGTTAAATTTTAACTACAGCACTGAACCAAACAGTCCCAATCAACAATGGGAACTTGGAGCTTCTCTTACCAAAGCACAGCCAAACTTTTGAATATGTATATTTGTATGATACAAATTTGTAAGTTTTTAGAAATAAATAAGTGAAATGTTTTTTAATGTATTGACAAATATTTTGTGTGATTTCACAACACCTGCATTATACAGCTACTTTTATACCTGATTTAGAATTTAATGAAACACTGACATCGTAGTGTTGTTTTTAATGATTTTGCATATATATTTGTATGTATTTAATTTTTTCGCAGTCGCTTCAGCTCACAAAGCCCCTTCAAAAATCTAATATGGCCCTAGTCTCAAAGTTGGAGACCCCTGCTGTAGAGTAGTGAGGCAATATAGATAGTTACTGAACACCACCCAATAAACCAGTGAACAGTTACTGCTGACAGTCACTGTTAATACTTCAAATCAATAGTACTATGACTGCTGCGAATAGGAAGTTCTTTAAACAGAATATTCTAATATATTTAGAAAAAATGTACAGGGACATTCTGGTTTGAGCATGTCCGGTTCAAGAACAGCTTTTGTACCATAAGCAGAAGCTCTCTGGATCTCTAACACTGAACTACAAGGTTATCATCTATTCTTAGCACATTCAAGATATCAGTTTCACTACAGAGATGGAAGCCACTTACAGTAAATTAAGAGACTTATGTAATTGGAAAATACTATTCTAGCCAAATGATGGGTTAGCAGTGCCATTTAGGGGGAGAAAGGTTCATAGGAGACAGCAGAGTCTCGTGCTCAGAGGGCCAGGAAGTTCAGGCACATTACAGAAAATGACATGCTGGATTTCTAGCAAGTGGACAATAGTGATACAGAAATTCAGCTTTAAAGAGTTTAAGATATGCTAATTAGAACCCTTTCTAGAATTCCCTTATGCAGCTTGACTCCAAAAACTGAAACTGGAAATCTCTCAACTCCAACTTTTGCCAGTTCCCAAGTTATGCTTAAATTATACAGATAGATGTCTGAAGCAATGTTCCTTCTGAGCTAGAATGTGTCCATCTCTGGGCTAGGTACTGCATAACATGCTCCAACAGCAAAGAGGAAATTAAACACACCACCAAGCAGCAACTGCCTGCAGGGTTGCAGGAATTCAGGGAAGCAACCAGTCCACACCTGTCCTATAAAGAAAATGCTACGGTAGGCAGTAAGTAGAACATGTTTTACACAATCCAAATGTAATTACTCATTCAAGGCCATAAATGTGAAGACTTTTAGAAAGGCTGCCATGGCCCTCATTGCTCCAGAGGCTTTACACCATGCAGTCCTACTACAGGAGCCGCAAAACAGACCACCATTATAGAGTGGTGCAAGCACCTCCAAGACACAAGCTAAGAATGTGTAGCTGTGTGTACACTTGTACAGCGTATTATAGCAGCTTTGCCAAGTTTATGTAACATGATCCTGCTTTTTGAGACCCTCTGACAGGCCAATATGTTCTGCAATGCCCGTGGGACAGTTATGGGTACCAGATCAGCCTCAGCACTCATCTTTGCTTTCTACATTTAAAGAAGAACATTAATTAGCATTGTGTATTACTAGGATGTAGTATACTCTGCTGATATAAACATACATGTGTATCATAGGAACATTAATTTACTTAAACAACTTAGCTGAGGAAGAAGAGCTTACTTACAACAGGCAGAGGAGTAAGTGAATAGCTTTGGCTTTCATGTGGTGAGTGGTCATAAATTAGGTTAGTGGTTTTATATTATATAAAGTAACATATCTTTCATGTTTACTACAGAAACAAAGAAGAAAACTGCTTAGATTAGCTGTGGAGGAGAGGATTTAGTACAGCTGCTTCAGGTTTCAGTTCCACAGCAACAATTTAAATAGGACTTAGCCATTTTATTGTCAAGGATTTTAAAGTATATAATAGGAATCACTTACGCACACTTTGGAAACTAGTCTCCATTTGATAATCTTCTCACTGGGATCACTGCCATGATGTAAGAATTCAAATAAGCAAAGGTCTTCCACCAACGTATTAGAAGTTATAGGGCAGATTTTATTTCAAACCTTAGGGCTGGTCTTCACTACCCGCCGGATCGGCGGGTAGCGATCGATCTTTTGGATCTTTTGAAATCGATTTCTTGTGGCTCCCCCGTCGACTCCAGAACTCCAGCTTGCCGGGAGGCGCAAGCTGGAGTCGACGGGGGAGCGCGCCGCCGACTGCCACCGCCGTGAGGACGGCAGGTAAGTCGGCTGCAGATACACAAACTTCAGCTACGTGATTCACATAGCTGAAGTTGCTTATCTGCCGTCGATCCCCCCTGGTAGTGGGGACCAGCACTTAGCTACAAAACAATACGCCAGATCTCTAACAGCTTAGGCATATGCAAGACTTATATCAAGTTCAGCTGCATGAGGGGCACCCCACTGATAGAAGTAGGCAGTTCCATTTTTCTTTGATGAGCTGGATCTTGAAATTAGTGGATTCTGTTTAATGAGTAAATCTCTTGGTGTCCAGCAAAAGTTGTTGCCATTTCCTGAAAATTGCCAATAAGTGGAAGACAGGTTTATAGATCTACACAGCCAGGGAAGGAAGCGCTGAGCACATCCCATTGCTTCCCTCCCTAACTGCAGCCCTGCCAACCTGCCTATGGCCAGGGCCTTTCTTCCAAAAAAGTTCTTAGTTAGCAACATCCCTGTTGCCACCATCTGAATGCCATTAACATATAGTCAATGGGATGGATCGGCCCCTGGCAAAATGTTGCTATTAAGCAAAAGCTTTTACTATTTGGATTGCTAATAAGTGGAATCTATTGTAGTTAAGTTTCCAAATAAGTGAGCAAATCACATTACCCAACTCTAACCCCTCTCACCTCTGTGCACTGCAGACTCTAGACACATCAGCAAGTAGGAAAGCCTGGCTTCCCGGGACCGGGGAAGGTTCTCCACATTACAGCGGTACTTCTTCAGGTCACTTTTACAGGATTTTGCCAATGAATAACTGACTTTATAGTCCTGAGCAATCAGCTTTTGACGGGTTGTCAGCGCATCGCGACACTGCAGAGGATAAGTGTTAGAACAATTGAGCTGTCAATCAATACAAATATATACCACCCTGGGACCTAATGGTCAGCCCTCTCTAACATAGCATGGCCCTTGAAGGGGCTGAAAGGTCCAACACAAGGACCTAAGGGAGATGTGGAGAGAAAGGAAGTCCTCCCAGGAATGAATGGTGTTTAGAGATAGTGACTGGATTTCCTCTAAAAGGCCTGGGGCCAGGAGCTTTGCAGAGAGGGTGTAGCAAACTCCACTCTCCTCCAGCCAACTGGGGACAAGCTCCTCCCTCATAGCAGACAGACACCCAGAGATACCATCAGGGAAAGGCTGATGCCTGATTAAGGACAGTGGCCAGCTGAGGTAGAGACTGGCAAAGGCCTCAGAGTGGTGAAAACACACCTCAGCTCTAGAGAATTGAACCAAGGGGCCCTGCTTAGGAAGGACCAGGAAATCTAACAGAACCTAGCTCTAGAGCGGAAAGCTGGGGATTCCTGCTTAAGGAGTAGCCCAAAGAAGAAGCCCAGAAGGTTTCCACAGACAGACTCAAGAAAGAAGAGAGAGTCTCCTGCTTATATTTCTGGCTCTAGTTAATAAACTAGACCTTTGGAAAAGTTATACTCTTTGATTAAAAATAATTTGTTTGCATTTGTTTATAAGCCAGGTGAAGGGGAAGTGAAGCAGGTCTCCACTGCAGCACCAAAAGGGAGCAGACAGGGGTGAGCTCCAGGCCATCAGGGCCTGTTGCAACTCAAACACACCAGGTATGCTTAGAACCAGCAACATGGGCTGTGAGTGCAGGGGGTCAGCTCTGAAGCTTTTAGAAGTTCACTGCTGCTTTGGATATATGCATATGCCAGTGGGATATGAAAATGTTTCCCTATTTCCATTTGTGCTGAGCTCATAAGCTCCCACATGCAGTAGTGGCTACCATGCCACAAAAAGCCACTGCCTCTAAAAAGGCCAAATATACTTAGGAAAAAATGGCAGACACTTGGAGTCTAAAATACTTGTGAGAAATTAAGCTTAGCTGGAGCCATTCTTAAAAGCAGGCACTACTACAGTTTTGATTTTGGCTTTTGATTTTAACTGAACTGTTAGTTAAAACATCTGAAGGAAATGCAATGAGTACATTGCCTCCGGGTATCTTATCACAGGCTCATTCACTCCAGCAAGCCCCAAAGCAGGTCTGCCCAGATACCTCTCATCTCCATCCTTTCCAGACAACAGATACCATATATACTCGAGTATAGGCCGACCCGAATATAAGCCGATGCACCTAATTTTAGCACAAAAAGCTGGAAAGTTATTGACTCGAGTATAAGCCGAGTCCCCCCTGCCGAGGTTCCCCCTGCCGAGTTCCCCCTGCCGAGGTTCCCCCTTCCCCGCCGCGGGCGGGCTGCCGAGGTTCCCCCCTGCCGAGTTCCCCCTGCCGAGGTTCCCCCTTCCCCGCCGCGGGCGGGCTGCCGAGGTTCCCCCCTGCCGAGGTTCCCCCTGCCGAGGTTCCCCCTTCCCCGCCGCGGGCGGGCTGCCGAGGTTCCCCCCTGCCGAGGTTCCCCCTGCCGAGGTTCCCCCTGCCGAGGTTCCCCCTTCCCCGCCGCGGGCGGGCTGCCGAGGTTCCCTCCTCCCCGCCGGACCAAAAAAAAAATGTGCGCCCCGGTTCCTCCCCTCCCCGCCGGACAAAAAAAAAAAAAAAAAAAAAAAAAAAAAGCCGGGAGCGTCCCGGTTCCCCCCTCCCCGCCGCGGGCGGGCTCCCGGCAGGGACAGGACGGGTCGCGCCCGCAATGGCCGGGGCTCCCCCGTGACAGGCCGCGGCACGGAGCCGCCGGGCCCAGCCCTCCCGAGCCAACCCTGCTACCGCGCAGCGGGGGCCGTTCCCCCCCCCCCCTGAGCCCGCCGCCCGGGCCGGGCCCTGCACTCACCCCTCCCCAGGGGGGGAACGGCCCCCGCTGCGCGGTAGCAGGGCTGGCTCGGGAGGATCCCGGGGCGGTTGGGCCCGGCGGCTCCGTGCCGCGGCCTGTCACGGGGGGAGCCCCGGCCATTGCGGGCGCGACCCGTCCTGTCCCTGCCGGGAGCCCGCCCACGGCGGGGAGGGGGGAACCGGGACGCTCCCGGCAGCCCGCCCGCGCGGCGGGGACGGGAGAGCGAGGCTTTTTTTTTTTTTTTTTTTTACCGGGGTGACTCGAGTATAAGCCGAGGAGGCTTTTTTCAGCCCAAAAAGTGGGCTGAAAAACTCGGCTTATACTCGAGTATATACGGTATTTAAATTCTCTTTAATCCCCATCATTAAGATGCGGTTTCGGGAGTCGAAGGGGTTCCTCTCTCTCCAACATATATGCCACTATATAAGAAAGAACCTCTAGTATGGATGATAAAGATCCCTTCTCCTGGCTTCTCCCACAATTCACATTCACCTCTCATGACGCTCCTTTACTGCACTATTCTGAATTGACTGTCCCAGGGATACTACTTGATGGCAGCATACTGCACAGCATCCAGATGGAAATACTCCTGTATTGCTTGCATTTATGTTCATGGGCCATTAAACAAGGTGAAAATATAGGTACAAACAGAAAAGCTTTTGGACTCCAGTCTGGCACATCTGTGAGATTAAGTCAATTTGTTACAATTCTAAATTTGTTACAATTCTCTATAGAGTTTTAATAGGAAAACTGCAGTTACACCACAGACAATGCATCATTTCCACAAATTTGCTAAAAACAACCCTTGATGAGTAACCTAGTGACAAAGTGATAGTTTTAATATACAATGCCTATATTGAAAGATACATCAAAACAATCTGTTTTAATCTACACATAAAAGTAACACCATTTATCTAAGATGTAAGGGATAAATAGCAACACCATCATTCAATGTTTAAAGTAGGAATAGCCACCCAAAGAACAGGAAAGATACCTTTACTTGTCCAGGTCCCTGCGTTTCCTTTGCTTTCCCTGGCTTGGTACATGGACTATAGTTGTGTATCCTTAGTGCTTTATATACCAAACACACTCCCATAGCTAAACAAGAGTAACCAATCCATACCATGCTGGGAGTATGAATGTCCCAATTTAAAGGCATCTGTTCAAAGTTATTCAAGGACCCATATCTGTCTGGCCAGCTTAATAGTGGGATAGTGTAAATTTAGTAACACTGGGGATAGGGAGGAACAAGGTAGAAGGCCAGTCAGCTGGATGGATGACTGCTGGGTAAAGGATTTGCCCACCTGAAATAGATACCTACCTTTTCACTCATAGATTCTTCAAACTTGTGGTTAAAAAGGCACTTGTAAACCCGGCCTTCCCCAGCCTGAGTCTGTGAAACAGAACAGCAGCACTGGTCATTTAGGATAGTTTACACTTACCCTCTTGCTAACCAAAATCCAATAGAATTATGCTATTGTACCAAAGACCCTACTTTTAAACAAATAAAGTAGTGTTCATGTGCATTATAGGAATAACTCACTAACATTTGTTAAACATAACACATAATTGAAGGTGGTTTTTGTAAAGGAAAATATTTCAGCTGAGTTTCCTTACTCTGGCTCCTGGGTTCTGCCATATTTTCACTGAGAAAATACCTTTTCTGTTAATGCAGGAGAACCAAAACAGAGCAAGAGGTCTGCTTTCCTGCTGCATCACTCCATGCCACTTCTCCATTAGCAGCAAGGCCGGCGACAGGAATTTTGGGGCCCCGTACGGCAGACCGTACGGGGCGCCCCCCGGTCTCCCGCCGCCCCACCCCCGCCAGTCTCCCGCCACCCCCCCCCGGCCGATCTCCCGCAGCCCCCGGCCAGTCTCCCGCTGCCTGCGCCCCCCCCCCCCCCCCGCCGATCTCCCGCACCCCCCAATCTCCTGCCTCCCGCGCCCCCCCCCCCGCCCGGTCTCCTGCCTCCCGCGCCCCCCCCGGCCGATCTCCCGCCGCCCGAGGCCCCCCCCCGCCCGATCTCCCGCCTCCCGCGGGGCCCCCCCCGCCCGATCTCCCGCCTCCCGCGGCCGCCCCCCCCCCCCGCCCGATCTCCCGCCTCCCGCGGCCGCCCCCCCCGCCCGATCTCCCGCCTCCTGCGCCCCCCCCCCCGCCCGATCTCCCGCCTCCCCCCCCGCCCGATCTCCCGCCTCCCCCCCGCCCGATCGCCCGATCGCCCGCCTCCCGCGGCCCCCCCCCGCCCGATCGCCCGCCTCCCGCGGCCCCCCCCCGCCCGATCGCCCGATCTCCCGCCTCCCGCGGCGCCCCCCCGCCCGATCGCCCGATCTCCCGCGGCCCCCCCCCGCCCGATCTCCCGCCTCCCGCGGGCCCCCCCCCCCGCCCGATCTCCCGCCTCCCGCGGGCCCCCCCCCCGCCCGATCGCCCGCCTCCCGCGGGCCCCCCCCCCCGCCCGCCTCCCGCGGGCCCCCCCCCCGCCCGATCGCCCGCCTCCCGCGGGCCCCCCCCCCCGCCCGCCTCCCGCGGGCCCCCCCCCCCGCCCGATCTCCCGCCTCCCGCGGGCCCCCCCCCCGCCCGATCTCCCGCCTCCCGCGCCCGCCCCCCCGCCCGATCTCCCGCCTCCCGCGCCCGCCCCCCCGCCCGATCTCCCGCCTCCCGCGCCCGCCCCCCCCGCCCGATCTCCCGCCTCCCGCGCCCGCCCCCCCCGCCCGATCTCCCGCCTCCCGCGCCCGCCCCCCCCGCCCGATCTCCCGCCTCCCGCGCCCGCCCCCCCCGCCCGATCTCCCGCCTCCCGCGCCCGCCCCCCCCGCCCGATCTCCCGCCTCCCGCGCCCGCCCCCCCCGCCCGATCTCCCGCCTCCCGCGCCCGCCCCCCCGCCCGATCTCCCGCCTCCCGCGCCCGCCCCCCCCGCCCGATCTCCCGCCTCCCGCGCCCGCCCCCCCCCCCGATCTCCCGCCTCCCGCGCCCGCCCCCCCCGCCCGATCTCCCGCCTCCCGCGCCCGCCCCCCCCCCCGATCTCCCGCCTCCCGCGCCCGCCCCCCCCCCGATCTCCCGCCTCCCGCGCCCGCCCCCCCCGCCGATCTCCCGCCTCCCGCGCCCGCCCCCCCCGCCGATCTCCCGCCTCCCGCGCCCCCCCCCCGCCCGATCTCCCGCCTCCCGCGCCCCCCCCCCGCCCGATCTCCCGCCTCCCGCGCCCCCCCCCCGCCCGATCTCCCGCCTCCCGCGCCCCCCCCCCGCCCGATCTCCCGCCTCCCGCGCCCCCCCCCCGCCCGATCTCCCGCCTCCCGCGCCCCCCCCCGCCCGATCTCCCGCCTCCCGCGCCCCCCCCCCGCCCGATCTCCCGCCTCCCGCGCCCCCCCCCCGCCCGATCTCCCGCCTCCCGCGCCCCCCCCCGCCAATCTCCCGCCTCCCGCGCCCCCCCGCCAATCTCCCGCCTCCCGCGCCCCCCCCCCCGCCAATCTCCCGCCTCCCGCGCCCCCCCCCCGCCAATCTCCCGCCTCCCGCGCCCCCCCCCCCCCCGCCAATCTCCCGCCTCCCGCGCCCCCCTCCCGGCCGGTCTCCCGCATCCCGCGCCCCCCTCCCGGCCGGTCTCCCGCCTCCCGCGCCCCCCCCCGGCCGATCTCCTGCCTCCCCCGCGCCCCCCCCCCCCCGCCCGCCGGTCTCCTACCTCCTACGGGCCCCAATCCCCGCATGTGCTGCGGCTGCATGGCCAGCCGGGAGAAGCAAAGGGGGGCGGGGCTGGCTGCCGGTAGAAGCAAAGGGGGGCGGGGCTGGCTGCCGGGAGAAGCAAAGGGGGGCGGGGCTGGCTGCTGGGGGCCGGGGGAGGGGGCTGGTGAGCGCGGCAGCGGCTGCCCGAGCCGCGCCTCGCTCACAGCCCCAGCGACAACGATTACAGCTGTACCGGCCCCGGACTTCAGGGGGCCCCCCCTGAAGTCTGGGGCCCGGTACAGCTGTAACCGTTGTACCACCCTGTCGCCGGCCCTGATTAGCAGAGCCTATGATGTTTCAGCTGCCGTTAATTCAACATCGTGACAAGAATGGGAGTAGAGCAGAGATTCTCCCCTCCCATCCACTCTAAAACCACACAAGGAGATCAAAATGTACTTTTCATGAGAACTCACAGGAGTTCCTGATGCCAAAGTGCTAAACTAAAGGCTTAGAATAACAAGAAAATCTGCTACTCGAACCAGAGATAAAAATAAAAACGGAGAACTTGTTCCTAGCCACTCAAAGGACTGACAAAAATGAAATGCTTAACAGAGGTCATAGGCTATTGACGGTGGAACAGAGTAATAACCAAAGGCGTATGAAGGCTGACTAACAGATAGTTCCTGGAATACCTTTGGCTGTTTTGGGACCTTGCTCTGGCTCCTCTCTGTCCTTTGGTTCTTTCCAGGCATTGATTTGTGGGATAAAACAGAAGGGATGGAAGGACTAATATTTCCAACTACTCACATTTTCACAGAAGCGCTCCCGATCATCGCGGCATGCAAAGTACAGGTGTCGGTCCAAGTGGAAGTCATCAGAGGAGAGTTCAGCCACACGAAGAATTGCTTTCTTACACTCATCAGAAACCTGAATTCTGGGATCATTTTCCTCTGCCTCCTTTACCAGTCCTTTCTCCAGGCAGGCCACCACCTCTCCTTGTGAGTGAGCATCCTACACAACAAAAAGATTGCATCAAGACTTTTACCAAGAGGATTTGTGGTCCATTGTTTTCAAGCAGAAGACCAGAACAAATATTTCATAACATACAGGAATGCGGAAAATGCCTGATTACCAATTTAATGCATCCAAGGTATAAAAATCCATATTCTGCACCCCAAGCTGCCAACAATGCTGACTTACACACCCACACTAGGCTTAGCCACTTGCTAAGAAAGCTCAAGTAATTTTAACCCTTCATAGATACCATCAGAATTAACTGACAATCAATTTATATACAGACTTGAAAGTTATGCAGATATGCATTCTGTTCCAGTGCATGGGCATTCATACAGTTGGTAGGAGCAACAATTCACAAACCCTGGAAATAACTGGCTCCCAAATTCAGATTGAAATGAGAGAGAAGTACCCCACCATGAGGCTCTAAGCCAACAGTGGCCAAACAAAAAAATCTGCTCTGTATTCACTGTCCCCACCTCTCTTTGTAATCCAACAGCCTTGAGTGGAATGATCCTCATACTATATATGTGATGATGTACCCCATAATACTTTATAGAAATATGCTTGAGTGTAAATATGACATAACTGGAATATGTTTTATGCTACATATGCCATGGAACATGTCTCTGCAAAGCTTATGATCTACTGGATATATTCATCCTATTTACATGCATGTATATTTTTTGTATTTGAAGTTATGAATATTGGTTATGTACTTGTTTGATTTTAAGTAACCTTAGTGAAGCAGTTGGTCAGCTGCTTGAGAAAAAGCCTATTCTCAGAAATGCCCAATCAAGAAACACTTAAAGCTAACAATGAACTTTGAGAGACACCAATCCACATCTGAGCTTTCCTGAGAACCTAGCATTGGCTGGTCAAGATCTGACTCATCCATGGACATGTGACATCCATATGACTCCAAAACTCCGTCTTGCAGCTGGATTCTGCACAGGAGAAGAGAATGGGTTTCCATCCACAAGAGAAAGTCTATTGAAGCCCCTGGAACCCCCTCCATTTTATCTTCAGCTGGCTCAAGAGGTAGCCTCTCCAACCCCAAAGAATACCTGAAAAACTGGAACAATGGATAGTAACTACAGAGATGTGAATGACTGCTGAACCCAGACTAAAAGGAGGCTAGTCTATAAATGAAATTTATTGGAACATCTTAGAGCAAGGTTTTATCTGTAAATCACTTTCTTACTGTATTAAACCTAGACTTGAGTCTTATTATATTTTGCTTGTTAATTTACTTTGTTCTATTACTTGGAATGACTTAAATCTTACTTTTAGCATAATAAAATCACTTTTTACTTATTAATTAACCCAGAGTCTGTATTAATGCCTGGGAGTGAGGGGCGCGCAAACAGCTGTGCATCTCTATCAGTGTTATAGAGGGCAAACAATTTATGAGTTTACCCTGTATATGCTTTATATGGATTTATTTGGGGTTTGGATCCTATTGGTATTGGGTATCTGAGTGCTGAAGACAGGAACACTTCTTAAGCTGTTTTCAGTTAAGCCTGCACCTTGTTGGGGACATGGTTCAGACCTGTGTCTATGTTTGTAGTAGGCTAGTGTGTAGCACAACCAGGCAGGGTACTGAAGTCCCAAGCTCAGGGGAAAACAAGCTCAGAGGTACAGTAGAGACCCATTTACGCACGGATGTCGGGAGTCAAGTTGTCACAACTGCATGTTAACGGACCGCAGGTTAAGAGGGCCATGCTGAAATCTTAAGATATCTATACATAATCAAATCAACGAGAATAAAACATTTTCTAAATTTATTAGCATAGACTACATATATATGACATGTACCAAGAGTCCACAATGATATATAGTCCTTGGCTCTAAAAAGTGATTCACTTAGGAAAAAACACCATTATTTTCTGCTCTTTCTGGCTCGCATTTTTTCTCTCTTATGAAGTCTGTCATTTGCCGCAGATGAATGATTTTGATAGTTTCCATATTTTGATCCTCCATAAATCTTACAGTTTCTACAGTACTCAGGGTTTCTATGGGCAAAATGTTGACCTTTTCAACGACATCCTCATCTATATTAGAATTCTCACAATCACTTTCGTGGTCTGACGTCTCGGACAGAAATTCTGAAGTCAGGCAATCTTCATCCATATCCAGCCACTCGGTAGTGACTTCCGGCGATGTATCCAAACTAAAATCTTATCATTTGAAAGAGAAGTTTTCCTTTATCCTCTTTGTCTGCGTGCATGCTTGTAGGACATCTTCTGAAAACCCTTAAAAGTCTGGCTCTGAATCGAAGTCCGCCACTGCTGGAGTTTTCTGACTCTGAGCGGTCTTTGACAGAAAAGGCATCATAGAATCATAGAATATTAGGGTTGGAAGGGATCTCTGAAGGTCATCTAGTCCAACCCCCTGCTTAAAGCAGGACCAATGCCCAACTAAATCATCCCAGCCAGAGCTCTGTCAAGCCTGTCCTTAAAAACCTCTAAGGAAGGTGATTCTACCACCTTCCTATGTAACCCGTTCCGCTTCACCACCCTCCGTGTGAAAAAGTTTTTCCTAATATCCAACCTTGTTCTGTCATTTGGTACCACTGAGAACAGTCTGGATCCATCCGCTTTAGAACCCCCTTTCAGGTAGTTGAAAGCAGCTATCAAATCTCCCCTCAGTCTTCTCTTCTGAAGACTAAACAATCCCAGTTCTCTCAGCCCTTCCTCATAAATCATGCGCTCCAGACCCATAATCATTTTTGCTGCTCTTCTCTGGACTCTTGTAGTGTGGGCCCCAAAACTGGACATAGTACTTCAGATGAGGCCTCACCAATGTCGAATAGAGGGGAACAATCACGTCCCTTGATCTGCTGGCAATGCCCCTACTTATACAGCCCAAAATGCCATTAGCCTTCTTGGCAACAAGGGCACACGGTTGACTCATATCCAGCTTCTCATCCACTGTAACCCCTAGGTCCTTTTCGGTAGAACTGCTGCCTAGCCATTTGGTCCCTAGTCTGTAGCAGTGCATGGGATTATTCAGTCCTAGGTGCAGGACTCTGCACTTCTCCTTGTTGAACCTCATCAAATTTCTTTTGGCCCAGTCCTCTAATTTGTCTAGGTCCCTCTGTATCCTATCCCTACCCTCCAGTGTATCTACCACTCCTCCCAGTTTAGGGTCATCTGCAAACTTGCTGAGGGTGCAGTTCACACCATCCTCCAAATCATTGATAAAGATATTGAATAAAACCAGCCCCAGGACCGACCCTTGGGGCACTCCGCTCAATACCGGCTGCCAACTAGACATGGCGCCATTGATCACTACCTGTTGGGCCTTCATCCAGCAGGTTTTAAAGGACTTTTGTTTTACTCCATCTCAAGCTTTTTTAACTAAATAAATAATTTCCTTCATTTTTAACTGTTTCTGAAATTCAGAAATGCCTGCAAGACATGCATGGTCACTGCAATCAGCTCCCGGTGATAATGGTTTTTAAAATTCTGAATAATGCCCTGATCTAAAGGTTGAATTATTGATGTTGTGTTGAAGGATAGGTATAGCACTCGAATTTTTCCATCTCTCGAGACCAGTGATTTGGCTGGAGGATGGGCTGGACAACTGTCAAGTAGCAAAAGCACTTTGGCGGCCGATGCTTTTATGAAGAGCTGGAACAAAGCGGTTGTGAAACCCGTTAAAAATGTCTCTCACCATCCAAGCATTTTTGTAGTTCATGTATATTACTGGCACGCTGGCTCTACTGAGGTGAGTAAAGCAGCGAGAGCTATGAAAGCAGCCAATGAGAAGAGGGGCAAGCTTATGGCTGCCCATCTGATTACTACAAAAGAGAAGAGACTCACACGATCTTTTCTCTTTTTAAATCCAGCTGTTTTCTGTGTATCATAATTAAAGGCTAAAGTCTTATCAGGTAGCAGTTTTGCAAACAATTCTAAGATTGTTCTTCATGGTAGTCTTCATTTTGTAAAATAGATTTTAAAGATCGGCTTTCTCCAGAAATCGATACCTGTGCTATAGTATGATGCTTTTCAAATGACTTATACACCCCTTGCTGGCTTGGAATGAAATTTCCAAATTTTGATGCTTGGGCTTGAAGAATTGGCCCACTTAGTGGCATTCCTTTCACCCCTACCTGAGCAAACCATGTGTGCATGGCTTTGTCTATTGTGGGTTTTGCTGAATAAAGCACATGTTTTCGCTTAAGTCCCACAGAAGAAACGATATTTTGTACAAATCCATTCAGTTTAGATTTGTTTTTTAGCCATCCTTGGAGAGTAGATTTGGCAATCCCAATATCTTTTTAAACTTTGGCCTGGGTTTCTCCACTATTTATTCGATCATAGAATAGAGGAGATCATCTAGTCCAGGGGTGGACAAAATTTTTGGCCCGAGGGCCACATCCAGTTTGCAAAATTATATGGAGGGCCAGGTAGGGAAGGCCACGCCCCTAATCTGGCCCCCTCCCACTTCCCGCCCCCTCAGAATCCCTGAACCATCCAACCCACACACCCCCACATTGGCCCCCAACTGCCCCTTCCAGACACCCCTAACCACCCCCCCAGGATTTACCCCCTACCCAATTCCCCTGCTCCGTCCCCCCCAAGTGCCCGAACCCCTATCCACCCTCCTACTCCCTAACCATCTCCCCCAGAACCCCACCCCCTATCCAACCCACCCTGCTCCCTGACTGCCCCCTCCAGAACCCCCTCAACCACCACCTTACCATAGCTGCTCGGCGGGGCTCTGGGGAAGGGGGGGGAACGCGCAGCCCTTGGAGCACTCCCCGTGTGGCGCGGATCTGGGGGAAGAAGGGAGTGTGCAGCCCCGGCCCCTAAAGCGCTGCCTGCGTGGCACGGCTCTGGGGGAAGGAGGGAGTGCGCAGCCCCAGCCCCGGGGGAGGGGCCAGTGTGCTGCCCTGGCCCCTGGAGCGCTGCCCACATGCATGGCTCAGGGGGAGGGGAGGAACACGCAGTCCTGGCTCCCCAGAGCACTGGCCCTGCGGTGCTGATCCAGGAGGGGGGGAGCCTGCAGCCCCAGCCCCGCAGCGTTGCCCGGGTGGCAAGGCTCTGGGGGAGGCGGGGCAGCCTCCCTGAACGGGGCCCGGATGGGAGGGGCCCGCGGGCCGGAGTTTGACCACCCCTGCTCTAGTCCAACCCTTTGCTCAAATCAGGACCAATTCCCAATTAAATCATTCAACAGATTTTGCCCCATATCCCTAAATGGCTCCCTCAAGGATTAAACTCACATCCCTGGGTTTAGCAGGCCAATGCTCAAATCACTGAGCTATCCCTCCCCTCTATTGCAGCTAGCTTTTCTTCTACAGTGTAGCAATGTTGACGCTTGCCCTTTGCCATTATATTAGGAAGAGGAAACACCAGTAGGCCTACAACAGGTTTCCGCTCCACACTTCCTGTCGATTTCTAAGTCAGCTCCTGTACAGGCAGCACTGGGAAACATGGTGCGTTAAGCGGAGTCGTGTGTAAATGGGTCTGTACTGTAGTCTCCACACATCAGGTGGCAGTCCCAAGCGGGGTCTCTGTGACCCAACCCATCACAGTATCATAACAGACTGCTGAAGTGCTTCTGGGTTTGCTTTAATACGGTTTAATGAGATTATCATGGTTAGACACACTGCTGAGAGCAGTTTACCAAAATGGCCAAGTTATCTTTAATCTGACATAGCTTTATCCTCACCATGGCAACAGCAAGTAGCGGAGTCACATTAAAGGGACATACTTGGGGAAGGGGAGGAATTAGAAAGCTGCTCTGTCAATGCAGCCTTCACTCTGGTCACTGATAATTACTGGTGTTAAGCACTCACAAAGGAGCTTTTAGCAATCTACGATTTGCAGTGCTAATTCCACCAATGAAAAAAAAGTCAAAGCATCCAACACTGCACTGAATCCATAAGATAAGCACCTCCAGGCTAACATCCACTGCCAAGTGGGCTCAACAGAGCCTGAATGCAACTTTGGATAATGATAGCAAGTAACCTGAGAAAGCTCATCGGTTTCCATAAGATGGCACAAGATGAGTCACTTCTGCCCAGCACCCCTGAAGTAGACCGTAGAATGCTGATCTGTGAGCTTTTCAAAGCCACACAGCTGGGCATGCTTAGAAAATTAAAACAAAAAGGTAGCCAAGTCTGCTGGGGCCTTCAGAAAGTCTGAGCACTTCAAATATGAATCCATCTCTGGTGGAGCTCTGACCAAGACAACTGCCTGAGAAGAGTTCTATAACCAGAGGACTTTCAACTATCAGCCCCGTTCCTTCAATGTATGCTGCTTTGGTGTGATAATCACCCACTCTAAGGGAAATTGTCCAGTAGTGCCCTATCTGGACATTTGGATATATTAATCAGCTCGTGTACACTGCACTAACAGGCTTTCACTGTGAGCCTTTATCTCCTTCAGTCCCTCAAGCAAGTGTTACCATAATAGCCATGAACAGACAACAGCAGGGGTTGGAAAAAAACAGGAATCTTTCAAACAGTAACATTACTACTTAAAGCCACATAATTCTTCCAATAATCATTCCCTCTTGTTCCGACATTCCTCCTACCTCAGGAAGCCTCGGATACCTGTCTCGGTACTGGCACACTAGGAACACAAACAGCATTCAAAAGCCACGAGTTACTTAAACCACCTTCAATCCCAGAACTACCAACACTTTTTTAAAAATGGCCAAAAGTATATTAGATAAAAAATTGATGGATGTGTCAACTGAGTTCCACTCGTGCCAGCAGCCTTCAGAGGTTTATAGGGGAAGAAAACTTTAATCCTAGAATAGTTTTCATGTTTAGCTAAATACAGGCCTCAAATCTTGAACCAAAGTTCTCCCCTTTGTTCTTTGTGTTTTTACTCCTCACTCTTCCCCTCCCATTCCCAAATGAGAACATGTATAGTAGAATGACTGAGTTGAAGGTCAAATGCATATACTTGCTGATTAGGGGAATTTCAAAAGTATCCAGAGAGGAGAGACAGAGAGGCTCCCTCTGTCTTATAGATAAGAGGTTACTTTGCAGGAACGTTAAGTCTTTTAGGAATAGATATGGAATGTGCAAACTAAGGCCATTGTAATTAGAAGCTTCTTGAGTTCATGAGAAATGTCTGATGGATGCCTGATGTGCACATGAACAGCTTGAATTGTAGAATGATTGGTTATAAATAAAGATTACTAGCCCCTGATAGGTTAGGACCCCTTACTATATAACAATTCTATGTACTGTGTTTTCTGATAAAAAGGCACTGTGATGCACCCCCCATTTTGTAGATCCTTGCAACCTACCCATGCTTGCATGCTCTGATTAAAGTGTGTTTTCAGATACATTTGACCACCAGCCTTATTCTTTGGAGGGAAAGTCACCCCCGACAGGTGCCATTACAGAATACTGCTAGCGTGTGGTATTGTGCCAGAATATTACCCCACACGACTGATTTATCCATAACTATGCTGGACACAAACCTTCTCCCTCAAATCCCCATGGTAATGCAGAGAGTGCCGTTGCAATCGAGTCATTTAGTATTAAAAACTTCATAAAATGTGGCTTAAACACATTTGACAATTCCCTGCTGCGAGCTCTGCTTCGAAGATCCTGTCATTCATCTGCAGGCTTACAGCCTTAGCACCCTCCTTGTTGGGGCATGAGACAATGAAAACTTTCCCTACCTGGGAAGGGTATGGTTTCTAGCAGAACAACTAGAGAGCACTCTATTCAAGATTTCCTCAGATCATAGGGTTTTCTTTAATTAAAACTTCAGATAAAGTCTTCAGTGCACATTAGGTACGTGAACGGGTTAGAAGCTTTTATTTGTATGTACACAATCTACTAAGAGTTAACTGCCATCTATGTAATCAAATAATATCCTGAATACATGATCAGCTCCTAGTTCACACATGTTCTACAGCCTTGGATAAATAGATCTTTGATATCCAGTACAACAGAACAGTGGCTGTTTGCAGACATACACAGGCCATTTAAGTTTGTTACTAAATTAGCATAATAGTGACTGTCTCATCTCTTCACAAGTGCACAAGACTGAGCTGCTGTTTGAGAAAATAGAGACCAAGCTTTTTAAAAATTGGTTCTAAAGTTATGCTCCTCTGAACTGCACATTCAGGCACTGAAAGAAGCCTGATTTTCTTAAGTGCCAAGCTCCCTGCTGCTCTGACTTCACATGAAAATCAATAGGAGCTGTAAGAAGCTTGGGAACTTTTGAAAATCAAGCTACTTCTTTCAATGCCTAAATATACAATTCAGGAGCTTAAATTTAGCTACCAATTTCTTTAAATGCTGACATAGAATCGTGGTTTCTGGCTAAATCATTAAATCCATACCATAGAGAAGAGTATAATTTATATAGAAATCCAAGTTAACTGCTTAAGTCTGACAGTGAAAATAGCTTAATATACAGGAAAATATAAGATTTTCTAATGTTGAATAGTATATATTGTTCTCCAGGAATAGTGCTCATGTAATTATAGTATTAGAAAGAAAATACACTATGTGGAAGAGTCATTTCTTGACTAGTGTACTTAAACATGTACCCATAACAGGTTTTTAACACGATTTCATAGAAGCACACAGAAAGATGACAGCATATTATTGGCATGAGTTCAGAATGACTGCATTACTCATTAAGCTCTAGCTGCAGTGCAGAGCCATGTGATAGATTGCATTTATCATACACCTACATCAGCACTCTGCCCGTTAATCCATCTTTGCCAGAACTATTTCCAAAATTCTAAAGGACACAGCAGCTTCCAGCCATTTAAAAAAAAATCAACATGCTAGAAAATATGCCTCTTCTCTCCCACCACCCACAAATCCTGAAAAACAGATAGGTAATTCATTCCCACATAGACAGATTTATAGTCCAATAACTTTAAATCCTGCCAAGTTAGAATGAAAACTTTAAATCATTGAAAAAAGGGGGCAAACCATCTTTCCCCAGGGGAACAGAGCATTTAAACCCATGGAATGCATTGAAACATTTTAAAATATGGCATTTAAGGTAATTTTCAGAACTGTTTTACAATGTATTAGCTTTAATTTCCCCCTCCTTTTAAGGCCAGCTTGGTTGGACTTGATGCCCAAAACACTGTTTTTTCCCCCTAGACCAGTGGTTCCCAACCTTTTTTTGGCCATGCCCCACCTAAGCATCTCTAAAATCCTGATGCCCCCCCCCCCGTAACATATAATTCTTATTATTCAAAAAGTGAACTCCTATTCACGTGGAGGAAGCCTAAAAGACCATTAACTTGGTCTAAACAAGCTTCCAAAGAACATGGCATCCATGAAAGAGAAAAATAAAAGAATGAAAGGACAGTTGAAGTACTAAGGAAGAAATCACTAAGAAATTGTTAAAAATAATAATAATAATATGAAGTGATATGAAAAAATAGCAAATAAAGCAAATAGCAAAATAACAATAACAAATAGCAAATAAAGTATATGAGGCCCCTAGAACCATAAGAAATGCAAAAAATTCACTGTTAACTCATTCTTGAATTGCCCCCCTTCAAAATCAAATTGCCCCCCTGTGGGGCGTGTGCCCCCACGTTGGGAACCACCGCCCTAGCCAGACAGAATAGTTTAAAAGTTCTAAAGCATTCCTAAAACAGATTTCTACAAAATGTAGTCTATGCAAAATTTAACCTGTATGTGAAATTCCTGTTGGTGTTTACTTAGAATCATAGAATATCAGGGTTGGAATGGACCTCAGGAGGTATCTAGTCCAACCCCCTGCTCAAAAGCAGGACCAATCCCCAACTAAATCATCCCAGCCAGGGCTTTGTCAAGCCTCACCTTAAAAACCTCTGAGGAAGGAGATTCCACCACCTCCCTAGGTGACCCATTCCAGTGCTTCACCACCCTTCTAGTGAAAAAGGTTTTCCTAATATCCAACCTAAACCTTCCCCACTGCAACTTGAGACCATTACTCCTTGTTCTGTCATCTGATACCACTGAGAACCGTCTAGATCCATCCTCTTTGGAACCCCCTTTCAGGTAGTTGAAAGCAGCTATCAAATCCCACCTCATTCTTCTCTTCTGTAGACTAAACAATCCCAGTTCTCTCAGCCTCTCCTCATAAGTCATGTGCTCCAGGCCCCTAATCATTTTTGTTGCCCTCCACTGGACTCTTTCCAATTTTTCCACATCCTTCTTGTAGTGTGGGCCCCAAAACTGGACACAGTACTCCAGATGAGGCCTCACCAATGCTGAATAGAGGGGAACGATCATGTCCCTTGATCTGCTGGCAATGCTCCTACTTATACAGCCCAAAATGCTGTGAGCCTTCTTAGCAACAAGGGCACACGTGACTCATATCCAGTTTCTCATCCACTGTAACCACAGGGTCCTTTTCTGCAGGTCCTACGTCTCCCTCTACTTTTCAAAAAACCCTGAGGGTGTGGGGGACATTGACAAAATTCCTGTTGTTCTAGTTGCAGAAGCACCAAGATGAGATAGGAATGAAGAGGGGACAAAAGAAAACCGAGGACTGGAGGAAGCAGTGCAGAGATTGAGAGAAAATAGATAAAGTGAAGATGGGAGCTGCACCAATGGGATAGGGGCAGCAAATATTTGTTCTGAGATAACCCAGGAACTAGCTGCTTCCTATTGCTGTCCAGTAACCCCCTCTAGCTGGAGCAGAAACACCTGCAAAGTCAGAAAGTCAAACTGACCAGTGTCCTTGTCATTCAAGCCGAGAGTTGTGCAAGTAGTCAATAGCTAGCACGAGAAGCCAGACAGATGACTTGACTGAACCAAAATAACTAATCTACAGAAATCCAACCTTTTCCCAGTGGTTCTACTACAAGTCCCACTTTAGTAGCTTTAAGTAGGCAGTAGTGGAAACCAAAATTAAAAGGATTGCTGTCTATTTGAAGTCTAGGAAGTTTAAAAAGAGAGTTAAAGGTAGTGCTAGGAACTATGCAACCCTTCATTCATGGCTTTTTTAACTATCATATTTTCCTATTTAACTTTTTCTCTACTCTGATGCTGTATTAAAGACCTACACGACAGTGACACTGACTAACCTCAAAGCCTTTGAAAAACAGAAAAATGAGAAAGATTATTTTCCCCTAATATCTTACAGTAATTTAAATGTTACCTGTAACACTAGCAAGTAAGCTACCCTGAGAGAAGGTGATTTTTTTTAAACTGATGTCACTTTTAACACCCATGGGGAAAAATAACAGTACCTAAGCCAGCTCAGACAGAGGCCTTGTCTAGATACAAATCTGCACTAGTTTAAACTAAACACGTTGAATCGCACACATTTTGTTAAATTGATGCACCTGTATGTGACAACGTTGGTTTATGACGACAGATGACAGATCTGAAGAAGAATGGCTCAGCTGCCATCACAATTCTCAGTGAAAAGAGTATCACATCAAGCTTCTATTGTATAAAACAAAGCAGCGATTACACACCAGGGGACCAAATTCGGAACACAGCACAACATCCAGGTGAGAGGAAAGGAGACAAGTATGCTCGCTGTCAGCAGAAAGTGGGCCAAGCATGCAGCTGTAAGATAAAATGGCACTTTTCTGCTTTCCATGTACGCTCCTTTCTAATACATGTAGCAAAATGAAGTCTGAAATCAGGAAACAAACTGCACTCTGCTGCTCACACAAGAAACAGAACAGCAGGAGATACAACCTGTAGATAGAGGACAAGACAAGCAACAAGCCAAAAGAAATTACATGAGATGGAATAAAATGAACCAGAGAGCAGATAAAGGGAAGGGAAAGAAAGCTACATAAACCAGAGGAGACAGTTTACAGAAAAGGAAAGTGAGACAACAAGGGCCAGAAGAGAGCCTTAGGCCTGGTCTACACTTACAAATGTAGAGCGACCCATTACATTACATTACATTGAAGGACAAATTCTTAACTCAGAGCTGCCGCTCAGCCAACTTAACCCTCAGAGTACATGCGGACAGATCAGAAGAATGCTGCTGTTGATCTAACTACCTGCTTGGAGAGGTGAATTAACTAGAGACTGAAAAAACCCTTCCATCATAGCCCACGAAAGCTTATACAGAAATAAACTGGTTAATCTCTAAGGTGCCACAAGTCTTCCTCGTCTTATTTACGGATACAGACTAACAGGGCAGCTAATCTTAAATTCAGCACTCATTCTCCCTCTCAGCTAGGTTTTCACTGATTTTATAAATATTTTAATTTGGTCAAACCATAGTTAAGCGCCCAACTCAGTACAGGGGACCAATACCATACTTGTGATTTAAGTCTCTGTCCCAAAGACCAAAGGACAAAAACAGATGTTTCATTTTACAGAGAAGAGGTGGTTGCTCAACCTGACATTTCAGATGAGTGTCCCTGTGGGTGCTCCACTCCAGGTTTTGGTGTGTCCCTGTGCCTTCGCGTGGAGATTTTTACAGCAGTACTCATACTGGTTGCACACACGCAGACCTTTCCCACCCACCTCCCACCCCCGAGTGTACCTTAATAGTATGTGTGAACAACCTGTCTCCTCAGTTCCTTTTTTTACAAGGAGACTGTCCCAACTCCAAAGTAGAGGGGAGGAGGATGGGTAATGGAGCACCCACAGGGACACCCATCTCGAAGAACATCAGTTACTGCACAGAGTGAGTAACCTCCTCTTCTTCTACAAGAGAGATGTCCCGGTGGGTGCTCCACTCCAGGTGACTTAAAAGCAGTGTATCTCAAGGAGGTAGGGACTTCAGATTTGGTAGAAATGCAGCAGATAATACAGCTCTGCCTAATTGCATATCAAAGAGAGGGCATCGAGTAAGGGCATAGTGTTTAACAAATGTGTGTTCAGAAAACCAAGTGGCCGGCTTTGTATAGAAAAGCCACGGAGGTAGCCACAGACCTAGTGGAGGTAACAAAGTCCTGTGGCACCTTAAAGACTAACTATAAAGTTTTGAAGCATGAGCTTTCGTGGGCTAATACCCACTTCGTCGGATGCAAGCAGTGGAAGTGTCTAGAACCCGCATGGCCCCACAGTATGCCAACATCTTTATGGCTGACCTGGAACAACGCTTCCTGAACTCTCGTCCACTCACACCCCTTCTCTATCTATGCTACATTGATGACATCTTCATCATCTGGACCCATGGGAAAGAAACTCTGGAAGAATTCCACCATGACTTCAACAGCTTCCACCCCAACATCCACCTCAGTCTGGACCAGTCCACACAGGAAATCCACTTCCTAGACACCACAGTGCAAATTAATGACGGCCACATCGACACCACCCTATACCGAAAACCTACCGACAGCTATGCCTACCTTCATGCCACCAGCTTCCATCCCGGACATACCACACGATCCATTGTCTACAGCCAAGCACTGAGGTACAATCGGATTTGCTCCAACCCCTCAGACAGAGACCAACACCCACGAGATCTTCACCAAGCTTTCTCAAAACTACAATACCCGCACAAGGAAATAAGGACACAGATCAACAGAGCCAGATGTGTACCCAGAAGCCTGCTGCTGCAAGACAAGCCCAAGAAAGAAAACAACAGAACACCACTGGCCATCACCTACAGTCCTCAGTTAAAACCTCTGCAACGCATCATCAGTGACCTACAACCCATCCTGGACAATAATCCCTCACTTTCACAGGCCTTGGGAGGAAGGCCAGTCCTGGCACACAGACAACCTGCCAACCTTAAACAAATTCTCACCAGCAACAGCACACTGCACCACAATAACTCCAACTCAGGAACCAATCCATGCAACAAACCTAGATGCCAACTCTGCCCACATATCTACACCAGCAACACCATCACAGGACCTAACCAGATCAACCATACCATCACTGGTTCATTCACCTGCACATCAACCAATGTCATATATGCCATTATATGCCACCAGTGTCCCTCTGCTATGTACATCGGCCAAACTGGACAGTCCCTAAGAAAAAGGATAAATGCACACAAATCAGATATTAGGAATGGCAATATACAAAAACCTGTAGGGGAACACTTCAACCTGCCTGGACACAAATTACAGATTTAAAAGTCACCATACTGCAGCAAAAGAACTTCAAGTCCAGACTGCAAAGGGAAACTGCAGAACTACAATTCATTTGCAAATTCAATACAAACAATCTCGGATTGAACAAAGACCTATAATGGCTCGCTCATTACAGAAATAGTTTCTCCTCTCTCCATGTCCACACCCCCCATTCAAATGCTAGAAGAATAACCCACCCTCCCTGATCGGAGATAACAAGCTGGTTCAGCCTAATTGGACTAACCTTTTTACCTCCCACCTGGTTCTTGCCTACTTTTCTATACCTGCCTCTAGACACTTCCACTGCTTGCATCCGACGAAGTGGGTATTAGCCCACGAAAGCTCATGCTTCAAAACTTTATAGTTAGTCTTTAAGGTGCCACAGGACTTTGTTACCTCTGCTATTCCAGACTAACACGGCTACCTCTCTGATTCTTGAGATCTAGTGGAGTGAGTTCTGATGCCAGCTGAAGGTGTAACTTTCTGTATCTGATAACACAGTTCGATACACTCAGAAATCCAGTTTGAAAGTCTCTGGGTAGAAATAGGTGTCCCTTTGGAATGCTCCGTGATGGACACAGAGTGTAGAACAGTTCCTAAAAGGCTTGGCTCTATCCAAATAGAAGGACAAAGCCCTGCGTACCTCTAACATATGCATTGTGGATTCAAAAGAGTTTGCATGTGGTTTAGGAAAGAAGGTCAGTAGGTGTATCGGCTCATTGATGTGGGATGACAAATGCACCTTTGGAAGAAATTTGGGGTGTAAACAAAGGGTAACATTGTCCTTAAAAATAGCATTTACGGTGGGTCTGCCATGACAGCTGCTATTTCTCCTGCCCATCTGGTGGAGTTGATTGCCACTAAGACTGCTGTTTTCAAAGAGAGGTGTAAGAGGGAGCAAGTTGTTAGGGGCTCAAATGGTGGTTGAGTTAAGCAGGATAATACTCAAGGAAGGTCCCATGGGGGGGGGAGGGGGAGATATTTAATAACTGGGTATAGGGATTGGAGTCCTTTGAGAAAATGTTTGGTGACTGGCTAAGCAAAAACAGAGAGAGGTATTGTCAGTTTTGTCATGAAAGGTAAGTGGACTCTGAGGGAGCTGAAAGAAAGGCCAGGTTGCTTAAGGACTAATAGGTAATCAAGTATGAGTGGAAGAGACGCAGACATAGGAGGAAGTTGTTTAGTTGAGCACCATTGTGTGAATCGCTGCCACTATTGGAGACAGGTGGTGTGAGTAGATTGTGTTCTGCTATGTAGAACCTGCTCCGAGCATGCTGGTTGGTTTTGGGAGAAGCATGTAGAACCAAGCTTTGAGGTGAAGCATACACAGGTTGGGGTGGAGAAATCAACCACGTTGCTGCGATAGGTGGTGGTCAAGGGCTGAAAACCAATCACTCTGCTTCAGCGCTGGGATTATGGTGGTGAGGGTAACCATTCTGAACTTTTGCTTTTTGATAAATTTATTGAGCCACCTAACATCGAGGATCGGTTGCCATCCCCTGGTTTCATTTTCGGTTTAGAAATAATGGGAATAAAACCCCTTCCCTCTGTGTCATTTGGGCACAAGTTCCACTGCTCCAATAGGAGATGATGTACTTCTTGGAGGAGCAGGTGTTTGTGAGAGGGGTCCTTGAAGAGGGACAGGTAAGGTGGGTGGGTAGGAAGGATAGGAAGGGGATGGAATATCCTGATGTGACCACCTCTATAACCCACTTGGTGGTGGTAATGTTCTGCCACTGATGGGAGAATGGTCGTAGGCGGTGTTCAAAAAAAGGGACATGAGGTGTAAGCGCTGAGGTGGGAACATTGTTTTCTAAACCCTCGACCAAGGCTTCAAATCTGCTTATTAGTCAGAGGTAGTTGAGACACTGCTGAGGAATTGGGATGACAACGCTGGTATCTGGGTCTCTGGCACTGCTGCTGTTGCTCATGTGATTTATGGAAGTGCTTGTATATGAAGGGTAGCGTGGGCACTGGCAAGGTTGATATCTATAGCATTGCCTTCTGGTCGTAGGGGTTTGAATTCTTAAGGACTGGAGAGTTGCCCTTGAGTCCTTCATTGAATGAAGTATGTTGTTCATCGTGGAGGCAAACAAGGGAAGATCTTGAATGGTACTCTGGACCTATCGAGGAAAAGAAGAGGAGGAGAGCCCTGAACCGCAGCGCATGATCAGTGCGGTAGTAGTGGATCTTGCTGCAGTATTGGCTGCATCAATGGCCACTTGAAGAGCAGTATGTGAGAGGATGTGTCCCTCGGAAACCAGAGCCGTGAAATGTTGTTTCCTTTCTTCTGGAATATCATTAATAAAGTCCATGAATTTGCTGTCATTTTTGTGGTCATATTTTGCCAGAACATCAGTATATTTAGCAAGGCAAAATTGTAATGTGGAAGATGCATAGAGTAGTACATCTGAGCAGATCTAGCTGCTTACTGTCTTTCTCGGATGGGGTGTAGTGAGGAAACTGGTGTTTGGTCTTTTGGTTGACTGCGTCTACTACCAGCGAGTTTGGTGCTGGATGAGCGAAAAAGAATTCAGAGCTCTTGGATGGGATGAAGTACTTGTGATCCGCTTGTTTACAGATAGGTAGGCTTGCAGTGGACTTCTGCCAGATGGCTTTAGCAGGTTATAGAAGGGCTGCGTTGATTAGTAATGCAATCCTAGAATCAGAGGGCTGAAGGATGTCCGTTAGCTCATGCTGCTGTTCAGGAACCCCCTCCAAGTTAATACTTAATTCACTGGCACTTCTTTTGAAAAGGTCTTGAAATTTTGAGAAGTCATCCAAAGTCATCCGAAGATGATGGGGGAGGGGGAGGTAAGGTTTCATAAGGCATAACATCTGGGTCTACTGGGTTAGAGGCAGGTCATACCTGATCCTGCATTTGTGATGGTGCTGCCTGGTGTCTTGCATCAGTGGCAGGTTTGTCAGTTGGTGATGTTGGGCACAACACGATAAGGTGGCATAGAGAGTGTAGTCTTGAGAATAAGATGCCCATGGGGCCCAATATTTCCACTGTGGTGGGAAGGGCATAGGTGGTGCCATCCAGGGGTTTACACACCATGGGACAGGATCCTAAGAGTAGCAATTTTTCTATGACCTCTACTTATTGAGGTCTGAGGATGGGAAATCTGATATGGTGAAAAGTCCCCCTGCAGTCTAGCTTCCTCATCACTAGAAGAAGGCTGCCCGGTCCCTGACTGAGCATTTGGAGAGAAGTAGGCATGAAGTAGGGGTGACTGCAGGATAGGTGACACCAGCAGGTCCCTTCACTGTGTAAATTGCAATGCTGGAGCTCCCTCTGTGAGGTGAGGACTGTGCAAGAGGAATCTGCCACGAAGAAAAGTTCCTCTGCACTGGTGTCCTTAGCCTGGTTTCACTGTCAGCCAGGTCAGCGGGTGTCCGTGCCGGGAGAGCGATAACAGCCTGCGGGAGGTCAGGCACATAAGTATGTGTCAGCACCGCTTCCATCGTGGGGCTGAAGGGTGCCATGTGGTGGCTCAAAAATGAAAAAAATTCTCTGAGTTCTGACCATTTTTCACCTTTTGGATCATTTTTCAAAAATTTGAGATTTTTTTTCATTTTTTGAGCCTTTTCTGAATTTTGGAGCATTTTTCACTTTTTTGGTCATTTTTCAAAAATTTGAGAATTTTTTTCATTTTTTGAGTCTTGTTGAATTTTTGACCATATTTCACCGTTTTCATCATTTCTGGGTGGAATCTCAGGCAAGCTGGTGTTAACTTGAATGGCCTGCCTGATGGCCCATTAAGGGGCCATTAACTGCACAATTAACTCTGTCCACACCCGAGGAGCCTCCCCAGGCATGGGACATGCCTGGGCAAAAACTGAATTGTGGAGAGTCTGGGAGTTGGCCCATGTGGCTGTGGACTGGCAGTTTGCAACCAGACTCTGCATAAGGAGGAGGAGGGTCTTCACCCACAGAAGGAAGTCTATAAAGCCTGGAAGAACGTCCTCCATTTTTTAGTCTTCTACCTTCAGCCTGCAGCCTGTCTTGCTTCCAGCTCTGAATGGACCTTGCTACACAGGAGAACTCTGAACTAAGGTGCTGACCCATCCCTAAATGGGATGCTTCCTAAAGACTTTGATTTGAACCTGCAATTTATTCTACCTTTGCTGCAAGTCTGAACCAAGAGATGTGCCATTACTGCATGTAATTGATTTCTTTTAACCTTTCCTAACCCTCACCTATACCTTTTTCCTTATACAATAAACCTTTAGATTTTAGATTCTAAAGGATTGGCAACAGCGTGATTTGTGGGAAGATCTCATTGGTATATTGACCTGGGTCTGGGGCCTGATTCTTTGGAATTGGGGAGAACCGTTTTCTTTATTTGGGGGATTGGTTTTCATAACAATTGGTCCCCAGGACAGGTGGCTGCTGGTGGTGATATTGGGAATCTGGAGTGTCTAAGGGAATTGCTTGTGTGACTTGTGGTTAGCCAGTGGGGCGAAACCAAAGTCTTTTCTGTTTGGCTGGTTTGGTTTGCCTTAGTGTGGAAAAACCCCAGCTTTGGGCTGCAGTTGCCCCTTTGGAAGCAATCTGTCCTGATCTGACACTCACAGTTGGATCCCACCAGGAGCAGCACCGTCACACAGGGGCAGCACAGTCTTAACAGCCCTGAAATTAACCAGTGGATTTTTTAATTCATAAAAACAATACACTACTAGTGAACAACATCACTTAAATACACCAGAGTTTCCAAATAACCCTTCTACCAAATGTTCTCTTTCTTCATGCAGCAAAAAAACACAAAGGCCCATGAAGACATCTGCATAGCAAGATCCAAGTTCTGTTTTGTCTTGTATCAAATTTAAACGCCCTGAAAAAGGAGGGATAGGTTGGGCAGGCCACACAAGCAGCCTTCCCTTCACTAAAGACCTTCCCTAGGTCAGATTTGATAGTAAGCATCAAGGCACAGAGAAATTTGTCTTGTGACAGGTCCAGTTAATCCTGACTGTAAGACTCACCATATAAAGCAAAAGTCACATAAGCATTACCAAAGACATAATGTTTACTAATTTAAATTGTGTTGGGGGTCTGTGGGAGTGGAGACAAATCAATCGAAGCTGAGGTGGGAGCAAGTACAATAGCATTTTTCCTAGTATGTCAATAAAGAACTTCAAGCTCTAACAATAATTGAGACAACTTGTTAAAGAGGCAATCACTGCAAGCAGGAACACATCACCTTTTTTGGTACCTTGTCTCTCTCTCTCTCTCTCTCTCTCGCTGGTTTTCAGTAATTGTAATTAAATCTGGTGTACATACATGTCCCACAATAGCATCCAATTTCCCAGAGTGTCATGTTTATGAACCCACTTCCCATCCACCTGTCCCTGTGTACCTTTTCTCCGGGTCGAATGCTGCCACATTTGAGGACGTTAATATCATTCTTGCAATCATCCATGAAGCCACAGATCAGACGATAATCACTGAAGATGATGGCTGTCATTTTGGTGATATACTGGTGACACTGGTATTCGGTGATGTTACCTCTATGGTCCACCAAACAGGACACCAAGTAGCCTTTCCCAGCTAACTCATCTGCACATTCTTTGATCTGTCCAGAGAAAGAGTTGGGTTCTATTATTTAGTAGGAGCTACTACTAAAGTTAGACACTTTTATATCAGCAGGTGCACATGCGCTGTGATGCAAGTTATGTCTACACATCAGCCTGGGCTAAGCAGTAATGAGATTCCCAGCGCAAGGCAACAGACTAGACTCGTGGGGCTCACACTAGCCCTAAACTGTGTACACAGCATTTTAAAGCTGTGGCTCAGGCTGGAACTCATGCTTTGAACACTAGTGCGGGAAGTGGGCTTCAGAGCCCAAAATACAAATTCAGAATGCTGTCTATTCAGCTATACTTAGAGCGCGAACTTAAATCAGTTGACCTGGGCTGGCAGGCTCACTCCCACTCCAAAATGCTGTGTAGATATACCCAGAGAGTTGTAAAAGAGCCACCAAGCAACTCTGGACTGTTACTTTGATTTTCAAGTAAGTCCTGGAACACTAGGTAAGTTCCAGAAGACTGCAAGAAAGCTAATAATAATGAAGGGTAAACAGGACAACTTGAGTAACTACAGGCCAGTCAGCTTTAGATAATTCCTTGGCAAAATAACCAAAGAGATGATAGGGAACTCAAAGAATGAAAGAAGAGTAATATAATAAATACTAAGTAACATGGGTTTATATGAGGTAGACCGTGACAAACTAACTATCTTTTTGATAAGTGTACAAGTTTGATTGACAAAGGTAGTAGTGTCGATGTAATTTACTTAAGATTTCTGTAAGGCATTTGATTTGGTACTGCACAACATTTAGGAAACAAAATCAACATAGCACATTAAATATAAACGGACTGAAGTCTCAAAGTGTGCAAATCACCCAAAGGGATCATTTCTTGGCTCTGTGCTAGAGAACAAAACAAAATCAGTAAGATTCAAGTTCTTTGTCTTGTAATAAAACAAATTACTGATCAAGTTTACAGAGGACATTGACTGGAGCGGAATGGTAAATAATGAAGAGGACAGGTCAGAGGACAGAGTGATCTGGATTGCTTGTGCTCTGCTTACCAAGCTGTTTCAATTCAATACAGCCAAACCTAAAGTCATATCTAGAAACAAAGAATACAGGCCACAGTTACAGAGAGGCAGTCTCTATCCTGGGAAACTGACTCTGAAAGAGACTTGGAGGTCATGACTAATAAATCAAATGAACATAAGCTCCTAGTGTAAATACAATGACCAAAAGAGCTAATGTGATCCACTGGATGTATAAACAGGGGGACTTATAAACTCTCTACTCCCACTCAATAGTACCTCTATTTCTCACTGGTGTAACTGCTACTGGAATACTGTGTCCTGTTCTGGTGTCCAGAAATTGGAGAATGTTCAGAGAATAGCGATGAGAATGATAAAAGGACTGAAAAACGTATCTTATAAATGATAGACTCCAGGAGGTTAATCTATTTAGCTTATCAAAGAGAAGGTTAAGGCACTTGATCATATAAATGCCTATACAGGGCAACAAATTTGATAATGAAGAGCAGCCTAGCAAACTGACGTATAAACAGCAACAAATGGCTTGTAGTTGAAGGTAGACATAAAATATGTTCCAGGTCAAACGGGAATTAATTCAAGGAAGTTCTCTGGACTGCGTTATGTAGGAGGTCAGTCTAGATGATCACAATTATTCCTTCTTGCCTGACAAAGCTATCTATTATTTTCTATATACCAGCTAACTATAGCATGTGGCCATTTAAAAACATCATTTGTAAGGACAATGGATTTATCAAATTATCTAACATTCAAAACATAGTTCAATTTCAACCTATTTAACTGGTAGGAAAATTAATTAAAAGGGTTGTTGGGTGAGATCATTAAAGACAAAACAAAATGCATAATTTCTTTTGGGTTCAATAATTCAGTTACAAAGATTGGGATTAGCTCAGTCAGCTGTTCAGAGAACATAGCAAGTATGAGGTTGCTGGTTCAGGCCACTTCTACAGAAACCATTTTTGGTTCTAGAGGAAGCCAACTGTTACCATGGGTTAAGCTCCCGGCCAAATGCTTATACAACCATAATATTGTTGGTTTAATTTGCCTACCATTTCACACCAGCATTAACCATTTTAATATAAAACTTTTAGGGTGGGACTTTCAAAAATGCCCAAGGGAAGTACCTAACACCTAGTGACTTCCAATGGAAGCTGGTTGCCTAATTTTCCTAGGAGCTTTTGAAACAAATCACAGCACATTAAAAAATCTAAATGTTGCCAATGTACTCTAGAACCGAACAGGACAATTCAAATTGGTATGCAATGTATTAAATAAAAATTTGAAGTCATATTCCACCAGTAGGAAGGTATGGTATGACTTTTTAATTCTTAGACATTTTAAAGGGTGGTCTATTAAAACTTTTTTTTTAATCAGTTAGCAAAATTTCAAGTTGATAATCTACATTATCCAACGCAAAACCAAGATTGTTTCATGAATCTACTTTGCTTTTAAATATCAATAAGAGGTGTAACATGTATGATTGTTTTTACAATCAAACTGGAATTTTAGAAAACCAGGTTGCCACCCGTTTGTACCATTATTCATCACAAAATTATATAAGAGGAAGACTATGGCAGTTAGCATACAATTAAAATTCTATGTCTTTCCCCACTGCATTTAGGATCTTTTATCTAAGATTTATAGTATAATGTTTACAACAATGCTCGACAGTCATCGTATGAAAAGGGAAATTAACTGTGATAAGGGTGCATTCTAAACCATGCCAGGGTTGGAAAATTCTGCAGAAGCTTGAAGAGCTGAAAATAGAAAGCATTTGGTTTTACTCTTAACTGCAAAGCATCAGCTCAGAGATCTCTGTGGTTTTGCTTCAATTTTGGAGCTATAAACTTCCAAACATAGCACAGTACCTTGCAGTGTAATACAAACTAGATGACTAACTCTTAGGGCAAGCTAAAAATAGAGTTTATCATTCAGGAACCCCATTGTTTGAGCTACATCAAATTTAAAAGAAAAATTCTACCTTGGTCCCAAACCTAACTAAAATTTTGATGCCAATATGAGACATGGATTTTACTGGAGAAGGGAACATGGAAAATGAAGTTTGTAATGGAAACTCAGTTGCAACCTTAAGTATGGATCGGTTGTTAGTACTCAGTAAAGAATGGAAGAATCCAACCTGCACCAAACACCTGGAGCAAGGTGTGACGAAGTGGGAATCTTTACTATTTTTTATAATTCCAGTGTGTGCCTCACTTTCCCAATGTACTCTGCATTTCTATCCAGAGGGTGCAAAGGGTCATATCCTCTCTTGGGGGGAAAATTAAGAGACCTGAGGTGTTTCTCATGTAGCTGTATGGGGTGGAATGAATGTGTCACTAGTGGGAACCACCCACATCAATGGATAATTCAGAAAAAACAACGGGAGCCCCAATGGACAAGACAGTTATAGTTAGCAACCAGTGACCAAGAGGAATTAGATTTCTCCTACTTTTAGACAGGAAAAGAGAGCAAAGGCCCCAGGTAGAGAAAAAAGGGGCAAGGTGTCATGGCTGGGACAAGGGCTGGCCTTTGGGGACAGAAGCTCTCCTTGGGGACTGAAAAACAGACCAATTGATTCCATAACAGCTTGGTTGGCTGATTACACCAGTTGGGTCAGCATAGACCATGTCTTAACCTTTGTCTCTCTGTGCTAATCTAAGGACTTTTGGATTCAGTCTTCCTGATTACTAAAATTGTTCCCTTGTTCTGAAAATGTGGCTGTTGTCACTGCAAATACTGAGAACATTGTGCCCTGAAGGGGCACAATACAAGCCTTCACAGGAAATTGTTTTGGCTGGATTTATTGCAGGGAGCCATGGAGAGAGAGAGAGGAAGGGATTGCTGAAGGCCCAATTTCAGAGGCCATGGACTTTCCCCTATGGAACGGTGTGTCCCCTTGGGGTGTAGCACACTAAAAGCGGTCACTTCCAAGGGACTAGGCCATAAACCACACCCTGTAGATCTGTGACAGGTCAGGCAGGAACTCAAGGGTTCTTAGTTATCGTTTCTCTTTATTCTGTTCCCATCATTCCTCCACTTACCTCCACTCAAGTTAGACATTTTTGCAAATATTAAATGATATCCCCAGAATCAGCCTCCTCTCCCTCCTCCAACTCCCCCCTCACGCATGAAAGATGGGACATGGTCTAATGTCAGCTCAATCTCCCTGTAGAGGGCTTGTCTAGACTGGTTTAGCTAACACCTTTTTTAATATCTTTGTCTACGTTAGATTCTAAGCAGTGTTTAAACTGCGATAATTACTAATCAGCTAACATTTTAGCATACGACTCATTTTCCCCAAACTAGACAAGCTCCAAGTGTTACTTTAGATCAGCGGTTCTCAAACTAGTTGAGACCGTGACCCCTTTTTGTGATCCGGCGGTGCGGCGTGACCCCTCCACCGAAAAGCCGCCGAATTACCACACAAAAAAAACCAAAACAAAACAAAAAAACCACCACCAAAAAAAAAAAAAAAAACCCGCTCGTGCGCCCCGGTCCCCCGTCCCCGCCGCGGGCGGGCTGCCGGGAGCGCCCCGGTCCCCCGTCCCCGCCACGGGCGGGCTGCCGCGTGCGCCCCGGTCCCCCGTCCCCGCCGCGGGCGGGCTGCCGTGTGCGCCCCGGTCCCCCGTCCCCGCCGCGGGCGGGCTGCCGTGTGCGCCCCGGTCCCCCGTCCCCGCCGCGGGCGGGCTGCTGCGTGCGCCCCGGTCCCCCGTCCCCGCCGCGGGCGGGCTGCCGCGTGCGCCCCGGTCCCCCCGTCCCCGCTGCGGGCGGGCTGCCGGCTGCGCCCCGGCCCCCAGCCCGCCCGCTGTGGGGACTGGGGGCCGGCGCGCAGCCGGGAGCCCGCCTGCGGTGGGGACTGGGGGCCGGGGTGCAGCCCCAGTCACCGCAAGTTGTGGTGGCAGGAGCTCGCGACCCCCCAGGGAGCGCTCGGCGACCCCCCGGGGGGTCGTGACCCCCAGGTTGAGAAACCCTGTTTTAGATGGATTTGAAGTTTTTCCTTTGATGGCAAAGGGGTAAAAATAATCCACAAATATAACAAACAGATGAAGCCATCTCCTTTCATCACCCTCACCTCTGCTATAGTGGATTTACAGACCTCTCTGGCCACGGATTCAAACTTCAGATCTGTAGTCAGGTTCAACTTGTAGTTCCACAACAGCTAAATAAAAGAGAATGGAGAATGCATTACTCTGCATAGAAAGGTTTGGAAGTTTTGTACCTATGGAAAGGAGATTCCAGTCAGCTGCTCATTTACTTCCCACTTCAGAAGGCGATTAAAAAGACATCTAGGACAAATTGTGCTGTGATGGCATGCTATGAAAATTTTAGTGGTTCTTTGAAAGGCTAATGGCATTAGGCAGTACAACTGATCTAGTTAACACTCAACTCCTGCATGAGGGTCACTGCCCCTCCTAGGAGAGTGTCTGGGATTAGTTAATTAAATACAGTAAAACCTCCATTTAACAGACTAATTCGGGCGAGGGGGTGTCCGTTAAATCAAAAAGTCCGTTATTTAATAATAATTTAAAAAAGAGCTGTCGGAGCAGCAGCCCGCACGCCACAGGGTCGGGGCGACAGCTTCGCAGCCCGCCCGCTGCCTGGACCCGGGCGGCAGCCGGGAGCCGGCAGCCAGCCCGCCAGAAATTTTGTCCGTTGCATCCAAAGTCCGTTAAATCGAGGTCCGTTAAATTGAGGGTTTACTGTATGATCAAATTGTTTATACTGATCCAAAACGAATTTCATTTTTAGCACATTATGCTCTCCATAAACATGGTGTTCCAGCTGTCCTCTGGCACCTCAGCAGTAGATCAATTTAAAGAAATAAATTGAAAACAAGATAGCAAGAATTCAATAAATTTGGCAACAGACCAGAGTCAGCCTGGCCTCATATCCCAGTTCCCGCTACTAGCTTATTCTATTGCATTTCTCTCCAGAAGTACAGGAGTTTAAGCCACAATATGTATATTTCAAACAAGTATTTTATAGCTGTGACAAAATAATCTATTAAGGGGTCAAGACACTTGCATTATACATATACATTATGTCACTTGCATTATACATCAACACTTGATAAAACAAAACCTAAAAAAAATAATTAGGCAGCAGACGTGCTGTCAGGACAACTCAGAGTAGGACAATCTCAGAGTAGGACAACTCTGTTTAAAAGTCATCAGAAGGCAGAGGCAGCAGCATACGAAGCATTACAGATGACCCAGGAACAAAGAGTCCTACGTATTTCTTCCACTCCCTCAACTTTAATACTTGAAAGATCAGACATGACAATGATGACAAGTCCTTACCGTATTTTGGAAAAGATGAGAGATTTGTTCATAGGTCTTTCAGAAAGATATGTAAAATCCATAGGACTCACCATCATCTGACACTAATGCATGGGAGAAGCCCAAAGATGGGTGGTGGGGAAGGACTTTAGACACACCTCCACAATGAACTGGCTGTGGAATCTATGAACCTATAAGATCATGACAGGCCTGATGGATGAAGTCAACACGGATGAAGTCAACGAATGGCTACGCAGGTGATGTCGGAGGGAAGGCTTTAGATTCTTTGGCCATGGGATGGTATTCCAAGAAGGAGGAGTACTAGGCAGAGACGGGATCCACCTAACAAAGAGAGGGAAGAGCATCTTTGCAAGCAGGATGGCGAACCTAGTGAGGAGGGCTTTAGGGAAGGAGACCAAAGCCCTGAAGTAAGCGGGGAAATGGGATTCCAGGATGTAGCACAACTCGGAGAGCTCAAGAAGGGAGGATTCCTGTCTCATACTGAAAAAGTGGGACAATCAGCGAGTTATCTTAAGTGCCTTCACACAAATGCAAGAAGCCTGGGAAACAAGCAGGGAGAACTGGAAGTTCTGGCACAGTCAAAGAACTATGATGTGATTGGAATAACAGAGATTGGTGGGATAACTCACATGACTGGAGCACTGTCACCGTGAAGAATTAGTAGTGGACGCAAAAGTGGATGGGAACCTGGGAGGCAGTGACCATGAGATGGTCAAGTTCAGAATCCTGACACAGGGAAAAAAGGAGAGCAGCAGAATACGGACGCTGGACTTCAGAAAAGCAGACTGACTCCCTCAGGGAACTGATGGGCAGGATCCCTTGGGAGATGAACATGAAGGGGAAAGGAGTCCAGGAGAGCTGGCTGTATTTTAAAGAATCCTTATTGAGGTTGCAGGAACAAATCATCCCGATGTGTAGAAAGAATAGTAAATATGGCAGGCGACCAGCTTGGTTGAACAGTGAAATCCTTGCTGATCTTAAATGCAAAAAAGCTTACAAGAAGTGGAAGATTGGGCAAATGATCAGGGAGGAATATAAAAATATTGCTGAGGCATGCAGGAAGGCTAAATCACACTTACAGTTGCAGCTACTAAGGGATATTAAGGGTAACAAGAAGAGTTTCTTTAGGTATGTTAGCAACAAGAAAAAAAGTCAAGGAAAGCGTGGGCCCCTTACTGAATGAGGGAGGCAATCTAGTGACAGAGGATGTGATAAAAGCAAATGTACTCAATGCTTTTTTTGACTCTGTCTTCACAAACAAGGTCAGCTCCCAGACTACTGCACTGGGCAGCATAGCATGGGGAGGTGGTGACCAGCCCTCTGTGGAAAAAGTAGTGGTTCAGGAATATTTAGAAAAGCTGGACGAGCACAAGTCCATGGGGCTGGATGCGCTGCATCCGAAGGTGCTAAAGGAGTTGGCAGATGTGATTGCAGAGCCATTGGCCGTTATCTCTGAAAACGCATGGTGATCGGGGGAGGTTCCGGATGACTGGAAAAAGGCTAATGTAGTGCCCATCTTTAAAAAAGGGAAGGAGGAGGATCCAGGGAACTACAGGCCAGTCAGCCTCACCTCAGTGCCTGGAAAAAATCATGGAGCATGTCCTCAAGGAATCAATCCTGAAGCACTAAGTGGAGAGGAAAGTGATCATGAACACTCAGCATGGATTCACCAAGGGCAAATCATGCCTGACTAACCTGATTGCCTTCTACGATGAGATAACTGGCTCTGTGGATGAGGGGAAAGCAGTGGATATGTTGTTCCATGACTTTAGCAAAGCTTTTGATACGGTCTCCCACAATATTCTTGCCAGCAAGTTAAAGGAGTATGGGCTGGATGAATAGACCATAAGGTGGATAGAAAGCTGGCTGGCTCAACGGGTAGTGATCAAAGCCTCCATGTCTAGTTGGCAGCTGGTACTGAGTGGAGTGCCCCAAGGGTCAGTCCTGGGGCCGGTTTTATTCAATATCTTTATCAATGATCTGGAGGAGGATGTGGACTGCACCCTCAGCAAGTTTACAGATGACACTAAACTGGGAGGAGTGGTAGATACACTGGAGGGTAGGGATAGAATACAGAGGGGCCTAGACAAATTAGAGGACTGGGCCAAAAGAAATTTGATGTGGTTCAGCAAGGAGAAGTGCAGAGTCCTGCACTTAGGACGGAAGAATCCCATGCACTGCTACAGACTAGGGACCGAATGGCTAGGCAGCAGTTCTGCAGAAAAGGACCTAGGGATTACAGTGGATGAGAAGCTGGATATGAGACAACCGTGTGCCCTTGTTGCCAAGAAGGCTAATGGCATTTTGGGCTGTATAAGTAGGGGCGTTGCCAGCAGATCAAGGGACGTGATTGTTCCCCTCTATTTGACATTGGTGAGGCCTCATCTGGAGTACTCTGTCCAATTTTGGGGCCCACACTACAAGGAGGATGTGGAAAAATTGGAAAAAGTCCAGAGAAGGGCAACAAAAATGATTAGGGGCCTGGAGCGCATGATTTATGAGGAGGGGCTGAGAGAACTGGGATTGTTTAGTCTTCAGAACAGAAGACTGAGGGGAGATTTGATAGCTGCTTTCAACTACATGAAAGGGGGTTCTAAAGAGGATGGATCTGGACTGTTCTCAGTGGTACCAGATGACCGAACAAGGAGTAATGGTCTCAAGTTGAAGTTGGGAAGGTTTAGATTGGATATTAGGGAAAAAAAATTCACTAGCAGGGTGGTGAAGCATTGGAATGGATTCCCTAGGGAGGTGGCAGAATCACCTTCCTTAGAGGTTTTTAAGGTGAGGCTTGACAAAGCCCTGGCTGGGATGATTTAGTTGGGGATTGGTCCTGCTTTAAGCAGGGGTTGGACTAGATGACCTCCAGAGGTCCCTTCCAACCCTAATATTCTATGATTCTATAAACTCATTCTAAGTAGGCCCTTGGAGAATGCCCCCTACCATTTCAGGCAGCAAGTATTAGTCCATAATTTTGTTCTTACAGGATATTTAAAACTCATCCACACCTGGATCTGCTTTATTAAGAGTTCAGAAATACACTGTTTTTGGCGAGTGTTTGGCACAACTTCCTGATACAAGTGCTGGAGGACCTGACTAAAGATTGTGTTCTTCTTGACCTGCTGCTTACAAACAGGGAAGAATTGGTAGGGGAAGTAGAAGTGGGTGACAACGTAGGCAGCAGTGACCATGAGATAGTTGAGTTCAGGATCCTGAAAAAAGGAAGAAAGGAAAGTAGCAAAATATGGACCCTGGACTTCAGGAAAGACGACTGACTCCTTCAGGGAAATGATGGGCAGGATCCCTGGGGAGGTTGGGGGGGGGGGGGGGGGCTGAGGAGAGGGAAAGGAGTCCAGGAGAGCTGGATGTATTTTAGAGAAGCCTTATTTAGGGCACAACAAACCATCCCTAAGTGCAGGAAAAATAGCAAATATGGCAGGCGACCAACTTGGTGTAACAGTGAAATCTTCGGTGAGCTTGAACTCAAAAAGGAAGTTTATAAGAAGTGGAAATTTGGACAGACGACTAGGGGAGTATAAAAATATTGCTAGAGCATACAGGGATGTAATCCGGAAGGGCAAGGCACAATTGGAGTTGCAGCTAGCAAGGGATGTGAAAGGTAACAAAGGGTTTACATAGATATGTTAGCCCCCCCCAAAAAAAGAAAAAGGGACCTCTGGAGGTCTAGTCCAACCCCCTGCTCAAAGCAGGACCAATCTCCAACTAAGTCATCCCAGCCAGGGCTTTGACAAGCCTCACCTTAAAAACCTCTAAGGAAAGAGATTCCACCACCTTCCTAGGTAAGCCATTCCAGTGCTTCACCACCCTGCTAGTGAAAAAGTTTTTCCTAATATCCAACCTAAACCTCCCCCACTCCAACTTGAGATCATTACTCCTTGTTCTGTCCTCTGGTACCACTGAGAACAGACTAGATCCATCCTTCGGAAATCCCTTTCAGGTAGCTGAAAGCAGCTACCAAATCCCCCATCATTCTTCTCTTCTATGGACTAAACAATATCATTTTTGTTGCCCTCCACTGGACTTTTAATTTTTCCACATCCTTTTTGTAGTGTGGGGCCCAAAACTGGACAGTAGTCCAGATGAAGCCTCACCAGTGCCGAACAGACGGGAATGATCCTGTCTCTAGATCAGCTGACAATGCCCCTACTTATACAGCCCAAAATGCGGTTAGTCTTCTTGGCAACAAGGGCACACTGTAGACTCATATCAGCTTCTCATCCATTGTAACCCTTAGGTCCTTTCCTGCAGAACTGCTGCCTAACCATTTGGTCCCTAGTCTGTAGCAGTGCATGGGATTATTCCGTTCTAAATGCAGGACTCTGCACTTATCCTTGTTGAACCTCATCAGATTTCTTTTGGCCCAATCCTCCAATTTGTCTAGGCTCCTCTGTATCCTATTCCTACCCTCCAGCGTATCTACCCCCACTCCCAGTTTAGTGTCTACTGGGACTTTTATACTGGGAATTGCAACCTCCATGAAAGAGGAGATCACATTGAGAACTCTGAAAATTTTGGACACTCCTAGGTTAACCCAAGTGATCCACAGGTGAAGACTTAGGGCTTGGTTACACTGGCACTTTATAGCGTTATAAAGCCTCCAGCAGCACTATAAAGCTGCCCCAGAACACACTGGCAAGGCACATTTTGCGCTAAAAGTCTGAGCTTATCGCGCTATTTGTAAACCACCTTTTCGAAAGGAATAAAAGCTTTTGCGTATTCCCTGTAGCGTGTTATGGCAAGTGTAATCAGTCATTTCGCTATAAGGGATCTCTGGCACGCCTCCAAGCCATTTAAGGCAATTAACAAGCCATTTAAGGCATTTGACGTCTTTGTGTTGTTTTGCAAAGGGAAGGAGGAATGCGGAAGTTTCTTTATAGAACTCCGCTCTTAACTCAAGCAATTAAGCAGTGAAAATGCTCACCAATGGGGCTGTGTGAGCGAAATTCAGAGCCTGCTACTTTTCTGTAGAGAGAAATCACTGACAGCATGAACTTGTCTCCCTCCGTACAAGTTCCCCGTTCCCCCTCACCCCCCTCCTTTGCAAAGCACGTTGCACCCAGCTGAATGCTGGGATAGCTGCCCATAATGCACCACTCCCTGTGCCGCGGCACTTTCCACAAATGTGGCCACGACGTCCCATCTTATAGCGATATGGTTATAGCGTGTCCCATATAGCGCAATAGGTAAACGCGCTATAATCCTTGTAGTGTAACCTTACGCTTAGAGTTAAGCACTCAGCACCTTCCTACTGCAAATCTGAATTTAGAAAGCCTAAATGAGATGGTGTTTAGTGATAAAGAAACTGGCTCCATTTTTCCTTGCTGGGAGTCATCCTAGGAACCCATACTGGTACAGATAACATTACAGCTCATGGAAAGTGTTTTCTGTGTCTGTAAAATAGCCAGGGGTTGATGCAAGAAGTACGTTTCAAATGCTACAGCTAGCTAGAGAGAGCAAAGAAAATCAACTGGTACTTACATGGTTGCAGTCTGAAGAGATTTCATTGTCCGGCTGAAAGAAAAAGAAAGAAAGGAGCTTTAGTCCATATCTAATGTGAACTGGTTAACATATGTTAAAGGATGAGGATGTTAAATATCTTCAGAATACTACAAAAAAAAATGTAAGGATACAAATTTGCATTTTCAAAACATTTTAAGATTACTTCTCACCATGAAAGATATTTCACAAAAGCCAGTAAATAGGAAGCTTTAAGAGCTACACAAGAATGCTGCTTCACTAACAAAGAAATCAACACCTCATAATTGTTCCAGTCTTAGGTGAGACGTTATACTCTTCAGCAGTTTTCCAGGCACCATTTCACTTCACAGCCTTTACGTTGCACAGTAAGAGCAGTATTCATGCAGCTCCCACATTGCTAGGTTTCATGTGCTCCTCCTGATCTGTATTCTGTTACCCATGTGTTATAAGCCAAGAAAGCAGAACAACTGTGTAAAAGCACAAGTAGACCCGATGCTGATGCAGATGCTGAGAGATGGAGTACAACCACCCAAATTCAAAGTGTAAGAGAAGATATGGCTGCCTTACTTCAGGGGTCAGTGTTCTGCACTTGGGAGGCCATGTCCCATATTTCAGCTCTGGAGGATGAGAAGTCTGGACCAACAAGTAAAGTTGGAATTCAGTCATTCACCAAGAGAAATGAATAAATTCTAATGTTCAGGTGTCATTTGGATTAGATTTAAATGTGTGTGTGTATATACTGGGTTCCATAATCCATAAAGATAAAAATACTGACCCAGTCCCATAGACCAGGGGTCTCCAAACTATGGCCTGGGGGCTGGATCTGGTCCGCGGCTTTGATTTGTCCAGCCCTTCAGCTGAGCAGGCACGTGGAGAAGCCACCACTGCTGCCCCCCACCCCCCGGGTGAACTGCTGCCAGCAGCCCCATGTGCGGAGGAGTGAGTGCCCCCATGGCAGAGGCTGGAGGAGTAAAGGGGAGATTTTGACATATATTTGCATATATTGAATTTTTTCAGTTGTTTTGGCCCGCAAAGCCCCTTCAAAAATCTAATATGGCCCTCGTCTCAAAGTTTGGAGACCCCTGCCATAGACATTCAAGTGATGAATTTACTAACAGACCAGACCAGTCTAATTCTAACATATTCAGCAGGAGACCTGGGCAAAAGGGAAATACTTCTCCAGGACAGATCCGCTGCTCAGGATGAAAGACCAACTTTTCCTCATTTTAACAGTTACCTTTCTCCCTATATATAGAGATAAAAGGGTTTGGCAGGTACAGAAGTGGATGGAAGTAGTGCCTTGATACTACAGTCACTGGCACCTGAGAAAGACTATTAACTTATGGAAGAGCCAAGCTTCTTCCATGATGGTGCGGTGAAGAGAGAAAGAATGCACATGTGATCAGCATCTACTTCAATATAGTTTTGTAGATCCGATGTGCAGTGCTTGATAATAGAGACTTCAGCTTAGCTTTAACAGGTCACAGACCTCAAAGTATCATTTTGGGATCCTTTTTATCCCTTTCACTTAAAATAAACCTGCCATTTGTTTCCTTTCCTCATCGCACGTGCCAATTCATTTAACACCATTAGCCTAAGTATTTTTAAAAACTGTAAGTAAGGGCTGGATGCTCAAAACACACAAGTCTCCCATCCCCAAGATCAGCATCCCATCAGTATTTCAGTGGGTTAGGAGTTTCCCATTAGAGGTTGGGCCTCTCTCCTAAGCGAGACCAATCCCAGTGTCACCTCTCTACTGAGAAAGGGAAGGCATGAATAAGACACCTACTGTCACCCACTTGTGTCTTCTCCCACAGAAAAATGACCCCACAATCAACGGATAACACTTTATAGCACCACTGGAGCCCAACATTACTACTTTTCATACTTAAGTCCACATTATCTATTTCAGGGGTGGCCAACCTGCGCCTGAGAGAGACAGAATTTACCAATGTGCATTGCCAAAGAGGCACAGTAACACATCAGCAGCCCCTCATAAGCTTCCCCCCACCCGCATCTCCCACCCATCAGCAGCAGCACCAATCAGCACTTAACCCTCCATCCCTGTGCCTTTCACCTGCCGCAATCAGCTGTTTTGTGGTGTGCAGGAGGTACAGGGCAGGGGACGAAGAACAAGGGCACAGCAGACTCAGGGGAGGAGGTGGAGGTCTTGGGGAAGAGAGTGGAGTGGGGCAGAGCCAGGGGTTGCGTGTACCCAATATTGCTTCAGAGCAAGAATGAATGGCAGCAGCTCGCGTTAAAATGGGAAGTTTAGAAGAAACTTCCCACTCCTTACTTATAGCAGTTACTTGTGACTTCTAAATACTTTCCACTTATTTGGTACACAAACTCTGCCATTGCTTGGTCCCAAGCCCAAGATGTGAAAGGAGGAGGGTTTTGCGTTGGGCTAGCAACCCACCATGTAAAAAACGAATGCTACAGAAACGTCAACCAAATCTTCAGCGAATGGAGAAGAATGGTTGGCGCCTTATGCTCCACCAGGAGCGAAGAGGAGAAGAAGAAGAAGATTTGGTACACAGGCAAAGGGTAAATTTTTAGGTCTCCAGCTTTCACACAAATGCCACTTGAAGGTTTAGCATTTAATTTAGATGGCTTTCCCAGTATCATCATAAGAAAACTATTTCCCAGTTTTCTGATAACCTGAAGATTGGACTGTCATATCTTTAAAAAAGCTAAGAGCCAGTTCACAACTTCCTCATATTGCAGCTCATGTGTTCCAAATTGAAATAGTAAAACATGGAAATGTCAAATTTACAGTATTTTAAAAGTTACACCTGCTTCTAACCACTAAATGCCTGATTTACAGGTTAAATTTCCTCCTCTCTACTCTCATCATAATCACTCAGCAATGGCTGGAACCAAAATAGATCAGTTTTAGACTGAACTAATTGAAAAGCAAGAGCCAGAATGCCCTCAATTAAACCAGCTGTCAAATCTTTTAGACAAGGACAGTTTCTTCACAGAAGGATGGTGCTAGCATTGTAATTTCCCTAAGGTGGGCATCACTGCTCTAATGTGTCTGGTAAGGACTTGTAAGGACAAAAAAGCAAACCCAGACATCATCTCAGTTGCTTTGGTTATCTGTTTTTATGACAATACCAAGTGACGTTCAATCTCACCAGTTTAGATTCAAATCTGCGAGGATTAGGGCTCCGTTCCTATGTGACATTATACTCACAGGCGCTATAGGCTCTGGACACTCACCTGACAGATTTAGACAACTTTTTATTAAAAATACTCATCACCTAAAAAATGAAAATTTGGGTTTCCTAATACTTTGTGTTAAGTCTTCTGCTGTGTTAAACAGAATCATGCTTTCATTGGGAAGGACAGGATGAGTCAAGTGGTCTTTGGTGCTACATTATTTATAGTAACATTCTCCTGTAGAGATGGGGATTCGTGTCCAATTCTGGGCTTCTTGTCCCAATTCTTGAGAGGGGTGAAGTAGACAAATCTAATACATCTTTTCCATCTCTAACTTAGGCCTTGGTTACACTTGCACTTTATAGTGCTATAAAGCCGCCGGGAGCGCTATAACCTCCTACCTGTCCACACTGGCGAGGCACGTAGAGCGCTATAAGTCTGAGTTTATAGTCCTACTGGTAATCCACCTCCGCACAGGGAATAAGTGCTGTAGCGCTCCCGCTGTAGCGCTATGGCGCGAATGTCGACACCCAATGTGCATTAATTGGCCTCCAGCCTGGCCCATAATTCCCATTCGAGCCACTCTGGTCATCACTTTCAGACTTTTGTCCTGTCCTCAGGTGACCACAAGTCAGACCGGCCCTTTAAATTTCCAGGGAAATTTGAAAATCCCCTTCCTGTTTGCTCCAGCCAGGCGTGGAATGCGCTTCAGTGAATTTTTGCAGGTGACCGTTTGCTTTGCAATGACTCCACGTGCCAGGCCTTCTCGCAATAGGCGACCTCCAGTGTGGAGCAATAGCGAGGTGCTGGACCTCATCAGTTGGGGGGGGGGGGGGGGGGGAGAAAGAGGCTGTCCAGTCTCAGCTGCGGTCTAGCCGCAGGAATTACGATACATATGGCCAGAAATCATGGGCCATGATTGAAAGAGGCCATGAGCGGGACACTCTGTAGTGTCAGGTAAAAGTAAAGGAGCTTAGGAATGTGTATCGCAAAGCCCGCGAGGCAAACGGCCACTCCGGGGCAGCCCTGGCGACTTGCAGATTTTACAAGGAGCTGGATGCAATACTTGGTGGTGATCCCACGTGCACTCCATCGACCACCATGGACACTTCCCAGCCCACCAGTGAAGGGGGGGGCAAAGGAGGAGGAGGAGGAGGAGGAAGAGGAGGAGGCGGCAGCGACCCAGGGCATGGAGGAGTCCCAGGAGGCATGCAGCCAGGAACTCTTCTCAAGCCAGGAGGAGGGCAGCCAGCCGCAGCGTCCGGCGGTTGCGGGGGGGCAGGGCAGCAGCAGCGGATTGCAGATACCGCTACTTTTCTATGGGAAGGCAGGCAGCTTGGGCGAGGGTGGAAAGGGATATTTGCATGCTTGGCTACATGTGGAATAGTGCATTGATGTAGTCTATAACATCGCAGTAATCGTCATTAGTGATTTCTTCAAAGGTCTCAATAAGAGTGCTCGCAATGCACCTGCACAGGTTTCTCAGAAGAGCCAGCGTAACCCCCATCCCGGTCCCGGTCACTAGTCCCCGCCACTGTGCTATGAGGGATGGAGGGAGCATTGCTGCACAGAGGCAAGCTGCATATGGCCCTGGGCGGAAGCCGCATCTCATTAGAATGCCCTCCCTTTCTTGCTCCGTCACCCGCAGCAGCGAGATTTCTTCCAGCACGAACACCTATGGAGAATTTTGGGACAGTGCTCAGAGTACAGTTCCCACAAATGCCCTGCACTCCCCCCCAAGCCATAGGACAGCACGGCAGGGAAACAATCATTCCCCCTGCATCCGGAGACAACTCACCATGGCAGGGGCTCGGTTGCTGTCTGTGTGCTGTCTGTGGGACAGGCAAACTGTACAAACAAGGAATGCGGGGGAATCATCGCCCGGTCTGTTGTGTACAAGGGAATCCTCTGTTTATTCTGTTTCCTTTTTTTCCCTGTCTAGGTTCGACCTTGAATATGGCATCACTCTTATCACCAGCTGACAGGCTGAGGCTGCTGAGGAAGAGGCCACGAAAGAGCAAAGAAGATCTAGTACAGCAAGTAATGCAGCAGTCTGTAACTGACAATCGAATTGCACAGCAGTGGCGGGAGAATGAAAGCAAGTTGAGGGAGAAGGCGCACCAGGAGATCACGAGTTACCGGCGGGAAACCACTGATATACTGTTCTCATTAATGAAGATGCAAGTAGGGACTATGCAGCAGATTGCTGCCATTCAGGAGGAGAAGCACCACACTTGCTGCCCCATAATCAGTTGCCCCCAAACCCTTCCCCTTTTGGCCCTCTGGCCCCTCCAGACTGCTATCATCAGCTAGCTGCTTATTACCACCCACAGCTACCTCCAACCCGTGTCTTTGCCCCCCAACCCCCAAAACTTCATCCACTGCACTCAACCCCTAATAACATGCCTTACTGCCTCCTAGACACGGGGTTCGGAGGACACAGCAACTCGGAGGGCATTGGAGAGTATGAGATCCAGACATACTCCAATCTCTGACTGGCCCCATCCCACCACACCCCAATCGCACCACCCCCTGCCTTCTCCACACATTCTTCATAACTTTTTATTTCAGCAACTGAAGTAGCTGTTCAATAAATGAATTGTCTTTTTAATAAATGGGTTTCTTTATTCAGTGTACATTGTGGCAGGGTGCTGGCCAAGAGTGCCTGAGCCAGCCCTGCGGGCCCTTTAAGAGGGAGCAGAAGCCTGCAAACCTCCCTTGCAGAAAGGCTAATCAGCCACCGGGGCTGCAGGGCAATTAGCCTAGAGGGGTTGCACATGGCGGCAGCCTCACGGGGATAAAAGGCTGCCAGGAAGGAAGCCCAGTGTGGTGGTGGTGGAATGGTAGTCTGGAGTGAGAGACGGAGCTGTAAGCTGTAGAACTATAAGATATAGAGCTGTGTAGAGCTGAACTATATAGAGTTGTATGCTGTGAGCTATGTAGAGCTGTAAGCTTTAGAGCTGTGTTAGAGCTGTAAGCTGAAGGACTGAACTGTATAAAGCTGTATATATTGGTGGTGGGGCCTGCACTGTGGAATAAAGAGCACTGTTTGGAGCCAGAGAAGAGTTTCCTGCCTGTTCTTGAAGAGGGGTGAGAAGGCGATCTGTCACAACATAGATTATTAATGGCTACAGAAAACTAAATGCCTTATCCTATTAAAAAAGAATGCACCCTCCCTCTGCACTTCCCATTAGAACTAGTTTTCAGCCTCAAAATGCTCCCTCAAGGCATCCCTGATTCTTGCAGCCTTGTGCTGGGCCTTAAGAGCCCTGCTCTCTGGCTGTGCATATGTGGCCTCCAGGTGTTGAACCTCCAAGGATCATGCCTGAGTGAAGCCTTCGCCCTTCTGCTCACAAAGATTAAATAGCAGAGGTAACAAAGTCCTGTGGCATCTTAAAGACTAGGGTAAAGCAGGTGGAAATAACTGCAGAGATACTTCCCTCAGGAAAGTCTAGCTTCCCATAAAGACAGCACCAGCGTGCTTTGAGATGCCCAAAAGCACACTTCACAGTCATTCGACAGCTGCTCAGCCTGTAGTTGAACCTTTTCTGGCTGCTGTCCAGGCTCCCTGTGTAGGGTTTCATGAGCCAGGGCATTAAAGGGTAAACGGGGTCACCAAGAATCACAATGGGCATTTCTAATTCCCCCATGGGGATCCTCTGGTATGGGAAAAAAGTCCGATCTTGCAGCTTCTTGAACAGGCCGGTGTTGCGGAAGATGCATTCGTCATGCACCTTTCCCGACCAGCCTGTCTTAATGTCAGTAAAATGCCCACGGTGATCCATAAGCGCCTGGAGAACCATGGAGAAGTACCCCTTTCGATTAACGTACTCATCTGCTAGGTGGTCCGGCACCAGAATAGGTATATGGGTCCCATTGATCGCCCCTCCACAGTTAGGGAAGCCCATTTGTTCAAAGCCAGCCACGAGTCATGCACATTACCAAGAGTCACGATTTTTGGCCCTGCACACTTGCATCAACACGACTCCAATGGTCGACTTTCCCACCCCAAAGTGGTTGGCCACCAATCGGTAGCTCTCTGGGGTGGCCAACTTCCATATTGCAAGTTGGCCACTTCTCCACCGGGATGGCACCTCTCAATCTGGTGTCCTTGAGCCGCAGAGCGGGGGCGAGTTCAGCACACAGTCCCATGAAAGTGGCTTTTCTCATGTGAAAGTTTTGCAGCCACTGCTCATCGTCCCAGACTTGCATGACAATGCGATCCCACTAGTCAGTGCTGGTTTCCCATGCCCAGAAGCGGTGTTCCACAGACGTGAGCATGTCCGTTAATGAGAGAAGCAGTTTCGTGTCAAATGCGTTCATCGGCTCGATCTCGTCTTCAGACCCAACACTATCACCTTGCATGTCAAGGATTAACTCCACAGCACTGCGAGATGTGCTGCTGGCAGTCGTCAGCATCTTCCTCAGCAGTTAAGAGATACATTACGGCACAAGAAAATGGACAATGGAGCGCGCCTTGCTGAAACCATTGAAAGATGGTGCCTGAAGTGGACGGAAACACAGGGATTGCTGGGGTGTGACGCGAAGCATCACAGGGAGTTGGAACAGGATGCAGAATGCCCCGCAAGCAATGCCCCCCCTTCCCACAAGGCATTGCGCCAGATCGGGAAGAGGTGCTCTGTGGAATACATGCCCTAATGTGCTGCTCCTACTGCTGCCTGAAGTGCCACAAATGTGGCCATGCTATAGCGCTGGCGGGTCTAAGTGTGGACACACTATATCGCGATACCTATTGCTGTATACAGGGACAGCTATAACCAAAAGTGCTATAATCCTATAAGTGTAACTATGCCCTTACGGGACTCTTGTCTCTCTCACCAACAAAAGTTGGTCCAATAAAAAGATACTTCCTCACCCGCCTTGTCTCTCTTCCAAGGATTCTGCAAGTTTTATCATGAGATTTGCCCTAGTACAAGTTTAAGTTTTTTGCTGGAATGTCAAAAGCAAAGCAAGAACTTAATCAAATGTTAAGATGTGTTTACTATCCATACTATCAACCTTTTCAAGAACAAATATTCTACCAATGAGCTGGAAAGCTCATCAGGAACCCAAGCAGCAACCACTAACACCAATTCCCCACACCCATACATAGCAGTTCTCATTATAACCTTCCAATCCATTCAATTCCCAGGTCATCTACCAGCAGTGACTGTTTCAAAAGATGTTATTTTCATTATGTAGGAATATTTAACCACATGTAACCTGACTGAAAGAGCACCACTGCTCCTAAGTGTCCCTAGGCACATATAAGACAATTCACTCATAAGTGGCAATAGCTTAAACTAGGAAATTCTGTGATGACCTATAAAGCAGGGTTTGAAGGATTCACACACTAATGGTAACGGGGAAAACATAATGAGTGTGGGGGATTCCGCCATCACTTTCTGCAGAAGTTAAATATCAACTAGAAATCTAGTCTTTTAAAAACAGGAGTTGCTGGTGGGATGAGGTAGCATCGGATCCCAAATCTCCCTGCCAATTTGTTTACAGTTGTATTTCCCTACCTTCATAATGACTCTTCTCTCTGTTACTACACGGGAGATCCATATGGACAGATAAAATACACAACTCAAAGCAGTCATACAAAAGGAAAATAATTCTCTAAACATTTTATATAGTCTTAGGTATTGTATTAGGTATAGTAAAAGAATTAGCCCTTATAACTACAAAACAAGCCCTCTAAACGTAACCCAGGGCAGTGCTGCCTTCTTAAATCTGAAGAGAGATCACTTCAGTGGCTCTACATCTACACATGGCTTACTAAGCAGTAGCCCACTGAAATGAAAGACTGATCAATTTCACTACCATACACAGAGCCCTGCATGGATACAAAATTTGTATCTGCAGCTGGTCAAAAATGGTCTGTGGATATAAAGCACATATCCACAGATTTGCAGGGCTCTAGGTACACAGAACCCTATGGACAGAAAGCAGCAGCAGGAGAGTCAATCACAACAGTTTCATGGTGCTATTTATGAAAGCTCTGGGCAACAGCAGAGGCAGGAACTGGAGCTAACCACATAAACTACCCAAACGACTGTGGTTTTGAGATCCCTGGATGAAAAAGAAAGAGTAGTGGAGAAACAGATCTTGTGCAGTAATCAAGAAGCTCTAGGGTAAGTAGAAGGGATAGAAAGAAGGAACTTTTAAGTAACTAGAGCGGGGTGGAGACTCAAATTAATCTGACACCTCCTAACCAGACTATTACAAATATGGAACTCAACCAAAATTAAGGGGTAGCACCTGGTAGGACTTCCACTTCTTAGCAGCTTTAAAGAGCATGGATGGCTGCCTCTTTTCACATTTACCGAAACATTTATTCACAGACACCTTCACACTCAGCAACAGTTGGCAGCATATGTGATTTATAGAAAAAGGTACTATCCTGATTCTAATTAAAGAAAAGCAGTATCTCAGAGTGAATAACACCCATAGTAGACAGACAAAATAAAGTCAACGTTTTGCTTCCATGCTGCATTACAAATAATAAAAACCCATGCTGAACTAGAGTCACAGATTCTAATGTCATAAGAAACCAGTGTGGTCATGCAGTCTGACTTCTTGCTTAACAGGCCACAGAACTGCCCCTGAATAAGTGTGTGTTTGAACTAAAGCATGTTTTTTAGAACACACCCCAATCTTGATTCAAAACACAGAACTAAGGGGTAACGGCTCTGATTTTAGATTTAGGACCTAGTGTCACCATGCTGCCTCCTAGCAAAGCCTGTTCAACTACATTCTGTACTTATTACTCTTGAGGGAATTCTGTGTCAAAAAATTAAAACTTCTGAACATAATATTTTAAAATTCTGCAAATTTGGTCAAAACAAACAAACATGAAGGCTCCAGAATGGCAGCAGGGATCACAGGCTACTGGGTGCATAGAAGTGAGAGATCATCCAGCAGCTCTTCTTCCCCCACCCTCATCAACATGGACTGGGCAGTGAGGCTGCACCTGCCCCAGTGCCAGGCCCTCCCACGCCAGGTGCTAGCACGCAGGCTCAGCCCAGCGGGATTCAAGTGTGCAGGTGCTTAGTGTGGGTGTGATCCAGGTGTGAGGTGAGAGGGGTCTGAGTGAGGCAAGCGGAGTACGAGTGGCTCAGTGGGAAGTCTGGTTGATCTGGAGGCATAGGGACCTGTTGGAGGGTTCTGGGTTGGGATTCAGCTGAAGGTGGCAGACACTTGGGATGGGAGGGAATTTGAGTGCAAGGGCTCAGCAGGGGGTGGTTTGGGTACAGGGGTGGGGGTCTGTCTGCAGCTGGCACTCCGTGGGGTGGCAGTTTGAGGGCAGGGGGCTCATTAGTGTGGCCCAGGTGTGTGTGGGGGTCTCAGAGTGGATGGATTTGGGTGTGGGGGATTCTGGGTGCAGGTGCTGGGTGGGGGGGACTGGTTCTGGATGCAGCTGCCTGGGGAGGGTTCAGATGCATGGGGGTTAGGTGGATAGGGGAGCAGAAAGCTATGGAGGGTGAGTGTGTGGAGTTTCCTGCAGCCAGGGAGATTTCTGGGGGCAGTTCTGATCTGGACCAGGTCACTCCTTGCAGAGGAAGAGGTAGTTCTGTCTACCTCCACCCCCAGCCCAGATGGAACCAGCAGCTGAGACTGAAAGGCCACCAATCAAGGCATCCCGAGCCCCCTCATCTTCCACCACGATGATTCACCTCTTCGTTGGATGCTCTGGGCACCCAAAATAACTCCTAGGAAGGGGGATGTGACTGGTCTTGTGGCTTCCCTTTGCGTCCCTGTTAGAAAGGGATTTTTCTGCATGCACAGAAGCAAAGAAATCTGCAGGGACATGAATTCTCTGCATGTGCAGTGGTGCAGAATTCCCTCGGAAGTAGTCTATATAATGAACTATCAAATGCCATGCAATTTCTTCTAAAGACAGATCATGAATAGTTTGTTCTATGGTACACAACTTGGTGAGGTGTACTGCTACCCCACAATTTGCAAGATACACAGAGCCCTTCCTAAGACATATACAAAATAAAGCTTTATTTGGTCCTTAGTCTTTGTGATTCAATATTATCTGAAAATGATCCACAGCCAGATGTGGGACTAGTATGATAAGAATGACAACCACCCATTGTGGACTGAGGACTTGCGGAGATCTAAGATTCTTTTAACTAACAGCGGGCTAAGCTTCCTCTACTCCAGGAGTTCTCAAACTTGTTAGGTTTCCGACCCCTTTTCAAAGGGCCGCATCCGTTTGCACCCTGGGTGTGTCCTCCGAATTGCCACCAAACAAAATTCTTCCGGTTTTGGTGGCATTCGGCGGACAGGCAGCGTTTCTCTGTGTCTGCTGAAATGCCGCCGAAACCAGAAGATTTCCACTCAGTGACTTTTCAGCGGACACACTCTCACACTCGGAGCATCTGCAGAAATGCCACAATGCATCGAGAGCTCGTGACCCTCCTGGAATCACCCCGTGACTCCCAGGGGGGTCACGACCCCCAGTTTGAGAACCACTGCTCTACTCTTTGTTCACTTCCAGTTTTTATGCTATTGGGAGGGAACAGGATCTGTCAGTTTCACAAATGCCACCATTCCCACAATCAAGATCCCTGCTTTGAGGAAGAGAAAGGGTTGATGGAGCATTAGCATTATCTCCATCGGGGAAGAGTTTGTTGCATTTATCACATTGGCATACTCTTTATGAAGCAATAACAAAGTATTGCAGCTGGTACTGATGGTTAAATTTCAAGTGTTAGAGAACTTTGTTTTTGTTTGAACTTAGATTTATATTTAACTAGCAAAAATACCCGGCGTTGCTCGGGGTATTTGTAATTGGAAACTGGGATGTAAAAAGACTACAATGTTTTTTATTAATACAAATTTTGTTCAGAAGTCTCATTTTGTCTAATTAATTTCATTCTCTTGCATTTAGATGTGGGGGGTAGGGAGGAGAGAGCTGAGCGAGTGCGGGGTCAGTTGGAGGGGGGTATTATGACATCATAACTGTGTCACAGAGAACAGCAGGTGTTAACGTGCTGCCCAGCTGATGTGAATGGGCTTTAAAGAATTTCACCCCTGGGGGGCGTCAGAGGTGAGATTTGAAAATTTTTCGACTCTTACCCTGATTAGGACCCTAAAGCCTATAACTGTACCAAATTTCAAGTCTCTAGCTCAAACGGTGTGGAAGGAGTAAGGCAGCATACATACACGCACGCACGCGCACACACCATTTGATTTTTATAGAGAGAGATACTCTCCCTGAATCTCCCCACTGGCTCCCTTCTCTCTCTCACCTGGTTCGGGTTTGTCGCCACCCTTCTGAGCTCTGCATCCCTGTTCTCTCACTATTTATCCAGCCTTGTATCTGGCAGAATGGGGACAGGAAGCAACATATTGATATCATCTTTGTTATCCTAGTCATTCAGTTCTTCCACATATGGAATGTACCTTACAAATAGAATGCCCTTCTCAAGCCAGTAAGCCAGTCCCTCAAGAATCTCATTACATGAAGCCTACTAGGCTGGGAATAGTGTAGGAAAGCAAAGAAAGCTTGGTTCTACCAATGTGTGCAGATATTGATCCATTAGGGTGGTACAGCCCCTTCCCTAGATTTCATCCATTTTGTAATCTGAAAGACAAAAACTCTTCAGGGCAAACATATGTGGAAAGCATGTACCATACTGTGGGTATTACAGCAATCTAAATACTTCTATAGTAAAATGATACAGAAATCTAACTGAAGTCTGCTTTATATGGTCTTTATCTTCACATTTAGTAAAAAATAGGAAACAAATCTTACATTGTAATTTATCAGTAGGAAGCCCCTACTAGATAATTAGTGTTTTAAAAGCAAAACTGTTTGGAGGAATCACACTGCATATTATATTTGCTTAAATGCCAATAAAAAGATCTGCCTAAGACAGTCAAGCACATACCCACCTCCCTCGATGCTCTGGGTAGTTCATGTTTCTTAGTAAATAAAGGGAGCAATTTAAAAAAGGAAAGCAGTGCTGAAAGTCAGTGAAATAGATTGGAAGAACTGTTTCTACTTGGTCAGGTGAGCACTGGCCAAGAATGTCTGGCTGATGCGATACAAATTATGTCTAAATGCCTGAGCATCAACTGCCATCCAAACGTCTATGCAAGTCTGTACATTTACAGCATTCAATTAAAATGTCAAAAAGAATCAGAAGCAATTTTTAGTCTTAGAAACAGTTTTTGTACTATACGAGACATTACTTTTAATACGAAGCCATCTCCTAATTCCAGTGTTCTGCAATGTTTCTTTATGTTACAAAAAATTGGGATTCCACAACCATCTCTGCTGACCCTGCCAAACCCTTCTCCTCCCTGCTTCTAATAATAATCTTTTCAGACATATTTAGAAAAGATGCTAAAATGAGACAGTGACAAATTGGGAAGCCAAAACCCAAACAATATTCATACAAGAATATATTAAGGTCTGCTTTTACAGAAGCCAGAGAAGAGAGAGAGAGAGAGACAGACAGACAGACAGACAGACAGACAGACAGACAGACAGACAGACAGACAGACAGACAGACAGACAGACAGACAGACAGACAGCTTCCTTTCCAAATGCAAACAGATGAACATCAGACTTAAACGACTAAAGGTAAAAAATCCATTGCACTCTACATACCACACAGACTATGCTGAGAGATTGTGCCACACACTCTCAAAGAAACTATGACACCATCTGATAAACATCCTATACAGCAAACAGGAAAAGATTAAGAATGCGCTGTCAAACCTGGATACTCTCATAAAAAACCAACCTTCCACACAAGCTTCCTCATGGATGGACTTTACAAAAATTAGACAAGCCATTTACAACACACACTTTGCTTCTCTACAAAGGAAAAAAGACACTAAACTATCTAAAGTGCTACATGCCACAAGGAGCCACAGCAGTGGTTCCCTTAACCCACCCAACAACATAGTTAATCTTTCAAGCTATACTCTCAGCCCAGTAGAAGAGTCGGTCCTATCTCGGGGCCTCTCCTTTTGCCCCTCCAGGCCCACAAACATGATACAGTTCTGTGGTGACCTAGAATCTTACTTTCGACGTCTCAGACTCAAGGAATATTTCCAATATGCCTCTGAGCAACACACTCACAGCAACCCTCCTACCAGCACTACAAAAAGAATGATTCTGCATGGACTCCACCTGAAGGTCGAAACAGCAGGCTGGACTTCTACATAGATTGCTTCCGCCAATGTGCACGAGCTGAAATTGTTCAAAAGCAGCATCACTTGCCCCATAACCTCAGCCGTGCTGAACACACTGCCATCCACAGCCTCAGGAACAACTCTGACATCATAATCAAAAAGACTGACAAAGGAGGTACTGTTGTCATCATGAATAAGTTTGAATATGAACAAGAGTCTGCTAGACAGCTCTCTAACTCCACATTCTATAGGCCATTATCCTCTGATCCCACTGAGAATTACCAAAAGAAACTACACTATCTGCTCAAGAAACTCCCTGAAAAAGCACAGGAACAGATCTGTACAGGCACATGCCTAGAACCCCGACCAGGGACACTATTTACTACCCAAGATCCACAAACCTGGAAATCCTGGATGCCCCACCACCTCAGACATTGGCACCCTAACAGCAGGATTTTCTGGCTATGTGGACTCTCTCCTCAGGCCCCACACTACTAGCACTCCCAGTTATCTTCGAGACACCACTGATTTCCTGAGGAAACTACAATCCATTGGTGATCTTCCAGAAAAAAACATCCTGGCCACTATGGATGTAGAAGCCCTCTACACCAAGATTCCACACAAAGATGGACTATAAGCCATCAGGAACAGTATCCCTGACACTGTCATGGCAAACCTGGAGGTTGAACTCTGTGAGTTTGTCCTCACCCACAACTATTTCACATTTGGAGACAATATATACCTTCAAGTCAGCGGAACTGCAATGGGTACCAGCATGGCCCCACAGTATGTCAACATTTTTATGGCCGACTTAGAACAATGCTTCCTTAGCTTTTGTCCCCTAATTCCCCTACTATACTTGCGCTATATTGATAACATCTTCATCATCATCTGGACCCATGGAAAAGAAGCCCTTGAGGATTTCAACAACTTCCACCCCACCATCAACCTCAGCTTGGACCAATCCACACAAGCGGTCCATTTCCTAGACACAACTGTGCTCATAAATGATGGTCACATACACACCACCCTATACCGGAAACCTACTGACTGCTACACTTACCTACATGTCTCCAGTTTCCATCCAGGACACACCACTCGATCCACTGTCTACAGCCAAGTTCTAAAATATAACCAACCGCATTTGCTTCAATCCCTCAGATAGAGAAACACCTACAAGATCTCTACCAAGCATTCTTAAAACTACAATACCCACCTGGGGAAGTGAAAAAACAGATTGACAGAGCCAGAAGAGTACCCATAAGTACTACAAGACAGACCCAACAAAGAAAAAAGCAGAACACCAGTAGCTGTCACCTTTAGCCCCCAACTTAAACCTCTCCAATGCATCAAAGACCTACAACCTATCCTGAAAGATGAACCCACGCTCTCACAAATCTTGGGAGACAGACCAGTCCTCGCTTACAGACAATCCCCCAACCTGAAACAAATACTTGCCAGCAACCGCACACCACACAAAAAAAAAAAAAAAACGCTAACCCAGGAACCTATCCTTGTAACAAAGCCTGATGCCAACTCTGACCACATATCCATTCAACTGAAACCATCATAGGACAATCACATCAGCCACACCATCAGAGGCTCATTCACCTGCACATCGACCAATGCGATATATGCCATCACGTGCCAGCAATGCCCCTCTGCCATGTACATTGGCCAAACTGGGCAGTCTCTATGCAAAAGAATAAATGGACACAAATCTGACAACAGGGATCATAACATTCAAAAACCAGGAGGAGAACACTTCAACTTCTCTGGCCATTCTATTACAGACTTGAAGGTGTTAATTTTTCAAAACAGATTCCAACAAGAAGCTGTAGAACTGGAATTAATTTACAAATTGGACACTATCAACCAAGGGTTAAACAGGGACTCTGAATGGCATAGTCATTACACTAATTGAATTTATTTCCCTAGTTAAGTTTCCTTTCAACACCTTCTTGCCAACTGCCAGACACAGGTCACTTAATTATCATTACAAAAGGTTGTTTTGCTCCTGCTGATAGCGGCTCATCCAAATTAAATAGCCTCTTAGAATTGGTATGGTAATTTCCAACTTTTTCTGCTTTCTATGTATATAAATGCATCTTCTGTGTGTTCCATTCTATGCATCCGATGAAGTGGCCTATAGCCCAGGTAAGCTTATGCTGAAATAAATTGGTTAGTCTCTCAGGTGCCACAAGTATTCCTCATTTTGTTTATGGACACAGACTAACACGGCTGCTAATCTTAAACCAGAGAAAGTCAGTTAAGGATGAAGATGTCTTGACCTGTGCTACAATAGAGTGAAAGGTGCTCCACGGATGAATGATCATAGTATCTGAGCAGTAAGAGCAAAACTGCACTGAATCCTAGTGCTAGTTCTCCTTGTCTCTAGAGTGTCCAGTTAAGAGTAGAAATCACTTGGTAAAACCTGAGTACACACAAAGTAATACCAAAAGCTGCTTTGAATAAATGCTTAAAATGCAATTTCAGTCTAAGGATGACTAAGCATAAGGGCTCCAGGTTTATTCACTGAATTACTACAAATCAAGCACATTCAGTCAACATGAGTCCGCATCTCCCCTCTCCCTCCCACCCACCCCAAAAAAAACACTGACACCTCTGCAAAGTCATCCTGAGATCTGAGTCTCAGGCAGGGTTTTCAAGCCTGTGCCTCACTACCAGTAATAGAGATTCTGCATCCCAAGTGAAAGTAGTAACTTAGTTAATCTTATTGATACAGAAGCAAGAATATAGCTGCAGAACCAACAGGAGGACAAATTAGTAACTTTGTCTGTACACCCGCTTTGGACTCAAACACAAAGATTAGCTAGGAGACCGTCATTTTACAGAGTAAAACCACACTAAGGAGTTCTGCAGATGCTCTTTCCATGTTTGTCCCACAGTTCCTTTACAGAAATGTAATGCCGATATAGGGCAACATTCTTTCTAGAGGCTGAATCTCAGCAACCCACAACTCTTGGGGCGCTCACATTGTTATAATCCAAATGTATTTGGAAGATTCTCCTGAGGCACGATGACCAACAGTCTCTATGTAGAAAACTAGTCCAATAAAGAGTGTGAGGCTTCTAGATAAGGCAGATAAGATCATACACTGAGGGTTTCTGCCTCTGATAAGTCAGAATAAGTAAGAAAAATTAGAACAGGGCAACTCAGCAGGTGCAGTGGAACAATCATGGAAAGGCAGAGGCACAGGCACATGTTTTGATATGGGGAAGAGTCACATTAATACCATTCCTGGACTGCAACCTAACCCATCTCCTCAGGAGAACAGAAGCTGGGAGTGCATGCCTGTCAGGTACCTCAGATTGAGAGGGCAAGAGTCCACAGACAAGAAGCTGCATGGCAGAAACTCTAAGTGGTCAGTGGAGCTATAGCTTGCTTTTCATTCAGATCTGATACACAAGGCAGTGCATATATACACAAGCCTGAAATAACTTTAAAAGCTGAAAGATGCATCAGACTAAGTTAGGATGCTGGTGGATCCAGACACTGCAAAACACATCCTTCCTTTCCTGACTGTGTAGGTCTGGGGGCGAAAGCAAAAGCCTGAACTAAAAAAATTAGGGTGCAGAATATTCATTTCATAGTTTATCTACATTTACTCTCTCAGAACAATAAAAAAGTTTACAAACCAAAACAATCTATTCACTGCAATGTTCTATCTCAGTACTTATATGGTCCCACAAACTCCATAGCATCTGAGTGCAGGAGAAGCAGTCAGACTAGTTTAAAGGCTTCTCTTGATTGTGTTTGTGAGATATACAAGTGGGTGTGTAGTGTATACAAGCCAAGTTAAAGAATGAGTTTTATATTTAGATGTGAAAGTGGCAAGCTACATGGTCTTGCTTTTCTCTTGTGAAAGTACATTCCACTGCCTACGTCCATCTCCCATGAAAATTGTATTTCCTACACTTCACAAGTCTCTCCTACCGGTTGACGGTGTAATTTATTCTAATATTCTGGGCAGATGGAAGTGACTTTTTCCTCGCAGTGGCTTTTTGGGCATTCAATGACAGTGAGAAGACTCCAAAGCTGCAGACAGGCAAGTTGGTGTGTGGACGTCCTGGCGAGCTGGGAGTGGCAGAGGAGGAATATTCTCTGAAGGGCAGCCCCTCTGTGTGCATTATTCCAATCTCGCCTGTTTTCAGTTTTAACTAGCAGATCGAGCTCAATGTGCTGCTTTTGGCTAGGCACGGAGAAAAGTAGGAGCCAGAGCTGCATGTTTGACAAAGGAAACATCAATCTGGGTGTCATCTGCATTCAACTCATTATGTCTCATCATCTCCCCCAACAGCTTCATATAGACACTGAATATCATGAGATGACTCAGCCTCAGAGGCTACTGCAAGTAGCCTTTGGAGGTGGAGGAACAGTTGCTTAAGCCCACTGTGACCCTGTGAGTTAGGTCTATGAGGAAGAACCTAGTCATTTCAGGGTATTCCTAGGGTGAGAGGAGAGTATCTGGTTATCTTTCTATGGTTTCAAATGCCACAGAAGAAAGTTCATAGAATACTTACCCTGTTTCCCCGAAAATAAGACAGTGTCTTATATTAATTTTTGCTCCCAAAGATGCGCTACGTCTTATTTTCAGGGGATGTCTTATTTTTCCATGAAGAAGAATACGGTACACATTTATTGTTGAACAAAAAAAAAGGGAAGTTTATTACCTGTATACGGTACGGTAGTAGTTGTCATCACAAACCAGCATAACCAGACAAACATAACCAGCATAACCAGACAAACATTTACTGATACTGATATTTACCGGTATGAACACAAAGAGGGGATGGGAGGGTGCCAAAGGCTTCCCCCCCCCCCCCACTGGACCCATGAGGGCAGGGTCTGAGGAAGCCATGGGTCAGGGGTGCAGGGGCCCGGCTCCAGGTGCAGGGGTGCAGCCCCACCGTGGGTTTGGGATCCAGGGCCCCAGCTGCTTACCCCCAGGAACTGTTCTCAGCTGGGCCGGGGGGCAGCCAGCAGGTGGGTCAGGGGCTGGTTGGGGGAGGCGGCGGCCGGGGGCTCTCTGCCCCTCCCCCTCTGCCGGTGCAGGCTGCAAGCATCCCTACTTCCCCCTCCTTGCACCACGTGCAGTGGCAGAGAGCCTCTGCCTGGGGCAGCGAGACTTGCTGCCTGCTCCTGCTGGCAGGAGGGTGCTGTGGCCCCCCGGAAGGAGCGCTTAGTGAGGCGTGAGTCTGGCGCCGGCCTCTGAAGGTCCCTATATCGGGACAAAGGGCGTCCCGACCCAAGGATGATCGGGACGTGGGACAATTCCCCGAAAATTGGGACTGTCCCAAGAAAATCGGGACGTCTGGTCAGGTAGGAGACCAGCCGGGGGGGGGGGGGGGGAGAACCCCCACGGGCGTCGGGAGACTGGCGGGGGGGGGGGGCCGCAGCTGCCTTTGCAATTTGCATCCACACTTCTGCTCGCTCGTTTCCCCTCCCCCCACCCCGCTCCTCCGCCCTTCCCCCCACTTCGCTTCCCCTCCCTCCACCCCCCACCCCCACTTCTCCCGCATGCACGTCTCTCTCCCTCCCTCCTTTATCTCTGGGGCCCGCTTCACACGTTTGCAGGGTTATTGGCTGCACCTCTGGTTGCTGGTAATGGCTCTTTGTGTATTGGGGGCTGGAGGGCGCGGGGGGGGGGATCTAAAAAACAACCACCCCACCTTCTAGGGGGGGGTTGGTAAACAGATCTGCGGCTGTTACACACACACAGACACACACACACACACACACTGCAGGCAAACAAAGATCTGAAGTTAGCAGCCAATTTGTGCTGAGCGAAAGCAGTTTGCAGAAGAGACTGAAAGTGAAGCGGGTCTGCAACTTCTGCTCTCGCTCCTCACCCCGGCTTGGCTCTGGCATGGTGGGGGGTTGAAGGCATTTTGCCAAGGGAAAATGGCCAGGGCGAAAGCTGGGGAGCGGATCTTCTCCGGGAATAGGGAGGGATTTAAAGGGGGGGGTCTGGTTGAAGCTACCAATCTCTTTGCCTCCAGGAAAAAAGTTACATTGAAACCCCTGAGCTAAGTTGGATGTTTAGTTGGGGATTTGTAATACTGGCTTGACACTGCTTTGAAGGGCTGGTTTGGGGGATGAAAATGACTTAAGTGTTGGAGAATGGCACCCCATCATTGTCATTTGGGGGTCTCAGCCGTCCCATCGAAGTCACCTTGTTTTGGCCCTTGATCTGGTGGGGCGAGTGGGAGTGAAACTGATACCGGTAGAGCTCCGGTCACAGGGTGTGTGTGTGTGTGTGTTTTTGCTTCCTCCACCAGAAGACACCTTCTTGGCTCCTGTCTCTCCGAGACTGGCGGGGGGGGGGGCGGCCACGGGCGGCAGGAGACCGGGGGAGGGGCCCCAAAATTCCTGTCGCCGGCCCTGCGTGAGTCTGAGAGTCAGCCAGACTCCGTCAGGGCAGAGCGAGCAGCAGGCGGCAGCTTGTCATGGCGGCGGCGCGGGCTCTCTGATTTAAAGAACAGCTCCGGCTGCGCTGCGGCCAATCAGTGAGCTGCGCAGCGGCGCCCGCCTCTACGGTGACTCCTTACGGCATTGGTAGCTTCGGGGGGACGCCTTATTTTCGGGGGGACGCCTTATTTTCGGGGGGACGCCTTATTTTCGGGGGGATGCCTTATATTAATGCGGGAGGCAAAACTGGAGGTACGTCTTATTTTCGGGGTACGTCTTATTTTCGGGGAAACACGGTATGACATTTTAGTCACCTGTCAAGAAAAGTGACTCACTCCACATGAGTGGGCAAGTAGATTTTGCAGGGCTAATTTAGTCCATGAAAATGGAAAAACTTAAGAACAGAGATTATCTGCATTTCAGGGCACTCCTACTCCGTACATTTCAATGGCCTAAAATGAATTTGCCTCTTGTAACAGTGCTCACGAACTCTACTGGCTGTCTGGGAGGATAATCAGTTTAGAATACCTCCCCTACAAAAAGCAAGCAAGCCACCTTTGTTCTTGAAAGGAAAATTCCAGTTTAATACCAGAGAAATGAATATGTATTTACACAAAATCCATAGGTTGATACAACTGTAGTGAACATGATCAGATCTTGGACCTCTGTATGTTCAGTATAAGGACCAGTGACAAAAAAGTACTGTTAGACCCAGTGATTTAAAGGGCATCTTGAACTCTCAGGGTTAGGAGGATGTCCAAATCAAGAAAAAATATTCCACAATGATTTAGCGCAATCATTTCAGGTGTAGTCAGTCATGTCTCAAACGTACTGCCAGTGAGTAGCCCAGCAGGAAGAAAATTGGAGGGAAGCCCAGCAGTAGGGGCAAGACACTAACGGCGGACTTGAGTCAAGCTCTCTTCCCTACTTCCAACTTGCACTAGAAAGTTTCTGCCCCTTAAAAACTGGATTCTGGTTCCCTCTGCACCCCCTCCCAGCCCATGCTCTAATTAGGGTGGATATAAACATTTTTAATTAAAAACGGATATATTTTTTTGCCTTGTCTGTTTTTTTATTTCACACGTTTATTTTTTTTAAATAACCCTATTTAACATTAAATTTGAATTGACAACCTAAGTTAAGGCCTAAGCAATCTATTTAAAATCACTTATATGCAAAAACTAAGCAGTGTGTGTTTACTGCCAAGTTTTAAGAAAGTTAAACCATTAAACTGATAGACACTGGCTAAGTGCCTGGGGTCAAGTTTGTTGAAGTGCTAAACCAGCTTTTGACAACACTAGCCTCTTCAACAGGTTTAGTGTAAACCGCTCAACATTTCAGACTAAACTAGTTCAGTTTAATGTTCATTCAAAGTTACGAAATCAACTGGGAGTTGAACAAGCAGAAAAGCTTGTTTTCCTCTTCCAGTCGATGACTATATGATTTTCCAATCTTTCACTAGGTGTGAAAGGATTTAAAATCTACTAGCTTTAAAATCTTGAAAGACATGGTGACCAAAAACAAATCAACTCAATTTATTAACTACCAACACTTCTTTTGTTTAATAAACAGGTTTAAAATGCACAACATGTTTTGATAATTTTTGTATGTATTCAGCACTTCAGGTAGTTTAATAAAACATTAAAATGTTGTTTTTGTGCATTTAAAGCTGCATTTGAATTTCCATCCAAACAGAGCTCGACACTGTAAGAGTCTTTGTCCCCTCTCTCTTAACCTGGGGTACAGAGAGAGGACTCTATGCCAGACCAAATAGCTACAAGCTGCTTCCCAGCCTAAGTTAAGTCTTTACACCCCCAAACTCCACCAGCTGGGAACTTGGGGAATCGCTGCCACCATCCGGGTGGATCTCCAAAGCTCTGGAGGGGGACACCCGGACTCCCCCAAACCCCTGCTCTCTCTCCTGAGAGCCGGACACTCAGAGTCTGCTTCCCTTCCCCCTCACCCTTCTCGCCTGAAGGTAGAGAGAGACAGACTCCACACTCCAGCTCATACACTGAGCTTGTCCTTTAGACCTACTCCCCTTCCCCCTCCCTTTTCAACCTGAAAGCAGAGAGAACCTTATGGGAAATAAACCAAACGCTCTTTAACTAAAAAGATTTAATCAAGAAAAGAGAATAAAGCATATACTTACAGTACAACTTTACAATCTAGAATTCTCTAACTTCCCCTCTGAAAAGGTTAGCGACACTCTAAATAGGTACAGAACTTTATGGAATTCAACATATTATACTCACAGCACAGCTAATTATGAATATAGGAAGGGAAGTAGTAGAAGGGTTTTCCTCCATAGCTAGAGGCGAAAACTGGGACTCTTGCCCAAGCTGGAATGGCAGGAAACAAACTCAAAACTCCCTCCCCCTCTCTCCTGGTCCGGGCTCTTACGTCACTCCCTCTCAGGTAACATTAACCCCATAAAGGCAAAATAGCACTCTCCAGCACTTTACACTTATGACAGACACAATCACGAGTAAAAAGCTAATCTAGTAAATAGGAAATGCATCTTTCATTGTTTTTCAACATAAAAATAAATATGTATAGGTCCAGATCCTCAAAGTCCTGAGATTTTAATGCAAGTTTGAATCTTAAACACCTCTGAGGATCTGAGCCAGACTGTACCCTTCTGGTTAGCAAAAAGCAGCACAAAATTTAGTATAAAGGGAATATTTAGATGCAAATCAACATGTTTTAATGGTTACCAACTAATGAGACCCTATTTTCCTGAAAAAAATTAAAAAGTACAAACGCAAAACATGATTAAAATCAATTATTTAAAACAAAGTTTCCAGCTTGCTGACTTAAATCACAATTTAAATCAAACCTTCCCAGCCCTAGCTATAAATAAGGCAGGTTTTCCATAGGTCTGACAGCATCCCAGTCTGCTACTCAAAGAGCCATCCGCCCTAAATGTCATCAAGAGGGCAAGTCCAGGTCCTCCGCCTTTAAATTTCATAAAGTGTACAGCCAAGCATGACTTGAAAACTTATCGATTCACCCCCAAATTTGAAAGCCGACCCTACACAGACGGAGTTTATACTTTTGGAATTTTCATTTCAAAAGTGGAACAAAGACAAAAACAGAACACCATTTAAACACCGATCCAGATTTAACAGCCTCTTAGAATTGGTATGCTAATGTACAACTTTTTTTTCTTCTTCTTTCTGTGTGTATAAATGCATCTTACTTCTGTTCCATTCTATGCATCCGATGAAGTGGACTATAGCCCATGAAAGCTTATGCTTCTAAAAGGTGGGTGCATAACTGGCTGGGCAACCATTTCCAGAGAATCAGAGAGGTAGCCGTGTTAGTCTGGAATAGCAGAGGTAACAAAGTCCTGTGGCACCTTAAAGACTAACTATAAAGTTTTGAAGCATGAGCTTTCGTGGGCTAATACCCACTTCGTCGGATGCAAGCAGTGGAAGTGTCCAGAGAGTGGTTTCTAGTATAATATCCCTGACAAAATGGATAGGTCGATTCAACGCCCACTGCTGTTGGGGCTCCTGGGTCCCGCACCGCTGAGGTGCATGGGAGCTCCAGAATCCCTTTGCTCACTGCAGCTGTGCCAGGTCCCGTTGGATGTCCATTGGCTGGGAACTCCGAGGGCAGGGCTAGCTGGAAGCTCCAGCCCCAGGGTAGAAAATGGCACAGAGGTCAGTGGAAGTCACGGATTCTGTGACATAATCGTAGCCTTAGTTATCAGTGGCTCACAGTCAAGCTGGAAGGGCATATTGAGGGGGGGGGTTCCATAGGGATCAGTTCTGGGTCTGGTTCTGTTCAATATCTTCATCAATTATTTAGATAACTGCATAGAGAGTACACTTATAAAATTTGCAGATATTAAGCTGGGAGTAGTTGCAAGTGCTTTGGAGGATAGGATTAAAATTCAAAATGATCTGGACAAACTGGAGAAATGGTCTGAAGTAAACAGGATAAAATTCAATCAATAAGGACAAATGCAAAGTACTCCACAAAAGAAGAAACAATCAGTTGCAAACATACAAAATGTGAGATGGCTGCTAGGAAGGAGTATTGAAGAAAGGGATCAGGGGGCAAGATGGGGGGGTCATGGTTGATCACAAACTAAATAAGAGTGAACAATGTAACACTTGCAAAAAAAACCCCAAACCCTCAAATATTCTGGGATGTATTAGCAGGAGTGTTGTAAGAAAGACACCAGAAGTAATTTTTCCACTCTACTCCATGCTGATAAGCCACAGCTAGAGTATTATGTCCAGTCTTGGGTACCACATTTCAGAAAAGATGTGGGCAAATTGGAGAAGTCCAGAGGAGAGTAACAACAATTAAAGGTCTGAAAATATGATCTTTGAGGAAAGATTGAAAAAAGGTTTGGAGAAGAGAAAACAGAGGGAACATAAGAATTTTCAGGTACATAAAAGGGTGTTACAAGTTGGAGGGAGAAAAATTGAAGCGAGGGAGGTTTAGGTCAGACATTTGGAAAAATTCCTGTCAGAGTAGTCTAGTAATGGAACATATTGCTCAGGAAGGTTGAGAATCTCCATCATTGGAGAACAGTTTAGACAAACACTTATCAGGAAGTATCAAGTTATTACTTAGTCCTGCCTTGAGTGTAGGATGGGACTGGACTTAATGACCTACTGGTGTCCCTTCCAGTCCTACAATTCTATGATTCTATGAAATGTTTGAATTAAAATTCAGTTTCCTCATTGCCAGAAGCATCCATTACTTTTTTCTCTCACCACTTAAGTCTATACTTGGTGCAGTTCTGGGAAAGTGACAGCATTGCTTTTACTGCTACAAAAATCCATGTAATAGTTTAAAGTCTAATTGCTAAAGTGGGAAGAAGTTAGTAGTTGCATTTTATTCTTAAAGAAACAAATATTAAAATGAGAACACTACTTAATGGAAGTACCTTATCAACCCTGTATTTTCTGATGGCTGATTCCAGCTACAATTGTCTTTGAATAAAATGGATTACTTCCAATGGGATTTGCAACACCTTCGCTAACTGGGATAAACAGTGAAAATTGGATATTTTATAAGGAGAGTTCCTACCCTTTAAACTCACAAGCTTGTATTTATTACCAGTTAATCCTTAAAGCAGAGGCTGTTTGGTCTAGTGCAGGGGGGTCTCAAACTTCATTGCACTGCGACCCCCTTCTGACAGCAAAAATTACAACACGACCCCAGTAGTGGGGACTGAAGCCTGAGCCCGCCCAAGGCAGAAGGGCAAAGCCCAAGGGCTTGAGCTCCCGGTGATGGGCCTGTAATCTGAGTCCCACAACCCAGGGCTGAAACTGAAGCCTGAGCCCCACTGCCCAGGGCTTCGAACCCGGGCAGTGGGGCTTGGGCTTGGGATTCGACCCCAGGCCCCAGCAAGTCTAATGCCAGCCCTGGCAAACCCATTAAAATGAGGTTGTGACCCACTTTGGGATCCCAACCCACAGTTTGAGAACCACTGGTCTAGTGCTACTAACTAGAGTGGTGCTACTGCAAGTGGTGGTCCGTGGACCAGTGCTGGTCCGCAAGTCATCGGCTGCCGGTCCAGGAAAGAAAAAGAAAAATCTCGTCAGAATTCCACCAAGAACAGTTATCGGTTGATTAAGTTGACAATATTAAATATTATGTTTTCAGAAATACATATTATAATATTCATAATTATGCCATAGCGCTACAGCATGCTTTGCATGAGATGCATGAGCGTGCTTACGCCACTCCTTTGCATATAAAGACCCTGCTCCACTGGCAGTTAGCATCAAGAAGTTGAATAAAGAGCATAACGGATCTCTGCATGTGTGTCATTTGGGACCCTATCTGAATGCGCTGATCTGTGGGGAAATGTCCTGTCAAGAGTATTTGAGCTCTAAAACGAGCCTGCTGAGTTTCTTCAAGACAAAAAACCAAAATCGGTCACAAATGATCCGAGATGTGGTTTGAATAGCCAAACCGGCTTATTTGGCTGATATCTTTGCCATCTTTAATGATCTCAACACCTCCAAGCAGAGAAGGACGGCTTTGTGTCTTACAGCAGCAGACAAGATCGAAGGACAGAAACAAATGCTAGAAGAATGGAAGAGTCGAATGTCAAGAGACTGTTATAACATGTTTCACAAATTAACGACAACCATCAGTGATACAGGTGAAGACCTTAATGTTACAGCTCTACGAAATGTCATCAGTGAACACTTGACAAATTTGGCAGAACATTTTGAGTTTTATTTTCCAGCAGAAGATCCACAGAAAGAGACTGGATGGACATTCTGGTGCGCCACATTCTCCTTTCACTTTCTCTTCTCACTGTCCTGCCACTCCTTCAATTCTTGTTTTTTTGGCTACGGAGTGAATCATGACATCACGCAGAAAGTCCTCTAGTTCCGTATGGCCGCTTTCTAATTCTGCACAGCTGGTCAGCACATGATAAAGAGGTAGGCTGAGCTCCCAAGGCCATGTGTGTGAAGCCAAAATGCAACATTTTACAGAAAGAAGCAGTATTGTTTGCAACACACAGGCAAATGATTCAGTGATGTAAAAAACAGCACATATTCACATACCTGTCACTAACTGGCTGACCTCATGACCCAAAAGGCCCCCAAAATAGTGAGTAACCGCAGGGGCATGTGAAATCAGTGTTCCAGTACCATACTATACACTGGGCACGTGGTTTTGGGGGACAGCCAGCACTGTAGGGGGGCCTTATAATCATTAGTGCCCCCACATTTTCCACAGGCTGTGTTCATTGTGGAAGATCTCTCACTGCTGAGGGTGAGCAGGGAATCATGGGAGTGTCTTCTCCAAGACTGCGGCTTCCACCCTAGCTCTTATGCGGCTTGCCTGTGTGCAATGGTCCCTCCTCCAGTGACGGCAGAGTGAAATGGGAAAGTCACCCTTAATGGGGCAAGAAACAAAGCAACTCTTCCAAAGAACTTATGGCAGCGGTTTGCCCTGTGTCTCCATGAGAGCTTCGTGGAGATCTCTGAGGCAGATTCTCGTGAAGTGAGGGAGTCAATCAACACCCTGTTCCGCTGCTCAGACTAGGCATTGGTGGTACGCACATCACACAGACAACTGTGACTGGCTAGCCTCCTCCAGGGTAGAGAAGTGCTTCTGGCTGCCTGCACCTCTGACCTCCGAGTCATCCTCTGCCTCTGGGTCCCCTTTCCCCTCCACGTCCTTGCCCAAGATTTCCTCCTCCTGGCTCAGTCCACTCATGACTGACATGCGAGCCACTGTCGTAGCCACAGGGGCCTTTGCAGTGTGTGTGTGTGGGGGGGGGGGGTTCACCGAGTATCACATCCAGCTCTTTGTAGAACCGGCAGCTCATGGGCACAGCAGAGGAACGTCTGTTTGCCTCCCATGCCTTGTGTTATGCATTCTGCAGCTCCTTCACTTTGACCCTGCAGGGGGTCCCAGTTGTGGCCCTTTTCTATCACACAACATAAAATCTGTTCATAGGTATCACAATTCCTATGGCTGGAGCACAGCTGGAACTGGACAGCCTCCTCTCTTCCCAAGTGCTGATGAGGTCCAGCATCTCAGCATTGCTCCAAGCAGAGGACTGCCTGCTGTGTGGAGCAGGCCTGATCACCTGGAAAGATGCAGAGACCACTGCCTGCGTCATCAAGCAGACAGAAGAGGGACTTTCAAAATTCCAAAGGAATTTAAGGGATGGGGATGACAGTGATTTAAGGGATGGGGATGACCTGAGGGGAGGGTAGTAGAGTTCAAACTGATGACCAGAGAGGCGAGAACAGGCATTGTGGAACACCTCACAGAGGTCAATCACAGAGCTGTAATTGACCAGAGTGTCTACACTGGCACTGGAGCGCTGTAGTCCAGGCACAGAAAGCCCTATGTCTCTCGTTGGGGTGGGTTTTTTACAGCGCTGCAACTGCAGTTTCTGCACACTAAATGGCTTGGAAGTGAACACCTCAGAAGTTACAGCGCAGAAAGCTGCTGTACTGCACAGAAACTTGCTAGTGGAGACAAGGCCTTAGAGTGAGTTCTCTAGACACGAACCTAATATTTCCAAGCAGCATGGCTCTCTCCTGGTAAAGGAGAAATTCTGTCATGGGTTATTGCTTTAATTTGTACACACTATTTGATAAAGAAATGCCCAGCCTAAGAACATAAGAATGGCCGTGCTCGGTAAGACCAAAGATCCATCCAGCCCAGTATCCTGTCTACCGACAGTGGTCAATGCCAGGTGTCCGGGAGTGAGTGAACCCAACAGGTAATGATCAAGTGATCTCTCTCCTGCCATCCATCACCCCCCTCTGACAAACAGAGGCTAGGGACACCATTCCTTACCCATAATGGCTAACAGCCATTCATGGACTTAACCGCCAAGAATTTATCCAGTTAACCCTGTTATAGTGCTAACCTTCACAGCCTCCTCAGGCAAGGAGTTCCACAGGTTGACTGTGCGCTGTGTGAAGAGCTTCCTTTTATTTGTGTTAAACCTGCTGCCCATTAATTTCATTTGGTGGCCCCTTGTTCTTAAATTACGGGAATAAGTAAATAACTTTTCCTTATTCACTTTCTCCACACCACTCAATTTTATATACCTCTATGATATCTCACCTTAGGCTCCTCTTTTCCAAGCTGAAAAGTCCTACCCTTTGTGGGTATTAGCCCACAAAAGCTTGTGCTTCAGTACCTTAAGGGGGACCTGATCCAACCCCCTAATCATTTTAGTTGCCCTTCTCTGAACCTTTTCTAATGCCAGCATATGTCTGGCATTAGAATGTCTGCAGCTGTATCAGCTATGAAATTATATATTAAAATGATAAAAGGAAAATATACTGGAATTGAGCAATCCCAATCAATATAATCTAACAGCCCAATGATGCACCAACACTTAGAAATGAGACAGATCTAAACAAGGTAGCAGATGGAGGATAAACTCAGCAGAATTTTCTCTGATGCTTTAAAAAAAAAAACAGACTTCAAATGTGACATTTAATAAATTGACTAGAAATGGGAAGTTATGGTGCATAAACGGTGTGACGAAGTGGGAGTACTCTGTGTGTGTGCCTCAGTTTCCCCTATGCATTTCTTAAGTGTCTATGTGAAGGGATAGGGGCTGATGCTGGAAGCAAGGAGGCAACGCCCTCCCCTCTGTGCATCCCTGGAAGCTGTAACCTGACCCCAGGTGGGGGAGGGAGGTCAGGTAACACCTAAAGCCCCGGAAAGGAACAAAGGAGCAGGAAGTGGCTAGAGGGAGTGGTCAGTCTGGGTCTGGGTCACGCTGAGAGAGGCAGAGAAGGCAACTCGCTCTCTGGCCTCGAGATGGATCCAGCGGAGGGCTCACGCTCTTTCGCTGCATGGTCTGTGTTGGACCAGATGGAAGTCATCGAATAAACCTGGGGGAGAAGCAGGAGCCCAGAATCTGGGTCTCACCTCCTGGCACCCCAGAAAGGCCTGACTGGATGGACCCTGTTTGGACTGAGAAGCTGTGAGTTGGATGGTTCCTGACATCTCAAATAAACCGTCTATTCTGCTGGCTGGCTGAGAGTCACGTCTGACTGTGGATTTGGGGTGCAGAACCCATGGGCTCCCCCAGGACCCCGCCCAGGCGGGCTTGCTGGGGGAAGCACACGGAGGGGCAGAAGGTGCTGAATGCTCCGAGGACAGACCCAGGAAGGTGGAAGTGGGTACCCCTGTAGCTCCTGGCCTGGGAAACAGGCTGTGTACGGAGAAGGGGCCCTCCACCCGGAGTCCGGTCTGGCTTCCTAGGGAGCGGTTTCAGACCATCGCCCGGGCGCTCCGTGACAACTGGTGGCAGCGGTGGGATGTGCGGCATCCCTTGGCTCCCGTGGACGGCGCACCCTGCAGTAAGTGACTGGGGGATCGCTGGGGAGCAGGCATGTTGAAGGCCCAGAGAATGCCAGTTACAGGGGGTGGAAAAGCTGCAGCTTAACCCCTGAGCGTGTGTGACCAGAGAGAAGGACTGTTGCTGATCCAGGGCCCCCCTGAAAACTGCAAGGAGCAGTCAGGGGCGGAGAAGCATGTGGCTTGGCCCTAGGAGGGAGAAGGATTTTTGCAGTATCAGGGTACCCCTGGGGTTTGCAGTGAGCGGTCCCAGGGGCGCAGGAGCAGACGCTCAACCCTGGCAAAGAGGCGGTGACCTGGAGAGAGCTGGCACACAAGGGAGTTCCCCCTGGACACTGTGGGGCAAAGAGCACACAGGCCTGTGAGTCCAGAGCGAAGTGATGAGACTTCGTGACCCCTGTGCTTTGGGAAGCACAGGTTAATCGTGCAGCTAGAAGAAGCTGGAGGATTATGGCTGCTCGGAGACAGTTGCAAGATTCCTGATCCAGGATGGGGTTGCAGGAGAATCTGGGAGCAACTGGAGTGGTCATGGCACATCCCCAAGACTCCTGTCCCGGACCAGACGGGGGTCTTCACGATTGGGTTCCCCATCCGGGGACCGGAGACGGAGGAGAGTGGAGCAGAGTCCAAGAGAGACATTGGACTGTGAGAGGCGGCAAGAGCCTGGAAGTGCTGCAGCGGAGCAGCAGTGTGGACTGGGAATGGTGATGCCAAGGGACCCCAAGGGACTTCCGAAGGGTGAGTGGGGATAGACCCCTGGATGCCAGTTCCGCAGGGAGCCTCATTACTAAATTGGGGTCCCTGGGTAAGGGATGGGGGGAAGGGAACGTCCACCTCACTGCTGTTGAGCAGGCTGGCAATTCGAACCAGGGGAACCCTGCGGACAAGCCCTGGTGTCTAGCTCCCCGCTGGGTCCCAAGGCTGAGGACGCCATTCGCCAGATGGGTGGGGTGGTGGACAGACTCCCACCCCTGTCCCTGACCTGTATGTCTGTGTGGAGTCCCCTGGGTTCAAGTCGTGTGGACACCCAGAGGGAGCAGAGAGAAGTGGTGAAGGGGGAGACAGTCCTGGGGTGGCAAGACCCTGGGACGGGGAGAAGTGTTGTTGGGCCCCGATGGTGCAGTGTCACTGGATGCTGGGGGGCGGTGTGACCTGGGTGAGGGTCACAGGGAGAAAGATATTTGCCCTGCCTAGAGCCCAGACCCCTGTGCAGACACAGGAGGGGTCAGGCTGGCAGGCTGCTGGGGATCTGCTGAATATTGCCTGTGAACTCCTGTTGGGGGGAGAAAAGTGTCTTCCTGGGGGCAGGATGCAAACCCTGCTCCTGTAACAGCCGAGGGTTTGAATTTGAATCCAGGGAACCAATAGGCTGAGAGGAAGATGGTCATTGAAATCAACTGACCTGACTTGCAGATGGAAGCAAAATACCTGCCTGCCTGTTAGCAAAGCCCGGGGCGGAGTGGGACAGAGATGTTCCCTTCCCTCCTTGCAAACCGGAGAGAGCTCACAGCCTGACTCCACTGGGACAGACAAGACAGAGAAACTGCTGGGCGAGAAAAGTAATTGTTCAGCAAGAGGTGGAGGGAATCAGAGACTGGCCATTCTCCAGGCCTCTCTCGAGATAGCGAGGTACCACCGGCGGGTTGTACCCCAGGTTAGCTACCTAGCTGCCCCAATTTCAGAGCTAGGGAAGGAGAGTGACCCAGACAAGGTGGTCTGGGAACAAGGGTGACAGAGGGCTCTCTGTGCCCCGAGGGAGGCGCTAATCCATGGCCTGGTGTAACTCCTACCAAGGAGTGGGAAAGACAATGGGGCACCCATGGAGCATTGGTGAGGTCAAACTTCCCCAGGTCACTGGCTAAAGTGACCACGGCACAGTTCGTTCTCGAAAAGGGGAGATGTGTGACGAAGTGGGAGTACTCTGTGTGTGTGCCTCAGTTTCCCCTATGCATTTCTTAAGTATCTATGTGAAGGGATAGGGGCTGATGCTGGAAGCAAGGAGGCAACGCCCTCCCCTCTGTGCATCCCTGGAAGCTGTAACCTGACCCCAGGTGGGGAAGGGAGGTCAGGTAACACCTAAAGCCCCGGAAAGGAACAAAGGAGCAGGAAGTGGCTAGAGGGAGTGGTCAGTCTGGGTCTGGGTCACGCTGAGAGAGGCAGAGAAGGCAACTCGCTCTCTGGCCTCGAGATGGATCCAGCGGAGGGCTCACGCTCTTTCGCTGCATGGTCTGTGTTGGACCAGATGGAAGTCATCGAATAAACCTGGGGGAGAAGCAGGAGCCCAGAATCTGGGTCTCACCTCCTGGCACCCCAGAAAGGCCTGACTGGACTGTTTGGACTGAGAAGCTGTGAGTTGGATGGTTCCTGACATCTCAAATAAACCGTCTATTCTGCTGGCTGGCTGAGAGTCACGTCTGACTGTGGATTTGGGGTGCAGAACCCATGGGCTCCCCCAGGACCCCGCCCAGGCGGGCTTGCTGGGGGAAGCACACGGAGGGGCAGAAGGTGCTGAATGCTCCGAGGACAGACCCAGGAAGGTGGAAGTGGGTACCCCTGTAGCTCCTGGCCTGGGAAACAGGCTGTGTACGGAGAAGGGGCCCTCCACCCGGAGTCCGGTCTGGCTTCCTAGGGAGCGGTTTCAGACCATCGCCCGGGCGCTCCGTGACAAACGGCTTACATCTGAAGGCAAAGGAAGTGCAACAAGTAGGAGAGGACTGCACCCTAACGGTTTTTACGGTACAGTGTTTTCACCCACAACCTAGCTCCAATCAAAACCAAGGTCTGAGATTAGAACAGCTTTAGAATAAACTGAAAGCAGCCCAAGCGCATACTGAACAATCACAACCCAGTTTATTCTCGGTATGGAAACTCATTCAAGGAGTCCAAGAACAATGTTTTCAGACTGTTTTTAGAGGCAGATGAAATTCAGTTTCACCAGAGTTATGTTTACTTTTGTAGTTGCAGTAAGAAATGGCAAGTTTCCCCAACATATTTTTTTTACCATGATATCTATATAATTAAGCTAATAAAAGTAACCTTGTATCTAGATGATCAAAGCACAGGGGTGGGCAAATGTTTTGGCCAAAGGGACACATCTGGGTATGAAAATTGTATTGCGGGCCATGAATGCTCATGAATTGGGATCTGGGGTTCTGGCTCTGGGGAGGAGCCAGAAATGAAGAGTTCAAGGTGCGGAAGGAAACTCCAGGTTGGGGTAGAGCTGAGGATGAGGTATTCAGGGGTTCAGGAAGTTGCTCCAGGTTGGGATGGAGGGGGAGCAGGTCTGAGGCAGAGGGTTGGGGTAGGGGTGAAGGGTCCGGGCAGCGCCTACCCCAAAACAGTAATATGTCCCTTCTCCAGCTCCTATACGGAGGCTCAGCTAGGCAGCTCTGCAAGCTGCCCTGTCCACAGCTGCCATGGTTCTCCACAAGTGCTGCTTCCGCAGCTCCCATTGGCTGCCTGGGTAGCATGCAGAGCCCCTTGTCTGGCCCTACATGTAGGAGCTAAAGGGGGTACATGCTGCTTCTGGGAACCATGTGGAGCAGAGCAAGCCCCAGACCCCGCTCACCAGCGGAAGCTCGAGGGCGAGATTTAAATGTCTGGAGGGCTGGATGCAGCAGCCCAGGCCGTAGTTGGCCCGCTCCTGATCTAGCAAGTCTTAAGCACTCCTTGAGAATGCCAAACAGTAACTTAATACGGCTGCAATGTTATAGTCAAATCCAGGTTAAAACAAGTTCAATTACCTCACGGGGGTCTCTTTTTAAATGCTTGGCTACAGAAGGAACACTTACCGGTATAATTATACCACTACAGGTACACTGCTATTCTGGAATAAAAGTCTCCACAAGGGGAGTAATAAAAGTGCCTCTTTCCAGTCTAGCTTATACTGTTTCCAAAGCGACAAACCAGAAAGAATCAGAGAGGGAGCCGTGTTAGTCTGGAATTGCAGAAGTGACAAAAGTCCTGTGCATCTGACGAAGTGGGTATTAGCCCACGAAAGCTTATGCTTCAATACTTTAGTTAGTCTTTAAGGTGCCACAGGACTCTGTCACTTCTGCAAACCAGAAAGAGGCACTCATTCCGGAATAAGACTGGCTACATAAGGAATTACACTGGTATGACTGCATCAGTGTAACAGTTCTAATTTGGAGGAGCTGTGGACTTATTTGTACTACAAACCTGTCTGCCTCTAAGCATAGTTTAATACTATACTGTTAGTACATGGTTTGTGTATCACTGTGTAGATGGAATCTGTTCAAACCTGGGACCCAATCCTTGAGTCCCACTGAGCTGTGCCCAGTGCAGGATGCCAAGATGACACAGGTGACTTATCAAACCACCATAGGTCAAATCAGTTCCAGAAAGTTAGATCGGCCTCAGGATTGCCTTAAATTTTTGCTTTGCTCAGAGGCCATTTCACCCGAAGGGAATAGCCAGAATGTACAGACACTCTAGCCATATCTTCTTTTCCCCCACAATCACACTCTTCCATACTAGAATGCATAAGGCCACATGGATAGGATCCTTCCAAATTCACCACTCATTTTGATCAAATTCACAGCCAGAGGGTTTTAAAATTGGTCAATTTCATGTTTGCAGATGTTTACATCTGAAATTGCAGGGTGTTAAAACTGTGAGGGTCCCAACCCAGAAATAGGTTTGATCTCTACCTCCTTCCCCCACACATCTCCCCCGGAAGTCCTGCATGGGAAGGTCAAGTCCTGTCCCTCCCCAGCCTGGCAAGGACTTGCAGCTCCGACTCTTCCAACAGCAAAGGGGAGATCAGATTTCATGGGGAAGGACTCTTTTCACAATCCCTGAAATTAGTAGGGCCCTACAAATGGAGATTCCCCCTACACAAGAATTATCAGCTGACCTGTGCACAACCTAGCTGATAAGTAGGCTTTAGCAGGAGAAGTCAGGCCCCACGTTTTAAGCCACTTTTAAGGCAAAAGTATATTTTTAATTAACTTGATTATGGCATGGTTTGGGCCTTCTCCACATACACAGGATCATAACACAGGATAAACACACAGCAGCATTACCTTTTTAAAAAATCCCAAAAGCAAAACCCTACTAAAAACAAAACACTACACTGCACACACAATTCGTTCTCTGGGCAGACGATAAGAACATACCCACACAACAAACGTTAGTCACGTCACTTATTGCACAAATGGAAAGTCCTTTGGTTGTTTTAAGGCCAGTCATTTACCACTGTATTCTACTCCATGTAGGTTCTTATATGGCACTCATCACTGTAGTGTGTTTTATTAGTGAAAATGGGCATGACCATAGAGCTGAACGCTCCTAGTAAAATTGTTGGTGGAAATTGGTGCAGCAAGACCCTATGAACATTTTTAACAATTATTTTGTAAAGGATCTTTGCAGGAAGGCAGTTTGGTACAATATACAGAACAGAAGAAGCCACTGAATGAGGAAGCCAGCAAATACATTTACATTTTGCTTTGTTTACAAAACATGAAGGAAACTGTTCAAAACAGAGCAGCAAAGTGTCAGAAGACACAGGAAATCTGCCAACTACCGTATATACTCGAGTATAAGCCGAGTTTTTCAGCCCACTTTTTGGGCTGAAAAAAGCCGCCTCGGCTTATACTCGAGTCAGTGAAAAATGTGCGCCCCGGTTCCTCCCCTCCCCGCCGGGAAAAAAAAAAAAAAAAAAAGCGCCTCGCTCTCCCGTCCCCGCCGCGCGGGCGGGCTGCCGGGAGCGTCCCGGTTCCCCCCTCCCCGCTGCGCAGCCCGCCCACGGCGGGGAGGGGGGAACCGGGACGCTCCCGGCAGCCCGCCCGCGCGGCGGGGACGGGAGAGCGAGGCGCTTTTTTTTTTTTTTTTTTTTTTCCCGGCGGGGAGGGGAGGAACCGGGCAGCCCGCCCGTGGCGGGGAGGGGAGGAACCGGGACGCTCCCGGCAGCCCGCCCGCGCGGCGGGGACGGGAGAGCGAGGCGCTTTTTTTTTTTTTTTTTTTTTCCGGCGGGGAGGGGAGGAACCGGGGCGTAATGCATATTTACTCTCCTTTAGGCAGGTTGAGCCAATAATGATTGCAATCAATACAACAGTCTTTAATCAGTATAGTTTTATTATAGAAGCTTCAAGGGTCTCCAACTATCAGATGCACTCACATTTTGTGGGTGATTTACCGGATGTACCTTGTGAAAACTACTAAAAGAAGTTTAAAATGTATTTTCATTTGGAGTGAGTGAAAATCCTGATAGATACGGTATCTATTTTTATTTTTGAAATTTACCGGTAGCTGCTGCATTTCCCACCCTAGGCTTATACTCGAGTCAATAACTTTTCCAGCTTTTTGTGGTAAAATTAGGTGCGTCGGCTTATATTCGGGTCGACCTATACTCGAGTATATACGGTAAGTGCAATTGCCAAGGGCTTCAAATGAGATCACACTAGTATCCTAGCTTCAATTGTGCACCAATTGCTGGAAAACTACAACAGAAGACATTAAAAAAAAAAACTTGCTTGTCTGCCTACACTTTATGTAACTACACAGCATGTAAATATTTCATAGATGGTAGGGACCTCAGGAGGTATCTAGTCCAACCCCCTGCACAAAGCAGGACCAATCCCCAACCAAATAAACCCAGCCAGGGCTTTGTCAAACCTGACCTTAAAAACCTCTGAGGAAGGAGATTCCACCACCTCCTTAAGTAACCCATTCCAGTGTTTCACCACCCTCCTAGTGTAAAGTTTTTCCTAATATCAAGCCTAAAGCTACCCCACTGCAACTTGAAACCATTACTCCTTGTTCTGTCATCTGGTACCACTGAGAACAGTCTAGATCCATCCTCTTTGGAACCCCCTTTCAGGTAGCTGAAGGCAGATATCAAATCCCTCCACATTCACTTCTGCAGACTAAATAATTCCAGTTCCCTCAGCCTCCCCTCATAAGTCATGTGCGCCAGCCCCCTAATCATCCTTATTGCCCTCCACTGGAGTCCCTCCAATTTTTTCACATCCTTCTTGTAGTGTGGGCCCCAAAACTGGACACAGTACTCCAGAAGAGGCCTCACCAATGTCGAATAGAGGGGAATGATCACGTCCCTCAATCTGCTGGCAATGCCCCTACTTATACAGCCCAAAATGCCATTAGCCTTCTTGGCAACAAGGGCATACGGTTGACTCATATCCAGCTTCTCATCCACTGTAATCCCTAGGTCCTTTTCTGCAGAACTGCTGCCTAGCCATTTGGTCCCTAGTCTGTAGCAGTGCATGGGATTCTTCCATCCTAAGTGCAGGACTCTGCACTTATCCTTGTTGAACCTCATCAAATTTCTTTTGGCCCAGTCCTCTAATTTGTCTAGGTCCCTCTGTATCCTATCCCTACCCTCCAATGTATCTATCACTCCTCCCAGTTTAGTGTCATCTGCAAACTTGCTGAGGGTGCAGTCCACACCATCCTCCAGATCATTGATAAAGATATTGAATAACATCTTTCCCCCAAGCAACACACAAATATGCAAATAAAACAAGGTAATTTCATCTTTCATCAAAAAATGCAAACAAATAAAACAAGCAAATAGAGGCAGGGACCTGTTTGCATGGTGATAATGCAATAGGGTGTGTTAGCCACTGACTTCTACTCACAGGAGGCAGACTTTCACCACTTTTGCTCAAGTAGGAGAGGCTGGCTGAGTAGTACAAAATGAAGTTTAACAAATGTAGATTGCATAGTTCAAAATCTGTACATTTTCATCTACAGTCCCATTACCACACAAAAAGAAAGTAGCTAATTATAGCTCATTTAGTTACTAAGAAAACAGATTTGCACTATGTGAAAATTATAAGTCATCCCAAGATTCATAAAATGGAAAACCACATGTTAATCATCAGATGGAACAGGCCATATTGTCACTTTAAATGGACTCGGATCACAGTCCATGTGTTTGTGTACAAACAATTATGCTTTAGGGAGCTGTTTACTTCATCTCTTCATAACCCCCTCCCTTTTGAAAACAAATACCAAAAACATGTCTCAGAACTTTCCTTTGGTTTAGATCAGTGGTCGGTAACCTTTCAGAAGTGGTGTGCCGAGTCTTCATTTAGTCACTCTAATTTCAGGTTTCGCATGCCAGTAATACATTTTAATTTTTTTAGAGGGTCTCTTTCTATAAGTCTTTAATATAGAACTAAACTATTGCTGTATGTAAACTAAATAAGGCTTTTAAAATGTTTAAGAAGCTTCATTTAAAATAAAATTAAAATGCAGAGCCCCCCAGACAGGTGGCCAGGACCCGTGCAGCGAGTGCCACTGAAAATCAGCTCACGTGCTGCCTTTGGCATGCGTACCATAGGTTGACTACCCCTGGTTTAGATAAAAGCATTTATAGCTCAGCTTTAAAAAAATCATCCCAACTAATGTTTTGGACTCACCTACTCAACTCCCTGATTTATACTATTTTCCAGCCACAACACAGTACAAAGCAATCTGCAATTCTACACAAACATCAGGAAGAAAGGGCAGTCAGGTGGAAGTAGTAGGCCCCTTGTTGTTTGAAGAGCAAAATTGTCACTAACACAGTGCTTTAGGATTTGTTAAAAAAAAAAAAAGAAGAAGAAGAATGGGATCAGTGCAGAATACAAAAGGGGGAGGGGGGATAACAGAATCCCAGAGCTCAGAAAGAGTAAGGGTTAATTCCAAGGAACCTGTTATGCTTCAAAACATTTCCCATGGTGACGCCATTAAAAGCACATGGGAGAGCTGGTCTTCATTCATCTGGAAGCCAGCACACAGTGAATAATTCAATAAATGCTGACCACACTCCACAAGCAAGCAAAAACACACTTTCTGCTCACTACAGAGCCATTTAAACTATCAATCCAAACCTGTCACTGAAGTGCTGGGAGCAGCTCTGATATCACAAAAGAACAAAGATGGGGGAAGCTTGCCAGGAAATTATAGTTGCAGACTGACAGAACAGCTTGGTTGACTCACAAAAGAAGTTTTTACTTATAAAAATTTCCTCCCTTGCCAGGGCTGCTGCCAATTGTTCAGACAATTTGTATTCAAGAAGCGATAGTGAATTATGGATTAGTATGTCAGGAAAATCTAAGTAACAGTCTTGAAGTCTTCACCATCCTACAACATCCAGCATAGAACAAAAAAATTCCATGTACAGACTACTGGCCTTTGCAAGAAAAAAGCTAATTTGTTCCATATCTGTTAGAGCCATATCTGTTAAATTCATGATTATGTTTTACCAGCTAAGTCTGGCAAGTTTGAGCCACAAGCAAGCCAGTATACTGCTGCAGTCGTGTGTTACAACTGCAGTAAGGGAGTTTGGCCCTAAACTAGAACTTCAGCAGAAAAGCCTAGATTATGATCAGATTGGGATACCAGACTCGTGGTATCATAAATGTTTTACTTTAATTTCCTGTGGATCACACAGTCAAGTACTTAAACCTGCAGTTACAAAAGTCACAACTTAACACAAGTGGCAAAAAAAGCTTCCGAAAACATGAAGTTGCAAGGTTGCTTCACAGATTCCCAGTATTTCCAGAGCTCTTCTTGCTCTGGCTTTCCAAAAAACAGGTTATTTTCACTGTTTGAGGAAAAGTTTTAGCCCAAAATTAATACTTCTAGTTTCAAAACCGTTTACTCCTCTCTGAATAATTTCTATATTCTTTTAAAACACTGACATTTTGAACCATCTTTGAATAAACCAAGTCTCTCCCTTCCTAAACCAACAGAATTGATCTTTAAAAAGTTAGTTATGGAGCCCACAAGCATATTGGTTTCAAGATTATAATGCCATTTTTGTTGTGGTAGTTATTGAAAGTATTACCGTAGTACTCTGAGGTCAACCAAGCATCCTCCTTGCCTTTTACTTTAAGTGCACATTCAGCTTTCTCCAATCCACTCATTTAATCCTAATCTTCTTCTTCTTCATATGGCTGATGTAAATGTAGATCAACAGCTATCATTTTACATTTAGATGTTTAAGCCAGATACAGTAATTGTGTCTGGAGTAGCAGAGGACTGTATTGCCATGACGCCTTTTTCGTATTTGTGAATCGGGCACTGAGTTGTTATATGGTCCAGAGTCTGTTCTGGGTGATCACAGTCTCACACTAGCGAGTCTTCCATTTTCCATTTGTGTATCCACAATTGCCATAGTTTGTGTGGATGTGGTTTAGAGTTGCCCATGAGCTTTGTGGGAGATCAAAGTCAGAGATCTTCTGTCTCAGGTCCGTCACGGGGTCCTTATTTGTGACTTCTTGTGAACTCCATTAGGCTTTCCAGGCTTCAACAGGGTTGAAGTCGCACTGTTGAAGGTTAAATGTGTGGGTCCAAAAGGGCCTACATGACTTCAAGGTGTGGTGAAGGACGTTTAATCCTAGTCAAGTACCTGTATTTAACAAACATGTCCTGTTGTCAGCCCAACAACCCCTTCATTGACAAAAGCAACTGTTCATCATTTGTTGTATACATTATGTGCAGCAGTAGCTGAATGATTACTTATTAAGAACATCTTCCACAAACTTGGGAATTTAGTGACCAGCAATCAACAGTCTTATGTACAGTGGAGACAAAAGCTTGTACAGTTAAACCTCCATTTAACAGACTAATTCGGGCAAGGGGGTGTCCATTAAATGAAAAAGTCCGTTATTTAATAAAAAAAATAAAATAAAAAAAAAAACAACAAAAAACGAGCTGTCGGAGCAGCAGCCCGCCAGCTGCTGGGACCCGGGCGGCAGTGGGGGTCAGCCAGCCCACCTGCTGGCGGGACTCGGGCGGGAGCCGGCAGCCCGCCCGCTGGTGGGACCCGGGCGGGAGCCAGGAGCCGGCAGCCAGCCCGCCCGCTGCTGTGACCCGGGCTGCAGCTGGGAGCCGGCAGCCAGCCCGCCCGCTGCTGTGACCCGGGCGGCAGCTGGGAGCCAGCCCGCCCGCTGCTGTGACCCGGGCGGCAGCTGGGAGCCAGCCCGCCCGCTGCTGTGACCCGGGCGGCAGCTGGGAGCCAGCCCGCCCGCTGCTGTGACCCGGGCGGCAGCCGGAAGCCGGCAGCCAGCCCGCCCGCTGCTGTGACCCGGGCGGCAGCCAGGAGCCAGCAGCCAGCCCGCCAGAAATGGATCAGGAATGCATCAGCTTGCTCAGAAATTTTGTCCGTTGCATCCGAAGTCCGTTAAATCGAGGTCCGTTAAATCGAGGGTTTACTGTATTCTAACTATATAAAAACACATCAATGTACCCCCTTCTGAGATTTCAAGAGGGATTTCTTCTGAGGTCCCTTTTTCTTCTGGTCTCCAAAGACTGGGTTAGATATTGAGCTCACCAGAACTGTCAATTTCCATTTAAGCACCAGCAGCAATGGTAGTTTGCTTTGGGGGAAAGGGAAGGAGGGAAATGTGATTTGCTCATCCAACCCCTAGGGCTGAATGGACACTGTACACTACTTCTCTACTCACCCAAGTTAGCTTAGGACAGAGATACTGAAATTCTATGACAATGTGCCAATAATACTTCAAAACTAGGGCTGAGTTTTTGGAGGGAAGTATGAAACAGCTACTCCGAAAGTCACTTTAAAAAGAAACAAAAACAAAGGGCACAGTAAAGTTTATCCCTTTACAGGAATCTAAAGTTTGCAGATCCTGTGAATAAAGATACCCTCTAAGAAATGCCTAGATCACTTGGTACAGCTTCTGGGAGACTGTTTCATTAAACAGTTCTGCTATGCAGAGGGACATCTCATCAGTACAAACCAGACCTCACTAATGAAAGTGGGGCTCAGGTGGCTATTCCGCAGCCAGAAACCAGTTCTTGATTTGCTTATAATCTCTAAAGGGCTGCAAATTAATCCATTATTATTTGAACTGACAACTTGATTCATCTTCTCTAATTCCTATTAAATGTAAAGTTTCACTGGAAGTAGGATTACTACAACACCACTTTATACTGTATGAAGAGCTAAGGAACATGGACAAGAAAATCTGATCATATTCTATCCTTTCAATACACCTATCTGAAGCTTTTACATAACAGTATCATGTACGGTAAGGATATGTAGATTGCTGAAAGGGGGAAGATGATGCTCTAATTTCTTTGGTAAAGAATTAAACATCTGCTTGAAAAATGATTAAATGTACCCTATGAAAAATGCACATCTAAGTTTAAATGCCATTCTAGGTGGCTTTTCTCAAGGGAATTCTTTTCCTATTTAACTAGTGTAGAATCATTTTCTCCAGTCTGAAATACAGTTTTACCAAACACATTGTGCTAACCTATAGTTCCCCCTCTATTTCAACGGGGTATATATCCAACCTTCATTTCTTGACCTAAATTGGTTGTGATGTGTTGATATCACCTTGGGCCTTTCACCTCAGATGCGCCCACAATTCAATGTTAGGCGAAGTGAAAAGCGATGTATCAGTTGTTTTGGAATCCTTGCCCAGGCAGGTAAACACAATTCACCTTAATATGTCACCACCTGCACAAGAGAATGTTCTTCTCAAGATAATTACAAAAATTAAAAATTAAAGATACTAATTACCACAGAAAGCTTCACCGGCAATCAAAGTTTATCATAATTCTGCTGTCAAAAATAGGACAAATCCTCCTGCTAATTTTTTCCTTCAAGTTTTTAAAGGCAATTTGTTATAGTTTTGAACGTCATTATTAGGTTTAAGTGTGGTTCTATTCTGAACAATTACTGAAAGGCCAGCATGGGGCTCCAGATTCATCTCAATTATCTAATTCCAAGTTTGCACTGTCTGCAGGAGTGAGATCTGTTTTCTAACCAGCAGTACCAGAGACTCAATCTGGGACTGGAAAATCAAGATGAGTTCTCTCTCTAACTCATCTGATATTGGCACTAAGGCTTCTATGCACCAAAACTTGAACAAATCTGTCCATAACTATGGTAATAGCACTGCATGGCTAAAAGGAGTAGTAAGTAATTTTTGTGTTTCCAAAACAAGGTACAGTAAAACCCCGATTTAACGGACTTCGGATGCAACGGACAAAATTTCCGCTGCATCCGAAATCCGTTTTTCGCGGGTCCCACCTGCGGGCGGGCTGGCTGCTCCCGGATCCCGCCTGCTGGCAGGCGGGCTGCCGGGCTCCCGGCTCTCACCTGCGGGCTGCCGGGTCCCGGCAGCGGGCGGGCGGGCTGTCGGCTCCCGGCAGCGGGCGGGCGGGCTGTCGGCTCCCGGCAGCGGGCGGGCGGGCTGTCGGCTCCCGCCCGGGTCCCGGCAGCGGGAGGGCGGGCTGTCGGCTCCCGCCCGGGTCCCGGCAGCGGGAGGGCGGGCTGTCGGCTCCCGCCCGGGTCCCGGCAGCGGGAGAGCTCGCTGCCGGCTCCCGCCCGCGGGCGGGTTGACAGCTCCCGGCCGTAAAACCTCCATATAACGGACTAATTCGGGCGAGGGCGTGTCCATTGTCAGCCGAAAGTCCGTTATTTAATAATTTAAAAAAATTATTAAATAACGGACTTTCGGCTTTAACGGACACCCCCTCGCCCGAATTAGTCTGTTATATCGAGATTTCACTGTAATGACTAAACACACATGGATTTCTTGATTAAAATGGTACCATTTTTGTATAGTTATTCTTCTGACCAGGATCTCACTAACACTGAAGATGTGTTATAAATGTGGGAAATCTGTATAGACAGAATTATCTTTTGTATCAAAATTCCATTAATATTCATTCCCTTAAAGACAAGTTCAGCTACATCACTGTTTGCTTTAATTTTGGCCTTTTCTTAATGACAATGATCAGTGAATATACTAATCAATACCAACGAAGTGAAAATATGATGCTAATGTAAAGTGAGGTAATAATCTTTGTCAGGTTATAGAATCTTTGGGGGAAATTATAAACCACATATGCCCATTAATTCTCATTATAACCAGCGTTAAGAGCGCCAGTCTGGAAATTCACCCTAATCAAATGCCCTACCACAGAAACTGATAAGCATCAAAACACAGGATTTACGTCCAGTTTATAAACTAGGCAAAAACAAAAGGAATAGGTTGCCTGATAAGAGATTACTGCAATATATATGCTCCCCCTTCCCAACATGTTCTCTGCCAGTCATCCCAAGAGTAGAAGTACTGTACTTTGATTCTCTTCTAACACACAAAAGGTTCTGCTATATTCACCTAAAAACATCTCTCATTCTTAAGATCCTAAATATAATTCACCTGGAATTCTTTTTCCATTTGCAAATTAATATTCCCCTCCCTTCCTTTCCCACCAGGCTTTCAGTGAGGTTTGAAACCAACATGATTTTGTTTACTTTTTATGCAGCATTAATCACTGATGTCATCACTGCACTGAAAATAGGCTATTAGTTGACCACTGCAGTAGAGCCAGTAAAGCAAGCACAAAAGCCAACAGTGCTATTGCTGTAACATACATGCTGGAAATTTCCCAGCACAATACACTACCACTCGAAATTCAGACCACCACCACCAAGAAGTTAATTTGCATCTTAATTAGAAATGGATCACCAGAAAACTGCACCAGACAACCCTTGAGTTGAATCTGAAGGAGAGAGAAATAAAAAGGCATTTTCCTTGACTCTATACCCCATTTAAGCATGTGTGTATTTGCCAATAAGCCACCCACAACTACATTTACTGCAAATCAGCAAAATGTCCATTCTGCCAAGAACAAAAACTTCCTTTTTATACATGCAGCTCAGACTATTAAAAAAAATATCCAAGAGCAGGTCTTTGGGAGGTACGGTAAAAATGGGATGAGAAAAACAATTCTGAGCATGTTTGAGTATTTGCAAGGAAAATATTAAATGATCCTCAGACCTTTAAAAAGGCCTAACTGGAGAAAATCAGTATATTATGCACATTGATAAGTATGCGTCACAGAAGCAAAGTTTAAGGCAAATTTTATCTGCCAACACAAAAATCAGAAAAATTCACCATTGTGCAATCCATTTAGCATAAAGAACTCAACCAATCACATGGTCAGACTTAAGATCACACAGCCAGAATCAGTTGCTTTCCAGTTAAATATTTAGTTTTTTCCATCGGATATGATGCTACCTGCTTTAGAGATTGAGCTAATTTTTCCTGGTTTCCCAATTGCTGGATCAGATTATAAATTCATTGGCACTGGGTCGTGTCACTCTTGCACTTCCACAAGAAATTCTCTCGGAGAAGATTACTCCTATTCTCCTGCTTCTGCTTTATTGCCCAAAGGCCCAGACAAGAGAGACAACAGATTGAAACTGATGCTGTCCTAGTCCGCTGCCTTTTACACATCTACAGTAGTGGGTCAGAAGGGGAGTGCTATATGGAATAAACAGCTCAGATGACGTGTAACTGGCTAATACACACATCTACTTCCTTTTATGTCCTGAAGTACTGAAATGAAGGGCAGTACCCATGTCATTCCTGCTTTCATAGCAGTGAAAGTTTAAGCTTTGTCTCTCTTAAATCTATAAGAAAGGTGCAGTAAACAAGATGAGAAAAGGAAAACTATGTTTGGGATAAACCTGTTTTATCATTGCAGCAAGCAATTTATTTGTTTCTTCCATTCTATTCCCATCCTCAGTGGTGGGGACATTTTAAAAGGGTCAAAAACCAGGAAAACTCAGATTTTAATTTACAGGAAATCCAGTATCTTAACATGTTCCCTCTCAGCAACCATGGGTACCGATGGTATTTGTGGTCTGACTCAGATGCTCCGTAGTACAAAGTACAAAGATCCCTCAATGCCCCTGGAGCCACTCCTCCAGAAGGGATAATTCATCTGTACCATTCCAACCACTAAACTTGTTGTTCCTGGCTTTGCCTCCTATCTTCAAGAAGTGCAAAGTTCATCTTCAAAAGCGACAAAGAATCTTGTAGCACCTTTTAGAATAACAGATCTTGGGGATCATGAGCTTTCGTGGGCTAAGACCCACTTCATCAGATGAATGTTGTGGAAATCACAACATATATGTTCATCTTATTCATTTCATCTAAATGTTCCAGTGACAGTTAAACTGATCAGGTGGGTCGGGAAGCTGCACCATCTACTCAGGACTCTCCCTGCACTAACACAGGAACAAATTAATATACCCTTAGAGCCCCGACCGGGGTTATTCTATCTACTACCCAAGATCCACAAACCTGGAAACCCTGGACGCCCCATCATTTCGGGCATTGGCACTCTCACTGAAGGACTGTCTGGATATGTAGACTCTCTACTCAGACCCTATGCCAGGGGTCGGGAACCTATGGCTCGCGAGCCAGATGTGGCTCTTTTGAGCCTGTCATCTGGCTCGCGGCGCTGCTGTGACCGCGAGCCTGGGGGGCGGGGGAGGCGGTGTGGTGCGGCTCTGAAAGCGAGGCTGGGGGGCGGGCGAGGCTGGGGGGCGAGCGAGGCGGTGTGGTGCGGCTCTGAAAGCGAGGCTGGGGGGCGTGTCGCTCCTCTCCTTCCCTCACTGGAGTCGGGTCACAGCAGCGTGACCCAGCAAACAAGTAAGCGGGGGGGGGGGGGAAGCCGTTTGCAAGGGAGCATGGGGGGGAGGCTGGGCTGGGAGCAGAGATACGCCGTTTGCAAGGGAGCATGGTGGGGAGGCTGGGCTGGGAGCGGAGATAAGCCGTTTGCCAGGGAGCATGGTGGGGAGGCTGGGCTGGGAGCAGAGATAAGCCGTTTGCCAGGGAGCATGGGGGGGAGGCTGGGCTGGGAGCGGAGATAAGCCGTTTGCAAGGGAGCATGGGGGGGAGGCTCGGCTGGGAGCGGAGATAAGCCGTTTGCAAGGGGGGGTTGGGGGGAGGCTGGGCTGGGAGCGGAGATAAGCCGTTTGCAAGGGAGCATGGGGAGGAGGCTTGGCTGGGAGCGGAGATAAGCCGTTTGCCAGGGAGCATGGGGGGGAGGCTGGGGTGGGAGCGGAGATAAGCCGTTTGCAAGGGAGCATGGGGGGGAGGCTCGGCTGGGAGCGGAGATAAGCCGTTTGCAAGGGGGGGTTGGGGGAGGCTGGGCTGGGAGCGGAGATAAGCCGTTTGCAAGGGAGCATGGGGGGGGAGGCTGGGCTGGGAGCGGAGATAAGCCGTTTGCAAGGGGGCGTTGGGGGAGGCTCGGCTGGGAGCGGAGATAAACCGTTTGCCAGGGAGCATGGGGGGGAGGCTGGGCTGGGAGCGGGGATAAGCGGTGTGGGGGAGAGACCGGGCTGGGTGGGTCAGTTGGGGGGGGGGAAGCAGGTTTGGGGGGGGGAAAGAGACCGGGCTGGGTGGGTCAGTTGGGGGGGGTTGGAGGAAAGGAGGTTTGGGGGGGATAGACCGGGCTGGGTGGGTCATTTGGGGGGTGGGTGGGAGGGAAGGAGGTTTTGGGGGGAGAGACCGGGCTGAGTGGGTCAGTTGGGGGGGTGGGAGGGAAGGAGGTTTGGGGGGGGGAGAGACTGGGGGGGAGAGAGTGGGCTGGGCGGGTCAGGCAGGCGGCAGGACCCTGGCTGGCAAGGGGCCAGTGGGGGAAACCCCAAAGCAGTGCAGGGCTAAGGACTCCACCTGCCACTGCTTTGGGATTTCCCCTGCTGGCCCCTTGCCAGCTGGGATCTCAGCTCCCGTTGCCAGCCTGGGCTTCGGGGAAGGAGAGCGGAGCCGGGGCAGGAGGCGAGGCAAGGCAAGCAAGGGGGGCAGTGAGAGCACGGCCGGAGCCGGGGGAGGAGAGCGCGGCCGGAGCCGGGGGAGGGGGGGGTGCGGCCCGGAGCGGGGGGGGGCTATTATATGGCTCTTACTAAAATAAATTTCCAAATATTTTGTTTTCATGGCTCTCTGAGTCAAAAAGGTTCCCGACCCCTGCCCTATGCCACCAGCACTCCCAGCTATCTCCGTGATACCACCAACTTCCTGAGCAAACTACAATGCATTCCAGAAAACACCATCCTAGCCACCATGGATGTAGAGGCTCTCTACACAAACATCCCACACAAAGATGGAATACAAGCTGTCCGGTATAGTATCCCTGATGATGCCACAGCACAGGTGGTTGCTGAGCTCTGTGACTTTATCCTCACACACAACTATTTCAAATTTGGTGACAATATATACCTCCAGACCAGTGGCACTGCTATGGGCACCCGCATGGCCCCACAGTATGCCAACATCTTTATGGCTGACCTGGAACAACGCTTCCTCAACTCTCGCCCACTCACACGCCTTCTCTATCTATGCTACATTGATGATTCATCATCTGGACCCATGGGAAAGAAACTCTGGAAGAATTCCACCATGACTTCAACAGCTTCCACCCCAACATCCACCTCAGTCTGGACCAGTCCACACAGGAAGTCCACTTCCTAGACACCACAGTGCAAATTAATGACGGCCACATCGACACCACCCTATACCGAAAACCTACCGACAGCTATGCCTACCTTCATGCCACCAGCTTCCATCCCGGACATACCACAACCGATCCATTGTCTACAGCCAAGCACTGAGGTACAATCGGATTTGCTCCAACCCCTCAGACAGAGACCAACACCTACGAGATCTTCACCAAGCTCTCTCAAAACTACAATACCCGCACAAGGAAATAAGGGGACAGATCAACAGAGCCAGACGTGTACCCAGAAGCCTGCTGCTGCAAGACAAGCCCAAGAAAGAAAACAACAGAACACCACTGGCCATCACCTACAGTCCTCAGTTAAAACCTCTGCAACGCATCATCAGTGACCTACAACCCATCCTGGACAATAATCCCTCACTTTCACAGGCCTTGGGAGGAAGGCCAGTCCTGGCACACAGACAACCTGCCAACCTTAAACAAATTCTCACCAGCAACAGCACACTGCACCACAATAACTCCAACTCAGGAACCAATCCATGCAACAAACCTCGATGCCAACTCTGCCCACATATCTACACCAGCAACACCATCACAGGACCTAACCAGATCAACCATACCATCACTGGTTCATTCACCTGCACATCAACCAATGTCATATATGCCATTATATGCCACCAGTGTCCCTCTGCTATGTACATCGGCCAAACTGGACAGTCCCTACGAAAAAGGATAAATGCACACAAATCAGATATTAGGAATGGCAATATACAAAAACCTGTAGGAGAACACTTCAACCTGCCTGGACACACAATTACAGATTTAAAAGTCACCATACTGCAGCAAAAAAACTTCAAGTCCAGACTGCAAAGGGAAACTGCAGAGCTACAATTCATTTGCAAATTCAATACAAACAATCTCGGATTGAACAAAGACCTACAATGGCTTGCTAATTACAGAAATAGTTTCTCCTCTCTCCATGTTCACACCCCCCATTCAAATGCTAGAAGAATAACCCACCCTCCCTGATGGGAGATAACAAGCTGGTTCAGCCTAATTGGACTAACCTTTTTACCTCCCACCTGGTTCTTGCCTACTTTTCTATACCTGCCTCTGGACACTTCACTGCTTGCATCCGATGAAGTGGGTATTAGCCCACGAAAGCTTATGCTTCAAAACTTTATAGTTAGTCTTTAAGGTGCCACAGGACTTTGTTACCTCTGCTATTCCAGACTAACACGGCTACCTCTCTGATTCCTAAGGATAGTTCAGTTGTTCGATTGTAACAGCATTTCTACCAGCTTGACAGATCAGACTGGCAATCTTCAGAAAATGGACAATAGACTTCCATGGCCCTCATTAGTATTCAGGACCTCCAGATACTGAACTGCATACAAATCTTCCTCTAGCTTGTAAAGACCACACTCTGCTATATGTTCTAGTCTAGCTTTATTAATTCAAACTTTTTAAAAGTGAGCGAGATTTCATAAATAGATCTACCGTTTGCACAAAAGTGGAGGCATGAGCACACACCACCATGCATTCACATAGAGACTTATGTTTGTAATATGAAATCCCTCCTCAGGGGGAGATTTCCTTGTTTCCCAACCATATTTACAATTACTCCTATGAGACTGATTCACTGTGTATTGCATGTCAGTTTGAAGCCCAATCTGTACAGCAGTTCAAAAAGCAGATGGCAAGCTCCTACTTCGCTTCCCTGAGTTAAATTCCTATTAGCCAGCTGCAGCATGATCAAATAGGAGATCAGGATAAGTGGTCTATGTCAGGGCTGGTCAATTGGAAATTTTATACAGATTTAAAAATACATGATGCAAAGCTCTGCCAATTTAACAGACACAGCTCAGCTAGCTGGTAGTTATTGGATAACTACTTATCAGAAACTGCAAACTCATTATTGGGTAACTACTTTCAAAATTGCCACAAAGTTTATATGCACTCATGCCTCTACACATCTAAATTTAAAAAAAAGATTAACAGAATCCTGCACAGAACTTATGATATTCCAAAAGCTGTGGACCACCAGCTTTTACAGCTCCAGTCCTGAATGGTTATGCTTAAGTTAATAATTTTTCTGCCAGTACTTTGCCCTTTTATTTAAAGGCAGATTTCTTCAACTCCTGAAAAACACAGGAAAGCTCAGTTTTCAATTATGTGGAAATGTTTAAGCATCATACACACAGATTGGCCCCCCTCATCTGCATATATGTCCATGCCAAGAAAACCTCTGAAAATGAACCAGTGCTGGTGGAGATGGGTTTCTGGCTTCAGCTTCAAATATCCTCATTTGTCCTGACACTTAATATGGAGCAGCTGACACAGATGACTGAAATGCCTATCCCATGTTCTTCTGCCTTCAACTGTGCCCATATGTCATTTCTGTAAAACATGGTTCTGTAGACCTGCAGCTTCCTGGAAGGCTCAATGTCATGATGCTATAAAAGTGTTCACATCCATTAAGCCTATTATAACAGACTAGCGAAAATACACGGCGTTGCTCAGGTCAGTCGGAGGTGGGGAGGGGGCAGAGAGCTGAGCGAGTGTGGGGTCTGTTGGAGGGGGCAGAGAGCAAACCTGACACCCCCACCTCACCCCCCCCGACCAAACCCGACACCCCCACCGCACTTACCCCTCGACCAACCCCGACTCACATTTTCACACCCCCCCACCCAAACCCAACACCCCCATTTCTCCCCCCTACCAACCCCAACACCCCCTGACCAACACCCACACCTCACCCCCCATAGACCAAACCTGACACACCCACCTCACTTCCCCCCCAACCAAACCCGACACCCCTACCTACCACCACAAACAAACCCGACACCCACACCTCACTTACCCCTCGACCAACCCCGACCCTCCTCCTCACCCCCCCAACCAAACCCAACACCCCCACCTTACACCCCCACCAAACCCAACACCCCCTGACCAACCCCAACACCCACACCTCACCCCTCACCCACCCCGACACCTTCCCACCCCCCCAGACCAAACCCCCAGCTCACTTACCCCCCGACCAAGTTTGCCCATGCGCTCTCTGACCACGATGGGGGAGTGGAGCACAGACGCCGTGCTGTAACCATCTGGCTAGCAGGGATCTTCCCCGATACCAGACAGGCGCTGGGGGGGCAGGGGGCAAGTCATCACAGGGAACTTCTTTATTTTTTTTTTTAAAAAAATACTGCTCTCCTTTTTTCATCTGACAGCTGAAACTGTTTCCAGCCTCCCCCCTCATCCAAGTCCCACAGGCTTACACAGATAAGATGGCAAGAAAAAACGCACGCAGGAGGAGATGTTCACAGAGCTCATGAAGTCCTCCCGCACAGAGAGAGAAGAGCTTGGAAACAGTCAATGCTGGAGCATGAGGAAAGAAGGGACGAGCGGGAGCAGAGAAGGGATGAAAGGGAATAACGGAGGGATGAGAGAGAGAAGGCAGGCAGGGGTGATTTTTAATGTATTGACAAATATTTGTGATTTCACAGTACCTGCATTGATTAGACAGTGACAGCTCAGTTCACTACTAACATACAAAAGTTTGAAAGAGGGAGTGGATTGATCTGAGGTAACACCTTAGTGAAAAGATCAATGAAGAATTGTATTTGCAAAAAATGTATGGATACCAGGGGAGTAGTTCACATCAATTCTTGAGTAACCAAGGAGGTAAGGAGATAATTGCTGAATATGGCAGCACATTGCAATTGCAACTTTACAAAAAGAGTCCAAAGGAATTGTTTAAAGTTTAAGTGCTACCCCTCCATCCTTCACCGCAGTAGTCCATCCCTTCACGTGTAGTCACTAAAAAGCTCCACTTTGGGGGAGGGGTTAAAAACATAAGGAGAGGCAGCTATAGCACAGCAATTCAGTTCAGATATACTGACTATAAAAAGGATTCTAGTCAAAGTATTTGCAGTGCCTTCCAATAGTACAACCTGGTCTGAATTCAAAAAGAGTCAAGTCAACCCAGCTGCATACCTTTGAGATATGAAAAATCTAGACCAGTAAGCAATATAGTTATGCCAACCTAATCCCAGTGTAGAGACACTAGATCAGCTGAAGAATTCTTCCATCGACCTAGCAACCACCTCTTAGGGTATGTCTTCACTACAGGAGTAGGTCGATTTCCCTTAAGTCGATTTTCTAAAGTCTACTTTAGAAAATCGACTTAGTGTGTCCCTACAAAGGACAGCAGGTCGACAGTGGTCGACACTGTCTGTCCTTTAACTTTTGCAGGGGTCGACATAGCCCGCATTGCACTGTGGGTAGGTAGCCCACAGTGCCGGGAGTGCCGGACCCCCCCGCCTGCCCGAGCAGCTCCGCGAACCCCCCCCCCCTGCCTGAGCCCCGTGCCGGCCTGAGCAGCCCCGCGCCAGCTCCCCCCCGCCCCCCGGCTCGGGCGGGCGGGGGGGTCCGGCGCGGGGCTGCTCCGGTGGGCGGGGGGGTCCGGCGCGGGGCTGCTCCGGCGGGCGGGGGGGGGTCCGGCGCGGGGCTGCTCGGAGCTCGGAGGCTTAAATTCGTTTGCCTCCTCACTAGATGAAAATCGACCTAGAGAGGTCGATTTCAGTGCTGCTCCTCTCGTTTTGGAGGAGTACAAAAGTCGATTTTGAGGGCCCTTTAAATCGACTTAAATGGCATGGATGTGAGGACGGGTACATGTCTATTTCGACTTAACGTCGTTTAAGTCGTAGTGAAGACATGCCCTCAGTGAGGTGGTGAACCACTCCCATCACTGTAATGAATGGCTACACTGAAGCACTACAGTACTGCAGCTCTTCTACTGTAGTGTTTCTAGTGCAGATTGGCCCTAAGAGTACACCCTCTACAGCAGGGGTCTCCAAACTTTTTTGACCCTGCACCCCTAGTAGAAAAAACATTTTGAGCAGGCACCCCCACGGGGGAAGCCCCACCCTAGCTCTGCCCCCATCCACTCCCTCCCACTTCCCACTGGACTGTCCCCCTCCTTGTCCCCTAACAGCCCCCCTGGGGCCGGGTCCCCGCCACAGTGCGGCACCAAGTTCCCAGGGCCAGGTCCCCGTGGCGCTTGCGGAGGAGCCGCCGGGGCCTCCTGGCTTCTCCTGCTGCTGCGGCGCCCAGCTCCTCTGGCCAGAGCCATGAACACCGGTGGGTGGTCCTGCGCACTCCCGGGGGTGCACAAACCCCAGTTTGAGGACCACTGCTTTAGAGAGCAAACCAAACGTCAAGCATATACCAGTATACAAAGAAACTATACAACAGAGGAAGCATCTGACCACCAGCTCCTCCAGGAGCACAGAGTTAACATATGTCAGGGAGGAAAGAATTTCAGAAGAATAGTCAGGGTTTTTTTTACTCCACAGCTAGAAGAGAAAGAACATGCCACTAATGTGACAGGATTGGGGTGACCTTTTGGGGGAGAGGGTTGAAGTCTAAGGTTCTCTTGCACTGCTGCTTAACTAGAAATGCTCAGCATTTATGCAGCTTTGTATACAGCCAAAGCATTTTAACATTAATCTTTCACACTCCTCTAGAAATAGTTATCACCTTTAATTTACAGATGAGGAAAAGGAGAGGTCAGATGACTGCTCAAGGTCACAAAGTGAATCAGTGGCACAAGTAGACACTATTAGAGGTCAGCATCTCCTAGGCTCCAATACTCATGATCAAATGCACATTTCTCCAGACCACGTTTGATAGGAAACTTATGGGAAAAGCCACTGTAGTGAGTTACTTTGGATTTTGCGAGACAAGGCGCACACACGTGGTTAAGTAAAGTAGATGAGTTTATTAGAAGGCCTCGGTCCCTCAAATAGGCGCTATGGGGCCCGATTCTGATCAGCGCGACCGCAGAAAGGGTTACCTAGCACTTCAGAGCCATTGCCAGGTCGTAAGAGCCCACGAGCAAATAGGGAGTGGGCTTAAGTACACTCACACATTTGCATCTCATACATACTCATGTCTCATTTGCAAGCAACAAGCTGATTGGTTACACGCTGTCCTGCCTCAGTTTCCCCATTTGGTTTTCCACGCATTCATTCTCACACAGATGGGGTAAACACTCACACAGCTGGGAACAGTCTGGGAACTGTTCCCAAACACACAGATAACAGCAAGGTCAATCTCATAGCATCACTATGCACTCTCCTGGAGTTGACTTAGAAGCGTAACTACACTTCCTAGTGATTGCCCGTCACAATGTCTTCCGGTCCTAACACCCATTAACATCAGCTGGGCAGCTGCTGTTCTCTGTGACAGTTATGATGTAATAATACCCCCCTCCAATGCCCCCCCCACTCGCTCAGCTCTCTCCCCCCTCCAACGGCCCCCCCACTCACTCAGCTCTCTCCCCCCTCCAACACCCCACTCCACTCGCTCAGCTCTCTCTTCCCTCCCCCCCCACTCCAATGCCCCCCCCCCACTAGCTCAGCTCTCTTCCCCCCTCAGGTAAGAATTGAAAAATTTTAAAATCTCACCCCCCTCCCCCCGCTCCAATGCCCCCCACTCGCTCAGCTCTCTCCCCCCATCACCCCCTCAACGCCCCCCCTCCCCCACTCACTCAGCTCTCTCCCCCCTCCAATGGATCCGAGCAACGCCGGGTATTTTTGCTAGTAATATATATTATATATATATGTATATAGTTGATGTATAGCTTTTCTGAACTAAGAATGCATTCATACACACAAGCTTATATCAAACAGCAGATTTTGTTATTTCAAGGCAAGCTCACTAGGCCAGCCTTAAGAAAAGACAGTTACTCACCTTTCGTAACAGTTGTTCTTCGAGATGTGTTGCTCATGTCCATTCCAACAAGTGTGTGCGCACCGCGCATGCACTGTCCCAGAAAGTTTTCCCCAGCAGTACCCGTAGGGTCGGCAGGGGCGACCCCTGGAGTGGAGCCCTTATGGCAACGTATATATGCCCCTGCCGACCCACCCCCCGCTCAGTTCCTTCTTGCCGTTACTCCGACAGAGGGGAGGCGGGAGGGATTTGGAATGGACATGAGCAACACATCTCGAAGAACAACTGTTACGAAAGGTGAGTAACTGTCTTTTCTTCTTCGAGTGATTGCTCATGTGCATTCCAACAAGTGACTTACGAGCAGTTAACTCGGAGGTGGGAGAGGAGTAGTCTTAGTGCCTGCTGTCAGGACAGCTTGTCCCACAGCAGCATCCTCCGAGGCCTGCTGTACGATGGCGTAGTGCGAGGAGAAAGTGTGAACCGAAGACCATGTCACTGCTCTACAGATGTCGACAATTGGGATGTGCGCCAGGAACGCTGTGGATGTGGCCTGAGCTCTGGTCGAGTGAGCTGTTAATGGCGGAGGAGAAACGTTCGAGAGGTTATAACACAGTTTGATGCACGAGGTGATCCATCCCGAAAGGCGTTCAGAAGAAATCGGCAACCCCTTCATCCGCTCTGCCACTGAAATAAAAAGTTGTGGAGATTTACGAAAAGCTTTTGTACGTTCTATGTAAAAAGCTAGGGCCCTTCTCACATCTAAAGAATGTAGCATTCTCTCCTTGTTGGAGGCATGAGGTTTAGGAAAGAATACAGGGAGAAAAATGTCCTGGTTCAAATGAAAAGCGGAAACCACTTTAGGAAGGAAGGCCGGGTGAGGCCGTAGCTGAACCTTATCTTTATGGAAGACTGTGTACGGTGGCTCAGAGGTGAGTGCTCTGAGCTCAGATACCCGTCGGGCAGATGTAATGGCCACAAGAAATGCCGTCTTCCAAGAAAGATAAGAGAGTGGGCAGGTGGCATGGGGCTCAAAAGGGGGCTTCATGAGGGCTGCCAACACCAGGTTAAGGTCCCACTGAGAAACCGGCGGTCGCACCGAGGGGTACAACCTTTCCAATCCCCTGAGGAAACAAGTGGGTTGCTCAACACCGAGGATCCCCCCACTTCTGTATGAAAGGCCGATATGGCTGCTAGGTGTACCCGTACCGTGGAAATGGCTAAGCCTTGTTTCTTAAGGTCCAGAAGGTAATCTAGGATAAGGGGTATGGGAGCTGAAGCGGGGCTTACTCCCTTACCCTGAGCCCATAGGGAAAATCGTTTCCATTTGGCTATGTAAGTGTTACGAGTTGACAGATTTCTGCTACCCAATAAGACCTCCCTGACATGAGTGGAGCACTGAAGCTCTGAGGGGTTCAACCACGGATATTCCACGCCGTAAGGTGAAGGGATTGGAGGTTGGGGTGAAGCAATCGCCCGTGGTCTTGGGACACCAGTGTCGGGAGGAGAGGGAGGGTTATAGGTCTGGAGACAGAGAGAGACAGCAACAGAGTGTACCAATGCTGTCGGGGCCAAGCCGGTGCTATTAGGATCATGGACGCTCTGTCCAGATGGGCCTTGAGCAGCACTCTGTGAATGAGTGGGAATGGAGGAAATGCATAGAGAAGACCCTCCTTCCAAGGGATCTGAAAGGCGTCTGCCTCTGATCCTGGGCTGAGGTTCATGAGGGAACAAAACCTCTGGCATTTCCTGTTGGCCCTCGTGGCGAACAGGTCTAGGAGGGGAAACCCCCACTGCAGGAAGATTGAATGCGCAACATCGGGCCTGAGCAACCATTCGTGGCCCCGAAACGAGCGACTGAGGGGGTCCGCTAGGACATTCTGAACCCCTGGGAGATAGGTGGCTATGAGATGAATGTTGTGTGGAATACAAAAATCCCAGAGGGCCAGGGCTTCCCTGCATAGGGGAGAAGAGCGAGCACCACCCTGTTTGTTTATGTAAAACATTGTCGCCGTGTTGTCCGTCTGGACCAGCACACACTTGCCTTGTAACTGGTCCCGAAACGCCTGGCACGCGAGACGAACTGCTCTCAGCTCCCGGACGTTGATGTGGAGGGACAGCTCGCTGTGAGACCAGTGTCCCTGAGTCCTGGTGTCTCCCAGATGAGCTCCCCAGCCGAGGGCGGAGGCATCTGTCCCTAATGTCACTGTAGGTTGGGGCTTGCGGAAAGCGACCCCTGCATTGAGAGAGCTGGGTTGGAGCCACCAATGGAGTGAACTCAGCGTGTGGTTTGGGAGGGTGACGACAAGGTCCAGTGGGTCCCTTCCCTGTTTGTAAACTGTCGCCAGCCAAGCCTGCAGTGATCGTAGGCGAAGCCTGGCGTATGGCACCACGTACGTGCAGGCTGCCATATGGCCCAAGAGGACCATGCAGTTTCTGGCCGTGGTAGTCAGGAACTGGAGGACGGAGTGAATCAAGTCCGCTATGGCCTTGGCTCGAGCGGGAGGTAGGAATGCCATGGCTTGCTGAGAGTCCAATACCGCCCCTATTCTCTGAGTGGGTTCTAGGGTCGACTTTGGCTCGTTTAATATGAGGCCCAACCTGAGGAATGTAGCTCTGACGAGAGCTATCTGCTGGATTGCTAGTTCTCTTGAGTTTGCTCTGATGAGCCAATCGTCCAGGTACGGGTAAACGTGTACCTGTCTCCGTCTCAGGTATGTGGCCACTACCGACATGCACTTTGTAAACACCCTTGGGGCAGTCGACAGGCCGAAGGGGAGCACTGCAAACTGGTAGTGGTGACCCCCTAACACAAATCTCAGGAATCTTCTGTGACTGGGGATGATTGAAATATGGAAGTATGCGTCTTTTAAGTCGAGGGCGGCGAACCAATCTCCACGATCCATGGAGGGAATGATAGTTGCTAGAGAGAGCATGCGGAACTTCAGCTTCTTTATGTAGGAGTTGAGGCCCCGCAGGTCCAGTATAGGGCGAAGGCCGCCTTTGGCCTTCGGGATAAGGAAATAACGGGAGTAGTAACCCTTGCCCCGAAATGCTTGAGGAACCTCCTCTATGGCACCCAAAGACAAGAGGGTCTGGACCTCTTGAACTAGGAGTTGCTCGTGAGATGGGTCCCTGAAGAGGGACGGGGAAGGGGGATGGTTGGGTGGGAGGGAGGAGAATTGGATAGAGTATCCCACTTTCACCAGGCTGAGAACCCATTTGTCTGAGGTGATTCGAGACCATGCCTGGTAAAAGTGGGACAAACGATTCACGAAAGGTAGGAAAGAATAGGATGGGGCTGCTGGATAGTCGTCCCCGGGCGCACCTTCAAAAATTGGGTCTGCCATTTGAAGGCTGCCTAGGCCCAGGCTGCTGCTGGCTGTTACGGGAGGACGAACGCGGACGACCCCTATTATTTCCCCTGCCACCCCTCCTGGGTTGGTCCCGCCTTGGCCCCGGTTGGAAAGGTCGGGCTGGGGGGGCTGGGGGAGGTCTAAACGGTCTTCGGATCGTTTGGGGCGTGTGTAGGCCTAGTGATCTGAGCATGGCCCTCGAATCCTTCATAGAGTGCAATTTTTTGTCTGTGTCCTCTGAAAATAACCCCTGTTTGTCAAAGGGGCGATCTTGTATGGACGCCTGGACAGGTGGTGGGATCCCTGACACCTGTAACCAAGCTCCCCGCCTCATCACTATGGCAGTCGCCATGGTTCTGGATGCAGAGTCGGCTGCGTCAAGGGCGGCCTGCAACGCAGCCCTAGAAACCACTTTACCCTCCTCCACTATGGCGGTGAATTCGGGAGTGGATTCTTTAGGCACCTGCCCTTGGAACTTGTTCAATGTCGCCCAAGAGTTAAATGCATAACGCCCTAACGCCACCTGCTGAAGCGCTATGCGTAATTGTAGTGCGGCCGAGGAGTATACTTTCCTGCCATACAGGTCCAATTTTTTGGCGTCATGAGATTTGGGGGTGGAACCCGGTTGTCCTTGACGCTCCCTCTGATTTACGGCATCAGCCACCAGAGATCCAGGTGCCGGATGGGTGAAGAGGTGCTCGTACCCCGTCCGGGGTGCAAAGTATCGCCTCTCTACCCCCCTCGCAGTTGGTGGGATTGAGGATGGAGTTTGCCACAACGCAGCTGAAGTGGATTGAATCTTTTTGATAAACGGAAGGGCGATCTTAGCCGGACCGTCAGAGGAGAGAATGTCCACCGTCGGATCCTCCTCCTCCGTTACCTCTTCTGCAAGGAGGTTCAAGTTTTGAGCAACCCTCCGCAGGAGGTCCTGGTGGCCTTTGATGTCCATGGGCGGTAGGCCAGACGTAGATGAACCCGCCACTGCCTCATCTGGAGAGGAAGAGGAAGAGGAGTGGAACTGCGGTTCGCCTTGTGCAGGTTCCTCCACGACAGGTTCGGTGGGCGACCTATCAGTAGAGTGGAGGGACTGGTGACTGCTCAGACCCGAAGGTCCTGGCATAGGGTCATCGTCGGGTCCCTCTGTAGGTGGTCTGGTGATTGTGGCTGACACTGGACCACGCGGCACTGAGGGCAGGGATGCAGTCACGGAGGGTGGGCCCTGCATCTGTTGAAATGCCCACGGGGTCCAGAAAGGCCATTGAACCGGCCCCTGAGTGTACTGAGGCCACGGTGCCGCCTGAGACGAGCTGCGGTGCCGAGATCGGTGCCGAGAGTGGTCCCGGCTTGTTGAGTAGTAGTGGCTCCGGTGAGAATGGCGGGAGCCTGCCTCGGAACGGTGGGTGCGGCCGGAACAGACGGAGCCCGCGTCGGAGTCCGAAGAATGTTCTGACGCTGACCACGGCGGTGCCGTTCCTTCCGGTGCCGTGACAGGGTGGGACATCATCGGTTTCCCTGGAAAAGCCCTCGGTGCCGGTGGACGGGCGTATGATGTCTCAGCGGGAGCCTGCACCGACGGTGCCGTGGAGACCCGTCACGATGATGTAGGAGCCGGTACCGTAAGAGTGACCGGTGCCGAGGAAACGTGGGAACGGTGCCGGAGCCGCAAACGGTGCCGCAGAGTGTATAAGCGCCTGAGGCACCACCGGTACCGGTGGTAGGGTCGGTGCCGGAGTCGTGTCCCCCGCCATTTCAATCAGCTCTCTGGCTGCCTCGAAGGCGTCCGGGGTTGACGGCATGGCCAGGTCTTGTAGCAACTCGGGCGGAGCTACCTCGTCCCTCGACGTAGGAGCACGCACCGAGGCAGGTTGTAGAGGCACTTGACGGGACTCACTCAGGTGACCCGAAGTCTGCCTAGTGGAAGAGAATTTCCCCTTTGCCTTGCACGATGGGGAGCGACCTCTCTGCTTCTTAGCGGGCACCGGAGATTGGGAGCGGTGCCGACGTGGACGCGGGGAGCGGTGCCGGTGAACCTTATCTTTCTTCGGTGCTGCGGGGTCCCGCACCGAGGCCGGGGCACTTCTAACCGAAGTGGATGGGAGATCTCCCTGAGGCTGAAGTGCTGATTCCATGAGGATAAGCTTCAGTCTCGACTCTCTTTCTTTCTTTGTCCTGGGTTTAAAGCCCTTGCAGATGGTGCAGCGCTCCGACAGATCTCTCCCCGAGGCACTTCAGACACTTAGTGTGAGGGTCACTGTTGGGCATGGGCTTCCCGCAGTGCACGCAGTTTTTAAACCCCGGCGCCCCAGGCATAACACGGTGGAGATAACTCCCTTAACTACTTCTATTCTAATGTAACAGAGAACTAACACTATAACACGAACTATAAACACTAAACTAAGAACAACTACGCACATATAGAACAGAGGATACCGCTAGTACGATCTAGGTAAAGGGATTCCAGCTAACCGTCATGGGCGGGAAGAAGGAACTGAGGGGGGGAGGGTCGGCAGGGGCATATATACATCGCCATAAGGGCGCCACTCCAGGGGTCGCCCCTGCCGACCCTACGGGTACCACTGGGGAAAACTTTCCGGGACCGTGCATGCGCGATGCGCACACACACTTGTTGGAATGGACATGAGCAAGCACTCGAAGAAGAAGTACCGTATTTTTTGCCCTATAAGACGCACTTTTTCTTCCCCAAAACGGGGGGGGGGGGGAAGTTGGTGCGTCTTATAGGGGGAATGTGCGCCCCGGTTCCCCCCTCCCCGCCGCGGGCGGGCTGCCGGGAGCGTCCCGGTTCCACCCTCCCCGCCGCGGGCGGGCTGCCAGGAGCGCAGCCCGCCCGCGGCGGGAAGGGGGGAACCAGGACGCTCCCGGCAGCCCGCCCGCGGCGGGGAGGGGGGAACCGGGACGCTCCCGGCAGCCCGCCCGCGGCGGGGAGGGGGGGAACCGGGACGCTCCCGGCAGCCCGCCCGCACGGCGGGCTGACGGGAGAGCGAGGCACTTTTTGTGTGTGGTGGTGGGGTGTTTTTTTTTGTTTGTTTTTTTTTGTGTGTGTGTCCGGCTTTTTAATTTAAAAACTCGGGGGCATCTTATAGGACGGAGCGTCCTATATGGCGAAAAATACGGTACCTTTTCAGAGTTTCTCTCTTAACTTGTCAGATAAGCACTGCAAATATTTACAAAGGGAGCTGTGTGACTTAAAGCAGGCTGTAATTTCAAAGGAAACCACTGACAAGACTCCTGTAGAAAATCCCCTCGCTCTCTCCCTCTGCATACATACTACACGTTCCCCTTTACCCCCCCCCCCTCGTTTGAAAAGCACATTGCACCCAGCTGAATGCTGGGATAGCTGCCCATAATGCACCACTCCCTGTGCCGCTGCAAGTGCCGCAAATGTGGCTATGCCAGGACATGTTATAGCACTATACCTATTGCTGTATATGGGTACAGCTATAACCAAAAGCACTATAATCCTGTAAGTGTAACCATGGCCTTGTGTTGCTGCATTTAAGCATTGTTTTGACTTTATTTTGGAGCAAAACTGCAACTTACCTGAGCCCTAGAATTCCTTTGGCCTAGTAGTCATGTGTCTAAGAATAACAATAGTCTGTTTTTGTATAAAATGCCTAGTGAGACTCCTATATGACAGGGCTGTGATCTTGAATAAGATATTGCTGGCTTGAATAGCTGGTCTGTTTTTAGGCTTTACGGTCAGGTATTTAGAAAGTGCTCTCCAAGTAAACATTGTCTCCCATTCTTCAAGAAAAGTAATGAGGGTTCCACCCATTAGGAAAAGGCAGCTGTTAGTAATGGTAGATTTAATCATTAGAAACATAGCTGTGTTTGTGATGACCGGGAGAACTGTATGGTGACTTGCCTGCCTGGTGTGAGGGTTGTGGATCTCTCAGCATCTAGATAGGCTTATGTGTAGTGCTGGGGAGGAGCCGGTGGTACATGTAGGTACCAATGACATAGGGAAGGGCAGGAGAGATGTCCTGGAGGCCAACTTTAGGCTGCTAGGAAAAACAGAAATCCAGGACCTCTATTATGGCATTCTCAGAAATGCTTCCAGTTCCACGCGCAGGGCCAGGTAGGCAGGCAGAGCTTCAGAGTCTCAATGAGTGAATGAAATGATGGTGTAGAGCAGGGGTCTCCAAACTACGGCCCGCGGGCCGGATGCGGCCCGCGAGGCCCTCTCATCCGGCCCGCGGCAGGGGTCGGGAACCAGCCACGGGGCCGGGACGCGCCGCGTGCTCCGCTGCCGCCGCCGGCCGGGACGCGCCGCGTGCTCCGCTGCCGCCGCCAGCCGCAGGGCCGGGACGCGCCGCGTGCTCCGCTGCCGCCGCCGGCCGGGACGCGCCGCGTGCTCCGCTGCCGCCGCCGGCCGGGACGCGCCGCGTGCTCCGCTGCCGCCGCCGGCCAGGGACGCGCCGCGTGCTCCGCTGCCGCCGCCGGCCAGGGACGCGCCGCGTGCTCCGCTGCCGCCGCCGGCCAGGGACGCGCCGCGTGCTCCGCTGCCGCCGCCGGCCAGGGACGGCTCAGAGCTGGGGCCGGGACGCGCCGCACCGCCACCCAGTTACAGGCGGCGAAACAAGGAGCCACCCACTGCCAGGCGGCGAAACGGTCTGTGGGGAGAGACCGGGTTGAGCGGGTCAGTTGGGGGGGGGGGGGGCAGAAGAGACCAGGTTGAGCGGGTCAGTTGGGGGGGGGGGGGAGAAAGAGACCGGGTTGAGCGGGTCACTTGGGGGGGGGGGGAAGAGACCGGGTTGAGCGGGTCAGTTGGGGGGGGGGGGTTGGAGGAAAGGAGGTTTTGGGGGGAGAGACCTGGCTGGGTGGGTCAGTTGGGGGTTGGAGGAAAGGAGGTTTTGGGGGGAGAGACCTGGCTGGGTGGGTCATTTGGGGGGGGGGTTTGGAGGAAAGGAGGTTTGGGGGGGAGACCCCTGGCTGGGTGGGTCATTTGGGGGGGGTTGGAGGAAAGGAGGTTTTGGGGGGAGAGACCTGGCTGGGTGGGTCAGTTGGGGGGGGGGGGGTTGAAGGAAAGGAGGTTTTGGGGGGAGAGACCTGGCTGGGTGGGTCAGTTGGGGGTTGGAGGAAAGGAGGTTTGGGGGGGGAGACCCCTGGCTGGGTGGGTCATTTGGGGGGGGGGGGGTTAGAGGAAAGGAGGTTTTGGGGGGAGATACCTGGCTGGGTGGGTCAGTTGGGGGGGGGGTTGGAGGAAAGGAGGTTTTGGGGGGAGAGACCTGGCTGGGTGGGTCAGTTGGGGGTTGGAGGAAAGGAGGTTTGGGGGGGGGAGAGACCTGGCTGGGTGGGTCATTTGGGGGGGGGGTTGGAGGAAAGGAGGTTTTTGGGGGAGAGACCTGGCTGGGTGGGTCAGTTGGGGGGTTGATGTGTAGTGAACAGGTGTTCGTTCATGTGTAGTGTTCATGTGTAGTGAACAGGTGTTCATGTGTAGTGAACAGGTGTTCATGTGTAGTGTATCAATGTGTTATTAAATAATAACTGAATAAAATAATATTAAATAAATAATTAAAAACAACATCCATGTTTTGATTCTTTTTTATTTGGACCTCGAGTGTGTTGTCGGCCCCCGAACTGCTATTTGATAGTTAATGCGGCCCTCGGGCTGAAAAGTTTGGAGTCCCCTGGTGTAGAGAGAAGGGGTTTGGACTTATTAGGGACTGGGGAAACTTCTGGGATAGGAGAAGCCTATATAGGAAGGATGGGCTCCACCTAAATCAAAAAGGATCCAGACTGCTGGCACTTAACATTGAAAAGGTTGCAGAGCAGTTTTTAAACTGAGATGGGGGAAAGTCGATTGCTGCAGAGGAGCACTTAGATCGGACCGAAACTTCTCTTAGAGGAGAATCTATTGATAGAGATTCTCTAGGTTTTAGTCAGGAGGAAAGAATGGAAAAGGATAAAGTAGGGGCCAGATCAGATGAGAAACATTCACATAAAAAAGAATCTGACACATCAGAAAAGGGCAGACAAATAAACAATGATATGTTTTTAAAGTGCTTGTACACAAATGCTAGAAACCTAAACAGTAAGATGGGTGAAATAGAGTGCCTTGTGTTAAAGGAGGATATTGATACAATTGGCATCACAGAAACTTGGTGGAGTAAGAACAATCAACAGGTTGTGCGGCGGAGTAGTACTATATGTGAAAGAAAATGTAGAATCAAATGAAGTAAGAATCTTAAATGAACCCACATGTTCCATAGACTCTCTAGGAATATTAATTCCATGCTCTAATAAGAATATAACAGTAGGGATCTATTACTGACCGCCTGACCAGGACAATGATAGTGACGATGAAATGCTAACGGAGATTAGAGAGGCTGTCAAAATAAAGGACTCAAAATAAAGTGGGGCATTTCAATTATCCCCATGTTTACTGGATACCTGTCACCTCAGGATGAAATTCAGAGACAAAATTTCTCGATACTGCTTCTTGGAGCAGCTGGTACAGGAACCCACAAGGGAGAGGCAACTCTCAATTTAGTCCTGAGTGGAGCACAGGATCTGGTCCAAGAGATAACTATAACAGGACCGCTTGGAAATAATGACCATAATACAATAACATCTAACATTCCTGTGGTGGGAAGAACACCTCAAGAACCCAACACTGTGACATTTAATTTCAGAACTATGCAAAAATGAGGGGGTTAGTTAACAGATTAGAAGGTGGTACAGTGACTAAATTGAAATCCCTGCAAGCTGCATGGACACTTTTCAAAGACACCATAATAGTCGCTCAACTTAAAATGTATGCCCCAAATTAAAAAACAGTAAAAGAACTAAAAAAGAGTCACCATGGCTTAACCACCATGTAAACAGCGGTTCTCAAACTTTGAGACCGCGACCCCTTTTCCAGCTGCGTGGGCGGGGCACAACCCCTCCAGTCCCCCCCGGGGGCGGGCTGCTGGCGACGCTCTGCCCCCCCTCCAACGGGCTGCCGGGTGCGCCCCGGTCCTCTGTCCCCGCCGCGGGCCCCGGTCCCCCCTCCGGCCGGGCGGGCTGCTGGGTGCGCCCCGGTCCCCCCTCCCCGCGGCGGGTGGGCTGCCGGGTGCGCGCTGGCCCCCTCCTCCCCCCCCCCCCCGCCGCGGGCGGGCTGCCGAGTGCACGCCCCCCCCCCCGGCCCCGTCGCCGCGAGTTGCGGCGGCAGGAGCTCGCGACCCCCCGGGGGGTCGCAACCCCCAGTTTGAGAAACCCTGATGTAAAAGAAGCAGTGAGAGATGAAAAAAGCATCTTTTAAAAAGTGGAAGTTAGATCCTAGTGAGGTAAATAGAAAGAAGCATAAACTATACCAAATTAAGTGTAAAAAATGTAATAAGAAAAGCCAAAAAGGAGTTTGAAGAACAGCTAGTCAAAAATTCAAAGGTAATAACAAAATATTTAAGTACATCAGAAGCAGGAAGCCTATTAAATAACCAGTGGGGCCCCTGGACTAGTGAGATACAAAAGGAGCCCTTAAAGATGAAAGTCATTGCAGAGAAACTAAATGAATTTTTTGCTTCGGTCTTCATGGCTCAGGATGTTAGGGAGCCATCTCCCAAACCTGAGCCGTCTTTTCTAGATGACAAATCCTGAGGAATTGTCACAGATTGAAGTGTCACTAGAGGAGGTTAATTACAGTAAACCCTCGATTTAACGGACCTCGATTTAACGGACTTCGGATACAACGGACAAAATTTCTGAGCAAGTCTGATGCATTCCTGATCCATTTCTGGCGGGCTGGCTGCCGGCTCCCGCCCGGGTCCAGGCAGCGGGCGGGCTGGCTGCCGGCTCCCGCCCGGGTCCAGGCAGCGGGCGGGCTGGCTGCCGGCTCCCGCCCGGGTCCAGGCAGCGGGCGGGCTGGCTGCCGGCTCCCGCCCGGGTCCAGGCAGCGGGCGGGCTGGCTGCCGGCTGCCGCCCGGGTCCAGGCAGCGGGCGGGCTGGCTGCCGGCGCCCGGCTGCCGCCCGGGTCCAGGCAGCGGGCGGGCTGCGGAGCTGTCGCCCCGACACTGTGGTGTGCGGACTGCTGCTCAGACAGCTCTTTTTTTTATTATTATTATTAAATAATGGACTTTTTGATTTAACGGACACCCCCTCACCCGAATTAGTCCGTTAAATGGAGGTTTTATGGTAATTGATAAACTCAACAGTAACAATTCACTGGGACCAGATTGAGTTCTGAAAGAACTCAAATGTGAAATTGTGGAACTATTAAATCAGCTTCTGTACCCAGTGACTAGAAGATAGCTAATGTAGAGCCCCTTTTAAATATTGGCATTAGAGATGATCCTGGCAATTACAGATTGGTAAGTCTAACATCTGTACTGGGCAAATTAGTTGAAACAATAGTAAAGAATAAAATTGTCAGACACAGAAAAACATTAATTGTTGGGCCAAAGTCAACATGGTTTCAGTAAAGGGAAATCATGTCTTTCTAATCTATTAGAGTTCTTTGAAGAGGTCAACAAACGTGGACAAGGGGGATCCAGGGGACATAGTGTACTTAGATTTCCAGAAAGCCATTGACAAGGTCCCTCACCAAAGGCTCTTATGTAAATTAAGTTGTCATGGGATAAGAGGGAATACTGAGAATGGGTTAAAAGACTGGGAACAAAGGATAAGAATAAATGGTAAATTTTTAGAATGAAGGAGGGTAACTAGTGGTGTTCCCCAAGGGTCAGTCCTAGCACCAATCTTATTCAACTTATTCATAAATGATCTGGAGAAAAGGGTAAACAGTGAGATGGCAAAGTTTGCAGATGATACTAAACTGCTCAGGATAGTTAAGGCCAAAGCAGATTGGGAAGAACTTTAAAAAGATCTCACAGAACTAAGTGATTGGACAACAAAATGGCAAATGAAATTTCACGTGGATAAATGTAAAGTAATGCACATTGGAAAAAATAACCCCAACTACACATACAATATGAGGAGGACTAATTTAGCTACAACTAATCGGGAAAAAGATCTGAGTCAGCGTGGCTAGTTCTCTGAAGACGTCCACACAGTGTGCAGTGGCAGTCAAAAAGGCAAACCAGATGTTGGGAATCATTAAAAAAGGGACAGAGAATAAGATGGAGAATATCTTATTGCCCTTATATAAATCCATGGGGTGCTCACAACTTGTATACCGCGTACAGATGTGGTCTCATCTCAAAAAAAAAAGAGATACAGGCATTAGAAAAAGCTCAGAGAAGGGCAACTAAAATGATGAGGGGTTTGTAACAGGCCCATATGAGGAGAGATTAAAGAAGCTAGGACTTTTCAGCTTGGAAAAGAGGAGACTAAGGGGGGATATGATAGCAGTATATAAAATCATGAATGGTGTGGAGAAAGTGAATAAGGAAAAGCTATTTACTTGTTCCCATAATATAAGAACTAGGGGCCATTCAATGAAATTAATGGGCAGTAGGTTTAAAACAAATAAAAGGAAGTTGTTCTTCACACAGCACACAGTCAACCTGTGGAACTCCTTACCTGAGGAGGCTGTGAAGGCTAGGATTATAACAGGGTTTAAAAGAGAACTGGATAAATTCATGGAGGTTAAGTCCATGAATGGCTATTAGCCAGGATGGGTAAGGAATGGTGTTCATAGCCTCTGTTTGTTGGGGGTTGGGGAGGGGTGGTGGTGGTGGGGGAGAATGAATGGCAGGAGAGACACCACTTGATCCTTACCTGTTAGGTTCACTCACTCCCTGGCACCTGGTATTGGCCACTCTCAGTAGACAGGATACTGGGCTGGATAGATCTTTGGTTTGACCCAGTACGGCCATTATGTTGTTCTCTATTCTGTAGTTTTATAGATCTCAGATCTTGTCTGTGCAAAAGTTGCACCAGTTTAACTAAACTCATTTGATTAAATTAGGCAAGCATTGTATGTGGATTCATTTAAACTCACTATATCTATTTGCAGTAGGTGCTTAAGTATGGATTTAAGATCCTAGCTTTACAGAACCCAAATTAGAAAACTTTCACCTAGTGAAAGTGGAAAATGGTTAATGAATTACAAGTAATGTTACTGGAATAAAATTTAAATGTGCACCGTCTGATTAGTGGCTGTTAGGACCGGAAGACATTGTGACGGGCAATCACTAGGAAGTGTAGTTACGCTTCTAAGTCAACTCCAGGGGAGTGCATAGTGATGCTATGAGATTGACCTTGCTGTTATCTGTGTGTTTGGGAACAGTTCCCACTGTTCCCAGCTGTGTGAGTGTTTACCCCGTCTGTGTGAGAATGAATGCGTGGGAAACCAAATGGGGAAACTGAGGCGGGACAGCGTGTAACCAATCAGCTTGTTGCTTGCAAATGAGACATGAGTATGTATGAGATGCAAATGTGTGAGTGTACTTAAGCCCACTCCCGTATTTGCTCGTGGGCTCTTACGACCTGGCAATGGCTCTGAAGTGCTAGGTAACCCTTTCTGCGGTCGCGCTGATCAGAATCGGGCCCCTCAGCGCCTATTTGAGGGACCGAGGCCTTCTAATAAACTCATCTACTTTACTTAACCACGTGTGTGCGCCTTGTCTCGCAAAATCCAAAGTACCTCACTACATTTGGCGTCACGACCAGGATTTTGCTGACACAATGCCCCGGTGGTCGAAGGTTAGGGTCGCAGGGCAGCAACCGCTGGCCCTGCAGCACACGCCTGGATGGCCCTCTGCGGAGCGATGGGGGCCTGTGGCATGCATGGTGGCTTGTATCCCGGAGCAGCTTGTAGCGGGGTTGCAATGAGATAAGCCCCCTGCAACAATGGCGCAGTAGAGCAGGGCAGGGCAGACGACCCCCACAGGTGGCCGAAGGCAGGGGAAGTAAGGCAGCGGCTGCCGGCCCGGCAGCGCAGACCAGGATGGCCCCCAGTGGAGCGATGGGGGGGCCAGCTGTGCATGTGAGTGCCGGTCGTGAGCCAGCTGGTGGTCTGGGACGGAGCGGCGCGCTATGGGTGAGTGGCGTGGGTGTGTCTACCTGGCTCCGAGCCCAGGAAGGGAGTCTCTGCAGCTGCAGAGGCTCTAGAAAGTAGAAAGCAGAATCGGTCCCAGGCGAGTGGAGGCTTCTGCAAGGGCAGAAGGTAATAACAGGCAGGATCGGGCCCAGGCTGGGCGGGCTGCCTACAGAGCGAGAAATAAAACCGGATGGAATCTCTGGAAGCAGTGATTACGTGAAAATTGGCAGCAGAAAGATTCTTGGACTGAGAGTAACCTTGAGAGAAACAGCACGTCGATAGAGTGAAGGGGGAAGTTTTACTCTGTAGTACCTAGAAATGCAGCTCGAGACATGGGGGGCCATGGAGGGACCGCAGCGGTGCGGGAGGCCACAGCGACATGGGAGACCATGGTGAAGTGCGGTAGAGTGTGTTGTCAACAGACGCCAGAAGGCAGGTGCGAAGCCCGTTTTAATTAGGTAGGAGCAAAAGCCCGTTCCGTTGCCTAGGTCAGGATGATTACAGCAGCCCATTAAGGGACCCTGGGACCTGAGATTGGTAACATCTGAAGTTTCTCCCCAGCCTCGGGGAGCGGGAAGGTCTACCCCGACCCCGTGCTCAGTATCAACCTGGGGGGGGGGGAAGTTGAGAGAATCATATTGTGTTTTTAAAAATGTGTTATACCTTTAAGGGTTTGGGCCAACAGCCAAATGTTATCAGTTGGCCGGCAGCCCAGAAGTAGAGTGTCAGCAGCTGTGTTCCACCCAGCAGCCCCCCCTCTTTCCTAAGCGGGGGGAGGAGGAAGAGAAAAAAAGCGGAAAGCAGTCTGATTTTAAAGATGGTGCTAAAGGAAAAAAAATCGATTGCAGAGCCCAGCTTTACAGTACTGATAGCGTGTGGGGGGGGGACAAGGCTAATAATATCTTTGTCTCTGAGTTTGTGAAGCCACCTGGTTGCAGGCAAGACCTGGCAGCAGACAGGTGTGTGGGTGAACTGGCTACTACCCTCCAGCAGTTGGAATCCATGTGGGCAAGCGCCAAGATACAAACGGAGGGGCGCCCCATGGAGGCACAGGGCCGGAGTCTCGCCCTAGCCTGCATGGTCCTTGCCAAGAGTCAGCCTGGCAGGGCCCGGAGCCAAACGGCGTGTGAATGCAAGTACATCAGCTGCCAGACGAGATGGAGGAGGACCTGGTCCAATTGTTGAGTCCGGGCCAGGCTCTCTGGATGTGGGCACGACCGCACACCTCTGGCTGGCCAACGCCAGGGTGTGCTGCCGGTGGCCCGCCTTGTTTTGTTTGTCTTTTTGTTTGCAGAGTTAACCCTTGACTCCCTGGACGGGTACAGCAGAGATGAGAAGCTGGATGCTATGGCCTATGGGAACCAGGCGGCTGCCTTCCCCGACGTGGGAGGCAGAGACCGCTTTGTAATCTGTGCTTGTTCACCTCCTTTCACAGGTGCAAAGCGAGGCAACAGCGATCGCGGAGGCCACTCTCCCCCCGTACCTGGCCAGTGTCTGATGGGCTGCTCCAAGACGGAAGCAGAAGTTGTAGTCATCTAAGAAGCAATGGGGGGAGGGGGGAGCTAGTGTCAGCTTTGAGTATTTGTGTTGTTTTGTGGTTGGTTTTGTGTGTGTCTGGGTAGGGGGCCAGGAGTCAGGGGAGGCCTCAGGTGCCTCTGATGCTTGTCTCCTTCACCCTCCCTTTCCTTGTGTGTGCGCAGAGGAGAGAGGGGGCACCTTGGTACTCAGTGGCCCCGTTGTTTGTGTTGCCCTCTTGTTCACTGGAGTCTGTCAGAAGCGTGGGGAGGGATGCTAGGACCGGAAGATATTGTGACGGGCAATCACTAGGAAGTGCGGTTACGCTTCTAAGTCAACTCCAGGAGAGTGCATAATGGTGGTATTATCTGAGAATGACCTTGATGTTATCTGTGTGTTTGGGAACCAGTTCCCAGCTGCATGAGTGTTTACCCCGTCTGTGTGAGAATGAATGCGTGGGAAACCAAATGGGGAAACTAAGGCAGGACTGCGTAACCAACAAATGCTGACCAATCAGTTTGTTGCTTGCTATTAATGAGATGAGTATGTATGAGATGCAAATGAGCATGGGTATATCTGTGCTGACACCTCTTTGGGTTGGGCTTCCTCCTTGGGCTTCTACATCGCCCGCGTGTGTCAGTCATCTTGTATTGCGGCCGTGCTGGCAGATAAGCCCCCCAGCACAAAATGCCGCCCCCTCCAATAAACTCACCACTTTCCAACTAGCCACCTGTGTGGGACCTCGTTTCTCCCGGCAACGAGATAAGCCCCCTGCAACAATGGGCTTTAAAGAATTTCATCCCTAGGGGGCGTCAGAGGTGAGATTTGAAAAATTTTCGATTCTTACCCTGATTAGGACCCTAAAGCCTATAACTGTACCAAATTTCAAGTCTCTAGCTGAAACGGTGTGGAAGGAGTAAGGGAATGTACACACACGCACGCATACACCATTTGACTTTTATATAGAGAGATATAGGTAATAAAAGTTACCTGTATAGCTTTATACTATATATAATATATGTGAGGTATAAAATAAAAGTTTTATTGGACCAACTTCTGAAGATATTGCCTCATACCACCTTGTCTCTCTAATATCCTTGGGCTGACATGGCTACAGCTACATGCTTGCATCTGACGAAGTGGGTATTAGCCCACGAAAGCTTATGCTTCAATACTTTATTCTTTAAGGTGCCACAGGACTCTTGGTTACCTTCACAATAGCTGTTTGTTTATTTTGATGTGAGAAAGTTCACACACAAGCTTATAGCAAAATACCAAAAAATATTCATTCAAAACACATTTACAACAAGGAGTCCAGATCTGTTAGTCTTTAAGGTGCCACCGGACTCCTTGTTTTTTTTTGTGGATACAGACTAAGACGGGTTATATCCCTCCCTCCCCCACCAAGTACATATAATTATTTCAGGACAAGCTTGTGTGTAGGCCAGCTGATACTAAAGCAGCTGTTTGAAAAGGGATTCTCTCTTATTTGCATATCAAAGGACCCAAGGGGAAAAGTTAATTACTGTTGAACTGAGTTAGTGATTTCCAACTGAGATGCTTACAATTATGAGATTTTAAGTTAGGCTGTCTTTTAAATAACATATTAATATTAAAATCAAATCACTATAACCTGCAAACCATAAGAAATATGGGAATATGAATACAAACTAAAAGCCTCCAGAATGATACTGTCCTATGAATGTTTATTTAACAATGACTACAATCCAGAACCTAGCAATTTTAAGAGTACAGGATTTTACACAGTTGGGATACCTGACTTCCTCAAATCTGAATAAACATTGTCCAAGTTGTATATTTGCCCTGATCTTCATGCTTCCAATTATCTACTTCACGCCACACGCAATAGACTTCTTAATGAGTGCATAATCAAAAGAGGGGCTCTTCAAGCCCTCTTGGCAGACTTGATCTGTTGGCCCCATAAAGGTGGAAACTAAGTCAGACACAGAGTCAGGACACCTCCCTATCTGTTGGCCTTCCTCTGATCAGTCAGACTGAAGTGACAACATCAGGAAGCCACTCAGCTGCAACATCTCTCTTCAAATGATAAAACCGGAGCTTCTGGAAGCATGATGCAGGAAACAGAGGACATCCTGGTATCTTACTAGTTCTGATGCACAGCCTTGAGAAGCACCATCACAAAGAAGTTATTATGAATGTGTCAACTTGGCATTTCTTCAGAGGATTCAGTAACACCACTACAAAGTTCTCTAGTACCATCTAATTCTTCATACAAATATCTTGCAGATGCCTAGGCAGTGCAGCACTTATTTTACAACTGCTTGCTAATTCCTACACTATCTCAAATTTGTTCTAAGATTAACTTCTGTTTTACTGTTGCAACATATGACTCCAAGCAGTTAATACACAGAGATCAGTCTCTTCTAGAGCAGGGGTCTCCAAACTTTTTTGATCATGCACCCCAGCAGAAAAAAAATTTTGAACACGCACCCCCACGGGGAAGCCCCTCCCTAGCCCTGCCCCCATCCACTCCCTCCCACTTCCTGCCCCCGACTGCCCCCCTCCTTGTTCCCTCCTGGGACCCCCACCCCTGACTGCCCCCCCGTACCATAGCCCTATATAAGCCTTCCTGCTCCTTGACCCCTGACTGCCTCCTCCTTGTCCCCTGGCCTAACTGCCCCCCTGAGGCCGGTTCCCCCATGGCACCTGGCTCCTAGAGCTGGGGTTGCAGCCATGGCGCCCAGGTCCTGGGGCTAGGGCTGGTCCCCACCGCAGCACCCGGCCTATCGGTAGTCTCACACACACCCTGGGGTGCGCGCACCCCAGTTTGCAGACCACTGTTCTAGAGAGACAACAGGACTGGAGATTCAGGAAACTTTGAGCTACCCTTTAAACATCATTTGAGTTATGACCTTTAGATCTACTGTTTAATGGGGTGCTTCAGGAGAAAGTACCAATCTCTCATTATGTAGCTTAATACGTTTTGGTTAGCTGAAGAGGGAAATACATTTTCAGCACTTACCAGACATCTGAGTTTAACTGCTTTGCTTGAGAAGAAATTGTTGCAAGTCATTATGGAGAGCTCCTGTTTTTAAAATACAGCTGTTAACTATTAAATCCTCAACCTCTTCAAAAGGGATTAAACCAAAACTGAAGATTGCTCCTATTTCCTACAAAAAGTGGGTTATGGTACAACAGATGAGCTAAGCACTTCAAAAGGGAAAATCATCTCAAGCCTAAAGACCTGCTGACACTATGATCCAGGACACTAAAACATTGTCTGATCTCCCATTTCCATGAGTTCACTACAAGGACACCCAGAAAGTTCAAATAGCTAGGATTCTTCTGACCTGATTTGACCATTTTGATTATAAGACACTTGAGACCACTCAGGTTTAAATTTCAAACATTCAAGTTTTTTCCAGTTACAAATGAGTTTCAAACAATTTTTAAAAATCTATAAACTATGAACTAGCTTCCTATTAACCTTGATTATATCCTCACCCTTTTTAAAATTTGACTTGGAGCCTGGTCATTGTGACCTGATACAGTAATTAAGATAACCCTTTGATCTTCTACATAAAATTTCAGCCCCAAAAGTTAATTCTCACCTACCTCTAAGTTGGAGACAAAAAGCTGGAACTCCACCTCAACAGCAACAACCATATAATGAATAGTGATTACTGTAACATAGCAACAGGCTGCCACTGTTAGTTTAACTTGTTCATATTCCACTACCTGCTGCAATGTGATCTGACAGTTATGTACTCCTACCACTTCCTTTCACCCTAATCCAATCACACTTGCAGCCAACATACATCTGTACATTGTTGGCATTCCTTTATAACTGACCAAGACTGACAGACTAATAATTCACTATTTATGGAAAGAATTCCACTTATTTATAGAGTGGAGAATTCTCAATATTCATTTCAGTTAACGGTAGAAGTTATATTTAGCCCACCTGAGCTTTCTGGTGTTCTTAATGCTATAACGGTTATACAGCTATTCCAGATCATTTTCTACAGAAAATGGGAATGCTGCTCTGCAAAGTGAATGCACCAAAACCTCCTCCTATACATCATCCCTATTTAAGGTGTGCAGGTTGGGAAGAATATCTTGGTATTAATTACAATGCAGTTTCATTAAGAAAGCAGACAAAAAAAGATTTGGGGGTCATTGTGCATAATCAGCTGAACATAAGCTTCCAGTGTATCACTGTTGTGGCAGAGTGGGCTTGACCCAGCCTGCCGCCCCTTTAAGAGGGGGGAAAAGCCCTCTGCAAACCTTCCTCGCAGGATGGCTAATTAGCCACCTGGCTGGCAGAGCAATCAATTGTATGGGTTGCACCTGGCAGCCTCCTCTGGGGGATATAAGGCTGCCAGGAAGGAAGCCCAGGGTGGTGGTGGCATGAGCTATTCAGAGCTGCGTGTTAAAGAGCTATTCAGAGCTGCGTGTTAAAGCTGGACTATATAGAGTCTGTAGAGCTGTAAACTGTAAGCTGAACTATATAGAGTCTGTAGAGCTGTGAGCTGTAAGAGCTGTAAGTTGTATAAAGCTGTATATATTGGTGGTGGGGTCCTGCACTGTTAATTAAAGAGCACTGTTTGGAGCAAAAAAGGGTTCCTGCCTGTGTTCCTGAGAGGGGTGAGAAGGCGGTCCGTCACACTGTGGACAAAAGAGCTAATGTGATCCTTGGACATATAAACAGGGGAATCTCAAGTAGAATTAGAGGTTATTTTGCCACTGCATTAGGCAATGATACTGTGTTCAGTTCTGTTGTCTACAATTCAATAAGGATATTGATAAATTGGAGAGGGTTCAGAGAAGAGTATGAGAATGATTAATTAGAAAACATGCCTTATAGTGAGATGCAAGGAGCTCAATCTATTATCAACAAAGAGAAGGTTAAGGGTGACACATTTACAGTCTAAGTCAGGGCTCTCCAAACTACAGTCCGCGAGCTTGATTTCTCCAGCCCGCCAGCTGAGCATGCACGTGGAGCAGATTCCCGGTGCCTAGTAGCTGCCGGCGCTGAAACAGCAAAGCTGGGGGCGTGGCAGTGGCTGTGACTCTATTGTAAACAGGGGAGGAGCAAAGGGGGTGGGTCATGCCAAGCAAGCATGTGAGGAAGCCCTGTTCCACCGTGCCAGTTGCTTCCCGCAGCAGAGGAGTAAAGAGGTGAGTGTCCCTGCGGGCAGCAGCGGGGTGGGGGGTGGGGGGCAGAGGATGGTGGAGGGGGCGGGGGATGGTGCAGCACTGGTGGTGAGAGCGGGGGAAGGAGGAGGTGATGGCGCCTGGGGGGTCAGGAGATGGCATGCAGTGGTTGTGGGCGGGGGGGGATGGCACGTGGTGGTTGGCGGGGGAAGAGGGAGGGGGGCCAGAGGATGGCGCAGTGACGGTAGTCAGCGGGGGAATGGCACGTGGTGATCGGTGGGGGAAGAGGGAGGGGGGCCGTCGGATGGCGCGGCAGCGGTGGTTGGCGGGGGATGCAAGGCCGGAGGATGGCGGGTTGCAGCAGGCAGCTGGGCTGAGGAAAGGCTCACCATTCTGCCAGACATGTCCGACTTTTTAGATCTTAATTGCCGTGGGGGGAGGATTTTTAAATAGTAAGAAATGTCCAGGATTTTACAGGCCGGGAAGGAGGCTGCAGAACTTCTGAGCCCTGGCAGCAGGAGGGAGCCCCGGAGCTGCCTCTGCTGTTGGGAGCCAATGAGAGGGAGAGGAGGGGGGAAGGGAAAGCCCATACTGATGCTGCCTCCGCAAGTCCCCAGCAGGACCGAGAGGCTGGAGGAGGAAGCCCCAGAGCTGCGGTAGGAACTTGGGTCTGCAGGAGGGCAGGGCTGGGCTGCAGGGCAGAACTAGAAATCCGGATCCCGGGCTGCCTTGGCTGGGGTGGAAAACAGTCAGTCCCCAGCCTGGTCGGAGCCTGGGCTGCCTCGGCCATTGGGGAGGCGGAGGGAGAGGGAGAGAGGGTGGACTGAGGGCAGCCGGCAGGAACAGAAGCCCCCAGGGCCAGGGGGGAGACGCTGGAGGAGGAACCCTGGGGAACTGCAGCAGGAGCTTGGGGCAGCAGGAGGGCAGGGCTGCAGTGCATAAGTCCTGATCCCAGGCTGTCTCAGCTGGGGTGAAGACAGTCAGTCACTGCCTAGTCAGAGCCTGGGCTGCCTTGGCTGTTGGGACCTGTGCAGAGTGCAAAGCCAAATCCCCCTGCTGTCCAAGCAGTCTCTGCCACGCGCACTGTGGTGTTGCTGCTGTGGGCTGTTAAACGCTTTCCATGCCAGCCCAGAAGTGGCTGTATTTCAGTGGCTTTGTATCTTCAGGCGACCATGGGTTCACAGGTGCTATAAAAACCTGAGAGTTGTTGGTATTGGGGGAGGAGGGGGAATCACCCTCTAAGCCTCAGTTTCCCCATCTGTAATGGGGACAGTGTGCTCTTAAGGGCATGGGGGAAGACTCTATGAAGCTGGATGAACGCTGTGTGGGGGTGGCCAAGAGAGTGAAAATCCTGTCACTGACTGAGCAGCATCCCTGTCCTTCCACTTCCACTCCCATTGCTTGCTAAGGCAGGATAAGTCCCAGCGTGAGCTGCTTGAACAGATTGTCTGTGTATCCTGTTCTTTTCCACCTTTCCACCCAGGTGAAGGTGCTGAATTCTCCTGGGGCCATAGGGCAGCTTGGCTGTGATGAGCACACACAGCACCACATGCAGACACTCAGCCTGGCCTCAGATCAGCAGGGAGGAGTCCCAGCAGGGGCAGCTGCTTCTACAGGGAACTCCGGGACTGCAGTCTGCAGCCCCAGAGTTCTCTGTCCCTGGCAGGAGCGGGGCTGCAGCTTCTCTCTCCCCTGCTGGGCAGCAGGGAGAGAAGCCGCAGGCCCTGCCTGCCGGGGAGTGGGCCCCCCCCCATAACGCCACCTCGCATTTAGCGTGATGGGATTTCTTGGATCCCATCAGTCGCGTTATAGCAGGACTCCACTGTATTTTGCATATGTTAATTTTTTTCCACAGTTCCTTTGGCCCACAAAGCCCCTTGAAAAATCTAATATGGCCCTCGACTCAAAGTTTGGAAACCCCTGGTCTAAGTAGTTACTTGGGGAACAAATTTCTTCCATGTAGCAGAGAAACTTCCAGTGGTTGGTACTTAAAACTAGACAAATTCAGACTGGAAATAAGATGTAAATTTTTAATACTGAGAGTAATTAACCATTGGAACAGTTTACCAGCTCATGATGGACTCTCCATTACTATTTTTAAATCAAAACTGGATGTTTTTCTAAAAGATCTTAGCCAAATTACCAGGAGGAAGGCTGAGCTCCAGGAGAAATCACATACATGCAGGATAAGAAAGCAAGATCTTTTTCTTGCCATTGCAATGTTTAAGCATCCCATAACTTAAGTGGTCAAGGATAATGAAGGATCTTCGATTAGGTATTTAAAAAAAAACACACCACCTTAATTTCAAAAACCTGTTAAGGTTGCTAAGTGTCGCACCCTTTACAAAGCCCAAGCACTTAAAAGTAAAAATAGTTAGGAACATTGTTTCATATTCAAAGAAATACACATTTTATCATAACTGACAGACTAATGCACTTGTTACACATTTCAATATCTAAATATTTTCTTCCAAGAGATACTCAATGACTACTTCTCCATAATGCAGCACCTGTGGCTAGACTGAAGAAACAGCAGTTCAGCAGACTTCCACTGCACAAATGCTTAAGGAATTTTTAGACACAAGTAAGAACTCTCTCCACCCCATTTACTTTCAGAGCTTCTTGAAAGAGAAGGCTGCGGATTCAGCTTTTTCAAAATGGGCTCAAAAACAGGAAATAACTGGGGTTCCCAAACTTGGTTCTGGCAGGCCATGAGACACTGTTTCCCAGCCAATGAGAGCTGGGGGAAGTGGTGACCCTGCTGTGTAGCTTATTTAAATCCTATGAACTAGCTACTAAAATGCCATTTACAAATGTTTAACTACAGTACTTCAGTCACAAAAGGGGAAACTTGGCTGTGCAATTACTTTTGCAAGCAGAGGTCAACCAAGGACCCACTGAAATACAAGGGCTACTTATGTCCTTGCTTTTGGGCTCAAAAACAATCCCATCCTAACAGCAATTCCACGGCTAGGCACACAGCTTCTACAGTGGACCTCTGTGGGGAAGTGATATCCTAAAGGAGACCTGGATGATACCTGACAGACATTTGTCTAGGAACCTAATTTGACTGAGTTGTAAAAATAGGAAGTCAGATTAATTTGAGGAAAGTAATTTCTAAAGAACAGAGAGAAGCTAAAGCAGCAAACTGTTTTACCTGACTGTTTTAAAGTTAAATGCCAGGGCAATAGACAATTCTAGCCTCATTGTAGCAACAGTAATCATTCTTAAATGTATGAATTATTTTTAAAAAAGGAAATCAGATGACGCTATAATATTGAGAGCCTCAACTACAATTTTAAAGCATTAGATATCTCAGTTTCAAAGCAGCTTCAATATGATTTTTTGCTTAGGGCACCTTTCAGAGACTCAAAATGCTTCGTAAAGGGGCATAAATATCATCTCCATTTTACAGATGAAGACACTGATGTACAGAAAGTTTAGGTGATTTTATCTGCGTCCTGCCACAAGTCAGTAGCAGTCAGGAATACAACACAGATCTTCCATCAGTGACTATACGCTAACTGCCCTGTAAGGAAAGTTTCTAGGTTCTTGCATAGCTCCCACCACTGTGCTATCTGAAGTGACAGGCCCATTAAAAAGTTTAAGAACAAGATTTAGAACAACAGAATTCAATTTCACAATTTAACGTATCAGCTTTACAACTTCGAACCAAATTCTCAATGGTTTAAGGAGGAGCTGAAGTTTATTTAGGTGGAAACAACCACTTATGAATGTCAACAGTGCCCTGCAGTTTGGACTACATGTGTCCACTACACGGCAGATGGGAACTAAAATGTTCCTAGTGACAAAGAGTCCTGTGGCACCTTAAAGACTAAGGTGCCACAGGACTCTGTCACTTCTGCTATTCCAGACTAACACGGCTACTTCTCTGACAAAATGGTCCTAGTTCATGTTAACATTCCTCTTTAAAGAGGTGTCAGTTCCTACCTCAGCATCCACACAGGGCAGTTACAGCACAAGCACATTAGTGCACACACAGCAATTTGCACCCTTGGCTCAAACTTCAGGCTGTACTGACAAGTCAGACCTGATTATACGGTTTCCCTTTTACAACCAGTTGATCACCCACCTGGAGAGGCAGTGTGGAGTCAGTTTTCAAATTCTAATCTTGGCTAGGCCACAGACTCGCTGCCTGGACTTGGGCAAATCGCATTACCTCTTTGCCTCAGAGTAGCCATCTATAAACCGAAACACTTACCCACCTACCCCACAGGGGTGCTGTGATGATTAATGTTTTAATGCTTTGTACATGTTACAGCACAATAAAATGACCATTATATCAAGTTAGTTCAATGAGCAGCAATACATACAAATTGATCCTTTTAACAGTAAGAATATTAAGCACTGGAATGAATTATCGAGGGAGAGGGTGGAATCTCCTTCCTTAGAGGTTTTTAAAGTCAGGCTTGACAAAGCCCTGGCTGAGATTATTTAGTTGGGGATTAGATCCTGCTCTGAGCAGGGGGCTGGACTAGAACCTCCTGAAGTCCCTTCCAACCCTGATATTCTAGGATTCCAAGCTACTAACAATTCAGGAGGATGTCTAAGATGGTATAGGAGGCACTGACAGTCATGAAGTGAGCCCAATAACTTCTGTTTGGCTAAAACATAGGTTCCAGAAAGGCCTCCAGTCTGGAACGGAAATCAAGAAATGGAGATTCCATCACTTCCTTTGTAATTCATTCCAATGATCAATCATCCTCACTCTTTCAAAATGTCTTTCTTGTTTCCAATTTGAATTTGTCTGGCTAGTTTCCAGCCATTGATTCCTGTTATGCCTTTCTAAGCTTGATTAAAGAGCCTTTTAGTATCAAGAATTTTCTCCCCATGAAGGTACTTCTACTTTAAAACATTATGTTTTGCTGATGTCCCTCCTCCCAAAGGACTGGGGGAGAGAGACTAGTGAGTAAGAAAAGAGTGGATTGGACTAATACTCTGGTTTCTCTTCAGATCGTATAAATCTTTTGCCTTTTATTTTTGCTTTTAGTTTAGTTACTGTTTGAGTATTGGTTTTGTTAACACCTGTTTAACACATTCATGATAGCTTTTCTTTCAAATGTTATAGGAAACTGATACTCCTAGTTTTTCAACTGTGAGGTTCTAAGAGACTGAGCACAACCAATCCATCAAGTGGGGGCTGAGAAAGCTTGCATTCTAGTTTCCTAGTCTCCACGAAATTGTGCAGAAAAACCAGGAAACATGTTACATTCCTTTGATATATCCAGAGTAACAAGTGGATATTAAAATAAAGGATGTTCGGACATTCTTTAGACATCATTAAAAAACCAAGGTCACATTGAGGTTAGTTCAATCTGATGGGGTTAACATCCTGATGTATGAGACAGCAACTCCCCCTTTATTAACTTGCTGGTATGGGAAAGAAACCAGAGCTTTTCTTGATCTTCTGCTCACAAACCATAAAGAAGTATGGTTCTTTAGGATGCAAAAGTGGATGGGAACCTAGGAGGCAGTGACCAGGAGATAATCGAGTTTAGGATCCTGACACAGGGAAGAAAGGAGCGCAGCTGAATACAGACCCTGGACTTCAGAAAAGCAGACTGACTCCCTTCAGGGAACTCATGGGCAGGATCCCCTAGGACAGGGGTCGGGAACCTATGGCTCGCGAGCCAGATGTGGCTCTTTTGAGCCTGTCATCTGGCTCGCGGCGCTGCTGTGACGGCTGGGGGGCGGGGGAGGCGGTGTGGCGCGGCTCTGAAAGCAAAGCTGGGGGGCGGGGGAGGCGGTGTGGCACGGCTCTGAAAGCGAGGCTGGGGGGCGGGGGAGGCGGTGTGGCGCGGCTCTGAAAGCGAGGCTGGGGGGCGTGTCGCTCCTCTCCTTCCCTCGCTGGAGTTGGGTCACAGCAGCGTGACCCAGCGAACAAGTAAGCACGGGGGGGGGGGGAGCCGTTTGCCAGGGAGCATGGAGGGGAGGCAGGGCTGGGAGCGGGGATAAGCCGTTTGCCAGGGAGCATGGAGGGGAGGCTGGGCTGGGAGCAGAGATAAGCCGTTTGCCAGGGAGCATGGAGGGGAGGCTGGGCTGGGAGCAGAGATAAGCCGTTTGCAAGGGAGCATGGAGGGGAGGCTGGGCTGGGAGCGGGGATAAGCCGTTTGCCAGGGAGCATGGAGGGGAGGCTGGGCTGGGAGCGGAGATAAGCCGTTTGCCAGGGAGCATGGAGGGGAGGCTGGGCTGGGAGCGGGGATAAGCCGTTTGCCAGGGAGCATGGGGGGGAGGCTGGGCTGGGAGCAGAGATAAGCCGTTTGCCAGGGAGCATGGAGGGGAGGCTGGGCTGGGAGCGGGGATAAGCCGTTTGCCAGGGAGCATGGAGGGGAGGCTGGGCTGGGAGCAGAGATAAGCCGTTTGCCAGGGAGCATGGAGGGGAGGCTGGGCTGGGAGCGGGGATAAGCCGTTTGCCAGGGAGCATGGAGGGGAGGCTGGGCTGGGAGCGGGGATAAGCCGTTTGCCAGGGAGCATGGAGGGGAGGCTGGGCTGGGAGCGGGGATAAGCCGTTTGCAAGGGAGCATGGAGGGGAGGCTGGGCTGGGAGCAGAGATAAGCCGTTTGCCAGGGAGCATGGAGGGGAGGCTGGGCTGGGAGCGGGGATAAGCCGTTTGCCAGGGAGCATGGAGGGGAGGCTGGGCTGGGAGCGGGGATAAGCCGTTTGCCAGGGAGCATGGAGGGGAGGCTGGGCTGGGAGCGGGGATAAGCCGTTTGCAAGGGAGCATGGAGGGGAGGCTGGGCTGGGAGCAGAGATAAGCCGTTTGCAAGGGAGCATGGAGGGGAGGCTGGGCTGGGAGCAGAGATAAGCCGTTTGCAAGGGAGCATGGAGGGGAGGCTGGGCTGGGAGCGGAGATAAGTCGTTTGCCAGGGAGCATGGAGGGGAGGCTGGGCTGGGAGCGGAGATAAGTCGTTTGCCAGGGAGCATGGGGGGGAGGCAGGGCTGGGAGCGGGGATAAGCCGTTTGCCAGGGAGCATGGAGGGGAGGCTGGGCTGGGAGCGGGGATAAGCCATTTGCCAGGGAGCATGGAGGGGAGGCTGGGCTGGGAGCAGAGATAAGCCGTTTGCCAGGGAGCATGGGGGGGAGGCTGGGCTGGGAGCGGGGATAAGCCGTTTGCAAGGGGGCGTTGGGGGGAGGCTGGGCTGGGAGCGGGGATAAGCGGTGTGGGGGAGAGACCGGGCTGGGTGGGTCAGTTGGGGGGGGGAAGCACGTTTGGGGGGGGGGAAAGAGACCGGGCTGGGTGGGTCAGTTGGGGGGGGTTGGAGGAAAGGAGGTTTGGGGGGGAGAGACCGGGCTGGGTGGGTCATTTGGGGGGTGGGTGGGAGGGAAGGAGGTTTTGGGGGGAGAGACCGGGCTGAGTGGGTCAGTTGGGGGGGTGGGAGGGAAGGAGGTTTGGGGGGGGGAGAGACTGGGGGGGAGAAGAGAGTGGGCTGGGCAGGTCAGGCAGGCGGCAGGACCCTGGCTGGCAAGGGGGCAGTGGGGGAAACCCCAAAGCAGTGCAGGGCTAAGGACTCCACCTGCCACTGCTTTGGGATTTCCCCTGCTGGCCCCTTGCCAGCTGGGGTCTCAGCTCCCGTTGCCAGCCTGGGCTTCGGGGGAGGAGAGCGGAGCCGGGGCAGGAGGCGAGGCAAGGCAAGCCGGGGGAGGGGGGCAGTGAGAGCACGGCCGGAGCCGGGGGAGGGGAGCGCGGCCGGAGCGGGGGGAGGGGAGCGCGGCCGGAGCGGGGGGAGGGGAGCGCGGCCAGAGCGGGGGGAGGGGAGCGCGGCCAGAGCGGGGGGAGGGGAGCGCGGCCAGAGCGGGGGGAGGGGAGCGCGGCCAGAGCGGGGGGAGGGGAGCGCGGCCAGAGCGGGGGGAGGGGAGCGCGGCCAGAGCGGGGGGAGGGGAGCGCGGCCAGAGCGGGGGGAGGGGAGCGCGGCCAGAGCGGGGGGAGGGGAGCGCGGCCAGAGCGGGGGGAGGGGAGCGCGGCCAGAGCGGGGGGAGGGGAGCGCGGCCAGAGCGGGGGGAGGGGAGCGCGGCCAGAGCGGGGGGAGGGGAGCGCGGCCAGAGCGGGGGGAGGGGAGCGCGGCCAGAGCGGGGGGAGGGGAGCGCGGCCAGAGCGGGGGGAGGGGAGCGCGGCCAGAGCGGGGGGAGGGGAGCGCGGCCAGAGCGGGGGGAGGGGAGCGCGGCCAGAGCGGGGGGAGGGGAGCGCGGCCAGAGCGGGGGGAGGGGAGCGCGGCCAGAGCGGGGGGAGGGGAGCGCGGCCAGAGCGGGGGGAGGGGAGCGCGGCCAGAGCGGGGGGAGGGGAGCGCGGCCAGAGCGGGGGGAGGGGAGCGCGGCCAGAGCGGGGGGAGGGGAGCGCGGCCAGAGCGGGGGGAGGGGAGCGCGGCCAGAGCGGGGGGAGGGGAGCGCGGCCAGAGCGGGGGGAGGGGAGCGCGGCCAGAGCGGGGGGAGGGGAGCGCGGCCAGAGCGGGGGGAGGGGAGCGCGGCCAGAGCGGGGGGAGGGGAGCGCGGCCAGAGCGGGGGGAGGGGAGCGCGGCCAGAGCGGGGGGAGGGGAGCGCGGCCAGAGCGGGGGGAGGGGAGCGCGGCCAGAGCGGGGGGAGGGGAGCGCGGCCAGAGCGGGGGGAGGGGAGCGCGGCCAGAGCGGGGGGGGGAGGGCGCGGCCAGAGCGGGGGGGGGGAGGGCGCGGCCGGAGTTGGGGGGGAGCGCGGGGGGGGGCTATTATATGGCTCTTACTAAAATAAATTTCCAAATATTTTGTTTTCATGGCTCTCTGAGTCAAAAAGGTTCCCGACCCCTGCCCTAGGAGATGAACATGAAGGGGAAAGGAGTCCAGGAGAGCTGGCTGTATTTTAAAGAATCCTTACTGAGGTTGCAGGAACAAACCATCGCGATGTGTAGAAAGAATAGTAAATATGGCAGGTGACCAGCTTGGTTGAACAGTGAAATCCATGCTGATCTTAAATGCAAAAAAGAAGCTTACAAGAAGTGGAAGATTGGGCAAATGACCAGGGAGGAATATAAAAATATTGCTCAGGCATGCAGGAGTGAAATCAGGAAGGCTAAATCACACCTGGAGTTGCAGCTAGCAAGAGATGTTAGGAGTAACAAGAAGGGTTTCTTCAGGTATGTTAGCAAAAAGAAGAAAATCAAGGAAAGCGTGGGCCCCTTACTGCATGAGGGAGGCAATCTAGTGACAGAGGACATGGAAAAAGCAAATGTACTCAATACTTTTTTTGCCTCTGTCTTCACGGACAAGGTCAGTTCCCAGACTCCTGCACTGGGCAGCACAGCATGGGGAGGAGGTGACCAGCCTTTTGTGGAGAAAGAAGTGGTTCAGGACTATAAAGAAAAGCTGAACGAGCACAAGTCCATGGGGCCAGATGCGCTGCATCCGAAGGTACTAAAGGAGTTGGCGGATGTGATTGCGGAGCCATTGGCCATTATCTTTGAAAACTCATGGTGACCGGGGGAGGTTCTGGATGACTGGAAAAAGGCTAATGTAGTGCCCATCTTTAAAAAAAGGGAAGGAGGAGGATCCAGGGAACTTCAGGACAGTACCTAGAAAAATCATGGAGCGGGTCCTCAAGGAATCAATTCTGAAGCACTTAGAGGAGAGAAAAGTGATCAGGAACAGTCAGCATGGACTTACCAAGGCCAAGTCATGCCTGACTAACCTAATTGCCTTCTACGATGAGAAAACTGCCTCTGTGAATGAAGGGAAAGCACTATTCCTTGACTTTAACAAAGCTTTTGATACGATCTCCCACAATATTCTTGCCAGGAGGTTAAAGAAGTATGGGCTGGATGAATGGACCATAAGGTGGATAGACAGCTGGCTGGATCATCGGGCTCAACGGGTAGTGATCAATGGCTCCATGTCTAGTTGGCAGCCGGTATCGAGCGGAGTGCCCCAAGGGTCGGTCCTGGGGCCAGTTTTATTCAATATCTTTATCAATGATCTGGAGGATGGTGTGGATTGCACCCTCAGCAATTTTGCAGATGACACTAAACTGGAATGAGTGGTAGATACACTGGAGGGTAGGGATAGGATACAGAGGGACTTAGACAAATTAGAGGATTGGGCCAAAAGAAATCTGATGAGGTTCAACATGGTCAAGCACAGAGTCATGCACTGAGGACAGAAGAATCCCATGCACTGCTACAAACTAGAGACCGAATGGCTAGGCAGCAGTTCTGCCGAAAAGGACCTAGGGATTACAGTGGATGAGAAGCTGGATATGAGTCAACAGTGTGCCCTTGTTGCCAAGAAGACTAACCGCATTTTGGGCTGTATAAGTAGGGGAATTGCCAGCAGATCAAGGGATGTGATTGTTCCCCTCTATTCGACATTGGTGAGGCCTCATCTGGAGTTCTGTGTCCAGTTTTGGGGGCCACACTACAAGAAGGATGTGGAAAAATTGGAAAGGAAGGGCAACAAAAATTATTAGGGCCTAGAGCGCATGACTTGTGAGGACAGGCTGAGGGAACTGGGATTGTTTAGTCTACAGAAGAGAAGGCTGTCAACTACCTGAAAGGGAGTTCCAAAGAGGATGGATCTAGACTGTTCTCAGTGGTAGCAGATGACAGAACAAGGAGTAATGGTCTCAAGTTGCAGTGGGGGAGGTTTAGGTTGGATATTAGGAAAAAACTTTTTCACACGGAGGGTGGTGAAGCACTGGAATGGGTTCCCTAGGGCAGTGGCAGAATCTCCTTCCTTAGAGGTTTTTAAAGGTCAGACTTGACAAAGCCCTGGCTGGGATGATTTAGTTGGGGTTAGTCCTGCTTTAGGCAGGGGGTTGGACTAAATAACCTCCTCAGGTCCCTTCCAACCCTGATATTCTATGATTCTATGAAACTCTCCCTCCATTTCCAACCTGAAGGGAGGGTGTCTCAGGTGACATATTGGACAGAATAAAAGCATACAGCACAGCTTTTCACGTGCTACTCAATGTTGGTTAGTAACTGGTTAACACTGTTGAGAATCAAAATACTGACAGGGTAAACCATAGAAACTCTCAGTATACAAAAAGTCAAGCTACTATAGGTCCTTCCAATTGCAATTTTAATTTACTTCTCAGTAGTGAATCTTTGAGAGATAAAAACAGATACTGATGTTGCCCATCAGAACTATTAAACTGCAGGTTAATCATTGCACTGTACCTGACAGTTTCCTTTACCAGTCAAAAGTCAAATGAAGACTTAAGTTCAGACTGCAGAACTGTACCCTCGGAGTGAAGTGGGGTATAAATTGAAATATTTATTTGTGGTGCTACTAGCCCCAGATGTCAGACTCTACTAGAGCTTAGGGAAGAATACCAGTGGACAGGTAAGATAAAGAGATGTGTTGCAAGGGGAACAGGGAAAAGCAGAGGTGGCAGTAACAGAAAAACCGAAGAAAGTGAAAGCGAGAGTCAAAAGTGTCTACCCGAAAAATAGCACATCTTAGAGAAGCCACACTACCTCCCAAAAAATCCCATTCAGGCATTAATGAGTGGTATAAATAATAGGAAGGAGCTAGCTACCCATAGTAAAACACAAAAATGGACCATATCTGTAAAAAGTGTTATCTATTTTACACCATTTTGAGACAGGTCATTTTTTAATTAACCCTGAAAGATGGCTTAACCCAGGGGTGGGCAAACTACCCATCCGGCCCCTGCCCGGAGGCTGCCCCCCCGCTCCCCCCCAGAGCCACCACATAGTGTTGCAGCTGCGGCTCCCGCCTCCGCCGGAGCTGCACCATGTGCACAGGACTCTGCGGGCTGAAGTCGCGCGGGCAGCACTCCAGGGGTCAGGGCTACACGATCGGCCCCTCCCTGGCGCCGTGCTGAGTGGACGGCACTCCGGGGCTGGGGCTGCACAATCGGCCCCTCCCCCGGAGCTGCGCCATGTGCACAGCACTGCGGGGGCCAGGGCTGCGTGCTCCCCTCTTACCAGGAGCAGCGCCACGAGGGTGGCACTCCAGGGGGCTGGGGCTGCACACTCCCTCCCTTCCCCCAGAGCCAGGCCCAGCACTTACGGTAAGGGGGTGGAGGAGGGTTGGGGGGGTTCCTTGGAGGGGGCAGTCAGGGAGCAGGGTGGGTTAGATATGGGGTGGTGTTCTGGGGTGGTGGTTAGGGGCTGGGAGGGTGGATAGTGGTCACGGCAGTCAGGGAACAGGGAGCAGGGGAACTGGGTAGGGAGTGGGGTCCTGGTGGGTGGTTAGGGGTCTCTGGAAGGGGCAGTCAGGGGACAAGGGCAGGGGTTGGATGGGTTAGGGATTCATAGGGGGAAGGAAGTGGGAGGGGGGAGGATTGGGGGCAGGGCCTTCCCTATCCGGCCCTCTATATAATTTTGTAAACCCAGTCCGGCCCTCAGGCCAAAAAGTTTGCCCACCCCTGGCTTAAATAGATAGCAAAAACTTCTAATTTGAGGTTAGAAAGAATCTTAGTTTGTTTGGGTGTTTTGTTTCTTTAATTTAAGAAGTGATCATCCATTGCTAAGTCAATGGCTCAAGAACACCCCAGTGAGGCTAACCATAAGTCACTGATATCTGCTGTTTCTGATAGCCAAAGAGAAATTAGGATAGTTCTTAGCAAATATATTTCCACTTCACAAAACACCATTACTTTTGGCAATGGAAAAGTATCAAAGGAGGCATCAAGTTCTGAACAGATCATAAAGACTGACTTCCAGTGATCACCTCTAATTTTTCTCACACGTGTGGAATGAATTTTGTTACGTGCACCAATATGCCAAAATTCATGTGGTAGAGCTGAGGCCAAGAGGTTTGGAGTGTGGGAAAGGGTTCCCCCTAGCTCTCTCTCCCCACAGCAGCACCTGGGCTGAGGAAAGGGGGTTGGGGCACTTCTCCCCACCATGGCAGCTCCAGGGCTGGGCCCGCAGGGTTGGTGTCCCTCCCCCACCTGGGTTCAGGACGGGCCGCCCACAGGTTCAGACCTGGGTTTGGGCTGCCCCAGCAGGTTGAGGGCCGGGCTAAGTTGGAGTGCGGGGAGGGGCTCCCTTGCTGCACCAGCCCCCTGGGTGGCCTCCCTGAACACCTGCACATCGCTAAGAAAGCTGCTGTTCAGCCGCATGGCTTACAGGGAACTTAGCTGACCTCTCCCCTCCTCCCCACCACTCCTTGAAGGTACTTCTCAGAGCTTTAAATCTGATATTACTAGGCTGATATGGGGAAACTGGTACAACTGACTCCTATTGCAGCTACGTGGTGGATAGAAATGTATTGTTTATTTAACTTTCACTTTGAAGTGTTTCAAGCTACACAGAGGTACAGAACTACATGTGCAAGGAACCACTGGAGTTCTCTCTGGGGCGGAGAACCTCATACAGCGAAAACACAACAGGGTTAGGAGGTAAAATTCTGGAACACGCCCCCTTAGTCTCCAGAGCTAGCAAAGGAGTACTTTCCACAGACACTGGGAGATACTGATGATTTTTTAAAAGTCAAACTGCCACAACACTTCCTCTCAAAAATATTTAAAAAAAAAACCAAAAAAAACCCACAAAAACCAGTGCAAGCAGGGATTTTACTCCAAAAAGTCAAAACCAGAAACTCTATGACGTCTGTCTGCTAGGGACTTTGCTAATAATGCTATTGATTTTGTGTGGAAGGCAATGAGCTACTATGGTGATTGGCAGCAGTATAAAATCTAAAGACATAGATAAAAAGAGCCATTGCTGAAAAGACATTTAACAATAATAATAATAAAAAAGAATGCAGAATATGGCTAAATACACTGTATGTAAAAATGCAGAGCATACTGATACATTACAACTCACTGGACAAATCTGAAGAAATGCCATGGTGCATGATACTCCTTAGAATTAGCAGAACAAGGTGGTTGAGGTAATCTCTTTTATTGGACCAACTTCTGTTCGTGAAAAAGACTATACTTTTTTTGATCTACACAGAGCTCTTCATCATGTCCAGGAAAGGTAATCAGAATGTCACAGCTAAACAAAAAGGTGGAACAAATAGTTTAGCATAACTGGTAAACGCATACTGTAAAAGACAATTCAACGTGAAGTGGCCAGGTAACACCTCTGCAGTCACAGAACAAAAAAGGGGGGTGAATGGGTTACACATTACTGCAATAAGCCATAAATCCACTGTGTTGATTAAATCCATGATTTTTAGTTTCTAGCAAAATTATGAATTTAAGATCCCAGGATCATCGTTTGAAGGAGCTGTGCAGGTTTCCTCTGAGGATGAGGACTGAGAGGTCAGACATGGAGTCATCGCTTTGTGAAAAGTGTTTGCCCATAGATGATATGGTGCTGGTCTTATTTTTCAGTAACCTTGTTTCACAATGTGAATTACAGAAGACAAAAAGCTTTTTGTTAAATTGAGAACTCAATGTAACCAGACTCTACTCTCACTCAAACAACAATCTTATCATACAGCTGGATTTTGCTGCCATTGCTTTGAGCATATAGCTTTTGATTGCTCTTCCAGACTTCTTACTAGTATCACAGCTACTATGGACCCTATTTATGTAAGCACTTAAAGAAAAATAAGAGGCAGACATAAAATACACACATGTTCACCAACTTGTTTTACTACAGCAGTAAAAATCACAAGTCAGCAAAAGAAAGGGCCCCACTTACAGGGTTATCAGAATCTCAGCGCAAGCTTTGATTCCTCTTCTCAGCTTGCCATCCATCAGAAACATATATTAGATTAACTTAAAGGAAGAAAATAAAATTCTTTCAACATTAAAAACCCAGTTGTTTGAAGTGAGTAGCCAAAAAAATGAAATAAATGGAAGACCCGCTCTTTTGAACAGATTGTAGGTTCATACAATCCATCTGGTATCCTCTTTCCTGAAGTAAATGTTACCTGGTGCTTCAGAGGAAAGCAAAACCTTCAGCGCATCAGGCCAGTTGTGCAGAGAAACAAGAGAAACTACTGCCCTTCTCTTATCGTAGAAAGCTTCAAATAAAAATTAAGTTCAGCTATAGTATTTAATCCCAATCTCAATAGCCACATTGGGAAGTAGTAATTCCTTCTCTCTAAAATTAAATTAATGACCAGTAAATTTAATCTAACTCTGCCATTGCTTGGTCCCAAGCTCAAGATGTGAAAGGAGGAGGGTTTTGCGTTGGGCTAGCAACCCACCATGTAAAAAACGAATGCTACAGAAACTTCAACCAAATCTTCAGCTAATGGAGAAAAATGGTTGGCGCCTTATGCTCCACCAGGAGTGAAGAGGAGAAGAAGAAGAAATTTAATCTAGTGATTTAATGTGTACAGATGAAAAATACAGTATGATGCACATTCAACAGGAACTGACATATGAGTCAGAAAACAGATCCCACAATTCCAGGACCTTATCTCCAAACAGCAGTCTAATACCCAGTGTTTCAAAGAAAAGAGAACCACTATAATGCACCTACCCAATTACAGCTGTACATTGGGTAGAGCAGGGGTGGGGAACCTTTTCTCCGCCAAGGGCCATTTTGACAACTATAATGTAATCCGCTGGCCACTCTCCCCCCCCCTCCCCCCAAGCCCAGGCTGGCAACAGGAGCTGAGACCCCAGCTGGCAAGGGGCAAGCAGGGGAAACCCCAAAGCAGTGGCAGGCAGAGTGCTTAGCCCTGCACTGCTTTGGGGTTTCCCCAACTGGCCCCTTGCCAGCCAGGGTCCTCCCCCACCCCCCGACCCGCCCAGCCCGGTCTCTCTCCTCCCCCACCCCCCACCCCCCGACCCGCCCAGCCCAGTCTCTCTCCTCCCCCACCCCCCACCCCGCCCAGCCCGGTCTCTCTCCTCCCCCACCCCCCACCCCCCGACCCGCCCAGCCCGGTCTCTCTCCTCCCCCACCCACCCCCCGACCTGCCCGGTCTCTCTCCTCCTCCCCCCCCGACCCGCCCAGCCCGGTCTCCCCCCCCCCCCCCCCGTCGGCTCCCCGCGGCTCCTCGTTTCGCCGCCGGGCTGAGGGTGGCCGCGCGGCGCTTCCCGGCCCCAGCGCGCAGCCGCCCCCGGCCGGCTGGAGCACAGACCTGCCCCCGCGCGTCCCTGGCCAGCGGCTCCCCGAGGCGTTTCCGGACTCTTTGCTGAGCGCGGAGCCGCCCCATGCCGCCAGGCGGGGGGGGCTCCGCGTTCAGCGAAGGTGCCGGGAAGTGCCTGGGGGAGCCGCCCCCGCCTGGCGGCCCGCGCGCGTCCCTGACCAGTGGCTCCCCCATGCGCTTGCCGGCCCCAGCGCGGAGCCGCCCCCGCCTGCCGGCCGGAGCGCAGAGCCACCCCCGCATGTCCCTGGCCGGTGGCTCCCCCAGGCGCTTCCTGGCCTCTTCGCCGAGCGTGGAGCCGCCCCGGGCCGCCGGCTCCACGTTCGGCGAAGGGGCCAGGAAGCGCCTGGGGGAGCCGCCGGCCAGGGACGCGCGTGGGCCGGATGGAAGGCTTTGGCAGGCCATATAAGGCCCACAGGCCGGAGGTTCCCCACCCCTGGGGTAGAGGAAGGAGATTCTTTCCCCAACCATAGGCTAAAGACCTGAAAGAGAACATGAGAGAATAAGATGAAATACCCTTTTTTCAATTAGAATCATAGAATATCAGGTCATCATTTAGTGCAATCCCCTACTCAAAGCAGGACCAATCCTCAACTAAATCATGCCAGCCAGGGCTTTGTGTAGCCTGACCTTAAAAACCTCTAAGGAAAGAGATTCCATCACCTCCCTAAGTAATTTACATTTACTAGACAGCAGTTCAAATACATTAAACACACCCCTCATCCTTCCCCAGTCCTAATAACTAAATAAGGACCAAACTGAATGAATGACAGCTTCATGTGACTTAGTTTAATAAAGGCATCAATCCAGAATTCTGTGACCAAGTAAAATATGGCCATACACTAGATGCTGCCTAAAACTATCAAAACACCAGCAGCCCCATTTGTGTTATGAAGACCATGATTATGAATAGAGTGTAATAATTCCCATCAAGCTATCAAAAGATAAAAGCTTCAGAGGTCAAGTGCAGAATTAAGTTAACTGACAAAAGGAGGATCGAGTCTGGCTACCTTTATACAAAACAATACATACAACTTTACTGCCCTTCACCAGTGGCTCTCAACCTTTCCAGACAAAGGTACCTCTTTTCAGGAGTCTGATTTGTCTTGTGTATCCCCAAGTTACACTTTAAAAACTACTTGGTTGCAAAACCAGACATAAAAATACAAGTGTCACAGCACATTACTACTAAAAAAAATGGCCTACTTTCTCATTTATGCCATATAATTATAAAATAAATCTGGAATATAAATACTGTACTCACATTTCAGTGAATAGTATATGAAAGCAGTATGAACAAGTCATTGTAAGTATGACATTTTCGTTTGCACTGACGTTGCTAGTGTTTTTTATGTAGCCTGTTGTAAGAACAGGCACATATCTAGATGAGTTGATGTACCCCTAGAAGAGCTCTGTGTACCCCGGGCTGAGAGGGGAGAGAGTGCATCCCCCCGCCCCACACACACTCCCCTCCCCGCCAGCAGCACCGCGACCGGCGCGCTCACCCCAGCAAGCGCAGAGGCGCGGCCAGACTCCTGCTCCCCTCCAGCCCCACATGCTGCGCCCTCCCCCCGCGCACCGATCGCGCCGCTCCCCACCGGCCTAGCGGCTCCCCGAGCCCCGGCCCACCTCTCTCACGTCCTGCAGACACTCCAGCACGGCCAGGTTGTTGGCCCAGCTGTGCTTGGGGCAGACGCGGCTCACGTCTTCGCGGCAGGCGGGCTCATCCGCCAGCTTCCACCCGCCGCTGGAGCCGCCGCCGCCGCGGGGCCCCCGCCCCCCGGCGCCCGGCCCACCCGCCAGGACCTGCGCCTGGGCGCCCTGGCCGGCCGCCCCCAGGCCGGCCCCCGCGGCCGCCGGCTCCGCGGCCGAGAGCGAGAGCGAGAGCGAGACGAGCAGCAGCGCCAGCGGGCCCGGCCAGCGGCTCCGGACACGTCCGCACGGCGCCATCTTGGATCCGTCACCCTCCAGCCTGCCTGCCCCGCCCACGGCACGCAGCGCGTATGCACGCCGCCACGGCATGACGCCACCGCGCACCAGGGCGGGGCCTCTACGGCTCTGGCCAGACCCGCCCCCAGCACAGAGACACGCCCCTTTCTCTGGCGCGGGCGGCGTGCGCGGGACCCTCCGCCAGGGGCCCGGGGCTGGGACTCCAGCTCCACCTCCTGCCGCTGAGGGTCTCGGACCCAGAGCTCCCGGCCCCGGCCCCTCTGACCCCGCCTGCGGTGCCCGGGTCCCGTTCCTCGCACTCCCCTCATCCTCCGCCCCGAGTCCGGGGACCTCCCGACTATTCCCCCCTCTCCCCTGGCCAGCTCCCACCTCCCTCCACCCCCCACCCCCCACCCCGTGTCCTGGGACCCCCGGACTATTCCCCCCTCTCCCCTGGCCAGCTCCCACCTCCCAGATCCCTCCGCCCCCCGGGACCCCTGGACTATTTCCCCCCACTCCCATGGCCAGCTCCCACCTCCCAGATCCCTCCACCCCCCCCCCCCGTGTCCTGGGACCCCCGGACTATTCCCCCCACTCCCCTGGCCAGCTCCCACCTCCCGGATCCCCTCCACCCCCCCTCCGTGTCCTGGGACCCCCGAACTATTCCCCCCACTCCCATGGCCAGCTCCCACCTCCCGGATCCCCTACACCCCCTCCCCATGTCCTGGGACCCCCGGACTATTCCCCCCACTCCCCTGGCCAGCTCCCAGATCCCCTCCATCCCCCCCCTCCGTGTCCTGGGACCCCCGGACTATTCCCCCCACTCCCCTGGCCAGCTCCCACCTCCCAGATCCCTCCACCCCCCGTGTCCTGGGACCCCCGGACTATTCCCCCCACTCCCCTGGCCAGCTCCCACCTCCCAGATCCCCTCCACCCCCACCCCCACCCCCGTGTCCTGGGACCCCCGGACTATTTCCCCCTCTCCCCTGGCCAGCTCCCACCTCCCTCCACCACCACCACCCCGTGTCCTGGGACCCCCGGACTATTCCCCCCACTCCCCTGGCCAGCTCCCACCTCCCAGATCCCTCCACCACACCCCACCCCCGTGTCCTGGGACCCCCGGACTATTCCCCCCACTCCCCTGGCCAGCTCCCACCTCCCAGATCCCTCCACCACACCCCACCCCCGTGTCCTGGGACCCCCGGACTATTCCCCCCACTCCCCTGGCCAGCTCCCACCTCCCACATCCCTCCACCACCACCCCCCGTCCCCTGGGACCCCCGGACTATTCCCCCCACTCCCCTGGCCAGCTCCCTGATCCCCTCCACCACCACCACCACAGCCTCCCCCACCCCCGTGTCCTGGGACCCCCGGACTATTCGCCCCTCTCCAGTGGCCAGCTCCCACCTCCCAGATCCCTCCACCACCACCACCACCCCCGTGCCCTGGGACCCCCATACTATTCGCCCCTCTCCAGTGGCCAGCTCCCACCTCCCAGATCCCCTCCACCCCCCCTCCGCGTCCTGGGACCCCCGGACTATTCCCCCCAATCCCCTGGCCAGTTCCCCCTCCAAGATCCCCTCCACACACACCCCCGTATCCTAGGACCCCCGGACAATTCCCCCCACTCCCCTGGCCAGCTCCCACCTCCCAGATTCCCTCCGCCCCCCCCTCCGTGTCCTGGGACCCCCGGACTATTCCCCCCACTCTCCTGGCCTGCTCCCACTTCCCAGCTCCCCTCCACCACCACCCCGTGCCCGGGACCCCCGGACTATACCCCCACTCCCCTGGCCAGCTCCCACCTCCCAGATTCCCTCCGCCCCCCCTCCGTGTCCTGGGACCCCCGGACTATTCCCCCCACTCTCCTGGCCTGCTCCCACTTCCCAGCTCCCCTCCACCACCACCCCGTGCCCTGGGACCCCCGGACTATTCCCCCCACTTCCCTGGCCAGCTCCCACCTCCCAGATCTCCTCCACCCCCACCCCACCCATTGTCCTCGGACCCCCGGACTATTCCCCCCACTCCCCTGGCCAGCTCCCACCTCCCGGATCCCCTCCACCCCCACCCCACCCCGTGTCCTCGGACCCCAGGACTATTCCCCCCACTCCCCTGGCCAGCTCCCACCTCCCGGATCCCTCCACCACCCCACCACCCCCGTGTCCTGGGACCCCCGGACTATTCCCCCCACTCCCCTGGCCAGCCCCCACCTCCCGGATCCCTCCACCACCCCCCACCCCCGTGTCCTGGGACCCCCGGACTATTCCCCCCACTCCCCTGGCCAGCTCCCACCTCCCACATCCCTCCACCACCCCACCCCCCCGTCCCCTGGGACCCCCGGACTATTCCCCCCACTCCCCTGGCCAGCTCCCACCTCCCAGATCCCTCCACCACACCCCACCCCCGTGTCCTGGGACCCCCGGACTATTCCCCCCACTCCCCTAGCCAGCTCCCACCTCCCAGATCCCTCCACCACCACCCCCCGTCCCCTGGGACCCCCGGACTATTCCCCCCACTCCCCTGGCCAGCTCCCTGATCCCCTCCACCACCACCACCACCACCACAGCCTCCCCCCCCCCCGTGTCCTGGGACCCCCGGACTATTCGCCCCCCCCCCCGTGTCCTGGGACCCCCGGACTATTCGCCCCTCTCCAGTGGCCAGCTCCCACCTCCCAGATCCCTCCACCACCACCACCCCCGTGCCCTGGGACCCCCGGACTATTACCCCAACTCCCCTGGCCAGCTCCCACCTCCCAGATCCCCTCCACCCCCCCTCCGCGTCCTGGGACCCCCGGACTATTCCCCCCAATCCCCTGGCCAGTTCCCCCTCCCAGATCCCCTCCACACACACCCCCGTATCCTAGGACCCCCGGACAATTCCCCCCACTCGCCTGGCCAGCTCCCACCTCCCAGATTCCCTCCGCCCCCCCTCCGTGTCCTGGGACCCCCGGACTATTCCCCCCACTCTCCTGGCCTGCTCCCACTTCCCAGCTCCCCTCCACCACCACCCCGTGTTCTGGGACCCCCGGACTATTCCCCCCAATCCCCTGGCCAGCTCCCACCTCCTGGATCCCCTACACCCCCCCCCCCCGTGCCCTGGGACCCCCGGACTATTCCCCCCACTCCCCTGGCCAGCTCCCACCTCCCAGATCTCCTCCACCCCCACCCCACCCCACCCCGTGTCCTCGGACCCCCGGACTATTCCCCCCACTCCCCTGGCCAGCTCCCACCTCCCGGATCCCCTCCACCCCCACCCCACCCCGTGTCCTCGGACCCCAGGACTATTCCCCCCACTCCCCTGGCCAGCTCCCACCTCCCGGATCCCTCCACCACCCCACCCCACCCCCGTGTCCTGGGACCCCCGGACTATTCCCCCCACTCCCCTGGCCAGCTCCCACCTCCCAGATCTCTCCACCACCACCCCCCGTGTCCTGGGACCCCCGGACTATTCCCCCCACTCCCCTGGCCAGCCCCCACCTCCCGGATCCCTCCACCACCCCCCACCCCCGTGTCCTGGGACCCCTGGACTATTCCCCCCACTCCCCTGGCCAGCTCCCACCTCCCACCTCCCTCCACCACCACCCCCCGTCCCCTGGGACCCCCGGACTATTCCCCCCACTCCCCTGGCCAGCTCCCACCTCCCAGATCCCCTCCACCCACCCTCTGTGTCCTGGGACCCCCGGACTATTCCCCCTACTCCCCTGGCCAGCTCCCACCTCCCAGATCCCCTCCACCCCCCCCCCTCCGTGTCCTGGGACCCCCGGACTATTCCCCCCACTCCCCTGGCCAGCTCCCACCTCCCAGATCCCCTCCACCCCCCCTCCGTGTCCTGGGACCCCCAAACTATTCCCCCCACTCCCCTGGCCAGCTCCCACCTCCCAGACCCCTCCACCCACCCTCCGTGTCCTGGGACCCCTGGACTATTCCCCCCACTCCCCTGGCCAGCTCCCACCTCCCAGATCCCTCCACCACCACCACCCCCCATGTCCTGGGACCCCCGGACTATTCCCCCCACTCCCCTGGCCAGTTCCCACCTCCCGGATCCCTCCACCCCCCCCGTGTCCTGGGACCCCCGGACTATTCCCCCCACTCTCCTGGCCAGCTCCCACCTCCCGGATCCCCTCCACCCCCCCCACTCCGTGTCCTGGGACCCCCGGACTATTCCCCCCACTCCCCTGGCCAGCTCCCACCTCCCAGATCCCTCCAATCCCCCTCCCCGTGTCCTGGGACCCCCGGACTATTCCCCCCACTCCCCTGGCCAGCTCCCACCTCCCAGGTCCCTCCAACCCCCCTCCCCGTGTCCTGGGACCCCCGGACTATTCCCCCCACTCCCCAGGCCAGCTCCCACCTCCCAGATCTCCTCCACCCCACCCCACCCCACCCCACCCCGTGTCCTCGGACCCCCGGACTATTCCCCCCACTCCCCTGGCCAGCTCCCACCTCCCGGATCCCCTCCAGCCCCACCCCCCCGTGTCCTGGGACCCCCGGACTAATCCCCCCACTCCCCTGGCCAGCTCCCACCTCCCGGATCCCCTCCAGCCCACCCCACGTGTCCTGGGACCCCCGGACTATTCCCCCCACTCCCCTGTCCAGCTCCCACATCCCTCCACCACCCCCCTCCCGTGCCCTGGGACCCTCGGACTATTCCCCCCACTCCCCTGGCCAGCTCCCACCTCCCGGATCCCCTCCACCCCCACCCCACCCCCCGTGCCCTGGGACCCCCGGACTATTCCCCCCACTCGCCAGGCCAGCTCCCACCTCCCGGATCCCCTCCACCCCCTCCCCCCCGTGTCCTGGGACCCCCGGACTATTCCCCCCACTCCCCTGGCCAGCTCCCAGATCCCCTCCACCCCCCCCCCCCGTGTCCTGGGACCCCCGGACTATTCCCCCTACTCCCCTGGCCAGCTCCCACCTCCCAAATGCCCTCCACCCCCCCTCCGCATCCTGGGACCCCCGGACTATTCCCCCCACTCCCCTGGCCAGCTCCCACCTCCCAGATCCCCTCCACCCCCCCTCCGCGTCCTGGGACCCCCGGACTATTCCCCCCACTCTCCTGGCCAGCTCCCACCTCCCAGATCTCCTCCACCCCACCCCACCCCGTGTCCTGGGATCCTCGGACTATTCCCCCCACTCCCCTGGCCAGCTCCCACCTCCCGGATCCCCCCCCCCGTGCCCTGGGACCCCCGGACTATTCCCCCCTCTCCCCCGGCCAGCTCCCACCTCCCGGATCCCCCCCCCCATGCCCTGGGACCCCCGGACTATTCCCCCCCTGTCCCCCGGCCAACTCCCACCTCCCAGATTCCCTCCACCCCACCCCCACCCCCACCCGTGTCCTGGGACCCCCGGTCTATTCCCCCCACTCCCCTGGCCAGCTCCCACCTCCCGGATCCCTCCCCCCCCATGTCCTGGGATCCCCGGACTATTCCCCCCACTCCCATGGCCAGCTCCCTCCACCCCCACCCCGTGTCCTGGGACCCCCAGACTATTCCCCCCACTCCACTGGCGAGCTCCCACCTCCCGGATCCCCCCCCCCCCGTGCCCTGGGACCCCCAGACTATTCCCCCCTCTCCCCTGGCCAGATCCCACCTCCCAGATCCCCTCCATCCCCCCCACCCCCCGTGTCCTGGGACCCCCGGACTATTCCCCCCTCTCCAGTGGCCAGCTCCCACCTCCCAGATCCCCCCCCCCACACACACACACCCCGTGTCCTGGGACCCTCCAACAATTCCCCCCACTCCCCTGGCCAGCTCCCACCTCCCGGATCCCTCCACCCCACCCCACCCCCGTGTCCTGGGACCCCCGGACTATTCCCCCCACTCCCCTGGCCAACTCCCACCTCCCGGATCCCTCCACCCCCCCCTCCCGTGTCCTGGGTCACCCGGACTATTCCCCCCACTCCACTGGCCAGCTCCCACCTCCCGGATCCCTCCACCCCACCCCACCCCCGTGTCCTGGGACCCTCGGACTATTCACCCCACTCCCCAGGCCAACTCCCAGCTCCCGGATCCCCTCCACCACCACCACCTGGCCAGGGGAGTGGGGGGAATAGTCTACCCTGGAGCCGACTCAGAGGATCGAATTCATAGGGGCCGTCCTGGACTCTACCATGGCAAGGGCATCCCTCCCACAGCCTCGCTTTCTGGCCATTCAGTCAGCGATCCATGACTTGCGATCCTTCCCTATGGCAACGGCTCGGGTGTTCCTCAGCCTACTGGGTCACATGGCGGCTTGCACGCATGTCACCCAGTACGCCAGGCTGCGGCTGCGCCCCCTCCAGTCCTGGCTTACGTCGGTCTACAGGTGGACCCTAATGGTAGAGGTAGAAAGACCCTGCTGTTTAAGGTCCAGCAGGTAGTCCAGGATGACTGGGACGGAAGCTTCCCTGGGGATGGTGTTGCGCTGCATACACCAAGCAGAGAAGCGGGTCCACTTCGCGGTATAGCAGAGGTAACAAAGAGTCCTGTGGCACCTTAAAGACTAACTAAAGTATTGGAGCATAAGCTTACGTGGGCTAATACCCACTTCGTCGGATCTTGTCCCGTTTGATCTTGATGAGCACCTTGTGGAGGAGCGGGATCGGAGGGAACGCGTAGAGCAGGTGACCCGTCCAGGGAAGGAGAAAGGTGTCTGTTAGGGAGCTGCCGCGGAAGGAGCAGAACTGGAGGCACTTCCTGTTCTGTCGAGTGGCAAAGAGGTCGATCTGGGGAAACCCCCACGGTAGGAAGATCGGCCGGATGACGTCTGGCCGGAGGGACCACTCGTGCGACAGGAACGATCTGCTGAGGTGGTCCGCTAACGTGTTCTGGACTCCCGGGAGGAAAGAGGCCACCGGGTGAATGGAGTGGGCTATACAGAACTCCCAAAGGAGAACCGCTTCCTGGCAAAGGGGGTTCGAGCGCGCTCCGCCCTGTTTATTGATATAAAACTGGGCTGTGGTGTTGTCTGTTAGCACCGCTACACAGTGACCCACTAGCGTGACCCTGAAAGCCTGGCACGCTAGTCTAACGGCTCTCAGCTCCCGCACGTTGATGTGGAGGCGGAGATCGGCCTCCGACCTGCGGCCCTGCGTTCTGAGTTTGCCGAGGTGGGCTCCCCAACCCAGAGACGAGGCGTCCGTTACTAGGGACATGGAGGGGCTGGGTGGGAGGAAGGGAACGCCCTGGCAGACAATGTCCTGATTTTCCCACCAGGCCAGAGCGTAGAGGGTAGCTCTTGGGATGGTGAGAAGGGCGTCGATGCTGTCCACGTTCGGCCTGTAGACCGACGGAAGCCAGGACTGGAGGGGGCGCAGCCGCAGCCTGGCGTACTGGGTGACATGTGTGCATGCCGCCATGTGACCCAGCAGGCTGAGGAACACCCGAGCCGTTGCCATAGGGAAGGATCGCAAGCCGTGGATCGCTGACTGAATGGCCAGAAAGCGAGGCTGTGGGAGGGATGCCCTTGCCACGGTAGAGTCCAGGAGGGCCCCTATGAACTCGATCCTCTGAGTCGGCTCCAGAGTAGACTTCCCCTCATTGAGGAGGATCCCCAAGCGGTCGAATATGCTTATGACAAGCTGCACATGCGTGCGCACTTGGTCCCTGCAGGTGCCCCGTATCAGCCAGTCGTCCAGGTATGGGTAGAGATGCACCCCGCGGCGGCGTAAGAACGCTGCTACTACCGCCATGCACTTGGTAAAGACCCTGGGTGCAGTGGAAAGACCGAAGGGCAGGACAGCAAACTGGTAATGTTCCCCTGCCACAAGGAAACGGATGTAGCGTCTGCGGGAGGGCTTTACGGCAATGTGAAAATAAGCGTCCTTCATATCGAGGGCAGCGAACCAGTCTCCCGGATCCAGAGAGGGAATGATAGTGCCCAAGGAGACCATGTGGAACTTGAACCTGGTCATGTGGCTGTTGAGTCCGCGTAGGTCTAGGATGGGCCGTAGGCCCCCTTTCTCCTTGGGGATGAGGAAGTAGCAGGAGTAGAACCCTTTCCCCCTGAACCCCTCTGGGATGGGCTCGATGGCTCCCAGCGAGAGGAGCGACCTCACCTCCTGTACGAGGAGTTGCTCGTGAGAGGGGTCCCTGAAGAGGGACGGGGAGGGAGGGTGGGAGGGAGGGTGGGTGGAAAGCTGGAGCGAATATCCCAGCTCCACCGTGCGGAGGACCCACTGGTCCGATGTAATGTCTGACCAGGCACGGAGGAAGTGGGACAGACGATTGCGGAAGGGAGGATCCAGGTGTCCGACTGGTGCTCTGCCCCCGGGCGCACCTTCAAAAGTTGGGCTTGGGCCACTGAGAGGGTTTAGGGGGCTGTTTGCCCGCCTGCCGTGACGAGGAGCGACGGCGGTTGCCACGCCCCCTTTGTTGGAAGGAGTCCTGGGGTGGGCGAGGAGGAGGATAAAACCACCTCCTTGGGGGTTGGAAGGGCCTTCTCTGGGTCACCGGGGTGTGCATCCCCAGAGTTTTGAGGGTCACTCTCTTGTCCTTAAAGGTCTGCAGGCGTGCATCCGTGGTCTCCGAGAAGAGACCCACGCCTTCGAAGGGAAGGTCCTGTATAGTGTGCTGCATCTCTGTGGGGAGGTTGGAGGATTGCAGCCACGCACTGCGCCTCAGAGTGACCCCCGATGCGACCGTTCTGGCCGCGGAGTCGGCCGAGTCTAGGGCCACCTGCAGGGAAATTCTGGCCACGTCCTTGCCCTGCTGGACAAAGGCCTTAAACTCCTGCTTGGCCTCCGGGGGAACAACACCCTCGAACTTGCCCAGTGAGTCCAAGGTGTCATAGGTGTGTCTGCTCAGGGGGGCCTGCTGATTGGCCACCCTGAGCTGCAGCCCACCCGCAGAGTTCACCTTTCTCCCCAAAAGGTCCGGCTTTTTGGCCTCCTTTGCCTTGGGGGCCGGGGCTTGCTGCCCGTGGCGCTCCTTATTGTTCACTGAGTCCACCACTAGGGGGGAAGGCTGAGGGTGGATATACAGATACTCATAGTCCTTGGCAGGAACAAAGTACCTCCTCTCCACCCCTTTCGCTGTGGGTGGGCTGGAGGCTGGTGTCTGCCAGATGGTGGCCATAGACCTTTTAATTGTATTAATGAAAGGCAGAGCCACCCTGGCCGGTCCGCCCTTGGACTGGATGCTCGCAACTGGATCGTCGAAATCCACCACCTCCTCCATGCCCTTGGCCACTGCCTTTAACAGGGCCTGGTGGGCGGACAAGTCCACAGGCGGTGGACTAGAGGATGACGTGCCCGCCACTGCCTCGTCCGGAGAAGAGGAGGAGTAATGTTCCGGTTCCGCCGGGCACGAGGGCACATCCTGCTAGGGAAGTGCGGCTGATGACGGTCCTGCAGCTGCGCCGTCCGCTCCCCCGACTGGTGGACGCCTGTAGTACCCCGGGCTCCGATGTGGCAACAGCAGAATGGGCTCCCTGGGCCTGTTGATACGCCCAAGGTGCCCAGGTGGGCCAGCTCGATGGTGCTGCGACCTGCTGACCCTGTATTGAGCGCGGTGAGGCCGAGGCCGATGAGGAGGTCCATGGAGCCGCCGAGCTCACGAACTGCTGCGTGATGGACGGAGAACCGTGCCGAGATCGGGACCAGGCAGGTTCTCTACGTCCAGAGCAGGAGCGGTGTCGGCTCCTGGAACGGTACAGAGATGGAGATCAGTACCAGGATGGAGCACGGTGCCGGGGTGATGACCGGTGCCGGTATGGAGACCGCCTCTTTGATGGTGACCGGTGCCGTGCTGGTGACCGGTGTCGGCTCAGAGAGCGGTGCCGGGAGTACGATCAGCGCCGAAAGTACGACCGGCGCCTAGATGGAGAACGGCGCCGGGACTCCTATCGGCGCCAAGACTCACCGGTGGTGAGACTGGGAGCGGTGCCGGGATCTACAGCGAGGAGACCTGGAACATGGTCTCGAAGCTGAGTGGTGCCGAGGCTGCGACCGGTGCCGGGATGCAGACCGGTGCTGGGAGTACGATCGGCGACGCGAGATCAACCGGTGCCGGGACTCCAAAGGTCTCACGGCCTCAGGCACAATCATGGGCGGCTTGCCTCTAGATTGTACCGGTCTCTGGGTCACCGGGGAGGCTGTTAGCGTGATCAGCTCCCTAGCAGCAGCAAAGGTCTCCGGAGTGGAAGGCAGGAGCTGCTGCTGCGCCGGCACTCTGAGGGGCGAGCTTACACGCACCGGACTCAACGGGGCCTGAGACGGTGCCGGAGTCAACGGTGCCGGTGCCGGCGGCTGTTGCCCTGAACGCTCCCTCACGGGATGCTGTTCTACGGGCGGCAGAGTTGGTGCCGTGATGGCCATCTCGGACCTCTCTCTGTGGGCCGGGGAGTGTGATCGGTGCCGAGGCTTCAGTCTGGGCCCTGGGACCGACAGTTTGGCGGGCGCCGCCTTTGGAGCGGGCTCCGGTGCCTCACCCAGGTCCAGTGCCAGAGCAAGAGCTGCCTCCATTAGGAGGTGCCGGAGGCGAGACTCTGTCTTTCCTGGTGCGAGGTTTGAAAGTCTTGCAGGTGAGCCTCCCCGAGGCACTTAAGGCAGTCTCCGTGTGGGTCGCCAACTGGCATAGGTGTCCCACACTTCTCACAGGGTTTGAATCCCGGAGTCTTAGGAGGCATAAAGCCCCAGGTGGGCAGGGGAGGAGACCTCCCTGCCCTTAACGACTATGTTAACTACAACTATAAACTACAAAAGAACAATCAACAACTAATCTACACAATAAAGCTAGGAGAAATGGAGATCCTGAAAGCAGAGCTCCAAAGTTCCAACAACCTACACGGGTGGTAAGAAGGAACTGAGGTGGGGGCTGGGTCGCAGGGGTACTTATGCGGCGCCATGGGGGTGCCACTCCAGGGGGCTCCCCGCTCGACCCAGCCTGTTGCTAGGGGAAAAATCTTCCGACAACTGTGCCCGCGGCGTGTGCACACCTAACTGGAATGCATATGAGCAATCACTCGAAGAACACTACTTGCACCTCAAACTCCTTTATCCTTCTTCCTAGAGCCACATAGTCTGCTGTGATACGCTTAAGGTCATTCTTGGCAGTATCATTGGTGCCCACGTGGAGAAGCAGGAAGGGGTAGTGATCTGAGGGCTTGATGAGTCTCGGCAGTCTCTCCGTCACATAGTGAATCCTAGCTCATGGCAAGCAGCAGACCTCTTGGTTTTCCTGGTCGGGGCGGCAGATACATGTCTCAGTCCCCCTTAGGAGGGAGTCACCGACCACCACCATCCGTCTCCTTCTCTTGGGAGTGGTGGTCATGGAACCCACATCCCTAGGACTGTGCATCTCATGCCTTCCAATCAGTGGAGTCTCCTTCTGCTCCCTTCCCTCAGATACATCATCTAGTCCACTCTCTGCCTTAGTATCTGTGGAGAGAACATGAAAATGGTTGCTCACTTGTACCTGCATTGCTGGAACATGGACGCTCCTCCTTAGTCTTCTGGAGGTCACATGCTGCCAGCTTTCTTCACCGGCATTCTGTCCTTGCTGTGCAGCCTGCTCTGAATCTTCAGAATGTTGTGCCCGTAGAAGCATACCCTGACGTCTGTCCAGGAAATCTTCATTTTCTTTTATGCAACGCAGGGTTGACACTTGTTTCTCCAGACCTCGAACCTTTTCTTCCAATATGGAGACCAGCTTGCATTTTGTGCAGACAAAGTTGCTTCTGTCCTGTGGGAGAAAGACAAACATGGCACAGCCTGTGCAGGTAACGTAGCTGAACCCTCACCATCCATATTACCTTCCTTCGGAGAACTTCCTCAGAACTGGGACTCCTGGACTATTCCCTCCTCTCCAGTACAAAAAAGCTCCTTTTTTGTGTTTAAGTTCAGCAAGGATTTCACTGTTAAGCTAAGCTGGTTGCCTGCCATATTTACTATTCTTTCTACACATCGGGATGGTTTGTTCCTGCAACCTCAATGAGGATTCTTTAAAATACAGCCAGCTCTCCTGGACTCCTTTCCCCTTCATAAAGAAAGCGAGGAATACTTTGTGGGCTATAGCCCACTTCATTAAGCTTATGCTGAAATAAACTAGTCAGTCTCTAAGGTGCTACAAGTATTCCTCGCTTTCTTTACGGATACAGACTAACATGGCTGCTATTCTTGAACCTTTCCCCTTCATGTTGTTCTCCCAGGGGATCCTGCCCATCAGTTCCCTGTGGGAGTCAAAGTTTGCTTATCTGAAGTCCAGCGTCCATACCGGGAAACAAGTCCTTTTGCTGATACAGTTTATGTTGTTTGAGGAGGTGCTTTTCCTATGCCAGTGGTTCGCAAACTGTGTGTCATGATCCAAGTGGGGACACTCCATCAGCAATTGGGCCACAGCCTTCCCAAGTGTGTGGAGGACACAAACTTGTGTCCTCCAGACTGTTCAGGGTCACAGGATCTGCTGTATCTGAAAGTTGGGTAATGCAAGGAAAATGTTTGGGAGCCCCTGTGTATAATGTTTGGGACCTGGTATAATCTGGGTCGCCATTGAGGGCCTCAGCTAGTATAGCTATACTAATATAGCTGTGTTGACAAAGCCTTACTAGTGTAGCCTGGCGCTAATGTGTTCCACCACCAGACTCCCACCAACTTTTGGGATTATTATCACCATCTGTCTTATAGTTGTGCCTAAGAGCCCCAGGCCTGGAGCACTGTGCTAGGCACTGTACAAACACAGAACAAAGAGATGGGGCCACCGCCCCAAAGAGCTCACCTCTTTGCCAGCAGCTCTTTTTTCCCTTCACATCCCTGCAAACAGGCTCTTTGACCTAAGGCTCTTATATCCTCCTTGGGCACTATGCAAACACTCGTGACCAAAGTCCTTGTTTTGCTTTCTGGGCTGGGTCTGTACAATCATAGGGCCAGGTCCTCAGCTGGGGTGAGAGGGATATTGACAGAGCCCTATGAAAGTCATCTTAGAGTTATTTTATTTTGGATGCTGCCCAGGGCAGTGGGGGCGGGTATGCGAAGGGCTGCGGGAGTTGGACAGCAAGCTCGCCCCAGTGAGGCAGGGAAGACCGGGAAGGGCTGGAGAGTAAGTCCGGCCTGCACTCACCCCACAGCAGCGGTTGCTTCTCCATGGGGCTGGACCTGGCTCCCCAGTCTGGTTTTGTAACCTGGCACATGGGATTGCAGTAGAACTCACTTGAAACTGGCTCTACTGTCCCTTCATTTTCGTGATAGTGGGGGGGCTGGGCCAAGCCTGAGCATCTCTGCAATCCCATGTACCAGGTCATAGTGCCTGGAGGGGCAGCCAGGCCCAGCCCTATGGGATAGGAGCCACTGCTGCGGGGTGAATGCATTTCATTCTGTATTATTTTCTGTTTTATTTCACATTTTCAAAAAACACAGGCCTTTATGCATTGAAGACTGTGTTGAAATTGCAAACTATTGCTTTAAGAGCGAGACATGGGAGAGGTTCCCTGATCCTGCTTCAAGGCTCTGGGGCTGTACTGGGAAGCCTGCGATCTAGCAGCATCCAGTTTGGAACCAGCCAGCCTACTGCAAGGTGGGGTGAGTTGAACCTCTCTGGTTTAGGGAGCAGCCTGCTTTGGTTCTCTCTGTTTGGGGGAGGGGGGGGTTGCGTTTTCTGAATTTTTAAAACTAAAGAAGTGTTACACAGCAACCAGGGCTGGCGACAGAAATTTGGGGGCCCCCTACTCTGATAGTTTGGGGCCCCCCCCAGCCCAGCCGACAGCGGCCGGGCCCCCCCCAGCCCAGCCGCCCCCCCCAGCCCAGCCGGGCCCCCCCCAGCCCAGCCGACAGCGGATGGGGGCCCCCCAGCCCAGCCGGCGCTCCCCCCCCCCCCCGCCAGCCGAGGGGAGCGGTAACGAGAGCGGCGTGAGCCGCCCTTTCTCCCCCCTCCCCACAGCGCTGCTGCCGCCGGCCGGGCTCACAGCTCCTGCCGGGGCCAGGCTCGCTTGCCCGGAGGGAGCCGCGCCGCCTCCCCGCCCCTTCCCTGCTCTCCAGGTCCCGCGACAAGGGGGGACGACAACGGGTACAGCTGTGTACCGGGGCCCCCCCAAAGTCGGGGGGTCCGGTACAGCTGTACCCGTAGTACCCCCGTCGCCGGCCCTGACAGCAACCTTCCAGTAAGATTAGTGATGATATTTATCCAATTTCTGTTTGAATGTCACGAAACATATTGATTTAACCGGAGAAGCATTGATTCATGCCAGCTGAGCGTCTGGCTTATAAATGAAAAGCGCTGATTGGATGTATCTAAGGGAACACAGTAAGTGTGGGATTGTCTCTTTTCTGTGTTTGCAGCAGCGTCCAGGACCATAGGGCACCAGGCCTTTGGAGGCGATTGTAATACAAATATTTATCACTACTAATGTTTAGCAATGCCTATCCCCTAATTGCAGGAGCAGAGCAGCCGTCGCTACCACAGTGGAACTGCTTGGGTGGGGATTTCTGAAAATATGTTTGCATGAAAACCTGGGCAGAGCTTTGGAGGAGCATAGGAATGACCAATCGGGTGCTTTCTTGTGTCCAAGCATTTCCTCCCGGTGTGCTGAAGAAAATGGTTAAATAAAACTACATGGTAGCTTCATTCTATCTGCCGCACACTTGGCATGAGAAATGCAACCTTTACTCTTAATTCCCTGGCTTTCTAATGTTTTTAAATTTCACTCCAATTTTTTGTAAAGGACCCCCCATTTTGCAGGGCAATGGCTAGATGCAGAGAAGGACACACTTACAGTCTCAGTTTTTTATTCATTTCCTGAGATCTGGTGCTTTAAAGAGGGAAAGGTGTGCTCCTACTCACTCTGCCTGCAGGCTGGTGGGCTTCCATCCATCCTGAAATCTTGTTTCCGGCTTTTCACGGTCACTGTGTGATGACGTTGCAGTGAGAGATAGTAAAGCAGTGACCCATGCATTTACTATTATGTCATGATGTGAAGATTGCAATGCAATCCAAGGGCCAGACTTGCTTTGGTAAGAGCTCCTAAAACCAGCCTGTAAAAAACACCAGGGAATTGTCAATAAGTGAAAGAGGGCATTTTGTCTGAGACAGTTTGCCACCCCGACTGCATGCTCGTGCACTTGATCAGAAGAACTAGAACTGGTGCACACTATCACCTCAGGAATAATGTTTTAGTCATGGGTATTTTTAGTAAAAGTCATGGACAGCTCACGGGCAAACAAAAATTCACAGCCCGTGACCTCGTAGAACCACCTTCCTTAGAGGTTTTTAAGGTCAGGCTTGACAAAGCCCTGGCTGGGATGATTTAGTTGGGGTTGGTCCTGCTTTGTGCAGGAGGTTGGACTAGATACCTCCTGAGGTCCCTCCCAACCCTGACATTCTATGATTCTATGATTCATGGCTTTTACTATATACCCCTAACTAAAACCTGGGAGGGGGCAGCTCGGAAGGGTGTGGCCTGGAGGTGCTGGGGGCGGGGGAAGAAGCAGAGCCTGGTAGTGCCCAGGTGCCCAGGGGGGTGCCGCAGATGCTCAGGTGGGGTCAGGTTTGTGAGGCTGAGGTAGGTTCCCTACCTGGCTCCTGGGGAGCGGTGATCTCCAGCTCCAAATGCTGCCTCTGCTCCACCCCAGCCTCATTTCTGCAGCTCCCAGTGGCTGGGAACTGTGTCCAATGAGAATTGCGGGGGCGGTGCCTGTGGGCAGAGGCAGCACCTGGAGCCAGGAGCTGAGGGTGGGGAGTTCCTGTCGTCCTTCTGTGGAGCATCCCCCAGATAAGCACTGCCCTGCACCAACCCCCAGCCCTGAGCCCCCCTGCAAACTCCAGCTGCTGGAGGGTGGTGGGCCCCCAAGAGCAGCTCAGGCCACCACAAAAGTTACAGCAAGTCACAGAATCAGTGACTTCCGTGACCTCTGTGACAAACACAGAGCCTTACTCATGAATAACTGATGTAACTTTTCACAACTTCTGTGTTTTCCCTAGAGGCAGAGATTCCATTGAGCCTGCTCACAACAACCTGACAACCCATCATTTTTCCTGGTGGCTGCAACCATAATCTCATTTCCAATGTCATCTGTGACAGAAAAGGAGATTACCCCCCTTATCTGACACCTGGCCGGAGGTTCCCCTAGTGTTCCAGCAGTGCCTGGCCTCAGAAATCCAAGATCACATCACAAGCTCACAGGTCATAAAGAATCTGATAGCCATGCTATCATCCAACCCTGCTTCTTAAATGAGTTTGGAGGGACCCTTTGCATCCAAGATAATTTCCATGGAATTGGCCTACTTATTCCACTCCATCCTTTGGAACCATTCCAGTAGGCTGGGCCAGTTCCTTTATTAAGGGCTCTTCAAATAGTCAATAGCCCAGCTCCTAGCCAGCCCTCCTCCTCTCCTTTCTGCGAAGTCCTAACAAATGCACTGCAGGTGCTTTTCTAAGTGAAATTTCTTGTGAGGTTTGTGTTTTTATGACATCAAGGGCACTGACTCAGAGACAAAACAGGTTACAGCATTTCATTGTAACAGAAAACAGTCTGAAACACTGACCCTTCTATAAAGGACAATAGGCTGGGAAGGGAGGGTTTTGCTGGGTGGAACAGCATAGATCTGGAGCCAGAGCTCTTGGATTCCCTTGCCAGCTGGCACTGGTTCACTGTTGCTGTGCAGAAAAGCACTCCCTGCCCACACAGTCCTACCCTCCAATTCGGCACGGCTCCCACAGAAAGCATGCAATAACTGTGAGCCAGAAAAGCATCCTGGAGCTTATTAAAAGAGCACATTCTGAGCCAGGAACCCACTTTATTTCCTAAAATACCAGTCCCTACCCAGAACTTGCAGGGAGAGGGTCCCCTGCCGGGGGGAGACGGAGACTTGGACAACGCCAGCATTTGCCTCTTTCTTGGCAGGGTTGGGTAGGATAACGTAGGGTGTTAGCTACTCTTGGTGGTTGTTCTTGGTAGCTAATCTGTATATGAAGCAATTTGCTGGCTCCTTATTTTCACGAAGTGCTCTCTTGAGCAGAGATTTATCCTTTGTTCATATCAGGTTTGTCTCACCATGTGATCCTGCCCGAATCTTTGGAAGATGGAAGTCAATCTCACCCCCTCCATCCTTGAGCATGCCCAGACCCAGGTCTTGTGTCCTTGTCCCTGAGGTTACCAGCTCTCTCTTCCAGACCAATATGGACACCGTAGTGCAGTGTCTGCTTAGGGCTGGTCTCCACTACGGGGGGGATCGACTGCAGATACGCAACTTCAGCTATGTGAATCACGTAGCTGAAGTTTGCGTATCTGCAGCCGACTTACCGCTCGTACTCGTGGCGGTCGGCGGCGCGCTCCCCCGTCGACTCCAGCTTGCGCCTCCCGGCAAGCTGGAGTTCCGCAGTCGACGGGGGCGCCGCGCGCGATTGATTTCTCGTGTCTTCATAAGACGCAAGAAATTGATCGCCAGAAGATCGATGGCTACCCGCGGATTCGGCGGGTAGTGAAGACATACCCTTAGCTAAACAAACTCTAACAAAACTTTTCTAGATAACACATTTCCTGAGCTTTATTTCCTCCCCATCTAATACATCCCAGCCTTCTAGTCCCTGCTGTAAACTGGACTGACATTTCCAACGGTCCACTTCCCATTAATCCCAACACCTCCTGGTACTCTCTCTTCTGCTAACCGAGCTGGTTAGCTGACACTGCCTCTTCTTGACCACAAACTTCATCCCTGTCCAGTTTGTAACTTAAGAGCCACAGTACTCTGATTTCCCTCCGGTGTCTCTATGGGTGGCTGACCCAAAGGACTGTGGGGTGGGAGAATTTCAAAAGCACCTGTGAGATTTAGGAACATAATTCCCCCAGCTGTAAATCAATCTTATCTTTCTTATTTGCTCAGCCAACCTATTTTATATCATATATTCAGGGGGGGCAGTTCCGCTAAGAAAGGAATTATGTGTATTCTGGCTCTAAGAGAGAGACAGGGGATTCCCAATATCTAGTGTTCCACCTGCAGTCATTCTCTTCTTCGACCCTCTTGCTGTTACAATTTGCTCTTAGGCGGATTCTTAGCTATGACATGTCACTACAATAGCCAGCGTTTCTCAGATGGTTTTCTCAAGCTGTTCTTGGTGATGGATCAAGGGATACAGAGACTTGAATATTGCTTCACACACTGAAGCTGCTAATCAAGCTGTGCTGCAGTCACTCCATTCGCCCCTGAGATGCAGCCACCTCTGGGGCAAAGGACTGCAGCTAAGCAGACAATTGGTGCACAACAACTAATGCACAGTGAAAGAGGAGAGAAAACAAAAACATCATCATATTTGATTCCCTTTTAGAGGCAAAGACTCAGATTTCAAAAGGCTCATTCAAAAGGCTCATCCTACCATCTTCATGGAACTCAAATGCTTCTGTCTTGGCAGAGGAAAGGGCTGAGCTGGCCATCCTATCACCACAGCCAAAGACCGCCCTTAGCACCACTGTCTAACAGTTACAGGGGAAGGGAATGTTCATTCATTAAAGCGACAGTAGGAATAGCAGTGGAAGGCAATTTTACTCATGTTGGAAGTTAGCCAGAACATGTGAGTGTGTGTATGTGCGCACATGCATGTGTCTGCTGCCCTCTGGCGGCTGACATTTTCTGGCCTGCTCACAATGCAGGGAATCACTTTGCTTTTCAGTGACTGAGAGTTAGTGCAGAAAGTCATCTCTAAGGGTAGGTCTTCACTACCCACCCATTGGTGGGTAGCAATTGATCTTCTGGCGACTGATTTATTGTGTCTCGTTAAGAGACCACCAATGGCACCCCTGTTGAATCCGGAACTCCAGCTCGGCGAGAGGTGCAAGCTAGAGTCGACGGGGGAGCGTGTCGCCGACCGCCGCCGTCATGAGGACAGCAGGTAAGTCAGCAGAAGATACGTAGCTGAAGTTGCGTATCTTCAGTCGACCCCTCCCTCCAATGTAGACCAGCCCTAAGGACCGCTACAGGGTTAGCGCTTTGCAGCCAGAGATCTAGAGTTCTGTTACAGGGGAGGTTAGCACTTCCTGCTCCTTTAATGAGCAGATAGGATCCGAACTTGGTGTGATGCCTCACTTGAGAATGCAAAGCTCCTTGGTATTGAGTCTGGTGGTAGATGACAAGAATCCTTATTGAGAATTAAATATTAAAGAATTAATGATTAAAGAATCCTTATTGAGGAAGGAATATAAAAATATTGCTCAGGCATGCAGGAGTGAAATCAGGAAGACCAAATCACACTTGGAGTTGCAGCTAGCAAAAGATGTTAGGAGTAACAAGAGGGTTTCTTCAGGTATGTTAGCAACAAGCAACAGGAAGAAAGTCAAGGAAAATGTGGGCCCCTTACTGAATGAGGGAGGCAATCTACTGACAGAGGACGTGGAGAAAGCTAATGTACTCAGTGCTTTTTTTGGCCTCTGTCTTCACGAACAAGGTCAGCTCCCAGCCTACTGCACTGGGCAGCACAACATGGGGAAGACCAGCTCTGTGTGCAGAAAGAAGTGGTTCAGGACTGTTTAGAAAAGCTGGACGAGCACAAGTCCATGGGGCCGGGTGCGCTGCAGCCGAGGGTGCTAAAGGAGTTGGTGGATGTGATTGCAGAGCCATTGGCCATTATCTTTGAAAACGCATGGCGATCGGGGGAGGTCCCGGATGACTGGAAAAAGGCTAATGTAGTGCCCATCTTTAAAAAAAGGAAGGAGGAGGATCTGGGGAACTACAAGCCAGTCAGCCTCACCTCAGTCCCTGGAAAAATCATGGAGCATGTCCTCAAGGAATCAATCCTGAAGCACTTAAAAGAAAAGAAAGTGATTAGGAATAGTCAGCATGGATTCACCAAGGGCAAGTCATGCCTGACTAAAGAACCGTTATTTACCTTCTTGTAACTGTTGTTCTTCAAGACGTGTTGTTCACGTCCATTTTACATTAGGTGCGTGCGTGTCGCGTGCATGAGTGTTGGAATCTTTTCCCCTTAGTGGCTCCCCTCCCCCTCCCCCGGCACATTGCCCCTGCGTCGCCTATATATACTCCTGCTGGCCTGACCTTCTCCAGTTCCTTCTTGCTGGCTATGCCGACAGAGGGGAAGGAGGGTGGTTGGTGGAATGGACGTGAACAACACGTCTTGTTTTAGAAGAACAACAGTTACGAGAAGGTAAGTAACCATTCTTTCTTCTTCGAGTGCTTGTTCATGTCCATTCCACATTAGGTGAATCACAAGCTTACCTCTGGAGAAGGGTAGGAGTCACAGGACAATGGACTGCAGGACGGCTCTGCCAACTGCCGTGTCCTCTCTGGCCTGCTGGTTGACCACATAGTGGGTCGCGAAGGTGTGCACTGACAATCAGGCTCCCTGCTCATCTGCGTGGTTTAAGAACTTCCATCATTTCTAACCCCAGTAACATTCTGGATTATTACTGTTGAAATCTCACCATTCAGTCATCACAAACCACAGGCTGAATATTGAGATGAAGTCCGGGGGGGAGCCAAGGCAGATAGAGAGGCTGCTGCTGCCAGTTGGTGTTTTGTGTAGGTTTCCATCATGCATTGTTCAAGTCCTAGCATGAAACCCATTCATTTCCTGTTTTTCCTCCCCCAATCTCATCCTCACCTCATTTCCCTTCATGTTTTGTCCCTTCCAACTTCCAATGGAATGTATCTAAATTTAAGACATTTCCAGCTCACATTCCCACTCCAAGAATAGGTTTGAGGGGCAATCATCCAGATATTTTGTGCTAGAATAGCAGTTAGACTAGACCAGGAGCTGCCAAAGATCTGTCCTGTATGGGGTTACTCATCTCTAATACATAGATAAAATCTGTGCAGGATAGGTCACAGAATATACTACAGACAATATTGTAGGCCATACACAATCTACTTTGTTGTTCAGTTTAGGTGAGGCTCTTGGGTGCCTGCAAAATTACTAATGCAGCTGAGAAAAGTTTGGGAATCCGCGAGCTCATTCATGTTTCTTGAGAGTTAGGATTAGGAAAAGTGCATTGGGAGCATTTGGGCAGGATGGAAAGTGGATTTGCAATCTAACTGCATGGGAGGTCTTAAACACAGTATTAAACACTCATTTACAATAGGGCTGATTTCATGGAAGAGAAATAGACCTTCCTTTGCACCTGAGCTTCGAGAGCTGCACTAAACCAAGGAGATTAATCAACTCATACAAAAAGTCACAGATTATCCCAAAAGTGCCTAAACTACCTAGGGCACCTTTGACAATCTCAGACTACATTTATATTTAAGGCGGTCTCCCCTAGGCTACAGAATCCACCCCTTGACACCAAACTGTGTGGCAGAACCAAGCATTTAATTCATAAAACTGTTTTTTAGCTCTCCTATTTGCCAAGATAACCTTCCATATGTAACTGATGAGGTGTTTTCTTCCTGAGTTTGCAGACAGCCTGAAACCACTACTAATGCTGCCAACTCTTGTGATTGCTGGTGGAGTTCTTAAAGTTTCAGGTGTCTGAAATCAAAAAATTGCATCAGAATCTTAGGTCTCATTTGAAAAACAATTCTAGCCCTCATGGTTGCAAAGAAAAACCTGAAACATGACACCAGTACAGCCTAAAGACCAAGGGCCAGTCTACACTAGCAGCACTACATTGGTGCAGCTGTGCTACTGTAGCACATCTGGTGAAGATACTCCACGCCAGAGGTGTGCAAACTTTTTGTCCCAAGGGCCACATCTGTGTATGGAAATTGTATGGCAGGCCATGAATGCTCATGAAATTGGGGTTGGGATGCAGGAGGGGTTGAGTGCTCTGGCTCAGGGTGTGGCTTTAGGGGTGGGGCCAGAAATGAGAAATTCTGGGTGTGGGAGGCGGCTCTGGGCTCCAGCTGGTGGTGAGGACTCTGGGATGGGGATGAGAGGTTTGGGGTGGAGGGTACTCCAGGCTGGGACAAAGCGGTTCAGAGGGCGAGGTGGGGGGAGGAGAATTAGGGCTGGGGTGTGGGAGGGGCTCAGGTGCAGGCTCCAGGTGGCACTTACCTCAAGCAGCTTCCGGAAGTAGCAGCATGTCTCCCCTCCAGCCACTATGCAGAGGCAGTGCCTGTCTGCAGGGTCTTTTTCACACCCCTGAGCATCGCAAGTTAGAGTGTCATAAGCAGTAGTGTAGACCTGTCCTGAGAAATAAGGTGAATAAAAATAACCCAATTTAAAAAATACCTTCATGATGTTTGGGGCCTAAGTCATGAATTTTGAATGGCAGAGGTTGGCTCTGAGGGAAAAGCCTGTCCCAGTCACCTGAGTGTGGTGTTAACTCAAACCTCCTGACAGCCATTCAGCTGTCAATTATTTCACTCCTGTCTGATCATTTCAGAAACCTTTGCCAAAGCCATGGATTGATGTAAATCTGCACAGCATTTGGATATATTGGGGGAATAGAAAAAGGAGGGTGTATGATCTGCTTGCTAGGGTCCAAAAACTAGGATGTGGATTGTCATTTTGCTTTTAGTGCAAATTGCAGTCTGATTTACTAGGATGCTGTGACGAACTGGGAGTACTGTGTGTGTGTGCCTCAGTTTCCCCAATGCATTTCTTAAGTGTCTATGTGAAGGTAATGCAGGGGAAAGCCACTGCAGGTGTTAATGGGTGAAGCTGTAACCTGACCCCAGGTGGGGAAGGGAGGTCAGGTGACACCTGAAGCCTGGGAAACCAAAGGAACAAAGGAGCAGGAAGTGGCTAGAGGGTTTGGACAGTCTGGGTCTGGGTCTAGCTAGAGAGGGGAGAGAAGCCATCTTCTCCCTCTCGGGCCCGAGATGGATCCAGCGGAGGGCTCACGCTCTTTCGCTGCATGGTCTGTGTTGGACCAGATGAAAGTCATCGAATAAACCTGGGGGAGAAGCAGGAGCCCAGAAAGAACAGTTACTTACCTCGTAACGTTGGTTCTTCGAGATGTGTTGCTCATGTCCATTCCCAGATGTGTGTGTGCGTTCCGTGCATGCCCGGTCGGAAAGCTTTTCCCCAGCGGTACTCGTAGGGTCGGCAGGGGCGACCCCTGGAGTGGCGCCCCTATGGCCATGCATATATGCCCCTGCCGACCCTCCCCCGCTCAGTTCCTTCTTGCCGGTACTCCGACAGAGGGGAGGCGGGTGGGATTCGGAATGGACATGAGCAACACATCTCGAAGAACCAACGTTACGAGGTAAGTAACTGTTCTTTCTTCGAGTGCTTGCTCATGTCCATTCCCAGATGTGACTTACGAGCAGTCATCTCGGAGGAGGGAGAGGAGTACTTTGAGTACCTGTTAACAGGACTGCTTGTCCCACAGCTGCATCCTCCATCGACTGCTGCACGATGGCGTAGTGCGAAGTGAAGGTGTGCACTGAAGACCATGTCGCTGCTCTACAGATGTCGACGATCGGAACGTGCGCCAGGAACGCTGTGGATGCGGCCTGGGCCCTGGCCGAGTGCGCCGACAGTGCTGGCGGAGTAGCATTCGAGAGGTTATAGGACAATTTGATACAAGAAGTAATCCAGGCCGAGAGGCGCTGGGTGGAAATTGGTAACCCTTTCATCCTCTCTGCCACTGAAATAAAAAGTTGTGGAGATTTACGAAAAGGTCTGGTCCTTTCTATGTAAAAGGCTAAAGCTCTCTTTACGTCTAATGAGTGAAGCATTCTTTCCCTGTTATCCGCATGGGGTTTGGGAAAAAACACCGGTAGGAACACCTCCTGATTCAAATGGAAGGGCGAGACTACTTTGGGCAGGAAGGCCGGGTGAGGACGTAACTGAACCTTATCTCTATGGAAGATCGTGTAGGGTGGTTCAGAAGTAAACGCCCTCATCTCAGAGACTCTGCGTGCCGAAGTGATTGCTACTAAGAACGCGGTCTTCCATGAGAGATAAGAAAGGGGGCAGGAGGATATGGGTTCGAACGGAGGTTTCATTAGGGCCTTTAGAACCAGATTGAGGTCCCAAGGGGGGGTTGGTTGACGTATCTGAGGATACAACCTCTCCAACCCTTTAAGGAATCTGTTAACCAAGGGGTTACTAAAAACCGAATTGTCATCAACACCCGGGTGGAACGCCGAAATGGCGGCCAGGTGTACCCGAACCGTGGAGAGCGCTAATCCTTGCTGTTTCAGCTCAAGGAGGTAGTCCAGGATAGTGGAGATTGAAGAAGATAGGGGATCCACCCCCTTGTTCTGAGCCCACAGTGAGAAGCGCTTCCATTTGGCAGTGTAGGTCCCCCTTGTGGAAGGTTTTCTGCTACCCAGGAGGACCTCCCTGACTGAATCCGAGCACTGAAGCTCTGCTGGGTTCAGCCACGGATATACCACGCCGTGAGGTGGAGGGACTGGAGGTTGGGGTGCAACATCCTCCCGTGGTCTTGGGAGATCAGTGTTGGTGACAGAGGAAGTGTTATCGGCGTTGTCACACAGAGAGACAACAGGGTCGTGTACCAGTGTTGCCGAGGCCAAGCTGGCGCTATCAGTATGACCGATGCTTTGTCCTGACGGGCCTTTGCCAGTACTTTGTGGACAAGGGGGAACGGGGGAAATGCATAAAGTGGACCCCCCGTCCATAGAGTGTGGAATGCGTCCCCCTCTGAACCTGGGCTGAGGTTGAGGAGGGAGCAAAACCTGTGGCACTTCCTGTTGGCCTTTGTGGCGAACAGGTCGAGGCGGGGAAACCCCCACCTTTGGAAAATCGAATGGGCAACATCGGGCCTGAGAGACCATTCGTGACCCCGGAATGAGCGGCTCAGGGAGTCCGCCAGTACGTTCTGAACCCCCGGAAGGTAGGTCGCAGTGAGGGAGATCCCTCTGGGAATGCAGAACTTCCAAAGGGCGAGGGCTTCCTTGCAAAGGCGAGAGGAGCGAGCACCACCCTGTTTGTTTATATAAAACATCGAGGCTGTGTTGTCTGTTAGAACTGACACGCTCTTGCCCCTCAAGAGTGAGTGGAACGTCTGGCATGCCAGGCGAACTGCTCTGAGCTCTCGAACATTTATGTGGAGAGACAGCTCTTCCTGAGACCATAGGCCCTGAGTCGTGGTCTTCCCCAGGTGAGCTCCCCAACCTAGCGCAGAAGCGTCTGTCACCAACGTGATGGATGGCTGGGGCTTGTGAAAGGGCACCCCGCTTCCCAGAGATCTGGGCTGGAGCCACCAGTGAAGGGACTGTCTTACCTTTAATGGTAGAGTCACCACGAGGTCGAGGGGGTCTCTGCACTGGTTGTATACCTTCGCGAACCAGGCTTGCAGAGGACGAAGATGGAGTCTCGCAAACGGCACCACGTAAGTGCACGCCGCCATGTGTCCCATCAGGACCATACAGTTTCTTGCTGTTGTCATGGGAAACCGAAGGAGTGGTCGAATAATGTCCCCCATGGCCTTGGCCCGAGAGGGAGGTAGGAAGGCTCTTGCACGGCGAGAGTCTAGTATCACCCCAATAAACTCGATTCTCTGAGTAGGAATGAGGGTTGACTTTGGTACATTCAGAATGAGGCCCAGCTTTAGGAAGGTGGCTCTGATGAACGATATTTGCGTCAGAAGCAGCTCCCTTGACTTTGCTCTGATGAGCCAATCGTCCAGGTAAGGGTAAACATGGATGCCGTTCCGTCTGAGGAACGCTGCGACTACCGCCATGCATTTCGTGAATACCCTTGGAGCTGAGGAGAGGCCGAACGGAAGAACGGTAAACTGGTAATGCCAGGATCCCATCACGAACCTCAGGAATCGTCTGTGGCTCGGGATAATGGAAATGTGGAAATACGCGTCTTTTAAGTCGAGGGCGGCGAACCAGTCTCCCTGATCCATAGCAGGAATTATGACAGCTAAGGAGAGCATGCGAAACTTCATCTTCTTTATGTAGGAGTTGAGGCCTCGCAAGTCCAGGATGGGGCGAAGACCGCCTTTGGCCTTCGGGATAAGGAAATAGCGGGAATAGTATCCCTTGCCCCGAAATTCTTGAGGAACCTCCTCTATAGCACCCAAAGACAAGAGGGTATGGACCTCCTGATCTAGGAGTTGCTCGTGAGATGGGTCCCTGAAGAGGGACGGGCACGGGGGGTGGGTGGGAGGGAGAACAGAGAACTGGATAGAATATCCCACTTCTACCAGGCTGAGAACCCACTTGTCCGAGGTGATAGAGGACCATGCCTGGTAGAAATGGGATAGACTGTTCACAAACAGGAAGGAAGCTATGGAGTCGGAGGCTGGCTCGGCGTCCCCGGGCGCAGCTTCAAAAGTTCGGCCTGGGTCCGGGGGGGGGGTTGTTCCCTGGGCCTTGAGGCTGGCGAGAGGAGGAGCGTTGTCGACCCCTACTATTACCCCTCCCGCCCCTTCTAGGCTGATCCCTCCTGTAAGGAGGGGCCTGATAGGGTCTGGCTGGCGGGGGCGGGGGAGCTCTGAAAGGTCTTCTTTGGCCTTGTGGTGTATGCAAGCCAAGGGAGCGGAGCATCGCCCTTGAGTCCTTCATGGACTGTAGTTTTTTGTCCGTATCAACGGCAAATAGCCCCTGCTTGTCAAACGGCAAGTCTTGTATGGTTGCCTGCACAGGTGGGGGGATACCTGAAACATGCAACCAGGCACCCCGGCGCATAGACACCGCTGTGCCTAGTTGCCGTGAAGCCGAGTCTGCTGCGTCAAGTGCGGCCTGCAGGGCAGCTCTGGAGACCACCCTGCCCTCTTGTACTATGGCCTTAAAGTCGTGGGCCGATTCCTTGGGTAAGGTGCCCTCGAATTTGGTCATTGCAGACCAGGTGTTGTAGGCGTATCGTCCCAGGGCGGCCTGCTGGTTTGCGATACGTAGTTGTAGAGCAGCAGATGAGTACACCTTCCTACCCCAGAGGTCCAACTTCTTAGAGTCATGCGACTTTGGGGTAGGTCCTGTCTGGCCTTGACGCTCCCTATGGTTCACTGCATCCGCAACCAGGGAGCCTGGCGGTGGATGCGTGAAAAGGTACTCGTACCCCTCCCTCGGTGCGAAGTACCGGCGCTCCACTCCCCTGGCTGTAGGTGGAAGCGAGGAGGGGGTCTGCCAGAGGGTGTCCATGGTGGATTTAACCTTGCGCATAAAGGGTAAGGCTATCTGAGGCGGCGAATCGGAGGAGAGAATGTCTACATTGGGATCCTCCTCGTCCTCCTTAATTTCCTCAGGCTGGAGATTGAGGTTTTGTGCCACCCTTCTCAACAGATCCTGATGACCCCTAATGTCCATGGGTGGCAGATTATAAGACGAGCCCGCCACTGCGTCGTCCGGGGACGATGAAGAAGAGCCAGGTTGAGGGTTCTCCATTTGGGTGTCCTCCTGGAAGGGATGTTGGATGGGATCATCCCCTTGCACTTCCTGGAGTATAAACTGGTTGTCAGAAGTCCCAGGAAGATGATCGTCCCCAGGCCCCTCCGATTGGGGTCTAGTGATAGTGGCACACACCGGACCTTTTGGTACGGAAGGCCAAGAGGTCACTGACAGAGGCCCCTGTGCTTGGTGGCAGGCAAACGGGGTCCAGAAAGGCCATTGGGGAGGGCCTTGCTCTACCATCGCATATGGCTGCTGGTGCAGTCGATGGGAGGAGTGACGGTGCCGTGAATGATGGTGCCGGGAGCGATGGCTATGTCGGGACCGGGACCTCGACGAAGATGCATCCGACTCCGATGAATAGTCGGACTGCGACCAGGGCGGTGCCGTGCCCTCCGGTGCCATGACCCTGGAGTACATCTCAGGCTTCCCGGGGCACCTCGGTGCCTGCGGTGCGGTGCGAGCCGGTGCGGGTATCAGCGGTGCCGCTGAGATAGCCGGTGCCGCTAGAGCCGAGTTCGCCGGTACCGCCGTCACCGGCACGGGCGGGATGGTCGGAGCCATGGTGCGGGGGACCGGTGCCGGGACAGCAAACTGCGGTGCCGGATCGACCGTGGTGCCGATGAGGTCCACCACCGCATCGAACGCCTCTGGGGTCGAGGGCAGTTCCAATTCCGGCACCCCGGTTTCTCGAGAGGGCACTATCTCCGGGGAGATGGCCCTGGGTTCCGGTGCCGCTATCGGTGCGCGCTCTGAACGGGGCCGCCTCGCGCGCTCCGGAGCTGCTGGCACCATCGAGGGGTCACCCGTGCCCTTGCGCACCGGGGAGCGCCCTCTAGATTTCTTGGAAGGGACCGGCGACTGAGACCGGTGCCTTCTGGAGGAGGAGGAGCCGTGCCGCGGCGACCGGTGCCGAGGTGTTCTCGGGCCCTTTGGTGTCGTGGTGCCGCGCACCGACGCCGGTGCGCTGCTGGAAGTAGAGGGCTCCGTTGGTGGCTGAAGTGCGGATTCCATCAAGATTAACTTCAGCCTGGAATCCCTCTCTTTTTTAGTGCGCGGTTTGAAGCCTTTGCAGATCGTGCACTTCTCAGTCTGATGACCCTCTCCCAGGCACTTGAGGCAGCGGGAGTGAGGGTCACTAATTGGCATGGGCTTGCCGCAGACTTTACAGGCTTTGAACCCTGACGCCCCAGGCATAACCCGGTGTCAGAGATCTATCACTACTTAACTACTACTTAACACTAAAGAACTATAACAATACTAACAATAAGAACAATTAACCCTAAATACCTAACTAACTAGATGAACAAGATACCGCTATTGACAAAGGAGTAAGCTGTTCCAGCCACCGCCAAGGACGGAAAGAAGGAACTGAGCGGGGGAGGGTCGGCAGGGGCATATATGCATGGCCATAAGGGCGCCACTCCAGGGGTCGCCCCTGCCGACCCTACGGGTACCGCTGGGGAAAAGCTTTCCGACCGGGCATGCGCGGAACGCACACACACACATCTGGGAATGGACATGAGCAAGCACTCGAAGAAGAATCTGGGTCTCACCTCTTGGCACACCCCAGAAAGGCCTGACTGGATGGACCCTGTTTGGACTGAGAAGCTGTGAGTTGGATGGTTCCTGACATCTCAAATAAACCGTCTATTCTGCTGGCTGGCTGAGAGTCACGTTTGACTGTGGATTTGGGGTGCAGAACCCATGGGCTCCCCCAGGACTCCGCCCAGGCGGGCTTGCTGGGGGAAGCACACGGAGGGGCAGAAGGTGCTGAATGCTCCGAGGTCAGACCCAGGAAGGTGGAAGTGGGGACCCCTGAAGCTCCTGGCCTGGGAAACAGGCTGTGTACGGAGAAGGGGCCCTTCACCCGGAGTCCGGTCTGGCTTCCTAGGGAGCGGTTCCAGACCATCGCCCGGGCGCTCCGTGACAGATGCGTGTGGCAATATTGTATAGGTTCGGGATGCAGGGTAGGAGGGGAAAGCCACTAAGCAAGTTGTAAAACACACACACAAATGAGGAGTAACAATAATGGTTTTATTAGGGACAATTTAGATACTTAAGATGGGAGAGTTAGATTTGCAAGTAATGAGTATAATACACATTGTACGTAATAAAGACCCAAATGGCCACTGCACAGCCACCTAATAACCATAGGGACCATACAAAAATAAAACATTTAATAACAAACAATTTCACTGATTAACTCCTGGGGCAGTTAGAACAAATACACATTTAGTAAAAAGCAATACTTACAGCAAAAGCAAATCAACGCATAACGGCTGGCAAATGCAGAGACTAAGATTCAAGAGGCTGAGGGAGGGCCTCGAGTTTGATCAAGACTCGGATACGAATCGGGACACGCAGAATTCAGGTTCTTTTCTCTTCCGTCCCTGTCTGTTGTAGGGATGGCACTTTCTTAAATAGCCAATTTGACGTCACACTTACGTGACAAGGGGAGAAAAGCTGCTGTTTGTGCCAGCTTTTTAGGCAGGCCTGCGTCCTGTTTTTACCAGATAAGGTGACAAGTACCTCAAGGTTGTCTCCGCATTTTAAGTTGCTTTTTTCTGCTCTTTTCGCTCATTTTTCCTGTTTTTCCATTATGAGAAGGAAACTGAGGCATAGCTAATTTTCCTGTTTTTCGTCAAGAAGAGACTCAAGCAAGACAGTAAAGCTGTTATTTTTGCTTATTTTTCCTGTTAATTGTTAGGCAGAGAGCCAGGGCAGGAACTCAAGAGGCTAGGGGGGCTACTCTTAAAGTTGCTGACTCCAACATAGGTTAGGGATTTTTTTTCTCCTCCCACACAGAAAATTAATCATCTCCCACATGGACCATTGTGGGAAGGGAAAGGCCCAACCTACAGTGTTGTAATGGTAGAGTTGCTAGTTTGGAATGCGAGTTTATCCTGATATAGTTATCTGAGTACAACCTCTACCATAGAAGCAGTTATGGTGCTATAAAGGTGCCATATGCGGATATTGCTTATTCACTTCCATACTCAGGAGTTGTATTGCTTTATAATAGTTTTAGTTTAAGCAGTACAAGGACAAAGAGGAGCTGGGCTCCCTCTTCATTGCCAAATATTCAAATTGCCTAACTATGGTTTTCTGGGAGTCAGCCTCACTCGTATCGTCAACACTTGTATATTCATCGTAACAGCATTTTGAGCTGGGACTCAAGCCAGGCTGGCAATGAGGCTAGCTCCAGCCTTCTTGCTAATTTCATCCCTGATCAATGGAAAACCTCCCCATTTGCTGCTTTCCCCACTTCTGGGTGAAGAGCAGCCAATCAGGGTTGTGTAGAAACAGACAGCACTCTCCCTCCTCCCCCCCAGGAGCCAAAGGAGTTTTTGGGCAGGGGAAGAGGGAGAGGGAGCAGCCAGCACCATGCTGATTTGAAGCACAAGGCACAACACCCGCCATGGTTCTGACTTCTTCCTCCTCTCCTGTGAAAAGGATTGGAGGATCTCATGTCCGACACAGCAATTGGTGAGTGAGTGAGCTGGTGGAGAGGAGTCCTCTGCTCCGGGTCAGAGGCAGGATGCAGGGATTTCTCCAGAAGCATCAGTTTAAGCTGGAGCTCCCTAGTCTTTCTGGTCCTTGCCGTTAACTTTCTGCAGTGGTGGCACTTCTGCATAATGTGAGTCACCCACAGACAATGAACAGAGATGGGTATTGACAGTCTACAGGTGAGGCAACATTTAAAGCCTGGGGAGCCAGGCACAGCTATTTGAAGAGTCTGGTTTTGATTTGTTTTAACTGGAAAGGGAAGAGACAGTAACCCCGCAGAAAACAGGAAGGAGCAATTTTGGGCAAAAAGGAAAGGAAACGGTATTCTAAGGAAGATTATTTTGAGGACCCAGTGTTGTCCCGACTGAAGCCAATGGCGGCAAAGAAGGAACTGGGGGATAGTTGGCTGCACATGCATGATACCCACTCAGAGCTGGCTGATGTGTGTGCATAGCCAACCAGGGCACTGCTACCTTAAATCTCCAACTAGAAGTGCAGAGGTGCTCTGTTGCAGGGGGCTTATCTCGTTGCCGGGAGAAACGAGGCCTCACACAGGTGGCTAGTTGGAAAGTGGTGAGTTTATTGGAGGGAGCGGCATTTCGTGCTGGGGGGCTTATCTGCCAGCACGGCCGCAATACAAGATGACTGACACGCTCGGGCGGTGTTCAGAATGCCCAAAGAGGAAGCCCAACCCAAAGAGGTGTGTCAGCACAGATATACCCATGTTCATTTGCATCTCATACATACTCATGTCTCATTTGCAAGCAACAAGCTGATTGGTTACGCAGTCCTGCCTTAGTTTCCCCATTTGGTTTTCCACACATTCATTCTCACACAGACGGGGTAAACACTCATGCAGCTGGGAACTGGTTCCCAAACACACAGATAACAGCAAGGTCATTCTCAGATAATACCACCATTATACACTCTCCTGGAGTTGACTTAGAAACGTAACTGCACTTCCTAGAGATTGTCCGTCACAATGTCTTCCGGTCCTAACATGCTCAAACACCTAAAAGAGGAGCACCCACAGGGACATTTCTCGAAGACAATCATCAATTATCCCTCTAGGCAGCTGTCCATGCCTCCAGATTTTCCCATACAATCCCCGATCATTTCTATGATAACATTTTGCTTTGTCAATATAAAAATCTGCATCAAAATTTAAAGATGGAGGTCAGCGAAAGACAAATTGAATTTGATATGGAAGTCACCACAGGGGATTCAATTTTCACATTACCTTCACTAGAAACCCTCTATTAGTAAATATACCTGAAATGCCCACATCCAACCTGGAAGTCCTATTAAATGTAGGGATCCTTGCCAGAGTACACAGAACCTTGTTTATATTCATCTAGATGGAAGCACATCTCTCCATTTCACAGAGTCAGACAGTTACATCAGCAGAAGCAGGGTCTATCATGATAAATGCTTTATTTTTCACATCACATAAAAATAGAGGAACAACATACCACACAGAAAAATAGATACAATTAAATGGAGATGTGTACATTTTACATAATCTTATTTTTAAAGAGACGATGCTCAAAGAAAATTAATATCCTTGCAAGTTTTAGAAAGGGAAGTTGTTCTGTGGATTTAAATAGTGACGCACTGGATCTGGTAACACGAAAGATGCCATTTACACAGGCTGCATGAAAGGAACAGTGCCTGGGGACAGGTTCCTCATGCAGGGAAACTGTCTTGCAACTTGTGTAATATTCTTGATAGTTTGCCTTTGGCAAATACAAATATGAAATGTAAATCATGTCCATCCCCGAGTCAGAAAATGAAACATCCTTACTCACAGGAACATACATGGGCTGAGAATCAGTCTGCACATTTGGCATTCAACCCCCTTGGCTCACCCCTTACCCCACCAACTCTTTACGTGGAATTCTGGTTCAGACTCACATCTAGGATGTGAAAAATTGTGCCATAGACAAAGATGACTGGGACCATTCTGTGACCCTCTCGTGAATCAAACCTCAGGAAATCCCCAACAGTTCTTCTTAAATTTGGTACAAAGCAGCCAACATTTTCTCTTTCTTGTCTTTCAATTCAAATGATGTTCAGCCACCTGAGCCTAGGCAAGGTTAAAATGAATTGCAACTACCATCAAAAGGCACAAAGGTCTCCCAACCCCACCCTATTTTATCTCCAGTTGTTCTCTCTCCAGTCCCACAACTATCTTCTCCATGGCAAAGACTGATGGCACAGAGTTGGCTTTACATGACTGATGGAAAAACCACACCAAGCTTGCTTTGCTCAGAAGCTTCAAAAAAAGAGCATAGAAACAGCTGAGTAAGTCCTTCACAGGACATGTCCACCTAGGTAGCACTCAAACTTCTACTTAGAGCCCCTTTCATCACACAGCAAGGGGAGTAGGACTGCAAAGTACAGGGGAAGTCTCAGAAGCTCCTTTCCTTTGGGTCATCGTCTGAAGGGTTTTGCAAGTCCCAGCACTGTGTTAATGGTGTGTGTGTGTGTGTGTGTGTGTGTGTGTGTGTGTGTGTGTGTGTGTGTGTGTGTGTAACACTGTGAAGCTGGAGACAGGCGAAGAGTGAGCACTGCATTGAGATAGGCTGCCAGTTTGCCTGAGAATAGAAAAAACTGACCTTGGGATCAACAGAAGGAATATGGACAGATAAAAATTAGGGTGGGGGAGAAACGACAAAACACTAGTGCTCCAGGTACCATTGTGTCCCAGTTCCTGAATGCACCAACGCGAGAGGTGCCCTGGCAGTTCCTGTTCTGTGAACACCACATGCAGGAAGGCCGAGCCTGGGGCCGTGCAGTTGTGGTGGGACAGCAGAGAATTTGTAGGTTGTTGGTAGCACATTTTGGAAGCTCCTCTCTGCAGAAGGCTTACAGAGCCTTTTCACTCCCACTTGTAGAGCTTCACCATCTTCTCAGTGAGAGTAGCCAGGAAGTTACTACGGTTCACCATGAAAGGGCAGATGTCCAGCACAGGTAGGTCAGTTTGTAGCTTCTGCAGTAAGGAGCCACTTCCAGCATCCCATACCTGTGAAGTACAATGGGTCAGTCACCACGGTTCTCACTTCCTACTCATCCTTATTTCTAATGTTGCCAGTGGGAAGCAGCCCCCTCCTCAGAGAAACATCCCAGATACCGCAGCCATTTTCCAACATCTTCCCCAGCCTGGAGAGATTCACTTTTGAGCCACTAATTTTGCCATTAGTCTCCTCTATGGAATGTCAGACAATAAGGGACATGAGTTTAGAGGTGCCATCTGAACATGGCTGTGCAAGGTGCTGCCATTCAAAACAATTCTCATTAAACCAATCTGTAGAGAAGTGGTTTCAAGGTGCCAGGAACAGAAAGTGCAAACTTTAGGAATACATAAATCACTTGATAGAGGAAATATTTCATTGTAAAAATGGGCTGGTGCAGAAGCAGCAGGGCCAGCAATGCATGTGATTAACGAGGAGAAATAAAAATGAAAACAAGTTTCTTCACTGTCACACTGACAATGTTAAGACAACCCTAAGGGATTAGACAATTCTTCTGTAAGGCAAGGGCAGGATGACTTGAGGAAGGGCAGGCTAGAAGAAGAAATTAACACAACTTGCCAAAAGCAACATGTATCTCCTGCTTAGGTACCCAATAAGAATGCAGCTATGGGTTGAACTAAATTAATTACCCAAGAGAGGTAAGGCTGTGCTGCTTGTGGGCTAAAGCATCCTCGAGCTGCTAGGGTAACTTTCAGGCCACAATCCGCTGTACTTTTCAGAGGGAGAAATTAATTTGTGCTAGAGACAAGTTAGAATTGTTAGCAGGACAGCTGAAGGCTGACTGCACCAGAGAAGGTTGCTCTTTGAGCCAAAGGCACAACCAAGTACTGAAATGGGGAATTTACGATGCCTGAGTGACAGCACATATATGAGAGAGCTGGTCTGATTAGGGTGCACTGGCTAGGCAACACATCTGATTGAAGGAGAAGGCAAACCCTGTCCCTCCCACTCTCTTTCTCTAAACACTCCACTTCAGTCTTCCCCTGCTGTATTCTGGGGAGACCACAAGCACTCTCCCCAATGTGCTATCTAGGCAGCAGGTGGCAGGACAAAGACAGGAAAAACAGAGAAGCTGTCTGGGCTCATAAGACTATTTGAAAAAACGTGCATGTTTTCTTTTCCTGTCTTAGATTAGATGTGCACGTCAGGCAGCATAAGCAGCTCAGGAGTTAGTCTGGTGGGTATTAATGCTCTGATCCTGCAAGCTACTTTGCACTAGGGGCTATAGGTCTCAGGCAGAGCCCCAGGGAAGTCAACATACAAAGCAGAAGGCAGGTTTGGAGCCAATCACTCACTTCTGTGTTTTTAGTTGCCTGTGCTAACTCAGGGAAAAGGGAAAGTGGACAAGGCTGGTCATTTGTGATGAGACAGTCTGATTTCTGCTTTTTAAAGTTTTTCTTAAAACATGTCCCCTGGCTCAGTAATCCTCTACTAAGATCATTTAGCTTGCGTTTCCCACAAAAATTATATAAATTAAATGCTTACTACCACAAAAGTCATCATCCAGATATGAAGCAAATATAGCCAGTACTGCTTAAGTCCTACCAAAAAACTGCATTTCCACAGAGTATTCCTGTTCTTTGATATATGGTTATGCATACAGTTAACAGAAGATCTATAAACCCATGTAATTTAGGAATATTACATGCTTCATCAAGATAAGACCTCTATCAATAGCGTGTGTGTGTTATGGTTACTTTTAACTGGAAAGAATTTTAGTAATACTAGTTAATGCATTAAAAGAGCTTGTGCACAGATTTTGAAAGGGGAGGGGATTTAAGTTAAAACTATGCCCCTCCCACCTCCCCTGCTTTAATAGAGCTTCTCACTTCAACTAGTTTAATTCCAACCTGGGTTCACTGTGACTGAGCTACCAACTTAGCAGCTCTTCAGCCTGTGAGAGAGAATGGATTTCCCACCTTGTCAGGATCTACAAAGCCACCTGGCTCCAGGAAGAACCCTTGTTGTTTGTTTCAGAGAAGACTTGCAGAATGAACCATCTTCACTCCTAGAGATGATCCCTGCAAGTCAGTGTTCAGATACATTGGCAGGATAATGTGGATGAAGCGCTATAGCTTCTTGTGCTGTAACTGTTCTGTGGTTAGAGAACAGCTGTCTCCAACAGCTGTTAAGCCAGCACCTTTCCCCATTTTTTTTTATTGCTCCCATGGAAGGCTGGATGGACCAATTCTCTATCACACCCCTTATGTAAGCAAGAGGTTTGCTTTGGGGCTTTAGTCATAGCATTTTAAACATATCTAAATGCCAAGGTACACGCTTACCTTGGAGGCTGAAGTCCTCCTTCAACCTCAGAACAGACACCATGCAGATGGCAGCAGTAAAGTCCCCTGCCAACCTGTTTCAATCTTAACCTGATGGGACCATGTCTACGGGAGAAGTTCAGTCCCTGGGCTGCCATAGACCAAATCATAAGAAGTGATGTTGCAACTTGGCTGCCTTGAACTCTTCCCTGTGAGTTGGTATTGAGCTAGTGTGCCAGCATGCTGCCACTGTAAGTGGCACTGTACCGGTAGGGGAACGATTTGTATAATGTGATGTTTTCTTTGGAGGAATTCCTAGATTCTTGCCAGAGGCTATCATGGCTATTTACATTCTACCTACCTACATTCCTCCAGCAGGAAGCCGGGACAAGTTCACTACAGGGGCAACCTGCCTATATTTAAATTAACTTAAGGACACAGCATCTAGTTTTGTGCATTGCTGGTTTACAACCTAAAGCAGCATCTCCAAACTGCCAGGGAGTTAGCCAGTCCCACAAGCATAGTATGGAGAGTTCACGTACACACACACCTCCCTGCCCACTCACTTGCTACCTACAATACATATTCCATTACGCTGGATTTCACAGCACTGGGACAGATAAGGTTCCCTCCTAAGCACTCCAATAAAACGCTGCCTGGTGAAAATGAAAGGAAAAAAGGAAATACCATGGCAGAGTTTGAGGCCTCATCGCCAGCGCACACCAAGATACTCCCATCCTCCTCTGGACTCTGAAAGATGGCATTTTTGGTCAGCAGTTTGCAGGTGGGCCCAGCACTGAATGTCTGAACTGGGTGACAGGAGCAGACCACGTCCACAGATGCATCAGTCAGCTGGCTACAGGACAATTCCATTACCACACAATGCAGGCAATTGTTGCTCTTATCTGTGGGATGTAGACAAAGGGTAATTCCAGTGACAAGCTGAGTCACTTGCCAATCACAGTTTTCCCCACTGTACAGTGGCCTCTCCAGGAAAGGGCCAGAACGAAGAACAAAGAGACGAGAAATCTAACACTAACCCACTCAGGGTCACCACAGGGATGGAAACCCGAGGCAAGAGGCATTGTGGGGCAAAAGGAATAGTCCATTTGCAGCCAAGCATACCAGGCTTCTCCTCCCAACCCCACTCTCAGCAGCCACACAAAAAGATTTACTGTGTCCATGGGGAGACATGGTACTAGTGTGTTATCCAGGCCTGTGCCTCTGAAAAGTAAAAGCATAATTTCGGCTATGCTCACAGCTTGCTGAGGTGCCAACATTCCAAAGCTGCCACCAAACTCCGGCACCTCGCAGGGGCTTATATGGCAGGGAAGAACTACAGCGCTGCATAAAGGGTGTTGTACTTGCACACAATTACTTACTAGGTCTGTAAGTTGCAAGGCAGTGCCGTGTGTTGATTTCAGTCTGAATATCAATGCAGCCTCCGGGCTCTAGAGGCAGATGGTGAGGCCGGTAGGAGTTGCTTGCCTTCTGTTCCCAAAAGCAGCCTCCTTCCAAGGTCCCAGCTACTACTCCACCGTATGGCAGTGTGGTGGAGGCCATTCTGGGCAGGTAGGATAGGGACACCACAGGACACCTGAAAGGAGAATTTGCGAGAACCTGTAACAGCAGCACTTACAACAATAGAATACCAACTGCAATTTATTCAATATTTTTGGGCGTTTTTCTATATTTTCAATATTGATGTCAATTACAACAAAGAATACAAAGTGCACAGTGCTCACTTTATATTATTTTTGATTACAAATATATGCACTGTAAAAATGATAAACAAAAGAAACAGTACTTTTCAATTCACCTTATACAAGTACTGAATTGCAATCCCTATCGTGAAAGTGTAACTTACAAATGCAACAAAACAGGGTAAAACGTTAGAACCTACAAGTCCACTCAGTACTACTACTTATTCTGTCAATCGCCAAGACAAACAAGTTTGTTTACACTGACGGTGGATACTGCTGCCTGCATCTTGTATTCAATGGCACCTGAAAGTGAGAATAGGCATTTGCATGGCACTTTTGTAGCCAGCACTGCAAGGTATTTATGTGCCAAATAGCTAAACATTTGTATGCCCCTTCATGCTTCGGCCACCATTCTAGAGGACACGCTTCCAGGCTGATGCTTGTTAAAAAAAAAAATGCATTAATTAAATTGGTGACTGTACTTCTTGGGGGCAGAATTGTATGTTTCCTGCTCTGTTTTACCCATTCTTCATATACAGTACTTCAAATTCCGAATTGGGCTCCGAAGGCAGCGAAGAAGTGAGTATGCAATCCTGTAACCCCCCTACAACAGCTTTGGGACCCGCCACCTCACAATTCCTTTTTAGATCAGAACCCCACAATTACAACGCCCTGAAATTTCAGATGTAAACATCTGAAATTGTGAAACTGACCAATTTGAACCGTTAATTTGGTAGGGCCTACTCATAATGATGAACATGTAGATGTGCCATGTTCCAGAACAGTGGGTAACAGTCTACTAATCCTTTAAGAGGTGATCACAAGTCAAAAGGCTGCAATGCCCAAAGAAGCACTTGCAAACATGTTAAAAGACCTGCTCCACCATGCCATTTATGGGAGCATCAGAGCCAAAACACCAAGGGAACCCTGGAGAAAACTATGTAGCTTGGCACTATTCTTGTGCTGGGCACTTACTTCCCCTGGGAAAACTATTTGTATGCCACTACACACACACTCAGAATATGTCTCTTAACGTGTTTAGGAACCAATCATCAAACAATTTGTCCCTGCTACCTATGAAAGAGGAAAGTATGGAGGCAGAACATAATTAGTGACATTAACCCTATGCCTAATACCTTACACCAGTAAAAGTGTCATGTTGTGAAGAGCAGGGATGGCAACCTCCACCTTTTCATGTTGTGTGTGTATCTATATATATATAAAAGTCAAGTGGTGTATGTATGTATGTATGAGTGCAAACTCCTCCCGCACCGTTTGAGCCAGAGACTTGAAATTTGGTACAGTGAGGGGTCTTGGGGGTCTAGATGGTCATAAGGGTCGAAAAAATTTCGGATCTCACCTCTGACGCCCCCCAGGGGTGAAAGTCTTTCAAGGCCAATCACATCGGCTGGGCAGCTGGGTGGTGATGACGTCATAATACCCCCTCCAACAGACACTGCACTCGCTCAGCTCACCCCTCCCTCCTCCAATGGAACCCCGGAAATCCGTCAGTTCTCTGCCCCTCCCCCCTCCCAACGGAACCCCGGACTCCATCAGCCCTGTGGGCCCCCTCCCCCCCCCACCTGCGAAGGTCTCCGGAATCCCTCGGCTCTGGGCCCCCTCCCCGCCTGCGAAGGATCCGAGTTGGGTTTGGTGGGACGGTAAGTGAGGTGGGGGTGTCGGGTTCGGTCGGGGGGTGAGGTGGGGGTGTTGGGTTTGCTTGGGGGGGGTGAGGTGGGGATGTCGGGTTTGGTCGGGGGGGTAAGTGAGCCGGGGGGGTGTTGGGGTTGGTCAGGGGGTGTCAGCTGTCTGTCCCCTCCCCACCTCCGACTGACCCGAGCAGCGCCGGGCACTTATGCTAGTATATATTAAATATATAGTAAATATATATCTTTCATGTTGTGTGAGTGAGTGTGAGTGAGAGAGAGAGAGATATCTTCCTACTGTATGTTCCACCCTATGCATTTGATGAAGAGGGTTCTAGCCCATGAACACTTATGCCCAAATAAACTGGTTAGTCTCTAAGGTGCCACAAGTACTCCTCGTTGTAATAGCACTCAGAGGCTCAAACTCAAGTTTCCCGGTATAAGACTTCTCAGCATGCGCCAGACATTGGCAAGCATGGCCTGTTTTAGTGTCCAAATTACAGCACACAGCTCCCAGGGAATCCTGACCAGACATCTGTACTAATATTTAATTCTCAGGTGCAGAACTGCAGAGGTGACTGTATCTCAGATTGTTCCTTTCCTGCTCCTGGTTCTGAATCTGCCCTGATAAAGCCATGAGCCAATATTTTTAAAGCTTACCATTAACGTGCACAAAAGATGCTGTTTAATCAGGTGATTATACTCACCTGTGTAAGACATTACATTTAACTTGCATTGCACTTGTGAAATTCTAGGATAGAGAGAGAAACCATACCTGGACTTCTGAGGGGCTAGTTCCTGGACATGAGAGCTTGTGTCCCTTAGATCATACACCAAGATAGAGCCGTTGACAAGCCCAGCATAGATATAGTTGGTATCATCAAGTGACCAGCAGCAGCTCCAGATAGGGCGGCCAGCATTGTATGTCTGGACCACAGTATTTGTTGTCAAACTGTGGAGGGAAAGAATATACAGTATTAACAATGCAAACTTATACTTTGGACTGAGATGACTCAGTGTAATACACCCAGCCAAAAAATCTACCATAACAAACTCTGCCTAAGGAACTGAATAGTAGACTGTTCCCCATTACAGATTTTAATCCCCATACTCCAGAAAAGAATCTGTGAAGAATATAGATGGTACATCACTGTGAAACGATCAAATAGTATAAAGATTCAGCATTCCACCAAAGCATTTACAGATGCTGAAATAGATAAAATGCCTCCTACTCTCTGACTTTTTCATCTGATCCTGGGGAATAAAAATCACTTTCTATTGGCTGCAGGGATAGGGGTTTCAGACTGAGCTCTTAATTGCTTTGTTGGGACAGCAGGGTTAAATTACTTGTCTGGAAATAGTTAGGAGCACAACACATTGCACTGAGGTCCCAGAATACTGTATATCCCAGAAATTGGGAGCCTCATTCTTTGGGATTCTTCCCCCTGCTTAGTTATTCTCTTCTTCCTGTTAATTTGAGGAGGTTCAAGTTCTGAGAAACAGCTTTTAACATCTAAAGAAACTGATTTAAGTGCGTGTTAGAGAGTGAATAGGATAAACAAAACAGTATATGTACATACACACACACACAAGTATGCACACACACACACACACACACGAGTGACAGGATCAGGCCAGATGGCTACAGGAGAGTGCTGGAAGGTAGATGCATTAGTCCCAGATTAAACAGGTCCCTTTTCCCTGATAAGATAACAGGGACTATTCCAGAACAATCAGGAACCTCCTAGAATCAGTTAAGGCAGGTAGGCTAATTAGGACACCTGGAGACAATCGGGAGCTTCTAGAACCAGTTAAGGCAGGTAGGCTAATCAGGGAACCTGTTAAAAGAAAGTCCTCCCTTCAGTTAGAGAGAGGCACGTAAGGAGCTAGGAGCGAGAGGACGTGCTGCTGGAGGACTGAGGAATACAAACGCCATCAGGAAGAAGGTCTGGCGGTGAGGACAAAGAATGTGCTGGGGGGAGGTCATGGGGAAGTGGCCCAGGGAATTGTAGTTGTCACACAGCTGTTACGGGAGACATTGTAAATTGCTGCGATCCACAGGGCCCTGGGATGGAACCTGGAGTAGAGAGCGGGCTCAGGTTCCCCCCATCCTCCCAACTCCCTATCTGACACAAGAGAAGTTGGCCTGGACTGTGAATCGAATCAGAGGGGAAGGTCTCTGGCCTGTCCCCAACCCACTAGTGGATCAGCAGAGACTGCGGGGATTGTTCTCCTTCCTTTTCCCCCATGCTGGCCAGTTACGAGGTTACCTGAGTGAATGGCAGGTTTGAGCCAGTAGCAAAGTGGACAAACTGAGGGCTGCCATGAACCTCTGAGGTGAGCAAATCCACCAGTAAGTGCAGGACCCACCAAGGCAGAGGAGGAGCTTTGTCACAACACACACACTATTTCAGATGTTTAGTCAGCCAGTGAGAAATACTGATTATGGAGTAAGGAGATAAGGAGTGACAAGAAAACCCACCACCACAATACTCAATGGGCATCTGCTACAGGACTGGAGGAATACATCCCACCTATCCTGTGGGATTCCTCTTCCCCAAGAGTGGGGAAACTTTTTGCCTGAGGGCCATATTGGGGTTCCAAAACTGTATGGAGGGCAGGCTCCCCAAACAGCCTAGTCCCCACCCCCTATCCATGCTCTCCCACTTCCTGCCCTGACTGCCCCCTCAAAACTCCTGACCCATCCAATCCCCCTGCTCCTTGTCCCCTGACCACTCCCTCCTGAGACTGCTTCCTCTAACCACCCCATTTGGGGACTTCTGCCCCTAACTAACCCTCCCTGCTCCCTGTCCCGATTGCCTCACCCCTATCTAATCCGACCCAGACGGGCCCCCTGGGACTCCCATGCCTATCCAACCTGCCCCCTATCCCCTGACTGTCCCCTGGAACCTTTTGACCCTTATTAAACTCCCCCGCTCCCTTACCATGCTGCTCAGAGTGCCAGGACTAGCAGCCGCGCTGCTGCACAGTCTAGAGTGCCAGGGCAGGCTGATGGCTCTTGTAGCCACGCTGCCCAGCAGGAGCTCACAGACACTCTGTCCAAAGTGCTGCCGGCAGGACAGCTGAGGCTGCAGGGGAGGTGGGACAGCAGGGGAAGGGCTGAGGGCTAGCCTTCCCCGGCCAGGAGCTCAAGAGCCAGGCAGGACAGTCCCAGGGGCCCGATGTGGCCCGCAGGCTGTAGTTTGACCACCTCTGCTTTAGCCCAACATGCCCTTTTAAATCTCCCAGCCCAGCTGCAGAGACGTATAGGTCTTGCATTACTGGGACAGCAGTTCTCAGAAGTGCTGCTTGATGCTCTGTCCATGTGCAGCTCAACCTTGATTAAAAGTTTCAGTTCAGAGCAACCTTCTGAGTAGGGAACAGACACAGAGGAAAATAGTAAAACCCTGATCCTAGAAGAGAATCAAGCAGATAGTAAAAGTCACACTAGCAGATAATGCTACATCTGTGCCACAAGATTCAGCTGATCTGTGCTGGCATAGCCCCTCCCTCATTCAATGAACTAGGAAGTGAGAACAATTCATCAGGTTAGTACCCATATCCCAGAGGACGGATGTAGCTCAAAGTGCAATCTGTTCTCAACTCCCTGTGAGAAAGAAAAAAAAAAAGGGTGCTCCAAAGCACAAACAGATAAAGCCAAATCCTGGAAAATGTTGAGGGCAAATGAGGTTAGCTTCTCCTGTTCAGCAGCACATACCTGGTAAGCTTGAGTGTATGGTCCAAAGCAGCAGACAGCAGCAAGCCATCTGTCCGATTATTGAAGGCCAGTCCCCGTATCTGCTTACTGTGGATGGGAATGTACTGACTGCTCTTCAGGTTGGCAGCACTCATCATCTTAACGCCACAACCTGTCATGAAGAAAGGACAACGCTGATCATTCAGATATTGTGTATGCTGGTGACTACATCAAGTTATTGGGGTGTCTGACTTTAACACATGGTCTCATTTCAGAGCTACAGTATCTATGCTGAACGTATGGGGAGAAGTGTGCACAGGAAGGATATTAGGAAAAACTTTTTCCCGAGGAGGGTGGTGAAGCACTGGAATGGGTTACCTAGGGAGGTGGTGGAATCTCCTTCCTTAGTGGTTTTTAAGGTCAGGTTTGACAAAGCCCTGGCTGGGATGATTTAGTTGGGGATCAGTCCTCCTTTGAGCAGGGGGTTGGACTAGATACCTCCTGAGGTCCCTTCCAACCCGGATATTCTATGATTCTGTAATAGCGGGGGAAGGATCAACTAAGCTCATCTGCTGTGGTGTTCTGAGAACCTCGGAGATATAAGGCTGAGATGTGAATATTGTGTTTTATAGCCTTGGTGCACAGGGAGTGGGATAGAGTTTCCCCCTTGTCTGTTTATGTAAAACATACATTAGATGTCAATCATGAGTCTGATCTTGTGGTTCTTGATGAGGGGAAGAAAATGGAGGCAGGCATTGCAGACAGCTTGTAGCTCTAGGAGGTTTATATGAAGCGTGGTTTCTGTAGAAGACCAGAGGCCTTGAGTTGTGAGATGGTCCATGTGTGCTCCCCAGCCGGTGAGGGATGAATCTGTTGTGATCATAATGGAGGGAGGATCCTGCCGGTAGGGGACCCCCGAACACAGGCCAAGAGGAAGGTCCACCATATGAGGGCATAGTTAGCAGTCTGCTTAGTCTGTGCACGTTGGGTTTGTAAGACTGTGGCTAGCCAGCCCTGTAGGCATTGCATGTACAGGTGTGCGTTCATGACGCTGAATGCGCTTGTGGCCATGTGGCCTAAAAGTTATAGGCAGTCTCGAGCGGTTACCTGTGGGCTGCTCCTTAGTCTCATGATGAGGTTGCTCAGTTTGCGAAATCTGTCCTTTGGAAGTGATGCAAGACCTGTGGTGGAATCGAGGTGGGCTCCTATAAAGTCTACTTGCTGGGTTGTATGTAAAGTAGATTTGCTTATGTTTATTTGCAGGCCAAGGCTGCTTGAATTGCTTCCAACTTCAAGAGACAATCATTCAGGTAGGGAAAAATAATTAATTTCCTTTTTCTCTGAGGTATGCTGTTACAACAGCTAGAATTTTGGAAAAAACTTGGAATAGTTGAAAGGCCAAAGTGCAAAACCCTGTACTGGTAATGATCTGCGCCCAACACAAATCTGAGAAAGCATCTGTGAGCAGGGTGTATAGTGACATGAAAATATGCATCCTGAAGGTTGAGAGCTAGAAACCAATCTCGCTGCTCCAACACTGGAATGATCGTTGACAGGGTAACCATCCTGAATTTTTGTTTCTTGACGAACCTGTTTAGTTGTCAAAGATTGAGAATAGGTCCCCATCCCCCACTTTACTTTTCAGTCACGAAATAGTGGGAATAAAATCCTTTCCCCTAGTGTGGAGTGGGTACCTGCTCCACTGCTCCTGGTTGTAGAATGTGGTGTACCTCTTGACAGTGCAAGTGTTCATGAGAGGGGTCCCTGACGAGTGACGGGGAGGGAGGATGGTTGGGGGGCATGGAAAGGAAGGGGTGGTATAACCCAATCAGATGATTTTTAGGGTCCATTTATCCATAGTGATAGCTTCCTAGTTGGTGAGGAATGGGAGCGGATGGCATCCAAAAGATGGATGTTTGCAGTAGGCGCTGGAGTGGGTGGCAGGTCTTCTATACCCTCGACCAGAGCTTCAAATCTGCTTGTTTGATGGAGGGGGGTGAGGTGCTGCGGATGATGGGGGGGCGGTGTCATTGGGTTCTAGGTCTATGGCGTTGCTATTGTTGTGGATCGTAATGTCTTTGCTGTTGTTGCTGGGTGTAGGAGGGATAACATGGACCTTAGTAAGACTGATATCTATTTTGTCTCATCCTTGTCCCCCAGCTAAATACTCCTGCCACCTTAGTGTGGCACAAGAGTCCTTCATGGTATGGAAGCCTCATTTGTTTTTGCTGCAAATAGCTTCTCGCCGTTGAAAGGGAGATTGTCAACAGTGTTTTGTATCTCCTGTGGGAAGGAGCCAAACTAATTAACTACTAGAACTGTATCTAAATAATGGCTATGAAGAGTGAAACTGCTAAACTCCATCTCTGGCCAGGGACAGCAGAGAAGGAACTGAGGAATCTGGGCCATGCACACACTGTTCAAGTACTGAGAGCGTGCAAGGCAGGCACCACGCGTGCACGGACCATACAGGAACTGCTGCAAAAATCTCTAATCGAAGGCTCGGGGACACACCTTGATCTGGAGTGGAATACCCACAAGGACAGCTCTCGAAAGAGAAGTCTAAGATCCCAAATCATTATTCAGAGAATGTCAAAGCTCTTTGCAATGAAAGCCAGTATGACTGTGTACCTATTTTACAGACAGGAAACTGCTCAGAAAAGACAAGCAACTTGCTCAAGATCACAAAGCAAGTCATAAGCAGAGTTATGACTACAACACAAAGGGATTCCCAGTCCTCTTCACTCACAGGGTAATACTGCCTCTATGCATATCTGCATGTAGTTACAAATGCATTCAAAAACAGTATTCGAACATCTGTTCCCACATTTACTGGCCAATCCACGCTTCCAAATCGGATGTTTTCTTGGAGAGACTGCATTTCAAGCTTTTTCCTGATTCCCTTTGGTGCTTGTCTCCAGCTCTTGCAAAGGAATCCTCTGTGAGAGACAGCACACAGATCTTTCTGCAGCCTCAAGGAGATGGGGTTTCAGAATGAAGAGGAGGCGTTATAAAGATCAATTACTGGGAGAGTAAAATTACCAGCTGCCAATAGGGAGGGAAATTACACTACAGTAAAACCTCGATATAACGGACTAATTCGGGCGAGGGGGTGTCCGTTAAAGCCGAAAGTCCGTTATTTAATAATTTTTTAAAATTATTAAATAACAGGACTTTCGGCTTTAACGGACACCCCCTCGCCTGAATTAGTCCGTTATGTCGAGGTTTTATTTATCACGGCAGCCGGGAGCCATCAACCCGCCCGCCCGGGTCCCAGCAGCCAGGACCCGGGTCCCAGCAGGCGGGAGCCGTCAGCCCGCCCGCCCGGTTCCCTGCTGCTGGCACCCGGGCGGGAACCGCAAGCCCGCCCGGGTCCCGGGTGCTGGGACCCAGGCGGCAGCCAGCAGCCCGCCCGCCCGGGTCCCAGCAGCCAGGACCCGGGTGGGCTGGCAGCGGGGAGCCGGCAGGCAGCCCGCCCACTGCCTGGACCAGGGAGGCAGCGGGGAGCCGGCAGCCTGCCTGCAGGCGGGAGCCGGCAGCGAGCCAGCCCGCCCGGGTCCCGGCTGCTGGGACTCGGGCGGGAGCAGAGAACCGGCGTCCCGCCCGCCTGCAGGAGGGAGCTGGTGTCCCGCCTGCCCGCTGCCGGGACCCGGGCGGCAGCTGGCAGCCAGCCCACCCGCTGCCGGGACCCGGGCGGCAGCTGGGAGTCAGCAGCCAGCCCGCGAAAAATGGATTTCGGATGCATCGGAAATTTTGTCCGTTGCATCCGAAGTCCGTTAAATCGGGGTCCGTTAAATCGGGGTTTTACTGTACTGGGAAAAAGCTGAGTTGGGGTCAGGTGGAATGGGACAGTCGTATTAGTGAAGGAGCGTCCCCAATCCACAAGGTAGTTGTATGAGAGGGGTTGAGGAAGAGGAAGAAATAGCAGAGAACATATTTAGCTTTTGTAAGCCGGGAGATAAAAATTCTTTGATTCTCGCTATAAAACCCAGAGTGTCTTTAGTTACTTGCCAATTTACCAGGAATAAGTGTAGCCTGCGGAGATGGCTGGGACACCACAAGACAGCTCAGTGAATCACAGTAAGCCATAACCCGGCAGCTCCCTGACTGAGAAACCAGGAAGGCCTTCTCAAAGTGGTATTTGTGCTGGCTCTGACTGGAGGAGAGACACCTTGGGAAACAGGAACGGGAGCTGCCAGATTGCTGAGAGGCGCTAGTGCTGTGCTGGGCCATCAGTGCTTTCAGCTCCTGAAAAGAAAGAGGACAGAGCTTTACTACTCCATTGCAGTAGTAACTCAGTGTGCGGTGTATTATGGCTAGTCTACACTAGAAGTGCTGCCGCTGTAGCGTGTCTGGTGAAGAAGCTCTATGCTAATGGGACAGAGCTCTCTCACTGGCATAATAAATCTACCTCCAGGAGAGGCTGTAGCTGCGTGAATGAGAGAAGGTCTCCCACTGACAGAGCTGACCACACTGGTGCGTAGGTTGGTGTAATTTACTTCACTCGGGAGGGTGGCTTATTCACACTCAGGTGACAAGTTATTAGCAGTGTAGACCTCACCTTCAAGATACAGGAGTCTGATACTCCCCATAGGCAGGGATGCGGGAACAGGGGCTGTTCCATAACAATGAACACTACTGTACTCTATTTCCAAGCTATTACTGGAGTGTTATATTCCAGTTTATTCTCACTTTAAGTACAATCAAAACCTGCAGACTACTCCAGCAAGCTCTGTTGAAATCTTTATGTGTATTAGAACCAGTAAGAAAAGGAGACCCCTGGGCAACACAGGAATTCCAATCACCACCTGGTTAACAATGTTTAGAAAAGAATGAGTCACCAAGTACTAAACTCTCAGTGGAATTAGTTAGAAAAACCACAACCAATTAGAACCATTTAAGAGTTTCTCGAATATCCCAAAAGGAATGAAAACCCTTGGTTTCAATGTTAGAAGTGTCACAGGAATTCAACCCCATGAGGATAGGTCAATTCCGTTAATCTGCACTACATGCTGTCTTGATAATCCTAGCTAGCAGAGATTCCAGGAATGGCTGAATTTTGTAAGAATCCACGACTTGTTCACTTTCTCCAAAACCAAAGAACTACGCTTCAAAATGTTCAGTACTCAAGAGTGACCTTTAATCCGACAAAGGAAGAGCCACTTTCACACTACTGAAAGGCAAAGACTCTGACAGCACGTTAATATAATAGATGTTAACTGCATAATTTTCCTCCCCACAAACATCATCCACAGGAAGCATGAGGGTATGGAAATTTTGAACATTATAACGGACAAGAATTCTGCCCAAATGGTTATAACCACCACCACTGATCCCATGATGCTGTACTATTACATAGATATTTACAAATACTTAAAGGAGACCGATAGAGATGGGGCCTGCTTTCCACCACTTGGATAACTTAAGATATACTCCAAATACAGTATACTGTCTGCAAAACAAATAAGCACCATAGAAGTGAGATATGTATAAATTAGCTTTAATAATTGCACCAACTAATCTCGCTCAAACCAGAACTAGTCAACACCAACAGTTCTAAAAAGACAAAACATTAAAAGAAAATAGGAGTTTCAAGGTCAAACTAATTTAAAATTATCTCAAGCCAAAAATTTTTTCCTAAAAGTGTTTGAGAGCTTAAAAATAGGTTTCACTTCAGATCTCCCAGAATCCTTCTCCGATTTGCCTCAAAAATGTTCCACATTCTACCCCAGCACTAGACCAAATGCAGTGTTTCAGGGGGACTGGAATAGCAACAGGAGGATTTGGGGAGGGGATGGAGGCCATAATGATGTTAATGGAAAGTGTAATTTCATCCTTAACTAGAGAGAGCGGTATCTTTCAGAGAAAGATTAAGGTAATTAAAAAACAAAAAACAGAAGTGACAAATTTTCACCACATTAAAAAAAACTTTATTCAAAAGCCTCAACAGTTTTTTGTGTTTTTTTTAAAGCCAGGAAGATACAGCAACTGCGGAGGAGAGGGGATTAAACAGAATTTCCACAATAACAAGCTACCAAATCCTTCCTGTCACCTGAGTTTAATGGAGTGAAAATGTAGATACTGCTGTTAAACAACAGGAAGGACCCCTGTAAATGAGATGTGAACACAGTTGGGGCAGTGGAGAACAGAGGGACCAGGATAATCTCCCTGTGGCAGTGGCCCGGATTGGAGAGGTCTTGGAATGAATAGAGGCAGAGGAATGAACTGAGAATGAATGGGTGTCATCTGGAGTGCTGAAGCAGAAGAATCAAGATCTTCAAGGAGAGAATAAGAAGTTAGGGGTGCAGCTGAAGGCATGCACGATTAGCAAAGACTATCAGAAGAAAATAAGGCTGTAACAAAGGTTGCTAAAGCGACTGTTTTGGCTTCCAGATTGAATGATCCTGTAGTTAGCGACCAACTGGCATTCGACAGCCCTCCCAGAGATTTTGAATACATTTTTCAGCAACCCATGACAATAGATGTCTGGGGGCACTCCCTCAAGCATCAGTTGGGGATGGACTTGTAGATTTTCTATTGGACAATGGGACAGGAATCCCCATAGTTAAAGACAATTGTAGTGCATACCCAGTTACAGACTGTACAAATACAGGAAATATCAGGAAACAAGCAAACAATGTAAAAACACTCCAGTTTGGTGCACATGCCATTCAGAACTGTGCTATCACAGGGAGAAAAACATTTAGTTGAGTGGAAACAATGAAGTGATTGGGAAATGTTCTATCAAATAGCTGATATGTTAAAGCAGTGGTCACTAACCGGTTGACCGCGATCTACTGGTTGATCCTGGAGACTCTCCCAGTCCATCGCGATCTCCGGTGGTACAGTGGAGTTGCCCACTGCCGCTAAGGCAGGGTACCTACCCATCCCGGCCTCATGCCACTCCCAGAAGTGGCCCAGGAGGCGGGCGCTGGAGCAGAGGTTTCCATGTGCTGCTCCTGTCTGCAAGTACCACCCTGGCAGCTCCCGTTGGCTGGAAATGGGGAACTGTGGCCAATGGGAGTTGCGTGGGTGATGCCTGTGTAGGGGTAGACTGGACAGAGCCGCATGCCCTCCCAGGCACGTTGGCCCCTTCTGGGATCAGCATGAAGCCGGGGCCGACCAAGGTAAGTGTCACCCCCTTCAATGGGCAGTTTCTGAATGGCTCTGCGGCATTAAGATCAGGAGTAGCATAGAATCATAGAATATTAGGTTTGGAAGGGACCTGTGGAGGTCATCCCCAACTAAATCATCCCAGCCAGGGCTTTGTCAAGCCTGACCTTAAAAACCTCTAAGGAAGGTGATTCTACCACCTCCCTAGGGAACCCATTCCAGTGCTTGACCACCCTCCTAGTGAAAAAGATTTACCGTATTTTTCGCCCTATAGGACGCTCCGGCCTATAAGACGCCTCCGAGTTTTTCAATAAAAAAGCCGGACAAAAACAAAAACAAATAAACAAACAAACAAACAAACAAACAAAAAAAGCGCCTCGCTCTCCCGTCCCCGCCGCGCGGGCGGGCTGCCGGGAGCGTCCCGGTTCCCCCCTCCCCGCCGCGGGCGGGCTGCCGGGAGCGTCCCAGTTCCCCGGGCTGCCGGGAGCGCTCCCGGCAGCCCGCCCGCGGCTGGGAGGGGGGAACCGGGACGCTCCCGGCAGCCCGCCCGCGGCGGGGAGGGGGGAACCGGGGCGCACATTCGCCCTATAAGACGCACCAACTTTTTCCCCCCCGTTTTGGGGAAGAAAAAGTGCGTCTTATAGGGCGAAAAATACGGTACCTAATATCCAACCTAAACCTCCCCCACTGCAACTTGAGACTATTGCCCCTTGTTCTGTCATCTGCTACCACAGAGAACAGTCTAGATCCATCCTCTTTAGAACCCGCTTTCAGGTAGTTGAAAGCAGCTATCAAATCTCCCCTCAGTCTTCTCTTATGTAGACTAAACAAGCCCAGTTCTCTCAGCCTCTCCTCCTAAGTCATGCACTCCAAGACCCTAATCATTTTTGTTGCCCTTCTCTGGACTCTTTCCAACTTTTCCACAGCCTTCTTGTAGTGTGGGCCCCAAAACTGGACACAGTACTCCAGATGAGGCCTCACCAATGTCGAATAGAGGGGAACAATCATGTCCCTTGATCTGCTGGCAATGCCCCTACTTATACAGCCCAAAATGCCATTAGCCTTCTTGGCAACAAGGGCACACTGTTGACTCATATCCAGCTTCTCATCCACTGTAATCCCTAGGTCCTTTTCGGTAGAACTGCTGCCTAGCCATTTGGTCTCTAATCTGTAACAGTGCATGGGATTCTTCCGTCCTAAGTACAGGACTCTGCACTTGAACCTCATCATCTTTCTTTTGGCCCAATCCTCCAATTTATCTAGGTCCCTCCGGACTCTATCCTATCCTCTAGGACAGTGGTCCCCAACCCCCGGTCCGCGGACCGGTACCGGTCCGTGTAGCATTTGGCACCGGTCCGCGGCCGCGTTCCCCTCCGCCCCGCCCCTTCCGGCTTCCGGCCGCCGTCCGTTCCGCTTCCTGGCCGCCGTCCCTTCCGGTTCCGGCTGCCTTCCGCATTTTGCTGCTTTCCCGCCGTTTCCCTGCGGCTTTTCGGCGGACACACATGATCCCGCCGCGCCGAAAAATTAAGAAAAAAGGCGGGAAAGCAGCAAAATGCGGAAGGCGGCCGGAACCGAAAGGGACGTCGGCCGGAAGCCGGAAGGGGCGGGGCGGGCCGCCGGGCCGCAAGCCTCACTCGCATGCGTGGCCCGGTCCGCGGCGATGAAAAGGTTGGGGACCACTGCTCTAGGATATCTACCTCTCCCCCAAGCATAGTGTCATTCGCAAATTTGCTGAGGGTGCAGTCCACACCATCCTCCAGATCATTGATAAAGATCTATATATATAAAAGTCAAGTGGTGTATGTATGTATGTATGTATGTATGTATGACCGTGAACTCCTCCCACACCGTTTGAGCTAGAGACTTGAAACTTGGTACAGTGAGAGGTCTTGGGGTCTAGATGGTCGTAAGGGTCGAAAAATTTTCCGAATCTCACCACTGACGCCCCCCAGGGGTGAAAGTCTTTAAGGGCTAATCACATCGGCTGGGCAGTTAGGAGGTGAAGACGTCATAATACCCCCTCCAACAGACACCGCACTCGCTCAACTCACTGCCCCTCCCTCCTCCAACGGAACCCCGGAAATCCCTCAGTTCTCTGCCCCTCCCCCCTCCCAACGGAACCCCAGAATCCATCAGCCCTGTGCCCCCCCCACCTGCCAAGGTCCCCGGAATCCCTCAGCTCTGTGCCCCCTCCCCGCCTGCGATGGATCCGAGTTGGGTTTGGTGGGACGGTAAGGGAGGTGGGGGTGTCGGGTTCGGTCGGGGGGTGTGGTGGGGGTGTCAGGTTTGGTCGGGGGGGGGGTAAGTGAGCCAGGGGGTGTTGGGGTTGGTCAGGGGGTGTCAGCTGTCTGCCACCTCCCCACCTCCGACTGACCCGAGCAACGCCGGGCACGTTTGCTAGTCTTCTTATAATTATATATATACCCTGTTTCCCCGAAAGTAAGACATCCCCCGAAAATAAGATGTACTTCCAGTTTTGCCTCTCGCTGTAATATAATGTAATGTAATTTTGGGAGAAAAAATTAATATAAGACACTGTCTTATTTTCGGGGAAACACGGTATATATATATATATATATAAAATTTGGTACAGTTAGAGGTCTTGGGGTCCGGATGGTCGTAAGGGTCGAAAATTTTTCAAATCTCACCCCTGACGCCCCCCAGGGGTGAAAGTCTTTAAAGGCCAATCACATCAGCTGGGCAGCTGCTGTTCTCTGTGACATAGTTCTGATGTCATAATACCCCCTCCAACAGACACCGCACTCACTCAGCTCTCTGCCCCTCCCTCCTCCAACGGAACCCCGGAATCCCTCAGCTCTCTGCCCCCTCCCCACCTGCGACAGACCCCGGATTCCCTCAGCTCTGTGCCCCCTCCCCACCTGCGACGGACCCCGGAATCCCTCAGCTCTGTGCCCCCTCCCCACCTGCGACGGACCCCGGAATCCCTCAGCTCTGTGCCCCCTCCCCACCTGCAACAGACCCCAGAATCCCTCAGCTCTGTGCCCCCTCCCCACCTGCGACAGACCCCGGATTCCCTCAGCTCTGTGCCCCCTCCCCACCTGCGACGGACCCCGGAATCCCTCAGCTCTGTGCCCCCTCCCCACCTGCGACGGACCCCGGAATCCCTCAGCTCTGTGCCCCCTCCCCACCTGCAACAGACCCCAGAATCCCTCAGCTCTGTGCCCCCTCCCCACCTGCGACGGACCCGAGTTGGGTTTGGTCGGTCAGGGGGTGAGGTGGGGGTGTCGGGTTTGGTCAGGGGGGGTGGGAAGGTGTCTGGGTGAGTAAGGGGTGGGGGTTGGTCAGGGGGTGTTGGGTTTGGTTGGGGGGGTGAGGAAGGGGGTTAGGGTTGGTCGAGGGGTAAGTGAGGTGTGGGTGTCGGGATTGTGGTGGTAGGTAGGGGTATCGGGTTTGGTTGGGGGGGGAAGTGAGGTGGGTGTGTCAGGTTTCGTCCACAGGGGGTGAGGTGTGGGTGTTGGTCAGGGGGCGTTGGGGTGGGTAGGGGGAGACATGGGGGCGTTGAGTTTGGCTGGGGGGGGTGAAAATGTGAGTCGGGGTTGGTCAAGGGGTAAGTGAGGTGGGGGTGTTGGGTTTGGTCGGGGGGTGAGGTGGGGGTGTCGGGTTTGGTCGGGGGGGTAAGTGAGCCAGGGGGTGTTGGGGTTGGTCAGGGGGTGTCAGCTGTCTGCCGCCTCCCCACCTCCAACTGACCCGAGCAACGCCGGGTATTTTCGCTAGTATTGAATAAAGCTGGCCCCCGGGGCGCTCCGCTCGATACCGGCTGCCAACTAGACATGGAGCCATTGATCACTACCCGCTGAGCCCGACGATCCAGCCAGCTTTCTATCCACCTTATGGTCCATTCATCCAGCCCATACTTCTTTAACTTGCTGGCAAGAATATTGTGGGAGAGCGTATCAAAAGCTTTGCTAAAGTCAAGGAACAACACATCCACTGCTTTCCCCTCATCCACAGAGCCAGTTATCTCATCGTAGAAGGCAATCAGGTTAGTCAGGCATGATTTGCCCTTGGTGAATCCATGCTGACTGTTCCTGGTCACTTTCCTCTCCTTTAAGTGCTTCAGGATTGATTCCTTGAGGACTTGCTACATGATTTTTCCAGGCACTGAGGTGAGGCTGACTGGCCTGTAGTTCCCCAGATCCTCCTCCTTCCCTTTTTTAAAGATGGGCACTACATTAGCCTTTTTCCAGTCATCCGGGACCTCCCCCGATCGCCATTGAGTTTTCAAAGATAATGGTCAATGGGTTTGCAATTACATCTGCCAACTCCTTTAGCACCCTCGGATGCAGCGTATCCGGCCCTATGGACTTGTGCTCGTCCAGCTTTTCTAAATATTCCTGAATCACTTCTTTTTCCAGACGGCTGGTCACCTCCTCCCCATGCTATGCTGTCCAGTACAGTAGTCTGGGAGCTGACCTTGTTCGTGAAGACAGAGGCAAAAAAAAGCATTGAGTACATTTGCTTTTTCCACATCTTCTGTCACTAGATTGCCTCCCTCATTCAGTAAGGGGCTCACACTTTCCTTGACTTTTTTCTTGTTGCTAACATACCTAAAGAAACTCTTCTTGTTCCCCTTAACATCCCTTGCTAGGTGCAACTCCAGGTGTGATTTAGGCTTTCTGATTTCACTCCTGCATGCCTGAGCAATATTTTTATATTCCTCCCTGGTCATTTGCCCAATCTTCCACTTCTTGTAAGCTTCTTTTTTGCATTTAAGATCAGCAAGGATTTCAGTGTTCAACCAAGCTGGTCGCCTGCCATATTTACTATTCTTTCTACACATCGGGATGGTTTGTTCCTGCAACCTCAATAAGGATTCTTTAAAATACAGCCAGCTCTCCTGGACTCCTTTCCCCCTCATGTTAATCTCCCAGGGGATCCTGCCCATCAGTTCCCTGAGGGAGCATGAATACAGCAGGCCCAGTTATGCTGGACCAGCATTTCTCTTCCACCACCCAACCTGCATCCTCCCAGAGCCCCCCCATACCTCCTTTTGCACCCCAAGCCCCCTCCCAGAGTCAGCACCTCATACTCCCTGTACCAGCCCTGCCCCCCTTCCTAGAGGCAGCACTCTGCACTCCAACACTTTGCCACAGCCCAGAGCCCCCTCCTACGCCCCAACCCCCTGCTCCAGGTTCAGCCCAGAGCCCCCTCCCACACTACGAACCCCTTGGCCTTAGCCCAGAGCCTGCACCCCATCCTGAACCCCAACCCCCTGCCCGGAGAAAGCAAGTGAGGGTGGAGAAGAGCGAGCAATGGAGAGAGGGTGGGGGTGGGGGATGGAATGAGTGGGGCAGGGCTTCAGGGAAGGGGCACGGTACATCCTCGGTTGTCCTTAAATTCAAAAAGTTATCTTAGGCGTAAAAAGGCTGGAGTCCACTGTGTTAAAGGGTCATCATTGGGTTTAGCATTAATAGACCAATATGATAAATGTGATAAATAGGGACAGAATTGACACCTGTTAGAGCTATTGTTAGAGCAGTCTCTGTTTGCAGACTCAGGAAGACAGCACTGTGTCATTTCGTATTTGGTTCACTGCTGGAAGGTTCCCCTCCCCCCCGCCCCCCCATCCCCACTGCGAGGATGTCTAGAAACTTTCAGCAGAATATTTTAAACACTCAAATCTCAATCTGCCATGTGGGGCACAACGTATATACCTAGAGGGTGGGCATTAGATGTACATAAGCAAGGTGCCCTATACTCTGTGTCTTGTGCATTGTTCGTGGGATCTACCCCTTGCTACAGAACTGTACTCCACAACTGAAATGTTCATTGAAAGCCTCCATGTATTTCTAGCCCTTACAGTTATGACAGTAACCCTGAAAACATAAATGAAGCAAGGTCATCGTTGTGAGCCTGAAACAATAGCTTAAGAGCTGCCCCATTCATCTCAAAGGACTGAAAGCTCTGAAAACTTGTGATGACAATTTAAAGTGTTAACACTAATTATTTAAGTGCCGATTATTTTAGCACAAATATCCAGATAACGTGCTTTATTCCACACTCCCACATGCACATTTCCTGATTTACAAATGAAACTGCAGCACAATTATCAGTCTGCCTCAGAATGCTACAGAATCCAGGGACCTTGTTAAAGAATAAAGTTTCAGCTTGCCACAGCAAACACGGTAGCATTTAAGGTAGCCTTTTCTTACTGTAAATGCACAAGCAGCTAATTAACACGCTTTTAATGAGAACTTCTCAACATATACAGTGGTTAAAAGCCAGGATACATTGCACATATGCACTCAGCTCAATTTCAACACCAGAAGTATGACTTTATAAAAACTAAAATGCTTAAGAATTTCTGTTTAAATAGTACTCTCGCTTTAATCTTAGAAAATTCTGATACCACATGTACTTCTGTTACTCTATAGGGTTTCAACACGGATTTTGATAATGGAGTTTAAAATTATGGATATTAGCAACAAAAAACCTAATTTGGATCAGCAGGAGAAAAAAACACAACCTTTTGTAGTGAAAAATCAAGCGGATCTGTGTCTGAAAGTTAACAGGAACCTGTGAAAAAATTAAGTAGGGAAATACATTCAATTAGTGTAATGACTAAGCCATTCACAGTCCCTGTTTAACCCTTGGTTGACGGTGTCCAATTTGTAAATTAATTCCAGTTTGGCAGCTTCTCGTTGGAGTCTGTTTCCAGTCTATGCATCCAATGAAGTGGGCTATAGCCCACGAAAGCTTATGCTGAAATAAACTGGTTAGTCTCTAAGGTGCCACAAATCTTCCTCATTTTCTTTATGGATACAGATGAACACGGCTGATAATCTTAAACCTATCTTTAATGTTGGTGTGTAATTTTAGGCACTTTGATGCCACAGTGAGAAATATAGTATAAATACTAAGATATGGCCTGAGTAAGTGTGGCAATTAATCTGTATAATATTTCTGACATTTATCTTTTTGGCACTGTTAGTTTGTATGCTTCAACAATGTAAAAACTCAACAGAACAGAAAGACATTGCACGGTAGAATCTAGAGATTTACTGCATATATTATTTTCCTTGTTCAGTGTCCATGGTGAAACAGATCCTCTCTGACAATCTGACATAGGAATTCAGCCAATTAATTTGTGATGCCATGTTTCATGGTCACCTTGGCAGACTTTAGGCACAGCAGGTGCCACCTAACCCCACAGACAAGGACAGTATAAAACTGGAGAAATTCAAAAAGCAAAGAACAAAAACTGAAGTGAAACTAAGTGGAAGGCTGAATAAAATATTTGTATCCCTTGACACAGCAAGAAATGGGTTGACAATGGAACAGGTTATAAGCAGGCTTGGAAGGATTCGATTTTTAAAATGGTAAGTGTTAGTACATGTTGATTTCATTGTACATGCTACTTGACAAAATTTTTCCATCACTAATCAAAATGTACAGATAAGCAAACTAAGAAAAATGCTGCTTGAGAACGTATTGACTTAAGAATATTTACTTTATATATTATGACGTGTGGTGTTGACAATCTGGATTTTAGAAGTTTTTGAATCTCAATGCCTGTAATTAAAAATCGTCCAATATTGGATGATTTAGTTGGGGATTGGTCCTGCTTTGGGCAGGGGGTTGGACTAGATACCTCCTGAGGTCCCTTCCAACCCTGATATTCTATGATCCTCAATTTCCTACAACTGTGAAAATTTAAATAAAAATTGAAAACAATGCTTAAAAATAAACATTGAAATTATAAACAAAATAAAAATGAAATTCTGCCAAGCCTTGTAACAAGGATACAGCACTGTAGAAAAGTGCCATATAGCACAGTGTAGATAAATCTCTGCATTTTTGTGCAACTTTTATATGACTTTTGTGTTAAACTTTTCATATAACCTTGTGTTAGAAACTCTGTGTTAAGCTTTTGGTAATATGCTATAGCCCCTAAGGTAGTATAATAGAAGAAAAATGTCTTTTTGCTAGGAGTAGAATAAGATCTTCCCCCCACTTTGTAATCAATTGCCCTGTTGAATGAACAAGGTGTGAATGAGAAAGGCGTGGAAAGCAGGCACCTCCAGATAGCTGCAACTCTTGGAGAGGGGATGGGAGCCAGACATAAGGACCATCAAACGTGTCAAGTGGGCTGGGGGGGGGGGGGGTTAGATTTAGAAGCAAGCACCTTCTTTTGGAAACACCCTCTCTGCAGCATTGGGACAACACCCTGATTTGAGATAACAAGCTGGTTCAGCCTAATTGGACTAACCTTGTTACCTCCTACCTGGTTCTTGCCTACTTTTCTATACCTGCCCCTGGACACTTCCACTGCTTGCACCCAACGAAGTGGGTATTAGCCCACAAAAGCTTATGCTTCTATACTTTATAGTTAGTCTTTAAGGTGCCACAGGACTCTTTGTTGCCTCTGCTATTCCAGACTAACACGGCTACCTCTCTGATGAAGGACCAATGTACACAGACCCAGATTTTGAATCTGGGATAGATTTGCATAGAAGAGAAGCTACTATAAAAGTGAGGTGTCTTGCAGAGGACCCCGGGTCTTGTCTTGTCAACACTGGAGCATCAGAAGCCCGGCTCAACCCCTCCCCGATCTAACTCACCTGGCCAGTGCAGTTAAGGGGAGCAACTCGTTGGTAACAACAGCAAGACGGAATGTGTTTGTGTGTATGTATGTGAGTGCATGAGTGTGATACATATATCATATGATAGTATTGATTACTGCATGTATTACTAATAAATGTGGCGTTTTGCCTTATTCCCCCTGAAAAGACCCTATTAGTACTTTAAGTACAACAACAGCAGCTGAAAGTCTCAATGAACCTTCCCATTCTCAACAAGAAACCAGTACAGCCTTTTCACCAACAGCAAATGCTGCAGGTGATACGATATCAGAATGTTATACAACTTCCGACTAAACCTGGAAAGGAAAAGATCACCAGGTATCTCTGCAGCCAAGAGTTTGTTCTCACTACTTCTGCAATCAGTAAGTGCCAGGAGACAGTGATATCTCTACACCAGGGGTCTTCAAACATTTCCTCCCACGGCCCCTTTCCGCGGAGGGAAAAGTCTGGCGGCCCCCACAGGGTATGTCTGCCAAAATGCCGCCGCAGAAAGCGGAGGCTTCCACTTTCCGTGGCGGCATTTCGGCAGTCCAAAAATAGACTGCCCGGGAGTTTGGCGGTCTCCTGGGCGGTCTCGGCGGCGCCAGGGTCTCGCGCACCCCAGTTTGACAACCACTGCTCTAAACAACTCTTCCCAACTGCAAGCAGCCTGCAAGAATAAACTGGTCATATTGTGAGGATACCAAAAGAAACAGTGCCGACTCTGGACCTGGTTTCAACAAAGATAGAAGAACCTATAGGACACAGTCCAAAAGAAATCTGATCTATTACCAAAATGACACTGAAAAGTTATGTCAGAAAAGTAAAACTTTCACCATAAGCATTCACTTTAATGGTTACACTGAGTGAGTTCAGAATTAAATGCTCAATTATAATTAGTGAGGAATTATACTTGCAGAAACCTTAAACATTAATGAATTATGAACAGTGATGAAACTGGAAGCTGTGTGTTTGTGTCGACAAGATATTTTATCTTGCTTGGAAGAACACACATGTGCTTGCTCAGACTACATAAGGAAGGAAGGCACATGATGAGACAGGAGCTGGAGAGGAGAGCAATGAAGAGTCCATCATCAACGGGCAGCAGCTGAACTTACCTGGATTTGCTTGTGAAGTTTACTGCATTCATCCTTCAAGACCTGCAGCTGAAGCCGGCTCTGTGCAGATTCCAATTCCGCCTGTCTCCGCAACATCTGTTCCTTTTCTAAAGAGCTAAATAGACGAGGAAAAAAAAGAAATGATCATGACTGGAGACAACTTAGGACAGGGTTGGGCAAACTACAGCTCGCGGACCACATCCGGCCCATGAGACTGTCCTGTCCTCCCCCGAGCTCCCGGTGGGGGAGGCTACTGTTGGCCCTTCCCCTGCTGTCCCCCTTTCCCTCCTCCACCACAGCCACACTGCCATGCAGGCAGCACTCTGGGAGGCAGGGCTGCACGCTCCTGCGGGGCAGCATCTGGCTCCACTGGCCCGCACAGCTGCGAGACACGCTGCTCTGAGCAGCGTGGTAAGGGGGAGGGGGCTGGGATAAGGGGCAGAGAGTCCCGGGGTGCAGTCTGGAGACAGGGGGCAGGGGGTTAGATAAGCGTGGGAGTCCTGGGGGGCCTGTCAGGGGACAGGGGTGTGAATAGGGGTCAGGACTCCAGGTCTCATCTTGTCAACATTGGCCCGGCTCCACCCCTCCCCCATCTAACTCACCTGGCCAGTGCAGTTAAGGGGAACAACTTGTTGGTAACAGGAGCAAGATGGAATGTGTGGGATCCTGAGAGGTGATTAGGGACGGGGCAATCGGGGGACAACGAGGGGTTGATGGGTCAGGGATTCTGAGGGGGGCAGTCAGGGGGCAAGGAGCAGGGGGGGTTGGATAGGAGGTGGGGCCCGGGGGACATGGCTAGGGGTAGGGGGTCCAGAGAGGGGGCAGTCAAGGGAAAAGTAGGGGGGGATTAGAAGGGTTGGGGGTTCTGAGGGGGGGCAGTTAGGCAGTGGGAGGGGCTGGATAGGGGGCAGGGGCCTGGCTGTTTGAGGAAGCACAGCCTTCCACATCCAGCCCTCCATACAGTATTGCAACCCCAATGTGGCCCTCAGGGCAAAAAGTTTGCCCACCCCTGACTTAGGATGTTCCTCTAATAGCCAGGGTAGGTTAAAACACAGCCACACTTGATGCATACGACGAAGTGGGTATTAGTCCACGAAAACTTATGCTTCAATAATTTAGTCTTTAAAGTGCCACAGGACCCTTTGTCACTTTAAGAGTGTCAGTAAATCCAACTTAAGGGTCTAGTACTCTATCTCCTGTCCTGCCTCCCCAGCCATTAGCAGGTAGCCAGTTTGACGTTGCATCCCATAATGCTTTATAGAAATAAGCTTATGAATGTCAATTAGACATAACTGGAATATGATTTATGCCATGTAACATATCTTTAAAAAGTTTAGGTTCTGCTGAATGTATTCATCCTATTCATATGCATGTCTCATTTTATATCTGAAGTTATGAGCGTTCGCTCTTTCTTGTATTTAAAGTGGTTGCTGTAGGAAGAGCAACCTTGGTCAACATAGTGTGAAGGAGTTATTCAAGTACTTGGGAGTACTTAACCAATACTGAACATTAAAAGACACCAATCCACATCTGAGCTTTCCCAGGGACGTTCAAACTAACATGTAGACAAGAGCTAAATCTTGCATGGACATGTGACTTGCCCATAGGTCTCAAAACTCCATCTTGTAGCTGTGATTCTACACGGGGGAAACAGGAGGGTTTCCACTAGGGTTACCATATTTCAACAATCCAAAAAGAGGACATGGAGGGGAGCCAACTCCCCCCCCTCAGAACTCCCAACCCCCCTCCACTCCTTGTCTCCTGACTGCCCTCTTCTGAGACTCCCCCCACCCTAACTGCCCCCCTAGGACTCTACCCCCTACCTGTCCCCTGACTGCCCCAGACCTTATCCATACTCCCCCCCCCCCCCTCGTGCTGAGGCAAGGGGGAGGGGGACTCTGGCTGCTGGACCTTTTAACCAATTCCTCCCCGATGGCTATTTAAGGACAAAAAAGCCAGACATGTTGGAAGAAATACGGACGGATGGCAACCTTAGTTTCTACCCACAAGGGAGAGACTACATAAGCCCTTGGAAACCTCCCCATTTTGTCTTCAGCTGGCTAAAGAGATAGCCTCTCCACCCCACAGAGATGCCTGGAAGAAACTTGAACAAAGGACAGTAACTACAGGGGTGTGAGCAACTGCTGGACCCAGATTAGGAAGGAGTCTAATTGTCAAAGAAGCTCATTGGAACATCAAACACATGGAGATTTACCTGCATTTAGTTTCCTACTGTATTAGGCTTAGACTTGCGTGTTTGTGTTTTATTTTGCTTGTTAATTTACTTTGTTCTGTCTGTTATTACTTGGAACCACTTAAATCCTACTTTTTATATTTAGTAAAATCACTTTTTACTTATTAATTAACCCAGAGCAAGTATTAATACTTGGAGGGCACAAACAGCTGTGCATTTCTCTCTAGCGCTGTTAGAGACTGAATAATTTGGGTTTACCCTGTATAAGCCTTATACTAGGTAAAATGGATTTGGGGTTTGGATCCTATTGGGAACTGGGTATCTGGGTGTTGAAGACAGGAGCACTTCCTAAGCTGTTTTCAGTGAAGCCTGCAGCTTTTTGGAGATGTGGTTCAGACCTGGGTCTGTGTTTGTAGCAAGCTAACATACCTGGCACAACCAGGCAAGGCACTGAAGTCCCAAGCTGCCAGGGAAAACCGGCTCAAGGGTAGTCCCAGCACATCACATGGCAACCCCAAGGGGTTTCTGTGACCCAACCTGTCACAGCCAGTTGAGTTTTTTTTTTTTTCTTTGCATGAACAGCTCTCATCTGAGTCGCCCTCCTAATGATTTATTGGAGGTGAGTAGCAGAGGGGCTTCCGTTATGCATAACTGTGACCTTTTATAGTGGCTTTAATAGTGGTTCACAAGGACCATTCTATAACTTTTCCAAAGAGAGACAAGCCATTTCCATCAATTCCAAAATAAAGTGAATACAGGGGAAAAAATACTCTGTACATTTTCTATATAAGAACTCAATACAGCCAGACCCGGACGTAGTAAAACCGTGAGCCTCGGGGCCTTTTTTCTAACCCTAAAACTACACAGCAGGAAGATGTTAATACAGCTACATCAGAAAGTAGATACTGTTGTGATGCCTAAGACATTGTCCAGAGAAGTCATAAACCACCTCTCAAACTAATCTATGCCAGTTTTGATAGTAACACATTTGTAACTTTTCTTTGAAGTGTCCTTTACAGAAAGGGGGAGCAAGGTAGCATATAGCAATAGAGTAATAACCCTTTAAATAATTTGGGAGTTTTCAGTGCTACTGTGTTCTGTTTCAGAAGCTGCTACAAACCAGTCAGAGAGCAGTATGTGCATACATAGCTTGCATGTTTTCATCTGTTTAATAAACACTATGATATGGAAGTACCTGCACTCCTGTGGTTTTGTCAGATGAATTTTGTTGTGTAAAAAGCAAAATACGACGGCATTTGTTTTAGTATCGGGGCTGATATTAAAGTAATTTCCATTAGAAACATCTATAACAAATATCTATATTGATGACATCAGTTACATATCATAGAATCACAGAAGATTAGAGGTGGAGGAGACTTCAGGAGGTCATCTAGTCCAACTCCCTGCTCAAAGCAGGACTAACACCAACTAAATCATCCCAGCCAGGGCTTTGTCAAGCTGGGCCTTAAAAACCCCTAAGGATGGAGATTCCACTACCTCCATAGATATCTCATTCCAGTGCTTCACCACCCACCTAGTGAAATAGTTTTTCCTAATACCCAACCTAGACCTCCCCCACTGCAACTTGAGACCATTACTCCTTGTTCTGTCATCTGCCACCACCGAGAACACCTGAGCTCCATCCTCTTCGGACCACCCCCCACCCCACATTCAGGTAGTTGAAGGCTGCTATCAAATCCCCCCTCACTTCTCTTCTGCAGACTGAATAAGACTAGTTCCCTCAGCTCCTACTCATAAGTTATGTTCTCCAGCCTCCTAGTCATTTCATTGTCCTCTGCTGAAATCTCTCCAATTTGTCGACACCCTTTCTGTGGCGGGGGGGGGGGGGGGGGGGGGCGCGCAAAACTGGGTGCAGTACTCCAGATGTGGCATCACCAGTGCAAATAGAGGGGAATAATCACTTCCCTCGATCTGCTGGCAATGCTCCTAATAATGCAGCCCAATGTGCCGTTAGTCTTCTTGGCAACAAGGGCACACTGTTGACTCATATCCAGCTTCTCGTCCACTGTAATCCGCAGACTCTTTTCTGCGGAACTGTTACTTAGCCAGTTAGCCCCCCGCAGGTAGCAGTGCATGGGATTCTTCTGTCCTAAGTGCAGGACTCTGCACTTGTCCTTGTTGAACCTCATCATCTTTCTTTTGGCCCAATCCTCCAATCTGTCTAGGTCCCTCTGGACTCTATCCTATCCTCTAGGACAGTGGACCCCAACCTTTTTACCGCCGCGGACCGGTCAACGCGGACCGGTCACTGCTTGCGGCCCGGGTGGTCGTTTTAATTTTTCTCTCGGCGCGGCGGACCCTTGTATGTCCGCCGAAAAGCCGCCGAATATAAGTAATATTCCAAAAAAACCAGTATATTTAGGAATTCGCCGCGGCGTAGCCTTGTGTGTCCGCCGAAAAGCCGCCGGAAATGGAACTTAAGACCATGCGGAAGACTATTCGAAAAGGGAATGCATGCAGGGAATGCGGAAGGGAACGCATGCAGGCGCCCAGGAAGGGAAGGCGACCGATGCGGAGGGGAAGGCGGCCGCGGCCCGGTACCAATTACTCCACGGACCGGTACCGGTCCGCGGACCGGGGGTTGGGGATCACTGCTCTAGGATATCTACCTCTCCCCCAAGCTCAGTGTCATTCGCAAATTTGCTGAGGGGGCAATACATGCCGTCATCCACATCATTTATGAAGATGTTGAACAAAACTGGCCCAAGGACCGACTCCTGGACACTGTGCTGCCAACTAGACATTGAGCCTTTGATCATTACCTGTTGAGCCCGACAATCTAGCCAGCTTTCTATCCACCTTTAGTCCATTTATCCAATCCATACTTTCTTACCTTGCTGGCAAGAATACTGTGGAAGACAGTACCAAAAGCTTTGCTAAAGTCAAGGTATATCACATCCACCGCTTTTCCCATATCATCTTCCTCTCCTTCAAGTGCTTCAAAATGGATTCCTTGAGGACCTGCTACGTGATTTTTCCAGGACTGAGGTGAGGCTTACAGGTCTGTAGTTTCCCGGATTCTCCTTCTTCCCTTTTTTAAAGATGGGCACTATGTTTGCCTTTTCCAATAGTCTGGGATCTCCCGATTGCCACAAGTTTTCAAAGATAATGGCCTTTAGATACATGAATATGTATCTAGAGGTCAAAGAACGGCTTTACTGAATTTGATAAATCAAATATGAACATAAACAGAAGATTAAGAGCACATATGTGCAAGGGGGCAGAATTAAGGATGTGTATTGTATCTTAACTTCTGCGTTCCTACCCTGGCATTCTGAGCCTAACGAAGGAGGAATTCAGATATCTTGGATGGATTCTGATTACACTGGAAGGAAGGCAGCAGTGAAGTAGGGGGAGAAGAGGAAATGTGAATGGTCAGTGGGGGAGGGTGGCAGCAGGAAGAAAGGTACAACCTGTAGGGAAGATTGACAATGACACAAATAGCAGTGTTTCAGCGGGAGTTAGAAGCCTGATTTTATTTAAAGTCTCCCCCATACCGTGTTTTGAAATATCAGAATCAATGTCCACAGTGAATTTTAACATTACAGAGATCAAAAACTCAGCATCAGGCAACGGCAGGTGTGACATGGCCAGGAAGGATTAAGCATCCTGCAGGATAAATTATCTTTAGGGACATATTGATAGATAATGTTTGTGTTTTTAAATAATATATTGTTAGAGGTTAACAATGTAACCCAAGGGTTCATGTCTATGCTGTATTCCGTTAATTCTGAGATCAAAAGATTATCTTAGCATTTAAATGAACTGTAAATAGTGATATCACTGTGTTGATCTCTCTTTGCTAATGGTGGAAAACAGGCATTTGCTTTATGTTAATTCATGTAGCTAATTACCAGTGATACTTTGGAAATAAGTCTACTTCAAAATCTCAGTTCTACTCCAAAATCTGGTTCAGCCTGATTGGACTAATCTTGCTATCTCGAACTAGTTCTTGCCTACTTATTTATACCTGCCCCAGGATACTTCCATTGCATGCATCTGACGAAGTGGGTATTAGCCCACAAAAGCTTATGCTTCAATACTTTAGTCTTTAAGGTGCCACAGGACTCTGTCACTTCAAAATCTCGATGACTGCCTATTGTTCACCTAAAGACTCTGTGCTGTCAAGAGAAGGCCTGGAGCTGTATAAAGGTTTCTTGGGTCCTAATCCTTTTTACCTCAGATATGCTTGAGGCTTTATGCAAGGGAAGTTTGAGTTATAAGACTAAGATCTCCACTCCTACCCTGTTTCCCCGAAAGTAAGACATCCCCCAAAAATAAGACATACTTCCAGTTTTGCCTCTCGCTGTAATATAATGTAATGTAATTTTGGGAGCAAAAATTAATATAAGACACTGTCTTATTTTCGGGGAAACACGGTACCTCAGTCACCCTGAATTTGAGCACTGGACTATAACCTATTGACTAATTCTGAAAGAACTCTTTGCAACTACGAAACACAGTCTCCATTATTACTCTAATCTCAGATCTGTACTCATGTCTGAATATATACTGAGGTTTTACCCAGTACTTACTCATTTCTTTTTTAATAAATGTCAGTTTTGTTAATAAGAATTGGCTGTAGTAATTTGGGTAAGATCTGAAATATTCATTAACTTGAGAGGTAATGTCTCCGATAGTTCTACCACTTCCAAAGTTTCTTATATGATGAATAAGATTTTCAGTAATCATCAGTTGGGGTGTCAAGGCTGGGTTGCTAGGAGGGAACTGTGTTTTGGCTTCTGTGAAACAAGAAAGGTATTGAAGAAGCTGGTTTGTGCTGGCTTGGTAAAGCGAAGTATTGGAATATCCACTGGCTTTGGAGACTGGCTGCTCCATTCTCTGCAGTTTTCCCTAACTGAGTAGTCTTGGGCTCCTGGGACCCCTGTGATAGAATGCCAGTTAAAATATCTATTTCGCTGCTGAAAATTCCTTCCTCACACATTTCTGATTAGCAGTTAGGGTAACACAGGACAGCTATATTAGGAAATAATGAGGTCACTTGAAAGTTTCGCCATGGCAGTGGTATTTTATATAAGTACCAAGCTGAAAAAAAAGAGTTTGAAAGAGTTTCGTGAAAGGGAAAACGATCTAAGGAAGCTGAAATGATGTTTTGCTCAGCATTAGTAGGATTTATGAAGGACCTCTGTTGCGGGGTGCTTATCTCGTTGCCGGGAGAAACGAGGCTTCACACAGGTGGCTAGATGGAAAGTGGTGAGTTTATTGAAGGGAGCGGCATTACTGTGCTGGGGGCTTAGGGCAGCACTGCCGCAGATAGAGGAGGTCTGACACACCCAGGCGATGTCCAGAGAAGAAGCCCAAACCAAAAAGGTGTGTCAGCACAGATATACCCATGCTCATTTGCATCTCATACATACTCATCTCATTAATAGCAAGCAGCAAGCTGATTGGTTACACACTGTTCAGCACTTGTTGATTACGCTGTCCTGCCTCAGTATGCCCATCTAGTTTCCCATGCATTCGTTCTCACCACAGATGGGGTAAACAAACACACATCTATATATATATATATATAAAAAAGTCAAATGGTGTATGCGTGTATGTACATGCACTTACTCCTTCCACACCGTTTGAGCTAGAGACTTGAAATTTGGTACCGTTATAGGTCTTAGGGTCCTAATCAGGTTAAGAGTCGAAAATTTTTCAAATCTCACCTCTGACGCCCCTGAGGGGTGAAATTATTTAAAGGCCAATCACATCAGCTGGGCAGCTGCTGTTCTCTGTGATGTAGTTATGATGTCATAATACCCCCTCCAACGGACCCTGCATTTGCTCAGCTCTCTGCCCCCTCCCCCCTCCAACGGACCCCGCACTCGCTCAGCTCTCTGCCCCCTCCCGCCTCCAACGGACCCCGCACACGCTCAGCTCTCTGCCCCCTCCCCACCTCCGACGGACCCGAGTTGGGTTTGGTCGGAGGGTAAGTGAGGTAGGGGTGTCTGGTTTGGTCGGGGGGAAAGTGAGCCAGGGGTGTTGGGTTTGGTCTGGGGGGGTGGGAAGGTGTCGGGGTGGGTCAGGGGGTGTTGGGTTTGGTTGGGGGGGGTGAGGAGGGGGTTGGGGTTGGTCGAGGGGTAAGTGAGGTGTGGGTGTCAGGTTTGTTTGTGGTGGTAGGTAGGGGTGTCGGGTTTGGTGGGGGGAAGGGGAAGTGAGGTGGGTGTGTCTGGTTTGGTCTATGGGGGGTGAGGTGTGGGTGTTGGTCAGAGGTGATGGGGTTGGTGGGGGGGGTGAGGTGGGGGTGTCAGGTTTGCTCTCTGCCCCCTCCCCCCTCCAATGGACCCTGTACTCGCTCAGCTCTCTGCCCCCTCCCCACCTCTGACGGACTCGAGCAACGCCAGGTATTTTCGCTAGTATAAGGTAACAAGAATCCAAGGCCATTTTCAGATTAATACCACCATTACGCCCTCTCCTGGAGTTGACTCAAAAGCGTAACTAAGCCCCCTAGTGGTTGCCAGTCACAATTTTCTTCCGGTCACTACAACCTCAGATTCTGCAACCTTTCACTTTTATTGGATTTTATTATACTATTTGTAGTTGTGTATAACAGAAATATAACATTGTACATGAACTTATACCACAGAAATTAAAATGGCTAACTGTCACGGAGTACCCGGGGCGATGGTCTGGAACTGCTCCCTATGAAGCCAGTCAGCACTCCGGGGGGGAAGCTTCCTCTCTGTAAACAGCCTGTCTCCGAGGCTAGGAGCTTCACAGGTTACAGCTTCCGGGGTCTGACCTCAGAGCATTCAGCACCTTCTGCCCCTCCGTGTGCTTCCCCCAGCGAGCCCGCACAGGCAGTGTCCTGGGGAAGCCCATGGGTCTGCACCTCAACTCCAGCCAGACGTGACTCTCAGCCAGCCAGTAAAACAGAGGTTATTAGATGACAGGTACATGGTCTAACAGATTGTACAGCGAATGTGAGCCCTCAACTGGATTCATTTTGGGGGGCAGGGAGATAGCCCCTCTGCTCTTCCCTGCCTGACTCCAGCCAGCTGCAGACTGAAAACTCCCGCCTCTAGCACCTCCTCTGCTTTCCTTTGTCTCTTTCCCGGCCAGGTGGTCACCTGACCTCTGTTATTCAACACTTCCAGCCAACACCTTGAGAGGGGTGGAAAGGGGCCCAGGAGATAAGACAGGGCATCGGCTACTTGCTTACACTATCTCTCTGCTCTGCAACACTATCAGCCCCTATCCCTCCACATAGACACAAGAAATGCATTGAAGAAACTGAGGCACCCATACACTATCCAGAGGAAACATTAAGAGCATTCCCATTCAGTCACCCTAATTTCATCCTGGTTTTTGTTTTATAAAGAACTAGCGAAAATACCCGGCGTTGCTTGGGTCAGTCGGAGGTGGGGAGGGGGCAGACAGCTGAGCGAGTGCGGGGTCCGTTGGAGGGGGGCAAAGAGCAAACCCGACACCCCCACCGCACTTCCCCCCCCCCAAACAAACCCGACACCCCCACCGCACTTCCCCCCCCCAAACAAACCCGACACCCCCACCGCACTTCCCCCCCCCAAACAAACCCGACACCCCCACCGCACTTCCCCCCCCCAAACAAACCCGACACCCCCACCGCACTTCCCCCCCCCCAAACAAACCCGACACCCCCACCGCACTTCCCCCCCCCAAACAAACCCGACACCCCCACCGCACTTTCCCCCCCCCAAACAAACCCGACACCCCCACCGCACTTTCCCCCCCCCCAAACAAACCCGACACCCCCACCGCACTTTCCCCCCCCCCAAACAAACCCGACACCCCCACCGCACTTTCCCCCCCCCAAACAAACCCGACACCCCCACCGCACTTTCCCCCCCCCAAACAAACCCGACACCCCCACCGCACTTCCCCCCCCCCAAACAAACCCGACACCCCCACCGCACTTCCCCCCCCCCAAACAAACCCGACACCCCCACCGCACTTCCCCTCTGACCAAACCCAACTCGGGTCCGTCGGAGGTGGGGAGGGGGCACAGAGCTGAGGGATTCCAGGGTTCCATCGGGGGGGGGGGCAGAGAGCTGAGTGAGTGCGGTGTCTGTTGGAGGTGGTATTATGACATCATAACTATGTCACAGAGAACAGCAGCTGCCCAGCTGATGTGATTGGCCTTTAAAGAATTTCACCCCTGGGGGGCGTCAGAGGTGAGATTTGAAAAATTTTCGACTCTTACGATCATTAGGACCCCAAGACCTCTAACTGTACCAAATTTCAAGTCTCTAGCTCAAACTGTGTGGAAGGAGTAAGCGTACACCCATACACGCACGCACACATCATTTGACTTTTATATATATAGATTCTAAATGTTCAGCTTAGATGTAGTCAGACTGACATACAAAATATCAGTTTCCATATCATATTACACTTTTGACAATGAGATGAGACCACTTTTTAATACAAATATAAAGAGATAGCAACGTCTACTGTTCACCCTCACTGCATTTCTGGACAAGGTGCTTCATTTCTCATGTAAAGATGAAATAGCAGTTTGTTTGGGGTCTTTTTGGAAGGACTTGGCACATTCTTCAGCTATGGAGTTTTAATATATACTACCTAAGCTTGCTTTAGTCAGCTCTGTGCATAGCCAGTTTCAGGGAGCATAGCTGAAAAAAGGCTTAGTAAGAGTCGGGCTGCATGAAATCACTTTTCTCCCTTAGGTGTGTACATGTGGGACAGAAATGGTATATCTGAGGTGTATGCTCCATACCTTTTCATGCGCTCCTGTTCACTGGTGTCCAGTGCTTTCAAAGTACGGGCATACAGGACCACAACGTCCGAGCGCTTTGCCTTCTTATTGCACTAAAATAAAAAGTAGGTTCAGTTTATCCCTAGGAAATTAGCATTCAACTCAAACCCAAATTAAATATTCCTACTCTGTTAAACCCAAATGTTAAATATTTTAAAATTCCCCTTAAAACACTGCTGTCCATGTGGTCATTACAGCCTTAATCAGGACTGCTATTTTGAAATTTTAGATCTGATTTTCCAGTGCAGCCTTCATCTTTCAGAAAACATCCCTCTGCTGCTCCTGGGTCTCGTGTTTCAAAGACACCAAGTATCCAGAATAGCCAGATAAATCCTGTGAGCAATTCAAACGCTCATATAAATATACAGTCCCCACCTCTACTTTGAGAGCAACAACAATCAGGCACACCTTAAGTCTTTTCACAACTCTATCATGTACATGCTATGGTGTTGGCAAAGTCACGTAACAGCTCTGTACTTCAGTTTCCCGATCTGTAAAATTGGATTAATACTGCCCTGATGGGGGGGGACGGGGACGGGGGGGGGGGACACACTGCAAAGCTTGATGTTTAGAAAATGTTTTGTAGGAATCAGATAAAAGGGACTACAGACAGATCATATCAAATTTGGGGAATCCCACATTATTTCATGTATTTTAAATGCAGGTATATCTACCGTTTAGTAGTATAAAGACATACATCATGGTCATTTATTCCATGTCAGGCAAAAGACTGTGTGTAGAGTAGTATATGCTTACGATTGCTTCCCTAGCACCCAACAGCGGAATCTAGTAGAATCTAGAATGTGAAGTTATAATAGTAACTTGCACTCAAACCACCTCTTCTACAAAGCCACATGCACAGCAATTATGGGTAAATCAGTTAAAGAATATAACAACTGGGAATGGAGAGAAAAAACCCTAGGGCTAGCTCATCTCTTCTTTAGTCACAAGCCCATCTCAGACACTTCTCAGGTAGCTGTGTCACTGACTAAGAAGACTCTCACCAACCAGCCTTAGGCATCCTTAAAATCATCACTCAAAAATACATAATGCACTAAAATGTTTAGCAGGAAGATAAGACACCAAAAGTCTAATTACACGAGATATCAACTACTGTGTTTCCTGGAGCATCTCCCCTCTTCCCTTTAAAAGGAGTGAGTGATAGCAAGAATGAGAAATCACAGAAGAAGTTTAAGAACGGAAGTCCAAGTCTGAAGAATGCCCTCTGAGGATTTTGTTCTGAAAAAAGTTACAGATTTGACAAGGATGAGAAGAGGCAGATCTGAAAAATGAATATTTTTGTTTAATACACATAAAACACCAGACTCTGTTTCAGCAGGAATCCCACTCAAAAAAAAGCAAACCTGGCCAAACTATACTATGGCTTTTTCATTTGATTGCTACTGAAACCTTGGGCCCTCAGGTAAGAAAGGTAGGAAGTGACAGTTGGCTCTTTACAAAACAAAACCAGCTTTACGTTTTTAAAACCTCAAAACATTAGGAGGACCAGAAATGAACAGTTAGATGATCCAGCCTATTCCCCAATGCCACCTAACTTCACTCACTTAGGGTATGTCTACTGTGCAACTAAAAACCTGTTGCTGGCCCACACTAGCTGACTCAGGCTAAGGGGTTGTTTAATTGTGGTGCAGATGTTCGTGCTTGGACAGCTCTAGGACAATGCAAGGTGGGAGAGTTCCAGAGCTCAGAGACTACAATCCAACCCTGAATTTTTACACCACAATTAGACAACCCCTCAGACTGAGCCCCACAAGCCCAAATCAGCTGACATAGGCCAGCCATAGGTTTTTTTAATTGCACCAGACATACCCTTAGGTTATGCCTACACTAAACACACTATAGCAATGCAGCTGCAGCGCTTCAAAGTAGACACTCCATATACGGATGGGAGAGGTGGTGTAAGTAATCCACCTCCCCAGCAGATGGTAGGTAGATTGATAGAAGACTGTCTACCAATGTCTACACCGGGGGTTAGGTCAGTATAGCTACATCTCACAGGGGTGTGCATTTTTCACACACCCAAGATGTAGCTATACCAATGTAAATTTCTAGTGTAGACCAGGGGAGAGGGAGAGTGTGAATTTTTGGAGAGCTGAGAGTGTGTCAGCATAGGGTCTTGTAAGTTCAGATCCCACTGGTCCCCCTGCTTCTCTCACTCATTCACTCGGTAAACTTTTCCTTTGTTGATTTGCCCAGTTGCAGATAAGCTCTGAAAAAGCGAGTTCAAAACAAAAGGGAAGAGAGGCACTTGACTTAAGGAGATTAGGGGGCCTTTCGGGAGACCAATCAGTTACTACCCATTTACACTGGACCTGCAATGTCTCACCCAATACACAACTGTTAATCAGCTGAGGTGGGGTACCAGGAACACTCCAGGCAGGGAGTCAGAGCGCTCTACCTGCCTTGCCAGTGTGGCCGGGCAGTAAGGTAAAGCATTTTGGGAGGCTTTATTGCAGTATAAAGTGCCAATGTAGCCAAGCCCTTAGAACCTCCTTTAGAAGCCTGTCCAGGAAACTAGAACTCTCAGCCATTAATTTAAAATTCTGCCAGACACTTCATGAAGGATCATTAATCATCTTATCTGACAAATGGAACCAAACTGTGCAGTCCCCTCCAGTACTGCACCATAGTGTCAAGACACCAAGTCGTGGTACAGGACTTGAACTCTGTTTTTTGCCCTACATGTGATGTTATATTAGTGTTACTCAGTGGGTAGCAAGTTAATTAATTTCAGCAAAATTGTGCTAACCTAAGTTAAGAATTTTAGTTCTCCTTCAGCTGAACAGTGCAAGCTGATCCTGGTCAAAATAACTTCAAAACAGTGGGGATTTTGTTACTTTTGACAGACTGAAATGATGGACCTTTTGTACAGTACAGTTAAACCTCCATTTAACAGACTAATTCGGGCAAGGGGGTGTCCGTTAAATGAAAAAGTCCATTATTTAATAAAAAAAAATAAAAAAAAAACAAAAAACCAAAAACGAGCTGTCGGAGCAGCCGCCCGCCAGCCACAGGGTCGGGGCGGCAGCTCCGCAGCCTGCCCGCTGCCTGGACCCAGGTGGCAGCCAGGACCCATCAGCCAGCCCGCCCGGGGCCCGCTGGCGGGACCCGGGCAGGAGCCGGCAGCCCGCCCGGGGCCCGCTGGCGGGACCCGGGCAGGAGCCGGCAGCCCGCCCACCCGCTGGCGGGACCCGGGCAGGAGCCGGGAGCCGGCAGCCCGCCCGCCCGCTGGCGGGACCCGGGCAGGAGCCGGGAGCCGGCAGCCCGCCCGCCCGCTGCTGTGACCCGGGCGGCAGCTGGGAGCCGGCAGCCAGCCCGCCAGAAATGGATCAGGAATGCATCAGCTTGCTCAGAAATTTTGTCCGTTGCATCCGAAGTCCATTAAATCGAGGTCCGTTAAATCGAGGGTTTACTGTATTTAAAACCCTGACGTCATTCCCTACTGAATCATAACCCTCTTAATTATGGTCACATTGGCCCAAAGGCTGCCTGAAAGCAAGTCTGTTCCAACACAAAAGGGTGCACTTTACCTGAGGGCATTTCCCTGCCTGTCCCTTGAGCCATCTTACAATGCAAGTGTATCCAAACAGGTGTCCACACCGCAACGCTGAGAGACGGTGCTCCCCAGCATTAGTCCATTGCTCAAAGCAGATGGCACAGGTGTCTCCTTCTTCCTCATCCAACGGTAGAGTGGGAACTATCACATCTGGTTTCTTTAGTGGAGTTCTCTGAAACAACAACAAAGGTCAGACAAATGCAATGTTTGCCATCTTTATTGTCTGTCCAAGGACTGTTGGTTCACTTTACCTGTTTGTGCTGGACTTCAGCTTCACGACTTTCATGCTCTGCAGAGGAAGGCAAAAGCTGAGGGGGCTCCGCTTGGACCTGATCAGAAACTTCAGAGCAGACAAGGAAAAAAAAAAAGGGAGAAGAATTTAATTGAACTGGTGAACTTTCTTCCATGGGTTCTAGTCTGAATTTTCTTTTGTAACTTTAGTATTCTAGGACATCAGGACAAGCAGTGGTGCAGTAACTAATGTGGATTGCAAACAAAAACGTTACTCCACATACTAGAAGTATAAATGATATCGTGTACTGAAGCAAAAAGATAACTAATTAGCACAATCGACAAAGTGATTTTGTAACACCTTCATAAATCATTGAAATGTGAGGCTGGAAAGGTCATCTTGTCCAACTTCAGTGCTGAGGCAGGGCCAAGTAAAAAAGCTGTGTGTCCAACCTGTTTTTAAACCTTCAATTATAGGGATTCCATAACTGAACACTGAGAGCCAGTTCCAGATTTTAACTATCCTTAGAGTTGGAAAGTTTTTCTTAATATCTAACCTACATCTCCCTTGCTACAGAATAAGCCCATTACTTCTTGTCCTACACCATCAGCGGACATGGAGAGCAATTGATCACTGTTCTCTTTATAACAGTTTTTAATATATCTGAGGTTTACCTCCACCCTCATCAGTCTTTTCTGAAGTCTAAACATGTTCAGGTTTTTAAATCTTTTCCCACTGGCCAGGTTTTCTAAACCTTTCATCATTTTTCTTGCCCTCTGCTGGAATCTCTCTAACTTATCCACATATTTCCTAAAGTGTGGCACCCAGAACTGGAACCAGCACTCCAGCTGAGACCTCATCAGACCTGTGTGGAGTGGAACAATTATATTCTCGTGTCTTACTTACCCTTCTGAATATTAACCTTTTCACAATCGCAACACTGTTGACTCGTTCAATTACTGATCCCTATATAGCCCCCTGATTCTTTTCGGCAGTACTACCACCTCATTAATAACTCCGCATTTTGTAGTTGTAGATTTTATTCTTACTTTAAGGGTAGTACTTTGCACTTGTATTTAATCTTGCTGATTTTAGACTACTACTTCAAATTGTGGAGGTCATTTTGAATTCTAATCCTGTCCTCCAAAAGGCTTGCAACCCCAGTGTAGTGTCACCCAAAAGTTTTAAGCACACTCTCCACTCCATTACCCAAGTCATTAGTGAAAATGTTGACTAGTACCAGACTCAAGACTGACTCCTGCAGGGCCTCACAACATAAACTGTAGGGGGCAGGGGGAAGAGGAGTGTGACAGTCAACCACCAATCTTATTTTTACTGATTCTAAGTGTTCATTCTGGAATTTGGAGGTAGAGTAGGAATGTTATGTGGGTACCTTAAGATTAAATAACAGGACAGCAAAAAAAAGGCTTTGGAAGGTAGAACAATACAGAGCAAAAGAGAGGGGAGGGGCAAAATGATGCAGCTATCTCTTGGCAATGAGACGATACCCTGTAAAATCTCCAAGGAGACAACAAATTGCAATGAGTTTGCTTTACAGTGTAATAAATTTAAGAATTTCATTCTCCTACTGCCCAAATCCTCTTATCTTTCAAGATCAAATATTTTCTGTCTATCTCTTGGAACACAGATTATAATAAATAAATAAATGAGAGAGAGAGCATTGCTATATTTATTATAAAAAAGTGTCACGTTACTGGAATTATTTGGGATCATATAGATCATTGGTGCAACCAAGGTCCTGTAGTGGCACCAAATATCATGTAAAGGGAGTCATATAAAGGTGTCTATGACCAGGTTATAGTCTGCTGATTATGATTCATCTATCTGTATGTATCTTTTTTGTAACTAAAGTTATGAATATTGGCTGTATGGTGCCTGTATTTCAAACTTATGCTTGGCTTCTGGGTGAGATCTCAGACAAGCTGTTGTTAACTTGGCTGGCCTGGCTGATGGCCCATTAAGGACCATCAGCTACACAATGAATTTTGTAGACATCCGTCCACACCCGAGCTTCTCCAGGAATGTGACCTGCCTGGTCAGAAACTGAATCTTGGAAAGTTTGGTAATTGGACCATGTGGCTATGAACCTCCATTTTGCAACCGAACTCTGCATAAGGAGGGGGGTCTTCGCCCACAAGAGGAAATCCATAAAACCTGGGAGAAGCTCCCTCCATTTTGTCTTCTACCTCTAGTCTTCAGCCTGCCTTGCTCCCAGCTCTGGATGGAACTTTGCTACACAGGGGAACTCTGGCCAAAGGGTGCTGACCCATTCCTGCAGGGGATGCTTTCCAGAGACTTTGATTTGAACCTGCAGTTTATTATACCATTGCTGCAAGCCTGAGATTTGCCATCCCTGCATGTAATTGATTTCTTTTAACCATCCCTAACCCGCACCTATATCTTTTTCCTTGTATAATAAACCTTTAGATTTTAGATTCTAAAGGATTGGCAACAGCGTGATTTATGGTTAAGATCTGATTTGTATATTGACCTGGGTCTGGGGCCTGATTCTTTGGAATTGGGGAGAACCGTTTTCTTTATTTGGGGGATTGGTTTTCATAACCATTGGTCCCCAGGACAGGTGGCTGCTGGTGGTGATACTGGGAAACTGGAGTGTCTAAGGGAATTGCTTGTGTGACTTGTGGTTAGCCAGTGGGGCGAAACCAAAGTAATTTCTGTTTGGCTGGTTTGGTTTGCCTTAGAGTGGAAAAACCCCAGCTTTAGGCTGTAACTGCCCCTTTGGTAGCAATCTGTCCTGATCTGGCACTCACAGTGGATCCCACCAGGAACAGCCCCGTCACAAAAAGTAAAAGAAGAAACTAAAATGTTCATGAACATTTTTTACTTTGAATAAGGAACACCAATCTGAAAAGGTTGAAAAACACTGAGTGATCCACTAAGTGAGCCACTACCCACAAAGCAGCTAAGGGAAGGTAAGTTACATGGAGCAAGGAATAATCACTTGAAGCAGATGAATGCCTCCGAAATAAAAAATCCTGGGCCACATCCTCCACTGTAAATTAGCTTAACTGGTTTACATTGATTTACAATAATTAATTGAGGCCTTCTGTTTTGGAGACTATCCTTGATAACAAAGATCAGGTGAGGAAGGAGAACTGCAGAAAAGTAGAAAACATCAAAATCTCTAAATTAGTTATTTTAAGGATTTCCAGGAGGTATCATTGGGTATGTTAACAGCTTAAAAAGGAAAAAAAAAAAAAGAAAAAGAGTCTTGCTCAGGATTATATTCATTCATTGCTGCATTATGGCAGCAACCCATCCATGTCAGCTATGAGCATAGGATCTTAGACCTTCGAAGCTCTGTTGTAAAGCTTGAAAAGATTCTCTATGAAGTGATGTCCTGTCTGACAGTGGCAATGCAGTAAGAGGAATTTCTGACATTTCAGTGCTCCCAGTGAAACCAGCACAAACCTCCCGAACTGGCAGCTATGGGTGCCTCCTCCTGGGGTACTGCCACATCTTCCACCTCAGTGGAGCTGCTGCTGTCAGAGTCGCTCAGCTCCAAGGTCTCATCTGAGCTGTGACCACTGTTGCCACCTGGAAGATGCAAAGTCTCCACTGGTGGAAATGCTGCTGTTGACCCTTGGGTCCTGCTGACCATGAAATAATTCTCCAGTGGTGCCCTGGGCCTGAAAAGCAAGGAGTAAAAGCTACAGTATTTCTTCATATTAATTATTGCAGGGTAAAATGTATAGGAGACAATTAGATCCTCATTTGTTTGCCACAAACCCAAACCTCTGTTCGTTAACATAAGGGATACAACCAAACTGACCAAGAAATGTCTCACCCAGAACAGCACCAATCCCCAGGCAAGGCAGTGAATTAACAACTCTAAGAAGCATACACAACATGCAGCTGTGATAATGTTTCACTGCTTAGGTCTAGAAAATGCAGATGCATGATCTGCCTCTACTTAGAAGGAATGGAAAGAAGGAAAACAAGATGTGGTGCACTTGATCCTGTGTGTGTCATCTTGCTCTTATTAGCAGATCTTAGAGCACTTTACGAAGGAAGTCAGGATCATTTTCCCCACCTGTAAAATGTAAGTAACAAGGCACTGAGGGATGAAGGGACTCTAAAAGCAGGAAATACGATGCATAAATTATTATCCAGCAGAGCCACCTCATCTGATTTCTCACCACTAGACTTTGCTTTTTCTGATTTATCAAATGAACTCATCACTTGGTCCCCAGATGCAGTCACATTATTTAGAAACAAAATGATTGCTAAAATCAGACTCCCATCCCTTAAATTAAATATGTCCCTCACAAAAACCCATTTTTTCTTTAACAAGATTGTGCCATGGCAAAAATATGTACCAAACTACTTTATAATAATGATTAGACTGAAGAAAGCTTATGCTGTTTTACTTGTCAATCAAAAATGAATTGTTCTTCGGTTGCAAGCAGAATTTTGCAAGACTGCTCAATGGCCTAGGTATGCAAGAAGTGGATTACATTTACAGGAGAGCCGAGGGCATACTGTACAACTGTGTTTAGTCACTTGGGATGAGATCCTGGCCCCAGTTAAATCAACAGCCAAACTTCCATGGAATTGAATAGAGCCAGGATTTAACTCACAGTATTTAGAGTCATAGCTCACTTCATCCGATGAAGTTAACAAAGTCCTGTGGCACCTTAAAGACTAACTATAAAGTTTTGAAGCATGAGCTTTCGTGGGCTAATACCCACTTCGTCGGATGCAGGCAGTAGAAGTGTTCACAAACAGGCAGTTATAGAAAAGTAGGTAAGAGCCAGGTGGGAGGTGAAAAGGTTAGTCCAATTAAGCTGAGCCAGCTTGTTATCTCCGATCAGGGAGTGTGGATTATTCGTCTAGCATTTGAATGGGGTGTGTGGACATGGAGAGATGAGAAACAATGTCTGTAATGAGCCAACCATTGTAGATCCCGGTTCAATCCCAAAGTGTGTGTGCTGAATTTGCAAATGAATTGAAGCTCTGCAGTCTCTCTTTGCAGTCTGGATCTGAAGTTCCCTTTCTGCAGAATGGTGACCTTTAAATCTGTAATAGTGTGTCCAGGCAGGTTGAAGTGTTCCCCTACAGGTTTTTGTATATTGCCATTCCTAATATCTGATTTGTGTGCATTTATCCTTTTTTGTAGGGACTGTCCAGTTTGGCCGATGTACATAGCAGAGGGACACTGGTGGCATATAATGGCATATATGACATTGGTTGATGTACAGGTGAATGAGCCAGTGATGGTATGGTTGATCTGGTTAGGTCCTGTGATGGTGTTGCTGGTGTAGATATGTGGGCAGAGTTGGCATCGAGGTTTGTTGCATGGATTGGTTCCTGAGTTGGAGTTATTGTGGTGCAGTGTGCTGTTGCTGTTGAGAATTTGTTTAAGGTTGGCAGGTTGTCTGTGTGCCAGGACTGGCCTTCCTCCCAAGGCTTTTGAAAGTGAGGGATTATTGTCCAGGATGGGTTGTAGGTCACTGATGATGCGTTGCAAAGGTTTTAACTGAGGACTGTAGGTGATGGCCAGTGGTGTTCTGTTGTTTTTTTTCTTGGGCTTGTCTTGTAGCAGCAGGCTTCTGGGTACACGTCTGGCTCTGTTGATCTGTGTCCTTATTTCCTTGTGTGGGTATTGTAGTTTTGAGAAAGCCTGGTGAAGATCTCGTAGGTGTTGGTCTCTGTCTGAGGGGTTGGAGCAAATCCGATTGTACCTCAGTGCTTGGCTGTAGACAATGGATCGTGTGGTATGTCCGGGATGGAAGCTGGTGGCATGAAGGTAGGCATAGCTGTCGGTAGGTTTTCGGTATAGGGTGGTGTCGATGTGGCCGTCATTAATTTGCACTGTGGTGTCTAGGAAGTGGATTTCCTGTGGACACACTTTGGGATTGAACCGGGATCTACAATGGTTGGCTCATTACAGACATTGTTTCTCATCTCTCCATGTCCACACACCCCATTCAAATGCTAGACGAATAATCCACACTCCCTGATCGGAGATAACAAGCTGGCTCAGCTTAATTGGACTAACCTTTTCACCTCCCACCTGGCTCTTACCTACTTTTCTATAACTGCCTGTTTGTGAACACTTCTACTGCCTGCATCCGACGAAGTGGGTATTAGCCCACGAAAGCTCATGCTTCAAAACTTTATAGTTAGTCTTTAAGGTGCCACAGGACTTTGTTAACTCTGCTATTCCAGACTAACACGGCTACCACCCTGATTCTTGACTTCATCCGATGAAGTGAGCTATAAGCCCACGAAAGCTTATACTGAAATAAACTGGTTAGTCTCTAAGGTGTTACAAAGTCTTCCTCATTTTATTTACAGATACAGACTAACACAGCTGCTAATCTTAAACCTGTCTGTATTTAGAGTGGATCTGCACGGCAAAAATGTAAAGAGAGTTAAACAAGAAAGTCTGTAAGCATTTCTGGAACACTTATCACCACAGTACCTAAGCAATGAGTGAAAAGTCTTGCCAAAAAAGCATGATTCCCAGAAGAGAGTCTAAAGAACAGATGAGAAGAATCACACTACTACCTACTAGGGTTATTGAAAACTTGGAATGCACAGAATTTGGCCTAGCTTATGCAGGTGGGCTGGACTGAGCTTTCTAGAGTGCAGCACGACATAGGTAGCGTGACAGATTATAAAGTGAAACCATTAGGTTGGGGGGGGGGGGAAAAGCACTCAGACTTGATTCCATTTCAGTTTTACCTGGTACTGATTGTCCTCTGGGATCCACCACCTCTTAGTCGCCGGCGAGTTCTCCTTGTTGGCGGCTGTCGTGTGATCTGTTGTGCAGCCTGTAGTTGAAATAGCTCCAATACCCCATGTAGTCTTTGCAACCCATGCAGGCTAGGGGCAGCTTGCAACTGTGGGTCAGATTCAGCAACTATCACTACTTCATCAGCACCAGAGACCACAATGACCTCTTCATCAGCAGGAGGAACCACAATGCCTTCTGCCTCTTCACTGGTCACTGGAGAATTGGATGGCAGTGACAGTGGAACATGACTGGAGGCCTCTGAGGAAAATGCCTCATGGTGCTCCACAGAATAAGTAACTGCTGGCTGGATATCAACTTCCATTTCTTCCTGTGCCATTTCTGAGAAAAGCATGGGATGGAGAAAACAAAGATGTGGGATTAGTGCAAACACTTGTGTCTTTACCTTACTTGAAGTATGGACTTGTGTACATCGGACTCATGCCAGCATAAAAGACACATGGCTGACCACAATATCTTTTAGGATTACTATCCAGTGCTTCTTAGAGACCATTTCTCTGGCAGCTGAGATGATTTGAGAATTCCAGATTAACAGTCCTTGGATTTATACATCAGTTGGTCGAGGGATAGACAAAGCATTTTCAGAGTCCTCAACTCTGGAAGTCTCTGACCCAACAGAGCCTGAGTTTTCTAGCCTCGTGGACACAATGCAAGGCCTGTCTATACAAATTAGCCTTTCGATGGGAGTAGGTGAGTTGGGGAGTTCTTCCTGGTATCTTTGCTAGCTAATATGTATTTATGGGTTACTAGCAAAAATAACCGGCGTTGCTCAGGGTATTTGTAATTGGAAACTGGGATGTAAAAAGACTACAATGTTTTTTATTAATACAAATTTTGTTCAGAAGTCTCATTTTGTCTAATTAATTTCATTCTCTTGCATTTAGATGTGGTTTTTCCGATACATTTTCACTTTTTACATGGCATAACGTTGCTCGGGTCCATTGGAGGGGGTGCGGGGGGAAGAGAGCTGAGCGAGTGGGGGGGCCATTGGACTGGGGGGGCAGAGAGCTGAGCGAGTGCGGGGTCCGTTGGAGGGGGGTATTATGACATCATAACTATGTCACAGAGAACAGCAGGTTTTAACCTGCTGCCCAGCTGATCTGAATGGGCTTTAAAGCATTTCACCCCTGGGGGGAGTCAGAGGTGAGATTTGAAAAATTTTCGACTCTTACCCTGATTAGGACCCTAAAGCCTATAACTGTACCAAATTTCAAGTCTCTAGTTCAAACGGTGTGGAAGGAGTAAGGCAGCATACATACACACACGCACACACCATTTGACTTTTATATAGATAGATAGATTTTTATATTTTGCGGTACAGATTTTGGCAGATGCTATGTATTAAAATCGCCCCCCCCCCCAAAAAAAAAGAGAGCTACATCAATCAACAGTGCTTAACTAACAAATAATATACGACACTTAGTACCTTTAATCTAGGATCTCAAAAGATCGCAGCATCTCATTGTGATCATAATCGCAAAAATGCCTGTAAATAAATATTAATAGAGCAACATACGCACACATGGCAGAGGACTCAATGTTAATTTTTGGGATACTTTATTTTTTTTAAATAGAGTTTCCTAGTAAATGAACGAGATTCAGTTAAGTTAACAAGTTCACCATGAAACTTACCTGGCTGTGGCATCAATTGTGCCTACACCGCCTTATGTTCACTAGTATTGATAAGCCTAAGCAGTATACTCTAGCAATACCCCCAGTCATGACACTCTTGATATTATCAGCCCCTTTATAATGCCATATGTGGGTACATATTCAGATTGAGAGTGATATATGAAATTTTGCAATGAAATTAAATGTAGGGTTTTTGGAAGACAAGAATGTTAGTTAAAACAATCATATTAGAAACTCAGGAAATGCAGATTTCTGATTGCCTCTCAAGAACAAGCATGCAGATTACTTTAACTCTGTTCCCATAGCTATGCTTTAAAAAAAATAAAATAAAAAATTGATCTCATTCTATTTTATTTATAGAGACAAGGTGGTTGAGGGAATATCTTTCATTGGACCAACTTCCAATGGCGAGAGAGAAGTTTTTGAGCTTACTGTGGTAAACCCAGGGCTGGAAGGCTGTGGTGAGAGGGGAAAACTGCAGGTAAATTAGGTCCAGCTGAGAAAGGCTGCTGCAGCCAGCAGCAGGGCCAGCTGGGACCAGTTAAGGAGCAAGCCAGAGCCCTTTAAAGAGACTTCTCCCCAGAGAGGGGTGTGGGAGTGAGGAGTGTGTTTGGAGGCAGGAGGAGTTAGAAGATTGAGTTTGTGAAGCAGAAGGAGGTAAAGGCAAGTGAGAGGCAGTTACAGGGAGGCTGCCAGCAGGCAGGGAGGCAGGAAGGAGCCCCTCCCAGGAGGGAGCTAGCCCAGCCTAACCAGCGAGAGGCCAAACCCAGACGGGGGAGCTGCCCAGAGGACTGGAGCCTGGGGTGCCCAGGGGGGCCCCCTTGCCACAAGTGGTGTCAGAGGTGGGATCGTGAGTAGACGTGCTGGCAAGACCCCTCGACCAGGGCGAAAAGCCCCCCCCTTATTCAAAAACATAAAAAGAGAGAGAGAAAATGGAGGAGGTGGTGAAGGCACTGGTACAGGCCACTGCGGCCCAGCAGGAGGCTGTTCGAGTGCAGCAGGAAACCAACCAGTTACTGATGTCCCAGGCAGCCCAGGACCGAGCCACATTGCAGGAGTTAGTGAAGCAGGTGAAAGTCCTGGGCACCCTGGCCCGTGGGGGTCCCGATGCCCGGCTGCTGCGGGCAAGCAACTATTTACAGAAAATGACGGCGGACGACGATACCGAGGCCTACCTCCTCGCGTTCGAGAGGACAGCCCTGCGAGAGGCCTGGCCCCGGGAGCAGTGGGCAAGCATCCTGGCCCCTTTTCTGTGTGGAGAGGCCCAGAAGGCCTACTTTGATCTGGCAACCGAGGCTGCTGCAGATTATCCCCAGCTCAAGGCTGAAATCCTGGCAAGGGCGGGAATGACGCCAGCCCTGAGAGCCCAGCAGTTTCACGACTGGAGATACAAGTCCGACAAGCCACCAAGGACCCAGCTGTTTGACTTGATTCACCTCGCCCAGAAGTGGCTGCAGCCTGAGACCCACAGACCAGAGAAAGTGGTGGAAATCCTAGTCCGGGACAGGTATATGCGGGGGTTGCCACCCGACATAAGGGGTTGGGTCCGTAAGAACGATCCCTCCTCCTATGACGAACTAGTAGCCCTCGTGGAGAGACACCTAGCCTCCCAGGAGCTGCCTCGGACTACGAAGGAAGGAGTGCGCCCGAGTAGGAGGCAGGGCACAGGGCCAAAACCCCGGGGTACCATGCCCCCAAGCCGTTACATAGAGGGAGGGAAAGAGGCTGGGGATCAGCCTGAAAGCATGGAGAAGCTTGGGGACTGGGGGAACGAGACTCGGGGGGTAAGGCCTAACAGTCCGAGAACCAGGGTGCTAGCCCGAGCGGGTATACGCTGCTATGCATGTGGGGAAGTAGGGCATATAGCGGCCCAGTGCCCAAACCAGGCCGAACCCATGCAATGCGACCTGGGGGGGATGGAAGGTCCCTGTGTCCTAATAAGTCAGGTGGGGGTCGCGGTGGCCCCCCATAGATACACCCGGCCCGTTAAGATGAACGGCATTAGTACCACTGCGTTAGTAGACTCCGGGAGTGCGGTCACGCTGGTCTCGGGGAAGCTGGTCGGGCGAGACCAACTGTCGCGGGCCAAGCGCTCTGGAGTATCCTGTGTACATGGGGATGTCAATTATTACCCCACCATCCCCGTAAGTATAGACATCCTGGGAAACCCCACGAAGGTAATGGTGGGGGTAGTCCCGAAGCTCCCCTACCCGGTCCTGATTGGGCGAGACTTCCCAGGGTTCGATAACCTGCTCCCCGGAAGGGAGGCAGAAGGGGTTAGTGCCGAGATCCAGGAGAGGGCGCCCAGGGATTGTGGACCCCCGGCCTTCCGAGAGTTTGACCCAGGGCTATTTTCCCTGCCGGGGGGACCCAAGAAGTCTCGGAAGGAGAGAAGGGCAGCTAAGGAGTTGGGGACGAAGATTTTGACCCAGTACCGAAGGGTAGCGCTGGTAGGGGAACAAGTAAGCCCCAGGGGGAAGAGGACTCGGCGAGCTGCGGGGGAGCCCGACGCCGGACCGAGTGCCCCCCAGTCTGACCCCGAGAGGGAGCCGGGGATAGATCCCCCGGAGCTAGGACCGATTAGCCTGTCAATGGAAAGCTTTGGGCAGGATCAAGCCAATGATCCAGCCTACCACCATATCCAGAAGGAAGTAGTGGAGGTGAATGGAGTCCCAGTAGAAGGGAAAGTTAAGGGCCAAGGACCGTATTATGTGATAAAGGGGGACCTATTATACAGAGTAGTCCGGATGTCGGACCAAACCATAGAGCAACTCCTGGTTCCCCAGAAACACCAGAGAGGCGTGATGGACCTAGCCCATAGCCACCTCTTCGGGGGCCACCTAGGGGTGGATAAAACCCTCGACAGGGTCCTGAAAAGATTTTTTTGGCCAGGAGTCTACGCGGCTGTCCGACGATATTGCGCCTCCTGCCCGGACTGCCAATTGCATGCCCCCCGGCCGCACTTGCGGGCCCCGTTGGTACCTCTGCCCATCATTGAAGTCCCCTTTGAGAGGATCGCTATGGACCTGGTAGGCCCACTAGAGAAATCTGCCCGGGGCCATCAGCACATACTGGTTGTGCTTGACTACGCCACCCGATACCCGGAAGCTGTGCCCCTACGGAATACTATGTCCAAGACCATAGCCCGGGAATTGGTGCAGATTTTCTCCCGAGTAGGAATACCCAAGGAGATCCTAACCGATCAAGGGACCCCCTTTGTGTCGAAGCTGATGAAGGACTTGTGTGACATGCTCCAAGTGCGGACCCTGAGGACATCGGTTTACCACCCTCAGACGGACGGTCTGGTCGAACGCTTCAATAGGACATTGAAGAGTATGATGCGGAAGGTAGTGAGCCGGGACGGGAAGGATTGGGACACCCTGCTCCCCTACCTACTGTTTGCCGTGAGGGAGGTACCGCAGGCCTCCACGGGATTCTCCCCGTTCGAGTTGTTATATGGACGCCACCCTCGGGGCATACTCGATATAGCCAAAGAGGGTTGGGAGGAACAGCCGAAGCCGGAGAGAAATGTCATCGAGCATGTGTTACGGATGAGAGAGAGGATAGCCCAGGTCACCCCCATAGTGCGAGAGCACATGAAGAAGGCCCAAGAGGCCCAGCGGACGTATTATGATCGTCGGGCGGTGAGCCGGAAGTTCCAGGTGGGGGACCGGGTAATGGTGCTTGTACCCACGGCTGAAAGTAAACTGTTATCCCACTGGCAGGGGCCCTATGAGGTGATCGAAGCCGTGGGAGACGTGGACTATAAGGTCCGGCAACCGGGACGCCGGAAGCTGGAGCAGATCTATCATGTAAACCTACTGAAGCCTTGGCAGGATAGAGAGGCTCAAGTGGTCGCGCTCGGAGCAACCCCCCGGGAAGGGAACCAGCCTAGCCAGGTAGGGATATCCCCCGAGCTGACCCCAAACCAACGAGAAGAGGTGATCAGCATGATCAGACGGCACCCGGACGTGTTCTCGGAGACACCAGGCCGAACCAGGGAGGTATGCCACCACATCCGCACGGAGCCTGGGGTAAAAGTGTGTGTCAAGCCCTATCGGATCCCAGAGGCAAAAAGGGAAATGATTGGAACAGAAGTCCGGAAGATGCTGAGATTGGGGGTCATAGAAGAGTCCCATAGCCAGTGGTCCAGTCCCGTGGTCCTGGTACCCAAGCCCGATGGCAGTGTAAGATTCTGCAATGACTTCCGGAGGCTGAACGACGTGTCCCAGTTCGATGCCTATCCGCTACCACGAATAGATGAACTGATCGACCGATTAGGAACAGCGCGGTTCCTGTCCACCCTGGACCTGACCAAAGGCTACTGGCAAATCCCCCTTGCCCCAGCGGACAAGGAGAAAACAGCCTTTTCCACTCCAGATGGTCCGTTCCAATACACGGTTCTCCCCTTTGGATTACATGGGGCCCCCGCCACCTTCCAGCGGCTTATGGACAAACTGCTGCGGCCGCATCGTAAGTACGCGGCCGCTTATTTGGATGATGTGATTATCCATAGCCCCGACTGGGAGACACACTTGGGGAAGGTGGAGGCAGTGCTAGACACCTTGAGGAAGGCCGGTTTGACTGCGAATCCCGCCAAGTGCTCAATTGGACTAGCAGAAGCCAGATACCTCGGGTATGTAGTGGGGAGAGGCCTGGTGAGACCCCAGCTTAACAAGTTAGAGGCAATCCAGAAGTGGCCACGACCAGTCCGGAAAAAGCAGGTCAGGGCGTTCCTGGGGTTGGTCGGCTATTACCGACGGTTCATTCCCCATTTCGCCGCCCGGGCATGCCCACTAACTGACCTGACGAGAGCCCGTGGCCCAGATATCGTGAAATGGTCGAACGCAGCAGAAGAGGCGTTTAAGGATCTGCGGACGGCCCTCTGCACCGACCCCGTGCTAATAGCCCCGAATTGGGAGAAGGAGTTCTTATTGCAGACCGATGCCTCCGAAGTAGGGCTAGGAGCGGTGCTGTCCCAGATGATAGATGGAGAAGACCACCCCATTCTGTACCTCAGTCGGAAGCTCCTGCCCAGGGAACAGAAATACGCCGTGGTAGAGAAGGAGTGCCTGGCAGTGAAGTGGGCCGTAGAAAGCCTCCGATACTACCTGCTCGGAAGACGGTTTACCCTGGTCACGGACCATGCTCCGCTGAAGTGGATGCACCAGAATAGGGATAAAAACGCAAGGGTCACCAGGTGGTTCCTCTCGCTACAACCCTTCCACTTCTGCGTACAACATAGGTCCGGCCTCCTGCACGGAAATGCGGACGGCCTGTCCAGGGTACACTGCTCAGCGACCCAAGTAGCCCAACCCCATGGTGTTGAGCAGGGGGGGGGGATGTGTGGTAAACCCAGGGCTGGAAGGCTGTGGTGAGAGGGGAAAACTGCAGGTAAATTAGGTCCAGCTGAGAAAGGCTGCTGCAGCCAGCAGCAGGGCCAGCTGGGACCAGTTAAGGAGCAAGCCAGAGCCCTTTAAAGAGACTTCTCCCCAGAGAGGGGTGTGGGAGTGAGGAGTGTGTTTGGAGGCAGGAGGAGTTAGAAAACAGGGTTACTTACCTGTAACTGTTGTTCTTCGAGATGTGTTGCTCACATCCATTCCACTATAGGTCAGGCACGCGCTGCGGGCCTGGTTGCCGGGCAGATTTTTCCCCTAGCTGCAGACTGGGCGAGCAGGGAGCCCCCTGGAGTGGCGCCACTGAGGCACTCTATAAGTAGCCCTGCGACACAGTCTGGCCCCCAGTTCCTTCTTTGCCGGCTAACCCGACAGTGGGGAAGGAGGGCGGGTCTGGAATGGATGTGAGCAACACATCTCGAAGAACAACAGTTACAGGTAAGTAACCCTGTTTTCTTCTTCGAGTGATTGCTCACATGCATTCCACTATAGGTGACTACAAGCAATACCTAGGAGGTGGGGTCGGGTGGACCCATTGCTGCTCGTAAGACCGCTGACCCAAACGCCGCATCGTCCCTGGTTTGCTGGACTATGGCGTAGTGGGCGGCGAAGGTGTGGACGGAGGACCAGGTAGCCGCCCTGCAAATGTCCGTGATAGGGACTCCTTCCCGGAAGGCCGCAGAGGACGCCTGCGCTCTCGTGGAATGTGCTGTTACTCTCTCAAGCGGCTTGCCCGCGAGTTCATAACAGGTGTGAATGCACGAGGTGATCCAGGAGGAGAGCCTTTGGGCGGAGACTGGCTGGCCCTTCATTCTTTCCGCAATTGCTACGAAAAGTTGCGTTGATTTCCTGAATTGCTTTGTTCTGTCTAAATAAAAAGCAAGAGCCCTCCTAACGTCCAACGTGTGTAGTTGTTGTTCCCTTCCAGAGGTATGTGGTCTGGGATAAAAGACTGGGAGACAAATGTCCTGATTCACATGGAAGGGAGAAACCACCTTAGGCAGGAAGGCCGGGTGGGGACGTAGCTGCACCTTGTCATTGTGGAAGATAGTGTAGGGCGGCTCGGAGGTCAGTGCACGGATCTCTGACACTCTGCGAGCCGAGGTGATAGCTACTAGGAATGCCACCTTCCAGGAGAGGTGGAGTAAGGAACACGTGGCGAGGGGCTCGAACGGGGGCATCATAAGGCGTGAGAGCACCAGGTTGAGGTCCCAGGGTGGAACGGGACACTTGACGTTCGGGTACAGTTTATCCAGGCCCCTGAGGAAACGGTATACCACAGGGTCTGAAAAGACTGAGTGGTTCTCCTGGCCCGGATGAAAAGCCGATATGGCAGCGAGGTGGACGCGTATGGTAGAAGTAGAAAGGCCCTGGTTTCTAAGGCCTAAGAGGTAGTCCAGTATGCGCGGGATAGCCGCCTCACTTGGGACTATATCCTGTTGTCTGCACCATGCAGAAAAGCGAGTCCACTTGGCTGAATAGGTACTTCTGGTGGATGGTTTTCTACTTCCCAGAAGGACCGTCTGTACCTCAGTCGAGCATAGGAGCTCAGGACCTCTCAGCCATGGAGTAGCCAAGCTGTGAGGTGGAGGGACTGCAAGTCCGGATGCAGGAGGCGACCGTGATCCTGCGAGATCAGGTCGGGCCACAGCGGGAGGCTGATGGGAGGGGCCCTGGACAGCCGTAGGAGGGACGCATACCAGCACTGCCTGGGCCAGGCCGGGGCTATGAGGATCACGTGTGCCCTGTCCCGTCTGATCTTCAGGATCACCTTGTGGAGAAGCGGGATCGGAGGGAACGCGTAGAACAGGTGCCCCGTCCAGGGTAGGAGGAAGGCATCTGTCAGGGATCCCCGGGAGCCGCCTCGAAAGGAGCAAAACTGGAGGCACTTCCTGTTCTGCCTGGAGGCGAAGAGATCGATGTGGGGAAATCCCCACCTCAGGAAGATCGGTCGGATGACATCCGGCCGAAGGGACCACTCGTGGGACATGAATGACCTGCTGAGGTGGTCCGCCAATGTGTTCTGAATCCCGGGGAGGAAAGAGGCCACCGGGTGAATGTCGTGGGCTATACAAAACTCCCATAGGAGAATCGCCTCTTGACACAGGGGACTGGATCGGGCCCCGCCCTGCTTGTTTATGTAGTATTGGGCTGTGGTGTTGTCCGTCAGCACCGCCACACAGTGACCCCGTAGCGTGTCCCGGAACGCTTGGCACGCAAGTCGGACTGCCCTCAGCTCTCGGACATTGATATGGAGGCAGAGGTCTGACTCCGACCAGCGGCCTTGTGTCCTGAGATCCCCTAGGTGAGCTCCCCAACCCATCGACGAGGCGTCCGTCACTAGGGACATGGTCGGGCTGGGGGGGAGGAAGGGGACCCCTCGGCACGCATTGCTCTGGTCTTCCCACCAGGTCAGAGCGGATAAGGTGGCGTTGGGAATAGACAGGAGGGTGTCCAAACTGTCCCGTCTTGGCCGGTAGGCCACTGCGAGCCACGATTGCAGTGGGCGTAGTCGCAGTCTGGCGTGCTGTAACACGTAGGTGCACGACGCCATGTGACCTAACAGGCTGAGGAAGACTCTGGCCGTGGTCATTGGACCGCTGCGGAGCTGTCTGATGGCCGACTGGATGGCGAGAAACCGGGGCTGGGGCAAAGATGCCCTTGCCACCCTGGAGTCTAGTAGGGCCCCAATGAACTCTATGCTCTGGGTGGGCTCCAGGGTGGACTTTACCTCGTTGAGGAGGATTCCCAAGCGGTCGAAGGTGTTGATGACCAGACGCACGTGGTCCGACACTTGGACCCTGGAGGTGCCCCGGATCAGCCAGTCGTCTAGGTACGGATATACCTGCACCCCGCGGCGCCGCAGGAACGCCGCCACTACCGCCATGCACTTCGTGAATACCCTGGGCGCGGTGGACAGGCCGAAGGGCAGGACTGCGAATTGATAATGTTCTTCCGCTATTAGGAAGCGGAGGTAGCGCCTGTGAGAGGGTTTGATGCTCACGTGGAAGTAGGCATCCTTCATGTCGAGGGCAGCGAACCAGTCTCCCGGATCCAGAGAGGGAATAATAGTGCCCAAGGTGACCATGCGGAACTTGAACTTGATCATGTAGGTGTTGAGTTCGCGCAGGTCCAGGATGGGCCGGAGGCCCCCTTTCGCCTTGGGGATTAGGAAGTAGCGGGAGTAGAACCCCTTTCCCCTGAACTCCTGTGGTACAGGTTCGATGGCTCCCAGTGCGAGGAGCGACCTGACCTCCTGTACAAGCAGTTGCTCGTGAGATGGGTCCCTGAAGAGGGACGAGGGAGGTGGGTGGGTTGGAGGAGTGGAGGAGAGTTGGAGGGAGTATCCCACCTCCACCGTGCGGAGGACCCACTGGTCCGATGTGATGTCTGACCATGCACGGCGGAAGTGAGACAAACGGTCTCCAAAGGGAGGATCCAGGACTGAAGTTATTAAGCTGCCCCCGGGCGCACCATCAAAAGTTGGACCTAGGCCCCTGGGAAGGCTTAGGTCCCCGCTGTTTCCCGCCCTGCCTGGGCCCCTGACGCTTGCGGAAGGGGCGGTTTCTCCTGCCGGAGGAGTCCTGTGGCTGGCGTGCGGGAGGGAAGAACTTCCTGCGCGGAGGGACGAAGGGGCGCCTTTGCGGCCCCGGGGCGTGCATGCCGAGGCCCTTGAGGGTCACCCCTCTGTCATTGAGGGCCTGGAGCCGCGCATCTGTGCCCTCCGAAAAGAGGGCCTGTCCCTCAAACGGGAGGTCTTGGATCTTGTACTGCATCGCCGGGGCAAGGCTGGATGAGGAGAGCCATGCTGCCCGGCGAAGGGCTATGCCCGAGGCCATAGTCCTGGCCGCCGAGTCCGCCGAGTCCAGGGCCGCTTGCAGGGTGTGTCTCGAGATATCCCTGCTCTGAGTCAGAAGGGCCCTAAACTCCTGTCTGCTCTCCTGGGGGAGAGCGGTCTCGAATTTGTTGAGGGCCTCCACTGTATCAAAGTGGTGCCTACTCATTAGGGCCTGATGGTTAGCCACTCGCAGTTGGAGGCCCCCGGAGGAGTAGACCTTCCTGCCAAAATGGTCCAGCCTCTTGGCTTCTTTGGCTTTAGGTACCTGGGCCTCCTGTCCATTGCGCTCTTTATTGTTCACCGACTCCACCACCAGGGAGGAGGGCGTAGGGTGAACATACAAATACTCATAGCCCGTGGCCGGGACAAAGTAGCGCTTTTCTACCCCCCGTGCGGTGGGGGGGATGGAGGCTGGGGTCTTCCAAACCGACGTGGTGTGTGCCTTAATTGTATTAATAAATGGCACAGCCACACGTGCCGGGGTGCCCTTCGTCAGCATGGTGGTGACCGGGTCATCCACCATCTGGATCTCCTCAAGGGGCAGGTTCATATTTTTGGCAACTGCCTGGAGGAGGTGCTGGTAATTCGAGAGTTCCAGGGCGGGCGGGCTGTTGGAAGAGGTGCCCGCCACCGCCTCAACCCCCACTGGGGAGGCGTAAGGCCCTGGCTCTCGGGGGCTGTGTATTGCCGACGGCTGGCTGGCCAAGGATGGCCCTGGTAGGTCCTGCCGAGCAGCCCTCGCACACACTGGGAACCCCGGCTCGGACTGGGTTTCCCCCGGTTGGTCATGCTCCCATGCCACCCATTCTGGCCAGGTCGGGTTTAGGGTGGCTGGGGCTGGTCCCATAGCTGGAGGGGACGCTGAGGTAGAGGAGTGCCATGGAGCCGCTATGGTGGCCGACTGGAGGGCCTTGGGCGGAGAGTCATGCTGGGTTTGTGTGCCAGCCGACTCTCTACGCCTGCGGCGCCGAGGGCTTCTCGACCGGTGCCGGGAGAAGCGACTGCCCTCTGATGAACGGCTGCTGGATCCACTTCTGCGGGATCCACGGTGCCGCGATGACGACCGGTGCCGGGCTGATCGCCGGTGCCGCGATGAGGTCCGGTGCCGGGGCGAGCGGCGGTGCCGTCTGGATGAGGAGCGCCGATGTCTGCGGTGCCGCGACGACGAACGGTGCCGAGGAGATCGGTGCCGTGTCGATCGTGACCGGTGCCGCGACGACGAGCGGTGCCGGGAAGATGAGCGGCTCGGCGAACGGCGTCCAGAGCGGCCCCTGCGGCAGCTGACGGACCGGTGCCGGGAGTGCGACCGGTGCCGGGAGTACGACCGGCGTCTGTCCGTGCGGGAGTGCCGGGACTCCGACCGGCGCCAGGACTCAGACCGGCGGCCGGAGCGCGATCTGCGCGATCGGCCATGAGGAGACCCGGAGCATGGTCTCAACTCATTGCGGCGCCGAGACTGCGACCGGTGCCGGGAAGCTGACCGGTACCGGGAGTTAGATCGGCGCCGCGAGATCGATCGGCGTCCGTGCCCCGCCGGGCTTCGAGCCGCGATCTCCGTCACGGTCATGGGCGGCTTGCCCCTAGACCGGACAGGTTGCTGCGGGGTGTCCTCCGCAAGCAACCTCCTCGCAGCAGCGAACGCCTCCGGCGTGGAGGGAAGCTGCTGCGGCATCGGCACCCTGAGTGGCGAGACCACTGGCACCGGACTCGACGGGGCCTCCTGCGGCGCCGGAGTCGTCGGTGCGGGTGCGGGCGGCTGTGCCTCTGGTCGGCTCCCCGGCGGCGACCGTGGGCGCGTGAGCGGTGCCGGAGGCTGCACGCGGTCCGGTGCCGATGCTGGGCGCGGGTCCGAGTCCTTTCTGCGCTTAGCAGTGGGGGAGCGCGACCGGTGCCGAGGCTTCGCTTTCGCCGGCTTGGGTGCGGGGCCCGGTGCCGCACTCGAGTCCGGAGTGAGAGCCGCCTCTAACAGGATCTGCCGCAGGCGGGATTCTCTGTCCTTGCGGGTCCTGGGTTTGAAGGCCCTGCAGATCTTGCAGGCGTCTGCCAAGTGCGCTTCCCCGAGGCACTTAAGGCACTTGGAGTGTGGGTCCCCCGCAGGCATGGGCTTCCCACACTCCGCACATGGCTTGAATCCCGGAGCCTTGGATGACATGGCTCCGGTGGCAGGGAAATCCCCTGCACCTAACTATTTACACTATAACTACTTAACAACTACTTAACAACTACTTAACAACAACTATTAATGAGAACAATAGGAATAACAGCTAGGAGATAAGGAGGACGCTCAAGAGCAGTACTCCTGTTCCGACTACCAGCGCGAGCGGTGAAGAAGGAACTGGGGGCCAGACTGTGTCGCAGGGCTACTTATAGAGTGCCTCAGTGGCGCCACTCCAGGGGGCTCCCTGCTCGCCCAGTCTGCAGCTAGGGGAAAAATCTGCCCGGCAACCAGGCCCGCAGCGCGTGCCTGACCTATAGTGGAATGCATGTGAGCAATCACTCGAAGAAGAAGATTGAGTTTGTGAAGCAGAAGGAGGTAAAGGCAAGTGAGAGGCAGTTACAGGGAGGCTGCCAGCAGGCAGGGAGGCAGGAAGGAGCCCCTCCCAGGAGGGAGCTAGCCCAGCCTAACCAGCGAGAGGCCAAACCCAGACGGGGGAGCTGCCCAGAGGACTGGAGCCTGGGGTGCCCAGGGGGGCCCCCTTGCCACATTACACAAAGCGTTAGGGTTCTGATTTAGTTGGAGTTGGTCCTGCTTTGAGCAGGGAGGTTGGACTAGACTGCCTGAGGTCTCTTCCAACTCTAATCTTCCATGATTCTTCAGTTTCATTATATTAGTGCCCACAAAAACTAGAATACCTTAGTCAGAATGTGGTTATGTTAATTATGGATTTCTTCATGTTCATAGAGAGCACAAACAAAATACCTTTACAAACTCCTGATTAAACAAATAGCATACCTACAACAATTTATTAAGGGCCACAATTCTGCAGGATACTGAGGGCACTCAGCACCTTTCTGGAGGTACTTAAAACCTCTCTGATCAGGCTCAATGTTCCCAGATATCAGTCAATTATCCAAATGTCATCAGACAGCTCTAATGCTACATACATGCTACCCAGGATCATGAAATTAAAGTACTTTCAGGGAGAAAGCAAAGATCAGCACCTCGACAGCGCAGCACTGTTTTACACAAATCTCTCTCATACAAACTAGAAGATCAATGCTCCATGCAAAGAAGAGAAGATGGGAGGCTGGGCCCCACACTACAAGAAGAATGTGGAAAAACTGGAAACAGTCCAGCAGAGGGAATCAAAAATTATTAGGGGGCTGGAGCATTGAATTATGAGAAGAGGCTGATGGAACTGGGATTATTAAATATGCAGAAGAGAAGAATGTGTGGGGGATTTGATAGCTGCTTTCAACTACCTGAAAGGGGGTTCCAAAGAGGATGGATCTAGACTGTTCTCAGTGACAGAACAAGTAGTAATGGTTTCAAGTTGCAGTGGGGGAGGTTTAGGTTGGACATTAGGAAAAACTTTTTCACTAGAAGGGTGGTGAAGCACTGGAACGGGTTACCTAGTTAGGTGGTGGAATCTTCTTCCTTTTTAAGGTCAGGCTTGACAAAACCCTGGTTGGGATGATTTAGTTGGGGATTAGGTCCTGCTTTGTGCAGGGGGTTGGTCTAAGTGACCTCCTGAGGTCCCTTCCAACCCTGATATTCTATGTAGGTATCATTCTTGTACCTAAAGCTAGAAATATGAAGTTTTACCCCTCAGTCCTATTGCAACTATGCAAAGTGTGGGCCATTAATAATGGCTCGGCATCTTCATGGCTCTCATTAACCAGGATAATTGGTTCTAAACAGTTCTGTTTACACCCAAACCTTCCTGGCAGGCCAACCTTGAAGGAATGGAGAATGAGGTCTTACGGTGACATGTGATTAAGATGGATTCAGTATCAGGTGACATAAACCTGGTACTTTTCCATTTAGAAGGAAGGGTGGGAAACCCAGAAAGAGACAAAGGATTCCCACCTCATGCCAAAGCTATAGAAGAGTGTGGAATAGAACAAAGTGGGCTGCAGTCATGAGAAATCCCCTAGTTACCACCGGAGCTTGAACTAACAAGGACTGTTCCGGGAAAGGATTGGGCCCAGGCTAAGGAGGAGCCAAGTCTGTGAAAGAAGCATATTAGAACATCTGTGAGGGTCAGATTTACCTGTATTCAGTTTCGTAATGTAACAATGACTTGCATGTTTTTGCTTTATTTTAGTTGGTTTATTTTAGTTGGTGACTTACTTTGTTCTGTCTTTATTACTTGAAACCACTTAAATCCTACTGGGGTAACTAAAGTCTTTAAAGGTGCCACAGGACTCTGTTACCTCTGCTATTCCAGACTACCACGGCTACCTCTCTAATTCTTTAAATCCTACTGTTATTCTTAATAAAATCACTTTTATTATATTGAACCCAGAATAAGTGATTAAAACTGGTGGAGTAAACAGCTGTGCATCTCTATCAGTTATAGAGGGTGGACAATTTATGAGTTTACCCTGTATAAGCTTTATACAGAGTAAAACGGATTTATTTGGGGTTTGGATCCCACTGGGAGCTGGGTATCTGGGTGCTAGAGACAGGAATACCTGCAGAGTGCTTTTCAGTTAAAGTCTACAGTTTCGGGAACCTGGTTCAGACTCTGGGTCTGTGTTGCACCAGGCTAGCATGTCTGGCTCAACAAGCAGGGGTTTGGAGTTCCCAGCTGACAGGAAAAATGGGCTCAAAAGTTGTTTCAGCACATCTGCTGACAGTCCTGAGGGAGTCTGTCACAGGCACCTCAACAATTAAAAGTCTGATTTGATGCAATAGCAAAACTAGTTTCAACACTCACTTTCAGCTTTAGAGTGATTACAGTTTTGTCTACACAATTCTGTACTGCTTTACCTATACACCTCTTTAAATCGCAATAATTAAAGCAGTACAAAACTGCCTGTAGACAAGCCCTAAATTCTACATCATATATTCATACGAATATATATTCCTGCAGGTATTCCTGTCTTCAGCACCCAGCCCCCCAGCTCCCAGTGGGATCCAACTATTCATACCAATAGTTGCCACAGTCTTGGCTGTTCCCTTGAAGTGCGAAATTAGCCAACAATGGCTACTTAAATGAGTAACTGATAGGTTCTAAACAGCCCCAAGGGGGATGGATAAGCTGAGTGCTTTCTTACAAACTGGGTTTTTATTATTTATTCATATTGTGAGAGTACAAAGGGGCCTATCACCCATTCTATTTAAACATTGTACACACATCATTAAAAGGTAGTCCCCTGCTCAAAAGAGCTTATAGTCTGAACATATTACAAGGGACAAAGTAGAGAAAAAAAAGGCAGATATGGGAAGGGACAAGGTATAATAAGGAGCAATATTAGCCTGATTACTGTCTAGCCATTGTCAACCGTTTTGCAGGCATCATAGCAGAGATTATCTTCCTTCAGATCCCTCCTTAAAATTAATGTTATAGTTATTTATATTGCAATAGTTCTTAGAGGCCGCTGCAGAGATTGCAGCTCCATTGGGCAACACACCATATAAACACACTGTTAAGACAGTCTGGTCCCAAGAGCTTGAAAAGAGAAACAGTGGGAGAGGTTTTTCACCAAGCGGCCTGGCTGGAGCTAGATGCGCTACCCCACAGGCACAAACAGTGGTGTGGCGAGGGGGGGGGGGGGTGACAGCAGGAGAGGGGGTGGGGATAGCCTCCCCAGCCGGGAGCTCAGGGGCCCAGCCGGGAGCTCAGGGGCCCAGCCGGGAGCTCAGGGGCCCAGCCCACCCCTGTGCTTGAAGTACCACCAGGCTAGCAGGCAATCAAGGCTGACATGGGTGGGAAAGCAGGAAGAAATGGACAGATTGAGATCTCACTAGGGCAGAGGTAGGCAAAGTACAGCCCGTAGGCCACATGTGGCCCACCGACACTTTTTATCAGGCCCGCGAAGGGCCAGGGGAGCAGTGCCAGTGGCCCCACGCTCCCCACCCAGGGGCCACGCTGAGAGCCGCGGAGCCCACACCCCTGCAGCTCCCAGCCCAGGGGCCATGCCAAGAGCCACAGGGTCCCGCGTTCCCCACCCGGGTGCCGGGCCGAGCGGGAGGAGCCACGGGGCCCGCACTCCTGCCTGGGGTGCTGGGCACAGCGCGGGGCGCCACAGGTTCTAGCGCTACCTGCCCAGGGTGCCGGGTGGAGCGCTGGGAGCGACCCGAAGAGCCGCAGGGCCCCCATGCTCCCCGCCCCATGGTGCCCAGCTGAGCATGGGGAGCCATGGGCCCCACGTTTCCCACCCAGAGACCAGCCAAGCGGAGCCCCAGGCCCAGCACCTGGGTTAACACAGTAAGGAAGGACGGGAGGGGGGGCGGCTTAGGTGGTGGGGGAGACCAGGGGGCAGTCAGGGAAGAAAGAATAGGGGGGCTTAGATAGCTGGTGGGACCCTGGGGGGGGCAGTTAAGAGTGGGGGGGGGGGGTCTCCAGAGGGGGCGGTCTGGGGACAAGGAAGGGGGGGTCGGGAGTTCTGAGGGGGGCGGATCAGACAGGGGCGGGACCAGGCTATGTGGGAAGGTCTGGGGACAAGGAAGGGGGGGTCGGGAGTTCTGAGGGGGGCAGTCGGGGGGGGGCGGATCAGACAGGGGCGGGACCAGGCTATGTGGGAAGGTCTGGGGACAAGGAAGGGGGGGTCGGGAGTTCTGAGGGGGGCAGTCGGGGGGGCGGATCAGACAGGGACGGGACCAGGCTATGTGGGAAGGTCTGGCCCTACCCGGCCCTCAGCACAATTTCGAACCCCAATGTGCCCCACGGGCCCAAAAGTCCCCCCCCCCCGGTTTTCGTTACCCCAGCCCCAGGGCAAGGCCGCTGGTTATGGGTATTTGTGCTGCAGCAGCGCCTCGGAGCCCCAGTCATGCCGGGACCGCAGGCCGCTACAGGCACCGACAGCGCTCACAGCCCGGACCCCCGCCCGCCAGCAGAGGGCGAGCTGCCGCAGCACGGTCCGCACGCCGTCGGCTCACACCAGGCCACCAGCTCCCGGGATCAGGGAGCCGCAGGCCCCGCGCAAGAGACGCCCGCTGCCCCCACGGGGGACACTGCTCCGCTGGGGCCAGGCCCCCGAACTCACCGCCAGCCGCGCCAGGGGTCGCGACCAACCGCCCCTAGAGACGAGCCAGGGCCTCCCAACAGCTCAATCTCCCCGCCAGCTCCGGACAGCCCGCCCCGCGCCCTCATTGGGCGGCTGCATTCCTCGCGGAGAAACCCCAGCGGCGATTGGATGGTGCGAGTCCCGACTCTTATTGGATACGTTGACTGAACAAAGGCGGACGAGAAGACTCAGGCACTCCATTTTTATTGGACGGATGTCTGCCAATCACCTGTAAGGGGGGGCGAAATCTCCGCTTGTGCCCCTTTATGACTAGATGATCGGTCTGTCGATCAGAGAAGGCAGGACACGCCCCCTGGAAGCACCTTTTGACGGGAGGAACGAACTGCCTGTCAAACAAAGAGGGCGGAGAACGGAGCAAGTTCGAACGTTGTTGGAGGTAGACAAAGCGCCGAGGAGGCGGAGCTAAAACTTCCGATCTAATTCCGCTCTCTAGGCAGGAAGCGTCGATTTGCTGCCGGCCCCCAGCAAGAGAGAGCCTCGCCCAGCATGCAGCGCGCCGCCCCGCCCCCCAGGGCCCGGGAGGGTAGTTGTAACTCCCAGCATGCAGCGCGCCGCCCCGCCCCCCAGGGCCCGGGAGGGTAGTTGTAATTCCCAGCATGCAGCGGGTCACCCTGCACCTAAAGGCTCAGGTGGGTAGGGGGGGTTCATGACTCCAGTTCAGCTGCTAGAGGAATACCTCATCCTCCCTGATTTGAGATAACAAGCTGGTTCAGCCTGATTGGACTTAGGGTGACCAGATGTCCCGATTTTATAGGGACAGTCCTGATTTTTGGGTCTTTTTCTTATATAGGCTCCTATTACCCCCACCCCCTGTCCCGATTTTTCACATTTGCTGTCTGGTCACCCTAGGACTAACCTTGTTATCTCCCACCTGGTTCTTGCCTACTTACCTATACCTGCCCCATGACACTTCCACTGCTTGCATCGCATGAAGTAGGTACTAGCCCATGAAAGCTTATGCTTCAAAACTTTAGTAGTCTTTAAAGTTCCACGGGACTGTCACTTAAAAAAAGAGGGGCTTGCCTCTCCAAACAGCCTTGCCTCGCTCACTATCTGCTCCCTCCCACTTCCTGCCCCCCCGACTCTCCCTCTCAGAACCCCCAACCCATCCAACCCACCCCCTGTGCCTTGTCCCCTGAGTGCCTCCTCCTGGGATCCCCAACCACCCACCTACAGGACCCGACCCCTGTTTAAGCCCCTTGTCCCCTGACTGCACCCTCTTGAGACCCCCCCACCCCAACCAAGGAGTCAGGACCCCACCCCAATCCCCCCTCCTCCCTGAAACAAAGACATTCTTTTAAATGTTTAGTGGTTTAGTGTGTTCATAACAATGTTCATTGCTTTTAGAAAAAGGGAACACTAATTTACTTTGTGTGAGCTCCATGACAATAGACATGTTTATGAAATGTCACCAACTTTAAAAAATGTTTCCAAAGACTTTAGATATTACAAAAGATTTTATATCTTACTAAGGAACTGATTTTGCTGGAAATTCTCTTAAAACTAGTTCATCAGATAGTCAGAAGTAAAGGAAAGGAAACTCCCTTTGTCCAGCTATCTGGAATAATTAATGGAAGGATTAATGTAGGGAGGGGACACTGCAGAGGAAGGGATGGAGGTCAGGAGTCCTTTGAGAGAGAGGCTAGAAAGTCATTCGAGTGTCAGGGAAGGGTATGAGAAGATCACATGTGAAACTCCTTCCAGTAACAAACGCCTTCAAACTGATCTGTTCCCTACCTCAGCTACAAAGCCCCCCTGCAGTGCCAGGGACAAGTTCCTGCACCTTGAGGTCTACCACCATTTACCAAACTCTGTCCAATTTCCACAGAAGTATTAGCTCCCTACCTAAAGCCAGCACCCAAGCTGTCACAGCCAGGGCCGGCGACGGGGGTACTACGGGTAGAGCTGTACCAGGCCCCGGACTTTAGGGGGGCCCCGGTACACAGCAGTACTCGTAGTCATCCCCCCTTGTCGCCGAGCCTGGAGAGCGGGGAAGGGGCGGGGATGCGGCGCGGCTCTCCTCCGGACGAGTGCGCGTGTCCCCGGCAGGAGCAGTGAGCCCGGCCGGCGGCAGCGGCGCAGTCCGGGGGAGAAAGTGCGGGGGGGAGGGGGGCCAGCAAGGGCGGCTCGCGCCGCAGGACCCTGCACTGCCGCCAGCCGCTGTCAGCTGGGGGGGGGGGGAGCGCCGGCTGGGCTGGGGGGGGCCCGGCTGGGCTGGGGCACCCCCCAGCCGCTGTGAGCTGGGGGGGGGGGGGAAGTGCCAGCTGGGCTGGGGGGGGCCCCAAACGATCAAAGTAGGGGGCCCCCAAATTTCTGTCGCCGGCCCTGGTCACAGCCTCACCTTGACGATCCCCACCCTGTTGACAGTACTAAGGGAGCTTCCCTTCAGGATGCTAGGCTGGTCCCCTACATGAAATAGAAATGTCTGTCTAATCTTTGCAGAATGCTCAAGAAGGGAAAGGTCTAAGTACTGTGAACCATGTCCACAGTAAATTGCAGATGCAGAATACCAGTCACGACTATTTAAAGGCTGAGTTGTACCCTTGAAGTTGGAGGGCAGGTCAAGATGCTGTTTTAAAGAAGCAGAGTCTATAGATCTGGAAAAGTGTAACAAACTTCACTCTAGAGAATCATGGTAGACAGGGATGGAGCAGCCTGCTTTGCTCCTAACAACTCCTGGCTGTTTTCAAGTGGCTCCTTGAGTTTGTGTCTTGCAGCTAGCTTGCTGTATTTATCTGGCCATAGATGGCTATCAGCGAGTCCACAATCTCTGAAGAAGACAAACAGAATTTTTCTGATTAGAATACTCAGATTTTTTTTCCCTGGCAAAAGGACACAATCATTTCATTATAGGCTCAACAGAACCGGTTATCGGACAAAATTAAAACTGACTGCTTTATACTGTGCAGTAGCAGCAAAAGAGGAACAAGTATGTACAGCAGAGACAGACCCACATGGAGAAGTGATTGGGAGAGGCTGCAGAAAGTGGTTTTTTTGTTGTTTTTTTAAAAATAATGTAAGCCAGCATGATGGCGCTCTCAAGAAGACAGGGATGGGTAATGTAGAACACTAAGCACCTATGACCAAATGTCAGAAGGGGCTGACAAATTTGATGTTCTTGAGTGCCCTTTAGTGGCAGCTCTCGTTATAGTTCTCAGCACAGGAAATTTCTTGGTCGATTATGCTTCCGAAAATCTTTGTGCTTTGGAGAGCATTGTGGAATGCTAATGGCAAACCTCAAGGTCTCACTCTTTTCTTACGAAAGAGTGTTGAAATTGCTCGTATATATGCCCCATATGGTGGGATGGGAGTGAGTTAAAGAAAGTTGCCTCCTGCCTGATACACCGAGTGGGAAGCGGGGACAACAGCGGGTCCCCACTCCCTTTTGTGCTGCTGTCAAATATAAGAAGAACTGGTCATTTATTTTTGTATGTGCTAAAAGCAACAGCAGTACAACATTCCCAGAGACAGAACAGTTCCTGATACGAGGGACCACCACATTAAATTAATAGGCATCAGGTTTAAAACAAACCAAGTATTTCTTCACACAACACAGAGTCAACCTGTCGAACTCTTTGCCAGAGGGTGTTTTGAAGGCCAAGACTATAACATGGTTCAAGAAAGAATTAGGTAAGTTCATAGAGGCTGTTAGCCAGGATGGGCAGGGACGGTGTCCCTAACCTCTGTTTGCCAGAAGCTGGGAATGTGAAACAGGAGATGGATCACTTGATTACCTCTTCTGTTCATTCCTTCTGGGGCACCTGGCATTGGCCACTGTCAGAAGACAGAATATTGGACTAGATGCACCTTTGGTCTGACCCAGTCTGGTTGTTCTGATGTTCTCATACACTGCAGTTTATTGCTCACAGTGAAAAAAAGGCCAAGCCCCAGATTCCACAGCACCAAAGAGCTACTCTCATCAGAGCACAGTATTTTTTATGCTGTTGGTCTCAGAAAAACAGTGTGTTAAGCTGGGGTTTCCCCCAGCTCTGAGTATGGCAGTGACTATGCGAATGAGTTGATTTAATGATAGGATAGGTGTGACTCTGCTAACACCCATGTTAAGCCTCTGAGCAAGCCGTGTGGCCTTGATATGAGCTGGCAGTTTCGTACTGGGTCCTTTCTCCTGAAAACCCTGCTTGCTTTCTGGCTGATTATTAAACATTAGACCTTCCTTTCCCTTCTCTGGCAGTTTTCCCCTTCTCTGGTCCTTCCTCATTCTTTCATTTCATCCCTTTATCTTTCATTGCTCTCTACTTCCTCCAGTCTCCATTTCCAATCTCTTCCTTTAATTCCCCATTTCTTCTAGCTCCGTGGTTATCAACCTAGGGGTTGGGACCCCAAGGTTGGTCATGACCTGATTTTAATGGGGTTGCCAGGGCCAGCATTAGAGTTGCTGGGACCCAGGACTGAAGCACTAGGTCCAGCGCCACCTGGACTGGCAGGCTACAGCTGTGGCCCACTCTTCATCCCACCAGGACTTGGGCTGCGGCCTCCCTCTCACCCCCACCCTAGGTGGAGGGTTCAGGCTGCGCCTCCCTCCCAGGGTCATGTAACAACTTTGTTGTCAGAAGCGGGGGGGTCACAGTGCTGTCAAGTCTCCTACCCCCACAAGATTTAGTCAGGAATATAGTTGGGAAGGTTTAGGTTGGATATTAGGAAAAACGTTCCCTAGGAGGGTGGTGAAGCACTGGAATGGGTTACCTAGGGAGGTGATAGAATCACCTTCCTTAGAGGTTTTTAAGGTCAAGCTTGACAAAGCCCTGGCTGGAATGATTTAGTTGGGGTTGGTACTGCTTTGAGCAGGGGGTTGGACTAGATACCTCCAGAGGTCCTTTCCAACCCTAAGATTCTATGATTCTATGAAAAGCCATGCACAGGTCATGGACCATGAACTTTTGTTTACTGCCTGTGACTTTTAGTAAAAGTACCTGTGACTAAAACATAGCCTTAGTCATTACCCACTGGAACAGTTTACCAGGGGCATGGAGGATTTGCTATGACTTGAAATCTATCAAGCAAGACTGGATGTCTTGCGAAAAGATCAACCATTAGTTGTTCTGCTCAAGACCAGCGGTGAAAGGAAGCCAGTACACCCTGGTACAGCAGACCAGCAAAAGCACCGGTGTGCAGTACCGGGACGGCTGGCTTCCCCAAGCAGCAATTTAAAGGGCCTGGGGCTGGGAGCCCAGGCCCTTTAAATTGCCACCACAGTCCCGCAGCTGTAGCCCTGGGGTAGCAGCAATGGGGCTCCAGGGGCTATTTAAAGGGTCTGGGGCTCCGGCTGCCTCTATGCCCTGGTCCCTTAAATAGACGCCGGAGCCCCGCTGCTACTCCAGCAGGCTCCAGTGGCTATTTAAAGGACCGAGGCGGAAGAAGCAGCGGGAGCCCCAGGACCTTTAAATAACCCCCAGAGCCCCACCGCTACCCTGGCAGGGGGCGAGAGGGGGCCACTTACCAGTAGAGGGAAGGCTGGGGCTGGCTTTGACCCCCCAGTCCCACCCGAGGCCCCACCCCTTCTGGGGGCCAGAGTCAGCCCTAGCCAAGCCCCGGGACCAGTAAGTCAATAAATCTACTTTCACCCCTGGGTCAGACTGAATCATCACTGGCAGTTTCAGGGTTAAACTGCACTTGATCCCCATGCCCTGGTTTTCCTCAAGGGCACCCACTTAAAGGTTTCAGTCTTACTACCCATCCTCTCTCTCATGCAGAGACCCCCATCCCTCTCCCTCCCTGTAATCCCTCCAGACTGGGGATTTAGGCATGCAGTCCCTCCACTCCTCCCTTGGATTTCCTCAGCAGGTCTGAGTGGGGTCCAGCAGCCACCCCCTGGTAGCTAGTATTGCTGTAGTAGAGTAAAGGAAAGCAAACATGGAACTCCATCCTACCTTCAGCAGAAGGACGTTGCGAAGGCTCAAAGGCCCGGCACTGATTGATGACATCCCGCAGGTGGGAGGGGCAATCTTCCCCAACAGGCGCCTGATAATGTTGCTCATAAACTTTCTGATAGATCTCTTGGGAAGTACACCCTAACACAACACACACAAATTAGGATGTCAGGAAGCACCGACTTGTTTTGGATGCCACAAAAAGGTACTGGGGAGGAAACCTAATTTAAGCATTTAAATAGAGCCTCATGTGGCCTGCCAAGCCACAGCAGGAGAGAGCCAGGATTGAAATCCTCATTATGCTACATCCTTGAAAAGCTCATCTGCTATGAGCCCTGCCTTAAGGCCCCAATTCAGCAGAGCACTTAACTTCAGTAGTAGTGAAGCACATGCCTAAGGGATTTGTTGAATACAGATGGGATTACTTATGTGCTTACAATTAAGTATGTGTCTAAGTGCTTTACTGAGTTGGAGCCTAAATTCCAGGAAAGATTCCCGAGTTAAAGCTACTTCACTGCCTGCTCCAAGCAGATACAGGCATGTTGGACAGTCATTCCATTGTCTCATAGCTCCTTTAGATCTGAAGCTCCTGAGCACTAGTAGCAATAGGGAATATTTGCCAACACATCTGGACTAGCCCCCAGGCGGTCACCCAGGTGCTTGCAGTACTACAGAAAACAAGCCCTTGTTGCCCACCTTCAAATGGAATTTTGCTGGTCGCGATCTCCCACAGGACGATCCCAAAGCTGAAAGGACACAAACAGGCCTGCTGAGCATCAAAAAAGCCTCCTCAACCTCCCTGTAATCCCTCCTCCCATGCTCATCAGCTGTGCTGCTTGCAGAACAAACTGTTGGGGAGAGGAGGGTGAACCACACTATCAGTCACCTAACAAGCACATCATATCTTTCTTGCTTTAGGAATCAGCATGCCAGGCTGATTTGTGGGCTGCTCTCCCACACAGCAGATTCATCTTCCACTCTGACCCACCGGGCTGACTCCTGTGATTATTCCATAGAGCCCATCTAACTTAATATTGTCTTCTCCCTACCCATGTGTCCAATCCCTTGGGGAGGAGAACTTGGCAAGTGAAATATGGAAAGCTTTCCATTTCCTATGGGGTATTAATTTGTATTTTGGTAGAAGCCTCCATCCACAAAGCTCTATAGAACCATAGAATATTAGGGTTGGAAGGGACCTCTGGAGGTATCTAGTCCAACCCCCTGCTTAAAGCAGGGCCAAGCCTCAACTAAATCATCCCAGCCAGGGTTTTCTCAAGCCTGACCTTAAAAACCTCTAAGGAAGGTGATTCTACCACCTCCCTAGGGAACCCCATTCTAATGCTTCACCACGCTCCTAGTGAAAAAGTTTTTCCTAATATCCAATCTAAATCTTCCCAACTGCAACTTGAGACCATTACTCCTTGTTCTGTCATCTGCTACCATTGAGAACAGTCTAGATCCATCCTCTTTAGAACCCGCTTTCCGGTAGTTGAAAGCAGCTATCAAATCTCCCCTCAGTCTTCTCTTCTGTAGACTAAACAATCCCAGTTCTCTCAGCCTCTCCTCCTAAATCATGCACTCCAGGCCCCTAATCATTTTTGTTGCCCTTCTCTGGACTCTTTCCAACTTTTCCACATCCTTCTTGTAGTGTGGGCCCCAAAATTGGACACAGTACTCCAGATGAGGCCTCATCAATGTCAAATAGAGGGGAACAATCACGTCCCTCGATCTGCTGGCAATGCCCCTACTTATACAGCCCAAAATGCCAATAGCCTTGGCAACAAGGGCACACTGCTGACTCATGTCCAGCTTCTCATCCACTGTAACCCCTAGGTCCTTTTCTGCAGAACTGCTGCCTAGCCATTCGATATCTTTATCAATGATCTGGAGGATGGTGTGGACTGCACCCTCAGCAAGTTTGCAGATGGCACTAAACTGAGAGGAGTAGTAATACACTGGAGGGTAGGGATAGGATACAGAGGGACCTAGACAAATTAGAGGACCGGGCTAAAAGAAATTTGATGAGATTCAACAAGGACAAGTGCAAAGTCCTGCACTTAGGACAGAAGAATCCCATGCACTGCTACAGACTAGGGACCTCCCCCGATCGCCATGAGTTTTCAAAGATAATAGCCAATGGCTCTGCAATTACATCAGCCAACTCCTTTAGCACCTTCAGATGCAGCGCATCTGGCCCTATGGACTTGTGCTCGTCCAGCTTTTCTAAATATTCCTGAATCACTTCTTTTTCCACAGACGGCTGGTCACCTCCTCCCCATGCTGTGCTGCCTAGTGCAGGAGTCTTGGGAACTGACCTTGTTCGTGGAGACAGAGGCAAAAAAAGCATTGAGTATGAAGCGGGGTGCAACCTGCTCCCCCCTAAAGTGGGGCTGGGGTAGCCTGGGTCGGGGCTTGTAACAGCCCAGGACAAAGGGGGTTGTGGCAAGGGCCTGTTAATTCCCCAGGTTAATTGGGAATTTGGCTCAGCTGGGCGGCCACGCCCCAAACACTGCCCAGCCAGGATATAAGGGCTGGGAGGCTGACAGAAGGAAGTCTCCCTCTATAACTAGAGAGAGAGACTGGCCTGCTGCTGCTAGCTACAAATAAGGTACCCGAATTAGGGGCAGGGCTGGGGCAAGGCACCTGGGAGCTGGGAAGCTCTAGAGAGAGGGCCCCAGGCTGCTGAGCCCAAGGTAGCCCTGACCCACGGGGTACTGGGGGGGGGGCAAGGAGGCAACCCTGGGCTGGGAGGAAGCAGCAAGCCAAACCCCCTATGGCCTGTGATGAACGGCTGTGAGACTGCAATCGGCCTCAGTGAGTAGAGGCAGTGGTGACTAGCAGTGCCCAGGTCTGAGGCCAGGTGGGGGATAGTGGGTGGAGGGTTCCCCGGGGAGGGGACCCCTAGACTCGAGGGGGTTCTGCAGGGGTGCAGCACCCTCAGGTAGAGGGCACCATGGTCCAGGAGGGACACGGGCCAAAGGTGTAAGAGCGGACATTGGCCGGCAGAGGGTGCTCCGGACGCAAAAGAGCTGATTCCCCAGATGACCAGATGGGGGTGTCGCCGGGTGAGGGACAGAACCCCTTACAGAGTATATTTGCTTTTTCCACATCCTCTGTCACTAGATTGCCTCCCTCATTCAGTAAGGGGCCCACACTTCCCTTGACTTTTTTTCTTGTTGCTAACATACCTGAAGAAACCCTTCTTGTTACTCCTAACATCTCTTACTAGCTGCAACTCCAGGTGTGATTTAGCCTTCCTGATTTCACTCCTGCATGCCTGGGCAATATTTTTATATTCCTCCCTGGTCATTTGCCCAATCTTCCACTTCTTGTAAGCTTCTTTTTTGCATTTAAGATGAACAAGGATTTCACTGTTCAACCAAGCTGGTCGCCTGCCATATTTACTATTCTTTCTACAGATTGGGATGGTTTGTTCCTGCAACCTCAATAAGGATTCTTTAAAATACAGTCAGCTCTCCTGGACTCCTTTCCCAGGGGACCCTGCCCATGAGTTCCCTGAGGGAGTCAAAGTCTGCATTTCTGAAGTCCAGGGTCCGTATTCTACTGCTCTCCTTTTTTCCCTGTGTCAGGATCCTGAACTCTACCATCTCATGGTCACTGACTCCCAGGTTCCCATCCACTTTTGCATCCCCTACTAATTCTTCCCAGTTTGTGAGCAGCAGGTCAAGAAGAGCTCTGCCCCTACTTGGTTCTTCCAGCACTTGCACCAGGAAATTGTCCCCTACACTTTCCAAAAACGTCCTGGATTGTCTGTGCACCGCTGTATTGCTCTCCCAGCAGATATCAGGATGATTGAAATCTCCCATGAAAACCAAGGCTTGTGATCTAGTAACTTCTCTTAGTTGTTGGAAGAAAGTCTCATCCCCCTGGTGTTGTGGTCTATAACAGACTCCCACCACGACATCAGCCTTGTTGCTCACACTTCTAAACTTAATCCAGAGACTCTCAGGTTTTTCTGTAGTTTCATACTGGAGTTCTGAGCAGTCGTACTGTTGTCTTACATACAATGCAACTCGCCCACCGTTTCTGCCCTGCCTGTCCTTCCTGAACAGTTTATATCCATCCATGACAGTGCTCCAGTCAGGTGAGTTATCCCACCACTATACAAATATTAATCAAGCTCTGCCTCCCTGTAGGTTGTTTAAGTAACACTGTTCCCTTCAAACCAAAGGGAAAGCTAATGGAGAGAGAGGTGAAGTTAGTGGTAAAGTTTGGAATAGAACTCAAAACTCTTGGTTCCCATCATCGTATGTCAAGCAAGTCATCTACAGCAGTGCTCCCCAACCGGTGTGCCGCGGCACACTGGTGTGCCGTGAGGCCATGCCAAGTGTGCCGCGACAAAAGTTCTGACCGCGAGGCTGGGGGGCGGGGGAGGCGGTGTGGCGCGGCGCTGTTCTGACCGCGAGGCTGGGGGGCGGGGGAGGCGGTGTGGCGCGGCGCTGCTCTGAGGTCCGCGAGGCTGGGGGGCGGGGGAGGTGGTGTGGTGCGGCGCTGCTCTGACCGCGAGGCTGGGGGGCGTGTCGCTCCTCTCCTTCCCTCGCTGGAGTCGGGTCACAGCAGCGTGACCCAGCGAACAAGTAAGCGCGGGGGGGGGGAAGCGGTGTGCAAGGGGGCGTTGGGGGGAGGCTGGGCTGGGAGCGGGGGTAAGCAGTGTGCAAGGGGGCGTTGGGGGGAGGCTGGGCTGGGAGCAGGGGTAAGCAGTGTGCAAGGGGGCGTTGGGGGGAGGCTGGGCTGGGAGCGGGGGTAAGCGGTGTACAAGGGGGCGTTGGGGGGAGGCTGGGCTGGGAGCGGGGGTAAGCAGTGTGCAAGGGGGCGTTGGGGGGATATAATAATATACTATTATATATATTCTCTCTCTCTCTCTCTCAGTATATTATATTGAAGAGATAGTATATTATATATATATATATATAATATACTATCTCTTCAAAACGATATTTTGAAGATTATATTTGTTTTTTATCCAATTTTTGTATGTGGTGTGCCGTGGAATTTTGGGAGAGGCTATGGTGTGCCGAGGGTGACAAAAGGTTGGGGAGCACTGATCTACAGAACCTGTCTAATAATCTGGCTTCTATAGGAAACTAGCAGTGCATCCATCCCTTATGTATTGTAGTCCAGCATCTCCTTGGAAACGTACCTGTATATTTCACTGGGCATGTCATACTTGTGGCACAGGGAAGCTAGGCCCAGGGGAGAGATGTAAGCCGAAGCAGGGACATCTGTCAATTTCTTCTTGCAGCTCCTCTTAATGGATGACTCCGTTTTACTCAATTCAAATCCTGACAGCTGATCAAGGGAAAGAGAGAAAGACAAATGTGAGAGCAGCATTAGCTCCATGCAATCAAGGCTATGCAGTGATGATTGCATAACTGGTTCTTAGCCCAAGGTTCATGAGCTGATTCCCTTTGGGTTATATGGTGGCCTTTTCATTGCCAGGACACCAAGCAGACCACTGAAAGAACATGTTGCAAGGCCAGCCTGTTCTTCTGAGTCCTCTGCTTTGCTGTGCAGGAGGTCATGGGTTTAATTCCCACTCCTGGCTCTTATAAGTGTAAGGATGGTGTGCTTGGCCCCATATTGAGAAGGGAAGAAACAAGCAAGAGGGAGTGTTTCTAGGTGCACCACCATGATCCCCTCTGGCCAACTGATGGAAAGAAGCTGTCTCATCTAATCCTTGTATGGAGATATGATGGCCACAATATGGGTACGATTAAGAAGGTGGTAGAAGCAGAGATCCTCAAGGATGCAAATACAGTAAAACCTCGATTTAACGGACCTCGATTTAACGGACTTTGGATGCAACGGACAAAATTTCTGATCCCCTCCCTGCTGCGGCCCCGGTCCCCTTCCCTGGCGGCCGTCTGCTGGCTGCCGCCCCGGTCCCGGCAGCAGGTGGGCTGGCTCCTGGCTCCCGGTTCCCGCCCGGGTCCCACCAGCGGACGGGCTGGCTGCCGGCTCCCGCCCGGGTCCCGCCAGCGGGCGGGCTGTGGAGCTGCCGCCCCAACCCTGTGGCGGGCAGGCTGCTGCTCTGACAGCTCGGGTTTTTTTTATTATTAAATAACAGACTTTTTGATTTAACGGACACCCCCTCGCCCGAATTAGTCCGTTAAATGGAGGTTTTACTGTAAGTTGTAAGACTGGAAGGGACCTTAACAGATCATCTAATCCAGTGGTTTTCAAAGTGGGGTATGCATACTCTCCTCAGGGGCTACATGAGAAAAGTCTTGTAATGGCAGACAGCTCACTCTATCTAATCATAGGCATATTATGACCCTATCTCAGATGGGGTACGCAGCAGACTACATTATTTGGAAAGGGGTTCACAGCCTAAAAAGTTTGAAAACCACTGATCTCGTCTGATTCCTTGCACTGAGATAGGACTATCTAGACCATCCCTGACAGGTGTCTGTCAAACCTGTTATGAAAGAGATTCCATGACCTCCTTAGGTAATTTATTCCTATGCTTAACTATCCTCACAGGACAGTTTTCCTAACGTTTATCTTCAATCTCCCTTACTGCAATTTAACTTCTCTTGTCCTCAGTGGTTAACGTGAACAATTTATCATCCTCATCTTTATAACAGCTGTGACAAAGCTCCAAGTCTGTACTTGTGGGTCCTGCGTTTCCTGGCGGATTTCACTAGCCTCAGAGGCTCACTGTGACCATCCACGTAGCCCTTCTCTCGCTAGAGACAAGGTCACAGCCTATTGAGCCATTTTCATCATAAGCCAGTGAGGAGAAGTTATCCTTCCTGGCACAGTCTCTGTTGTCTCCCTAGTCTCCGTGATTAATTGGGGGAGGTAGAAAAGGGGGAACCCAGGCCTGCCCTCTACTCCGGGCTCCAGGCCAGGGACCCTAATAGTCTCAGCTAAGATGGCTGACCTTTTAACCACCAAACACAATACAATTCCCTGGGCTACTTCCCCACAGCAGTCCCTGCTTCTTCACACTCCACTTCACCCTTACCTCAGAGTCTCCTTCCTCGCGTATGATATGGTGTCTACTGCTCAGTCTCACCAACAACACAACCTCCTCTCACAGCTCCTGACATCCATTCCCCTCCTCCCCCGACTAACTGGAAGGTTTTTAACTGGTTTCAGCCAGTCCCTGATTGGCTTCAGGTGTCCCAATCAGGCTAGCTGTTTCTGCTGCTTTCTAGAAGCTTCTCCTTTGTTTGGCTACCAGGGAACAGGGACCTGCATATCCTGAGGAAGCCACCATCTAACACCAGGGGGAGGATGCTAGATGGGGGGGGTCCGGTGCGACTGTGGGGTCTCCTTCAGGTCACTCGGTCACTCGTTTAGTCACGCATCCGGGCGGAGTTCCACTGGGAAGCGTCCACTGCCTCCCTCTGCGTTTTCACGGAGCAGTGGGCGCTGAGCGGGGTTCTCTGCTCGGTGTCCCCATCCTGTACCCTCGTTTTGAACCTGTAACCCTCACGCACTCCCTTGTCCTTTTTTTCATTAGTTGTCCCCCGTAATCAATTGGCCTAGTGTCCCTCCCGCCAGGCTGGGGGAGGGACTTCAGCAAAAGGCGAGCTTAGGCCCGCCCACCTCCTGGGTAACCAAAAGGTGCACATCCTGAGGCTGATATACTTCCCTTCCAGCACTCTCCTGTACCCTTCTGGTCTGACTCCATCACACAACCTTTTATGTATTTGGAAACTGTTGTGTTCCCTCCTCAGTCCTCTCTTCTCCAGCCTAAGGAAACCCATTTCTCCCTCCCTCCCCCCAAATCTTTCCTCATAGGTCATGTTTTCTAAACCTTTCATCATTTTTTTGCCATCTTCTGGACAGTCTCCACATCTTTCCCAAAGTGTGATGCCCAAAACTGAACACAATACTCCAATACCTTTGTCGAGATCATTTTGAATTTTAATCCTGTCCTTCAAAGCACTCGCAATCCCTCCCAGGTTGGTATTGGCTGCAATCTTTGTACTTTCTATGCCATTGTCTAAATTGTTTCTGAAGATACTGAATAGAACCAGACCCAAGACAGACCCGTACAACACCCCACTTGATATGTCCTTCCCAAAGCATGGAGAGGGTATATGCTTGGTAGCAGGGATGGGGCTCTTAGGGTACATTTGCACTGAAAAAATCCCAACCATCCCACTGCAAAGAGTCCTGTGCTGCCCAGTGCAGTAGTCTGGAAGCTGACCTTGTTTGTGAAGACAGCAGCAAAAAAAGCATCAAGTATATTTGTTTTTTCCACATCCTTTGTTGCTAGATTGCCTCCCACACTTTCCTTGACTTGCTTCTTGTTGCTAACATACCTGAAGAAACCCTTCTTGTTACCCTTAACATCCCTTGCTAGCTGCAACTCCACGTGTGATTTGTCCTTCCTGATTTCACTCCTGCATGCCTGAGCAATATTTTTATACTCTTTCATGGTCATTTGTCCAATTTTCCACTTCTTGTAAACTTCTTTGCATTCAATATCAGCAAGGATTTCACTGTTAAGCCAAGCTGGTCATCTGCCATATTTACTATTCCTTCTACACATCGGGATGGTTTGTTTCTGCAACCTTAATAAGGATTCTTTAAAATACAGCCAGCTCCCCTGGACTCCTTTCCCCCTCATGTTATTCTCCCAGGGGATCCTGCCCATCAGTTCCCAGACTTGAGGGAGTCAATGTCTGCTTTTCTGAAGTCCAGGGTCCGTATTTTGCTGCTTTCTTCCCTGTGTCAGGATCCTGAACTTGACCATCTCATGGTCACTATCTCCCAGGTTCCCATCCCCTTTTGCTTCCCCTACTAATTCTTCCCAGTTTGTGAGCAGCAGGTCAAGAAGAGCTCTGCCCCTACTTGGTTCTTCCAGCACTTGCACCAGGAAATTGTCCCCTACACTTCCAAAAACGTCCTGGATTGTCTGTGCACTGCTTGTATTGCTCTCTCAGCAGATATCAGGGTGATTGAAATCTCCCATAAGAACCATGGCTTGTGATCTAGTAACTTTTCTTAGTTGCTGGAAGAAAGCCTCATCCATCTCATTCCCCTGGTCTGATGGTCTATAACAGACTCCCACCACGACATCAGCCTTGTTGCTCACACTTCTAAACTTAATCCAGAGACTCTCAGGTTTTTCTGCAGTTTCATACCAGAGCTCTGAGCAGTCGTATTGTTCTCTTACATACCATGCAACTCCCCCACCTTTTCTCCCCTTCTTGTCGTTCCTGAATAGTTTATATCCATCCATGACAGTGCTCCAGTCAGGTGAGTTATCCCACCAAGTCTCTGTAATTCCAATCACATCATAGTTCCTTGAGTGTGCCAGGACTTCCAGTTCTCCCTGCTTGTATCCCAGGCTTCTTGCATTTGTGTAAAGGCACTTAAGATAACTTGCTGATCGTCCCATTTTCTCAGTACCGGTATGAGACAGGCGTCCTCTCCTCTTACGCTCTCCTGGTTGTGCTTCCTTCTGGTATCCCATTTCCCCACTTACCTTAGGGCTTTGTTCTCCTTCCTCCAGCATACCTAGTTTAAAGCGGCCCTCACTAGGTTAGCCAGCCTGCTTGCAAAGATGCTCTTCTCTCTCTTCAGTAGGTGGAGCCCCTCTCTGCCTAGCACTCCTACTTCTTGGAATACCATCCCATGGTCAAAGAATCCAAAGCCTTCTCTCCGACACCACCTGTGTAGCATTCGTTGACTTCTACAATTGGATGGTCCCTACCTGGGCTTTTTCCTTCCACAGAGACAATGGACGAGAACATCACTAGTTATTACAATATTCTGTCATTCCTCAATTCTGCTTCTCCTCTTCTTCATGCCATTCCTCCTCTCCTTGCTTGTGGCAGCTCGTCTTTAATCAGCCCCTATCCCTGCGTGAAGGACTTATGGAAATGTTTTCCCTGAGGCTCATATTTGCAAACCTGGGGGCATAAAGCTAGACACCCACATCCATATTTTGGTAGCTAAATAAGCATGGGGCTGGGGTCATCCTTTTGTTCTGTTTGCACAGCACCTAGCACAAGGGGTCCTGATCCACAAGGAGGGCTCCTATGCGCTACAGTAATACTGAATAATAACAATGTAGCCTGCTTTTCCGAGATTATGTTCATCCAATATTCCCATTAAAGTCAAGAGGGAATTCTCCCGTCAGTCTGCAATGCAGCAGTGCATTTTCAGTATAAAAAGCAGCTGCATGTTAAAAATTTTGGGTGTAAAACAACCTGAAGTTAACATCTAAATAAACAAACACAGACTCCTGTGCTGCCCATACTGTACCGGGAGGAGGGCTGGAAAGAGGAAGAGGGTTGGGGGAAGAGAGGAGGGGAGCAAGACTGTAATGGTAGGGGTTTGGGGCATATAATTCAAGCTAGTAAATTAGCAGTGAAAGAATAGGTACTTGAGGTGTTACTCCAGAGGCATAGTGTCCTTCTGGGAGAGAGGGAGGGAAGGAGAGATGAATAGATAGCCACAAAAGCTTTCAAACCTCTCAAAAAAAGTCTTCTCACGAGACAGCTCTTACCTTCACACAGTAACCTTTAGCAACCAGGAATTTGGTACTATTGATGCATCCATGCAATTTAGACTTCTCCCCCGTCTGGTGCAACCTGCAGCCAGTCAGAACCAAGAGCAGAAAGCATTAGCAATGGATCTATTGCCACCTTCCCTCCCTCTACTCCCATCCAGAACAGCCACAAGGATGGACCTTTGGACACTACTGAGCATTCAGAAGCCACCCCTGGTGTGCCCAGTTATTCTGGGACAACAGCCACAAATTGGATCTTTCCAATGGCTACAAGACAATCATTTACCACCTGTAAAGTGACATGCCAGCAAATGTCATTGTCAGCACAGCCTAGCACCAGTAGGCAGTAACCAGTCTGTTACTAGGAAGTACTATTAATGATCTAGCAATGTGCTATAAGGTACTTCTGGAAGCAGCAGCACCAGGTATCTCGATGTTATAGGCTTTGTGAATGGTGAGGTTGACTTTAACCATGGTACCCACAACCCATCCACACTTGCTCTCCTATAGACAAGACCAATTCAGCCATATAGTGGGACATCAGAAAATGAAATCACTTGTCTTCAGTCATGCTTGGTACCATGTCACAGATCCAGATGCCATGCCATGCCTCAGTTTCCCCTTTTTATCTTATAAATATATATTGACTCAGTTTTTGTCTCTCCCTTATTCAGGGGAATCTTCATTTACCCACAACCACTGAGCCAACATCGGAGAATAGTCCAAAGCCTTGTTTTTTTCTTAAGTCTCTCTTGCCTCTTCTGACCAGACATTTGCCAGAAGCCCCTCTTGTCCCTCAGACTCCATTACTCCTGACTGCTCCCAGTTGCAGCCCATGGGGTCATCATGGGCCAGTTGGGCTCTAATACTTTTGAAGGGCTACTGGCCCCATGACATACCTGTATAGGCCTCTGGCCGCATCCAGCGCCATCCGAATGCGAGTCTCCCAGGGGAGCTGGGGCTTCCTTGTCAGCACGTCCCGCAGGGTCCCCTTTTCACAGTACTCCATGACAATGGAAAAATGGGGGCTCGAACCTGATCAGAACAGAAGCCCAGTGAATGGTGACCTGAGCTGAGACAACTCATGTGTTTACTTCATCCTCTATTAGAAATGCAGAATCCTGGGTTAACGCAACTTTAACTGCACAGTTTAAATCAAGCATTGTCAGGAAATGCAAGAGGGGTAGTTCTTATGGCCCTTTGACATGCCCATGTTGTGGGCAATAAGAAATATAAGAATGGCCATACTGGTCAGATTAATGATCCTTCTTGCTCAGCATGTTGTCTTCCAAAAGTGGCCAATGCCAGGTGCTTTAGAGGGAATGAGCAGAACAGTCCATCACCAAGTGATCCACCCCCTGTTGTCCACTCCCAAGAGACCAGACCTGACTCCTGCACCCATGCAACCCCAGTGACTTCCCTGGAGTTGCTCAGATGTAACTGGGAAGAATTTTTCATAAGGTTTACACATGGCCACCTGACAAGCAGTAAGAAATGCCCCAGGTAGTCAATGAAGGGAGTTACTATCAGTAAAAAGCCTCCACAAATTATCAATTGCACTGAAACCTGATCGGGGGGAGGGGCGGGACATTTGTAACATCTATGTAAAAATAAAGTCAAATGGGAGAGGGTGGGACCCCAATAAACATGATGTGCCAGGGCCTGAGCGCAGGTGCAAAAACCAGAAAAACCACCCTTTTCATCTCTTATGTTGACATTTAATTCCCCATCCCCAATTTATCAAGAGCACAATTCTGCCATTTCCATTCACACTGCACAGTCCACACAGACTGAGCTGTCCCCTTAATTTACCTATTATCGATATTTACCTGGGGTTAGACCTGCCTTCTAGCTGTGAGGTAGGGGTGGTATGGAGCTGCACCGCCCCAGTGGGAGCACAAGGAGGCGTTGTGCTCAGAGAAGTAGCGTCTCCTGAATTTCCCACCAGGCAGGGAAAGGATAACCATTGTGCCACTCCTTAGGAGGGTACAATCCCTTCCATGGTTAGACAGCTTCATGGGCTGATGCAGGGGGATAAGAGTGAAACTATCACGCTGCCTCCTCCCTGCCCCTTGTGGGGTGGCTTGAGCCCCAGAGGGAGCTGGCAGGGAGCAGCCCCTGTGCTCATTAGAGCTCAGAGAGTGCAGCTGTGGCTGGCCCAAGAGGAAAGAGCACTGGGGTGAAGGAATGTAGTGACCATGGGCCAGAACTGAGTGCACTACGTGGCTATAGGAGTGAGCTTCACTGCCATGGCTGCCACCCCCACTGCCTCCTGGGCCCTGGAACCTTTGACATCCTGATCTTGAGCCATGGTCTGCCCAGACGGGCCAGAGAGAGGGACCCAGATGACACTGCCATCTTACCAGCTCCAGCTGAATCCCAACCACCACCCAGGATGACATCAGATTGTAACAACAGCTTCAGGCCATTGCAGCTAACTGCTTCTTTTTTTCCCCATCAGGACAGTTACTACAACCTTTGATACCTTCTAAGGGCTGGTCTCCACTACGGGGGGGGGATCGACTGCAGATACGCAACTTCAGCTACGTGAATCACGTAGCTGAAGTTTGCGTATCTGCAGCCGACTTACCGGCAAGCTGGAGTTACGCAGTCGACGGGGGAGCTGCGAGCGATCGATTTCTCGCGTCCTCATCAGGCGCGAGAAATCGATCGCCAGAAGATCGATGGCTACCCGCCAATTTGGCGGGTAGTGAAGACATACCCTAAGAGACTGTGAAACACGAGGCTTTCCCCCGGGAACAAGGGATCTTGTTAAAACAGAACCCCTTATTTAATGCTTTTCAAAGGCTTCAACTATTTTTCCTTCTTTTCTGTATCATTAAAGGTTCAAGGGATTTTTAATGGTGTGTTTGCCATGTGTGGCAGGGTGCTGGCCAGGAGTGCCTGAGCCAGCCCTGCTGGCCCTTTAAAAGGGAAAAAACCCTCTGAAAGCCTCCCCTTGCAGGGAAGGCTAATCAGCCACCTGGGCTCCAGAGGGCTCAGGGTTATGTGCTGTACCTGGCAGCCTCTCCAGAGGATAAAAGCCTGCCGGGGAGGAAGCCCGTGGCGGTGGTGTGGTGGAGTGTGAGAGAGAGACGGAGACGGAGACGGAGACAGAGTGAGGTACGAGACATAGAGCAGGGAAGTAGAGCTGAGGCTAGGAGCCTGTAGAGCTGACTGCTTCCAGAGACCAGCCAGGACGAGGGCTGGGGCTCAGTTGAACTGTGGAGAGTTGTATATCGGTGGTGGGGTTTGCACTATAAATAAAGAGCACTGTTGGAAGCCACAAAAGAGTCCCCTGCCTGTTGTGACGTGGGGGGAAGAGCGGATCCCCTGCACATGGTATTAAGCAGGCTGTGGCCTCTGTATCCCAAACCTTGGCTAACCCTGTTTAATACTGGACAGTGACTGGGTTATGTTTGGCCCATATATTCCATCTATATTCATACAACTTTATTGGGTCAAATGCTAAATGAAGTTTAGTATAAATAAGAATGCTAAGGTGAAAGGGAACTGCTATGGGCCATGCACTCACTCTGGGCTTGGTCCCTGCAGTGTCCCTTTTCCCTTGGCATGCTTATGGTCACAAAGAATGAGTGGAAATGCATGAAAGAGTAATGGTTGATGAACCTTTATATTTAGCAAAGTACTATATTATATATAATTTTATATAGCCTTATTTCATTAAATGAAGGTCTGTTTCCATCTCCTTCTCACATTGGTCTCTCACATGACCTGCTTACAAAGAGGACATTTGCTCGTGGATGCCAACAGGTTTTGCCAGAAAATATCTACCTCAGACTGGAAGTTTCTACTGTGAGCTCAGATCAAGATACTGAATTATTCATCCATGATGAGCTACAGCTGACATGCTGGAATCTCTTGACTAGACAAGTGTGTCCCCTGTGGCAGAGTAGGTGATTCAGTGATCCTCATAAAACCTAATGCTAACCATGCAGAGAAAAGTGGGGCGGGGGGACGGAGGGAGGGAGAGTATCTCTCTTGTACCACCAATAACATTTTAAGTTGTATCCTGCTCTCTTCCCGGCATTGACCACCTAGAGAAGGGGAAGTGAAAGATTCCAAGCCTGAAGTACAACTCCGAACTTGCCACACTGCATGTGAAAGAGCTCCAAGTTACATCTTATCACCGATAAAACCACTGGTAAAAAATCAATTTTGTTCCAAACTAAGACCAATCACACGAGTTAAAGAGTTTGAGAAGTAGAAGGTGTGAAAACCATTGTAGAGCAATTCAGGGAGGCTTGAATCTATTCAACACCCATTAGAGGGTGTGCGTATCTCTTTGCAGATCATTTAACTGTCCCCAAAGTAGACACTAAATTCCTAAGGCTGTTATTTAAACAGTAAGAGATCTCCAAACCAGGGTTGTTCTAACCCTGCTACAAGTGTGGGACTCTATCAGTCATCTTGTGTCTGTGCTAGGCTGTCAGAAAGATGCAGGCAATTGTGTTAAAATGGGGGGGGGGGGGAATCGACTAGACCAGGTGTTCTCAAACTTCATTGCACTGCAACCCCCTTCTGACAACAAAGTGACTACATGACTCTGGGGGGCAGAGGGGGGTGGAGCCTGAACCCCGCCTCCCTAGGGGAGGGAAGAGGGGCCCACAGCCCAAACCTCACCATTCCAGGTGGGGATGGAGTTCGGGCTTCAACTCCTGCCCTGGGTCCCAGCAAGTCTAATGCAGGCCCTGGTGACCCCATTAAAATGGGGTCACAACCCACTTTGGGATCCTGACCCACAGTTTGAGAACCCCTGGACTAGATAAACCAAAGTTTGATGTAATTTCTGTGAAGAGTGAAGTTAATGGAAGGAAGTAACTCGAGAAGGAAGTTACTGACAAATCTGTTTAAGAGCTGTACTTCCTTAAAAGGCAAGTAACTGGCTCGGAGCTAACTGGCTTAAATAAAAGGGAATGACTTCTCCCCTTGACTTGCCTCTAAAACCCTAAGAGAATTGTTTTCTAAACTTGTTCAATATGAATTCATTACTAATTGTAGTCATTGGTGAGCCAGATAAATTGAACAAGTGCATTATTCCAATTACAACCTTCATTTGACCATTGGAAATTAGGTTAGGACAATTATAAGTTACATTAACCAGCGACATAAGTTGCTTAAACTGGTATTTGTTTGCCAACTACTTGCTTAATCTTTTAGTGATTACACTAAAGAGCAGGGCCGGCGACAGGAATTTTGGGGCCCTGTACGCAGATCGTGTGCCCCCCCCCCCCCCCCGGTCTCCCGCGGCCTCCCCTCCCCCCGGCCGGTCTCCCGCCGCCCGCAGGGCCCAACCCCCGCATGTGCTCTGGCCGCGTGGCCCGGCCGGGAGAAGCAAAGGGGGGCGGGGGGAGGCTGCTGGGTGCCGGGGGAGGGGGCTGACGAGCGCTGCAGCGGCTGCCTGGAGCCCCACCTTGCTCAAAGGCCCGGCGACAAGGGGGTACAGCTGCGTACCGGGCCCGCCCCGGATTTAAGGGGCCCCCCCTTAAGTCCGGGGCCCGGTACAGCTGTACCCGTTGTACCCCCCTGTCGCCGGCCCTGCTAAAGAGATACACTGAACTGGTTTGTGTCTCAAAACTTCAATGCAGACAAAGTAACCTACATAGGGGAAAAAGGTAAAATCATTCAAGATCATTCCGACTATAGTTTAGTTACTTACTTAAAATAACATTGCATTGTTCCTGCAGTAGACCGCTCCCATTGGAGTCTGAGCAAGGTTCGGCCACAGGCTGGCCCCATGTCACTTAGGGTATGTCTTCACTACCCACCAGATCGGCAGGTAGCGATCAGTCTATCAGGGATTGATTTAGATGCTCCCCGTCGACTTCGGAACTCCAGCTCGCCAAGAGACAGGGGAGCCCGCTACCACCAGGTAAACTGACCTAAGATACGCCGACTTCAGCTACGTTATTCACGTAGCTGAAGTTGCGTATCTTGGGTCGACACGCCCCCCCACCCCCGCTACTGTAGACAAGGCCTAAGGGGAATGAAAAGCAGACACAGCTCAGCTCCACTTAACTGGATATGTACTATTGGAGTCATGAAGTCCTCGGAGAGGAATGACCAGAGCCCTGCCCTCTGTGGCTGGCTTTGGCCATATCTCATCACACCCATCAAGACTGTGTCTGTGTCACGTTTGATATAACAAGTGTGGCCTGATGTCTGGACTCCTAAATTCAGGCCCCTCCGCTTGTGCAGCAGCAGGGGTGACAAACGCTGTGCTAGGAGATGGGTGCAAAGAGGTGAAATGGCAGCCTGCTGTGGAGAGTCAGTGACTGAGATCCCGCCACCCCTGGGCCTCTTACCACGCTCGTCAATGCAGATCCCGTACATACGAAGGATGTTCGGAGACTCAAACTTCTTCATGGTTTCAATCTCCTTCCTGAAAATCTCCCTCACCTTCCTGCAACAGGCAGTAGAGCAGTCAGGCCGCTGGACAGAATGGGTCTTGGGAGCTGGTGGGCAGGGACAACCCCCTCCTCCAATACAGTCCGATGGTGGGGCTAATCTTGGTGCCATGGCCACCTCCGCAAGACTGAGAGCAAGCACACAGATCGCCCTTTAACTGCATTTTGCTATCTTTCTATTTCTAAAGAGTAAACCACCTAAGGAGACCACCGGTTTCCTGCTCTGTGAGACTTCCCAGCATGCACCTTGCTAGTGATGTGGAAACCATCACTCATTGGCATTGGAGCCCAGTGTCCGTACTTGTGAGGAATAATGTGCATTTATTCCCCATGTGTTTTCTTTTCAATACCCTTCACCCACCAGGGTTCCTTGAAAACCACAGAGAACCTCTGAATACTGAGAGGAAGAAAGCAAACAACTCTCTCCCACAGCTACCTCCCCTCTCCTCCCCCCCCTCCCCCCCATAGCAAGACGCCATATCTGAATGGCAGATGTGACGGCACCCGCAGAAGGAATGCTGGGATGTGTCAGCTGCTGAGTATTTGGGGCCTGATCTCTGGGGAAGGAAAACTAAGTTAAAAGGAGTAATGGGCTTAAATTCTCCCACAGCCTGTCAACTTGGGCCTTTTGTATCCATCAAGGATGCCCTGTTTGTGTGTAAACTCCAATGAAGTCCCTTGTGTCCATCTCCAGGAGCTCCACTTTTGGGAATCAAATCCCATTGCATTTTCCAGACAACCTAGGAGACAACTGCTGACATGCCCTGTCCCCACAGGACAAGTTCTAGTATTTGAGTCATGGGTGGGCAAATGTTTTGGCCTGAGGGCCACATCTGGGTAAGGAAATTGTATGGTGGGCCATGAATGCTCATGAAACGGGTCACTGGGGTGCAGGACAGGCGAGAGCTCTGGCTGGGGGTGTAAGCTCTCGGGGTGAGGCTGAGGGGTTCGGAGTGCAGGAGAGTGCTCTGATTGGGACCGAAGGATTTGACGGGCAGGAGGGGGATCAGGGCTGGGGCCAGGGGTTGGGGTGTGGGAAGGGGTCAGGGGTGCAGACTCTGGGCAGTGCTTACCTCAAACGGCTCCCAGAAGCTGTCCCCACTCCACCTCCTATGCAGTGGTGTGGCCAGGCAACCAGGGCCGGCGACAGGGGGGTACTACGGGTACAGCTGTACCGGGCCCCCCGACTTTAGGGGGGGCCCGGTACACAGCTGTACCCATTGTCGTCCCCCCTTGTCGCCGGACCTGGAGAGCGGGGAAGGGGCGGGGAGGCGGCGCGGCTCTCCCCCGGACAAGCGAGCCTGGCCCCGGCAGGAGCAGTGAGCCCGGCCGGTGGCAGCAGCGCTGTCCAAGGGAGGGGAGGGGAGGGGAGGGGAGGGGGGGGGGAGAAAGGGCAGCTCACGCAGCTCTCGCTGCCCGGGGGAAGGGGGAGGAGCGCCGGCTGGGCTGGGCTGGGGGGGGGGGCGGCTGGGTTGGGGGGCCCCCATCCACTGTCGGCTGGGCTGGGGGGGGGGCCGGCTGGGCTGCGGGGGCCCCCAAACTATCAAAGTAGGGGGCCCCAAAATGTCTGTCGCCAGCCCTGCAGGCAACTCTGCATACTGCCCCATCTGCAGGCGCCACCCCTACAGCTCCCATTGGCCACAGTTCCCAGCCAATGGGAGCTGCAGGGGCAGTGCTTTGGGCAGCGTGCGGAGCGGAGCCCTCGCATAGGAGTCGGGACATGCTGCTGCTTCTGGGAGCCGTGAGAAGCCACGGCACATATGGAGCGGGGCAAGCCCCAGACCCTGCCCCTTGGCAGGAGTCTGAGGGCCGGATTAAAACATCTGAAGGGCCAGATGCGGCCCCTGAACTGTAGATTGCCCACCCCTGGTTTGAGTTGTTATAGTTAGATTGCTACTTTTGGCTTCGCTCATCTTTATGGTTCTTACTCCGCTTTCCCTGCTACCTAAAGGGCTCTGGGATATCATAGAATATCAGGGTTGGAAGGGACCTCAGGAGATATCTAGTCCAACCCCCTTCTCAAAGCAGGACCAACCCCGACTAAATCATCCAACAGATTTTTGCCTCATATCCCTAAATGGCCCCCTCAAGGATTGAATTCACAATTGGGATAGCAGGCCAATGCTCAAACCACTGAGACAGGTTCACCCAGAGAGCAGCAGTGTTTTGCTATCAACTTTAGCAGGGAGAAAGCAAAGCTGCTTTGTTAGTGGTCAAGTTGTCTCCCTGCTGATGAACCCTCTTTCTTCAGTGTCAAGGCCTTTCTCAATGATTGAGGGAGGGATGACAGCCATCCTCTCCTCAGTAGTTACACTCTTGTTGGGACCTTTGCTGAATAACTCACTCAGTGGAGGTGATCACAGGGTTTTTGAAGACTTTGATGGCAACAGGGTACTTGTAGAATTCTCCTTTGTAGAGCGTGTGGCCTTTGGATTCCATCAGGAAGGTCCATGAAGTCTTAGTGAGATCCTCCATCCTAATCTCAGTGATTTCCTCTCTTGGAACAGCATTGTCCTTCTTCATGAATTCATCATGCACTGGGACAAAGGGAAACAGAGAGGGGGTGATAATGATGCTCTTGGTAAGAAATCTCTTCCTCTGGCTGTCAACGGTTATGCTATGGAGTCCATGCCAGCACAGCGCCCTTTTGCTGATGCAGTGTACAACAACGGAAGAAGTTTTTCTGCTGGGGTAGAAATACCCCTTCCCAAGTGATATTAACAGCTTTCCTCAGCATAGCCGTGTCTGTACTGGGGTTTTTATCTGCGTAGCTGTGTCGGTCAGGGTGAGGTTTTCCCCCTCACATCCTTGATTGATGTAGCTATTCTGATATAACTTTTCAGTGCAGACCAAGCCTCTCTCTGCCTTCCCAGCCTGTAGGAAAAATAACTTGCTTAGTTCATAATTTGTTGTATGGATGGAGGCACTTGACTTAGACTCATAGACTTTAAGGTCAGAAGGGTCATCTAGTCTGACCTCCTGCACAGCGCAGGCCACAGAATTTTACCCACTGTGACGGAGTCAGACCAGAAGGGTATAGGAGAGTGCTGGAAGGCAGGTATATCAGCCTCAGGATGTGCAGTTCCTTGTTCCCTGGATAGCCAAACAAAGGCTACTCCAGGCCAATCAAGACACCTGGGGCCAATTAAGAAGATTCTAGAAGGCAGTAGAAATACCTAGCCTGATTGGGTCACCTGAAGCCAATCAGGGGCTGGCTGAAACCAGTTAAAAACCCTCCTAGTTAGTCAGGTGGGGGTGTGGATGTCAGGAGCTGTGAGAGGAGGTTGTGCTGTTGGTGAGACTGAGAGGTAGACAACATATACGCACGGAAGGAGACTTGAGGTAAAGGTGAAGAGAAGTTTGAAGAAGTGGGAACTGCTGTAGGGAAGTAGCCCAGGGAATTGTATTGTGTTTGGTGCCTAAAAGGTCAGCCATCTTAGCTGATACTATTAGGGTCCCTGGGCTGGAGCCCGGAGTAGAGGGTGGGCCCGGGCTCCCCCCCTTTCTACCTCCCCTAACTAATCACAGTGAGCCTCTGAGGCTAGCACAAACCACCTGGAAGTGCAGTACTCACAGGGAGAAGGCCAAAGCTTTGCCACACACCCATTCCTGCAATAAACCTCTCACCTATATCTGAGCTATTGAAGTCCTCATATCTTGGTTTAAGGACTTTAGGGTGCAGAGAATCCTCCAGCAAGTGACCCATGCCCCCTGCTGCAGAAGAAGGTGAAAAACCTCCAGGGCCTCTGCCAATCTGCCCTGAAGGAAAATTCCTTCCTGACCCCAAATATGGCGATCAGCTGAACCCTGAGCATGTGGGCAAGACTCACCAGCCAGACACCCAGGAAAGAATTCATTGTAGTAACTTAGATCCCCTCCAACTTCCCATCAAATCCTTCCAGTGAACTTGCTGCCCCAGAGCCTGGAGGATGAATATTCATTGTCAGCAGTTCGCAGCGCACCCTTGCCCTGGGAGGAGTATGCCGGAGGGGAGAGATTCCTGATGGTAACTTACACTTTTGCATCATTTGGTGAACTTCTTCCACTCTGCTTCCCATATCCTCCATCTTTGTTCCCACATGTCTGACATCATTATGGATGTTATCCACTGCGTCTTTGGTCTCTGTACTTCCTAGGGGAAAGGAAGAAGCAGAAAGTCACGGTCGTTAAAGGAACTCATGGGACGGGTGCTTGTTGAGCGCTGCTAGGGTTTGTTGTATTGGCATATGACCCTTCCACATGGTCTGGGCACCAGGAGACTGACTGGGTGTGCCCTGAGACTAGGCTGTGCACGCTGCCAGAGAGGTTTATTGGGCTGACCTTTCATGCTGTTAATTTTTCACCCAGTTTAAAGTGAAGTTCTGCTCTAAGAAGTGACGCCATGAGAATGGCCCTGCCGGGTCCTTGTTTATTTTCTCCTAGCAACTCCAGAGCCAGTGTGCTTAGTGTACAAAGGGAAAACATCTGCCCCACAAACTTGGATCTGAGAGTCACTAGGCTCTTCCTTTCTTCCATGTCTACACTGAGACTCAAAGTCCTGCTGGCCAAATTAGGATCTCAGCAACACCTATCCCAGCCCAATTGTCTTCAGTGTAACTGACTGGAACATAGTAAAGAATGCAGTAAATCTATTTTCTCCAACATCTATCACCATGGTACCTAAGCACTGATGCAGAAGAAGGAATCAACTCCAGCTCCCTCTCCCATAGCTGTGTTGACTCAGCAGGGCCAACGCAGGAGTAAAAAGCAGAAGAATGTATTATTGTCAGCACAATAATCTGGCAAGGGATCTGCTGAGTGTGAAGGGGCCATTTTTTCATCATTGCTTTTCAGAGTAGAACCATGCTATACAAGGAAGCTATTACCCCCTCCATCGCTCTGCCAGCCCCCAATATCTTTTGGAAGATTTGAGGGTGGCACTTTTGTAACTTAGGGGCCCACTGAAAGTGAATGGGACTTGGATCTCGTAGGTTCCATAGACATTTGTGAAAATCCCACCCACCAGCACCAGTCATTTCTTGATTCACGTCCGACAAACTCCTCCTCCTTGTGGGCCATTATTTTGCTACTTTGAAACCTGAATCTGCGACTGCAAGGTCACAGCTCTAGTGTTGTGCTTCCCACCACTCCAGGTCCAGCCCTGGCCTCTTCTGGACCTGGAGTGTATCGCTTCAGAGAAGCCAGAGCCCGGAGGTTTCTCTTAGATTCAGAGATTCCAAGGCCAGGAGGGACCATTTTGGTCATCTAGTCTGATCCCTTGTACAGCACAGGCCAGAGACCTGCCCCACAATAATCCCTAGGACAGATCTTTTAGGGAAACATGCCATCTTGGTTTTAAAATTGTCTGATGGCGAATCCACCACGACCCCTGGTAAATTGTTCCAATGGTTAATTAGTCTCACTTAATTAACTCCTTATTGAAATTGTTTGGCTTCAACTCCCAACCATTTGATTGTGTTAGACCTTTCTCTGCTAGACTGAAGAGCCCATTATTAAATATTTGTTCCCCATGTAGATACTTATAGATGGTAATCAAGTAATTCCTTAACTTTCTCTCTTCCTGAGTCAATCACTATTAGGCAGGTTTTTTAATCCTATAATCATTCTCGTGGCTCTTCTATGACCCCTCAACAGGTTGTTTGGCTCTAGAACTGGACACAAGATTCCAGCAGCGGTCACACCAGTGCCCTGTGTAGTAGGTGCCGGTGCCCTCTAGCCTGTCAACAGGCTGGTACAGCTGGATCAAGACAAGAGAAATAGCTCTGTGGCCTGTGCTCTTGAAGGGCTCACAGAAGTGGTAGAACCGCATCAGCCTACAGACCGGACGGCCGGACGGGTGGTCGTGGGCCCCCGAGCTACATCACCACATGGTGACACAAATGTCACATCATTGATCTGGGCCCCTTGTAGGCTTAGTCTGTTCCTGTTTGAATGTGCATCCCTCGGGCCAAAGCTGAAACTTGAAGCAGCCAGGGGAAGGGAAGCCAGACATGCTGGCTCCAGCCATCCCAGCTAATTCCCAACTGTAAGGTACGTGAGGTTCTTAAAAATGAATATTCACGTGTGAGCAGCTCCTCCCACAGGGCTTTGTCATCTTTGGTGTCCTGGCTGTCCTCCCTGCTGCAGGTGTCTCGCTGAAAGGTCTCAAGGAAGGACTGTTTATGCTCAGCCTGTAGCAGAAGCGAGAGCCCTTGAGCGGCATCCCCAAGATGCTCGTTCACACGCGCAAACCCCTCCACGACATCGCTGGCTTTCAGGAACTTTTGCAGCCAGTTCGTCTGGCTGTACTTCTTCACCAACTTCTGGGCCCTCTCCAAGGTCTCCAGCAGCTGCTGCAGCGTCTCTTCTACCTGGGAGGAGATCTGTTTTGGAGATTGTGCCCTGAGAACCTCCACAGGCCTCAGCAGGATGTGGATGCGGTACACAAGACGGCGGCACTGGTGCTTACAGCACTTCACTTGTTCACACTGGGTGTAGATGATATGTGCCACACTCAGGACCTTCTCCACCACCTCCATATCTGAAAGGAATGGGATTCGTCCATCAGTAACACGGCTCCCTATGCTGGGGATTCCTAGCTCCCAAAGGACCATTAATGACCATCTGCTGTGACTTGCTGTATCATACAGGCCACAGGTCTGCCCCCTAATAGCTGCTGTTTGAGCTAGAGCCTCCATCCAACCTTGATTTAAAAATGGCCAGTGATGGCGAATCCACCACCCCTTTGGCAGGGGGAGGGGATGTTATTGTCCTTTTCTCTTGACGTGATAAGGGTTTATATTAGATAAATCTCCTCTCAGCCCCTTCCTTGCACCTTGAGGTGCAAGAGCCTTCTCCTCTGCAATCCCTCCCATGTGGGGCAGCCTCCCTCTACTTTTGTCTCACTGACTAGTGACAGATGAACCTCCCAGGGAGCTAAAATTCAGGCCTATGCAGAGGACTAGCACAAGCCCCACTGTTCAGCTTAAGTCTAATTTAAGTCCGAAGGGTGCCATGGGCTTGTGCAGGCTTTCTGCCACAGGGATAACGTTCACCCCAGGTTCACAGTTGGGGTTCCTTCTGGATCTTGTGCTGCTTTAGTCTGAGCCACCCAACCCTTCTGAGGCTGCTGGCACAAGCCCTGTGCACTAACTGAGGCAGGAACTGCAAGGGCCAAAGATGTGTCCAAATATTTCAGAACCTTAGCTGTAGAACTGGACAAGGGCCGGGATTGGGTACATCAGAACATAAGTATGGCTGTACTGGGTCAGACCAAAGGTCCATCCAGCCCAGTATCCTGTCTGCTGACAGTGGCCGATGCCAGGTGCCCTGGAGTGAGTGAACATAACAGGTAATTATCAAGTGATCTCTCTCCTGCCATCCATCACCCCGCTCTGACAAACAGAGGCGAGGGACACCATTCATTACCCATCCTGGTTAATAGCCATTGATGGGCTTAACCTCCATGAATTTATCCAGTTCACTTTTAAACCCTGTTATAGTCCTAGCCTTCACAGCCTCCTCAGGTAAGGAGTTCCACAGGTTGACTGTGCACGGTATGAAGAACAACTTCCTTTTATTTGTTTTAAACCTGCTGCCCATTAATTTTATTTGATGGCCCCTAGTTCTTGTACTATGGGATAAAGTAAATAACTTTTCCTTATTCACTTTCTCCACATGATTTTATCTACCTTTATCATATTCCCCTTTAGTCTCCTCTTTTCCAAGCTGAAACGTCCCAACCTCTTTAATCTCTCCTTATATGGGACCTCTTCCAAACCCCTAATCATTTTAGTTGCCCTTTTCTGAACCTTTTCTAATGCCAGTATCTTTTTTCAGATGAGAAGACCACATCTGTACGCAGTATTCAAGATATGGGCGCACCATAGATTTATATAAGGGCAATAAGATCTTCTCCGTCTTAGTCTCTATCCCATTTTTAATTATTCCTAACATCCTGTTTACTTTTTTGACTGCCACCTCACACTGTGTGGATGTCTTTAGAGAACTATCCATGATGACTCCAAGATTAGTCATTAGACTCCAAGATAATTTAGCTAAAATTATCCCCCATCATAGTGTATGTATAGTTGGGGTTATTTTCTCCAATGTGCATTACTTTATATTTATCCACATTAAATTTCATTTGCCATTTTGTTGCCCAATCACTTAGTTTTGTGAAATCTTTTTTAAGCTCTTCACAGTCTGCTTTGGTCTTAACTATCTTAAGAGCCTTAGGTGAGGGACCTTGTCAAAGGCTTTCTGGAAATCTAAGTACACAATGTCCACTGGATTCCCCTTGTCCATATGTTTGTTGACCCCTTCAAAGAACTCTAATAGATTAGTAAGGCATGATTTCCTTTTACAAAAACCATGTTGACTTTTGCCCAACAATTTATGTTCTTCTATGTCTGATAATTTTATTTTTTACTATTGTTTCAACTAATTTGCCCAGTACAGATGTTAGCCTTACCCATCTGTAATGGTCGGGATCACCTCTAGAGTCTTTTTTAAATACTGACGTTACATTAGCTATATTTCAGTCATTGGGTACAGAAGCTGATTTAAAGGACAGCTTACAAACCATAGTTAATAGTTCCGCAATTACACATTTGAGTTCTTTCAGAATGCCTTGGTGAATGCCGTCTGGTCCCAGTGACTTGTTACTGTTGAGTTTATCAATTAATTCCAAAACCTCCTCTAGTGACACTTCAATCTGTGACAATTTTTTAGATTTGTCAACTACAAAAGACAGCTCAGGTTTGAGAATCTCCCTAACGTCCTCAGCCATGAAAACTGAAGAAAATAATTCATTTAGTTTCTCCACAATGACTTTATCATGTTTAACTGCTCCTTTTGTATCTCGATTGTCCAGGGGCCTCACTGGTTGTTTAGCAAGCTTCCTGCTTCTGATATACTTTAAAAAAAAAGGGGGGGGGGGAAGAAGGCGGATCCAGGGAACTATAGGCCAGTCAGCCTACCTCAGTCCCTGGAAAAATCATGGAGCAGGTCCTCAAGGAATCAATTCTGAAGCACTTAAGGGAGAGGCAAGTGATCAGGAACAGTCAGCATGGATTCACCAAGGGCAAGTCATGCCCAACTAACCTAATTGCCTTCTATGACGAGATTACCGACTCTGTGAATGAGGGGAAAGCAGTGAACGTGTTATTCCTTGACTTTAGCAAAGCTTTTGATACGATCTCCCACAGTATTCTTGCCAGCAAGTTAAACAAGTATGGGCTGGATGAATGGACCATAAGGTAGATAGAAAGTTGGATGGATCGTCGGGCTCAACGGGTAGTGATCAATGGCTCCATGTCTAGTTGGCAGCCGATATCAAGTGGAGTGCCCCAAGGGTCGGTCCTGGGGCCGGTTTTATTCAATATATTTGTCAGTGATCTGGAGGATGGCGTAGACTGCACCCTCAGCAAGTTTGCAGATGACACTAAACTGTGATGGGTTGTAGATATGCTGGAGGGTAGGGCTAGGATACAGAGGGACCTAGACAAATTATAGGATTGAGCCAAAAGAAATTTGATGAGGTTCAACAAGGACAAGTGCAGATTCCTGCACTTAGGACGGAGGAATCCCATGCACTACTAGGGACTGAATGGCTAGGCCACAGTTCTGCAGAAAAGGACCTAGGGGTTATAGTGGATGAGAAGCTGGATATGAATCAACAGTTTGTCCTTGTTGCCAAGGCATTTTGGGCTGTATAAGTAGGGACATTGCCAGCAGATCGAGGGACATGATCGTTCCCTCCATTCGACATTGGTGAGCTCTCATCTGGAGTACTGTGTCCAGTTTTGGGGCCCACACTACAAGAAGGATGTGGAAAAATTGAAAAGAGTCCAGCGGGGACCAACAGAAATAATTAGGGGGTTGGAGCACATGATTTATGAGGAGGGGCTGAGAGAACTGGGATTGTTTAGTCTGCAGAAGAGAAGACTGAGGGGAGATTTGATAGCTGCTTTCAACTACCTGAAAGGGGGTTTCAAAGAGGATGAATCTAGACTGTTCTCAGTGGTACCAGATGACAGAACAAGGAGTAATGGTCTCAACTTGCAGTAGGGGAGGTTTCAGTGAATATTAGGAAAAACCTTTTCCCTAGGAGAGTGGTGAAGCACTGGAATGGGTTCCCTAGGGAGGTGATGGAATCTCCTTCCTTAGCCCAGGTGTACACTGGGGGGGTAGGGGGTGGGGAGTTGACATATCTTAGGGCTGGTCTTCACTACCCGCCAATTGGAGGGTAGTGATCGATCTTCTGGCGATCGATTTCTCGTGTCTTGTGAAGACGCGAGAAATCGATCGCTCACGGCACCCCCGTCGACTCCAGAACTTCAGCTTGCCGGGAGGCGCAAGCTGGAGTCGACGGGGGAGCGCACCGCCGACCGCCGCCGCCGTGGGGACGAGCGGTAAGTCGGCTGCAGATACGCAAACTTCAGCTACCTGATTCACGTAGCTGAAGTTGCGTATCTGCAGTCGATCTCTCCCCCCTCCCCCCCCCCCCGTAGTGGGGACCAGCCCTTAGACAGACAGACTCCGAAAATACCTTTGCCTAGCATCGGTGTTTTATATCTCTCCCTCACTTCTTCTTCTAACAGAGCACTTTACTTTATTTACCATACTTCTTCATGCAGTTGCTTTTTAGATATCATGTACTCTAGTCTATCATTTCTCGCCATGTTTTGCGCTGCTGCTGCTAGAAAATATGCTCTATGTAGGAAGGCTATTAACACAGGAATGCATTGTATTCTATAGCTGACACTAGGCTACACCAATGCGGTGTCAAGGTTACTGAGTTACAGTCTCACGACAGACAAATTTGCTGTGCCTTGGACAATCCCTCCATGAGGCTGCACACACTGCTGCAGGATGACTTTATCTTTCATTGTTCAAAGCAATAATAGTCTCCACAAGCCAGATCCTCAACCAGGACCGGCGACAGGGGGGTACTACGGTTACAGCTGTACCAGGCCCCGGACGTAAGGGGGGACCCCTTAAGTCCAGGGACCAGTACAACCCATAGTCGTCCCCCCTTGTCGCGGGGCCTGAATGATGCCCGGGGCAACTTCCCCGCGCTGTCCCGAGCTGCACCCTACCCCGGCGGCTAAGGGAAAAGGGGCCCGCGGGACGTTACTTAGCAGCGAAGTGCCCGGGCGGTGCGAGCCAAGCCCGCGGAGGAAATGCGATTTCCAGTGCGAGAGGCGGCAGCGGCTGCTCCCCTTTCCCACCCCCGCCACGCCAGGCCTTTGCGAAGGGAAGAGGCGCGCCCTGCCCGCCGCCGCCTCCTCCTCCCCGTGGAGTGCCCCGGGCTGAAACAGCCACAAGCCCCCTGCGGGCAGAGCTCGCCCGCCCCTCGGGGCTCGCCACGGCGCAGCGCCAGATAATAGGCACCTCAAGGGGGGGAAAGGCGAGGCCGGGCGCAGGACACGCTCCCCGCCGGGAAGTTGTGCAGGGTGGAGGCGGAAAGGCCTGGCGTGGCGGGGGTGGGAAAGGGGAGCAGCCGCTGCCGCCTCTCGCATTGGAAATCGCATTTCCTCCGCGGGCTTGGCTCGCACCGCCCGGGCACTTCGCTGCTAAGTAACGTCCCGCGGGCCCCTTTTCCCTTAGCCGCCGGGGTAGGGTGCAGCTCGGGACAGCGCGGGGAGAGCGATCGGAGAGCGCTCCGCGGGGGCGGGGGGCCAGCGAGCGGGCTGGGGAGACCCGGGGCCGGGAGCCAATGGCAGCCCAGCGGGGGGAGGCGGGGCAGCCGCGGAGCGCCGAGCCCACCGGAGCCGGCAGCCGGGAGCGCCGCGGCCGCCGCTGGGTCGCACCCCCACCCCAGGTATGTCTGGTAGCCGGCGGGGAGGCCAGGCTGGGCGGGCGGGGAGGGGAGGAGGTTAGGCTGGGGGAGGAGATTTGGTTGGGTGGCCCGGGTCAGGCAGGGCGGGAAGGAGAATGGGCGGGGGGGGGGCAAACGATAAGACTAGGGGGCCCCCAAACGATCAGAGTAGGGGGCCCAAAAATTTCTGTCGCCGGCCCTGTCCTCAACTGATGTAAATTAGCATTGGTCTCAATTAAATTATGCTTATTTACACTAGCTGGGAGTCTGGTCTGCTTTTCCCCCAATCTGAGCTCCCCACTCATTTTTTAAATTAAGCCTTTACTCAGGTGAAACTCACGGGGGAGTCAGCGGGTGTTTGGCCTGAGTCAGAATAAGGACCTCAAAATGAATAGGCCACATGCCCTTCTTTGCTGCCACTCGGCCCACCCCTCCTCCCAGACAAGCTTGCACTGGGTCAGGGGAATCCTCTGGGAAGCCTGTCACTCGCAGGCCACAACTGAGTAATGCTTTGCTCCCCCTGCCCCCCTGAGGGCACAGTATGCCCCTGCTTAGCCGCCACTTTTCTGAGCCATCCTGGCAGTTATCAATGCAAACATGGGCCGCAGAAATCTGCACGTTAGGCGCCCACCCACAGAGACCGGCTCTAAGACTCCCCGGCAACCGTTCTGGCTGCTTTCCTTTCTTTTACCCATCTGCTTTCTCTTTCACTTTTGATGCTAGCCAAAGGGGTCACAGCCAAAGCTGCACAGGAAAGAGAGAGCTGTCTGGGAGCAGCCGTAGCCCATCCCAGGAGCCTGCCTGGCTCTAATAACCGTGTGTCTCGGTCAGGGTAGAGGTTCAACGGGAGCATTTTAAAATGGTAACCAATTTCTCTTCCCCTCAGAGATCAGCCTGGCACTTTCCAGCTAAAGCGCCTTCCTCTCTTTAGCGTAGCAATCAAACAGACAAACTTACCTGATCCCCTGCCAAGCTATTTCTGACCTTGATCCCTTCTCTTGTCCGAGAGACCTACCGAGTATCAGAGTAAACTTTTGAAAAAGTCCCTCTGCTTGTCTCTCTTCCAGTCTGGCCCCTCCTCTCTGACGAAAGTTTAGGGTTATGCAATTCTGGAAATCTATTTCCTCTTTTACAACCATCTCTGCATTGAACGGAATCTAGGGGCTTTTCTTTTCATGCAGAAAATTGTGACTCCTCGTTCTGGCCCTTAAGAGAAAGGGACAGGGCAGATCTTCGCCTCACTTGTTTGTTGTTGTTTTTAAATAAGAGTGTGCAGTGAGAAATAATGCAGGAGGAAAAGCTAAATGTAACAAGGACCTAGTTAGTGGCCAAAAGACCAGAACTCTCCAGAGAGATCAGCCTCTCTCTCTGAGCTATAGCACATGCTGATGTAGCTTAATTTCATTTTAAACTTCTTTAAACACTAGGAGGCAGGAATCACCAGATTAGTCAAGGAGCAGCCGGTGCAAATCTTGGCCGGGGGGAGGGGGGGGGGGGGGGAGGAGATTGATTTTAAGCCATCTCTCCAGTTTTGGAGCTTCTAGACATGGGGTCAGTTTCTAGTATAAATTAGAGCAGATTTTGGGCTGCTCTGCTGTACACATTACCAATGGCCCCTGAGGACTGATCCAGCAGCAGCCCATAATCAGTGAGACACAAGGCTGCCCTTTGTCAGGAGGGAGGGTGGCAGAGGGTGTGCTGTCATGAAGATTTTCCTGAATAGATGCCCCATCTCTTGGGCGGCTTGCTATTGGGCACTGAGGGGTGAAATATGTGGGCAAGGCTTGAAGTGGGTTGGTTCAAACGGGCTCTCGGGCCCAGAACAAAAACATAGGGACAGATTCTGATCCCTTACTCATGTTGGGTAGCACCTTAATGCACAGGTAACACTCCTGACTTCAGCGGTCTATTTGTGGGTGAAAAGACAACCCTATACAAGCACAGGTATTATCTTCTGACCTACAGAGCGCCCTGGGTCTGAAGTGGCTTGGCAGCTGTCAAAAGGCAAGTGACATGCATTTGAAGACATGCTGAAATAAACTCTCTAAGGTGCCACACGTATTCCTTGTTTTAGTTGCATTTGAAGACGTTGTCCTAGGCTTGCATGTGTGTTCTGAACAAATGAAATTTCAGTGTCTCAATAGCGGTCCCTGCTCTTCTCTAGATCCACACTGAGCACTGGCCACTGGCAGTGTGTCTGGATTGACTGCTTGGAAAGCAAGTGGACAAATAGCCAAAGAGGACCATACTCCTGACATGAGAGATGGTATTGGAAAGTTACATCCACAAACATGGTGCATTGGGATTTTTCCAAAGCTCCCACCTTAGGAGCACGGACAGTCAATTATTTCCAAAAATCTCATAGTTTTTAAACCAATCCTTATAGTGGGGTGGGGTGGGGGGGTGGGACTCATGATTTTTTAACACTTGGCACTGGCAACACTGTCACCCTAGGCCCAAGGAGTCAAATTGGAAGCCTTAGAATTTAGGTACTACATCCATATTTGGGCACTCAGCTATGCAACATGACTTTCGGAAGTGCTGAGCTGCCCACAGATCTGTTGCTTAGCCCTGCGGAGAAGTGGGCTGAATACCTGGCAAGCCTCCTGTCAGTGAAATTAGCATAAAGAAAACTTGCTAGACTCTATTCTTGTGCTTGTTGCAGTTAGTGTATTAGAAAGAGGTTGCGCCTACAGAACCAATAAACATGCCTTTACATGCACCAGGAACCTAGTTCCCAGCAGGGAGCAATTGCTGCCCTCCTGACACACGTGTCCTGAGCTCATCCCTTTGAAAGGTACCATGGCTGGCAGTGCAGAAGGTCAGGTTCAGTGGTCAAAGCATGTAGCCAGGAATCGGAGCCAAGGGTCAGAGCCAAAATTGGAAGTCAGGAATCAAAGCTGAGGCTAAGGCGAGGCAGGGCTAAGGCTGAGGCAGAAGCAGGGCTGGACCAAGGTAGAAGCAACGTCAGGAACAAGTGAGCTCAGGCGCTCTCACAGCCATGAGTAAACGCTTTCAGCAGCCACTGAAGTGCTGCTGCTGGACATAAGAGCCGGTCTGCTGACTCATCCAGCCAATTAGGCAGCGTCCTACAGGCCAGCTGTGCTCATTAGGTTGCTCAGAGACTGGCTCTGCTGCAGGCCCTGATTCCAGGCCCCAAGGTGTGAAATGCTGCAGTTGAATCAAAAGTCAATCCCAGTCTCATAGGTGACCACTGAGCTGTCTCACAGGTCCTCATCTGCAGGTGTTGTAGGATGCAGGGCTTAACGATGTAATGAGCAAGTTATTAAAAAGAAAGAAAACCCAGTCATTCTCTGCACACCACACACACCACTGCTGTCTGCGGCGATTCTGTCCAGTAACCTGGCTGGGGAACTGTGGTTCCCAACTAAGGAACCCACCCCTATTCAGGATACTCTTTAAGCACTTACAGGCTTTGAGATTGTGCTTAGTTGCTGTCCTGAAGGGGTGGTCTTCAGGGCTTTCCAGGAGCAAGGCCTATGTGTGGGTGGCAGAGTCCAGGGCGAGTCTGAGACAGGTAGTTAATCATTCCCAGGTGGGAGGCCAGATGTTGGATTCTGAGCCTCCACTAGGTTATCAACAGTGTGGCTATTGGAGTGTACAGAACAGGCCTGAAAGTCAATCCCCCTGCAGGCTAACTGGCCAGGTTCTGTGCAGCAGGGAGGGGTGGCACCTGTTGGAAGGCCATGTGGATAAGCATCTTTAGGAGACAGACTCCACGAGCCCTCAGGCGTGGATCGAAGGGGTCCGACCTCATTACTGATGTGTACTCCTAGAGATCCATCGCTCCATGGGACTGGCTGATTATTATTTAAAATGCTGATGTATGTACCCATATCTACTATCAGGAAGGCTGGTTAATCCTCTCCAACCCAGCTTTCACCAGTGAGGCTGCTTCTTGTGTCAAAGGCACTGGCTGCACTGCAACGTTCAGTCAATGCGTGTCATGTCACTTGGCTCCTTGCACCGATGCTGGGCATCCTCACCACCACGCATTTCATCACAGAGCAGCATCCCCGTGTGCCACAGGCTGCAGTCTGACTCAGGGCCTTGTGGGATATTTTTGCAGTGCTTTGTGGAACACCACTCATTTACCCAGGGAGTTTTGGGAGGTAGGAGGTCCAGTTCTCATCAGGCCACTCTCTCCATCCCATAATACCTATTCCATCCCATCATTTTTGCACCATTTAAAAAAACTCCCACCGTCTTGCATGCAGTATTTTGGTCTCTGTCATTGCTCTGGCAGAAGCATGGGTCCCGCACAGCTCAGCACAGTTCACACGAGCAATGCTAACACAGGACATACAATTCTACTGTATGTGCAGATCCTAAATGACCCCAGCACAACAGAGAAGGAAGATATGGTGATAAAGCAAAAGAACACAGCAACCAAGATGGAAGGTACCTAATCCTTGCACCTTTAAGGGTGCGAGATTGTTCAGAAAGCTGCAAGCAGCAACAACCTTCCCCAGCTGGCACATTCACACTGTTGATGTGGAAATGCTATCGGTGGGGACCCCAGACTAGCCTTTGCTCATGGAAGCCCTCCACTGGCCCACTCAACAGTGCCAAGGAAATATTCACCCGTGGGCTCCTCATGTGCAGGCTAAATGTGCTTGTGGTAGCTTGCAAGGTTATTGGTGATGTTTGCTCACTTAATATGGTCTCAGAAAGGCCATCACTGTTTGTCATGTGCTGCACAGTAGCTGTGAGGCAAAGGCATTGGGCGGGGGGGTGTGCGTGTGTGGAAGCTACCACCACAGTGGAGGAACAAGGTGGACTGGCTGTCTGCTGGGAAGAGCTCCGTGGAGCCAGGCACATTAGTTTGTGTAACACTTTGTGAAACAGTATCGGGGTGTGTTACTGCCTCCTTCAAAATGGGTAGTGCTGGAGTGAAGTTTTGCAAGAGGTGGATTATTGCCTCTTGTACGTTCTGTGCTGTTTCCTGAACAGTTATAAAGATTCTCAGTTTCCAACAATAAAACTATTATGTGCAAAGGAACATCACAAGGGCAAAGACAATCTAGTGACAGTGTTAAAGGAGAACCAGACCTTTAAATCCCACAGATGGGGGAGGGAGAAGGTGGGTACAATCTAAAGGGGAAGAGACATGAATTTACTATGCATTGCCTCTGCCCAGTGACCCCCCCATTCTGGCTCTGTACCCAGATGGGGCCACCCTACTCTCCCCACCCCACCAGTTACCTGTCAGGGAGAGGGGTTGTCCTTTTCCCGCCTTGCCTCCCACACTCCCCCCCTGCCAGGGCAGCTGGGCCTGGGCTGGGAGCCAGATGGAGCCACTCCGGGTCAATGCTCTGGGAGAGAGCCTGGCCGGGGAAGTGGCAGTGATGGGCCACCCAGCGCCCAGGCCTGGCTGCCAAGGACGGGAGCTTAGTGAGCCAGAAACATGTAGGGGGGTGTAGCAAAGCAGAGACTCGCCCCTGCGGCACCTCCTGCTGGTCGTCCAGGGAAATAGCTCTTCCCAGTGTCTGGAGCGCCCTCTGCAGGCCAATGTCCCGCTTGCACTCGACCCCATGTCCCTCCTGGACCCCGGTGCTCTCTGCCCTAGGGTGCTGCACCCTTTCAGTACCCCCCCAGTCTCATGATCTCCCCTCCCCAGGGAACCCCCACCCTCTAGCCCCACCTTGCCTCAGTCTAGGCAACTGCCAGTCACCACTTGCCCCCGTTCACTGGGCAGACTGCAGTATCATTGCCACTCATCACTGGCGGGGGGGGGGGGGGGAGAGGGGGAGGTTGGCCTGCTGCCTCTGTAGCCCTGGGCTGCCCCCTGCAACTCCAGTAGCCTTTGTTGGGCCTTCTCCTAGGCCCTGCAGCCTGGGGGTTTCCAGGCCGAAGGTCCCCCAGCTCCTCTTGCCTTGCTCCAGCCCTGCTCCACTCTAGGTACCCTGTCAGGCTCCTCAGCAGCCGCAGTCTACCTACTGCCACAGACACAGGAAACTCTATCTCTGCACCAAGCTGTCAGCCCTCTTATAAGGGCCAGCTGGACTCGCATTGACCCAGCCACAGCTCTGCCCAATCAGCCTGGGCGCTTCTTGCCCCCAGTTTTAACCCAATTTTCCTGGAATGGGGCAGCTGCTCCATTACAGGGGAGCAGAGACTCCAGCTCACTCATAGGCACCAACTCTGTGGGTGCTCTGCTGCTGGACCACCCCTGGGGAAAATTAGTGGGTGCTCTGTACCCAGGGCAGCAAAGGTCCCCTCCCTGTCCCCCTGCACCACTTCACCTCCTCCTCCACCTCCTCCCCTGCGTGTGCTGTGTCCCCACTCCTCCACTTACCTCCCCATACTTGCTGCCACCAAACAGCTGTGTGGGGCTGTAGCAAGCTCTAGGAGAGAGGGGGAGAAGCGGGAAAGTGGCATGCTCAGGGGAGGAGGCAGGACCAGGATGGGGATTTGGGGAAGAAGTCAGAATAGGGGCAGAGAGGGAGCAGGGATTTTGGGGAATGGGTTGAAATGGGAGTGGGGTAGGGGCAGAAGGCGGTGGGACAGAAGTGGAGTCGGGGCAGGGCCAGGGGCAGAGGTGGGTTGAGCACTCACCAGCGTGAGCAGAAGTCTGCTCCTATGGGCTCACTTGGCCCCTGTCCCTGGCAGCCAGGCCCAGGCCCAGGCAGGGGGTGGGCCGTTGTCGTCACCTCCGCAGCCAAGCTCTTGCAGGCAGCCACTGGAATGGATTCTAGATTGTGCAGGGAGGTTGTGAAATCTCCATCACTAGAGGTTTTTTAGAGCAGGTCTCAGGAATAGTCTAGATAATACTCAGTCCTGCCAGGAGTGCAGGGGACTGGACTAGAGATCTTGCAAGGTCCCTTCCAGGCCTAGGAGTCTATGGTTCTCGACACTTTTTAATTTCTAACACACTAGTGAGTGAGTCAGTCAAAAAGTGAGTGGGAAGTGAGATTTCAGGCAAACAGTAATGAGGGGAAGTTAATACAGTTGACTCTCGATTATCCAGGATTGGATTAACCAGGATGTCAAATAAAAATATGCGCAACTCACAGGGCTGGCTCTGGCTTTGCTGCTGCCCCAAGCACACACACAAAAAACCCCCACGAGGGCGCAGGGCAGCCAGTGAACCAACACCCCCTCCCCCCGGCGCAGGATGGCCGGTGAATCAACCCACACTTCCCATATTTCCTATGGATGGTGATTATCCAGGATTTTATTAACCAGAATTATTTTTTTCTCTATCATCCTGGATAATCGAGAGTCTACTGTATAAGGATTAATTCGGCACAAGCTTACCCCAAGCTCCCTTTCCCTTTATCAGCTGGCTCATTGGCTTTCACCTGGTGGGGCAGGCTTGACTCCAAAAGAATCTCAGACAGCTCCCAGCTTGCCTCTTGGTTTGAATCCGCTGCCACATGCCTCCCAGCACCTCACACATTCTAAGCCCAGTCATACGTGGAGTGCTAATGGAATCCCTGCCAAACTCTGTAGGGATGATGGATGTTATAAGAGGACTAGCACACATAACCAGGTTCCTGAAAAGGCAACTTTACTGACCCCAATCTACTTGGAATGGCTGAGGAGTTTGCTACTATTTACAAGTTCTACAGCAAGCAAAATTCTGCAGCAGAAGACTTCTAATAATGGAGCTTTTGAAGAGCCTTAGATCTCCCAGCGATCTCAAAGGATCAAGCCTTGGATTTGTTACAGCAGACAAACTTGGTGAAGTAATTCATTCTCAGGAGGAAGACGATGGAGTACCAGGCTTGGAAAATTGTACTGTTAGAGGAATTCTGAGTCACTGCACATGTGCAGAATTTATAAAGACAATGGGAACAATAGTGAATTGTTCTCATTGTCTTTGTGAATTCCCCCAGGAGTATAAAAAAGGTGTGAATGTTTTAAGGCTCCTTCACATTGCCAGAGAGGTATAAAGGACAGTATAGCCCTAGAAATGCTTGTGGTGTTTTCGTGATTAGAACTGGTCTACATTTTTGTACTGAAAAAATTTCCTATCAAAATGTGCTCTGTGAACTGTTTGCTATCGACCTTTCAGGAGCTGGTCAGTAGACAATATAAATTGTGAGTTTGAGTCCCCAGCCCTCACTTGCTCTTTGGTTGCCTCTGCTGTAACACTGAGCATATGGCTGCATATATTTGCTGACTAATAAACTAGAAATAAAGATTAAAACCTAGCTACTTTACTATTAGGCAAGGAGGTTTGGGGGTTTCCGCCAATGCTCCCCACTCCTATTCTACATCCATTGTATTAGAGTTTAAACAAAATTACTTAAATAATTTAAACCAGTGATTACATTGCATTATTTTGACAAATAAAATATACAGAATTTTGCAGAATTTTAAAGTACTGTGCACAGAATTCTTAATTTTTTGGTGCAGAATTCCCACAAGAGTAAGATTTACACCTCTGCTGAGCACATACTGGAAAAAATGGAATAAACTAAATCTTGGCTTGTTAGCTCACTAAAGCCTTTCCCCATGTGGCTTGTGTTGCTTTTTGTGTGATGTAAAGCAGGGGTCTCCAAACTTTTCAGCCCGAGGGCCGCATTAACTATTAAATAGCGGTTCGGGGGCCGACAAGATAAGAGGGCGGGGGGGGGGGGAGGCGGGTGTAAGAGGGCTGGGGGGGGGGGCAGGGCCGGCGACAGGAATTTTGGGGCCCCGTACGGCAGACCATACGGGGCCCCCCCCGCCAGTCTCCCGCCGCCCGCGGCCCCCCCCGCCCCCGGCCAGTCTCCCGCCACCTGCGCTCCCCCCCCCTGCCTCCCGCGCCCCCCCCGCCGATCTCCCGCCGCCCAAGGGCCCCCCCCCCCGCCGGTCTCCTACCTCCCGCGCCCCCCCCCCCGTCTCCTGCCTCCCGCGGCCCCCTCCCCCCGGGTCCCCACCCACCCCCCAACTGACCCACCCAGCCCGGTCTCTCACCCCAAAACCTCCTTTCCTCCAACCCCCCCCCCCAAATGACCCACCCAGCCAGGTCTCTCACCCCAAAACCTCCTTTCCTCCAACCCCCCCCCCCCCAACTGACCCACCCAGCCAGGTCTCTCACCCCAAAACCTCCTTTCCTCCCCCCCCCCCCAACTGACCCACCCAGCCAGGTCTCTCACCCCAAAACCTCCTTTCCTCCCACCCACCCCCCCCCAACTGACCCACCCAGCAGGGTCTCTCACCCCAAAACCTCCTTTCCTCCCTCCCACCCCCCCCCAACTGACGCACCCAGCAGGGTCTCACCCCAAAACCTCCTTCCCTCCCACCCACCCCCCAACTGACGCACCCAGCAGGGTCTCTCACCCCAAAACCTCCTTTCCTCCCACCCCCCACCCCCAACTGACCCACCCAGCAGGGTCTCTCACCCCAAAACCTCCTTTCCTCCCACCCCCACCCCCAACTGACCCACCCAGCAGGGTCTCTCACCCCAAAACCTCCTTTCCTCCCACCCCCCACCCCCAACTGACCCACCCAGCAGGGTCTCTCACCCCAAAACCTCCTTTCCTCCCCCCCCCCCAACTGACCCACCCAGCAGGGTCTCTCACCCCAAAACCTCCTTTCCTCCAAACCCCCCCCAACTGACCCACCCAGCAGGGTCTCTCACCCCAAAACCTCCTTCCCTCCCACCCACCCCCCAACTGACGCACCCAGCAGGGTCTCTCACCCCAAAACCTCCTTTCCTCCCACCCCCCACCCCCAACTGACCCACCCAGCAGGGTCTCTCACCCCAAAACCTCCTTTCCTCCCACCCACCCCCCCCAACTGACGCACCCAGCAGGGTCTCACCCCAAAACCTCCTTCCCTCCCACCCACCCCCCCCCAACTGACCCACCCAGCCCGGTCTCTCACCCCCCCAACTGACCTGCTCAACCCGGTCTCTCCCCACAGACCGGTTCGCTGCGTGGCTGTGCGGCGCGTCCCGGCCCCAGCTCCCAGCCGTCCCTGCAGCCGAGCACGTGGCGCGTCCCGGCCCCAGCTCCCAGCCGTCCCTGCAGCCGAGCACGTGGCGCGTCCCGGCCCCAGCTCCCAGCCGTCCCTGCAGCCGAGCACGTGGCGCGTCGCGGCCCCGCGGCTGGCGGCGGCGGCCGAGCGCGCGGCGCTTCCAGGCCCCGCGGCTGGCGGCGGCGGCCGAGCGCGCGGCGCTTCTTAGGCCCCGCGGCTGGCGGCGGCGGCCGAGCGCGCGGCGCTTCTTAGGCCCGCGGCTGCGGCTGGCGGCGGCGGCCGAGCGCGCGGCGCTTCTTAGGCCCCGCGGCTGGCGGCTGGCGGCGGCGGCCGAGCGCGCGGCGCTTCTTAGGCCCCGCGGCTGGCGGCTGGCGGCGGCGGCCGAGCGCGCGGCGCTTCTTAGGCCCCGCGGCTGGCGGCGGCGGCCGAGCGCGCGGCGCTTCTTAGGCCCCGCGGCTGGCGGCGGCGGCCGAGCGCGCGGCGCTTCTTAGGCCCCGCGGCTGGCGGCGGCGGCCGAGCGCGCGGCGCTTCCAGGCCCCGCGGCTGGCGGCGGCGGCCGAGCGCGCGGCGCTTCCAGGCCCCGCGGCTGGCGGCGGCGGCCGAGCGCGCGGCGCTTCCAGGCCCCGCGGCTGGCGGCGGCGGCCCGCGCGGCGCTTCCAGGCCCCAGCGCGGAGCCAAAAATATCTCCGCGGGCCGGATGAGAGGGCCTCGCGGGCCGCATCCGGCCCGCGGGCCGTAGTTTGGAGACCCCTGATGTAAAGGATCATTGATCTGAACTGCTTGTAGCAATTTTCATCTCCTGGGATCGGTAGGATTTATTGTGGGTTGACAAGGCTCTGGTGCCACAAAAAGGAGGCTAAAGATCTCTCTCCGCCCTCACAATGACAGCGTAGCTGTCCGCCCTGTGCTAGCAGAGATCCATGATAAGGCAGCATGTGATGGAATTAACTGGGGCTATACATATTTAGGATAATGTCCTGCATCCCAGGGAGAAGTTCTGGCCTAGGCACAATGGATATGGCCCTGGCTTGGGAGATAGGCAGCCTATGTGCCCCTCAACAAGGCAGACAAGATCATCCAGCAGCTGGTGAAGAAGTGGCTGTTCCTTCCCCAGAAAGCCAGCAACGACCTGGTCTACGTCGCCCACAGGCATGGCAGCCCCAATGTTTCCCACATGGGTGACCAGTGCGACATCGCGGGGCTCACCCTCGTCTTCCGCCTGCTGACGTGTCCGGACGCCACAGGAAGGACCATTGGGGTGAACGCCCTGTGTGACGCGACAAAGAAGCGGATCAGCAGCGCCCCCTCCACCTAATTCTAAGACATCGCCACCTTCCCGAGAGGCTCCCTGGATGGCAAATTCAGACAGGATGGGCACGTCATCAGTTCACTGTGGGAAGTACATTGGCTGCCCCTGGAGCAGTGTGAGGAGCGCCAGGAGCTGGGAGTCCCAGTGCAACAGATCCGCTCAGACGATACACCACCATCGTCACTCCTCGCGCCAGGGGCATGCTGGGGAGGACCCTGAAGGCCGCTGTCCACTCACTGTACATGGAAACCCCGAAGCGTAAACCTGATCAGGGTAAAGCCTTTGAGTTGCCCAGCAAGTGAGATGCCAGCAACCGCTCTTCGCTGGGGGCAGCCTCACCCCTTTTGCCGACTGGCAGTTCATCCATTGTGCCTGGCTCAACTGTGTCCTGCTCAATAGAGTCGTCCGCCATGGGAACCGAGACAAGCATTGTAGGAACGGTGGCTCCTCCAATGAGACCCTGCCCCACTCCAGAGCCTGGCAGCTGTTCCACAAGACCACCCAGAACCATCTGGTCGAAGCCATCACACTGCGATGGGGGCGGTCGCCATGAACTGCGCCAGCCCCGGTACTGCCAGCCAGCTGAAACCTGACGTCGTCGTCACTAACAAGGCCCAGACAGAGATCACCCTCGTCGACGGCACGGGCTCCTTTTGTGAAGCCCGAGCTCATGAGCTGGAAAAGTACGTTCCCCTGACCAACACCCAGAGCGAAGGGCTATGAGGTGCAGATGGACGCCCTGAGAGTCAGAGCCCTGGGTGCCTGAGACCCCTGCAATGAGCGTGTGCTGCGGACCTGCAGGATCGATTGACACTACACATGGCTCAGGATCTCAGACACCATCCAGTGGTCCAGGGACATCTACACTGAACACGCCACCGGCACCAACAGTACCAGGAGGCGTGAGCCAGAGCAACATCGTGCATTGGCCAGGGCCGGCGACAGGGGGGTACTACGGGTACAGCTGTACCGGGCCCCGGACTTTAGGGGGGCCCCCTTAAGTCCGGGGCCCGGTACACAGCAGTACCCGTAGTCATCCCCCCTTGTCGCCGGGCTTGGAGAGTGGGGAAGGGGCGGGGAGGCGGCGCGGCTCTCCTGGAGGGCGGGGGGGGGGGGCGGAGAAGAAAGGGCGCGGGGGGGGAGAAGAAAGGGTGGGGGGGGGGGGGGAAGGGCGGCTCGCGCCGCTCCCAGGCTCGCACTGCCGCCAGCCGCTGTCAGCTGGGGGGGAGCGCCGGCTGGGCTGGGGGGGGGGGCCTGGCTGGGCTGGGGGGGGGGAAGCGCCGGCTGGGCTGGGGGGGGGCCCAAACAATCAAAGTAGGGGGCCCCCAAATTTCTGTCGCCGGCCCTGGCATTGGCTACAAGAAAGGGACCAGGAGCCTTTGTCCATTGGCCCATATGAACTGGAACCATAAACTCACTGACCATTAACTCTCACCAAATGAGGGTCAATCCATCCTCATCATATCCACTCATTATACTCCATGCCTGATCACAGCCATTATATGAACACCATACCCTCGTATCTCAATGACTGTACTTTGACTCATCAACCTTTTACCCACAATTGGGGGTTATTACAGATTTTTTGCATAATGTGCCAGCAATGCCCCTCTGCTATGTACATTGGCCAAACCGGCCAGTCTCTACGCAAAAGAATAAATGGACACAAATCAGACATCAGGAATCATAACATTCAAAAACCAGTAGGAGAACACTTCAATCTTCCTGGCCATTCCATTACAGACTTGAAGGTGTCAATTTTAAAACAGAAAAACTTTCAAAACAGACTCCAACGAGAAGCTGCCGAACGGGAATTAATTTACAAATTGGACATTATCAACCAAGGGTAAAACAGAGACTTTGAATGGTATAGTCATTACACTAAGGGTATGTCTTCACTACAGCAGTAGTTCGATTTCCTTTATTTCGATGTTGTGAACGCGACTGTATACAGTCGATTTTGTGTGTCTTCACTAGGCACAGCTAAGCACAGCAAGTCGACAGTGTCTGTCCGCAAAACTTTTGCAAGCGTCGACATGACGAGCATTGCACTCTGGGTACCTATCCCACAGTTCCCTGATCCCCCAGCAGGCACCATTTCGAGTGCTGCACTATGGGTAGGCATTTCCAAATTTCGCGCCCTTTTTCCGCGCCACCCACCCCCATTACGAGCGGTGCACTGTAGGTGGGCATCCCATAATTTGCGCCCTTTCTCCGCGCCGTGCTAACGCCATAGCATTGCAAGCATGGAGCCCGCTGACACCACGGCTGCAGTAATGGCCGTTGTGAGGACCTCGATCACGGTTGCTGAGTTCCTGCTGCACCGTCTGCAGAGGAGGAAGGTGATCCGGGGAGAACTGCGCTTTCTGGAACCCGACGACAGTGAGGAGGAGATGGACGAGGACATGCACGAGATGGACGAAGACGTGCACAGCGGGGATGACAGGGACACTGATGGTTTTGGTAGTAGGGCGACTGACAATCTGTCAAAAATGGTGGCAATGGGGCAGGCTCATGCCATCGAACCCCGATTCTGGGCCAGGGAAACAAGCACGGACTGGTGGGACCGCATAGTGCTGCAGGTCTGGGATGACTCCCAGTGGCTCAGAAACTTCCGCATGCGTAAGGGCACCTTCATGGAACTTTGTGACTTGCTGTCCCCAGCCCTCCGGCGCAGGAATACCAAAATGAGAGCGGCCCTTACAGTGGAGAAGCGAGTGGCGATAGCCCTCTGGAAGCTTGCAACGCCAGACAGCTACCGGTCAGTGGCGAATCAGTTTGGGGTGGGTAGGTCTACAGTGGGCTTTGCTGTGATGCAAGTAAGCAGGGCAATCGTCGAGCAGCTGCTACACCGGGTTATAAACCTTGGAAACCTGCAAGCCACAATAGATGGCTTTGCCGCCATGGGATTCCCTAACTGTGGTGGGGCTATAGATGGGACTCATATCCCTATCCTGGCACCGGACCACGAGGCCGCCGAGTACAGAAACCGGAAGGGATATTACTCAATGGTCATGCAAGCAGTGGTTGACCACAAGGGACGTTTCACCGACCTCTACGTGGGGTGGCCGGGAAAGCTTCATGACGCTCGAGTGTTCAGGAACTCTAGGGTTTTTAGACAGCTGCAAGGCACTTTCTTCCCCGACCAGAAAATTTCCGTGGGGGGGGGGGTCAAAATGCCGATCGTGATCATTGGGGACCCAGCCTACCCCCTAATGCCCTGGCTTATGAAGCCCTACACAGGAGCCCTGGACAGGGGTCAGGAGCTGTTCAACTACAGGCTGAGCAAGTGCAGAATGGCCGTGGAGTGTGCATTTGGCCATCTGAAGGGGAGATGGCGTTCCTTACTGATTCGCTCAGACATCCGCGAGAGAAATATCCCCATTGTTATAGCTGCTTGCTCTGTGCTCCACAATATCTGTGAGAGCAAGGGGAAAACGTTTATGGCGGGCTGGGAGGCAGAGGCAAATTTACTTTCTGCTACTTATGAGCAGCCACACAGCAGGGAAAGTAGAAGAGCACACCGTGAGGCCCTGTGCCTCAGGGACGCCTTGAAAGACAGTTTTATGAGTGCCCGAGATGGCGTTTGAGAATCTGCTCCCTTGCTGTGCTCTAAGCCTGCTGCCCTTGAACCCTCTTTCCCTCCCCCCTCCCCATGCTTTCCCTCCCCCATCCCCATGCTTGCAGAGGAAATAAAATCACTGTTTGAAAAATCATGGTTCCTTTATTGGTTAATCGGAAATACAAATACAGGGGATCACTGTCTTGGTATCCTGGAGGGAAACCGGCAGTCGCAGTGGGAGAGGAGTGGACAGGGGGGGGGGGGCAAGACACAGCAGCTTTTAAAAGTTTTCCTAGAACGTCAGCCTGCTGCTGCTGCTGCTTCTGCTGGCTTGTGGGGTAGAGTGGAGCGGCCCACGGAGCTTGCCCCCCCGTGTTCTCACCCCGTGTCTGGGTGGGGAAGCTATGGGAGTTGGGGAGGGGGGGAGGTGGTTACACAGGGGCTGCAGAGGTGGTCTTTGGGCATGCTGCAGCTCCACCAGAGATCGCAGCATGTCACTCTGGTCCTCCATTATGCGGAGGAAAGCATCCAGGCGTCTTTCCTCACGCTGTTCCCTCTGTTCTGCAGCGGCTTCCCTCTTTTCTGCAGCGGCTCTCCATTCCTGCCTCTCTCGATTCCTTGCCTCTCTCTCTCGATCCCTTGCCTCTATCATTCTTTCCCTCCAGTCCGTCTGGTGGGCTGCCTCAGCGCGCGAGTTCTCCACGAGTTCACTGAACATCTCATCGCGCGTTCGCTTTTTCTTTTTACGCTTTCTTATCTGCGGTGCACGGCGGGAGGAGGAGCAGGACGGGGGATTCTGACATACTTGTTCATCTGTGGGCGAGTGTGGGAAAATAAAGTTTGAAAGTTATGAGACAGATACATTCAAGGTTAGAAGGCAGATGCAGTCTCGGACGGTACACAATGGGAGTACTATGCCATTTGCAACCTCAGTATTCAGAGCCTGATATGATTTCTGTACAAGGTCATGTTCTACACCTAAAAGTGACTGACTAGCTCACAGAAAAGTCAGAGCATCTCAGACACATATGCGTGCCTCAGCCCAAGACGGCTTCTGAAATCACCGTGCAGCCGGCCATGGTAAGTTAAAAGTGGCGCTTGCAGGGGTCTCCAAACTACGGCCCGCGAGGCCCTCTCATCCGGCCCGCGGCAGGGGTCGGGAACCAGCCACGGGGCCGGGACACGCCGCGTGCTCCGCTGCCGCCGCCGGCCAGGGACGGCTCAGAGCTGGGGCCGGGACGCGCCGCACCGCCACCCAGTTACAGGTGGCGAAACAAGGAGCCACCCACTGCCAGGCGGCGAAACGGTCTGTGGGGAGAGACCGGGTTGAGCGGGTCAGTTGGGGGGGAAGAGACCGGGTTGAGCGGGTCAGTTGGGGGGGGGGGGGAAGAGACCGGGTTGAGCGGGTCAGTTGGGGGGGGGGAAGAGACCGGGTTGAGCGGGTCAGTTGGGGGGGGGGGGGAAGAGACCGGGTTGAGCGGGTCAGTTGGGGGGGGGGAAGAGACCGGGTTGAGCGGGTCAGTTGGGGGGGGGGAAGAGACCGGGTTGAGCGGGTCAGTTGGGGGGGGGGGTTGGAGGAAAGGAGGTTTTGGGGGGAGAGACCTGGCTGGGTGGGTCAGTTGGGGGTTGGAGGAAAGGAGGTTTGGGGGGGAGAGACCTGGCTGGGTGGGTCAGTTGGGGGTTGGAGGAAAGGAGGTTTGGGGGGGAGAGACCTGGCTGGGTGGGTCAGTTGGGGGTTGGAGGAAAGGAGGTTTGGGGGGGAGAGATCTGGCTGGGTGGGTCATTTGGGGGGGGGGGTTGGAGGAAAGGAGGTTTGGGGGGGAGAGACCTGGCTGGGTGGGTCAGTTGGGGGGGGGGGTTGGAGGAAAGGAGGTTTGGGGGGGAGAGACCTGGCTGGGTGGGTCAGTTGGGGGGGGGTTGGAGGAAAGGAGGTTTTCGGGGGAGAGACCTGGCTGGGTGGGTCAGTTGGGGGTTGGAGGAAAGGAGGTTTGGGGGGGAGAGACCTGGCTGGGTGGGTCAGTTGGGGGGGGGGGGTTGGAGGAAAGGAGGTTTGGGGGGGAGAGACCTGGCTGGGTGGGTCAGTTGGGGGGGGGTTGGAGGAAAGGAGGTTTTCGGGGGAGAGACCTGGCTGGGTGGGTCAGTTGGGGGTTGGAGGAAAGGAGGTTTGGGGGGGAGAGACCTGGCTGGGTGGGTCAGTTGGGGGTTGGAGGAAAGGAGGTTTGGGGGGGAGAGACCTGGCTGGGTGGGTCATTTGGGGGGGGGTTGGAGGAAAGGAGGTTTTGGGGGGAGAGACCTGGCTGGGTGGGTCAGTTGGGGGGGGGGTTGGAGGAAAGGAGGTTTTGGGGGGAGAGACCTGGCTGGGTGGGTCAGTTGGGGGGTTGATGTGTAGTGTTCATGTGTAGTGAACAGGTGTTCATGTGTAGTGTTCATGTGTAGTGTTCATGTGTAGTGAACAGGTGTTCATGTGTAGTGTTCATGTGTAGTGAACAGGTGTTCATGTGTAGTGTATCAATGTGTTATTAAATAATAACTGAATAAAATAATATTAAATAAATAATTAAAAACAACATCCATGTTTTGATTCTTTTTTATTTGGACCTCGAGTGTGTTGTCGGCCCCCGAACTGCTATTTGATAGTTAATGCGGCCCTCGGGCTGAAAAGTTTGGAGACCCCTGCTGTAGAGTAACCCTGCCCCCTTCCCCCCACCGCGTGGCTGGCTCCCACTGAAACCGCAAACTGCAAAGCAAATGCCAAAAAATCTCTCGCTAAGGGCTAAGGTCTTTTTGGGGCTCTTCAGACCGCGTGCAGACTGCTCAGATTCCCTGCTAGCTACCGCTACGGGCTGGGAGGGGGTGGTGGTGTTGGGTGCACGTTGGATCTGAAGCGGAAGCAACCGCGTGCAGACTGCTCAGATTCCCTGCTAGCTCCCGCTACGGGCTGGGGGGGGGGGGTGTTGGGTGTGCGTTGGATCTGAAGCGGAAGCAACCGCGTGCAGACTGCTCAGATTCCCTGCTAGCTACCGCTACGGGCTGGGGGGGGTGGGGGGGGCGGTCAGCGTTCGTGGGGGGGGGGGGGGTGTTGGTCGGTCCTCAGCAGAAAAGAGTACTTTGCAGCTGGGAATCTTTATCTCCCTACTAATTGCAGTCCGTATCTCAAACAGGCAACCCTGAATGACATCACTTTGCTGAGAATTTCTCGGAGAGATAGGGAGCGCATGCTCCTTGACTCCATGCAAAGTCCTGGTCCATAGGCCGCAATGCTAGCCTGCTCAATGATACCAGAGAACTTACTACTTTCGTGGCGTGGGTTGGTGTCCTATCACGGGGGACCACATAAGGCGGCTCTCCCCAGAAATCTGCTGCGCTGGATTCATCGCTACCTCCTGGATAGCTTCCTTGAAATGTCCGCGGAGGACTTCTGGTCAATCCCGGAGTATATTGACAAACTCTTTGAGTAGAAATTGACCAGCAATGAAAGCACGCTAAGTCCTTAGGGCAAGTTACTCATTAATAAATGCTTCCTTTACAAAATCACGCGTCATGTAATCACTTAAAAAAGAAACACTTACCCCCCTGGGAGGCTTGGGAGGGTACTGGCTCCAGGGTGACAAACAGCTCCTGGCTCTCTGGGTACACGGGTTCTCCGCTGCAGCTGGGCTCCTGCAGCTCCGTGATATTTTCCTCTTCTTCATGCTCGGCCTCCTCGGAATCAGTCTCCTCCCTGACGATTATCCCATCGGTGGAGTCCACGCAGACCGGCGCGATGGTGGTGGGGGCGCCCCCCATTATCGCATTTAGTTCATTGTAGAACCTGCATGTCCGTGGCGCGCCCCCTGATCGTCCATTTGCCTCCTTGGCTTTCTGGAACAATTGCCGCAGCTCCTTAATTTTCACGCGGCACTGTGTGGTGTCCCTGTTGTAGCCCCTTTCTAGCATGGCCTTGGAGACTCTTCCATAGGTGTTGGCATTCCGTTTGTTGTTTCGTAGTTCCAACATCACGGATTCCTCTCCCCAGATAGCGATGAGATCCAGCACCTCACGAGTGGACCATGCTGGAGCTCTTCTCCTCTGGCTGGTCTCCAGGGTAGATGAGCTCTGCATGGAGTCTTGTGATGCTGAGCTCTGCATGGCGGCTAGTGCTGCTGATTGCTCTGAATGGCGACTGAGCTGTTCAGGTGAGCTGGCCACGCTGACCAAACAGGAAATGGTATTCAAATGTTCCCGGGTCTTATCTACCTGGCCAGAGTAGCGAGTTCAGAGTGCAGAGCGGTCACAGTGGAGCAGTGAGGCAGTCCAGAATGGAGCATTGTGGGACAGCCTCTGGAGGCTATTAATGTCGGGTTCCGTCTTCACTAGCCCACGGTCGAGCTTGGAATGTCGAGATTAGCCTTATTTCTCTCGTCAGGCAGGAGTTCCAATTTCGATCTTGAGGGCCCTTTACATCGACGTTAAGGGCATGTATGTGAAGACAGGTACACATTTAATTCGACCTAACGTCGTTAACATCGAATTAAAGTGGTAGTGAAGACAGGGCCTAAATGATTTAATTTTCCTAGTTAAGTTTCCTTAACACCTTCTTGTCAGCTGCCAGAGATAGTTCCTGAGTGGCTGATTATCACTACAAAAGTTTTTTTTCCCTTCTGCTGCTAATGGCCCATCCACATTAAATAGCCTCTTAGAATTGATATGGTAATGTACAACCTATTATGCTCTCTGTGCATATAAATGCATCTTCTGTATGTTCCATTCTATGCATCCGATGAAGTGGGCTGTAGCCCATGAAAGCTTATGCTGAAATAAGTTGGTTAGTCTCTAAGATGCCACAGGTATTCCTCATTTTCTCTGTTCCAGCCCCCCCCCTCGCCCCCCCCTTAGCTGGTGAATACACCCCCCTAAGATTGTAGTTACAACAGGTGGGCACAGGGTGGCACTAATGCATCGTCTCCCAAGGGCACCTCATCCAGAGAGGGGGCACTGCCGCTCCCCCCCCCCCACGTGACACTTGATAGACTGACTGTAGCAGGTGTTTGAGGGCACACTCATGTCTAGGTTAACACACAGCCCTGATCCAGGAGAATGAACTAACGGTTGAGATTGGGACCTGTGAGTGCAATGCTGTCTATTGGCTAGAGAAAGAGAGATCGGCCATCAGGGCATCTGGGTTCTAGCGCTGGCTCTGGCACTGACCACTCACTCCACACCAGCGCTGAGCAGCGGCACAGTCTCTGTGTGACGAAGTAGGAATACTGTGTGTGTGCCTCAGTTTCCTCTATGCATTTCTTAAGTGTCTATGTGAAGGAATAGGGGCTGATAGTGTAAGCAAGCAGGAAACACCCTCTCCCCTCTCTGCAGGTGTCCACACCTGAAGCTGTAACTTGAGCCCAGGAGGGGAAGGGAGATCACCTGACCTGCTGGGGGAAGGAAACACACAGGAATGCAGGGAGGAGGGGCTGGAGAGAGAGAGTTTCAGATAGGAGTCTGAAGCTGGCTGGGCAGAAGGGAGGCAGGCCCTGGCAGGGTCTGGCCTCCCTGCACCCCCAAAATGGACCCAGCGGAGGGGGTTGCATTCACTCTACCTAGATTACGTTCCTGTCATCGAATAAACCTCTGTTTTACTGGGTGGCTGAGAGTCACGTCTGACTGTGGATTTGGGGTGCAGAATCCATGGGCTCCCCCAGGACCCCGCCCAGGCGGGTTCGCTGGGGGAAGCGCACGGAGGGGCAGAAGGTGCTGAATGCTCCAAGGTCAGACCCAGGAAGGTGTAAATGGGGACCTCTAAGCTCCTAGCCTTGGAGACAGGCTGTGTACGGAGAGGGGACGTTTTCCCTCGGAGTCCCAACTGGCTTCATAGGGAGCAAGTTCCAGACCATCGCCCGGGCACTCCGTGACACTCTGCACTGCAGAGCTACCAACTCCCCTTTCTAGATTCCCACTGCTCAGCGCTGCCTGGCCGCTGGACCGTACCAAGTGTGAATACAACCAAACACAGCCTTGCCTTGGCTTTTCCTGACCCTCTCACTCATGTAAATAGGAGACCCGCACCCACCCACTCTTGTGCTGCTATCCTCACCTTCTGCCTGGGTTAGTGGATTTCCAGGTCAGCAAGGCTGGTCCCTTCTGCAGCATCACCCAGTAACACTGCATCCTGTCCAGGCGCCCGGGGTCAGAGCATTCCCTTTAGAAAGGCCTTGCTGCGAAGCCCCCACAGGACGGAGAATCCACAGCTGCCCTCAACTCCAGTGCACAAGAGCCCTGTGGCCAGGGGCCTCGGTCACGGGGAGGCAACAGCAGGGGCAGCAGAGCTCACGGTGCACCTGGCTGTCATCCTGAATCAGGAGCAGGTGTTCTGCCCTGCCAGCTGCCTTGGTTGAGCCAGGGCGGGGGCAGGGGCACACTGCACTGGGTGGGCAGGAAGGAAGGGGCTGGGCAGGGCTGCAGGCAGGTCAGCTGCTGAACTCATTGCACCAGCTAGAGGCCATGGAGGTGGATTTGCTTCCATTTAACCCCCCTGCCCTAGTTAGAGAACAGCACTCCCTTGCCCTAGGGCCAGCCTGTTAACTGGCATGGGCTGCCTCTTGTGGCTATTACAAGACACTAAAGGCCAAACCAGTAATCCCCCCTTCAAGCTCCAACCCCAAGTCCACCACTCTGCTGAAGCACAGGTGCACTCGGGGCAGCTCGCCCTCCTGCTACTCCTGCCGCTCCCGCTATACTTCATTCTTAGAGCTAGTGGGGGTCTGTCTACACAGTGCAGATATAGCCTGACTTGTGGCTGCTCCCCCCTGCCCGATGGTTGGCACAAGTCCAGGGAAAACCTACATACTCCCAACCAATCCATGGCCAAGAGGGAAGCCCAGAAGTCTGCAGGACATTCGGTTCCCCCAGCTTTGCTCAGAGCTGAGCACTCTGCCTCGTCTCAAGGGACGGGGGTGGAGGAGGAAGTGGGGAAAGATTCCAGGAAAATTTCTTCTAGAACTGCCTGTCTGGAGGCACCTGAAATCATGCGCCACCGTCAGGGCCGGCGACAGAAATTTTGGGGCCCCCTACTCTGATCATTTGGGGGCCCCCCCAGCCCAGCCGGCGCTTCCCCTTCCCCCCCCAGCTGACAGCGGCGGGCGGCAGTGCGGGGTCCTGCGGGAGCGCGAGCCTGGGAGCGGCACAAGCTGCCCTTGCTGCTCCCCCCCCCCGCGTCATTTCCCCCCCGGACCTGCGCGAGACAGTGCAGGGGCTGCACGATGCCACGTCCGGCGGGGGAAGCCCTACCTTGCTGCGGAGCCTCCCCGCCCTCGCCCTCTTTACAGGTATGCTCCTGCCGGGGACACGCGCTCGTCCGGGGGAGAGCCGCGCCGCCTCCCCGCCCCTTCCCCGCTCTCCAGGCCCGGCGACAAGGGGGGGACAACTACTGGTACTGCTGTGTACCGGGCCCCGGACTTTGGGGGGCCCCCTTAAGTCCAGGGCCCGGTACAGTTCTACCCGTAGTACCCCCCCCCCCCCCCCCCGTCGCCGGCCCTGGCCACCGTTGGTACCTAGGAACCCCAGATAGATGGGACATCATGGGGCTATTCAGGCTTGGGTGTGGTCTCTTGTTAGGAAAAAACAGTCTAGATGCCCCCCCCCCCCCGGGGCTGAGAGCACCCCAGAAGTTACACATCCACACACTCTTTAAACAATTTTTTCAAAATATACAGTTTATTTACAATTATGTCATGTTTACAGTTTTAAGGGTTAACTTTATTTCAAATCTTTAAATGTCAGCAGTAGACATTAGGGAAAAACAACTCATAGGATCATCAAAAAGAGGGTTTTTAGCAATTCTATTCATTGGAGTTTAGGTTTCAAGTGGCCAGTGTCTACAAAAAAAAACAATAACAGGATAAATCTGACAAAAAGATACTGTACACTGGGTTAGAAGAAGGCAAGACACAAAACTGCAACACCCATACCCCTGGCTCAGCTGGGCTTCCTGAGCAACTCCCCTGTAGCTGGGATCCCCCCCCCCCAGATGAGGTGACTTGAAAAAAGCCCCCGCTGAAGTGATCTGGTCAATGTCCCAAGTGCTACATGCCTCAGATCTCGGAGTGGGGAAGGCGGTGCCAGGGCACGGCCGCATTTGCAATACAGGAGCGGTCGTATGAAAACGAGAGGGGCTCCCACCTCCTGCCCAGGGGTTAGTCAACAGAAGGTTTGTGGCAAGCACGTTAGCAGCAGCTTCCAGACTCTAGGAGCTTATTGAACATCCAGGTCATGAACACCGCACGCTGCTGGTGGGTATTGGACGCCATATGAACACTCTCCTCCAGGGAGCAGTCAGTGCTGTCTCCTGGGGGCGGGGATGCTTTGGAGGTGGCTAGCTGCACTTAGGGTGCTCCGGCAGCTGCGTGCTCTTTCCCCGAGCTGTGGAGAAGGTGCTGAATTTGGGAAGGGGATCGGAGAGCAGCAGGAGGTGGCAAGGCCGGCAGGGCAGAGGGAGAGCTAGAGCAGAGCGGGAATGCCCAGCAGCCCCAGGAAGCACTTCATCTCTCAGGGCATGCTGAGCAGCACACTCCACCCGTGTGTCAGGGGCCCACGTCTAGGGCCCATGTCTGGGGATCCCTGACCTTGGCAAGTGAGCCATGGACAATCCGGCTCACCGTGAGAAAGGCAGAGTTTTCAGGGGCCCCACCCCACCAGCTCCATAGCAGCAGTAGATGCTAAGGGGAGCGAGACGCCCCCTGGAACTCTGTGCACTCGCCCAGCTGGCGTGTCTCCAGGATGGGACTGGGGGGGGGGGGGACGCTCATAGGAAAAGCAGATGTGGGGGGGGGGGAGGGCGCTCACTGCTACTGGTCGCACAAGGAGACTGATGCTTCTGACCCAGCCTGGCAGCACAAGAGATGGGTACTGAGCAGCAGACGCAGAGCAAGGGGTAGGACCCAGGGGCCAGGAGAGCCCTGGCAAAGGCTGCAGGCTCCATCACTTGCTTGGTGGCCCAGATGACCGAGCCAAATAAGCCCCTTCTCATTTCCCTCACCGGAGGGGGCAGGCGTGGAGTTGAGAGCCAAGGGGAAAATTAAAGAGAGCAGCACCGTGTCTGTGCTCAGCTGCCAGTGCCAGACACTGGGCAGAACGGGCAGGGCTAATGGAGGCAAGAGACGGCGGGCGCTGCCCATTTCCAACAGAGCTGGAAGGGCAGGTCCGGCTCCACAGGCTGCACCACGGCCCAGGAGCTCAGCCTGGCTGCGGGAGTCATTGGCATTCATATTCAAAACAGCCCGTCCAGCCAGGAAGGACACAGCCATTCTGGAGCCCCATAGGAAAGTCCATGGCCCCACGCTTGGGGAGGTCAGAGGGGAAAGGAGGCGGCTCTGCTCCCAGCAGGCCTAGGGCGGCCGTTCACTGCAGCACCATCCTCCTCCCCTGGGCTCAGGGACTCCTAGCTTCCAGCGGGGCTGGTACAAAGATTTGAGTTGGGGCAGGGAGAACAGACATCCTACCCCGCCCCACAGAGGGAAGGGACTTGAGCTGGGGCAGAAGCTGGAGTATCATTGCCACAGCTCCTCTCCATCTGCCCACCACGTCCAGAGAGCCCCAGCACCGGTTCCCTCTCCACTCCGAACCACTGCAGGAGACGCGCCCGACTGGCAGCGCAGCGAGCTGGGATACTCTGCCCTCTGGCAACCCCCCAGGAAGGGGCTGGATCTCCCGGTTTTTTGGTGCTGCAGCAAGCGGCACACAGAGGAGAGCAGGGACTGGGTGCTTCCAAGGGAAGAGGGTGTCGCAGGCACAATTTTGCCATGTGGCACCAAAACCAAAAGCTTTGTACCCCATGTGTGAGCACCGGGCAGGCGGGATTCTGACTGCGCGGCGAATGCCCCGGGGGACAAATGGCAGCACCCCCCCACCCAGCCCCGACTGCCAAGCAGGACTTGAAGCCAGTGTCAACAGAGTTGCAGCCCCGTCTCAGTGCACTGCCATGCTTTCCTTGGCACTGACAAGCCCTCGGGGTGGGGCCAGCCCCTGGCATTTGGAGAGCTGAAGCCTCCATCCCTTCACTCCAGCACCAACAGCTGGGCTGTGTATGGCTGCCTGCCAAGTCTCCCCTTTCCCACCTGTAATGGGGAGATGCCACCCACAGAAAATACAGCTCCCAGCATGCAATGCTTCCTCTTCCCAGAGTGGCCAGTTCAGCATGGGCCAGGATGGTCTGATGCAGAGAGCAGTGCATCATGGGATCTGAAGTCTCCCTGAGTGGCAGCCCCCCCAGCGGATTGGTGTTTACGAGGCAGGTTGCTGGGTTGGTTTCGATGCACCTCTTGGCCCCACTCCTCCCTCCCTCCTGCTGACGAGCTCCAAGCAAAGAAACCCAGAGCAGTGACACAGCAACCTTGTCTCCTGGCCGACTTGCTGCAAAACCGCGGTTATTGCTCCGCGCTGAGTGGCGTGACGACCTTTCAAGCATCATTATGCTGTGCAGATCCCGCTTGGGAGAAAATACCTGCCTTTAACTCCCAGGAGCCGGCAGAGCACCGTGAGGGCAGAGCGACAAAAGCCAGCAACTCAGGGCAGTCTTCTCGCTCTGCGGTCAAGGGGCTTTTACCCCAGTCATTCAGTTCTACAGAGATGGGTGCCACCCACGATGTCCTGCGGCTGGTGGAAAGGGAGGTGGCAGCGTGAGGCACCAGGGACACGGGAGCCAGATGCCAAGCGGGGGAGTCATGGACGTTAATCCTCTTTCTCAAAGGTTTCCTCCGGGATTAGTGTTTTAAATGGACGGTCCCAAAATCGGCTGGTGATGCCAAAGCCTTGAGGGGTGGGGAGGAAGGAGAGAGAGGCTGTGTGAATTGGCATTCAAATAAGGGTCACCTGATCTGTCTTTCCTGCCTGAGCACCTCACTGTCACTAATGGAGCCGGAGGGCTGGGGAACGGCTCCCATTCTGAAGCCGGGGAGGCACAGGATAGAGTTAGGAACTCGCCCACCCCGCCTCAGTCAGTGAGAGCGGAGACACCCGGGTCAGTGTATGGTGACTCCAGGCCGAACACTGCTGATCCCCAGAGGTGAATTTAGACTCCCTGCAGCCACCAGCAGATTCTGAGGTAAGTAACAGCCGAAGTGCTGGGCTGACACCTTGGAGCCGTCTCTGACACAGCGTGAGATTCGGGGACGTTTCCCTCACACTGCCAAGCCCCAGGAGCAAGGGGAGAGCTGCCCACACTGGCACCAAGAGCCTGTGCATTCCCAGAGAGCAGGCACCACACAGGCATTGCATGTGGGGTCCTGTTTGGAAAGGGTTTTCCTGGCTCAGGCAGAGGGAGGAAGAACATTGTGGAATCGGCTGAATCTCCGGCCCTCCCTTCTCACAACTAGACATTCAGCATGGACAGTCAGGGAAGCTGTGGCAACAAGTGCTCTGCACCAGTCTGTCCTGCTAAATTTCCATCCAGATCTTCAACTGCGTTGTGGAGTGTTCACTTCCTGCCTAAACTGCTTGTAGCAGGCAGCTGACTCAGTGCCTGCTGAGTCAGCCCCTGCTCCCTCCTTACCCCTGCAAAAGCCTCTGCAAGCCCAGCCTGCTGAGGCAGGCTAATCAGCCACCTGGCTGTAGCTCTGGGCTGCAGAGGGCTTGATGGGCTCCACCTGGCAGCCTCCACAGGTATACAAGGCCTGCTAGGGAGGAAGCCAGGGTGGGTTGTGGAGCTGGGAGATAGAGAGAGGTAGGAAGGAGGAAGGAAGAAAGAGTGAGAGAAAGAGAAGGTGCAGGGTGATCAACTAGCTGAGGCAGCAAGCCTGAAGGGGCTAGTTAACCCTGAGGCCAGCCAGAGACGGAAGGCTGAGCCTAAACCTGAACTGTGTAAGAAGCTGTATATAGGTGGTGGGGTTTGTGCACTGTGTATAACGTAATAAAAGACACTGGTGAAGCCACAAAGCAGTCTCCGGACGATATTTTGAAGAGGGCAGTCAGAGGCCCGCTTACACTGCTGTGTGCATCAGCTGCTGCACTCTCCCTCAGAGGTGGCTGCATTTCAGTGGTGGGAGAAGGAGCCATGACTCAGAAAGCTGCATGAGCACTAGTCCCCCCGCCATAAGCAAACCTGTCTGAGAACTGTTGAGTGCTGCTTTAAGGATCATCACTGATCGTTTGCTGAACTCGGCAGAATGCTGGGCCACCACCCACAGCTTTTGCTCATTTTGCATTTGAAGCTATGAAATTTAGATCCTCCCACGCTCCAAGCTGATAAGCCCTCTGGGGATCCTGGGAATGTGTGTGGGTCACTAGCCAGCGTCAGGGTCTGTGCTGCTCCATGTCTAGTTGGCAGCCGGTATGGAGCGGAGTGCCCCAAGGGTCAGTCCTGGGGCCGGTTTTATTCAATATCTTTATCAATGATCTGGAGGATGGCATGGACTGCACCCTCAGCAAGTTTGCAGATGACACTAAACCAGGAGGAGTGGTAATACGGTAATACACTGGAGGGTAGGGCTAGGATACAGAGGGACCTAGACAAATTCGAGGATTGAGCCAAAAGAAATCTGATGAGGTTCAACAAGGAGAAGTGCAGAGTCCTGCACCTAGGACGGAAGAATCCCATGCACTGCTACAGACTAGGGACTGAATGGCTAGGCAGCAGTTCTGCAGAAAAGGGGTTACAGTGGACGAGAAGCTGGATATGAGTCAACAGGGTGCCCTTGTTGCCAAGAAGGCTAATGGCATTTTGGGCTGTATAAGTAGGGGCATTGCCAGCACATCGAGGGATGTGATTGTTCCCCTCTATTCGACATAGGTGAGCCATCATCTGGACTACTGTGTCCAGTTTTGGAGCCCACACTACAAGGCTGTGGAAAATTTGAAAAGAGTTCAGAGGAGGGCAACAAAAATGATTAGGGGCCTGGAGCACATGACTTATGAGGAGAGGCTGAGAGAACTGGGATTGTTTAGTCTACAGAAGAGAAGAGTGAGGGGAGATTTGATAGCTAATTTCAGCTACCTGAAAGGGGGTTCTAAAGAGATGGATCTAGACTGTTCTCAGTGGTGGCAGATGACAGAACAAGGAGTAATGGTCTCAAGTTGCAGTGGGGGAGGTTTAGGTTGGATATTAGAAAAAACTATTTCCCTAGGCTGGTGGTGAAGCACTGGAATGGGTTATCTAGGGAGATGGTGGAATCTCCTTCTTTAGAGGTTTTTAAGGTCAGGCTTGACAAAGCCCTGGCTGGGATGATTTAGTTGGGGTTGGTCCTGCTGTGAGCAGGGGGTTGGACTAGATACCTCCAGAGGTCCCTTCCAACTCTGATAGTCTGTGATCTTCTATGCTATGGTTACCCACAATACCCAATGAATATTCTGCACTGGACTAGTGCACAGGGCTAGGCCTCCATGCCCCCCTCCCCCCGCCCCCCAATGGAGCGAGGGCTGTAAGGGGACTACGGCATTGCTAATGGGGAGGAATACCTTTGATTTATGGAATTAATTCCATTTGAAAGAGATACTGGTAAGAGGCAAGGGAGGGTTTTTTTAAATCCAGCACTGGCCTTTAGGGGTTCTCCCCAGAGGGTGGGAGGAGCAGAGCATGTCCAGGGAATTGCATGAGTTTCTGGGGGAAGCTGGAGGGTTTTTATGCACTTCAGAAACTAACAGTATTCGTGAAATGAGAAGCAGAGGAGGGACCAGCTCCCTCCTGCTGTGCCCCAAATGAGTCACCACTAACACAGCTAACTCTCGCCAGTCTGAACAACCCAGGATTCCTCTAGAGACGGTTCCAGACTGCAAGCGCTGCATGGCACAGAGAAATCCATTCCCTTAGAGAAGGGAAGAGAATGAAGACTTGCTGTCTGTGGGAGGAGAAAGCATTTGACAGCCAAACTGTCCTGCATTCATGACACAACAGCACTTTTCTTCTAGGAAGCCAGGCAGAGAGATGCGCCTGTCTGGAGACCTCACCCTCTCCTCAGAGTACAGATGTAGAGTCATCAGCGTGGTTTTAGGGTGCCTGTAGTTTGGTGACAGTGTAGCCTTGGAAATGTCACTTAATCCCAGTGTGCCTCAGTTTCCCCATCAGGAAAATGGAGATAACTGCTGTGCTCCTAGGCCAAAGATCACTTGAGAAGCAGAAAGGGGTATCCTGGATCCTGACCTTTCCCCCAGCATGAGGCATTAGGGAGGTGCCTCTCTATCTGCATAACCTGGAGGCATCCTCACTGGCTAAGGCGGGGGTCGGCAACCTTTCCGAAGTGGTGTGCCAAGTGTTCATTTAGTCAGTCGAACTGAAGGGTTCGCGTGCCAGTGATACATGTTAACATTTCTAGAAGGTCTCTTTCGATCGGTCTATAGAACTAAACTAGTGTTGTGTGGAAAGTAAATAAGGGTTTTAAAATGTTTAAGAAGCTTCACTTAAAATTAAATTAAAATGCAGAGCCCCCCAGACCGGGGCCCAGGATCCAGACAGTGTAAGTGCCACTGAAAATCAGCTCGCATGCTGCCTTTGACATGTGTGCCATAGGCTGCCTACCCCTAATGGAAGAGGAAGATGCCGAGAGCCCAGGGCTGGTCAGATAACGCTGGTGAGGCAACGCCTGAGGATAAGCCTCATACTCCACGCCACAGGCTAAATCTGAGCTTTAATTTCTGTAAGAACTTTTCATCCTAATGAAAAAGAGTGGCAGGGGACATCTCTAATGCCCACCACCGGACGCAGCATGTAGGGTATATGTAGCTACACACCCCAGTGAAAAACAAGATGCATCCCCACTGGGGTGTGTAGCTACAGATGGCCGTGAGGAAAGGCTCCGGCACGGGCAGTCTTTACCCTGCTCTTTATACTTGTGCTAGTGGGGCATGCAGTGTATGGACTCGACACGTCGCTGTATGGAGTGCTCAGAGTAGACATCCTCAGAGCTTTAACAAAAGTGTGTTAGAGGATTGCAGAAGCCACAATTACTTCTCCCACCACTGAAATGCAGCCACCTCTGAGGAAATGTGCATTAGCTGATGCACACAGCAGTTTAGCAGGAAGTGAACTCTCCAAAAACCCAAGTGAAGTTACAGGTGGAAATTTAGCATGACAGACTAGTCACCCAAAGGGGAATTTTAACAGGTCATTGCGGCCAACACCCTGACCACTGCCTAATATTTAAACAGGCACTTTAATTACCAGAAGTAGTCAGGACTTGCATTACACTCCAACAGAAAGGCTACAAGCCCAGCGAGACAGTGCCCTGAGAACTGTTGCGTTTTAGTGCCAATTCAGAAAACAGCAGCCGCTTCTTAAAACCTTTGGACCCACTTCTCAGCATTTAGATTTTCCCATCCACATGTCCGTCAAACCCTTACAGAGCTGCAGCCGAGTAGTTGGCTTATGTTTCGAACAAAGAAGAGCATTACTGAAATACATTACCATCGCTTTATTTACAGCTTTAAAATCCTCCCAGCTGATCACACTGCTTTAACTCTGCCCTCTTACACCAATAGACTCACACAAGCTCAACGTCCTCTCACTTACTAGTGCTCTGGGAACAAGGAAACTTTCTACAACTTGAGGTACACGCGTACCTTTATGCACAGTCCCCGTTACCTATGGAGATATACTCATCTCATAGAACTGGAAAGACCTTGAAAGGTCATCCAGTCCAGTCCCCTGCCTACACTAGCAGGACCAAGTACTGTCCCCTGACAGATTTTCTGCCCCTGATCCCTAAATGGCCCCCTCAAGGATTGAACGCACAAGCCTGGGTTTAGCAGGCCAATGCTCACATGACTGAGCTATCACCGACCTGCCCCCCCCCCCTCCCCACGTCTGCAGACACATGGGAGTAGTTAAGGTTTGTTCAAATATAAAAAACTGTGAAATAGGATTCTTGGTAGACTAGGAAGCATCTGTTTGCAACTGACTCAAATTACTTTTTTGGTATAGGTTTGTATGTAATTGTAGAGTGTTAAAATGGCACATTTAATAAATCAAAGTAAGTTTCCTGACTCAAGTACACAGCTTGACTTCATTTTTAATCCTGTGCCCAGTTCAGTAATAAAACTACTTCAAGGCACAAACACCCAGGGGCAGAGTTAAGGCTCAGTAGAGTCAGCCATATGCACTGGAATTTCCTGAGCTTGATTTCAGCTCCCTGATTAATGTGAATCAAGGGGGAGCGGGGGGGAAGGGGAGGGAAGCATCCCATGCTTTCTTCAAGCGCCAGAGAGTAACGGGAGGAAAACAGAGATTGACAGGAGAAGGTGTCACCACCATTTACAAACCCACGTTGGGGCGTGGCGTCTGCGCCAGAACTGCCAGCCTGGAACGCCTCTACTGAGTCCCATCGAACTTCGCTGCATGCGTAAATCTCCTGGAAACTCAAAACTGGGCCCAGGCTTTTAATGGGACATGCCTAACTTTAGGTACTCAAGATGTTGACGAGAACTTGCAGCTTTTCTTGACCCTGGTAAGGGCTGCCAGGGCTCAGCATCTGTGAGGATCGGGCCACTTTTTCCTTTGCCTGTGGCCTTGGGCCCTTGTGATTAAAAGCGTGGGCCCCGTTTTAAGTCTCCAGGGAGTTTCCACTCAGGAGCGGAGAGAAGAACAAAGCTGGGGAGGGTTCAGAGACACGTCCTCCCCAGCCCCAAGGAATGGATGATGAAGATCTAAAGAGCACAATCTGACCTCGGCTCGGCCATACTGTCTCAGACTCCCCAGGGGTCAGCGGCGTTCGCTGGTTGTGTCTGTTCCGAGGGTGCCGCGGGAAGGAGGGGAAAGGGGCAGGTACCTGATTTTTGGTGTTCAAAGTGGTGCTTCACGTGATAAGCCTTCAGCCCGTACAGGTAAGTGCCTTTCTTTGGCGAGCCGTAGTGCAGGTAATAGTGAGTCATGTCGTAGACGACGTAACCAAACAGCCCGCCGACGAACATGGACATGCCAACTGCTTCAGGCAGGAGCAGGCGCAAGAGGGCGTAGAAAAACCCAGTCACCAGTGATGCAGGCACGGGAGGGAAGACCAGACGGGAGCTGTCGAATGGAGACTGGAAGCAGAGGAGGACAGTGGGCAGGGTGAGTTCCTAGCATGTTTAAGGAACCCGCATGCGATACTTTCCTGGTTCAAGTGACCCAGAGAGAGAAAAAGAGGGGGCAACGTGAACAATTACCATCAGCTCAGAAGCTACAAACTCACCTTCCTCTGCTCTCGTGATCTACATCCTGCTATGGTGGAGCCTCTCACTGGGCAAAGGAGCCATGTTTGAGGATCACGAGGGAGCTTCCAGGCAGTGTCAGAAGTGTCTACAAGCACCTGCTGCAGGTGCGGGGGTGTTCAGTTGGCTATGCTGGCCAGCTCCGAGGGGAAGCTCATTTGGATCTTGGCCCCTCTGCCTTTCAGGGGTTATGGGGTCTTCTAGTTGCAGCAATGGCCTCTTCTAAAGTTACTTTGCCACTGATCCCAACCCCAACAGAGCTAGAAGTTGCCATGGCAGCTCAGGTGTCCAGAGAAGGACAAGTTTGTTAAAAGCTACTTTTACCCATCTAAGTCTCAACCTGGTCAGATCCTACCTGATGCAGACTGGCATGGCCCCTTTGAGCTCAATCGAGTGATGTTGATTTCCCCCAGCAAAGAAGCTGGCATCCCATTCATGGATTAGGGATATTCAATTCACAAATCAACTCACCCAACTTCTAGCTACCTGACAAGACTCAAGGCTTTCGCATTTCCACATTACTTGGGCTAAAGCATTTCCTGTCATCGAAGGGACGTAGCGCCTCACGCTGCTTTGAGTCATTGAGACACACAACCCTGCGTCTGCAGCCTTCATAGGTGCTAAAGTGTTTCCAGTCACCATTGAGAAATTCCAGACAAACGCCCCTACATCTGGAGTCTTGCTGCAGATGGCTTGAGACGCCCTGTGCCAAGAGACAGGCAGGTTGCTACCGGGGCTGGCCCTTGGCATGTCTAAGCCCAGCTCCACAACTCCGGTCAGACCTTGAAGTTTAGCTTTTGTGGCAAGGCTGTTGCTCTGGGCACGTCTATCAGCACTGGGTGGTGCCTCTTCTCTATGTGGAAAGATGCCACGAGTCACGCTGACTAGGCTCCAAAGTTCCCACGCCCGAGTCTTATCTCCAGAGATCTTTGTGCCACTCCCTACATTGCAAGCAGGGGTGAGTGCTACTCACCTTGTGATGCTGGCCGTGCAACAAGAAATGTAGTGTGATGAGATAATAGTTACTAGCCGGTGGCTTCATGTGGAAGAGAAAGCGATGGATGAGATACTCTACTAAGGACCACAGGAACATTCCCAGCACGAACATGAACGGGAAGAAGTACTTGTGCACAGGGATGGAATACTCTACACGACAAGAAGACATGCAGCTATAAGCAACCATGCATCACTACCATGGCTAGCAAGCAAGACAGGGGATCACGTCTCGTGTCACTGCTTTGTTCAGCTTTATTTTGTGCTTTCCCCATTTATTCTATTTCCCCTTTAATAGCTTCAGACAATCGATCCAGACCCTCTTATCCCTCCATCCAGGCTCTGTTCCGCAGTTAGCTAGCCTTACTGCTAAAGCCTGCTTCAGGGCCATTTCTGGTCTTGGGCACTGCAAATACCTCCGGTTTCTCAGTTCTCCACCCGCCAAATCTGTGATCAAGATTCTCCTCCTCCCCTTGAGCAGCACTGGCCATGTCCAGCAGCCCCGTCCCCCTCAGACCCTTTCAGAGATCTCCACTCCTCTCTCCAGACTCTTCCCTCACGTCCCCGCTTCCTGCACCCTGCCCATTGCCCCCGTTGGCTCCCCCCGCCCCCCCAAGTGACTTCCTGAGACCCCTCGCACGGGAAAGGGCCAGAGCCGCAGAACCACGAGTCTTCCCCGCTCAGACTGAACCCCATCTCCCAACCAGAATTGTATTGAGCAGCTGATGCTTCTGCCACAGTCTTCTCTGTGCACTGAAAGGGAAGGGCAGGTGGAGGCTACAGCCAGGCTGAAGTGCTTTCCCATTCTCCCTCTCTCAGGACGCCAGGAGCTAGTAAAGCACATCACTGGCAGGGCTCAAACACACACCTGTGTACGGTCCCCAGTCATTTACTCTGCAGAAGCAAAGCCAGCTCTGGGGGATGGGGGATGTTCACTGGAGAGGGAAGTGTGAGCGTCCCTAGCACTCGGGCCATGCAGTGCCTACCCAGGGTGCCTTCGTTCGATCCACATCCGCCTCCTTCTAGAGATGGATCGCGGCTCCTGCTTCTCCTACCCCCTGGAAAAATGGGTCCAAGAAGCACATCACCTGCCTTCTGGGAGAGGCCAGCACCCTCCTCACTGATTCGGTGGAGATGTGCAGGAGGGACAGGGCCTTCTACGCAGACCTTTTCTCCCCTGATCCAACCAATCCTAACGACTGCAGAGTGCTCAGGGAGGACTCCCGACGGCCAGTGCTGGAGCTGCCTCTCACTCTGGCTGAGTTCTCGGAAGCCCTCCACCGCACACCCAGCTCATGAAACACTGCTGCAACACTACCCTGTTTCCCCGAAAGTAAGACATCCCCCGAAAATAAGACGTACTTCCAGTTTTGCCTCTCGCTGTAATATAATGTAATGTAATTTTGGGAGCAAAAATTAATATAAGACACTGTCTTATTTTCGGGGAAACACGGTATTGTACTTGTGGCGATACATGAAGCCCTCAGTTTCGGCCTGGAGTATGTCCCCCTGGTGCCCCCCCGGCCCCATTCCCCAGGGGATGCTTCCTGCAGACAGTAGTTCTTACTGAAAAAGGAACAAGGTAACCCCTGCCTGCCCCCCCAGACTTTAGCTTGCTACCAGCTGAGGCCAGGAATCCGACTACTACTGGGGCGACCAGCTCCCCCACCTGTGACTGGCGATTGTCACGGGCCAGGCCTCAGAGCACAGCCCGGAAGATTCACAATTCGCTGGGGGGGGGGGGGGGGCGGGGGGAGTCCAGAATGAATCGTTGCACAAGCGACTCTGCAAGTGCGTACGGGCGCAAGGGGGAAGCGCTCTCCCTAGCCCAGCTGAGCACACGGCAGAGTGAACGCTGCGGGGGGGAGGGGGGCAATAGATGTACCTTCAGCAGGCTGCCTGGTGTGTCAAAGCCTGGACAAGGGCGGCTTCTGCCGAGGGCTGGCAGAGATCTAGTTACAGCTTTGACTGGACTTCCTGGGCTGCTCACGCCAACCTTTTCCTCAGGCTCTTCTCACCACAGTGGGATTTCACACCTGCCGTTCCCAGGCTCTGGCCCCTTTCCTGTCCCTCACCCCCCACACCCCCCATCCCTGCTCTTCCCTCACTCACCCCCACCCCCAACAGAACAGAAATCCCAGCACCCTGCTCTCGGCTTCCATCCCACTGTTCACCCTGCGTGTGGGGTCCAGCCCTACCCCCACCCTGCAGGCCAGAGACCATCTGCTGCTGCGTTTGTACAGCACCGGGCACAGTGCGGGCCAGTTCTTAGCTGGCCTTCGGCACTTCAGTCAGAATAAAGGCACAGAGGCTGGATGGGGCAGCACTGCAAGCTCCTTTTGACTCGTTTAAAAACCAAACACCCCCTTCAGTCCCACGTTGAAGACGTCCCTGTAAGCCCCGGCTAACAGCATTTACCACAGCGCTGCCTCCAGCCCACTGAACTGCACCCGCGCCTGGTGGGGCACAGGACACCGGGTCAGCCTGCCAAGGGGAGGAGGAGATTTGCCCTCTCCCCGCCCCCGGACACAGCCGATGCTGGTACCAAGTGGCATCTCCCAAGGAACGCAGCTTAGGGGAGGAAAACAGCACATTAGAAACAAAGGGGACGAGCTGCGATTGCTGCTGGCGGGAGGGTGCCCGGGGGGGATTTCACACAAACAAGCCACACACTGTCCAAGGCCTGGCCAGCACTGGCAGCCCTAGGATGGGTTTGTTGAACAACCGAGAAGGGCTGCAGACTGACAGCGCTGGCTGCAGTACTGGGCGGAGATGAGTGGCGAGCAGCATGCCCCATAGCAGGTTAGGGGCCACTGGAGATGACCTCTGTAGTCCCCAAAGCCCCACGGTTGTGAGTCCCTTTGATTTGGGGGACCCCCAAAAAACGGGGAATCTCAGCTTTGATGTGGCTGAATTTCTTGCCCTTTTCCTTGTCAAGATAACTAGACAGGCTGAATCTGTTGGGAACGCGTCTCCAGTTCCCACCGGGAACAAGGCCCGGAGATCACGGCAGTTACAGGTTCTGTGACTTTACCAGACCTCTGGGAAATTCTAGGGCTTCAGGCGGGGGACTGGGCACCCTGCCCTGCAACTGGGGCTGGCTGAAACCAGGACCTGGCAGCCCCAGCCCCGCCAGGAGCTGCAGCCAGACCATGCGCCCCGGGCTAGGTGGGTGCTGAAGCCAGATCCACGCACTCATCCCGCAGCTGCTGTCAGCTCCAGAGCGGTGGCTATGCGCCCCCCCCCCCCCCGGCTATGCCCCCTGCTACGCTCCCTGCTGGAACTGGGGCTGTGCTCCTTGCTATGGTGGGCTTGGCCTGTCAGTTCCCCCAGCCCCCATGGGGCTCATTCCTCCTCCCTGCCTACCCGTCCCAATTATTTTTAGTAAAGTCACGGAGGGGTCACCGACTCTGTGAATTTTTGTACATTACCCATGATCTGTCCGTGACTTTTACTATAAATACCGATGATAAAACCTTAGCCTTAAAGAGGAATCGCAAGCAGCTCACAGACCCCTCTTGAGGGCTGGGCTTCAAGGTCTGGACACCTACAGCCCTTCACACCTGGAGAGACTCGATATCTATCAGACACCAGGCTGGTTCAACTCAGACACACAAATGCCGAGACACAGGGCAGAGCCAGGGTTTCCAAGACTGGAGTCAGGAATTCTCTCTTTAATCTTTGTCGGGGCTGGGAGCAAGCATCAGCAGCCCTGGCAAAGAACCCAGGTCTGCTCTGGGGATCCGACCATCCGAGGTGGGGGAGCAGCAAGCCACTGGCAGAAAGCCACGAGGACACCCCCATGTAGTTAGAAACACAGGGAAAGGGGGCGAGTCCTCCCAGGGCCGGCGGCAGAAATTTTGGGGCCCCTTACTCTGATCGTTTGTGGGGGCCTCCCCCGGGCGGTCTCCCACTACCCACGCCCTGCCCCGCCCGGGCCTACGTGGGACTGCCTTGCTGGTCGGGCATAGCGGGGGTGTCGTGTCGCGGGGGTACCGGGCGCAGGCGGGGGTAGCACGATGGCGTGAGGCGCGTGTGGGCGGCCTCTAGCACACCACCCCTGCCTGGCCCACCTCCCCCCCCCAGCCTATTCTCCTTCCCCCCCCTGCCTGACCCGGCCCACCCAACCTAATCTCCTCCCCCAGCCTAACCTCCTCCCCTCCCCACCCATCCCTGCCTGGCCCACCCCGCTGTTGGGGGTGATCTTCCTTTACCCCCACCCAACCTCCCCCCATCTAACTGCCTTCCCTCCCCCACCCCTGCCTGGCCCGGCCCATCCCACCGAACCTAACCCCCTCCCACTCCCCACCCAGCCTCCTGCCCCCTGCCATACCTGACCCGCCCAGCCCAGCCCCCCCCTACCTCCACCAAACCTCCTTCCCTCCCGCACCCACGCCTCGCCCACCCCATCCAGCCTAGTCTCCTGCCCCCTCCCCGCCCGCCCAGCCTTGCCTCCCCCCCCCTTGCCTGCCCCCCAGCCAAGCCACGCCGATGAATGAATCTCCCGAGCGCCCACAGCGGGTGAACTCACCGCAGAGTCCGCCCGCCCAAAGCCTCCCCCCGGAGCCGCCGCCCCCGAGTGGGGCCGGGCCCCCTGCCCCCTTACCCTGGCGAGGCCGGCTCCCCTTCTCGGCACCTCCACCACCGTCAGCGCCGCACACCAGGGCGGCCGGGGGCGCTTCCCCTGGCCCGCTGTGGAGTCTGCCGTGCGGTGCGGGCGCTTGGCTACAGCGCTGGGGTGGCCACCCGGTGGGGGATTGGCACGCAGCCGGCCGTGCGTGCGCTGGGGCTCTGCAGAGCATCCCCTGAGGCTGTTTCCACCCCGCCTGTGCAGCACACTCCTGAGTCCTGACATAGGGGCTCCCCTTAAGTCCGGGGCCCGGTACACCTGTCCCCCCGTCGCCGGCCCAGAGTCCTCCTCTGTTACACTAATGGGACCTCCATACTGCAGCTGGAAGAGGTAATCTGCATCTCCGGGAGCTGTGTGCATGCTGACTGCCAGAGCTAGCAACAGAGCTAGCATGTGTAGGTTTCCCCCAGGTTGGAATTACATCTCCCAGCTGCTGTGTAGAGACACCTGAAAGGGCTAGACGAGATGTTCTAGTAAAGTGGGTCAAGGAGGAAATGGTTGCATCTTTGCTCAGGATCCGGCCATAGGGAGCTGGATAACGCAGGCCTCATGGGTGTGTCTGGAGTGAAGCATCACGGCAGCTGTAGCTGGTTTCAGCACTGCAGCCCGTGTGCACGCACTCGGTAGAAAGCTTTAGGGGTGGACAGACAACAGAAGCTTTACAAACGTGGCACAAGTCACTGGACTGGTACAATACTTTCTTCCTCTGAAAGGCCTTGCCCAAACGCACCACCGTGATGGCTGGATTACAGCAACTGGACTTCTGCAGCAAGCCAGCAATCTGGCGCTGCGCACAAGCTGTAACCCTTAGCCCAGAGCAGGGCCGGCGACAGAAATTTTGGGGCCCCCTACTCTGAGCATTTGTGCCCCCCCCCCCCAAGGGCTGGCCTGGCTCTTGATGCAGGTGGGCAGGCGAAGCGCTGCAGCCGGGGGTGCCTCGGGCGGCTCCTGGGGCGCGGGGACGAGCAGCGGCTGAAGGGCTCGGGAGGCAGCCGGCCGCGGCGCCGGACACAGGCGGGGAAATGCAGTGCGGTGCCCAGGGGGGACGACTACGAGTAGAGCTGTGTACGGGGCCCCCCTGAAGTCCGGGGCCCGGTACAGCTCTACTCATTGTATCCCCGTCGCCGGCCCTGGCCCAGAGTGTGGGATGGATGCAGTTTGAAGGAGACCAGATGTTATTTCAAAAGCTGTACTTGACAAGAAGGGTTAATTTGCTGCTGTTCCATGCAGCATGCACTGGTGGGTGGGGTTGTGGTGGAAAGCAAGTCAGCCAGCCAGCGACCCCCATGGCCCTGTCCATACATACACATGCGTGCACGCGCACACAGATTTGACCCCTTCATGCAAGTGCAGGGATGGGCAAACGTTTGGGCCCGAGGGCTACATAGGTGTTGCAAAATTGTGGGGAGGGCCGGGTAGGGAAGGCTGTGCCTCCCCAAACAGCCTGGCCCTGCCCCCTACCCAACCCTCTCTTATTTCCCACCCCTGACTGCCCCCTCAGAATCCCCCACCCATCCAAGCCCCTCACTCCTTGTTCCCTGACCACCCCCTCCAGAGACCCCCAACCCTAACTGCCCACCCACCTCCCACTCTCTGTCCCGACTGCCCCAACCCTTATCCACACCCCCGCTCCTGACAGACGCCCAGCCCCATACCCCAAAGCGCTGGCAGGGTGGCGGTGTGGGGGGACAATCGGGGAAGGGGCTAGCCTCTCCAGCTGGGAGCTCAGGGGCCGGGCAGGACATCCCACGGGCCAGATGTGGCCCATAGGCCGTAGTTTGCCCACCCCTATACTAGTGGGATAGCTTGTGCTCGTGACTGCCATCAGGAAAGCAGGGCTGCCCAGATGCAGGTGAGGGCAATTGCCTTTCTGGGGCTTGTGGGACCCGGATTTGACAGGGACAAGTGGAGCCGCATACCTGTTGTGAATGATGAGAAGAGTCTGGTAGTTCCCTGCGCAAGAGAGGCGTAGCAGAACCAGCTGAGATACAGCACCACAGGAGTCCAAACTAGGAGAACGATGTACCTAGAGGACGGACGAGAGGAATTCGTTTGATCAAATTCACAAGCCTTCTCTGTGCTCTCTGGCAACCATAAGGCTTACGCACACTACCGCTTGTGTAGGTGTAATGTATGTCACTCAGGAGTGTGAAGCCACACCCCTGAGTAATGCAATTTACACTGAGCTAAGCGCCAGTGTGGACAGCGCTAGGTCGGCAGGAGAGCTTCTCCTGCACACGTAGCCACTGCCTCTCCATGAGGTGGAGTCCGTGTGCCGGCGGGAGAGCTCCCTCCCATCAGCGCAGAGCCTCCTCCCCAACTGTGCTGCATCCGTGCAGTCCGGCCGCTGTGGTGCATCTAGTGCAGACTAGCCCTTAGTTATTCCGAACAGGCCGTGAGCGTTGGGGGATATTTGGGCAGCTGTACCGGTGCCCAAAGCCAGCGTTCTGGCGGTTCTACACTTCACAGGCCCTCGCTTCCTGCTCAAGCGCAACAGAGAGCGGGAGGAGGGGGCCCGATACGAACTACTTGGGAGAAGAGCTTTAGGCGGCAGCCATCCTAAAGGAGCAGACCTCGGTACCAGAGGCTGCTTTGCAGGGGAGTCAGCCCGGTGGCTTGGGCTGGGTGCCACCGCCGCAGAGACTCAGGCTCCGCTTCCAGGTCTCTTGCTAGGAATGCTGTAGACTACAGGAAGCACTTCTCATTGCTCTGCAGCTGCTCCCCTTGGCTTCATCTCCTGAGGGACGCAGAGGCAAGTCTCACCATGGTCACCATGGACTCAATATTGATGGGAAGGTGGTAGGTGGCGGGGCAGAGAGCCCGAGGGCTCCAGCAACACTTGGATGCTCCAAGAAGCTCCCAGATGGGATGAAGTGGGTATTAGCCCACGAAAGCTTCTGCTTCAATACTTTAGTCTTTAAGGTGCCACAGGACTCTGTTACCTCTGCTATTCCAGACTAACACGGCCATCTCTCGGATTCCAGATGGGACGCGTCTCATTAGCTGAGCTCTGCCCAACGCGGAGGCACTGTGGTCAGCTGGTTCTCTCTGCTGGACCCCAGGAGCTCCGTGTCCATCTAATAGACTCAGCTTCCTGCCCCTTTCCCTGGGGACATGGCCTCACAATGAATGTCCGTGTTGAGATTCTAGCCTTGGATGCGCCACAAAACATGAGCCCTGATGGAGAGGTCAGACAAGATCAGACCTGCTGCAAGCCTCCCTCCGACGACACTTACCATGCTGTTTTAGAGAGGGATTCTATGAAATCCGAGTGGAACAAGCGAATTGGCCGGTCCACAGGCTGATGCACCCACTCGTCATATTTCTCCCCCAAATGGCCCACCTGCCAGAGCAATGGTTTATGCCAGTCCACAAGATCCTAGAGGGGCAGAGAACAGAGGGCAAGATCTTTTACAATCAAGTCACTAAGCCATTGTACATTCCTCACCTAGCATAAAGCCTCACTGTGTGTTACTGGTTGATGTCCAGATCTCCCAGGGAATGTCAGGGTGAGCCAGAGAGCGTCTGTAACCCGCGTCCAAGAACTTCTCCCCTGTACAAAGCAACACCAGGCTCAAGGTTGAAATTGCTACATTAATCTGAGCTAGGACACTTGCCCAGGCCGGGGAGCGGACAGGTTATGCAAAAATTAAAAATGGTCACATTGTATGTCCATCCTAGACTGATCTGTTTGCTTCAAGCGGTAAGTCAGGTGGGTAAGAAAGGACCTCTCCCTCAGAGAAAAGACTAGAGGAGCTGTAAGCCTGGAGGGTGCAGGAGAGATATCGTACTGTTGGCTAAACAAGGGCAGAATAGAATTAAAATCCGCTCGAACTGTCGGAAATGCTGAGTGCTGCTCAGTTTAATATTCAGGTTATTTATTGAGCTGCCCTACAGGCCAGATTTCCCCCCTCTAGCATTAGAAGTATGGAAGTGCCCAGAGGGTGTTTTGTAAGACGCTGTGTTTACCTGCACTGCACATACGAGAGAGACACAGCCTCCCACGCACAGTGATCAGACAAACAGATCCCTTGGCAAGCTGGTCCCCGAAATTATGCAGCAAAGCTGCCTCCAGCCCTGTGGGGTTGTGCAGCAGGAGGAAAGTTCTGTGGCAGCTTTTAAAATCGAATATGAACACCCCCCAGACCCACGCACCCCCGGCAGTCAGCACTAGGACTCCGGAGTACCGACAAGCGAGAGCTTTGCTGTGCTGTCCCTGGTAGGGCGGGGGAGGGGAGAGCAGGAGGTGGGGATGATCAAGTGTGCTCAGTGCTGGCCTGATGTTGCTCTCCCTGAAGTCAGTGGAGCCAGAGCTCATTGGAGGCTGAGCACTTATAAACGTCCCACCCCAGCTTTATCGCAGGCAGTGAGTACAGGAGACCAAGGTATCATGGCTAGACGGCCGGGGCTGCTCAGGTTCCCTTGCTGGTTCTTTGTGCCAAGAGGTGCCGCACACCGTAATCCTCCGCACTGTTTGAACGCCCAGATTCCACAGGGGCGATCACATCCTGGTTTATGGCTCAGCTCCCTGACACTGCCGTGCTGTGCGCTCGCTCAGGGACTACACTGCAGCACCAGCCACCTCCCGCTGCCCATCATGCCATCCTGGTGCTGCACTGGAAGAGAGCGGGAGACAGGGTGGGCCAGCCATCCCAGGCTGCTGCACAGGAGAGCAGCTTACTCTTCAACATCTTCATTTCCCTTCTCAAAGGGAGCTGGCTCTCTGGCACCAAGAGCAGGCTAGGGTGATACTGCACCAACTGGTGATTACAGATGAACACTTATGGAAATGCCAGCTGGGTTGTGCGCTCCGGGGGGCGAGGAATGGCACACAGTGGGGACAACAGTCAGAAAGAGTGATTTGTTAAGTGCTGGGTGGCGATACTGTAACAGTCATAATGGAATCATTCAGGCAGCCCTGGGTGTGCAGTACCACCGCACTGAGAGGCAGCAAAAGAAACACCTTAGCGCAGAAAAATTGCAGACTGTGTTTGAGAAACTCTGTCCGCTTGGCATGGTCTGAGCAGCCTGAGATGGCAAGGGAACCCTTCGGCCCTCAGAGCAGCTCCTGCCCGCTGCAGAGAGGCGTGTGTGCGCTCTGGGCACTGAGACAGACCAGCACTTCCAGGAGATCTGACAAACAAGACTGTCGCTGCTCCTCAATGGCAGGTGGCCCACGGCTGCACAGCCAGCCAAGGAAGTGCCCCTTCACATCCCAAGCTCTACCTTGGTACACCCAGCAGGTTGCAGAGATGCAATCTGTGCAGTCAAAGGGCATGTCCACATGGCAACCAAACCAAAACCAACCCAGTCACAGTGAGTCTCAGATCCCAGGTCATCTGCCCGGGGCTCATGCTACAAGGCTAAAAATAGTAGCAGAGCTGTTCCCACTCAGGCTCTAAGTCCCACACCCCTCACTAGGGTTCAGAGTCCGAGCGGGAAGGGCTATGCTGCTATTTTTAGACCAGCAGTGGGAGCCTGCAGCAGCTGACCTGGGCTCAGACTGGCCTAGGCGGGGTTTTTTTTTGGCAGTCTAAATGTGCCCAGAAATGCTGCAAGTCACATTTGCTTCCAGAGCAGCAGCCTCAGCAAGGGCAGGCGGCTCTGACATCAGAGCCTCCTCTTCCGGCTCGAGGAGCTGGGGAGCCTGGCACATCCCCGCGGCAGGCACAGCGTTGCTCAGAGCTGCCAGGTGTGCCACATGCTCACAGTCCAGGATTGCCCAAGTGAGTCCTTCCATTCAGTCCCCCCCATTGCCCAGGGGACCCTCCACATCCCACTCCACTGACACGGACCAGGTGCATGCAGCATGCCCAGACAACGTCCTTCCGCACAGGTGCGCTAAGTACGGTTAGGCCAGAGGGGTCACCCTGTGCTGCCCACAGCTAGTTGAGACAGCTTGATTAGGCAGTGTGGACGAATGCACCGCATAGCTGCAGTGTTTCTAGATGGCAGCCCAATAGCACACGGTCCCACCCATTGCCAGCAACAGTTTCACGCCTCACCCAATTCTATTCTCTTTTGTGGTATGTGGGTCAGGGCAAGGAAGTACAGGTGGCTTTATAGTGCCAGGGGGAGGAGGTGAAGGCCCATGGCATGTCAGCAAAGCCAACCAAGACACTAACCCTACCTCCCACAAACTGCAGGGAGAGCCAGATAACCTGCGGTGCTCAGTGTGCAAACATAGCAATGCCTCAGGAGCTTTCCACAGGCTCAAGGTGAAGGCTGCGGGACATTTCCAGGTATCTGAATCCTGACAGGGCAGGGGAATGAACTGACAGCAAAGGTGCCTGAGAGGTTCCATTTTAGAGACTTTGAAGCAGTCAGCAGCCAGCGCAACTTGAAAGAACCTCTTCTAGTGACCATCAGATTGGCCTTCAGGGACCCCGCAGCGAAGGCGCTTACAGCTTCAGCAGAGTTTGTAGTTCCTCAACTGCAAAGAGCTCCCAGTACATTTGCTGAAGGGGCGGGGTTCGTTCCCCCAGCTCGAGCTATAACCGTGTCACCCAAATGGAAAGGCACAAAAAAACACGACATGCCAGAACCAAGCGCCATGGGATTCGTTCCCCACCGCGTGGGTGACAGCCCCCCTTTCCGAGACACACCGGTTGTCAGCTCGGGAGGTCCACCAAGCGTGAGTGGAGTAGAGGAAACTTTGGGACTCAGGAGAGGAAGTGTTGATCCGGCAGCACCCATTTCTGCTGCTGAAGAGAACTGGTTAATACAGCCCCCTGGCTGCTGCCCAATCCCAGGGTACTGACTGTGTGAAAGGCCAGTCAATCTAGGGAGATAAAAATCACTTCCTCCTATACCCTCCCATGCCTCAGGACAGATACCGCTGGGCCCCAGCAACTTGGCTCCTCACTGCCCAAGGAAGTCAGAGCGTTGCTATGACAACATGGCATCCAGGCCAGGTTTGAGTCATTTGGCTTATCTGATGGACTGTAGTGTCACCTACCAGCTCATGACAGTGCCGGCCTGTCCCCAGGGGCACCCTGGGTTGTGAGCACAGGCGATGGGTATTGTAGGCTGGGGAAGTCTGTGCCTCCCCAAACAGCCTGGTGTGGCCCCATTCACGCTCCATTTCCAGGCCTCCTCCTGCCTGCTGTCCCCTTCTGAGACTGAAAGCTGCTGTGCACACAGGACCCCCGGGCTGGGGCCATGCCGGGCAACCCCTCCTCTGAGCACTGGGGCTGTGCTGCCTGGCACTCTGGGGCAGGGGAGGGGGAGAGAAGGGGTGGGGCCTTGGGCAGAGGGGGAGGAGCCGGGGGGCTAGCCTCCCCCAAGAGCGCATTCACCCACCACCCATGACTGGAAGGCACCTTGCCAGCATAAGGAGGGAGAGGAGTTATTTAAGTTAAGCGTCATTGTGGACACAAGAATAAAAGGAGAGAAAATGACCATCAACAAGTTTAAAAACCTGCCTCTTACTTCAAGCTTAACTATCAGAGGAGTGAAGCTCTGGAGCAGCTCCCAAGAGGAGCAGAGGGGGAAAAGAACCCAACTGGCTCCAAGCCTGAGCTTGACAGGTTTGTGGTGGGGATGGCATGACGTGACTGCCTACACTGGTACACGGCTCCTCGGTGACTGCCTGTAGCAAAACTCCCCAACAGCCAGAGACAGGGGCAGGCTCTGGGTTACTAGGGAATCCCCATGCCGGTGTCTGGCTGGAGGCAGCGGAACGTGGTGAGTGGAGGTTTGGGCCAGCTATGGGTTGCTCTCTGTGTACATGGAGCTCAATCCTTGGAGCTGTATTCCCTCCCCAGGCCAGGATCCAATGGCTGGCAGCTGAAGCTGGCCCCATTCAGACTGGAAACAAGGTGTTCATTTTGATGGGACAGCAGTTAGCTACTGGAACCATTTACCAGGTGTCGTGGCGGATGCTCCATCACTGACGATTGTTAAATCAAGACGGGAGGTTTTTCTAAGAGCTCTGCATGAGGAATGACTCTGGGGCGGGTCTTTGGCCGGTGCTACAGGAGATCAGGGTAGAGGATCACAATGGTCCCTTCTGGCCTTGGAATCTGTCCCCAGCACAGAGACCGGCAACACCAGTCTATACAGTCAGGGCCCTGGGGACAACGGGCCAGACCGGGCCGAACATTAGAACGGTGCTAATCCAGGAAGTGATCACACCTGGCGGATGCTGCCAGGGAGATTTCATCATTTACAGTCTTTCACATTTAAAAGTTGTAAGAACAGAGTCATCACACCCTCTCCCCAACGTAGACGAGTTCATCCAGGAAATACAAGAGTGGGGCCCGCTACTTTCCGACCCACTCCAGCTTCTCCCCCCACTCCACGGGGGGAGCCCGTTGCTCTCCAGAGTGATGCCCAGGCATTTCTGTTTCCAAACCAACAACATTTCCTTGGGGCTTAAAGCAGCGACTGCACCAGGAAGTGTCTCACAGTCTCATTTGCTCCTCGCTAGAATCACTTTGCAACTGCAATCTAGTTCAGCCACATTTCTAACACTGTGCCGGCTGCTTTGCTCCAGGCAGTGTGGGTGGGTTAGGTGCTCTCCCTCAGCCATTCCTCCTCTCCTGGAGGTTCCAGGGAAGGGGAGAGCTGGCCCAGCCAGCAGCTGACGTTCCCTAGGGAAAGGTGGGGATGAGTTGTCAGCAGCTGTACAGAGCTATGCCAGGAATGGCACGGAAGAGGAGAGGGCCAGGACCGGGAGAGGAAAGGCGGCTAGCTCTGCCTGCAGGGTGGGCCCTAGGGGCGGTCACAGACTAGAACTAATGACCAGCTGCTGTAAGCCAGGCTGCTTTGGGCTAATCAGAACCAGCTCCATGTTCGCAGCATTGCTCCCAGCCATGCTTATGGCCCGAGTGGAAGGGGCAGAAGGGAATGTTCCTCATTTAACACCTGCCTTGCCTGGCGAGGTGAATTTCATCTCCACAGCCATTCACTCCCAGCTGGCTTTTAAACACAGCCGGGCCCTGTGATTGGACTTCACGTTTCCAGCATTTCCCATCCAAAGGACGTGACTCTGGAGTCTCTGGAGTCTCCCACCATGGTCAGGTAGATCGCCCTGCCTCATCTGCTTCATCGCTGCAAAGGATCCATTCCGGGAAGCTGTGTGTTCCCCTCTCTGTTCAGAGCCCTAACCGCTAGTGAGCTTAAACTGTGTGGGAAATGGAGATGCAACCCCGCCTTCCCTCAGCTCCGTTAACAAGGCCGCTTGACAACCGTAGGTCATGAGGGAACATCTGAAGCGGAGGATGAATCCTGAATATTGAGCAAAATCTACTTGCCCAGCCCTGGTTACGGCGAGGGCGTGCATCCACCTGGAACAGACCATTTCACGTTGGCAGGTAGAGCCGGAGAGAAGGACTGGCCACACGACCGGGAACTGGAGTCTGGAACAGGGAGGGAGGCTCGAAGGAGGAGAGCCAGCAGCTCCTTGTAAAGTAGGGGGGAGGGAGGGGAAGAGACAAACCAGGCAGGTGTGGCAGGATTCTGGAGTTAGGTTCTCAAACTGGGGGTCGGATCTCCGGAGGGAGTTATGAGGTTATTACATGGGGGGGTTGCGAGCGGTCAGCCTCCATCCCAACCCCCACTTTGCCTCCAGCATTTATAATGGTGTTAAATAGATTTAAAAGTGTGGGGGTCACACTCTGAGACTTTCTATGTGAAAGGGGTCACCAGTCAAACATTTGAGAGCCACTGTACGAACAGTGAATACAAGAGTGTTCCAGACTCATTGTCCAGGGCCCAGGTGCAGAGGGCGCAAAGAGCTACTGGCTTAGCCAGGACTCACTGGGATATGTGCAATTCTGGATATTCACAGACACATTAAAAACAGCTACCAGGCTACAGGGGAGCATAGACAATGGGGCCTTATCCATTAAGGAGTCTGAACTGCCTCTCACTAGGTATGTGGGGCAGCAGCATCTAACTCCGATAATGAACCATCCACGGATGTCAGGCTATGGGCTCGCACTCAGCCTTTCACCCCTTCTGGATCCAGGCACATTGGGGGAGCCCTACTTTGGAGAGATGTTTGTGTATCAGGATCCTGCCTAGGACAACCCTTGTGTCCTATGCGGGAGGTTTCTTTGCTGGGGGGGCTGGAAAGGAGCTTTGGGTCAGCCAGACAGTTCTCTTCCAAACAAGAGCAATTTCAGCCTCTTGTTTACTGTCAACCTGTCTGTCAAGTTCGGAGCACTGGAAAAATCCATTTCCAGGGCTTGCAGCTCAGGAAGGGCTCTGGCCCGGTACCCTCACTAACTGCGGCATCGCTCACCATGAAGTGCCTACTGCCTGCTCCCAGAGAGCACCTGCACCAACTGCAGGAGTCCAGGGCTCCACACCCCAGGACAGCGCCTCTGCACTGAGATGGCACAGCTCTAAGACGAGGCACCCTTTTTCAAGCCAGTTATGCTATTTCTTTGTGGTCTACTTTTAGTTCTCAGAGACGGGGAGAGAGAACGGGTGTCCTTTTTAAGAACATAAGAACGGCCATACTGGGTCAGACCAAAGGTCCATCTAGCCCAGCATCCTGTCTACCGACAGTGGCCAATGCCAGGTGCCCCGGAGTGAGTGAACCTAACAGGTATGATCGAGCGATCTCTCTCCTGCCATCCATCACCCCCCTCTGACAGACAGAGGCTAGGGACACCATTCATTACCCATCCCGGCTAATAGCCATTTATGGACTTAGCCTCCATGAATTTATCCAGCTCTCTTTTAAACCCTGTTATAGTCCTAGCCTTCACAGCCTCCTCAGGTAAGGAGTTCCACAGGTTGACTGTGCGCTGTGTGAAGAAGAACTTCCTTTTATTTGTTTTAAACCTGCTGCACGCCAATTTCATTGAGTGGCCCCTAGTTCTTCTATTTTGGGAACAAGTAAATAACTTTTCCTTATTTACTTCCTCCACACCACTCATAATTTTATATACCTCTATCATATCCCCCCTTAGTCTCCTCTTTTCCAAGCTAAAAAGTCCTAGCCTCTTTAATCTCTCTTTCCAAAAGAACTAGAGGCTGAGCTTCAAACACTGAGCAGTTGGTACGAGTACACGCACACACACACCCCGTTAGCCAACTGCCAAAAGGACTACACCCTACACGCTCTGTCCTCCCACTCCACCTACTGCGGGCACCTTGCCCAAACACCTGAGTATGTTTGACAAGTTATTACGCAGCCAGTTCAATCACAGTCTGGTGAGAGACGCCCTGCATCTGAAAGGGTCTGAAATGCTGGACAGCCATACTGATTTCTCTGGTGAGAAGTGTGTACCTGCCCAAATCACAGCTGTACCATACAAAATAGCACCTGTCCCCGTTCCCTCCCCTCCCCCAAACTGATTAGCCACAGTTTAAGAGACCTCGATCGTGGCCTCCACACTAGGTCACTCTCAGTGGATGTGGATCAGGGGAACCTTCGCTTTTCACATCCACACAGTTTGGGGCAGCGGAGGGTAAAGCCCTAGCTCTAATCTCCTGGGCAGGGCTATGTTCTCTTTTCTATCCCACACCCAATGCTACTGACTCACATTTTCAAACAGACACAGCTGTGCAGAGCAAAGCTCCTAGGAATAAACTCAGCACCTTCACCTTGGAGCAAAGGAGTGGTTTTTAAATCACTGTTCAGCTTACAGAAGTCAGATTGCACTTTGCACCCTGAAGGAGGACAGTCGAAACAGCTGTGAAACACAGATAAAGCCTGGAGCCAGCATGCAAGACATGGAGGAGGGGACTGGAATCATCATTCACTTCCCGACTCTTCAGCCCTTTTTTCTTTCGTGATAGTGCCGCAAGGAGTGGCCTCCACGGGGAGCAGGGGTTTGCCAGGGCGCGGTGCTTCGTGCCTGAGGGTGGGAACGGATCTGGTAAGTCCTGTAATGACTATAGTGGGCGTTCACGTTGATGCAAATGATCCTGCATTGCCTAACACATGGTAGGACCTGGGGCAGTGGGTCTCGGACATTTGTACTGGTGCCCCCTTTCACACAGCAAGCCTCTGAGTGCGACCCCCTTATAAATTAAACACACATTTTAATATACATTGAACACTATTATAAAAGTCACGACCCCCCAGTGTGAGAACCCATGACCTCGGGCAGTGGTTCTCAACTAGGGGTAGCATACCCCTGAGGTACGCAGAGGTCTTCCAGCCAGGTACGTTAACTCATCTAGTTTTACAACAGGCTACATAAAAATCACTAGTGAAGTGAGTTCACACTAACATTTCAGACAGGTGAATTGTTGATACTGTTTATAGACTATGGACTGAAACGCAAGTACAAGATTTATTTTACAATTAGATGGTAAAAATGGGAATAAGAAATTTGTCTGTACTACTGTGCTGTGACCCTTTTGTAAGTTCAGGCCTGGTTTTAAGTGAGGTGTAATTTGGGGCTACGCAAGACAAATCAGACTCCTGAGAGGGGTACAGTCATCAGGAAAGGTTGAGAGCTACTGACCTAGGCAGTATAATTCCATGCATCAGAGAGACTCTGGACAAACAAGACCGCACCTCCACTCCAAACGTGAAGGCTGCTCCCATGTGGCTGCCCCTCCACATGGGAGATGGCCAAGGGCAGATCGGCATCTGCTTCACAGCAGGAGGGGAGGTTTGGTGGAGGCGTTGCTTAGGCTGAGCCATGTTCTTAGTTTGGGCTGGTCTTCACTAGCGCTGCCAGAGATCGATCTTCTGGCGATCGATTTATCGCGTCTCGCTAAGACGCGATAAATCGATCGCCCGGAGCTCCCCCGTCAACTCCGGAACTCCAGCTCGCCGGGAGGCGCAAGCTGGAGTCGACGGGGGAGCGCGCCGCCAACTGCCACCGCTGTGGGGACGAGAGGTAAGTCGGCGGCAGATACGCAAACTTCAGCTATGTGACTCACGTAGCTGAAGTTGCGTATCTGCCATCGATTCACCACCCCACCCCCCCCACCCCCAGTGAGGACAAGCCCTTAGAAGTGACACAGCCTGGCTCTGCAACACGGGTCTCATTGCAGATGCCCAGGGTAGCGTGCAGGGGAACTGCACACAGTGAGATGCAAGGCTGCTGTTAAAGAAACGGGGCGGGGCGGGGCAGGGCAGGGCAGGGCATGTAAATTTCAGATGATGCTTTCTCAGCTGCTGGAAAATCTCAAGCAGTCTGGAAGCAGCCATGATCTGCAATCCTGCTTCTGCTGCCAGAAAGCCACCTCCAGTTGAACCAGGGAAGAAAGCGCTTGGGAATGGATCAAAGGTGGGCAGGCCCCAGCCTCCTGCTGAAAGTGCCTTATCAGAATTGTAGCAGGCTGACTCCTCCCTGGAACGGATGGGTGAGGAGGAGAGAAAAGCCTCTTGCACACTAACTACACACATTTCTGAGAGAACCACCAGATCAGTGCATAACTTGCTTGCCTGAGTCAAGGCACTCAGTCGTGGGTTCACGTCTTGCACAAGGACTTTAGCTCCTATCCAGTGGTGACGTGGGAGCATGGTGCAGAAGGAGGGGCACGCTGCATTTTAAGAGGCGTTTCCTATGCTTGAAGGGCAAAAGCTGAAGATCAAAAAGGTCCACGTCAAAGCCCACATTCCCCTGCATTTCTACCCGGCGTCCAAGACGGACAGAGCTCCTGGAGATCACTACAGTCAGGGCAAGGCTGGTGTCTAATGTCCACAGCACTTTGTACACTCACGACTGCAAATGAAAGTAAATCGTGTCCCACATGAAGGGCGGCCAGCTGCGGATCTACACGTGCATCTGCTAATCGCAGGCTCCTCTCGTAGTGAGGTTGTTGCATCATTCAGTCTCTTGAACATGTCACTAGCAGTTCCCTCAGGACCAACTCACTGTTTCCATGGCGGGGAGAGGCTCATTCTTAGCAAGTCCCTGAGGTGAGGACTGGCAATGGAGCACATAAGCCGGAGGTGGGCAAACTACAGCCCGTGGGCCCCTCCTGCCTGGCCCCTGAGCTCCCGGCTGGGAAGGCCCTTCCCCCACTGTCGCCCCTCCCCCGCAGCCTCAGCATGCTGGGTGGGCAGCACTCTGGCCCATAGCTCCTGCCCGCGGCTTCAGCGGCACTCCGCATTCCTGCAGGCCGCATGGAGCCAGACATGCTGCATGGCATGGTAAGGGCCCCAGGGGGTGGTTCTGAGGGGGCGGTCAGGGGTGGACAGGGAATGGGGGTGTTGTATATAGGGTGTGGGAGTCCCAGGGATCTCTCAGGGGGTGAGAGGGTGGATAGGAGTCGGGGCAGTCAAGGGACAAGGAGCAGGGGGAGCTTAGATAGGGGGTGGGGTTCCAGGAGGTGGTTAGGAGCAGGGGCCTCTAGAGGGGGTAGTCGGGAAGTGGGTGGGGGTCGGATGGGGGCGGGAGGCTGTTTTGGGAGGCACAGCCTTCCCTACCTGGCCCTCCGTACAATTTTGGATGTGGCTCTCATGCCAAAAGGTTTGCCCATCCCTGACATAAGCAGTCAATTCAAAATCAGCTCAGACAGCAACAAGAAGCAGCAGCAGGAGATCTTGAAAATCACTAGGACCTGAGTATCTCTGTGGAAGGTGCAGAGTCACTCTTGGCTCTCTGCTGTGTCTGGAGGCACAAGCTGCATAAATGTCCAGGAAGGCCTCTTTCCACCTCCAGCCGCCACCTCATGGGCAAAGCCCGGCCGCAGTGGGGTAGGGAAAGGCAGGGGAAGCCACATGGACATTGCAGGCGGTTTCAAAACATGGCAGTACATCCAAGTAGGACAGGTAAAGGAGAACAAGTCACACCAGAGCTCCCTGGACCTTCCTTCATATTTGATCCAGTTCAAGGTCATCTTCAAAGCCCTGCTGGCTACCTAACCAGAGCACCCCAGCTTCCAGACTCTCTAGACTGCCACAAGGAACAGCCAGCAGCACCCGGGCCAAACATTCTTGGCTCTGAACTCGCTACTGCAGGAGCTCAGGGTAAAACCTGGGGTAAGCCTCCCCAGCTCCTCTACACAATGTGCAGGGAACTGTGCAAGTGACCTCATGAATTTGAGGGACCTGAATCATAATTTTGAATGCCTGGGGTTGGCAACACAGAGCCTACGGAGGCCAAACCATTGGATGGGCTCCAAGGTTCTTTTGAAATGAGATGGTCATTTCTGAAATGCAACAACTTAGAAATTTCCTTCTCAGAAGTGGGGGATAAAGAGACAATAGCTAATTAATGTGTTACAAAAACCATGGAAATAGCATCAGTTGGGTATTGAGGATTGAACAAAATGAAGCACCAAGCCACGACTCTTACTGTCCGGACACTAAAATATCACCTTGTTTTATCAGTCCATCCTGCCCTTCACAGCTGTGTTTCTACAAGGGATGCTCACAGCCTCCTCTTCTCCCACGAGAAGTTATTCCATAACCTTCTTATGGAAGTCAGTCTCTGTTGCACACCAGCTGCCCTTCCAATAAGGGGGCTAGAACAGTATCCTGGATTCCATCTGGGCCTTCACTATATTCTCCTCTAGGCCTACAATAATTTTCTGCCATTTACATACAATGCTGCCACTGTTTACATATCCCAGAGTGGTGTTTGCTGCCCAGTCTGATGCTCTCTTATGGCACAAGTGCATGGAGCTGTACAACAGTGAAGAAAACTCTCCTTCACATAGTCACATATGGACAATTCGTGAGGGTAGAACATGCGAGGATACAGGATGACCTCTAGGACTACACTTGGAACAGTGGAGCACTCTTCCAACTAATCTAGATTTACCATTCTGACAAAAGCAGTATTTTTGGATGCTGGGGAGGGGACGAAGAGGCAGAAGTGGGTACAGAGCTTTTTACCCTAGGTCAGCAGCTCAAATGCAGCCCAGGCAGCTAGTGATGATCGTTCATTGGCTAGTTGGCGGCCTACACAAAGCTAGCGTGCCGATCGCCAACACAGTGGGGGAGTTATCACAACAAGCTCCTTTGCTGGTGCACACTTCTCAGAGAGGCCCTGGTTTGAATGGGCTTGGGAAACGTATGCCCTCCTCACTCCGAGAGATGGTGGCCTGTATGACAAGCAGGGTCAGGGAGGTTTCAGGGAAGGTAACTCTGGGTTGTAAACCGACTCCAGGTCCGCGGGGGAGGTGAGGCTTCCTGCCTGAGTGTGGATGTGAACAAAGTCCGGGGGAGTGGCCGGGGGGGGGGGGGGAGGGGAAAAGGCAGCAGTTTCGGTGGAGGGTTGGGGGAAACAGGTTAGGGAAGAGGAGTCCTAATCCGGAGCTTTATCTCCCTGCCCCCCAGAAGGGCCTGACTAAGTTTGTACTGACAAGCTCTGAGTTGGATTGTGTTCCCGTCATCTCAAATAAACCTTCCAATCTACTGGCTGGCTGAGAGTCACTGGGAATCCCAGAAAGTGGGGGTGCAGGGACCGGACTCCCCCACACTCCATGACAGCCTGTCACGGTGGTAGGGCAGCACAGCTACTGTGGCTGGTCTGGAGGAAGATGATGTCAGTCAAACACTTTTGATAAGCAGGCTAACTACATTCATCAAATGTCAGAACCAGCAAAGGTACTGCGTGGTATCCTGTGATGGGCATAACCCTCACCAATGCCCATGGGTCTCACACTAGCCCTTCTAATAGATGTGCTGTGACTCCTTCCTGCAGGATCTAGATGAACTTTGCAAAACTCCATTCTTGTTCCGAACACACACAAGGTAGGACATCATCTCCTGATCTGGATTGGGACTGTGTTCCGTAGTTACAGGTCTGAAGGGAGATTTCCATTTTCAAACACTGAGAACAGTGATCAAACATTAACTTCTGGAGATCAGTTGAGCACAGTAACATTGTTTGTGAAGCCAACATGCTTCTGCAAATATTATACAACCAGCTCCTTACCTTATCTGGATCTACCGTTTTACATCTGGGATCCATCCTATGGTTCGTTGTCCGAGCTGTGGAATTTACCGGTTTCTCTGTCTCGAGAAGGCTCTAGAGATAAGAACAAGAAATGATTAAATCTATAAGAGATCACATGAATTTAGTCTGTCAGCAATAATACCAGAGGTGTATGGCTAACACACACATATTAAGTGGCTAGACAGGATTTTTACTAAATTCCCACTGCAGATTTCATATGCATCTGGTAAGAACTAATTTTATGCTGTCAGAAGTCTAGAATCTTTGTTCTTTGGTACATGACAAATGGCAAAACACCTCAACCCCTTACACTCATGTAAGTTACATACACACACACACATACAGGCTTTACACAGAAATCATGGAGTTCTGATAGTGCTTTTCCTGCAACCATATTGACATGGGCCAAGATTTTGGGAACCTCCATAATTTGAGTGTCTAACTTGAGAAACCTTAAAGAGGCTTTCCCAATCTTCAGAGGGTGGGTGCTGTGTATTTTCTGAAAATAAGTCCCATTAAGTCTTCTCAAACATTGGACCACCAAAAATCGCAGGTGTCACTTTTGAAAGAAAAAAAAAAGCCCCACCCCTCAATTTTCACACTCCAAAAATCCAAACAATTTTTGGATCGGGTCAATCAAAATTATGGGTTTCAATTTTGACTTTTGTGTTTACCATCAATTTAGTTCAAAACCGCATAATTTTGAAACCTAACTGAATTTTTCATTAAGAAAACATCAGAATAGTGTGTTTCAACAATTTCAGAACTCTCCCCACAATGAACTTTTAAAATAGGGAATTTGCTGAAACCGACCCATTCCTACAAAATGTTTGGTTTCAGCTAAATCAGTATTTTCTGATGAAACAGCATTTGATCAAAGAGCTCCCAGCCAGCTTTAATTTCTCCTAACTAGGCTGTTCACTCTCAGCCTTGCAAGCTAGATACCAAGTGACCAAAATGGCTACCTTGAGGACACCCTTCAAGTAGCAGCACTGCCCACCCCCTGAACACATCTGCCGAAAGGCGTTTCTACACCGTTGGTTTCAGAAGCACAACGCTCCAGACAGGCATCACAGCAGCTGATGTGGAAGGTTGAGGCTATGGACAACAGAATGAGCAAATAAGGAAGGAGAACCACTGTAAAAAGCAGCTGGAAAACCACAGCTCCAAATAGCCAAGTAAACTGGAAGTAAAGTCGGGTCACCTACTTATTGCTAATGAAGAACCTGCCGAAAAGGGAGCCAGACTAGGGGGTTACAGTCAGGAGAGCGAATTCTCGTGTTTATTGCTTCTTTAAGCCATGTGTGCTTCAAAGGGTTTTACACACAACCATTGGAAGATGGGAAAGCCAGCATGAAGGTTAACACTGGCGGCAAGAAGTAGACTGTGTGGAAATGAATAGATCCAGGCACCCATCAGCAAGAAACCTCAGACACTTCCAACACACTTAGCCTCATACACCTACCACTGCACCATAGCGGATTATACTCAGCTAAGTACCATCAGCATGGCCACAGACCAGGGCCAGTTCACCTACCTCCCTTTGGCAAGGGCAGAGGCTGGCACTGCTCCATTTCCCATTTTGACCCCTTCTTAGCATAAAGGCTTCTTTGCTAGCCTGAAATAGAATTCTGGGTTTGACTTTTGAGCCTTTTATGTTTTTATTAATATGTGTAATCAACACAATGTCTGTGTTTTATTCTTCACAACCAGATGGAGCTTTTAGTACAATGGGGAAGAGATAAGGGATAGAGCTAGAGTGTTTCAGGGTATGGTGGGAGTGTAATATCTGAGCAGACACAAAGGCTTCCTGGCTTCTTTCTCAAGATAAGGTCAAGCAACCAATTAGGAGAGGGGAGGCAAGTGGGGGAGGCATAAGAAACACTAAAAGCCAATGAGAAGTCTGGCCTTGGCCAGAACACAACCTCCCTCCTCACCCCTCCCATAAAATACAAAAACGGTGGAACAAAGACCCCAGACTCACTACCCTCCAAAACAAAACATGACCACAGTTCTAAGGGGAGTAACTAGGGGCATTCCCTGTGGGTATATTTGGGCCTGCTAAGGAGGAGGAGGTGGGACTGGGCTCTTCAGTGTCACAGCTGAGAAGGGGGACTGTTAAGGATGCGCCCGCTAGGTGGGTGACACTATACAGAGGAGGGGGTCTGTCTGGCTAATTTTAGGGGGAACTTTTTACTTGTGGCGATAAATAAGATAATTAGGTCTCTGCGGTGTCACAGCTGAGAAGGGGGACGAGGGGAAATGCTCTTTGGCATCAGAGCTGGGAACGCAACACTAGGAAACAGACTCTGCGGCGTGCGGAGCTATGAACATGCTTGCTTGAAGCTTATCCCAATAAACATTGCATTGTCTGCACTTCGGACTTCTACTTTCTGTCTGTATGACGAGAACCAGGGGAGGGGGTGAAGGGAAAGCTCTCTAGCACCCCTCACACCCAAGAGTGGAAGCAATGCACCAACTGGGATTATCATCATCATCATCATCCAAGAGTGTGCTAGGCACCTTCCAATACAAATAGGAAGGGCATCAATAATCACTCACAGACCCTGCTGGCTCGGCTTCCAGAGGGACCAAGGACACTCTTTATACCCCCACACATAGACCCTCTTACATAAGTCACTGTGTAATGGCCACAGATTAAGGCCCTTAATAACGATCTACTTTGCAACATGTACAAGATTCATAGCCAAGCCGCCTACCTTGAGATTGTGGTATGGGTACCAAGTAACTGCGATGCTTGTCAAAGACTTAAAATCATAGGGTTAGAAGGGACTGCAAGGGTCATGTAGTCTAACCCCTTTCCAAAATGCAGGATTTACCCAATACAAAAGATGCACAGGAAGTAGTAAGGCAGAGACGTTTGAAGTAGAACTCCTCCCCACTCCATACGTTGCAAAGTATTTGAAGTGTAATCTTAAATTCTATATTTATATTATACCCACACAGGAAATTCAGAGATATTTTACATTATTCCACAAACATCCCCAAGCACACGCTATTTATTTCCAACTAACTACATCTTAGCAGAAGAGTTTTAGCCTGTGAATTCTTCCTCTAGCCTTGGAGCAAGTTTCAGAGCCAGCAAACTCACCCAGATGTCTCCAAGGAAGAGTCCTCCTCACATATACTGGCCTGGGAGGTGGAGGGGGAAGGAAAGGGGATGTGGGAGTTAAATTATGTAGATGTAGGCCAGCAGAGTAGCCTTCACCCCACAGAGGTACGAGTGGAGTCCCAACTTGGGAAACAAGTCAGTTCCAAAAATAAATGATGGCGCTGGACAGTTGTCAGAATCCTTGAGAAACCCATCACAGCTATCTACATCAAAAGCTTTTCTTAGTGCTTGCCCAGAACCAGTGCTTTCATGAGCACAAGCTGCCTTCACAAAACTAAAGAGATGGGCATGCCAGCTTTCACTGCACACGTTCTGTTATTTACCGTGCCAACCTGTGTGTGTCAAAAATAGCACCAGAACAGGCATTTCTGCTATTCCCCCAATCTCGCCTCATATAATATGCCTGCAACCCTATTGGAGCGTGGGAGGTATGGGGACCAGATCTCCACCTAGCACCGTTGTGACAAAACAAGGTAACAAGGACACAATGGTGCCTGGAACCAAAGAGTCAACATTGTCAGCACGAATGTGCAAAGCAAGAGGTTATCCACTGCACAATTTCCACAGCTCGTTGACCATATTGACTTATGCTGGGTAGAACAGTTCGTGTGATTAACTTTGCCAGAATCACTGAACACATTCGGAGGTCGTTGTGATGAACGTACGATCCTGGTCAATGCCAGGCTGTTGGAATTCTGAGAATGCAATGGGAGGCACCAGGCACTTGAAGACACCTCTAGAGCTGCCCTCGCAGTCCAGAGATGTTGCCTTTGGAGAGTAATTCCACATTCCAGTGCGACGTTACCACCTGCAAGAGAACCGGTGGATACTGGCAGTGCACATGGCATGATCTTGCATTCAGCAGTGAAAAGATTGCCCCATAGTGCTGTTATGTCCCTTCATTGTCGGTTGCATTTCACTCCCGACCCTCTCAGTTAGTTTGATCCTCCTGCTGGTGTACATGCCTCATCTGTTCGACAGCACCCAATGCTCATGGGCAACGGATGAACTAACAGAAAGCAGCAGAGCCGGTGACTTGCTGGAAGTTGTCAGTATACAGAGGGTGTAACCTGTCCTACTCAGCAGGACAGTCTGGCAACTGTATTCTAAGGGTCTCCTTGCCATCTTGGGTACAGCACTTTTATCCATTCATAGATTCCAAGGCCAGAAGAGACAATGGTGAGAATCTCATCTGACCTGTACAGCACAGGTCAGAGAAATGCCCCAAAGTAATTCCTAGAGCAGAGTTTTTAGAAAACATCCCCTTGATTTAAAGATGGTCAGCAAAGGACAATCCAGCACGACCCTTGGTAGATTGTGCCAATGGTTAATTACTCTCAGTGTTACACATTTACATCTTTAGCTCCCATCTGAATTTTCTTCAGCTTCCAGCCATTGGACACATTATACCCTTCTCTTCTAGACTGAAGACACCATTATTAAATATTTGTCCCCAGGTTAGTGCTAATAAACTATAATTAAGTCTCTCCTTATAACCTTCTCTTTGTTAAGCTAAATAGATGGAGTTATTGGAGTCTATTACTATAGGGAAGGTTTTCTAAATCTTTTAATCGTTCTCGTGGCTCTTCTCTGGATCCTCTCCAATTTATCAACATCCTTCTGCAATGGTAGACACCACAACTGGATGCAGTATTCAGCAGTATTTTGGCTGCACCTATGCCAAACACACAAATAAAATGACCTCTTTACTCCTACTCAACATTCCCCTGGATATGTATCCTATGATTGCATTAGTCTTTTTGGCCACAGTATCACACTGGAAATTCATGTCCAGTCAATTATCCACCAGGACGCCAAATCTTTTTTCAGTCACTGCTTTCCAGGATAGAGTCCTCCACATCCTGTAAGCATGGCCTACATTCTTCATTCCTAGATGTCTACATTTACCTTTAGCTGTATTAACATGCATATTGTTTGCTTGCACCCAGTTTACCAAGCAATCCAGATCACTTCTCTCCGTGATTTATCTTTTTCATTATTTACTCCCCCCCCCCCCCATTTTTGGGTTATCTGCAAACTTTATCAGTTAAGATAAAGCTAATTAATAAAAGTTAAACAGCACAGAGCCGAGAACATCCTTGTGGGACCCCTCTGGAACCACACCTGTTTGATGATGACTCCTTGTTTAAAGTTACATTTTGAGACCTCTCAGTTTGCCAGCCTTTAATAGATTTATGTTGATTGGCACGAATTAGATTATCCTCCTTTAATTAATGAGTAATCACGTGCCATATCAGTAGCTCCATCAGGTTGTCTCGGATTGGTGTCAGACTGACAAACCTATAATTACTTGGGTAATCCTGTTTATCCTTATTAAATATTAGCACAATAGCTTTCTTCCACTCTTTTGGAACTTCCCAGTTTTCAAGAGTTTAATGGTTCAGTGAGTTCCTCAGCTAGCTCTTTCAAAACTCTTGGATGCGAGTTCTGTGTCTGCTGGTTTAAAAGTGTCTAGCCTTAGTAGCTGATGTTTAACATCCTCCTGAGATACTAGTGGAATGGAAAGCGCATTAGCATATGTTATGACATCATCTGTTTATTTCCCAAATACAGAATAGAAATTGGGAAGAATAATGACACAGAATTTATTGAATATTTCTCTCTTCTCTGTATTATTGATCATTCTACCATTTCCATCTAGTAATGTACCAATACCATTGTTAGGATTATTTTTGTTCTTAATGTACTTCAAAAGCCTCCCCATTATCCTTAACTCTGCAGGCAATGGATTTCTCCTTGTGTCCATTTGCTTCCCTTATCAATATCTACAATTCCTAGCTTCTAATTTATATTCATTACTATCAACTTCCTTTCTTCCATTTGTTTATATAATAAATTTATGATTTTATTTTATTATTTTGACCAAAGGAGAAAGTCCAGCTCCTAGTATAGACCTAGTGGAGGCATGATTAGATTAACAAACATTACCTTTGCCATGCTCTAGAATAGATCCATTCATTTGACACCAATTCTGTGGGTGCTCCAGAGCTGTAGCTCCCGTAGGGAAAGATTTGTTGGTGCTCTGCACCCACCGGCAGCCAAGCTCCCCTCACCCCCCACCTTACCTCCTCCCCTGAGCATGCTGCATCCCTGCTCCTCTGCCTACCTCCCAGGGTTCCCTCTCAGCCCCACCAAACAGATGTTTGGCAGCATTAGCATGCTCTGCAGGGGGGGTGGACGGGAAACATGGCACGCTCAGGGGAAGATGTGGAGCTGGGGCAGGGATTTGGGGAAGGAGTTGGAATATTGGCAGGGAGGGGGCAGAGTGGGTCAGGGACTTCTGGGAAGGGGTGGGAAGAGGTGGGGTCTCACAGCAGGGGTGGAGTTGGGGCAGAGCAGGGGAATCGAGCACCCATAGGAAAGAGGGGAAGTCGGCACCAATGGATCTGTTACAAGGTTCTCCATAAGGGAGAAAGCAGAGAAGCACCTGATTAAAACTACAGGATTTAATTCCTCCTGGACTCACTGTCCTTTCTCCTAAAGTTTCCCAACATTGCTACTGGCCCAATGGTCCAGAGAAACTGACAGAGGGTGTCAGAGAGTCTCCCTGTTCCGTAAACCCGGCCAGCTCGGTTAGATGACATGGGGCCCACCTCACCATTGAGCACTAATACCAGAAAGCCTCTCTGTAGCCAAGCAGAGCTAGGAGCAAAACGCAGGAGCCAATGGGTCCACGTGGAAGAAAGCCTCCAACCACACTCTTGCTCCGCATTTAGGAAGGGTTGGGAGGGAAGGAGTGGGCACATTGTACTGTTGTTCTGCTTGGCAATTCCTGCAGCAGGATGCTGGACATTCCCAATCCCCCCTTTACTCCAGCTGCAGTAAGTTACCTTCCCCCAGGCTGGCACCAGTCTGAACTAGCGCTGCTGCCACTATTTAAGAGACAGACACTTGTCAAACATTGCACAAAGCCCCACCCTACGTTAGGGCCCCCCCCTCTCCTGAACGGGAGCTGGGACGACATTACAACCCTCCACAAGGCCATTATAATAAATGCAGATCATGGGCAGTGCATGAACCGCCAGCTGAGGGAGCCTAGTTCCTGCCCTGCCCCTTCTGATCTGCTCCCACCCCATGGCTCAGGACTCCCACCCCACGGCTCAGGACCCCCACCCCACTGCAGCTGGCAGCCCCGGCGCTCCCAGGCCTGGAGTACTGGCCAAGCAGGCAGCGCAGCTCCCAGTGCCCCCAACCCCAGAACACCAGGTGGGTGGCCCAGTCCCCAGCGACCCCCAGCCCCGGGTGGGTGATGCAAGCACTGTCGCCAGCCACCTAGTGTCCTGGGCCGCAGGCCGGTCATGAGGGAAGAGCACCAGCGGGAAGCATGAGAGGGTCTGTGGTAGAGCATGGGCAGGGCCAGGCAGGACTGTTTGGGGAGTCTCAGCCTCCCCTGGCCTGTGATACCTGCCACCCACGATGCAGATGGGTGCACAGTGATGTTCCCTGCTAGCTGGAGATGGAACGTACCGGCTGCTGCTTTCAGCCATGCTCAGAGAATGGGATGTTTGAGAGTCACCTGCCTGCTCAGGAAGATCGAGGGCAGAATGGAGGGGTGGCGTGACACCTGTATGCACGCGGGATTTGGTGGGGTGGTGGGAAAGGTGGGAATTTAATGATGCATCAGCCCTAGTTTAGAAACATTCAGTAAAACATCCCTTCTACGAGCAGAAACTTTAAACACAAGAGGCGCCATTGGAAAGTTCACGAGTGCTAGAAGGGCACAAGGTTAGAGAGATGCATTAGCAGCCTCTTTTATCGCACAGACTACATGGAGGTGTTTACACCGTGGCACCATTTGGCAGCACTATCACAGCACGAGTTATCAAGAAATCAAAGGAGAAACACCCAGCCCCCTTCATGAACTCAGATTCCTCAGCCCAGCAAGGGAGGCTGCAGTTTATCTTCCCGCACAGAGAGTGTCTCCCCAGCTACAGATGCTTCTCTACTGGCAATCCCTTCTCAATGCCCCATCCTGGACCTCCTCCCCCTCTTGTGCAAGGCACTGTGTGAGCACTATCTGGATACGAATAACGTAAGACACGTAAGGCTCAAGATTCTCACCCTTCTGTCAGTCCCATGAGTCCATGACCCCACATTGCAAGGTTCCAGTCCCAGGCCAAGGTGGATGTTATGCCCAACTCGGACTTCACAGTCAGCTTCCTTCACCCACACTAGCAAATATCTAAATGTTTTCCTCCAGTGCTGCAGCTGCACCAGACTCAATGGTGCAAGACATCATGCAGCCTGGTGCAGGGGGCTTGCCGTATCTCCTCTACCCCTGCTCTCAGACACACACGTTTTACTAGAGTATGCACACACTTTGTAACAACTGAGACTCCATCCTCCCCTTCCCTCCAGGCCTGTGAACAGATCTGAAGTTCTAGAGGTTTGGGTTTTTTGGGAGTATTCCAATTGTTTTATGCCAATCTCTGCCCTTAGGCTACTTGTGAAGTCCTTGCTCTGTGTCTTTAACTTGTGGGTGTCTGTTGACTGAAATACACTAACTTGTGAAAATTTGGCATTTGGAAAATTTCTTAAGCTGTATGAAGTGGAACATACAGTAGGGAGATGGAAGATAGATAGAACATACATCTTCCTACTGTATGTTCCACTCTACACATCTGATGAAGTGGGGTTTAGCCCACATAAATTTATTAGTCTCTAAGGTGCCGCAAGTACTCCTCGTTCTTTTAGCCAATATCCAGTCACCAAGGTCCTGATAGGTACTTGCAATGGCCACACCTAGGTACCAAGTGCTACAGGGGGTCTGGGTTCTCTGGCCTCCAACTGGGTTCCAAAGCCAGGAGCTCTGCCTCCATATATTCAGAGCAGTGAAGGATCTTGACCTATCGTATCTAACTTGCATGCACAAGCCCACAGCCAGCTACCCCACCAAAGCAGCACAGAGCTGAAGCTGGCGCTCTGAACAGCAGCATACTAAGCATGCCCTTCCTCCAGGTATTTCACATTGAGTTACCCATTAACTAGACAGAAGGTTGCACATCCAAGCGCATTTCACTCGATCAACAGCGCTGACTGGGTAACGGTTGTTTAGTTTTCCAGGTGCGTGACTTCTGGAGAACAGTTCTCAGCCAGCCACGCACAACGCAGGCATCAGTTCCCAAAGGAGGAGCTGCTGGCTACTCCCCACTCCTACTCTCCCATAAAACTCTTAACCATCGACCGAAGACAAGAAAGCTCCTGTGTGCACAGTCCATGACCAACTCACCTTTGCCAGGAGTTTCACTGGTGTAAAACTGAACCACTACCAAGCTTAAGACAACCGAGAAGTCAGCCGGAGTAGCAAAGAGGAGCTTAGACTCAAAGAAGAAGGAGGATGTGAAGAGAGGGGAGCAGTGCAAGAGGATGGACTAGGGGAGATCCAGCTTTTATCCAAACAGAAGGCCGACATCCAGCAAGGAGACAAACCGCTCAGACGCGCTGGGCCAGACAGGACCAAAAAAAGTCATTTATTTCCATCCAGCCCCCTTAAAATATATATTTATATATCCTGGGGTCACCCACTCTGGTGCAGGGAGGGCCTGAAGTCTGGGAGGGGAGGTGTACACAATAAGATCTTTACCATGAGAGCTGGTTTAGAAACCGCTGGTGTTTATAGCCATATGGGGGACCCATAGCAGGCAGTGCATTACAGAGGAAGTAGGATGCAGCGTTTCTAGCTATATTCTAGAAGATAGGCAAGTCTGACCATGAAAATGGAAAGAAACTAGGACTTCCCAGAAAGGTGTATAGCTCCCGTGATAAAGTGACCCTGGGCTAGAATGCTCTGGACACACATCAGTGCATCACTTCTAGCACTTCCCTGCAGCTCTACTCCCCCATCCTAGCTCTTTAGGCCTGTTAGGTGGTAGGACAAACATCACAAATCACACAGGGATCTATGTACTACTTTAAACTACAGCTGGTTTGGGGGTGGAAGAGCTCGGGTTAGCAGACGGAGGGTCTAGTTCAGGGGTGGGCAAACTTTTTGGTCCAAAGGCCACATTTGGGTGGGGAAATTGCATGCAGGGCCATGAAAGGGGGTTGGGGCAAAGGAGGGATGTGCGAGGGGGCTCGGGAAGGGGATGCGGAGCATGAGAGGGGGCTCAGGGCAGGAGTGTGGGGTGCAGGAGGGGTTCTGGATGCGGGCACCAGCCCAGCACCGCTTACCTGGAGCGGCTCCCTGTCCCCAGCCCCAAGCGGTGCCCCTCCGAGAAGCGTCCGGCCCTATGTCCCTGTGGCCCCTGGCAGTGGTGGGGCAGAGGGCTGAGCGCACTTTTTCTGAACCTTTTCTAATTCCAAGAGATCTCTTTTGAGATGGGGCAACCACATCTGCACACACTATTCAAGATGTGGGCGCACCATAGATTTATATAGAGGCAACATGATATTTTCTATCTTATTATCTATCGCTTTCTTAATTTTCCCAGCATTCCGTTTGCTTTTTTGACTGCCGCTGCACACTGAGTGGATGTTTTCAGAGAACTATCCACGATGACGCCACTCAAGAAAGATCTTGAAAACAGCTAATTTTATATCATTTTATATGTACAGTTGGGATTATGCTTTCTAATGTGCATTTATCAACATTACATTTCATCTGCCATTTTGTTGCCCAGTCACCCAGTTTTGAGAGACCCTTTTAACTCTTCACAGTCTGCCTGGGTCTTAACTATCTTTAGTAATTTTGTATCATCTGAAAATTTTGCCACCTCACTGTTTACCCTGTTTTCCAGATAGTTTATGAATATGTTGAATAGGTCTGGGCCCAGTACAGACCCCTGGGGGACACCACTATTTACCTCTCCATTCTGAAAACTGACCATTTATTCCTACCCTTTGTTTCCTATCTTTTAACCAGTTACCAATGCATGAGAGCACCTTCCCTCTTATCCTTGGCAGCTCACTTTGTGCAAGTGCCTTTGATGAGGGACCTTGTCAAAGGCTTTCTGGAAATCTAAGTACACTATTATCCACTGGATCCCCCTTGTCCAAATGCTTGTTGACCCACTCAAAGAATTCTAGTAGGTTGGTGAAGCATGATTTCCCTTTCCAAAAATCACGTTGACTCTTCCTCAACAAATTATGTTCATCTACATATCTGACTATTACTCTTTATTACAGTTTCAACCATTTGCCCAATAATAAAGTCAGGCGTACAGGCCTGTAATTGCTGGGATCACTTCTGGAACCCTTTTAAAAAATTGATGTCATATAGCTATTCTATTAATTAAATACTTCAGACACTAATGGCTGCGTGTTGGGTAACAAATTCCCTCGATCTTCCTGATAAGGGAAACAAATTCCCTCGATCGAGGTGAATTCCTCGAGGTATCGAGGCCATTTCCAGAATGAAACACTACACAGATAGTTGGAGTGTCTGATTTTTGCAGGTCAGGCACCCATGAGCAGTATGCATTTACCCTTCAGGGGGCATTTTACTCCCTTGGGTATCGGATTACACTGGGCTGCTCTAGCTCATAGGTTAAGCACTTCATCGGCTAATTAGTCTAAGTAGAACAAAAGAAATACAAAGCCACATACCCCACAGCTATCTGGTGGTGACATTTTCCCTGCCAAACTAGCTACTTAGAGCTTTTTAAGATTTAAAGGGAGGCAGCCTCTACCGTGGTGCTGAGTTTGGGAAGTTGCATTTATTACCATTACTACACGAGTGTCACAAAGATCATTCAATAGCAACATAGAAAATGCCTGCTCGATAAGGTTATTGAACGATTGCACACGTTTTCCCACTATCCGCTTCGCTCCCGAGAGAGACCACTCCAAACGCAGAACGTGTGTGGAGACGGTACAAAGCCTGGCTCCTCATGACAGAACGTTGCACCTTTCCCAGCTTCTCATCTGGGGGAGGCTTTCCTCAGAGGTGTGCAAGGCTCAGTATCATCATCATCACCATTGTATTGCAAAGCGCCAGCCTCTGGTCCAGGGTAACCGATGAAGCGTCAACTGGCTTTTTCAGTTTCACTTTCCCAGATCAGTAACTGCTTCCAACAGACGAACCAGAGACGGAGGATGCGGTGGGGGGCGGGGCAGAGAGAGCTCCTGAACCCTAGAGAAGTGGCAAGGTGCTGACAATAGGATCAAGAACTTCTCTTTGCTAGGTCACTCATTCAAAGGCAGCCCCAGCCTGCCACCGGTATTGACTGAACGTGGGACCATCTGTGTGGCCAGCCCAGTGGGGGCCTGCACCATGACTACAGTACACACCACCTGCATTAGGTCAGATTTAAGGTGCATTAGCAGGAGCAGAGTGCAAGATGCTTGCCTGGCCACTGTCCGTTCTAGGGCCAGCAACCTTCAACCCCCCAGGCTGTTTCAGCCGGTACCAGGTGGGTTGTTGAGTTTGACATTATTGGGGGTTTTCCCCATACTACCAGAGCCAGACTTCCCAGAGCACCCTTCCCTTCGGAGTACAGATTAAAATCCTCCCTAACATTTTACTGGGCTTGAGAGACTGACTAACTGTGGGCCCACATAGTCGTCAAGGTAGGTGTCTTTGGGGTGCACTGACAGAACGTGTGTCACGCTGTGACACCACGAAGCGGGACCATGTCTTGTCCCCTACCCCGAGGGAGCAGAGATGACCAGACAATAATTCAGACACAAGGCACTACAGGCGGATGCAGCACACTAGAGGACAGGGTCCCCTCACACAGATGAATCCACCACACACTGAAATGCTTGTAACTCAGATGAGCTTCCCAGAGGCCATGTGCTTTGAGGATTTCTTCATTTAACATGTACAGGGGAGGACTGGAAAGACTGCTGCTAGTAGCCAGTGTTCAGACACAATCACACCCTCAATAGCCTTCATACTCTCCCCCCACACACACTTCCTGAGCACAAAAGGGGCAGCAACCAGTCCCTAGAAGGGATGGGCCACCAGGTGAGAAGGTGGAGTTGTGCTGATGCACACTCCAGAGTAGACCGCTCTGCGGACAGGACTGAACTGAACTGGTTGAGAAGAGTTAGCGACGCCTGCTTCTCCCCTGGAGTTCTCCCCCCTAGCCTGGCACAAATTCCATCCTGCCGTTTGTTTGCACCCAGACTCATATCTGCAATACTGACATAGAGAAGCTGGAAAGTCACTTAGTATCTCCTTAGGCATCGGCCCTGCAAACGCACCATTCCTCCCTCCTTGGACATGTGCATGGCTGAGATTTATACACCTACGTGGACACCCACGCAGAGCTGCCAAATGTTGCTCCCGATCGATGCTCAGATTTAGTGAACGTGGCCATGACAAATTCCTCCCAGCCACAAACATGCAGTCTTAAAAACACAAAGGCAGCTCCAGTCCAAAGACGGATTAGACTGCATTTCCAAAAGCCAGCCCCACGCCTTCAGCTGGAATGAGCAAGAAAGTAGGAAGCAGCCTTCAGTTGATCCATTGTCCGGAAGTCAACAGCTAAAATCTAGTCACAAAGAAGGGGCCTGAGGCTCCCGTACATTCATCCAGTTCTACGCTGGTGACAATCCATCGATTCCTGTGGAGTTACTGAAGTTACAGTGGTGAATCAAGCCCAGGAACTGCTGCAGTAGACTGCTCATCCAGCCATCACAGTAGGTCTTGGGGCAGTCAAAGCTTGTACAATTTGGATTTTCCACCAGATCCAGCCAGGGCCGTCCTTAGGCATAGGCAACATACAGAGCTGCATAGGGCACCTGAAAATTTGGAACACCACTGGGTCTTAGTGTCCAGCCTTCCTATCCCTGTTCTGACCCTTCCTGCAGTTCTCCAACAGCTGGTTGCTGCAGCCCGGTGAGTCTCCCTCAGGAGGGGATCTAGTACAGTAGACTCTCGATTGTCCAGGATTGGATTAACCAGGATGTCAAAAAATAATATATATTATATATATACGCGCAACTCACAGGGCCGGCTCTGGCTTTGCTGCTGCCCCAAGCGCACACAAAAAACCCCATGAGGGTGCAGGGCAGCCAGTGAACCAACACCTCCTCCCCCCGGCGCAGGATGGCCGGTGAATCAACCCACACTTCCCATATTTCCTATGGATGGTGATTATCCAGGATTTTATTAACCAGAATTATTTTTTTCCCTATCATCCTGGATAATTGAGAGTCTACTGTAGTTAATAGTGAAAAAACCTCCAGCCTGACAGACCTATTAGCACAACATTGAAACTGTTAAAGAGCCATTCAAGGGGTAATTAAGCCATTTAACAGGCATTTGCCAACCCAGAGGTATAGGTTTCTGAATTTACTGACAAACAGTTGTACATTACTGTAATATTTACTCATAATGTTGAGTTTAAGCTTTCGGCCCTGGTTGTGACCTAAACAACAGTCTCTGACCCTTTTGCAACCCCGACAGCCATATATCTATTGTCCCTCTTATTAGCATTTCTCAAGCAGTTGTAACACTGGTTTTAACTGAGTCCTGTGGCACCTTAAAGACTAACTATAAAGTTTTGAAGCATGAGCTTTTGTGGGCTAATACCCACTGCCTGCATCCGACGAAGTGGGTATTAGCCCACGAAAGCTCATGCTTCAAAACTTTATAGTTAGTCTTTAAGGTGCCACAGGACTTTGTTAACTCTGCTATTCCAGACTAACACGGCTACCTCTCTGATTCTTGGTTTTAACTGGACACAACCATGGATAACTTGGTTGATCACGCGCGCATATCATGAACAGCTAAGTACTTTGTTTACGCCTTCCTATAAATACTACTGTATATCACTAATAAAGCAGCCACATGCCTCTTAAGTTACTGAGCCAGAGGAGGGTGTGCGCCCTTTGATCAAAGAATTGAGTGTTGGTGTTTATTACTTGGTCTCTGCCAGTTTGTGAGCCTCAATCCAACTCCGCACTACTCGGGTGTGGAAAGGTGAGTAGGACCAGCTATTTTACCTAACAATAACATGTCAGTCTACACGACCTTAGTTTAAAATTTGCTTTTAAAATATTTCATTAGTGAGTTGGTGAAGATTATAAAAATCACTTCTCTAAAAAAATCCTTGCATAGATTTTTAGATGCACAATCATCTTTAGCCTTAAATGCTTGAATCTTCAGACAGTTTTTAAAATAAATCCTTCCAAAGGCCATTCATCTCTAAAGCACACGTTTCATAAACACACAGTGAAATAGATCACACAATAGATCACACAAAGTCAATGAGTGTTCCCTTTTTCTAAAAGCAATGAACATTGTTATGAACACACTAAAGCTCTGACTGATTCATTTAAAATAATGTCTTTGTTTCCGTGAGTTAAATATGTAGTCATCTGGAATGATGACTCTGTGAAGGTGCAAGTACATTTACAATATAAAATCAGCTTAGAAACACTGATGAAGAAAATGTAAAACAGAGAACAGCTGCATCATGTATTCCATAAATTTAATGTTGTATTCAGCAAGACAGCGGACTCGCCCTTACTACAAAGTTTTTGTAAATAAATGTTTGACAAACTTCAGGGCATATCAAAAAACCTGTGACTGACATTTTTTATTCCCAAGTTTAGTGTTTTTAATTAGGTGCCTTCTGCATGTCCATTCTGCATGAGGGAGAGGGCACGGGGGTCTCTGTGGGGAACTGACTTTCTGCCACCATAAGGTCATCGTCCCTCCCACCCCCCCGCCGGGCTGCGAGCTCCAGCTGCCATTGGACATAGGGGCACCAGTTTAATAACACCATATAGGGACATCCTAAGGACAGCCCTGCATCCAGCCTAGCTTTGCAAAACGGAGTTCATTTGGTTGTTGCTCACCAGGGAACTCAACAGTGTCAGATCCACCTGTGATGGAAATCTAGCAAATTCATGGCACCAGGTCCCACAAAAGACAACCTCACCAGCAACTGCAGTTACATCCTTTCACACACACACACACTTCACCAGCTGTGTTATCGGGTCACGCAGTCACCTTGGGGAGCATGTTTTCCAGACCAGAACAGCTACTTGCCGAAAGTTGTAAATTCCCTGTTGGCACCTGTTGATGGTGAATTCCTCAGAGCAGGTGTTCGAGAGACTGGAGGCCAAATCAAACTGCCTGGCTTCAACCACCCATCACATTCAGTTTATGGCCACAGCATCAGGGAAGAGCAGATGCAGCCCCTTGTGCCTTGAAAGCAAAGCCCTATGGAATTACAATAGTGCTTAAACCAAGTGAAACATTCTGTCTCGGTCCTTTTCCTCTGCTCAGCATTTGGAACACGAAGTGTCCCCATGCAGAATCCTCTGACTGAGTAGTTACAACAAAATATTTAAGTACATCAGAAGCAGGAAGCCTGCTAAACAACCAGTGGGGCCCCTGGACGATAGAGATACAAAGGGGCACTTAAAGATGATAAAGTCATAACTGAGAAACTAAATGAATTCTTTGCTTCAGTCTTCACGGCTGAGGACGTTAGGGAGATTCCCAAACCTGAGCCATCTTTTGTAGGTGACAAATCTGAGGAATTGTCACAGATTGAAGTATCATGAGAGGAGGTTTTGGAACTAATTGACAAACTGAACGGTAACAAGTCACCGGGACCAGATGGTATTCACCCAAGAGTTCTGAAAGAACTCAAATGTGAAATTGTGGAACTATGAACTATGGTTTGTAACCTGTTCTTTAAATCCGCTTCTGTACCCAATGACTGGAAGATAGCTAATGTAACATCAATATTTTAAAAGGGCTCTAGAGGTGATCCCGGATACTACAGACTGGTAAGTCTAATGTCAGTACTGGGCAAATTAGTCGAAACAATAGTAAAGAATAGAATGGTCAAACACACAGAAAAACAAATTGTTGGGCCAAAGTCAGCATGGCTTCTGTAAAGGGAAATCATGTCTTACTAATCTATTAAGAGTTCTTTGAATGGGTCCAACAAACAGGGGGACAAGTGGGATCCAGTGGACATACTGTACTTAGATTTCCAGAAAGCCTTTGACAAGGTTCCTCACCAAGGGCTCTTACGTAAATTAAGTTGTCATGGGATAAAAGGGAAGATCCTTTCATTGATTGAGAACTGGTTAAAGGGTAGGAATAAATGACAAATTTTCAGAATGGAGGAGGGTAACTAATGGTGTTCCCCAAGGGTCAGTCCTGGGACCAATCCTATTCAACTTACTCATAAATGATCTGGAGAAAGGGGTAAACAGTGAGGTGGCAAAGTTTGCAGATGATACTAAACTGCAAAAGATAGTTAAGATTAAAGCAGACTGTGAAGAACTTCAAAGAGATCTCACAAAACTAAGTGATTTGGCAACAAACTGGCAAATGAAATTTAACCTGGATAAATATAAAGTAATGCACATTGGAAAAAAATAATCCCCAACTAGCCCCCATCATATTGTACATATAATTTAGCTACAACTAATCCGAAAAGAGATCTTGGAGTCATCGTGGATAGCTCTCTGAAGCCGTCCACGCAGTGTGCAGCAGCAGTTTAAAAAAAAAAAAAAGATGCTAGGAATCATTTTTAAAAAAAGGGATAGAGAATAAAATGGAGAATATCTTATTGCCCCTGTGTAAATCCATGGTATGCCCACATCTTGAATACCGCATACAGATGTGGTCTCATCTCAAAAAAGATATACTGGCATTAAAAAGGTTCAGGGAAGGGCAATGAAAATGATTAGGGGTTTGGAACGGGATGATATAAAATCATGAGTGGTGTGGAGAAAATGAATAAGGAGAAGTTATTTTACTTTATCCCATAATATAAGAACTACGGGCAACTAAATGAAATTAATGGGCAGCAGGTTTAAAACAAACAAAGGAAGTTAATCTTCACAGTGCACAGTCAACCTGTGTAACTCCCTGCCTGAGGAGGTTGTGAAGGCTAGGACTAGAACAGGGTTTAAAAGCGAACCCACATGAATCTATCCAGTTAAGTCTATTAATGACTATTAGACAGGATGAGTAAGGAATGGTGTCCCTAGCCTCTGTTTGTCAGAGGACTGAGATGGATGGCAGGAGAGAGATCACTTGATCCTTACCTGTTAGGTTCACTCCCTCTGGGGCACCTGGCATTGACCACTGTCGGTAGACAGGATACTGGTCTGAGTGGACCTTTGGTCTGACCCAGTATGGCCATTTTTATGTCATAGCGATTGGCTGAACAAGAAGTAGATCTGAGTGGACTTGTAGGCTCTAAAGTTTAACGTTGTTTTGCTTTTGAGTGCAGTTATGTACCAAAAAAAAGTAAAAAAATAAAATCTTCATTTGTAAGTTGCACTTTCATGATAAAGAGATTGCACTACACTACTTGTATGAGGTGAATTGAAAACCACTATTTTATCATTTTTACAGTGGAAATATTTGTAATAAAAAATATGAAGTGAGCACTGCACATTTTGTATTCTAAGTTGGATTGAAATCAACATTTTTGAAAATATAGAAAACATCCAAAGATATTTAAATAAATGGTATTCTATTATTGTTTAATAGCACAATTAATCACATGGTTAATCACTTGACAGCCCTACAGGGAACAGAATTCACCAGGGAGAGACCCACAATGCACAAGCAGCAAGACTAAAGTTTGCATATCCAGTTTCATCCAAATTGGAGTTGTATGAAACACAGAGTAAAATTTCTGCTCGACTACAGAGGCGGCACAGAGAGATTGGTTAAAACACCCTGAGTTCTTCCTCTGAAGAATGTAATCCTAAAGTTGTAGGAGAAAAGCCATTCAAGACTTAGCTTTGAGTGCCCTTTCTTAGCCACAGAGTGAGAGGTAGGTGAAAGTGTCCTAGGGGAGCTGCGTGACTTATTACTGGCCTCTCGGGATGGAGTTCTTCCAGATACATTGCCCATGGTGGGCGTGACCAGCCTAGCTGAACTTCCCCCTCAGTGTATCCGTTCCTTCCTCACTTCACAAGTTCTAAAACCCAGTGCTTCAGCACGCATGGAAGACAGAGCTCTTGAGTCTACTCTACCAGGGTCTATAGCCCCTTGCGCAGGCTGTTCAGACAATGGAGTCAGAGGGCCATCTGGAGATCAGATCAGCAAAGTACCACAAAGTACTTTGATCAGCGAGGGAGAGAGTCCCTCTAGATCCATAAAATGTGTTTAAGAAAAATCTTGACACGGAAATGAAGGTTTCTGACCAGAAGTTGTCGAGATTCATCGCTGTTTGGCCACGTCACCCATAGCTCTGAAAGAATGAGAGGGATAGGAGAACAGGAAAGTGAAAGATCGACAGCTTTGGGAAGGGGAAGAACAGTCAGACTGGTTCAGACTAATAGTCCATCTAGTCCAGTGTCCTGTCTCCTGACAGTGGGATTGTGCCAGAGGGGATAAACAGAACAGGACTATTTCCAGGGAATTCATCCTGTTGTCCTGTCCCAGCTCTTGGCAGTCAGAAATTTAGGGACACCCAGAGCACAGGGTTGTGTCCCTGACAGACCTACCCTCCATGAACTCACCTAACTCTTCTTTGAGCCTTCACAACATCCCCTGGCAACAAATTCCACACATTGACCGTGCATTGTGTGAAGAGGCACTTCCTTTTGTCTTAATCCTGCTGCCTACTCATTTTGTTAGGTGACCCCCTGGTTCTTGTGTTACGTGAAGGGCTAAACAACACTGCCCTACTCCAGTTTCTCCACATCATTCGTGATTTTATAGACCTCTATCAGCTCCTCTCTTAGTCATCTCATTTCTGAGCTGACCAGTCCCAGGCTCTCCTCATGTGGAAGCAGTTCCACACCCCTCCTCATTTTGTTGCTCTTCTCTCCCCTTTTCCCATGCAAATAAAAGGCAACAGAAGTCTGAGGCTAAGACTATCTGTCCGTACCTCCCAAAACTAGGGGAATACATTAATAATGGAGATGCCCAATATGAGGCAAGAGCGAAGTTTGTTAATTAATTCTCCAGCATTAATATTAAACTAAATTGGCATCATAGGGATGCCCAGTGCCTCACAAAAGAGTCTAAGTGCCTCAGGCCAGGGAGCTGCCCAGGCAAAGACAGAAAAGTGCAATGCAGACAATTCAGAGGCTGAGGAAGGAGGGTGGTAGCAGCAGATCGCCTTGGTCTATTGGCCATGGGAGATTGGGCAAATATGGAATGATCCTGAATGCCAAGATAGCAGATGCTTGAAGGCTGGGCAGAGGAAGGCTGTTCCCAAGCATAGAAGGCAGGGCAGTAAATAAAGCAGAATTAAGAAGGGCACAGATGAGGAGACTGTTGAAGAAAAGAATGCAGATTGATGAGCAGGGGACCAAGAACTGAACTCCGAGGGACATTCAGAGAGATGGGGCTAGAAGAGGGCATGGGACCCCCAAAGGAGAAACTGAGGAGACCCTTTTTCTTTGGCTACGCTTCCATGGTCATTGCCCTTGGCAAGGCCACTGATTTCAGCAGTGCCAAGACAATGTAAGTCAGACTGGAGAAGAGAAGGAAGAGGAGTCAGCGAGAGCAGAGCACGCCCAGGCCCTGTGGGATGTGGGGTGATGGAAGTCTCCCTTCAGGAGAAGTGAGTGAGAAAGGGGAGTTTTGAGTGAAAGAACCCAGAGGTCGAGAAAAGGAATGAGATCAGAAGACAGGCAAGAGGGGCGAGGGACTAGACCCCAGGGGACAGGCTGAAGGGTTAGGTCAGGGAGTTACTGCATGGAAAAGAGGAAGGAGTGACCGGGGCGAGGTAGGAGTCTGCTGGGTAGTGCTGATCCTGTCTATAATCATCAGCAAGCTCTGGACAGAGAACAGGAAAAGGATGACTGGAGAAGAGCACTGGGAGCTTGCGACCCTCGGTTTAAATCAGAGATTCAATTATATTCCCACCCCCCAGACTAGAGATTAGATTCCCACCCCCCAGACTAGAGATTAGATTATAATTATCCCACTTCGCTTTGATTTCTATGATTTCTGATTGCAAAACTAATGATCTTTTATTTCAGATAATTGGGTTTAATGATTCATCCCCGGATATGTGCTGGGGACCAGTTGTGTGGAGGACACACACACTAACGGACCTGGTGCATCAACTAGGGGCACTAAGACACAAGTGTGAAAAATCAGGACAGGAGGTGGAGGTAATAGGAGCCTATATAAGAAAAAGACCCAAAAGTCAGGACTGTCCCTATAAAAATCGGGATATCTGGTCACTCTAGTATCAACAGACATGGAGGTACCTGCCTGAGGCACTCAAAGACCTGGGAGCCCAAACCCCAGAAGTGCTCTCTCGAAGCAGAGACGTGGGAAACATTTTAACCCCAAAAGGGTGGCACACATGGGACACCAACTCTGAAAATAGCAATTAAAAGTTAAGGAACCGGGGACCCTGATTAGAACGCGCAGTAGCCAAACAACAATATTCACTCAGGCCACTGCTCCGAGACCCTTGAATCTCATACAAGGCAGAGAGACTAGACCACGTAAGCCTACAAAATTAGTCACTTTAGACAGGGAGATTCAAAAAGACACCCAACTCCCTAGAATGGAGTGATGTAAGCTAGGTTTCCAACATCATTCATGCCCAAGACTATGGAGTTAAAAGTTCATTAAATACAGCATTACTAAATATCCCAATACTGAATTGCTGTGCAGATTTTGGACTTGTTGGAGGCCCAACTTTATGCCTCATTTAGAACGCCTTATTTTATAGCTCTGGACTCCAGTTCCTGCATCAACCACGTGGTGGATTTTAGAGAATCTTCTACACAGTTCAGGCTATTAGTTCAAAATCATACTACGGGTATGTCTATTGCTATCCGCTGATCTGGCAGGTAGTGATCGATCTATCAGGGGTCGATTTATTGCATCTAGTCTAGACGTGGTCAATCGATCCCCTAGCACCCTCCCGTTAACTCCAGTACCTCTGAGAGGCAGGCAGAGTCGACGGGGGGGGGGGGGGGGAGAGTGGCAGCAGTCAACTCACCACAGCTTCTTCACAGCACTAAGTCGATGTAGGTGCGTTGACTTCAGCTATGCTAGTCTTGTACCGGAAGTTGCGTATTTTAGGTGGATCCCCCTTCCCTCCCGGTGTAGACCAGGGCTGAGAAGTGCTTGCAGTGAAGCTGGCAATCAGAACTCAGACACTCTTTAAGGACTTGCTAGTGGAAGCAAAGCAGAATGCCCCTTAAACGTCAATGTGATTTTACTCATCTTAGAATTTCTTGACTGGAGCATCAATCTCTGGAATGATCTCCTTCAAGGGGTTTCACTGTTCGGCAGATAGGGCAATCCCTTTTCTCCCAGGCTTGGAGTCCCCCTCCTTATCTATCTATCTATCTATATATATGTGTGATTTATGTGTGATATCTATATATCCTTATCTATAGATGTATGATTTCAGTGGCAATCGCAGAACTGGATAACATGACTATCTGGGATCATTAAAAATCAATCACAGAGCCAGCCACTCTGAAGGTTCAAGTGAACAAATCAACAGGGGGATTCGGCCTACTAATAACGAAAGGCTTGTCTACACTGACATTTTCTAGCGCTCTAACTTGCTGGCTCAGGGGTGTGAAAAATCATCCCCCGTGCGCAGTATGTCTGAGTGCTTTAAAGCTCTGGTGTAGACGCGCTCCCAGCACTTGGAGCTAATCCCCTGGTGGAGGTGCATTACCAGGAGCACTCACACTTCAAAGCACTGCCGTGGGAGCATTCCCACCACAGTGCTTTGAAGTTTCCAGTGTAGCCGAGCTCTGACTCCGCCGGCAAGAGCTGTGAGAGGCAGCAAACCCCAGTTCCAAGTGCACACCTAGTCCTCCAGCCGCTTTGCTGTCAAAGACTTTATCTTTATACAAGACATAGGGCCAGAATGTGGTCAAACAGGTTAAAGCCATTAACAGAGACTGGAGAAACCAGCATTAGACTCATCCAAGTTCTATGCAGCATTCCTGAAAATCCTCCCTCTCCTGTCCAGTCTTCAGCCATACACACCAGCACTCCTAGATGTCTAGTGAGGTGGCCTAGAGCAGGGGAGACTGAATCATCCGGAGACATGGAGAATTTCTTTCAGCTGCTCAGGATTGTGGCAATAGGAGAGAAGCACAGGCTGCAGGCTTGTTCTTCCACTGGGACCATTTGGAAGATGCTTATTGGAAATCATGCTGGTCTCATTTCAGAGCTCATGGGCTGCTTAAGCATCCTCTGAGTACACCCGGCATTCCTACCCTTAGGAAACACAAACAATGCTCTCACTGAACAGAGCAGAGCAGTAACCCACCAGCATCGCCCAGATCAGAATCGGAGCCTAGGTCTACAGCAGAATCCAGACTTACATGAGAAGGGTTTGCTTCTGTGTGGGGACAAACTGAAGACATGCCACAACGTCAGTGAAGAACTTCAAAAAGATCTCACTAAACTAAGTGATTGGGCAACAAAATGGCAAATGAAATTTAATGTGGATAAATGTAAAGTAATGCACATTGGAAAAAATAACCCCAACTATACATACAATATGATGGGGGCTAATTTAGCTACAACCAATCAGGAAAAAGACCTGGGAGTCATTGTGGCTAGTTCTCTGAAGGCATCCACGCAGTGTGCAGCGGCAGTCAAAAAAGCAAACAGGATGTTAGGAATCATTAAAAAAGGGATAGAGAATAAGTCGGAGAATATCTTATTGCCCTTATACAAATCCATGGTGCGCCCACATCTAGAATACTGCGTACAAATGTGGTCTCCTCATCTCAAAAAGGATATACTGGCACTAGAAAAGGTTCAGAGAAGGGCAACTAAAATGATTAGGGGTTTGGAATGGGTCCCATATGAAGAGAGATTAAAGAGGCTAGGACTTTTTAGCTTGGAAAAGAGGAGACTAAGGGGGGATATGATAGAGGTATATAAAATTATGAGTGGTGTGGAGGAAGTAAATAAGGAAAAATTATTTACTTGTTCCCAAAATAGAAGAACTAGGGGCCACTCAATGAAATTGGCGTGCAGCAGGTTTAAAACAAATAAAAGGAAGTTCTTCTTCACACAGCGCACAGTCAACCTGTGGAACTCCTTACCTGAGGAGGCTGTGAAGGCTAGGACTATAACGGGGTTTAAAAGAGAGCTGGATAAATTCATGGAGGCTAAGTCCATAAATGGCTATTAGCCGGGATGGGTAATGAATGGTGTCCCTAGCCTCTGTCTGTCAGAGGGGGGTGATGGATGGCAGGAGAGAGATCGCTCGATCATACCTGTTAGGTTCACTCACTCCGGGGCACCTGGCATTGGCCACTGTTGGTAGACAGGATGCTGGGCTAGATGGACCTTTGGTCTGACCCAGTATGGCCGTTCTTATGTTCTTATGTTCTTATGTCATTGGGGCCTTAAAAAGGCAGGCGTAGACTGTGTCCACACTGCCACTTTCAGAGCTGAAACTTTTGTCGTTGATGGGTGTGAAAAACACATACCCGAGTGACAAATTTTAGTGCTGAAGAGCGCTGGTAGACAATGCTTTATCCCCAGGAGCTGTGCTCCCGCCCCTCATTCAGGATGTGGGGCTTTTTAAATCACTGGGAGAGCTCTCCCCCGGCAACACAGCGTGTCTACATGTCACAGCACTGCTGCACTAACGTGGGTCGTTCAGGGGGTGCAACCCTCATGGCACATCAAATGCAGAGATAAGTCTCTCCTGAAGCCGGAACTGCAGGGTCTGACCCAAGGACAGGGCAATTTACATATGGAAAAAAATGAGACAAAGCGGATGAGGTAATAGCTTCTGTCAGTGAGAAAATAAAAGAGATTACCTGGCCCAGTAAAAGCTATTACCTCATCCACCTTGCTTTGTTAATCTCCTGGCACTGACGTGGCTACACCCCCACCCACACGAGCAGTCACGGAAGGCAAGCGGGCAGTGTGCACTTTCATCCTCTTACCAGGGAGTCTGGGTGACAGGTGTTTGCAGTTTGCCATTAGAATGGGATGTAAATCCTTCCTGGCCCAGGCACAGCAAATCAGTCAGAACAATGCGGGCAGCAGGCAAGTCACTTGTTCCTTAAATCAGTAGACGCCAGACAGAGTTTGCCGAGTGCCAGGTTGTGTCTGATCTCCCTCCTCTGTCTGCTTCCTCAGCTCTTGATGCATTTGTACAATGAATGGCATTCCCTTCCAGAGTAGGAACTTGCTTGTCTGGCTAGCTTCATTCACTTCAACCCGTTGGACTTGTCCTGGGAGCATGGGGCAGGGGGCTGGAAGGGGAGTGACATGGGAGAAAGGAGAGTCTCCAAGCTGGCGACCATTTGCTAACAGGAGCCCTATGATACCAAAATTCAAACAGTTCACAAAGCCACCCCTGAGAAACAGCTGGTGCACACCAGCCTTCGCTGCTGCAGGCGGAAACACAAGGGCTAAGCCAAGAAAACAAAACAAAAACAAACAGGAACCTTGTGCACCATGCCCTGAAGGTCACTGAACGCTGGCTCTGGCTCCCTCCCTGAGGAAAAGCAGTCCAAAGGGAAGGGAGGTTATGAAAGGCCTGCCACCAGTTCCGGCTAGATCACTTCCAGGGGTAGGCAGCAAGAGTCCAGCTGATATTCGCTGCTGCGAAGGGGATGCAGAGTGCTAAGGGAGTCTCTGGCAAATGTCCCTAAACAGGGCAGCTTTCAACAAGGGAGCCCCTCCACATTCCAGCGAGAACGCTCTTGGACTGACCTCACCCTCTGCGTATCTGAGAGCAGGGCACAGGAGAGCAGAAATCAGCCGGCCAGTGGACAGAGTCCCAGGCCAGCCCTGAGTGGAACCACTGCTGGGAGACCAGCAGGAGGAGCAGGAAAGAGAGCCCTCATCTGCTCCCTTGGCCTGGTGTGCTTGTCTATACCTCCACATCCCTGGATGGCAGAAGAAAGCATGCTCCCTACAGGGGAGTAGTTCAGGGGCCAGGGAGGGAGATGGACGGATGTGACCAGCAGTGGAAAGTGAATTGGGCAGCTGCTTTCCCCACGGGGGAGGTGAGGGCATTAGGGGAAGGAGCCAGCTCCCCATTCTTGGGAATTGGGGAGGTTAAAGGTTCAAGGCCCCCTTCCCCACATGGGTCTTGTGATGACCCAGGAGCTCTTTGTACTGGATAAGAATACTGTACATGTCTGTTATATGGACACACTATTTACAAACTCCTTAGGTAGCCATGAACTTGCTTCCAAGTGCTTGAGTTTGGTGAGAGATGCCCTGGGTGACTACCCTCAGGTCTCGCCTACAACTGGCTTTTGAGAGCACATTGCTTGGGGTTTAAGTTTTAAACAAACATTGCACGGGTCACTGGCTCTTCAAATGTAAGATGCGAGCACTGCTGGCCAATCTAATGAGGACTCTTTGGGAACACTGCCTGATTCCATCACGCCTGACAAGATACCCACAGAACAGCCGGTCTTCACTCCAACACTGGCAAAGGAGTGTGGGGCGGGGGAGGAGCAAATAAAAAGAAGAGTTAAAGCAAGCTAGGATTAAAAACCTGGGCTCTTGACTCTGAGTCTAGAGCCTCCGTGCCAAACTGACCCTCTTTGTGCCTTGTCTGAAAGGGGTGGCTAACAAAGCCGTGCTCTGAGGCATGACTTCTCCAGCTGGAGCATTCAAGCACATTTACAAGGGAGAACAAACATTATTAGTTTATTAAGTATTCTTGATCCTGCCTCGGCTGGGGGTGGAGGGGTCTGTCGGACGAGATGAACTCTCAGGTTCCCTTCCAACCCTACGTTTCTCCGATTAGCCTGATTTACAATTAGGACTGCTACCAGATGCCGGCATTGACTGTTCATTTGAGAAGTTTCTTTAGCTGGTTGGGAGCTTGATGATGAAAATTATCGGCTGCCACAAGATCTCTCCCCGGCAGCTTCAGAGGGAGTGAACCACGTCTAGTTTTCAAATACTGTAGTGAGAATTCCTTAACCATTTTTCTATCCCTGCCCTAGAAAGCTGGCCTGCAAGTGAGTCAGTCTCCAAAGCTACGTACCACACAAATGCTGTGGCACAATGTCGTTTCACTGGATAGACAGAAGGGCACAAGTAGTATTAAACACTTCAAATTTCAAGAAGTCATTTTTGGATCTTTTCATCTCAAGCCAAGTACTTTCTCCATTGAATCCTCATTTCAAGCACAGTCTAGTTACCAATGAGACTCAAACCTACAAATATGGAAGCACAAGTATCACCACCCCACAGTTATAAGGGGGAAATCAAAGTAAGCCTTCTAAATGCACCACATCTGCAGTCTCTGCAAACCCCCCAGACACTGAAACCTTGGTGCCCTGTGGCTGCTTTCCCTCCCAATGCAATCACATCCTGGCTACAACACAATTCCTGACCTTCTCTCCCAAATCTCTTCAAACCCCCCCCCCCCCCCCCGCCACAAGCACCCCCTTCGCTGTACTGGAGGGCAGCACGCAGGTTTCCCAACAACTGAGGCATATGCTGCAAGTGAGCTTTGACTCCTTCCTCTCCTTTTGCCCTACACATCTGAACCCTGCTGCCTCTTCCGCCATACAGCTAAGATCCGTCCTTCTCTCTCTTCCCAGGGCAGGAACTCTGAGCCAGGACCAAAGTATCCAGCTGTGATTACTGCCGATTCTTCTCTGGCCTCTCTACTATATGTTGCCTCCAACACTTGATACAAAACACTGCTAAAATTGCCTTCCTTGGCCACAGGACAAGATCTTCCCTATTTAGTACCTCCATCCCAATAGTGCCAGTGACCCTCTGTTCTGTTTCTCCAGCCCAGGTCACCACTCCACCTCCCAGACATGATTCCTGAGTCAGGTAGCACAGCTACTATCCCCTCCTGAACACCCATTTCTATCATGATTCCTACAGAGATAACAGCTGGGCTCTAAGCTAATCTGGCATTTGCTAGACATTCCAATATGTAGCCTATCATCACCCAGCCAGTTTACGGGTCTCTGGTTCCCTGCTCTCCCCTACCCTCCAGCTCTGCCTCATGTCTTTTTGAAGTGTAAAGCTTCTGGGTAGTGACTTCCATGTGGGGAAGATGCCCAGCACATCCCAGGCCTGTTAATGGAAGTGAACACCACACAGTACAGAGCTGGCATTGACCACAGCGGGGCTGGACCCAGATCTATCTCCACTATTGCTAATAGTGAGGATTAAGCAAAACTTTTCTTTAAATTCAGCTGGCAGATGAGTTGAAGGTGATTTAATTTCAGGGAAAATTTGCAGAGACAACAACAAACAGAGCTTGGTGAACAACTGATGTTTTGGCCCAGTGCCAGTATAGAATGTTAAAAAATCAATTCAGGTCAATTCAAATCAATTCAGGTCAATTCAGGTCAAACCAAATAAAAAATTTGTTTTGGCTCTATTCCAAAGCAAGAGTTTGAACCTGGTGTCTCATACCTCTCTGGTGAGTGCTTCATCACTGACCTTTATGATCAACTGAAACTGATTTTTTTAGCAAATGGAGTACTTTTTAGCAAGTACTTGTAAGAAAAATTGCATTTAGCTCTAGTAACAAGTCTTTTTTGTTTTGCGGTTATGAGAGACATTAGACAGGAATCAAGATTTAAAAATCAGGGTCATTATTTAAGAGACCAGTTACTCAAAACCAGTTGGATAGATTTTTTCAAACTTTACAAAAACTTTCTCTGAAGACGAAGAGGAATGTCTGGTAATTTTTCAGACCCCACCAATTCTTACTGCTGAAGTTACTAGTGCGTCAGTGCAGAGCTTTATGACAGAAGCTGGGTACAAGCTCAAGAGACTAGATCACTGTTTCTGTATAATCATTGACTGTAATATTGACTGAGCAGTTGGGCAGTGCCATGCAGTGATGGGAATCCCGTGTTTGCTCTGGCATGAGTTGTTAACTACCCCTCCCACCTCCACCCCATTCGCCCAGGCACAAAAATGAAGCCTTTCAAAGCAGCATTCAAGCTATTTGAGAGGAGAATTAATGAATTGAGGTCCAGGATCTCTGCATGAAGAAATGAAGCATTTTTCCACCCACTTCTGGGAACAATTTTGAAATATTAAACCCTCAGTTTAGCCTAAAGGAGACAATTCTTTTATTCTTAGTGGTGAAATTCTCTGAAGTGTGAATGGATGGGGGGGGGGGGGGCTGTATACAATACAACCCACCTCTCTAAGCACCTCTCACTGGTATTTGTACTCTGCCACCAATCTTCCTCTCCCTGCCTCCGGGAACAACTGCTCTCTCTGGATTGAGTTTCTCCAGCAACATACTTTAGAACTGAGCAGAGATTGCAAAAGGGATTTGCTCTGAGCTAAGGCGGGGCTAGTGAACCACGAACCTTGTATTGTTACCTCCTCCCGCTCTTCTATTTCCACATCCTAGAACAGAGGGGAAGGAGAGGAGGACGGGGGTAGAGGGTAGTGCTGAGCTCAGAAGATGAACAAGAAGCCAGCATGGGAATGAGAGGGGCTCACGCAGCTGACAGGTGAAGGGCGGGGACAGGAAGTGAGACAGGTGCAGGGACATAGTTCAAGTGGCTGGATGCAGTTGAGAGGGTGCAAAATACAAGTGCCTGGGAACAGGGTAGTTCTAGGTGGTGAGATCTGCCAGACCAGGCTCAGCTGTCCCTAAGCATCCTCCCAGCTGTACTACTGGTGTGGGGGGAGGGGGGGAGGAGTTGTTGCAGGAACCAGGAAACAAGAATTTCAGGGAGGGGACAGTATGAGGGGACAGGGAGGGGGCTCAGGGAGGGACAGTATGAGGAGGTGGGGCAGCTAGAAGGACACAGGGTGGGGGGCAGGTGGAATGCAGGGGGTGGGGTGTCCCAGGTTGGTTTGGGGTAAGGCAAGTGAGAGACAAGCAAATGGGATGGGGGAGGGCACGAGGGAGGGATGCCAGTGCAGTGGGCCCAGGTGGGGCAGAGCAGTGTCAGTGCAGGTGGATGAGGAGCCCAGCACAAGTGAAGGGGGCACAGAAGGGAGGAACGAGGAAAGGAGTGATACAGGGGGCAGAGGATAGGGGGTGTTCACTGCAAGGATAGGGCACAGAGGAGCGGGGAAGGGATAGGAGGGGAGCCCAGGGAGGGACCAGGGTGCAGAGAACAGGGCCAGGGGACCAGGGTGCAGAGAACAGGGCCAGGGATGGATGTGAGGGGTAGGGGTCTGCACTGCAGGAATAGGGAAGGGGAGGGGCCAGGTGGCAGAGGACAAGGGTTGGGCCTAGGGATGGGTGCAGAGGGCAGCGGTGTGTACACCAGGGATAGGACATGGAAGGGAGGGGGACCTAGGGTGCAGAGGGCAGGGACAGGAGGGCAGAGTACAGGAGATCGGGGGTGCAGAGGGCAGAGATGGATGCAGAGGGTAGGGAGAAAAGGAGTAGGAACGGGAGCCCAGGGAGGAGCCAGGTTGCAGAGGGCAGGGACAAGCCCTGGGGTGCAGAGGACAAGGATAGGGCCTAGGGTAGGGATGTGCCAATGCAGAGACAGGCCACAGAGGGGCAGGGAAGGGAGGGGACCCAGGGATGGGTGCTGGAACTACAGGGTGGGGTGCACAATGTAGGGACGGGGCCCCGGGGCACAGAGGGGGTTGGGACGGATGGGGCGCAGAGGGGGACGGATGGGGCACAGAGGGGGACGGGGCGCAAGGAAGAGGGGCAGAGGGGGACGGGGAGCAGAGGGGGACGGGACGGGACGGGGCGCAGAGGGACCCCGGGGCGCAGAGGGGGACGGGACGGGGCGCAGAGGGGGACGGGACGGGGCGCAGAGGGACCCCGGGACGGGGCGCAGAGGGACCCCGGGACGGGGCGCAGAGGGACCCCGGGACGCAGGGGGGCGGCGCTACCTGCGGCTCCGGCGCGGGGCCCGGGCGCACCTCGCCCAGGTAGTACTGCTCCAGCCAGCGGCGCGCGTTGCGCGAGTGCCGGTGCGGCGGCCCCTCCAGCGCGGCGCTCACGTCGCCGCCCGCCCGCTCCCGCAGCAGCTGCTCGCCGCCCGGGTGCAGCCGCACGAAGCCGCTGAGGTCGTAGAGGCGGCGGCCCCGCAGCACCAGGCAGGCGCCCTGGGCGCAGCGCTGCCGGACCTCGGCCGGGCTGTAGGCGCGGGGCGGCGGGGCCATGGCCAGGCGCGGGACGCTCGAACTCCGCTCCGGCCGGCACCTGCTCGCTTACACGACTGCATAGGCATGAGCGGCGCCCCGCCCCGCCCCTCATGAATATTCACGAGGCGCGCGGGGCTCCGATTGGCGGCTGGGGCGGCAGGCAGGGCGAGAGTGCCCAGGTGAGGGTGGGGCCCTGAGCCAGCCCCGCCTCTCCCGGGGGCAGCCGGAGGGAGGGTCCCGCCCCCCGCCCCTGCTGGGCTCTGCACAGGTGTTATTAACAACGCCCCGCGCCCCTCTAGCGGCAAAGCACGTCAGACACGCGGGCAGGAGCCGCAGACCCATTTCACAGAGGGGAAACTGAGGCACGGAGCGGAGACTGTGGCTTGCCCTAGGTCCCCCAGCCGGGAAGGGGGCACAGAGCCCAGCTCTCCTGCCTGCCCGTCCACTGCTCTAGTCCCGAGACACACACCGCCTCCCTCACCTGAGAAGTTGCCCCGCCCACAGGCGACAGGAAAACCACCTCCAGCGGGATTGGGCTCCCAGACGAGGGGGTGAAGCTACTTCGCGGAGGTTTTGGATCCCTAGAAAGGGAGCAGGGGACTGTTATTAGTAATAATAATTACCCATTGTAGTTAATAATTACCCAATTCACTATACAGTCCACAAAAAGCTGCTAGGTTTATAACCTTCCAGGAAACCAAACTGGCAAGCTTAGCTCCAGCTGGGCTGAGGATACAGTGGGCTGGATCCTGGGCCCCTTGGCACTGCTTTGGGGGCATGAAACCTGGCACAGCCGTAAATGAGAGCAGCCCTGATCTGAACCTTGACAAGCTTGGCCTGGGGGCTCAGGGGAAAGCGAAGATATTGTAAAAGCACCTTCCCCTCCCGTGGGTCCGGAACTGAGCCGGACACACAAATCTGGGCCATTTTCATTATTATCAGTTGTTTGACCCTGTTGTGCTAGGTGCTGTACAAACACCAGCTGCCTCCTCTTTGCCAAGCTTTTTGTGAGCAGCACCCCAGCCAAGGAGCGTTTTAAGGGAGGATATGAAGGAGCACAGGGAGGGAGCTTTGCAGATGGTTGCAGAGAGCATCTCCCACACCTAAGGGGCAGCATGCAAAAGAGCACAAGGGTTGGAAAATGGAGTAAGTGGACAGTGAAGGCTGGTGTCATGGGCCGGTCAGAGGCAGGAGTCATCGTTCCCCCGACGTATGAGAGATAATACATAGGGTGGGGACAAGCCCTGAAGAGCCATAGCATGGATAAGGGGTGAGGCTGGTGTGAGGAAGGGTGTGGAGCACACCAAAAGAGAGAAGAGGATTCAGGGGCACAGGTGAGGTGAGGTTGTGCTTTCCCCCAAAGAAAAGAATGTGAAATTCTGTGACACAGATTTCCTATTGGTTACTATACTGTGCTGATAAATAGCTTTGTGACTGACGTACCTTTCACTGGAAAATCAGCACTGGTGAAATGAGCATAGGAAAATGAGTATGTGCAGAATAAGGAAACACTGTCTGCTCAGTGAACAAGGAGATGGGGGACAGACCTGGGCCTCTGGGGCGCCATGAAAAAGACCCGAGGAATGGAATGGGGAGAAGATGAGGAAAGGAATCGTTCGGTAGATAGGTTATGGGGAAGAGAGGGATAGGGGGCTATGGCTAGTTGCGCATGTCCTCCTGAACTTGTCCTCCACCACAGGCTTTTAAGCAAAGTAAGCCATCGTGGGACAAGAGGGGAATTCCTCTCATGGTTAAAATATTGGAAACAAATGGTAGGAATAAATTATCAGTTTTCACAGGAAGAAAGGTAAAGAGCTGGGTCCCCCAGGGATCAGTATTGGGCCCAATGATGTTATGGGAAAAGGTGAGGTGGCACCCCAAAAAAGCCAGCAACTCAACAGTGCAGTGGCGAAGAATTACAAAGGGATCTCACAAGAGTGGGCAACCGAGCAACAAAATAGCAGATGAAATTCAATATTGATAAATGCAAAGTAATGCACATTGGAAAACATTATCTCAACTGTTCATACAAAATGATGGGGTCTAAATTAACTGTTACCACTCAAGAAAGGGATCTTGGAGTTATCATGTATAATTCTCTGAAAACATCTGCTTCAAGTGCATCGGCAGTCAAAAAAAGCTAACAGACTGTTAGGAACCGTTAGAAAATATGACATCACTATATAAAACCGAGGAGTGCCCACACCTCGAATACTGTGAGATATATTGGAAAAAAGTATAGAGAAGGGCAACCAAACTGATGAGAGGTCTGGAACAGCTTCCATATGAGAAGAGATTTAAAAGACTGGGACTGTTCAAGTTGGAAAAGAGACGACTAAGGGGGATATGCTAGAGTCTTAAAAAATCATGATTGAGGAAGAAAAAGTGATCAAGGAATTGTTATTTACCCCTTCACTTCACACATGAACTAGGGGTCACCCAATGACATTAACAGGCAGCAGGTTTAGAATAAACATAAGGAAGAAATTCTTCCCACATTGCAGTCAGGCTGTGGAACACATTGCCAGGGGATGTTGTAAATGCTAAAAGTGTAACTAGCTTCAAAAAGAATTAGCTAAATTCATGAAGGATAGAGCCGTCAGTGGCTCTTAGCCGAGATGGTCAGGGACACAACCCCATGCTCTAGGTGTTCCTAAACCTCTGAGTGCTAGAAGCTCCCATGCTCTAGGTGTTCCTAAACCTCTGAGTGCTAGAAGCTGGGGCTGGATGACACAGGTTGGATCACTGAACAAAGCGCTCTGTTTGGTCATTCCTGCTGGGGCACCTGACACCAACCACTGTCTGAAGACAGGACGCTGGCCTAGATAGACTTTTGGTCTGACCCAGTATGGCCATTCTTATGTTCATATTCTTCTGTGTACGACCAGATCCATCTCACACTTGCACAGAATGTCCAAAATACCATGCTAGGCATGGGTACATGATGTGTACATACTTATGCCTGCCTCCACACTGCCTCTCCTTGGTACATGATGTTAGTGCTAGCATTTTAGTGCTAGGTTTTAGTCGGGAGGAGAGGACGGAAGAGTATTTAAATTATTGAGAAATGAGTAAAGTAGGGGCCAGATCAGACGAGAAACATTCACCTAAAAAAGAATCTGACATCAGAAAAGGGCAGACAAACAGTGAGAAGTTTTTAAAGTGCTTGTACACAAATGCTAGAAGTCTACATGATAGGATAGTGCCATGTGTTAAAGGAGGATATTGACATAATAGGCATCCTAGAAACCTGGGGGAGTGAGGACAACCAATGGGACACAATCATTCCGGGGTACAAAATATATCGGAAGGACAGAACAGGTCGGGGGGTGGGAGAGTTACCACTCCCCTGCTCCCACGACCTGTTCTGTCCTTCCGATATATTTTGTATGTAAAAGAAAATGTAGAATCAAATGAAGTAAATATCTTAAATGAATTCACATGTGATAGTAATTCCATGCTCTAATAAGAATATAACAATAGAGATCTATTATCGACCAGGACAGTGATAGGGATGATGAAATGCTAAGGGAGATTAGAGAGGCTATCAAAATAAAGAACTCAATAATAGTAGGGGATTTCAGTTATCCCCATATTGACTGGGTAAATGTCACCTCAGGAGGAAATGCAGAGACAAAATTTCTGAATACTTTAAATGACTGCTTCTTGGAGCAGATGGTGCAAGGGAGAGGCAACTCTCGATTTAGTCCTGAGTCTGGTCCAAGAGGTAACTATAATAGGACCGCTTGGAAATAATGACCATAATATAACAACATTTTAACATTCCTGTGGTAGGAAGAACACCTCAACAGCCCAGCACTGGGGCATGTAATTTCAGAAAGACGAACTACGCAAAAATGAAGGGGTTAGTTAAACAGAAATTAAAAGGTTCAGTGACTAGAGTGAAATCCCTACAAGCTGCATGGACACTTTTCAAAGACACCATAATAGAGGCCCAATTTAAAGGTATACCCCAAATGAAAAAACAAAGTCAAAGAACTAAAAAAGAGCCACTGTAGCTTAACCATGTAAAAGAAGCAGGGAGAGATAAAAAGGCATCTTTTAAAAAATGGAAGTCAAATCCTAGTGAGGTATCTAGAAAGGAGCATAAACATTACCAAATTCAGTGTAAAAATGTAATAAGAAAAGCCAAAACAGACTTTGAAGAACAGCTAGCCAAAAATACAAAAGGTAATTACTAATTAAAAAATGCTTTTTAAATACATCAGAAGCAGGAAACCTCCTAAACAATCAGTGGGGCAACTGGATGATCGAGATACAAAAGGAGCACTTAAAGACGATAAAGTCATTGCGGAGAAACTAAATGAATTCTTTGCTTCAGTCTTCACTGAACATTAGGGAGATTCCCAAACCTGACTGTCTTTTGTAGGTAACAAATCTGAGGAATTGTCACAGACTGAAGTGTCACTACAGGAGGTTTTGGAATTAATTGACAAACTGAACTGTAACAAGTCACTGGGACCAGATGGCATTCACCAAGAGTTCTGAAAGAACTCAAATGTGAATCTGTGGCACTATTAACTATGGTTTGTAACCTGCCCTTTAAATCCACTTCTGTATCTTCCAATGACTGGAAGATAGCTAATGTAATGCCAATATTTAAAAAGGGCTCTAGAGGTGATCCCAGCAATTATAGTCTAATGTCAGTACCGGGAAAATTAGTTGAAACAATAGTAAAGAATAAAATTGTCAGAGACATAGAAGAACATAAATTGTTGGGCAAAAGTCAGCATGGTTTCTGTGAAGGGAAATCATGCCTTACTAATCTATTAGAGTTCTTTGAAGGAGTCAACAAACATGTGGACAAGGGGGATCCAATGGACTAAGGGCTTGTCCTCACCGGGGGGGGTGGTGGGATCGACGGCAAATACACAACTTCAGCTACGTGAATCACATAGCTGAAGTTTGCGTATCTGCCGCCGACTTACCTCTCGTCCCCACGGTGGTGGCAGTCGGCGGCGTGCTCCCCCATTGACTCCAGCTTGCGCCTCCCGGCGAGCTGGAGTTCCGGAGTCGACGGGGGAGCTCCGGGCGATCCCGCGCCGCGCGAGTGAAGATCAGCCCATAGTGTACTTAGATTTCTAGAAAACCTTTGGCAAAGGCTCTTACATAAATTAAATTGTCATGGGAATAAAGGGAAACGGGGCAGCTCTACTTTTTTTGCCGCCCCATGCGCAGCAGTCTTTGGTGGCACGCCTGTGGGGTCCCGCCCCGATTTGGCGGCGTTTCTGCGGGACCAGTGGCCCTCCTGCAGGCATGCTGCCCTAGGCACACGCTTGCTGTGCTGGTGCCTGAAGCCACCCCTTTCATGGATTGAGAACTGGTTAAAAGACAGGGAACAAAGGGTAGGAATAAATGGTACATTTTCAGAATGGAGAGGGGTAACTAGTGGTGTTCCCCAAGGGTCAGACCTAGGACCAACCCTATTCAGCTTATTCATAAATGATCTGGAGAAAAGGATCAGAGAGGTAGCCTGGAGAAAAGGGTAAACAGTGAGGTGTCAGTTTGCAGACGATACTAAACTGGAAAAGATAATTAAGACTAAAGCAGACTGTGAAGAACTTCAAAAAGATCTCACAGAACTAAGTGACTGGGCAACAAAATGGCAGATGAAATTTAATGTGGATAAATTTCCCCAACTATACATACAATATGATGGGGGCTAATTTAGCTACAACCAATCAGGAAAAAGATCTTGGCGTCATCGTGGCTAGTTCTCTGAAGACGTCCATGCAGTGTGCAGTGGCAGTCAAAAAAGCAAACAGGATGTTAAGAATTATTTAAAAAGGGAATAGAGAAGAAGAAGGAGAATATCTTATTGTCCTTATATAAATACATGGTACTCCCACATCTTGAATACCATGTACAGATGTGGTCTCCTTATCTAAAAAAAATATACTGGCATTAAAAAAGGTTCAGAGAAGGGCAACTAAAATGATGAGGGGTTTGGAACATGTCCCATATGAGGAGAGATTAAAGGGGCTAGGACTTTTCAGCTTGGAAAAGAGGAGACTAAGGGGGAATATGATTGAGGTCTATAAAATCATGAGTGGTATGGAGAAAGTGAATAAGGAAAAGTTATTTACTTTATCCTATAATATAAGAACTAGGGGTAACCAAATGGAACCAAAGAGAACTGGATAGATTCATGTGGGTTAAGTCCATGAATGGCTATTAGCCAGGATGGGTAAGGAATGGTGTCCCTAGCCTGTCTGTCAGAAGGGGGTGATGGATGGCAGGAGAGAGATCACTTGATCATTACCTGTTAGGTTCATTCTCTCTGGGGCACCTGGCATTGGCCACTGTCGGTAGACAGGATACTGGTCTGAATGGACCTTTGGTCTGACCCAGTACGGCCGTTCTTATGTCATAGCGATTGGCTGAACAAAGAGCAGGACTGAGTGGACTTATAGGCCCTAAGGTTTTACATTGTTTTGTTTTTGAGTGCAGTTATATATAAAAAAGTTACACTTTCATGATAAAGAGATTGCACTACACTACTTGTATGAAATGAATTGAAAAATACTATTGTGTTTATCATTTTTACAGTGGAAATATTTGTAATAAAAAGCCTGAGCACTGCACACTTTGTTTTCTCTTACCTGTTAGGTTCACTTAATCCAGAGCACCAGGCATTGGCCAATGTTGGCAGACAGGATACTGGGCTGGATGGACCTTTGGTCTGATCTGCTACGGCCGTTCTTCTGTTCTTATTTCCACAGGACACACTTTAGGAACCGCATTCCTGTGTGTTGCTGGTACTGCCTGCTGCCTCCAAATATTGGACAATGGCAGCTCCCGCTCCTCTCTCCCATCTGCCAAACTGGGTGGAAGATGTGGAGCAAGTCCATGATGCTGTGGCTCTTCTACTGCTGCGACAAATGTTCATGTGGTGCATTGCTGTGTACTGAATGGAATACGTCATGCACTCAGGAACTCACTAGTGCAGCTGGTAGCTGAATGCTTTCAGGTCCAGCCTTCCGCAATAGCCACAGCTCCTCTCTGGGAACACATACCGTCTCCTTTTTCGCCTTCTGCTCCCCTCCTTCACCTCCAGCTGCTACCTAGCTGCTGTTGAGGCACTGGATCGAACCCTGCTCCCCGTGACAGGGAGGAGCCTGTTAGATGCCGAGTGCAGCATCTTTGGCCAGCACCTGAAAACCCTTGCAGGAACCCCCAGAGCATGCGGGAGGGGAACAATGAGCCCAAGCCAGTCCCTGTGCAACTCAGCTTGTGACTGGCCTCCAAACACCATGCAGCTAACATTCCTGCTTGTCCCACCCCCCACAATATTCCACAGCCATCCCCCCGGGCAGGGCGAGGGAAGGGCAAGGAGCTGGGTCCACAGACATTGATGTTTGCACATTTTGCAGGGTATTTGACTCATTTTTTGTTTATTTCCAGTTCTTATTGAACTGTGAGTTCTGTCCCCCATGATTCCCTTTAAATAAAAGTTATGGGTCATTTAAATCGTGAGAGCGATTAACGGGATGTTCCCCACATGGTTTGACTGGGTTGGCAGGATTTACAACTCATAGCAGTGATTTCTGTAACTGTCCGGTGCCATACAAAATACAATGAATTCTCCCTCTCTCCAACATCTGTTTTTCCTTCCCCCACCTCCCACCCCACCTCAGCCATTCCCAATATTAAAAAAATCCAACAACAAAACAATGGTTCTTGACAATGAGCTAAGCTTGGAAATAACTATTGTGGTCCACAGCACCAGAATACAGAGCAAAAGTGGCATGCCCATGTACGTCTTTGTGCTTTACGAACCAGCGCAAGTGACACAGAAACACAACTAAAACATTAACACTGCAGAATGCAGACATCGGACTCGGAGCTGTGATTTAACAACCTCTCATTAGGGCACTGGAACAGGGGGGCCACTTTTGAAAGTGGACGGGCCTGGTACCTCCACTTTCAGCCCTGGGCCTGGCCCCCTACCCCCCACTTTCCCCCAAGGCCCAACCCCCAGCCAGGCCGGAAGCTGGAGCCTGGTCCAGGGAGGCCAGGCAGCTGTGGGCAGCCATGGACCCTCCTCCTGCCCAGGATGGGAGACCAAGAGCAGCCTCCTGTCCATGTCCCTGTCCCCCGAGCCCCAGCCCAGGGCAGGTGGAAAGTCTGCAGCTCCCCACAGCTGCCTGGGCAGCTCTTACCATGTGACTGTGGCTCTTCAGCCCCAAGGCCCCACCCTCAGGTCAGACCAGAAACCAGAGCTGGGTCGGGGTAAGAGCCATGAAGAATCGGTCACCCCTGCCTCTCTTTCTCTATCCTCAACAAACATTGGCAACCTTGGAAGCGCTGTGGGCACTGGTGGCAGAAAAGAGTGGGCAGAAGGAATGTGTGAAGCCTCCCAAACCTGACTGACCTGTTCTCAGGTACGTCACCAATGATTGGTGCTCACCAAAAAGCACCCTTAAGAGAGCACATGTCACAAATCCATTGCCACACCCCTCTCTGGGGAAGGGTAGATACTTTCTGCATAGAGCCCTAAGAACTGGGAAAGGGTGGGAGTGAGTAAATTAACTGGGATACACCCTGAGCCCACGGAAGGTCAAGGTGGGGTGCTCTAGACTCTTTGGGAGCACCAGGGACATACCATTGCAATCCCAGCCACATTCAACACATCTGTTCCATGGGAGCCCACTGGATCTTCATTCACCCTCTCGGTCAGCAGGCTTTGGTGACTCAAATATTCCATCCAGTCTCTGGTACTGCACCAGGAACGTTTGTCCCATGAGCAGAAGCATAATCACGTGGAGCAAGTTCCTGACAGCGTCTTCCGCCTATCAATATATAGGCTTGTTTGTCAACCTGATACACAATTTTGGGTTAGACTTTTTAATACTCTTGTACCTTATACTAATATGTGTGAAGAACAATCAACAAAGACACTGTGTGTTGCATTTCCCAGATGGGGCTTTTAGTAAAATGGGAAGAGATAAGGGCTAGAGCGGTTAAAGTGTTCGAGGACATTGGGGGAGTGCAAGGGTGTGTCTACACTGGAAACTGGAAAGCGCAGTCGTGGGAACACTTCCCCAGCAGCACTTTGAAGTGCGAGGGTGGTCGTGCGGAAGCTGGTAATCCACTTCCACGAGGGGATGAGCTCCGAGTGCTGGGAGCCTGTCTCAGAGCCTGTCTACACTGGCACTTTAAAGCACTCAGCCTTGCTGCACTCAGGGGGGGATTTTTCATGACATTAGGGTAAGAAACTTTGTAATCTGTTTCTTAAGTATATTGAGTTTAGCTTGCGTGCCTTGTTTGATTTGCTCAGAAATCTGCTTTGTTCTGTCTGTTCTCTCTGATATTCACCTAAAATTTACCTTTTGCAGTTGATAAACTTAGTACTTATTTATAATTAAACCCAGTTTATGCAATTTCTAACCGGGGAGCTCAAGAAGTTGTGCATATCTCCCTCCACATTGAGGCTAGGGGGCAAATTTCATAAACCCTTTGGGTCTGTACCCCTTAAAGGGAGTGGCCACCAGAGTGCTGGGGCAAGCCCCCAGGGCTGAATCTTCCCACAGCGGATCTCTGTCTCTCTGTGCAGATGGGCGTGGCCCTGCCTGTGTGCTTGGCTGGAAGAGGCTTAATTGCCTAGCTGAACAAGACAGGTGAGATGGCGACCGAACTGGCATAACAGGCAGGCTGAGTGATATATCAGCACATCCCAAAGGGACCAGACCCATCACGGGTGGAACACAGCTAGAGGGGAGTGTTCTGGATGGTGAAAAGAGAGGGAGGCAGAGGAGGTCTCTCGGTGGGTGACAACCTACCAAGTCATGTGTTTTCCTTTCTTCTGAGAAGCGAAATCATTTTTTTACACCCGTTTTCACCACCCCAGACCAGCTCTTTTCTGCCAACAAAGATGACGTGCTCTCCGAGATTGCAGGGAAGAGGTGCTGGAGCAAACAGATCATTTAAATTCCAACGAGTTGCCAGGCTCAGATGGTCGAGCCAAGAGCAGTGAAGGAGCTCAAGAATGAAGTAGCTGAGCTGCTATCAAAAATATACCACCTCTTATTACAAAGAGCCACCATTTCAGAGGACGGGAGGGTAGCAAGTGTTCCTGTGTTTTAAAATGTGATCTGCGGAATTATAAATCAGTAAGACCAAATTGGTTGAGATGACAATTAAAAACAGAGTAACAAACCACCTGGAAGATCATCATCCAACATGGTCTAACCAGCATAGTTTCTACCAAGTAAAATGCATCACACTATTCTCTTAGATTTCTTTGAATGGGTCAGTAAATTAGCAGATAAAGGAGAACTGGTTGACAGAAACTGCCCAGACTCTCTTCTTCTAGTGTCCACTCCACAGAATTTAGTCATGTCCCTCCCTTCCACCAACACCTGCAGCATGTAATACAACAATTCTATTATCTGTGACCCTATTTAGAACATAAGAATGGCCATACTGGGTCAGACCAAAGGTGCATCTAGCCCAATATCCTGTCTGCTGACAGTGGCCAATGCCAGGTGCCCCAGAGGGAATGAATAGAGCAGGTGATCATCAAGTGATCCTTTTTATTGTCTTCACTCCTGTTCAAAGCCCTGAGAGGAAATCTCCCTTCCTTGGGATCTCCTTCTGTCTGAGCACAGCTAGCCTAGCCTAGCCCTGCCTAGCCTCTTTCCCCTCCCCTCTAACACTTCCTTCTTGCCTTTTTTCAAACTAATCAGCTGACGCTTCCTTTCCTCACCCAGCTTCCGCATCAGATTAGCTAACTCCCCCTACTTCCTCAACCAACCATTTCTGGGGAAACCAAATGAGGCTACAATGATCAGCGTCGTAGACTGCAGCACTTTGTCCCAGTGTCTCATAACACAAGAACAAGAGGACATTCAATGAAATTTGGTCAAGTTATGAGCCTCTGAAAACCTCATTTGCACATGCTCTGTAGAGACTTGTCAGAGTTTGGCACCTAAATTCTCTGAAGATTCCATGTGCATTGAGCATGCTCCAGCCCTGGGATGCAGGGGCTGAGCAGGGCTTTTCCCGCAATTGCTTCTCCCCGCTGCTGGGCACAGAAACGGAGAGCTGACACTGTCTCTTCTGCGCTCACACTCCCCCATACCCCCTGATGGTGCCAAGGCCATGTGGAGGAAAAAGCAGCAGCACTCTGACTGGAGTGCCGAGGAAGGAGGAGCCAGGCCTGTGGGAATGGTGAGTAGGGAGACTGGGACAAGAGTACCGGGGTGCATGGGGAGACTGGGACAAAGAGCTATGTGGGGGAATGGGGCAGGGGGAGAAGACGGTGTCAAGGACGGATTTGTGGAGGCAGGGACAAAATGGGCCAGGCTTCTGGGGAATAAGGGCAGAAGGGCTGTAACTGCTAGCATACAGTCCATCAGAACCTGGAATAGAACCCACAATTCCTGAGTCTCATCCTTCCTGTGCTGTCAGCAAACACCTGTGAAAACCACAGGCAAAATGTGTGCCCCATTCCCCTCTAGTGCTGGTCCACACAGCAGGCGACAACCTACTACTGCTAAAAGTTATTCCATCAGCTCAAGCACCAGAGATCTGGGTGGTGGATCTCATGGTACTAACCTGATGACAGGTTCGCCCACACTCATCCTGTGTCAGACAAGGCTCGCCAGTTTGCAGCATTTAAATACACCCCTCCCTGACTATGGCCCTGGGCAGTCCAAATTACTGACAGGCTTGCATTCCACCCTTGTCTTAGGTGGAGCTGTTTAACAGTCTCCAGCAGCTCTCTTAAATGAGGGGTGGATGTGGATGTCACAACAGTTACTAAGACATTTAACCCAACTCACTTAACAATACAATACAATGCTGCACAAGTGACCTGTGTGCCGTGCTGAATAGAAGGGCATCCCCCTCCCCCAGTTCTCTGCCAATCTGACCCAATGGAAAATTCCTTCCTGGTGATCAGACCCTGCGAATGTGGGCAAGACTCACCAGGAAGACAGCTGAGAAAGATTTCTCTGTAGGGAGTCAGAGCCCTCTTCTTCTGGTGTCCCAGTTCCACACCTTGGTCCTAAGTAACTCAGGTCCGTTGCGTTTCAGAGAGTGCTGCAAGGCCTCTAGGTTTGCATTGGCTTGGGGAGGGGGCTGCTGTCTGTGGGACAGAAGAGTTTCGATGGAGGAGGGAGTTGTGTGGCGTCCCATGGGCTCTCTCTTGATTCATTGTGTCTATAGTTGTGTCAAGGACTCCTGGAGCAAAGGATTGGGAGCTGCCTCTGCTGTATAGACTGCTGGAAATAAAATGGATCCAGGATGCAAAGAAGTAAATTGTTGCCTAGGCATGTAAAAGAGCGAACAGGTAGAAGGGTGAAATTTACTGTTACTGCGTGCGTTGTGAACCAGTGTGTGGTACTCAGGCGTTACGCCCGACTGACTCCACTACAGCAGCACAGCTGTGGCACCGTCCTTACGCCACTGTAACCCTGCGTTCGACAGTGGTGGAAGGGTTCTTGCCATCACTGTAGGAGGTCCACCTCCCCCAAGCAACGGCAGCTAGGGCGACAGAAGCATTCGCCCTTCGACCCAGCTGTGTCTACACTGGGTGTTAGGATGACAGAGCTCCAGGGATCGGGGTGTGGGTTCTTCACACCCTTTGGCCCTGTAGCTGCACTAACTTAAGTTTTAAGTGTAGTCCAGGCCAGACAATCCTGTTCACCTGGGCCCCTGTGGCATAAGATGGTTTTAATCTCCCCTCCCCCTTTCACCCATTAGAGAGGGAATGGAAGTGGCCAGCCATGGTGGAACTGGAGGATAAGCAACTGGTTCTTTGTGTCTGTATTGTGGGTGGATTTTCTAAAGCATCTAAGAGATTTAAGAGCACACGTCCCACTGCATGTCTGCAGAGCGCTCACAGTTTCCAGTCAGAAGATCAGGTCTTTGTCATTCTAGGGGGTGCAATCATTTTGGTGGAAGGCATCTGGGGAAAACCTGGTGCCATAGACACCCACTTCCTCTCTACCTGGGGGGTGCTTGATCTCCCCCCCTACCCCCTCACTCCACCCCTTCCCCAAAGCCCCTCTGCTCTTCCTGCCCCTGCCCTGCCCCCCACTCCACCCCTTCCCCCAAGACCACCCCCATCTCATTCCACCCCCTCCTCTGAGTGCACTCCATTCCCACTCCAGCCTCTCCCTCCCAGCGCCTCCTGCACACCACACAACAGCTGATGGTGGGTGGCACTGGGAGGGAGGTGGAGGAGTTTATTAGCAGGGCTGGGACGGGTGGGAGGCACTGAGGGGGGAGCTTGGCCGCTGGGGGGGGTGTGCTAAGAATGTGCTAATTTTTTTCCCATGGGTGCTCACAGGGGCTGCACCTATGCCTGGTGCACTGGGGATGTTAAAAAGGCTGAATGGAAGGAAAAGGGCATTGATCTACCCACAATCTCTGTTTCTTAACCTGGGAGTTTTCTAGGGATGGGGCCTGGTGTCTTCCAGCCAAACCTGAGGATTGTCACTGGGGCAGTTTCTTGCGCAGCTCAATTGCATTTTTTGTCTCTCTTTTTAATAGGGCTGTTGGCTGGTTAAAGCCAGTTTCCCTTCTCAGGGAGTTTGCATTCACAGGGATTGGACTCGTATTTCCAGCTTGTGGGTTACCACACCCATCTCTGCTCTTCAAGGGCTGGTTTCTGCCCCAGGGAAATATCTTCTGTAAGTTTTGAGCAAAAATAGTGCAGCTGGTTTGGACTGTGAGGGCAAAAATATGATTTAAAAATAGCTCTTGGCCTCAGCAGGGCAGAGAAGGGCAGAGAGCCCAAATGTGGCCAAGAGAGGTTGCAGGGAAGGGATCCTCTCCACCCTAGAGGGCCGGGGAAGAGTTCCCCCACTGCAGAAGCAGTGTAAGGCTGATTTGATCAGCCCGGCATTGCAGCTCTTGCAAGCCCCAATGTAGGGGGCAGGAAGAGGCATGCAGGAATGGGAGGGGACATTGCACATGGCAGGACCGATTCCGGAGGATGGCCCGGCCCATATGTAGTCTGAGTAAAGTGGCTGTAAATTTGAACAACCCACTGGTCAGCTCTGGTGTATGCCAGAGGCATGAAGTTTTTAAGGTCAGGCTTGACGAAACCCTGGCTGGGATGACTTAGTTGGGGTTGGTCCTGCTTTGAGCAGGGGGTTGGACTAGATACCTCCTGAGGCCCCTTCCAACCCTGAGATTCTCTGATTCTATGAGCTCACAGCTATGGTGAAGGTTCACACTCGGCCAGGTCAGTCTGCACTTCAGGAGCCCTCTTGGTTTCCTTGCTAACAGTGAGCTCTCACACACCAGTGTTTGCACGTAACCCCTTCAACCAGCTCCAGTTGGCTAGAAGATGCCAATCCTACCCTGGTGGACAAGGACCTGGCTTCAGTTCTTCACGCCTTTTTCACCTAGGAGCTGGAGGACAGCAATGCAATCTACCTGGGCATTAAACCTTTAGTGCTTAGGAAACTCCAAGGAGTACACAACACTGCAGTGCAGCTCCTCAGCAACACAGGCTCTGTGAGCCGATTGCACCTCTCCTCCATTCTCTGCACTGGCCCCCTACAGAATGTCAGTCAAGGTCTTGGCTCTTATCTTCAAAGTGCTCTGGGGCCTGGGGCCAGGAGACCTAAAAGACCATCTTAAGTTCTGGGACAAAGACCCAGAAATAAAAAGGTACAGCGCCAAAAGTGAAATCCCTGCAAGCTGCATGGAAACTTTTTCAAGACACCGTAATAGAGCTTCAACTTAAATGTATCCCCCAAATTAAAAAACATAGTAAGAGAACCAGAAAAGAGCCCCTGTGACTAAACAACAACGTAAGAGAAGCAGTGAGAGGCAAAAAGGCAGACTTTAAATAGTGGAAATTGAAACCTAGTGAGGAAGACAGAAAGGAGCATAAACTCTGGCAAATGAAGAGTAAAAAAACATAATTAGGAAGGCCAAAAAAGAATTTCAAGAACAGCTAGCCAAAGACTCAAAAAGGAAATAGCAAAAAATTTTAAAGTACATCAAAAGCAGGAAGCCTGTTAAACCACCAGTGGGATCACTGGATGATCGAGGTGCTAAAGGAGCACTCAAGAATGATAAGGCCATTGCAGAGAAACATGGGTCACATGACTTACGAGTGGCGCCTGAGGGAACTGAGGTTATTTCGATTGCAGAAGAGAAGACTGAGGGGAGATTTGATAGCTGCTTTCAACTACCTGAAAGGGGGTTCCAAAGAGGATGGATCTAGACTGTTCTCAGTGGTAGCAGATGACAGAACAAGGAGTAATGGTCTCAAGTTGCAGTGGGGGAGGTCTAGGTATGATATTAGGAAAAACTTTTTCCCTAGAAGGGTGGTCAAGCATTGGAATGGGTTCCCTAGGTGGGTGATGGAATCTCCTTCCTTAGAGGTTTTTAAGGTCAGGCTTGACAAAGCCCTGGCTGGGATGATTTAGTTGGGCTTGGTCTGCTTTGAATAGGGGGGTTGGACTAGATACCTCCTGAGGTCCCTTCCAACCCTAATATTCTATGATTTCAGTGAATATCTTTAAGCTTACAGCAGTCAGGTGGCTGGTCCCCTCTTTCTATCTTGCCATGCCAGCCTGGGAGTGCTACAACCGGGCTGCCCACCCTGTCTGCAGACTTTGTCGTTGTTGCCCCAACAGAGATTTCACCTCAGCCTGCAAGTCAGCCATCACCCCATTCTGGAAGACCGCCAGATGCTGCTTTAGTTCCGTGTGTAAAGCCTCTCGCTATTGTTTCAGATTTTGTTTTAATGCTTTTAGATCTTGTTTCAATTCCTTGTGGTCATCTTTGAATTCTGCAAGCACCTCCGTTATCTGTTCTGCCTTTGTGAGCTAGTGTTCCCATTTAACCAGGTCTCTATTTGGAAACTGGATCCCACTGCTAACACCAATGTTCCCCATTTTGACCCGAGTGGCTAGTCAAAGTTAGAGGCCCTGTGGGATATTCCAGTTGGGAATAGAACTTGACAATGGACTCTGATATTTCCTTTGATGCAATCTTGTTTATTTTCAAGGAACTTATAAAAAGTCTTGCTTCTCTGAACACAGGAGGCAGCTTCCTTGCTCACAGCACCAGACTTAGTCAGCCAGCTTGTGTCTGGCTTTCCCTCTCCTTCCCTGTGTTGCTTGAACAGCCATTCTGGATCAGACTAAGGGTCCATCTAACCCAGAATCCTGTCTTCTGACAGTGGACTGTGTCAGATGTTTCAGAGGGAATGAACAGAACAGGGCAATTATTGAGTCATCCAATCCCTGTTGTCCAGTCCCAGCTTCTGGTAGCCTGAGGTTTAGGGACACGCAGAGCATGGGAATGTGTTCCTGACCATCTTGGCTAATAGGTTCCTCGGTGGCTATCTTCCAGAAACTTAGCTAATTCATTTTTTAACCCAGTTATATTTTTGGCCTTCATAGCATCCCCTGGCAATGAGTTCCACAGGTTGACTGTGCTCTGTGTGAAGAAATACTTCCTTGTGTTTGTTCTGCCTGTTAATTTCTTCGGGTGACCCCTGGTTATAGCTTGTGCTCTGCCATTCTCTGGCACATACACACCATTCCAGGGTCCAGCCCCTCACGTGAAACACCACCACCATGTCATTTAGCTTCTCCAGGCTTGTGGAGACTACTGCTCTTGTTTCCATCACCTGATTAGAATGGCTTCTCAGCATTAATTCTGCACAGGAGGTGGCAACTGTCAAAGTTCACAGCCATGGCACCTAGATTTGCCCTCAATGGTCCAGCAAGGGCATCCAGCCATGGGATTCCAGCTGCATTTCTCTGCTGGAGACCTGCATCTCAGTCCTGTCTGACTGGGTTATTTCTGGGCCGTACAGCTCCTGGGGTGACCAGACAGTGTGAAAAATTGGAAAGGGGTAGGGGGGTAATAGGAGCCTATATAAGAAAAAGACCCCAAAATCGGGACTGTCCCTATGAAATCACCACATCTGGTGACCCTAACAGCTCCCTGCCTACACTGTGTTATTCCCAGGCTGCGGAAGCATAACCATAATCAGAGACAGATAGCAGAGCGTAAAGGGACAGGGCGGGGGCTAGTCCGTCTGCGGGACAGTGGGGCACCGCACCGCCTCGCTCCTCACCCGCAGCCAGGTTGGGGAACACCCAGCTTGTAGTCAGACGCTCAGATCAGACTCAGTTCAATAAGCTCCTGCCCTGAGGCGGGGCGGGGCAGCGAACACGCACACAGTCAAGGCTCAGGCTCTCTGGCAGGGGCTGAGCAAAACCAGACTGGTAGCAGGGGTGTTTGGTAGAGGGGGAGGGGGCCACCCACAAGTGAGGTTGGCAGGGGGGATGCAGGCCCCCCCACTCCACTGCATCCCAGCCTGGGGCCTGAGCAGCAGCAGGAGACTCGCTGCTGTCAGTGGGGATCCTGCCCGCAACACACTGACAGGCTCTGACTCTGCCCCCAGGCTGCTTCCAGACTCCCCCGAGCTTACCCAGCGCCCACTACCCCAAGCCAGCTACCCGGAGTGAGGGCCGTGTCCTCACAGGGCTCTAGGATCACGGGCTCCTCAGGGTCGCTGTCGAGGGGCAGATCCGGCAGTTCCTCTGGATACCTGGCAGGATGTAAGCTCGGCCCGTCCTCCGGGTAGCTGGCTTGGGGTAGGCTTGGTGGCTCCTTGGGGTATTGGGCGCTGGGTAAGCTCGGCCAGTCCTCCTCCGAGTAGCGGGCGCAGGGTAGGCGGGGTCATGGAGGCATCCGGTCAGGAGCTCCACCAGCAGCGTTAAGATAACTCCCTGATCCTCCCCTTGCTCAGTAGGAGGCAGAATGGCCTTCTAGCCTCTGCGTTAGTGGGTGAATTAGCTCTTTACTCCTCCCCAGCCCATTCTAATTCACTAATTAGGCATAGTTAGGTCCAACTGGGGTGAGGGGTAGGTGGGAATTAATTGTTTTTTTTAATGATTAGACTCATTAGAGGCTGGCTCAGCTGTTGGTTCCCAGTGCTGTCACAGGACCCCAAAGGTATTAAAACAAATTCAATAAAACTTCATTCAGGATGTTGTCAGTCTGTCCCAGCAGCCATGTTCCTTGTATATGTGGGTTAATCCATTAGCCAGAGGTGATTTCAAAGCTATTGTTCCTCTGATGGTTTCTAATGTCACATTAAAGACCAATGAGTGGGGGGGATCCCCGGAGCTGTAAATAACACCTTTCCTGCCAATTCAAAACTGGTCAAAGGGATTACTTCTTCATACGATGCACAATTGCACTGCGGAACTCCTGGCCACATGATGTCACTGAAGCTAAGAATGTTGCAACAGTCAAAGAGGGATTTGATGTTTCTGTGGATGATAGGACTATCCAAAGTTATCATAAATAACGCTCCAGAGTATGAGGAGTTAAAACCTCAGACTTCAGGGCTCAAGCCAATCTCTTAGTATAATTCATTTTTATGTATTGCCTTTGTGGGGGTAAATTATCCCACATCTGTTATTACAGGGGTTTTGTTTGTTTTGAACCTTCTATAAAGCACCGGGCTCTTGCCACTGTCAGAGACAGGTTCATGAATCTGAGTCCATCTGGCAACCCCAGCGTTCCCATGTTCCAGCTTGCATGAGGCCCTGCCCCTCCCCCAGCTACACACTGTAATTACTAAGGGAATGTGGTAACGTTGGGCGTATGACGAAAGGGAAGTAACATGTGCCTCAAGTTGAGAAACAGTTCGCCCTGAGCTTGAGTAGCACAGTAATGAGTGCGTGCAGACGCAAACAGCTGGGTAAATGGGAAGAGGCTGAATGACACTTGTATGTTGCTTAATTTTACTGTGTAGCCACCCACACTCTACAAGTTAGAAATTCCACAGACCGGGATAGTGGAAATGGATGAAGTGGCGTGTACAGTGTTGGCAGCATGGCACTTCTGTGATCAGACAGCTGCTCGTGGCCCAGGGTGGCTCGGTCTGAAACCAGGGGATGGGGAGGGCTCAACAGGTCCCAGACAAAGAGGGCAACACAAGAGGGGAGGCGGATGCTCAAAGACAGGGCAGCAGGCTCCTTTCTCTGGCGCGGGTGAGTCAGATGCCTGGATATGGTGTGACGGTGGATCCCGGCGTCCCAGCAGGTGTTGAGAGTGGCAGCCATGATGGTAAAGCTCACTTCTTCCAGCCCACATGCCCTGCAGCCTGGCATGGTGATCCCCCCACATCTCTGCTTAAGGACCCCACGAAGAGATGATAGCACAATAGCCCTTTGCCTCATTACACTGTCAACCACTTAGGCCTAATTCACACCAATTTTGGTCCATTAATTTCCAGTTCCCCTCTCCTCTTGTTCACCAGTCATAACCTTAATGCAGTCCATGGGTGGTACCAGGAGATCTTTCTGTGAGGACTAATTCCGTCTGTCTCTTGTCTGTACCCCTTTGTTCACAGGTTATTGTGACATTTTAGAAACCATCACACTTGGGGCAGGCCTGATAGACCCCCGTGCTGCAGCAGACGCTCCACTAGGCCTGGACTGGGAAAGTCTGGCTCTTGTAAGTAAGTCAGTTGAAGACAAATAGACAGTTCACATGCACGGGATCCATCAAAGCGACTAAGGAGTCCACCATGGGGGTCTACCAGGAGCTCCAGGTTGGCCTGTGTGACTAGCCTGTCCCCAGCATTAGTTACCACGCCAACCATTTTTGTGTTATTGTAAAGTAGAACAATGAGTTTATATCTTCTTCCAAATGATTGATAGACATTTTGAATAGCATTAGGCCATGAACGGATCCCTGCGGGACCCACTAGAAACAGCCCATCGACTGACAATTCCCCATTGACTATTATTTTTTTACAATCCATCTACTAACTCATTTGAACCCATTGGAATGCTTTACAGGAGTCCAGGTCTGTTATATCAACCCCAGACACCAACCTTCCAAAGTGCCGGGGGGTGTTTAGCCCCCAGTTCTGCCCCAGACCCTGCCACCACTCCACCCTCCCACCTTCCCCAAGGCCTCACTCTGCTCTGCCTCTTCCCATCCCCACCCCAACTCTGACCCTTCCCGTCCAGTTCTGCCCCCTCCCCAGAGCGTGCCGTGTCCTCCCTCCTCCCTTCCAGCCTCCTGCCTGCACCTCACAAAACAACTGATTGCAGTTGGTGGAAGGAACTGGGAGGGATGGAAGGGGAGCTGATGGAGGGCTGCCGGGGATGCTCAGCACCCACCATTACCCCCCGCCCCCCCATGAATGCGCCTGCAATCTTGGAGGACCCACGGGGTTGGCACCTATGAGATCAACACAGTCACCTTTCTCAATCAAACGTGTCATCTTATTTTAAAAAATATCAAGCTTGCTTGAAAAGACCCATTTCCCATAAACCATGTTGATTGGCATTAATTATGGTACCATCTTTTCCTATACTGATTGCATCCCAGATCAACCTTCTCATAATTTTATCAAGGACCAATGTCAGGCTAACTGATCTAAAACAAGACAAACCAACAGACCACCACTGGCCATCATCTACAGTCCTCAGTTAAAACCAACGCATCATCAGTGATCTACAACCCATCCTGGACAACGATCCCTCACTTTCACAGACCTTGGGAGGCAGGTCAGTCCTTGCCCACATACAACCTGCCAACCTGAAGCAGATTCTCACCAGCAACCACACACTGCACCATAGCAACTCTAACTCAGGAACCAATCCATGCAACAAACCTCAATCCCAACTCTGCCCACATATCTACACCAGTGACACCATCACAGGACCTAACCAGATCAGCCACACCATCACTGGTTCATTCACCTGCACATCTACCAATGTAATATATGTCATCATGTGCCAGCAATGCCCCTCTGCTATGTACATCGGCCAAACTGGACAATCCCTACATAAAAGGATAAATGGACACAAATCAGATATCAGGAAAGGCAATATACAAAAGCCTGTAGGAGAACACTTCAAACCTGCCTGGACATACAAGAGCAGATTTAAAGATGGCCATACTGCAGCAAAAAAACTTCAAGACCAGACTTCAAAGAGAAACTGCTGAGCTCCAGTTCATCTGCAAATTCGACACCATCAGGTCTGGACTTAACATAGACTGTGAATGGCTCCCCAATTACAAAAGCAGTTTCTCCTCTCTGGGAGTTTACACCTCCAGATCACCTGCTGGAAGTGGGCCGGGCCCCCCCCCGATTGAATTTACCTTGCTTTCTTGCCTGCATATTTATACCTGCCCCTGGAGATTTCCACAACATTCATCTGATGAAGTGGGTCTTAGCCCACGAAAGCTCATGATCCCTAAGATCTGTTAGTCTATAAGGTGCTACAAGACTCTGTGTCGCTGATCTAAAACAGCAACACTCCGACGGGGAAACCACAGAACCCAAACCACCAAAAAAGAAAATCAACCTTCTGCTGGTGACATCTCACTCAGGTGATGAAAAAGCACTGCTTTGGCTCATTATTGAACAGAACGCATTATCAGCACGTCCTCTGGAATGGTGGTTGAAGCATGAAGGGACAGATGAATCTTTAGTGCATCTGGCACATAAATATCTTGCGACACCGGCTACAGTGCCATACAAACACCTGTTCTCATTTTCAAGTGACATTGTAAACAAGAAGCAGGCAGCATTATTTCCTGTAAATGTAAACAAAGTTGTTTATTTGAGCGATTGGTGATCAAGAAGTAGGACTGATTGCACTTGTAGGCTCTAAAATTTTACATTGTTTTATTTTTGAATGTTTTTCTTTTTACTTAATTCTACATTTGTATCTTTCAACAATAATAAAGAGATTGCACTACAATACTTGTATGAGGTGAACTGAGAAATACTATTACTTTTGTTGTTTTACCCTGCAAATACTTATAATCAAAAGTAAATATAGTGAGAACTGTACATTGTATTCTGTGTTGTAATTGAAATCAATTTATTTGAATATGTAGAAAACATCCTGTCACGGGGCACACACTCACCCCTGCGGCGCCTCCCGCTGGTCGATCGGGGAATCAACTCCTCCAGCATCCGGAGCGCCCTCCGCAGGTTGATGCCCCCACTCCTGTTTTGGCCCCGTGTCCCTCCCGGACCCCGGTGCCTCTAACTGTGGGTGCTGCACCCCTGCAGTACTCCCTTAGGTCTGAGGGTCTCCCCTCCCCGGGGAACCCTCCACCCCCTATGCCCACCTCGCCTCAGAATGCGCCACTGCCAGGCACCACTTGCCCCCGCTCACTGGGGCAGACTGCAGTATCACTCATCACAGGCAAGGAGGGTTGGCCTGCTGCTGCTATCTCTAGCCCTGGGCTGCCCCCTGCAACCCTGGTACTCCTGGGTCGGGCCTTCTGTCCGGCCCGGTGGCCTGGGGCTCTCCGGCTAGAGCCTCCCCCGCTCCCTCTGCCCTAGCCTTGCCCTAATCCAGGTACCTGGTTTAAGCTCCTGCAGCTAGGCCTGTCTTCCTTTGAGGACAAACAAGACTGTCTCTTTAGGCCCCTGCCTCTCAGCCTTTATACTCTGGACTGAGTGTTTGGGGCGTGGCCACCCATCTGGGCCTACTCCCCAATCAGGCCTGGAAGCCTGCTAGCTCCTGGCCTTAACCTCTTCCTGGGCTATTTCCAGCCCCTTCTGGTAGGGGGCGGTTGGTCACCCCGCCACACATCCCAAAATAGATTATAATAAATAAATGATTTTCTATTATTAACAGTGTGATTAATCGTGCAATTAATCACTATTAATTTTTTTTAATTGCACAATCATGATTCAATATTTTAATTGCTTGACAGCCCTAGTTTTACCAACAGAAGGCTTCTTTTGGGACTGCAACATAGTGGGAGTTTGGGGACATCTACTAAAGCATTCTTAAACAAGTTCCAATTATCAGCTGTGCACTGTGTACAAACAAACAGGGACAAAGAGGCCCCATTGTTGCGGGAGCACAATGGGACCCACCCTGCCCAGCACAGCTATGCCTGGAGAATCAGGAATAGCAGCTGGCTGCAGAGCCATTCAAAGACCTTCCTTGAACGGGCCGCTAAAGGCCCCCACAACGCCCTGAGCAGGGGGTGAGGGGCCACAGACGGCGCCCTCCGGGCTGTCCATTCCCACTTGCTCGGCAGTGAGGTCCCAGGACTGAGTCTGGAAGCCGGACGTTGCTCTTTCCCGGAATGGGACGGACCAAAGCCCTTTCGCAAGCCAGGGACCAGTCCCAGGACGAGCAGCCCTGGAGCAGGGAGTGTGCGTCCACCTCCGCCTGACAGGAGCAGATGAGCCACCCACCCACAGCCACAGTGATTTTCAGCTCTCCCCTCGTAACACCAAGCTAGAGCTGGAGAGTCACTTCAGCCAGCACCGGGCGGGGCGGGGCTCACAGAGCAGAACGGATTGCTGTGCTCTGCAGTGCCTGGGACATTGCCCGTGGCAGACGCTGGCATCCCACCCGATGGCCCAGTGCCCCTGGCGGCAGGTATCATAGCCCAGGCCAAGCCTCTCTCAACCCAGGCTGTAGCCCTGCCCATGGCCTAGCCCCAGGCCTCCCCCTGGCTCCCCCTCTCCTTCAAAGCCGGTAGGGGGCTCGGCCGGCCTGCCAGAGGCAGCCCAGGTTGACTTGGGCCAGGGGTCAGCTCAGGGCCGGCCAGGAGTCAGGCTGGTGCTCGGGGCCAGAAGGCGGGCCGGGGCTTTTCCGGCTGCAGTGGGCGGGGTAGAGGTCTGATGGGGGGGGAGGAGGGGCAGAGTGGGGCCTCAAGTGGAAGGGGCTAGCATCCCCGACAGGGATGTTCACACGCTGCCTATGCCAGTGACACTGTCCTGTGCTGGTCTGAGTCCAGGCTCTTGCGTGGCCAGCCAGGAGTGCCAAGGTGCTACAAGTATTTCTTTACAGTCTACCTCATCATTTATATATAATGCTACTCCACCCCCTTTACCTTTTTTCTGTCTTTCCCTCAATACCTATACTTCACTCATGATCAGGACTGGTGCCAGCTCTTTTGCCACCCTTGGTGGTGAAGAAAAAAAAATTCCTTGCCGCTGAATTGCTGCTGGCGGTGAAATCAGCAAGGAGCAGTCGCTGCCGAATGGCAGAAGAGGCATTGAGCTGCCTCCGAATTGATGCCAAGGCCGACAATATGCTGCCCCCTAGGAGACCGACTAGGTCACCTAATCCCTAGTGCCAGCCCTGGTCATGACTATTTCACCATGTTTCTGTGATCCCTATAATATACGGTTTCACTTCCTGCACCAATAGCTCTAGTTCCTCCATTTTGTTACCTAGGCTCCTCGCATTGGTGGACAAACAGCTTAATTTTAGCCTCACACACATTCTTTACCCGATTAGGCATGGACATTCTACCGCCAGTATCACCTATTAGCCTGGTATCTACATTATCCTTCCTCCTTATGCCCATTCTCTACCCACGGCTGGATCCTCTCTTTCTTCATTTTCTTCCCTCTCAGTGTTAAAATCCGGTGTGGAGATTACCTGGACATCCCCCAACCATCTCCCCCAGATTCCTAGTTTAAAGCTCTCTTCATCGGTTGTGCCAGCCTCCATCCTAGAAGTCTATTTCCTTCCCTACTCAGATGAAGTCCATCCCGAGAGAACAGTCCTCTGTCCATAAATGCCTCCCAGTGGCCATACATCCCAGAGCCCTCCTTATAGCACCACTGCCTGAGCCATCTGTTGGTCATCATCATCTTGTCACACCTTTGTCCCCCTTCTCTAGGAACAGATAGAATCCCACTGAAGATCATCTGGGCCTCGATTTCCCCCGCCTGGCATAGTCTCCCTTGATACATTCCAGCGAGAATCTAGCCTATCATTCCCACATGGAGGACGATCAGTGGATTCTGTCCTGCTCCTGTTAGGATCCTCTTCAGCCTCAGGTCCACATCCCATATCTTAGCACCCGGCAGACAGCACACCCTTCTGTCCTCTGGATCAGCTCTGGTTACAGGCCTGTCCATTCTCTCAGTAAGGAGTCCCCAATCACGTAGACCTGCCTTTTCCTGGTGATGGTACGATTCTCCGGTCTATGCCCCGTTCCCTCTGGCTGCAAGTCCTCTGGTTTCCTGTTCTCCCTTGCAATCCTCTTCAACAGATGCCATATTCTCTTGGAGCTCATATTTGATGTTGTCATCTCCATTGACTCTGCCCCTTTTCCTATAGGACTAACCGCTCTTCTCTTCTTCTCTGCCCTCCCCCTTCAGTGACCACCTGCTGTATCCCCTCTTCATTCTCCAACTCATAAACACCTGAGCTCTACTTCTCCTTCACTCGCCCGTCTCTTCCTCTGCCTGGTCCTCTTAGTCGCATGCTTCCACTGTCCATTCTCTTCACCCAGCAGTCTCCCCTCAGAGTCCTTCACTCCTACTTCCATCTGCAAGTCTGAGCTTTTCCCTTCAGCCTCCTCATGTCTTTGCTCCATCATCTGCTTGAACCTGCTTCTAAACTCAACCAGAGTTTCCATCTCCAGTCCTCGGATCTTTTCCTCCAGCAGCTCTATCAGGCGGCACTTCATGCCAATGAAACTTTTCAGGTGCCCCCTCCAGGATCATGCAGCTTCTATATCCAGTCATCTTCATTGTGTCCTCCGCCGCTTGGGTCACTATCACTGCTGCCTCTGTATCTGTCAGAGCCTTCCCACCTACGTCCTGTTAGTCCAGGAAACACAAACCAAACCAAAACACCACCCCCCACCCACAGCAAAACTGTTTGTAAGAGAGAGAAGAGGCATCTGGTCCGTGGAACTGGAGTGAGAGGCCCCATGTTCCCTGAAGGAATTTTATTGATGGCACTGCTGGGAACCAGGGACTGGATGGGGTATGGGTGGGAGCAATGCAGCCACCTGGACAGAGCAGGGCAGAGGGTTTATTGAAGTGCTGGTTAGCTTGTAAACCGTGTCCAGTTCTACTCTCTGCAACTGAAACAGACAGGAGGGAGCTAGGGACAGGTCATTTCCCCTTTAGCCTCTGTCCGAGTCCTGAGAAATGGCTCCCGGTCTGTCCATCTTTCTTGCGAGTCCAGGGGCCCCAGGGCCAGTCCACACGGATTACACCTGTGGCATTTCCCTGCCATTCGTCATTCTGGGGGGACGCAGGGAAAGCCAAGTCCCCCCACCAGGACAACATCGAATATCTGCCTTTTTCAAAACTGGAGATTTTCATTTTTTTTTAAATCACCATCCTGAAAATTCCCACTTTTTTGAAAGCCCCAGAGCTGAACATTTTCCGTTGTTATTTTCTCTTATGTTTGCCTCCCTGCTCCTGCCCCCCCTTTTCAGTGGCAAAATGGACAAAGGGATGAAACTCCCACACACACACATTTTTGAACTGAACGTTGATAAACTGGCTAGAGAAACACCCGAGACGGATGGTGAGACATTGGAGAAGGGTCAGAGAAGAGAAGAGCCATTAGAAGTCATTGCCGTTGTTTGACCAGTTCCCCCCCCCACACACACACACACCGGGTGAATGAAGAGATGGCCCCGAGTCTACAGGAGATGAGGGCTAAGAGGGGGTAACCTCATTAGAATGGAAATTAGCCCTGCACTTACTATTGGGGCTGCATGTTATTTGATCCTCATCTCCTGCTGTGCAGTGGGAGAGCGGTGGCAACGAAGAGCATTTTCCCACCTCTCTATTGGATGTGGACCTTGCTACAGTCATTCACACTTGTCACCATATTAGGCTGCAGTGGTGCATGCTGCATGTAGGGGTGTTGGTTCAGAAAAACTGTAGCAAAACGGTGTTGGCATATAGCCCATTCAATGTGAGTCTATTATACCCTGCAATGCCCGGGGAGGCGGGCGTAAGAAGACAAAAATGGAACATACAGCTGTGACAGTGACCCCACAGGACTATATGGGGAGATGCTTATAAATGTCTATATAACTGGACTATGTTTTATGCTCCATGTGCCATGTAACATAGCTCTGTAAAGGTTTTGATCTACTGAATCTATTCCTCCTGTTGGTATGCATCATTTTTGAGCTCGAAGTTAGGAGCATTGGCTGAACACTTACTTGATTTCTAAGTAGCCGTAATAAAAACATTTGGTCAGCTTCTTGGGAAAAGAACGTGCAAGTTAAGTGCCCAATCAAGAAGCACTTAAAAGCAGGGCCGGCGACAGGGGGGTACTACGGGTATAGCTGTACCGGGCCCCGGACTTAAGGGGGGCCCCCTTAAGTCTGGGGCCCGGTACACAGCTGTACCCGTAGTGTCCCCCCTTGTCGCCAGGCCTGACTGGAGAAGGGGGCAGCATTTCCCGCCCTCCCACCACAGCTGCGTAGAACGCGCAGCGCTTCCCCGGGCCCCTGCGGGCAGGTCCAGAGAGCAGGCGGGGGCAGCGCCACCAGGGTTAACTCCCCCTCCCCTACCCGGGCAGCCAGCCCCGCCGGTGGGGCCGGGCTGCTGGGAGGGGAGGGCGGGCGGCTCACACCCCCAGCCGGAGCCGGCCGCTGCTGCTGCCAAACTCGCCTGGCTCGGCGCTGGCAGGCGGCCCCCGCCCCCTTCGCGGAATGCCCGGGCCGGCAAGGGGCGGGCAGATGCCGGGCTCCCACCAGCGGGGCACGCGGGACGGCGACTGAACCCAGCAGGTGGCCGGCGGTGAGTAGCGGCCGGAACGGGGCGGGGGTGCCGGATCCGCGAGCCCAGCTGCAGAAAGTGCCCCGGGTCCGGGGCTGGGGCCGGGCAGAGTCCAGCCCTGGCCCGCCGCAGCTGGGGCGTTGCCTGGCCCGGGGGGGCGCTGCGGGCGAGGGCCCAGGGAAGTCCCCGTGGGGCCAACATTTCACCTGGTTCCCCTATCATGGTGGCTGAAACTTTCAGATCCAGGCTGGGGCCAGGCGGAGAGGGGGGTTGGGGGGGGGCCACAAACGATCAGAGTACGGGGCCCCAAAATTTCTGTCGCCGGCCCTGCTTAAAAGACAACAGAGCTTGGGAGGCTTCGCTGACACAGCCTCGTCATTGCTGTGATCTCCTCCAGCAGGTTCTGCGAGATCCCACCTACTGCTTAGGGGTGCCAAACTGGGGTTACTTGACTCTGCTCTTACCTAGCGCCCTGGTGTGTCCCCTGTCCCATCAGTTCTGAATCTCCCCCTCCCTCCCACCACCCCAATGGCCATCCATAATTGATAGCCCAATTCTGTCAGCTTCCTCCACAGCGGTAACCTGAGGCCCTGTGCTGAGACACCTGAGCTGGGGTGAAGTCATGGGGGTAGGGGGTCTGATTGAAGGCAGATGTGCTGTTTGCCAATGCGATCCCACAGACCGCATAGAAAGAAGCGTCGAGGGTGAGCGCGGTGTCTTGGCCAGGGGAGAGCTCTCCGCAGAGACTGCGCAGTGGGCATAAAGCCATTGCAGGAGAATGGCCACCTTTGTTCCGGTAAGAAACCCAGCTGCGGCCTCGGGAGGATCAGCTCCACGGCTCAGCCCCCAGCAGTGGGATGGGACCCAGCTGCCAGCCACAGGAGTGCTTGGGAGGGTGGCTCCGGCACTGCGGGGATAGGGCTAGTCTCTATTCGCCTGGCGCTCTACCATCTCCAGAGGGCACCTGAGAACCGGTTGGGGTGGTTCTGGGTGCGAGCTCCTCGCTAGCATGTATTACACAGGAGACTGAGTGGGACGTGCCTCCACCACGCCCTGACGAGAAGTATCTTTCCAGAAAACAGCAGCATTTTGCCTTTGTGTCAATGCAACACAAGCTGCAGGGTGCCTATGACTCAGGCCTAATGCAGCATGAAGAAAGCAGGCACGTAGGAGCCAGGACGCCTGGGTCCCACTCCCATCTCTGCCCAACTCATGGCGCAACCTGTGCGGCTCTCAGCCTCAGGGCTGGCTGGAAAATGGAGCGAATGCAAAGGAGAGAGGTGTGGCATGGAGGCTGGGAGCTCCAAAGGGAGTTAGCCACCAACTTCCATTTCAGGCACCTCCCTGACTCCAGCCACTTTGGCAGCTGAGCTCCAGCTGCCAGTTCTGAGTGGCTGAGAAGCCCTTGACCAGAAGGTGCCATGGGCTGGCACTGGGTTATTCCAGACCAAAAGGTGACAGGGAATGCCTGAGTCCTGATTAGAGCCAGACCCCAGGGTCAGTGACACCAGCTGTGAGCGTACAGCCTCCTCAGGGGAACGGGACACACCATTTGAAGGAGAACCGCACATCCAAAGCCCCTGGTGGGTTAGGAATCGCAGCCTTTCTTCCTCCCCTCCCTGGGACAGAGGCCACAGCCTTTGAACACCTGGGGCGGGTCCTGCTCCACAGCGCCCCTTTGTGGCGGGGGCGGGGTGTGGCAGTGGATCTCAGCCACTCTCTAATCCCCAATCATGGGACGGTATGGCCTAAGGGCCAGGGTTTATGCAGCCCCGGGGGCAGTCCCTCAGTCCTGGGGCAGCTTGGCCTAATGGCCAAAGTCTATACAGTCTCTCCCCACTCTCGGGGGGGGAGGGGGAGATGGCCCAACGACCAGAGTCTATACAGTTTCTCTTAGTCTCACGGTAGCATGGCCTGGTGGCCAGAGTCCCTAGAACTTCCTCCAGGCCTCGGGGTAGCACGGCCTAGTGGCTGGAGTTCATATGACTTACCCAAGCCTTGGGGCAGCGGGGCCTAGTGGCTGCAGAGGTAGGGGGACCCAGGCCCGCCCTCTCCACCATGTCCTGACCCAGGGTTCACCTGACGGCGGGGATCCACCCACAACACACCAGGCGTGTGTGTCTTTAAGAGTTCCCTGGGTCGCTGTCTACCCGCACTGTCTTGCCTTCAGTATCCAGGGGTCCTCCGGTGCATTCCCCTTCAGGGCCGGTGTCGAGCTGGGCCTCAAGCAACGTCTCTGCTGGGCTGGCCTCTGGAGCCTGGGGTCCCAGCTGTCTCTCTGGAGGAGCGAGCGGTGAGCCTCCTTCCTCTCCGGTGGTCAGCCCCAACTGAGCTGTTCTGCAGACTTTTATACTAGATCCCCAGTTGGAGCATGCCCAGTAGAGCCTCCGGAGTGTGGCTTCCTCTGCTAAGAGGGAAGGGTTAACCCCTGCAGTACCAGTGTGGGGCTGCTCAGCCCTGTCACAACACCTGATTCATCTGCAATGAGTGCTCGTTATTGGAGTAACCCGCTGTTCTGCATCTCAATGCTGAGATGGTCATGCCCAGCCCCACGCTCTTGGGTGACCTGTGCCCACCCACTTTCCAGACTCCACCGCCCAGCGCTGAATACGCTTCCCAGCATGAGTCAGGCTGTAGAGGTAAAGGGCCTGGGCTGGGACGCTTCTGCACAACTGGAGCAGAGGAGTACGGCTGGCAGAAGGGTTCTGTGACTGGAGAAAAGAGACGGGGGGAGCTGAGCAGATCGGCGGCTGGGAAAGTCCTCCCATGGGGGCTCTAGGCTCCCTTTCCTTTGTCAGCCTGCGCACCCACCCACGCCAGCAGAAGTTGGTGCCTATTGCTCATCCCTCGAACTGGCACAATCCCGTTCAGACATGGTGACAGAGGCATGGCTGCCACAGGGCTTGGGGGCCGAGGCCTGCCCCCTGCTGGGCCTGTCTGTCAATTACAGCCTGCTCCTTAGCCATGGGCAATCTGGAGAACCTTCAGGTCTCCCCTTTCACCCCTTTTTCCTGCAAAGAGAAAAAACAGGCACTAGCTGAACGGGGAACCAGATCCCAGACTGTGCCCAGGGTGCAAGCTAGGGTGGGTTGATTTAAGTCACAAAGCAGAAAGCCTCGATTTAAATCGTCCATTTTAATCAACTTTTCCATTTACACTTCAGTTATTTTCTACAGAAAAGTGCATTCTCATTGGTTGATATTGCCATAAAACAACTTGATTTACAACTAAGATTTGGTACATCTTTTGGCTAGATAAGAGGGTGCACTGTAACTGTACACATTTATTTAAGCAATTATATAGCTTAATATTTTCCAATTTTCGTTAACTGAACATTCTTGGTATGCTAGGAAATGACAAACGAGATATTCCTTATTTCCTCACTAAAGAAGATTTTGCTCATGATTGGTGTGAAGCTGCATTAGAATGGTAACTGAAATGTAATGTGTGACAGATCGCCTTCTCACCCCTCTTCAGAAACAGGCAGGAAACTCTTCTTTGGCTCCAACAGTGCTCTTTATTTCACAGTGCAAGGCCCCACCACCAATATACACAGCTCTACAGCTTACAGCTCTACACAACTCTATATAGTTCAGCTCTAAACACAGCTCTAAACAGCTCTTCCTCTCACTCCACACTACCATACCACCACCCCCTGGGCTTCCTGCCTGGCAGGCTTTTGTCCCCCTGAGGAGGCTGCCAGGTGCAACCCATAAGGCTGATTGCCCTGCAGCCCAGGTAGCCGATTAGGCTTCTCTGCAGGGAGGTTTGCAGAGGGCTTTTCTCCCTCTTAAAGGGGCAGCAGGCTGGGTCAGGCCCACCCTGCCACAAATGAAACACACTAACCAGAATATATGGTACATTTTTATTAAACAAAACAACCTAAAATGTTTGGGATACATAAACTTCTCTGACCAAAACATATTTCACATTTACAATTAAATGATTCCTTAAACAGAGGGTTTATCTGTAGTCAGTAACTTTAACTGATTATTTCAGGTCAGCCTGGGAACATTTTTAGATATGCCGAAGTGAAAGCGACGAGCTTAAATTTCTACCTGCCTAAGTCTCTTGAAAATGAGACAACGTTCTCCTACATTACTCAGGCTGTCCTTCAAACTTTTAAAACTAGTAGACCTCATCCCTTCCCTCTGGAAGAGAAAGGCGAGATCCCCAACTCTTTCAACTGCCAACCAATTTCTCAGCTTTGACTGAGTTAGAATATTTTCTTCATTTGGACTTTCTGTGCCTACTGCTGTCAAAAGCTGGTTTAGCCCTTCAACAAGCTCTGGCTTCAGCTAGTGCCTTCCACCACTGACTTTCTTTAGAATATCACCAGCCTGCCAGCAGCTAGGAGTGGATGACAGCAGATGGCTCATTCAATGATTACCCTGTTCTGCACATTCCCTCTGATGCATCTGGCACCGGCCGCTGTTGCAAAACGCAATACTGGCTAGATGGACCATGGATCTGACCCAGTATGGCTCTGCCTATGTTCTTATCAGCAAACATAAACTACTTGACTGATCCTCATCCACCCTGAAATTTATTGATCTCCTGATTGATGGGTGATTATTAGATGTTCATTTCATAGCAGCATCTTCTTCAGCCTTTAGAATATTGGCAAGAAAATGAGGTGGAGCAACCACTTGATCCATCTGCTTCTTTACTGCCTGAAATTTGACTTTGGTGGTGGGTCTTCCTTTATTCAACTTCTCTTGAAGCACCTTCCAAATTTCAAGGGCATAAACCATGCAGCAGCGATCCATCTGCAGTTTGTCTGAGGCCATGGAAGTAGGGCTCAGGATATTTAGCATGTCATCTACATTTCTCTTTAGTCCAATGTTGTCTATTTTGGCTGCGATTGTTCCACCTGGTTTGTCACAATTTTCTTCACACATTGTCATCAATATAGGCCAATACTTAATAAGCGTCTCCGAATAGTCAACCTCTGGATTCCATCGTTCATCTTGGGAGATAATTGGTTTGGATCCTCTGGCTCTCTTCAGGGAAGCTGAAGCAAAGTGGTTGTTAAATGGATTTTGCAATTTTGTCAACATTTTCCTTTATACTTGGAGTTGTACTTAAGTCTTGGGCTAAAACATGCAACAAATGAGCCCAACGCCCGTATGTTGTTTCAGATGCTCTTCATTATCATCTCAATTTCTTTTTGTCTTTATTCTATTTGCAGCACTGTGACAAAGTTACACGCCTGACACTTGAAGTTTTGTTCACGTCCTATTATCGCTTTTATGGCTACTTCTTTTAAGTATTCTGCTATGTGTGCATTTCCTGGTACAGTAGACTCCCGATTATCCGGGCGCGGGTTAACCGGGCTGTGGATTACCTGGGATGTAACATTTGGCAAGGAGCCTTAGCCTGCCGCTGCTTTGGGGCTTCTCCCACTGGCCCCTTACGAACTGGGGTCTCAGCCTGCTTCCAGCATGGGTGTAGGAAACCCAGGCTGGCAGCAGGCTGAGACCCCAGCTGGCAGGAGCCTGGGGGAAAGCCCAAAGCAGCAGCAGGCTGAGTGCTGAGCCCGCCGCCGCTTTGGGCTCTCTCCCCAGGCTCCTGCCACCTGCCCCACTCAGCTCCCGCTGCCAGCCTGGGTTTCCTACACCCAGGCTAGCAGAGTTGCTGACTGGGGCAGGTGGTGGGACCACCCCCACACCCCCAGGGCAGCCGGCGAACCCCCCCCCCCCCCCCCCAGTAGACGCTTGATTATCCTGGATTTTATTAACCGGGATTAAGGTTTTCCCAATCATCCCGGATAATCGAGAGTCTACTGTATATCAATTGTTTCTCTAAGATACAACCCCATCTTCTGTTGTCACACCAGCACATATTACTGGATCACTGTGTACACTGCTCCACCCATCAAGACTCAAATTCATTAATTTCCTGTCCATGTTTTTTGCACACAGTTTAATTTCCTTCTCATACATTGTACCAGCAATCTCCCAGCAATGTCTGCTCTGCTAAGTGGAGTGTATTCTGGTTATAAACAGAACCACATCCATGAAACGTTTTCTCTGAAAAAGATGAAAGGGAGAATTAGTTGTTTAAATGAACCTAGCAATCTTTTTATCTGCCAGTCTAGTTTCATCTGCCAGTCTACATCATCCAATAAAATCAGGGGTGAAATCAGGGTGATTTAAGTCTCCCAGGAAAACCAGGGCCTGTCATCTAGTAACTTCTGTTAGTTGTCAGAAGAAAGCCTCATCCACCTCATCCCCCTGGTCTGGTGGTCTATAGCAGACTCCCACCACGACATCAGCCTTGTTGCTCACACGTCTAAACTTAATCCAGAGACTCGGGTTTTTCTGTAGTTTCATACGGGAGCTCTGAGCAGTCGTATTGTTCTCTTACATACCATGCAACTCCCCCACCTTTTCTGCCCTGCCTGTCCTTCCTGAACAGTTTATATCCATCCATGACAGTACTCCAGTCATGTGAGTTATCCCACCAATTCTCTGTTCCAATTATATCATCATTCCTGGTACCTGTTCTCCACAGCCGCTGTCCTCTCTCTGCTCACAGGGGCAGGCTTTCTAGACACAGGTGAAGGAAGCTCACGTTGTGGCAGCACTTGACCGAACCCGGCCTGGGGAGTGAAAGACTGGAGGTCAGATTGTCACGTTGGCAGCTCTTCTGCTGCTGCGTCTCAGCGAAGGCTCCTCGGTGGCACGCCCATGACTCAGCTCCTGCTGCTAGCTCAGCTCCACTTGCACTGGCGCAAGCTTGGCCTCCGAAGGAGCATTCACTCTGGCCCCCAACCCCCTTGCCAACTGGGGAGTCTGGCTGCTGCAATGGGTGATTTCCCGAATAGCGGCACGTTCCCTCCCCTGTATGCCTTGCACCACAAACCACAGCCCAGCTACCCGGGAGCTAAATCAACCTCCCCACCCCATGGCATCATCCCCACTTCCTGGCTGGGGGAACCAAAGCACAGAGCAGGGAGATACACTGGGGGAATGGAGCTGGGGGTGCCTCGGCCTGGCCACGCTGCACCATAGCACAGTGCTGGCAGACGCAGCCCCATAGCAGAGCTGGCAGCAGGCTGGCGCTGACCACAGCTCTCTCCTCTTGCCCACAGTACGCCTCCTGCTCTGGGAATAAGCAAGCGGTGCAGCTGCTGGGAAGGAACAGCTACTTCTCTCTCTTTGCCAACCCCCCATGTTTGATCAGCCAGCGTCAACGGCTGACCTGCCCGGCCCCAGAGATGACCCTGCGCCAGATCAGCCAGCTCATCCGGGTCTTGAGGCAGCTGAGACTGCGGGACGCTACAGAGGCCCAGCTCCCCCCCACTCCCAGGTGAGCAGGGCAGCTGGTTGTGGGGCGCTGTGGATCCTGGCAGCAGCAAGCTCTCCGCTCCTGCATGGCAGGGGAAGGGGCCAGTTAAGAGCCTCTGCTCTGCACTAGCCCAGCCAGGACAGCAGGGAGTGATGTGGTGCAAATACCTTGTGGGGCCCAGCATTGGATTGTGCATTCGGGCTGGATTCTGCTCTGCCCCATAGTGCACAGCTGCAGTCGCTGCATGGATCCTGGGACGTTGACCCTGGGAGAGCTGTAAGCAGGCTGCATCCCCGGCCTTACCTCCGACTGGAACCAAACCCCATCCAGGGTGCCTGGCCTGGGACAGATGGGTGCCCACAAGAGCTCTCTCATCTGCTCCAGACACTGACCTTACCCTGGAGCCAGCCCTGCCTGGCAGGATCCCGAAGGCACCGTGTGCCCTGCCTCCTGGCTGGCGCATTTTTGGGCACCTCTTCTAGCTGAGCAGGACAAAGGGGATTGGGAGAGTGCAGGGGAGATCCCACAGTGGGACAAGCACAGAGGCGTTGGGTGACCGCAGGCCAGCCTCAGGCTCCCCACATTCCCGGGGCCCGGCGCTGGGGGTACGGCCTGGTACAGCAGGCTGGCAGCACAGGGAGAGCCCCAGGGAGCATGGTGCACGTCTGACCCTGCTGTCCTCTCTCCCTCCCAGCAGAAGCCGCTCCGCCAGTGTCTCCACGGGGTCCCAGCAGTCCCGGGGCTGGGCTAACCCCTGCCTGCATTGCTTCCAGAGACGGCGCAGCTGCAGCCCACCCTGCGTCGGCGGAGGGGAAGCAGCCAGTCGACAGGATGGCCCGAGCGTCACTGCACTGGCCTGAAGAGGAACCCCTACCCCACAGAACCCCCAGCACCGCAGAGCCCCATTCCTGGGGCTGCAGCCTCACAGTGTTGCGAATCCAGATCAGGGATTGCGGGAGACCCAACCTCGAGCCAGCTGCAAGGACCCTCCCTGGGGGCTGGGCCAGTTCCAGATGGGGGGCACCCAGCCCCCCAGACGCAGGGCTTGGCGTAGCCATGTCCCCCTCAGGAGCCTGGCAGCAACAGAGCAGTAACACGCCCAGGGAGGGCCCTGCTTAGCTATGTACATGGGGCTCTCCAGCCGGCCCTGACACAGGGTACGTCCATCCTTGGGCCAGTCACCTTGTCCTCTGGCCGCTCTCTGGCAGAATGGGGACCCCACAGCATCCCGCCCCACACTGCCTTGGGGGCGGGGCCGAGGCACAGGGACGTCCCTCTGAAAATGGAATCCCCCACCACCCCCAAGCTGGGATCCTCCCCCACTCTTGACTTGGCATCACCGGCTGGTGCTGGGCAGGCATTGCTGGGTCCCCCCATCGCCTGCAGCCTGGGAGCCCCAGACCAGAGCACGATTCCCCCAGAGGGGCTGGACTTGGGTCGGCCCTCTCAGCCTCCCTGCACTGACCCATGGCCGTGGCTACTCCACTCAAGGGCTGGGTCCCTCCTCTGAGAGCCCAAGGGCGGCCAGGGCAGAAGGAATGCAGGGCCCTGGGCCTGGGGCTCAAATAGCAAAGTGCTGCTGCTCCCTCCACCCATTGCCCCTGGCCAATAAAGGGGACACTGCTCCGCTGTGAGCCTGGCCTGTGCTTGGTGTGGAGCGGGCAGGGGGCAGCAGTCAATCCCCCTGCTCCTGCCCTGCAGGCCCCAGCTATTCCAACCGTGTTCCCTACCCCTGCCCACAGCTCTGCCCCCCACTCTTGTCCTGCAGCCGTTCCCTCCTGAGGGGCTAGTCCAGCCCTGTGCTCCCCCTACACCGCTCGCCAGTAACCGCTGCTCCTGCCCTGCAGGCTCCTTAGTTATCCCAGCCCAGCCAGAGCTGCCAGACCTCCACCCCATGCCAATGACACTGTGCAGAAACTGGAGTCCCCCAGATGGACCTGATCCTGCCTGACCAGCAAGAAAAGTTCATCTGTCTTAGTGGGAGTGGTGGCACTGTCTGTGTAGCGTGTCTCGTCTGGTTTTGGTGGTTGTTAATAGAGGTTATGTAGGATATTACTGTGTAAGGCTCTTTCACTGGTAAAAGACCCCATAAACCTGCAAAAGATTACGCCTTGAGTCCACAGGGAAAGGGTGTTTGCTCTGAGTCCACAGAGGAGTAGAGCCCAGAGCCCAGAGGGGTAACGTTAGGTGCCTAAACTAAGAGGTTTATGTCTTGAGCCCAAGGAAGTGGGAAAAGGTGGGTGCGCTTGAGTGTGAGAGTAACAGACAATTTTGCGTGGGTAACAGATGTAGAATAAGAATGTGAAAATATTAATCTACATCATCACTGACATAAATGTTTATAGTTACACTTGGCCCTCCTAGGTAACAAAAATGTACCAAACCTGCTGCAAAGCTCTATTTAATTGTAAAATCCAGACGTCGTAATGGTTGTGTCCGCTAATAAGAACACGCCTCGCTCTAGAAAATAACTGAAGGACAAATGAAAAGCTGATTAACACCACTGATTTAAAGGGCCTTGATTTCAAATCAATCCGACAGCAACAAGCACTCTAGGCCCAGATCCAATTCAGCTGCTCTCCCCCAGCGTCCGAGTGGCTCCGTGGCCCAGGCGAGGCCCAGGCTCCAGTCACTGGCGTTCATGAAAGATGCAGGAGGCGGGTATGTAGCTGCATGCTCTTGTGAGATAGTTACAGGGCCGGCCAGTAACCGCAGAGCCCCAGCGCGGCTCCGGTTGCAGATCTGTGCGAAGGCACCACAGCCAGCCATGCCACACTGCGCAGCCCTGCTCCTCCACCTGAGCTGCGGAGACAGGGCTTCATTTGGGTCACATACATTGTGGGGTGAAACTTCATCAAATGCCCCAATCACGGAGGTGCTGCCAGCTGTGGGAATTGACGACACAGGCCTGCTGCTTGGGCAATGATCAGCCACCTCTCTGCTGAAGGGGAAATGTCTCCTCCATCTACCACGCCCGGGGAGGGGACTCTGCATTAAGTTCAGGCAGCTTCCTCCTCTATGCTGCCTGGTTCCTTCCAGGGGAGCGCTGAGAGCAAAGGGGAGTATGGAGCACACAAGGGGGACAGGATCCTTGTGCTTGGTTCTTGTGCCCAGACCTGGACCAAATACAGCCTACAGCAGCCAGGAACTGCAATTGAGGGAACTTGCACTGCTACAGACTAGGGACTGAATGACTAGTCAGCAGTTCTGCAGAAAAGGACCTAGGGGTTACAGTGGATGAGAAGCTGGATATGAGTCAACAGTGTGCCCTTGTTGCCAAGAAGGGCATTTTGAGCTGTATAAGTAGGGGCATTGCCAGCAGATCGAGGGACGTGATCGTTCCCCTCTATTCGACATTGGTGAGGCCTCATCTGGAGTACTGTGGAGTTTTGGGGCCCACACTACAAGAAGGATGTGGAAAAATTGGAAAGAGTCCAGAGAAGGGCAACAAAAATGATTAGGGGCCTGGAACACATGACTTATGAGGAGAGGCTGAGAGAACTGGGATTGTTTAGTCTACAGAAGAGAAGACTGAGGGGGGGATTTGATAGCTGCTTTCAACTACCTGAAAGGGGGTTCTAAAGAGGATGGATCTGGACTGTTCCCAGTGGTAGCAGATGACAGAACAAGGAGTAATGGTCTCAAGTTGCAGTGGGGGAGGTCTAGGTTGGATATTGGGAAACACTATTGCCCTAGGAGGGTGGTGAAGCACTGGAATGGGTTACCCAGGGAGGCGGTAGAATCTCCTTCCCTAGAGGTTTTTAAGGCCCTTCCTGACAAAGCCCTGGCTGGGATGACTTAGTTGGGGTGGGTCCTGCTTTGAGCAGGGGGTTGAACTAGAACCTCCTGAGGTCCCTTCCAACCCTGATATTCCAGGATTCTATGAAAGTCCTACTCAGTCCCAGGCTGGAACATGCCCAGCATGGATGGGCTCTTCAGAGAGTTTAGCTGCTAAGAACTAGCAAATCTCTAGTTATGCAAACTGCACTTGTTTCAGTTTTATAACTTGGCCAGCTTTGGGTGGATTTTCCTGGGGATGGTAAGAGGCACTTCCCAGACACAAAGGTCACCCTCCTGCTGAATATGAAACCCCTGCTCCAGAGCACGGAGGCACCAGAGCATCTGACAGAAAAGGTCACCAGACTAGGGAAAACAACCCATTGCCCCTAGCCTTGCTCTCAGAAATGGTCAAAATGTTTGGCTGACATTTTCCAAAAGAATTCTGCTGGAGGCAGACACTCAACATGGAAAATTCCAGCCAAATTATAGTTTGGCAAAATTATAAGCAGCTGGGTTGGGTCTTCTCCTAGGAAGTGTCACTCCACCATAACAGATGAGGCTACCAGCCCTGCCTGTAACAAACAAGGCAGTTCCCCTGTCTCCTAAGACATGGCCCAGTGGACAATGGATAAAATTAAAAGGCAGCAAAATTCAGAATGGAGAAAAGGAAATATGGGGCTAGTGGTGATGAGATCTCACACCAGGGTTCTTCCACCTTCCTCTGAAGCACCAGACAGGACACTGCACTAGATGTCTAGCCCTTAGGAACTGCCGGACTGGATCAGAGCCATGTTCCTCCTGCAGCTGCACTGGCTCCACAGCGCTAATCCAGAGGGGGCTAGTGGTGATGAGATCTCACACCAGCACACACCCCGCGGGACCTGGAGGGTGGATCCTCTGTTACGGGAATGCGCGAGGAGGAACAGAACCCCTCTCCCCACACAGGTGCACCTCTCCCCACACAGGCGCAGTGCCAGAGTCAGCACTGCCAGCCTGGGTTCAGACACTGGCAACACCAGATATCCTTTTCGCACACAGCCAGGAAACAGACCCACACAGCAGGCTGAGTCTCTGTCAGCGCCCCTTCCCTCTCCATAGATACAGCAGGGATCTCTTTCGGTCCCCAGGCTCCTCTAGGATTTCACTGGAGCCTCCAGAACAATTGAAGGGGAACATCCAGTGGCTTCTCTCTGAGCTGGGGCTATCTGAGCTGCCATCCTCAGTTACAGCAGCACATTGGTGACAACAACAAAGCCAAGTGACAGCCATGTTGGAGAGCTAGGAGATGAACTGGGCTGGCTCTCCCTTCTAGCTGGGCGTACAGCCCCAGAGCGCTCAGCCCGGCTAGAACCAGCACTGGCATTTCTGGAACATTTCCCGAGGGATCCCAAGTCTGCCCTACAGCACCTCACTGATCCCATCAACCCAGGATCTGGGTGGCTCAGCCCGAGGCCAGGGGGAAGCCCTGACAGCAGACGTCAGTGGCCAGGCCTGGGAGCCAGTGGAACGGATCTGCAGGCGCCACAGGTGCCAATTCTCCTCTGGGAGCCTTAATGCCACAATCTGAGTGCTCTGGTGATGCCACGAGGCAGAAGTGGCAAACCTCAGCCAGGGCACAATCCTGCCCTGGGCTCCCTGGGTGCAGAGTCCTGCCTTCTCAGAGTTCTCCCCACTAGCTAGCATACGGTTGCTGTTAGCAAGCTTACTGCTTTTCCTTAGCAGGCCTCTGGCCCCTCACCTGGCCTCGATCCATGATCTCCTGCCTCCGGGACTTCGACAAGCTGGTCCCTCCCAGGGATGGACGTGTTCCAGCTGAGCCCAAGGAAAGCCTAGCCAGCAAGTCACCAGCCCATACTGGGACTGAAATGAGAGAACTTGCCGCATGGCCACCAGCTGTGCTCACCATGGACGGAGCCATGTTTGAAAACACAGATGAACCTGACCAGAGCAGCCGTGACCCCCTTGAACTGGGCGGCCAATGCACAGTGAGGTGTTTGAAACGACCTTTACTCGAGGGCAGGGAGAACCTGGCCTTAGGCATGGCACCAATCCCCTGAGCCTGCCAACCAGGGTCACAACCAGTCTAATAGGCGTCATTTGGGAGCGGGGGGAAGAGGGAGGGTGTCTCAAACACACCTCCATCTACTGCATCTTAATGTAGCTGAGCCAGCTGAAAGGACACCTGGAAGTGAAGCAGAGGGGTTGAGTGCTCACCAGTAGCCACCAGAGTGGATGTCCTCCATAAGGAAGCCCTGCTGAGGAGCAGTTTGCCCATTGGATAGCAGCAGGAGGCTTCTAAACCATCATCCACCAGAATGAAAGATGTTCCAGGGCCCCACAAACGGGAGTTCTCCTCCCTGTTCCACACACACCTAACCCTGAAGGAGTCACAAGCTCTGGTTTTACAAGATCAGTGGCATGCAAGGGTCTGCTTCCGACATCAGCCGTGGCTTAGATGTGGCCGGGCCCTGCTGGGAACCAGGTGTCCTGCTGCAGATGGAATCTCACCACGGCAGCAGGCCGAACTCCAGCTGCGGCTGCGATGCTGTTGAGTGAGTGGTTAATGCCAAGGCAGGTGCGTGGAGCAGGCAGCCCAGAGAATGGCTGGGAAGTAGTGTAGAGAGGACAAAGCAGTTTGCGCAGAGCTCTGACCCCAAGTGCAGAAAGCTCTAGATCGGAGCTGCAGCCTTTGTTGTGGGTGAAGATGGGAGGGGAGAGCTACGCTGTCCCCTGCCCTAGGATCGGAGCCATTGGCTGTTCACTGTCTGTGTAATACGGCTAGCTCTGCATTCCCATGTGAGCCAGGAGGGCCCAGCCCTCCCTGGGGAGGGAGAAGGAGCATGCCTGGCTTTCTAGGGAAGTTGCTTCTGTAGCGTGGGAAGTACAGACCTAAGGCTCGTCCTTTCAAGGCAGGCAGCATCTCACCTAAGCTGTGCTGAAGAGCACGCCAGGCATTCCGGCTTGGGGGCGCTGCACACGTGATGCTTGTGGGGGAAGCTGTAGCCACAGGAACGGCATTCACACTGCCCAGGAGTGAGGTGGGTCTGCAGATGTGCTCTCAGCAGCACCTCCTTCTGCAGGCAAAAGGCAGATGTGATGCACTAGGACAAAAGCAGCCGCAGCAGCTTCAGCTCCTGAGTGAGGCGCTGGAGCCTCACTCCACGTGGTGAGGGCAGGGTGCCAGCACCTAGGCAGGGCCTGTGCAAGGATGTTCTGTGCCCTTGGCAAAACTTCCGCCTTGCGGAGGCATCGCTTATTATAAACTTCAAAATACTTTCAAACACCCCTTTCAGGTCACGTATCCGTCCTTCCTTCCTACCCAGATCTACTACAGTGGATTCTACCTTTAGAATATCCAATTATTGTTAGTAATAAAAGCATTAAAATTCGAATGGCGGATACTCTGTCATAAACAACTGACAATATCAGTATGACAGATTTCAACAACCTACACATGTATATTTACATATAGACAGACACACAAATACTTAACACGCACACACAACTGACACAAAGTATTAGCAAAATGATGCAGCAGCACTTGCCAGAGTCTTAGATCTGAAACAACTCAACACAAATAGTTCACCTCAGTCGACAATCCCTGACTAATAAAACTAGTAATAAAACTAATAACTAGTAATAAAACTAATAAAACTAATAACTAGTAATAAAACTAATAAAACTAATAACTAGTAATAAAACTAATAAAACTAGAAATAAAACTAGTAAACGTAGCACGATAAACAGCCTGTCAGAACAGGGAACGGCTGCGCGTGACAAGATACTGTCAGCTTGAGGCATTGTGGGACAGCTTCTGAAAGCCAGAAACAGTCGATGTAAGCCAGACACTGACGCTGCCGTGACCTAACTACATCTACGTTGATTCTACACCTCGAGTGGAGATGAGTTAAGTCAGTGTAGTGGGTGAGATACATCAGCAGGAATGAAATGTCCGTGTAGATGCTTACAGAGTTATGTCCACATAAGCTGCTTTGCATCATCCAAACTCTGTAGCAAAGCAGCCTTGTTCACTGACTTCAGAGCACATGCACTGTGTCAGCCCTGTGTGCTCAGCCGAGAGTCAGGCTGGCTCTTTCCTTCTCATGTTTCATTGCTAGTACTGAAGACTGGGCTCTGCTGCTGCTGCTCAGTAGGGGTGTGTGGGGGGGTGAGGGTGGGGGGGTGTTCGCTCAGGAGAGACTCAAGCCCCAGGGGTTCTGCTCACTTCCTGGAAAGTGCCTGCTTCTCAAGTTGGTCCAAAGTGAAACACTGGAGTTCATGATCTTGGCTGCAACGGCTAACGAGGGCAGATTAGATGGCAGCACTTGGCTGCTATGAACAGAGCAGGAGTAGTGCCTGGCTCTGAGCAAGGGAAGCACAGAAGGAACATTGCCCATAACCCTCCATTTTCCAACCCTTCCCAGACTCTCCTTGGGCTGTGTTCCTGTGACACCAGCTGAGTCCGCACTGGGCTCCCACCTCTGCTGGATCACCCAAGTAGTCACTTTGTAACCATCCCGGCCTGGGAGCCCCTGCACAATTGATCCCCTGGAACCAGAATGGCCTTTCCTGCACACATAGGTTAGACATAGGCTAAGACCACAAGAAAGTCAGTCGCAGTTAATGCTTTAGGACAGAAGACGGTTGCCCATGGACAATTCCACCCAACGTTCAGAATTGCACAGCTAGCCAGCATGGGTTCCTTTCGTCCTTCCTTTGAAGCATCAAGCAGCAGCCAATGCTGGAAGCAGGATGCTGACTGGAGAGACCAGAGGTCTGATCCAGGACAGCAACAACTTTGGATTTCTACAATGCTCCTAGACCCCAGAGCACCTTGATAAAAGCCAAACTAAATTGCTGGAGAGACAAGCTGGCCCATTACTCAGTGAATCCAGGAACTGCTGCAAGGTATGTACCGACGGATCTTTCATTTTGTGGAGTGCGAAGAGATCGCGGTGCTGGGTATTTAGTACCCAACAGCCTTAACTAATAATCCCCCTTCTTCTCCTGCCCACACACAAACTAACAAAGAAATAACAGCAGCTTCAACCTGGCCTGGAGGACTGTCAAAACTAGGGGAGAGCACCCGGGTTTAGGACAGCGAAGGCTCTGTCTTGTTGAGATCATAGTCTGGGATGGAAAAAAGTTCCACCCACACTAATCTCAAGTGCTGACTGGAGACAGGACCAGACTTCCTAACCTATCAGCCCTGAAGATTGCTAGTGGGGGTATCCCCATCTGCAACCACTGCAGGATGTGGTTTCAGAGTGGCAGCTGTGTTAGTCTGCATCTGCAAAAAGAATGAGGAGTACTTGTGGCACCTTAGAGACTAACAAATGTATTTGGGCATAAGCTTTTGTGGGTTAAAACCCACTTCATCAGATGTATAGAGTGGAACATATAGTAGGAAGATTTTACACACACACACACCATGAAAAGATAGGGGTTTGCCATACCAACTCTCAGAGGCTAATCAATTAAGGTGAGCTATTATCAGCAGGAGAAAAAAAAAACTTTTGTAGCAATAGTCAGGATGGCCCATTTCAAACAGTTGACAAGGTGGTGTGTGTAGGGGAAAACTAGCATAGGGAAATAGATTTCAGTTTGTGTAATAACCCAGCCACTCCCAGGCTTTAAGATCTACAATAAGCCACTAGCCATCACCTTCAGCCCCCAAATAAAACCACTCCAGCGCATCATCAAAGATCTACAATAAGGGATAGCATTAAATTAAGCTTGAATAAGACTCTAAGGCAGCAGAGTCCAACACGTTCACAACTAGCCACATGTGGCTAACGCACGTGGCTTTTTTATTCTGTGGCTAATAAGAAAAATTCAAAACCACCAGTGTGGCTAGCATCGAATTTCTATTGGACACCGCTGCTCTAAGGTGCCACGAGGACTCCTTGTTCTTGTTGCAGGATGTGGGATTTGCATTTTTACATGATGTCCACACCCAGAAGGAATTGTCACAGCCACAGAGTTTTTCAGAAATGAACAAAACCTCTTCTGACCACCACTGGGACACATCTACACTCAGCTCCTGGAGAAAAGTGACCACCCATGTTCACTCCTCGCTATGACTGCATCCACCTAAATCGCTCAGAGCAAATCCAACAAGGGAAAAGGCTGCCACCAACCAGGCAAGATCCTCCAGGCATGAGACAAATGCTGTGTAGAAATGTGACGAGCTCAGGAGTCGTTTTCAGACCTACTAGCCATTTACCAGAAGCCTCTTTTCCGAGAGCGGCAGCCTGGGCTGTCTCTGAACAGGATTCTCTGCTGGCACCTTGTGGCACTAGGCTTTGTACTTGCTCCACTTCCTCTTTATGCTGTAGGACTAGGGACCAGCCTCTCTGGATTACAGAAAGGGACTTCACCCACCTTCCAGCTAGAGACCTCAAAACAATTGACAAAGGTGGATACACATCCCCATTTTACATAGGGAAATGGAGGCACAGAGCCAAAATGACTTGCCTAATATCACAGGGAAAGTCAGTAACAGAGCCAGGAAGAAACTCCAGACACTTGACTGTGTCCTGCAGAGAGGAAAATTCTTTCAGCTTTAACATCCCAGGCTCTGATTTTCAGGAGTGCTGAGCAGCTGCAGCTCAGCACTTCTGAAACTCCCAATAGAGCTGTGGGTGCGCAGCCCCCTGAAAAATCCCACCCCAGAGATACCCGTGCAGGCCTGGAGCCTGGCCCACAGTCAGACCCGAGGATACAAACCTATAGAGTACACAGTATAGAGTGAGGAACTGGGGCGACTGGTCCCGACTTTAAATAAAAGGAGGAATCCTGTGCCGCTATCAAGGCTGGCTCTGGCATGTCAGACCGACGCAGAAGGCGAAGCATCAGACGTTACAGGACTGCATAGACAGTGACAGCATTTGCACCAGGAAGGCATCAGCTGTGAACAGAGTGACCAGATATTTTATAGGGACACTCCTGATTTTTGGATCTTTTTCTTATAGAGGCTCCTATTTTCCCCCCACCCCCGTCCCAATTTTCCACACTTAATGTCTGGTCACCCTAGCTGTGGACCTCCTCATTTGCGCAGAAAGCTGATAACTGCACATGCATTTTCATATATAAACTAGAGAAAAAAAATCAAGCCTTGAGTGTCTCATCTCTGCAAATCTCACATTTTCATAGGAGACACAATCCCACCCCCACCATCACTGCCAGACTGCTCTGTAAACCTAGTTCTCAACCAAGTTCACGGACCTATTCAGACAGTGAAACCCTCACCCACAGACCTTTGTCCTGTCAACAGGGTGTGTCACCAACAAGGGGTTAAAGTGAATCATTCAACCCAGTCAGAACAAAACAAATCTGAACACCCTCTTGTCTCTAGAAAGAAACCAGTGATTCTAGTGCACTGGGCTGGGGCACCATCTACAGTTATTGGTCAACTCAATTGGAAACTAGGAAAGGATCCTTTGAAAGGTAGTTTGGCCCTTTTGTTTCATGTGATTAACAGAATTTTATTAGGCCAAGAAATGGCAGTTCAGAAAAAAAACATTTTATAAATCTCCCCTGACTCCTTGGTATTGAAATGTCTTAGTTCAGAGTCCCATGGTCGATTTCCTCTTTGAAGACTGGGTCTCCACTCCAGTCTGGAAACTAGTTTCTCCTTCACTTAGCTAAGAGGTTGTCTTTGTCACCTGACTTGATCTCTTGTCTGACTTCTTCCTGGCAGGAGGCCTTGGACAGACTCCAAAGGAACTTTCACACATTCCCTTCGGCCTCATGGAGACGAACCGCCGGCCATGTATCCTTTATAGCAGAGCCTGATTTTCCCAGAGCAGTATCCAGTACTAGCAAGGGCACAGGGAGTTTGGCCACTTCTAGCTGGAGCCACCTGGGAAGCTGTTGGAAGACTGGAAGCATTTGGTAATACCGGTGCAATGCACAGCACAGAAACTCTACTTCACGTCCCATAGGCATCCTCTGTAGATCCTGTGGAGAGAAGCTGACTGACCATGGTTGAGGAATAAGAATTAGATCCAGTTCTAGGGACGCTCTCTGCTCTCACTGACTGTGCTCAGAACGTGCTCTCGAGCAGGCAGTGGCATCCGCAGCCGGTGGGGCACACTTCCTGGGTGCGGAACCACTCCATCATGTGACTGGTGTGTCCTCCATGTCCACAGGTCAGACAGAAATTGGAGGAGCCTCGCACCGCTACGTGGCAGATGGCACACTGGAAAGTGAAGCCCTTGCAGATGGCGCACTGGGTGCCCCGCACCTCGCTGCGGCAGTGACTGCAGTACACCCCGAACTCTGGCAGTGGGGAGAGGGAAAAGAAACCGAGACAACAGTTACTGCAGGTCCCTATAGTCCTGGAGACCACAGAGTCTCCCCCCTCTCCTCCCAGCCTTGCCGGGGAGCCCACCCCCGAGTAAGAGCCAAGTTCTTCTCACAAGCCTGTTCTATTCCTTCGCGCCTCTGTTGAGACATCAGAGCATGGGGTGCTGGGCTGAGAGCCATTGACACGAGCCGTCTGAACAGCGTCAGGAGACAGGAACAGCTTTTAGCCATGACTAAACTGGGCTGGACTGAGGCGCTGTGGAGTGAAATCCTTCAGCTGCCCTTTTCTCTCTACACCTCTGACAAGTTCTGTCTCCTCCATGAGGAACAAACGGGCACAAGCCCAGCACGTCAGCGGATGTAAAGACGAGCTCTAGGGTGAGAATGCCGTTTTCCTGGAGAAGAGCAGCCATGATTCAGGCTGCTCTGCTCTTCCAGCCCAGCGACGAGGTGACGGGGCAAAGCGAACTTCCTGTCCGACACTGCGCCCACCCAGAAGTGCAGTGAGCAGCCACAGGGTTTGGGGAGGGGGTCTTGCCCACCCATTTTCTGGCTGGGTTTCCTAAACCCAGAAACCAGGCTTTAGTGATTCTCCCCACTAGACCAGGGATGGCCTGAAGGCCACATCGGGGTTCCAAAACTGTATGGAGGGCTGGGTAGGGAAGGCCTATGCCTCCTGAAACAGCCTAGCCCCCAACCCCCTCCCACTTCCTGCCCCCCTCAGATCTCCCCAGCCATCCAACCCCCCCTGCTCCTTGTCCCCTGACTGCCACCTCCTGGGACACCCCCCTCGCCCTATCCAACCCCCCTTCTCCCTGTCCCCTGACAGGCCCCCCCAGGACTCCCAAGCCTTTCCAACCCCCCCACCCCTGAACCTCCACCCCATCCCACTTCCCCCTGCTCCCTCTCCCCTGACTGCTCCTGTTATAAATATAAAGGGAAGGGGAACAACTTTGATGTCTGCAGTAATATAAAATCCCTCCTGGCCAGAGGTACAGAATCACTCACCTGGAAGGGGTTAAGAAGCTCAAATAACCTGACCAAAAGGACCAATAAGGAAAGAAGATACCTTCAAATCTGTGGGGGGAGGGTTTTTTTTGTGTGTGTTCTCTCGAGACAGAGAGGGACCAGGGCAGGAAAACCCATCTCCTAAAACCCTACCTGAAATAAGCATCTAGGATTACAAAAATTATAAGTAAAGCAAGGCAAGGCATTAGATCAGAGGTCGGGAACCTATGGCTCGCGAGCCAGGTGTGGCTCTTTTGAGCCTGTCATCTGGCTCGCGGCGCCCGCGAGGCTGGGGGGCGGGGGAGGCGGTGTGGCGCGGCGCTGCGCTGACCACGAGGCTGGGGGGCGGGGGAGGCGGTGTGGCGCGGCGCTGCGCTGACCACGAGGCTGGGGGGCGGGGGAGGCGGTGTGGCGCGGCGCTGCGCTGACCACGAGGCTGGGGGGCGGGGGAGGCGGTGTGGCGCGGCGCTGCTCTGGCTGGGGGCGTGTCGCTCTTCTTCCCTCGGCTGGAGTCGGGTCACAGCAGCGTGACCCAGCGAACAAGTAAGCACGGGGGGGGAGAAGCCGTTTGCAAGGGGGCGTTGGGGGGAGGCTGGGCTGGGAGCGGGGGGAGGCTGGGCTGGGAGCGGGGGTAAGTGGTGTGGGGGAGAGATCGGGCTGGGTGGGTCAGTTGGGGGGTGAAGGAGAGCGCGGCGGCAGCGGCGGCGGGGGGGGTAAAGGAGAGCGCGGCGGCAGCGGCGGCGGGGGGGGTAAAGGAGAGCGCGGCGGCAGCGGTGGCGGGGGGGGAAAGGAGAGCGCGGCGGCAGCGGTGGCGGGGGGGGAAAGGAGAGCGCGGCGGCAGCGGTGGCGGGGGGGGAAAGGAGAGCGCGGCGGCAGCGGTGGCGGGGGGGGAAAGGAGAGCGCGGCGGCAGCGGTGGCGGGGGGGGAAAGGAGAGCGCGGCGGCAGCGGTGGCGGGGGGGGAAAGGAGAGCGCGGCGGCAGCGGTGGCGGGGGGGGGAAAGGAGAGCGCGGCGGCAGCGGTGGCGGGGGGGGAAAGGAGAGCGCGGCGGCAGCGGTGGCGGTGGGGGGAAAGGAGAGCGCGGCGGCAGCGGTGGCGGTGGGGGGAAAGGAGAGCGCGGCGGCAGCGGGGGGGGAAGGAGAGCGCGGCGGCAGCGGGGGGGGAAGGAGAGCGCGGCGGCAGCGGGGGGGGAAGGAGAGCGCGGCGGCAGCGGGGGGGGAAGGAGAGCGCGGCGGCAGCGGGGGGGGGAAGGAGAGCGCGGCGGCAGCGGGGGGGGGAGAGGAGAGCGCGGCGGCGGGGGGGAAGGAGAGCGCGGCGGCGGGGGGGAAGGAGAGCGCGGCGGCGGGGGGGAAGGAGAGCGCGGCGGCGGGGGGGAAGGAGAGCGCGGCGGCGGGGGGGAAGGAGAGCGCGGCGGCGGGGGGGAAGGAGAGCGCGGCGGCGGGGGGGAAGGAGAGCGCGGCGGCGGGGGGGAAGGAGAGCGCGGCGGCGGGGGGGAAGGAGAGCGCGGCGGCGGGGGGGAAGGAGAGGGCGGCAGCGGGGGGGGAGAGGAGAGGGCGGCAGCGGGGGGGGAGAGGAGAGGGCGGCAGCGGGGGGGGGGAGGAGAGGGCGGCAGCGGGGGGGGGAGGAGAGCGCGGCGGCGGGGGGGGGGGGCTATTATATGGCTCTCTGAGCCAAAAAGGTTCCCGACCCCTGCATTAGATTATCTTTTCTTTTAGCTTGTAAATTTTCCCTATGCTAAGAGGGAGGTTTATTCCTGTTTTTGTAACTTTGAAGTTGAGCCTGGAGTGAAATCCTCTGTGTTTTAAATCTTTTTATTGCCCGGTAAAGTTATCTTCCATCCTGAGTTTACAGGTGTGATTAACTTTTTTTTTTTTAAATAAAATTCTTCTTTTAAGAACCTGATTGATTTTCAATGTCCTAAGAACCAGGAATTTGGTCTGCGCTCACTTTGTTAACCTTTTGGTTGGGATATTATTCTCCAGCCTCCCCAGAAAAGGGGGTGAAGGGGCTTGGGGGAATATTTTGGGTAAATAGGAACTCCAAGTGGTCCTTTTCCTGAATCTTTGTCTATATCACGTGGTAGTAGCAGCAGTACCATCCAAGTACAAGGGAAAGAATTTGTGCCTTGGGGAAGTTTTAACCTAAGATTGTGGAATATAAGCCTAGGGGGTCTTTAATGTGGGTCCCCATATCTGTACCAGGAGAGAACCCTGACAGCACCCCCAGGACCTCCTGCCCCTTATCCAACCCCTCCACCCCCTGCTCCCTTTGCTATGCCACTCAGAGCAGCATGTCTGGGAGCCATGCCTCCGTGCTTCCCAGCAGGAGCTCGCAGCCCTGCCACCCAGACCGCTGGTGGCATGTCAAGCTCAGGCTGCAGGCAAGGGGGGGACAATAGGGGAGGGGCCAGGGTCTAGTCTCTGGCCGGGAGCTCAAGGGCTGGGCAGGACAGTCCCGTGGGACGGAAGTGGCCCATGGGCCATAATTTGCCCACCTCTGCACTAAACATTGTCAGAACTTCTCAATCCATATTCAGCAATTGGGTTAACTCCCCATACTATCCTAGGTGAGGACCAGCCTCCAGCACTGTCAAGAGGCCATCACTACACAGTGGTAAACACACTTCCAGCTAGTAATGTCCCTCCATCCCACATACAAAGCCAAGATCTAAAGATCCCATCTCCACTCTGAACTGCCAACTGCCAAGTACAGTGGAACCCCGCAATATCGCGCCCCGCTATAGCACGATCCCACGTTACCACGATTAGGTATTTTTGGCTCCCAATTGTCACGGTGTTGCGAGGTCTGACTGTACTTACCAAGCAATTTGCTGCCCCAGCCAGTCTCTTGATGGACTTAATGGATACATCTTAGATCATCATGTCTGCTGAATATTTATCTCCGAACCCTTGAGGCAGGACAAGAACACTGCAGAGGTTGCTGAAAAGGCAGAATTACACACTCACCAATTCCCTTGTGTGGGTCGGGAGGACAGGAGACGAACTTCAGAACCTCAGCCCGTTTCTCTCGCAGACCCCAGCGATAGAGGATTTCCCCGTAGCATTTCTTGAAGTCATCAAACTGCTGAGTGTTGGCAGGGTCCAGGAGCCTGGAGGAGGAACCCACAGACACTGGATCTGATCACTCACCACAGCTCTGGCTGCGATTCCTAACCCAGCCAGCAGCAATGGCTATGAAGTCCCTTCTCAGGGAGCCACAGGAGCAACATATTATTTTCCTAGTCTCTCAGGCAGTGTTATAATTTTCTGAATGACAATGTCACAGTGAGCCTGAATGTACCACCTCTGTCATCGGGACTAGGGTGTGTGGGGGAGGGGCAGGTTCTCTTCTGGGGCCCTCGCTGCAGCTGAGTCATGAAAAGATTTCACAGGCAGTCAGCAGAACTGGTTTGGAGCATTAAGCTTTCAAGGCCACTAACTGAGTGAAAGTTCGGACTAAGGGCTTGCCAGCTCTCTCTTGATTAGCTGTTATGCCACCACAGAACAGCTAGCTAGACAGCCTTACAGCTGACCCTGAAGCTGCGTTAATGGGAGTTGCTGAGTGCTACCTTTTGTTTTTGTCGTGTTGATCTCTCTCGCGCTCCCGGTGGTCAGCATACGGCAGGTTTCCGTAGCGGAAGTCATCAGGTGAAGACTCGCACCAGGGGGTGAACGTGTGCTCTGTCTCTTTGCTTGCTGCGCAAGTCAAAAGATGGTTAGCAAGGCCCCCGAGACGCAGTGATGAGTGGACTGTGATGTGTGAAAAGCTTGGGCAGGAGATGGGACAGTTAGATGGAACCATGTGCAACTCGTGCTCTCCCCCCAGGATGTGTTAGTATTGTCTCTACACTAATAGTTCTCAACCACAGCGCCCCTGGGGGGCCATGAGCAAGTTTCGGGGTCAGCCAAGCAGGACCAGTGTTAGACTCGCTGGGGCCCAGGGCAAAAAGCTGAAGCTCCACTCCATGGGGCTGACATCAGGGCCTTGAGCCCCGCCACCTGGGGCTGAAGCAGAAGCCTGAGTAACTTAGCTTCACGGTGTCCCTGTGACGTGGGGTCCTGGGCAATTGCCCTGCTTGCTACCCCTTAATACCGGTCCTGGCTTTTATACGCAGAAAACCAGTTGTGGCACAAGTGGGTTGTGAAGTTTTATAGCATGCTGGAGGGGCCTCAAAAAGTAAAAGGCTGAGAACCCCTGGTCTGCACCATTACAAACACTCCTACGTGCAGGGAGCCAAACGCCAACCCTTTCTTCTGCAATCAGCCTCTTGAAAGCATCCCTCCAGCTCGCCCGCATCGGGCCCTGCACTGACCGCATGGGGAGAAGGCTCCCAGGACACAGAAAATCTGGATTCTGAAGGCTGCACCTGGTCTTCCGCCCCACATGAAAACACACAGATTGCTCCACAGGAGACTTGCACAGCTGGGTGCCGGTAGGAGAGTTAGCATCAGTACAGTTCCATTCCCAGTGGCTGGGAGTGCACGGCATGAGGGCTTCCGCACCCTGGGCTGAGGGGGGGGGGGGGGGGATTTCTCTTTCCTCTAGGGCCATGTGAGGATGCTGGTATGAAAAGGGGCCTGACGGAGGAAATGACCCCGGGGGTAGGGAGAAGCGGGAGAAGCGTGGCACACCAACATTAGTGGACTTGTCCTGGCTTCTGCTCCCTTCCCTGGTCCATAGATAGCTGCAAACTGCACAGAGCCATTACAGGTTTGCTGCTGCTTGGGCCCAATGTTGTGCTGCACAAGGTCAGCCTCTGTGAGACAAATACCCTGAAAATGGCTTCACACTGGACCCCAGGGACACCAGTCAGCCCTGAATTCCGACTCTTCTGAAAAGCCTAACATGGTGGGAAATGCCTGTAAGATCCCGAGTGTTTGTGTCACTTGTACGAGCTGCCACTGACACTCCACTCTTCCCAACTGCCACGATTCTAGCTAGGCCAGCGCAAAGTCAAGAAGCAAGCGTCTCTCCTGCAGCTCTGGAGGAGACAGAAAACCGGAAATCCCTGGTTAAAGCCCTTCCAGCAGATATCTCAAGTGTCCTCACTGGTAATGGCTACGGTCTGCCTCAATGCCTGGCCTCAAACTGGACAAGTGCTCTGGCCGCAATGATCCCACATCGCGCTGCGTGACCAGCACCATCCCCTGGAGCATCTGCCAAGCCAGGAGAGGAGCAAAATATCACTGGCCACAGCCACCTACTAATCTGGGTCACAAACACCCAGGAAAATAGAAGGGATGGGACGGGCGTTTGGAATCAAGTCCTCAGAACTGAATAGGGTGAAGGCTCCTTTACTAGACAAAGGAAGCTGCCTCAGGTCCTTGTAGTCCAATATCAGAGAGACATGTTGTGTAGTAACAGGGTCATCCTGAGTGGTTTGCCCCACAACCCATCTGCCATGGGGAGAGAGACTGCCCTAGATCCACAACCACCTTCACCACCATCACTGCCACGGGGAGCCATTTATCGCCTATCAAGTCATTTCCTCTACCTGTCCACTCCCCGGCCGCTCCATACCTATGTTCCAGCCTCCGGCGTTGAGTCCAGGATCCGACATGCTGGAACAGGAGCCGGAAGATGTAAAGCTGGGCTGTTGGGTGGAAACAAGAGTGGGTGTCACACAAACCAAAGCGCTTCCAGACGTTCAAGAAACGCAGCTGGAAAGAAATGGTTGTGCGTACGTATCGGCTGTGGGACAGCAGGTTGGAGGAGCGCTGAGGGAAGGGTCCAGAGGAACTCACGCAGCCCTGCAGCCTGGCCTGGGCCTCAAACACGCTGCAGAGCATGGCCAGGGTCTGCACATCATGGAGCTGACAGTAGTGAGCCAGCCTGGGAGAGGAGGAAAAGGGAGAGAGCAGGAGTTGGAGCAAAATTCACCAGCCAAAGGGAAGCACAGCAGGCCAGGGATTGGGGACCCTGTGGAACTAACTACACCCTGCTGCGTATGGCAGGCATGGGCAAACTTTTTGGCCCGAGGGCCACATCAAGGTTAAAAATTGTATGGAGGGCCAACTAGGCTAGGATAGGGAAGCCAGGCCCCACCCCCGTCTGACTCTCTCCCACTTCCTGCCCCCCTCAGAAGCCTCAACCCATCCAACCTCCCCTGCTCCTTGTCCACTGATTGGCCCCTCCGGGACCCTCTGCCCTAACCACCCCTGGGGACCCCACTCCCTAATCCAAGCCCCTGCTCTCTGTCCCATGACCACCTCTTCCCGAGACCCCGCCTGCCCCTAACCACTGCCTGGGACCACACCCCCATCTAAGCTCCGGTGTTCCTTGTCCCCTGACCGCCCCCTCCTGAGACTCCATTATCTTCCACTTCCCTTCTCCGCCCTCCCCTTTGCCTCAGCCACCTGTTGTGTAGACTGCAAAATCTTTTGGGGCTGGGACTATCTTTTAACTGTCTATACAGTGCCTAGCACAGCAGGGCCCTGCTTTCTGATTGGCATCCACAGGCTTCTTTGCAATACAAACAACAGACGCTTCCTCCCAGCCAAACATAAGAGCAGCACCAAGAAAGGGAGTTCTCTTCACCGTCTTGGTAAATAGGTTGGAGACTGGCATTGGTTGGAGGGTGGCTATAAGAATGGACTGTCCCTCTTTCCCATACTGCCTCACACCAGGGCAGGACTAGGGCAGGGCTCATGGAGCAGGTTTGGCAGAGCTGTCAGCAAAGCAACTCAAAGCAGATTTAAGATGAGCAGCCGTGTTAGTCTGTATCTGTAAAGAAAATGAGGAAGACTTGCAGTTAGTCTCTAAGGTGCCACAAGTATTCCTCGTTTTCAAAGCAGATTCTAAGCTTCAGAACAGATTAGCATCGGCTATCAACTCTCCCGGTCCAAACAGATTCGGATCAATGTCAAGAGGTGGGTAATGTGTTGTTTAAGAGGGCTGAGTGTGAATCAGGGCTTAATGGAGGTAGCTACCAGAAGGTTCTCTGAATGACAAGAGATAGTTTGTACTTGGAGCAGCAGCAGGGAATTTGATTGTTACACTGGTAGCCAAATCAAGATATTCACTTGGAAGGTGAATGGTCTCAAGTTGCAGTGGGGGAGGTTTAGGTTGGATATTAGGAAAAACTTTTCCCTAGGAGGGTGGTGAAGCACTGGAATGGGTCACCTAGGGAGGTGGTGGAATCACCTTCCTTAGAGGTTTTTAAGGTCAGGCTTGATAAAGTCCTGGCTGGGATGATTTAGTTGGGGTTGGTCCTGCTTTGAGCAGGGGGTTGGACTAGATACCTCCTGAGGTCCCTTCCCACCCTGATCTTCTATGATTCTAAGGTCACAAGGGAAAGAATCCTGGATCAAAGCAGCAGTTCCCTCGTATATCAGGCCTCCTCCGTGCTAGTCAGTCCAGATGCCTTGGAGCACCACATCCTGTACCATACACATCACATCAGAGCAGAAGCTAATCAGAGCTCAGCCAAAGGGCAGGTGGCCACTTGATGAGAGTGCCAGGGCTGCCCGATTTGCGGTTTCCCTCCTTTTTCCAATGAACGTGCATCTCACGAGGCGCTGGAGCAGTCTCCCCATGTCCTATACCCCATGTTAAAGGTGTTGGCAGTCACAAGAAGTGCTAGAGAACTCCACACTTAGAGGCTGTGCACAGGTTATCCCTGTGTCAGCCTTCAGGCCGGATCTCCTAGTTCACAGTCGCTGGGATTAGTGAGCGTCTCCTCTCATCTAAGTCTGAACCAAGACCCTACAACTGTCAGCTGTGAACAGCTCTGCTCCAGAGACTACCCCTGCCCCTGCTTTGAGCTTTCAGAGACCTACAAGGACTCCAGGAGCTGACGTCCAAAGGGATGTTGGGCCCAGGGTATCTCCAAATCCGGGTCAGACTTCGGTCCAAGACAGAGATCCGTGGCTACCGTAGCTAGTGACCAGACCTGGACAGATAAAAGAGAAACAGCATCAAAGACAATGAAAACCAGAAATACACCTGCACTGAGGGCTCTGAACTCACACTGCAGCCACACGTGCAAAGTTCAATAATGGTGGAATTCTCTCTTAACCGGTACAGCTGATTTCCTAAAGGCCCCAGAATCACCAAACCCTGATGGTTTGGGAGTTGGGCTCCGTAATAATGGAGAATCCGTCAGTCATGTCAACCAACTAGCTACCTCTTAGCTGCAGGAAAGCAGTGTTAGCTGTTGGGGCGGGATCCCCATTGACAGACCAGACCAGACCAGACCTGGGGTCCATCTAGTCTAATAGCCTGCCTGTGACAGCGGACAGCACCAAATGCTTCAATGCAATGTCCCTAGGGGACAATTATGGAATAAACTGTTGATAGGATGTGCTGCTTCTTAACTCCCACTCATTTTGAGGTTGGTTTATGCCAGGCAGTGGGGAGGTTTTCATCATCAATAATTGTCTAATCTGATTTTTAAAATCCGATGACGCTTTTGACCTCTGTAACACTGTATCAATGAGTTCCACAGGTAAACTATAATATATAAAAACACTTGATCTTTGATCAGTTTTAAATTTGCTGCCTTTCAGTTTTATTGAATGCTTCTTGTGCTTTTATTATGCGCTAGCGAAAATACCCGGCGTTGCTCGGGTCAGTCGGAGGTGGGGAGGGGGCAGAGAGCTGAGTGAGTGCAGGGTCCGTTGGAGGGGGGAGGGGGCAGAGAGCAAACCTGACACCCCACCTCACCCCCCCCCGACCAAACCCCACACCCCCATCGCACTTACCCCTTAACCAACCCAGACTCACATTTTCACCCCCCCCAAACCCAACACCCCCACGTCCCCCCCCTGCCAACCCCAACACCCCCGACCAACACCCACACCTCACCCCCCATAGACCAAACCTGACACACCCACCTCACTTTCCCTCCCAACCAAACCCGACACCCCTACCTACCACCACAAACCCGACACCCACACCTCACTTACCCCTCGACCAACCCCGACCCCCCTCCTCACCCCCCCAACCAAACCCAACACCCTCACCTTACCCCCCACCAAACCCAACACCCCCTGACCAACCCCAACACCCACCCCTCACCCTTCACCCACCCCAACACCTTCCCACCCCCCCAACCAAACCCAACACCCCCACCTCACCCCCCGACCAAACCCGACACCCCCACCTCACTTACTCTCCGACCAAACCCAACTCGGGTCTGTCGGAGGTGGGGAGGGGGCAGAGAGCTGAGCGAGTGCGGGGTCCATTGGAGGGGGGTATTATGACATCATAACTATGTCACAGAGAACAGCAGCTGCCCAGCTGATGTGATTGGCTTTTAAATAATTTCACCCCTGGGGGGCGTCAGAGGTGAGATTTGAAAAATTTTCGACACTTACCCTGATTAGGACCCTAAGACCTATAACTGTACCAAATTTCAAGTCCCTAGCTCAAACGGTGTGGAAGGAGTAAGTGCACATACATACACGCAGGCATACACGCATACACCATTTGACTTTTATATATATAGATTAGGAGCACCTGATTTGCCATCTATATAGCTACCCCATTATTTTGTATACCTCTATCACATCCCCTCTGTCTCCCTTCTAAACCAAACTGTCCCAGACTTACAATCTCTCTCCTATGATGTGCTATTGGATCCTTTTAACACTTACATCAAGTGAATCAGAAAATGTCTGTGGTTTATATTTAAGGAACACATATTTTTAAGGCCCACCATTTAGGTTTTTAAAACATTTAAAAAAAAAAAAAGCTTAAAACGAATTGAAACATTTATATGAACTTAAAGAGAATCAAATGAAATAGCTGTTTAAAGGTATAACATTTTGCTGCAGGTTTGCAACACAAACATCAGACCATCCTGCTAAGGTAAGAGAATCAGAAAGTAGAGTACAAACAAAATGAAACTACAGTGAAACCTCGATATAACGGACTAATTCGGGCGAGGTGGTGTCCGTTAAAGCCGAAAGTCCGTTATTTAATAATTTTTTTAAATTATTAAATAACGGACTTTCGGCTGACAATGGACACCCCCTCGCCCGAATTAGTCCATTTTATGGAGTTTTACGTCCGGGAGCCGTCAACCCGCCCGCCCGGGTCCCGGCTGCTGGGACCCGGGCGGGAGCCGTCAGCCGGCCCGCGGGCGGGAGCCGGCAGCGAGCTCTCCCGCTGCCGGGACCCGGGCAGAAGCCGGCAGCCGGCCCGCCCGCTGCCGGGCGCCGGCAGCCCGCCCGCCCGCTGCCGGGCGCCGGCAGCCCGCCCGCCCGCTGCCGGGCGCCCGCCCGCCCGCAGGCGGGAGCCAGCCAGCCTGCCCGCCAGCAGGCAGGATCCGGGAGCAGCCAGCCCGCCCGCAGGTGGGACCTGCGAAAAACGGATTTCGGATGCAGCGGAAATTTTGTCCGTTGCATCCAAAGTCCGTTAAATCGGGGTCCGTTAAATCGGGGTTTTACTGTAGTCTGTTTCACTGGCCCCGTGGAATCCAACGCAAAGTAAGCAGCATGATGGAGAAAAGGAAAGTCTCAATATTCAAAACTGTATTTGATTGTAAGGTCTTTGGGGCACAGGCTGTCTGCCTTTTGTATTCAATACCAGCACAGCACAGCCACAATCGTCCCTATTAGTATGAGCCCCACACAGGTAGATGAAAGAAAGAGTTCCTCTTGCCAAAACGCTTACAGCAGCTGCAGTGATTTTGATGCATGGACCGGCACAGTAGCACGCCCCGTGTCTAGCGTGGCCTACAAGAAATTCTCAGAGCACCTTGTCATCGCAGCTGGTTTGGCAAAGGGTATGAAACTAACCATTTGCTGGCCTGGCCAGTGATTTCTCAATTAAGTGTTACAAAGCCTCAGTGGTTCTGCCCCAGTTACCAGGGACGACTCATCTTAACCCTTCCAGGTGGTGTCTGGAGCGACTGCTGCGCCCCATAATCCAGCCATGCCCTTGAAATCCAGGATAATGGCATGAGAAATGTGCTCACTACGGCGTCCCATTCAGCTCCTGTGCTCTAGATAAAGGGGAAGCCCCCAGTACCTGGACGAGATCCCTACGTCCAACCGCCAGGGCTGAGGAGGCATTCTTCTGGCAGGTCTCGTGAATGTTACTGACGTTCAGTCTGGAAAAGAAAGAGGGCTCGTCTCTTACCACACACCATTCACCAAGGGAGGGGCGCCTCCGGATCACCACCACTGGACAGAACTCCCTAATTCCACTGCAGGGTCAGACTGATCAGCATTTCCTCCACAGTCACCTGGGCGCTTGCCATCCAGCCGTCCTACCAGACTGTCCACTGCACAGCGTCCTGTTCCAATCCAACGGGAAATGGCAGGATCTGCTCGGACAGTGGTCCAGTGACAGTTCACCACCAAAGAGTTATTACCATGGTGACATGCCAATGCATTGTGCAGCTGTGATTTGTTCTTGTACCCAGAAGCTGACAGCCATCTGGGCTGCCCCATTGACAAATTATTGTTACCATTTAATCCACCAGCCAGCTCTAGACTCTGAGGGAGAGCCAGGTGTGATCCTGGAGGGGATGACATGCCACCACTGACTAGCCTCCAGCAGCATTGAGGGATTAGCGGGGCAGCACGTGGACTTCACAGCTACTTGGCAAATCTCCCACTTACTGGTGGCAACACAGCTCCCCCAAACACCCCCACGATTTTCTCTTTCATCTGCTTCCATTCCTACCAGGGAGTATTGGGAAAAGGCTTCATAAGACCTTACAAGCAAATGGACTACAAGAGACCCTCCCCCTTTAAAGACAACCTGCGAACATGAAACAGTTGGCAAAATGGCTTGCTTATTTTTGCTTCTTTATGATGGATCAAAAAGGCAGGGAACGGATTTTGTGGGTTTTTTCCTTTTTAAAAACACGACATTCAGGGACCCTCTTGCCTCAAAGGCCGATGAGAACAGCAGCAGATTGACAATATCACTAGGATGGAAATGAAAGTTGAGCAATTGAAAGAACAGCTTTCCCGTCTGTTTTTTGTTTGCTTTAGAACTTCAATGACTAATTAGCACATTGGAGAAAGGATGTCTTTAATAAACATTCAGCACCTCCATCCTTTTGATTAAGAGGAAAGCACCCACAATACAGACGCACAGCCCTGAAATCAATACATGCACACACACAAAGTTGAAAAACACCTTTTTGAGAGGAAGAGTGTGTTTGAGTGTATATGTGCATAGAGAGAGAAAGAGAGAGAGGGGGGCCTGGAAGTCTCTATCTATCATAAAGAAGCAAAAAGGGGCAAAAAGCTCATTCCAAAACCAACTCTTTGGAATTCTCCTTTAACATGTGAAAAGGGCCCAGGCTCACAATGGTTGTTTCAAACGACGAAGTCCTGCAACAGCCATATATACAATCTTCAGCAGCTAGGGCTGGAGCTGGTGTGTAGCCCTGCAATCAAATACCTTCCACGTATCTCCTTCACCATGCATCCCTTCCAGAAGTTTTTGGGCAAGAAGCCATCTCTCCTTGGTAGACAGGGACACCGTAGGAGTGATGGATGGGTGCTCAGTGGAACAAGTTGGTGATTGATTTTGACACTGCTGAGCACAGTGGTGGCATTGAGGGGCTAGAGGCAGGGCTGTGTACTCACATGTACTGCTCCCCTAGCGATTTGTGCACAGGAAGCAGGCAGGAGATATCCTGGATGATGACTTTGCCAGCAGCTTTAATAGGTCGGTTGTTGGCATCTGTCCCCTCACGCTTGCTTTTCCATCTCCTTGATTTCTGCAGAATAGATGGCAACAAGTTAACGGAGGGAGGAAGATATCGGGGCAGGCCCAATGCATGAGCATGAGGAGTGATGCAAGCAGCACCCACCCTTGCCTTCCAAAGGCTGTGTGCTACCCCCAAAGAGCATTAATAATGACATCTATTAACAAGTGTCTCCATCTCTAGGAAGTGAAAGGCAAGCAAGTCAGCAAGCTCAAGGGCAAACACAGAGAGGGATCTTACAAATCCTAGGGGAGTAGGCAGTAAGAACAAATCAATCCCCAGCAAGCCAATAATACAGAGAAAGGCTGGCAGACAGACCAGTAAAATATCTAACGGTTCTGGGTCTGGTCCCAAAAGCCCACTGTACACAGGACTCAGGTAAGAGCTCTGAGCTGAGGTGTGTGGGAGCAGGTCCTGTATTTGCTGCCAGCTTCAGACCAGAGTCACAGAGAGAAGCTGACATGCCAATGTTGTCTCTTTTGCCTAGTTCTAATGGATCCTTTGTGTGTCACTCTCTAGGACCAGGGTGGGACTGAATTGGATTCCAGAGCCTCCTTGTCTACAGCATCCCCCAATGCTTCTGTTTGAGAGCGAGCGCTGGCTGCCTGGTGGCAACAGTCAGTCAGAGGAGCCCAGGACTCTCCTACAGCAGTCGGCAGTTGCCACTCTCAGAACCAGCGAATTTTAGGATAGAGTGAGGAAGCCAAGCGTCCCCCCAAATGGCCACAGAGTTTTCACCTTTATGCCAAGATGCACAAAACTACTTAGGCCACCCCCATCAGTTATTTTCGATGGCCAGTTTCCTGGTCTCTTCCAGCTCCTCTGGGGGGGGGGGGGGGGGGAGTGCGTGCATGCAGTGGCCTGACCAGCCGAAGGGACACTAGAGCAATGTCTTGCAGGAGACACTGCGGCTCCATGTTGCTCTCGGATTGTGCCTTTGATTCCTGGTAAATCTGAGATGGGAAACAGGTCCCTTGGTGAACAGAGTGAAATAGCAAGGGCCTGCTCAACACGCGGAGCAGACTGGGAAGGGTTAACAATTACACACACAGTCGCTTGATTTTAAATAACCTTTAAAAATCAATTCCTCCCTTACTGACTGCAGCAGCTGAGGCCATTACTAGAACCTGTCTCACAGAACCAAGGAGGAATGCACATGCCTTACCTGGGTGAGATAGCACAGGTGAGATAAAGCCCTGAGGAGCTAGACCTGGGCTCTGGCAGGTAAGTGAAGGAGAGACTTATTTTAAAGAGAATCTAGGATTTAAAGTCCGGGTGACATTGGAGCACATTTTCATTGACTGTCAAGGAGGCGGACATGGGTGCATTTCAAAGCCCCACCCATACTTCTGATCTCATATTTAGAGGCGGAGAGCATTTCCATCAAAGGGTGCTGCACAGAACCTCTGAAAATCCAGCTACCAGGGCTCTGCCCTCACGTCCAGCTGTGCAAACCCCAGAGAATCAGGGCAGAAGTTTTGATATTCAACAGCATTGTGTATTTGTTCCTAAAAGCATCAGAATTCATCTCTGAGCAGGAGCATACTGTAGGGGTGTGGCCAGGGTCCTCTCTGATATGCAGGGCTTAAATTGATCACTATGTTGTGGGCCAGACAATGCTCTCACTGGAATCAATGGGAAATGCCCACAGACTTCCCAGAGCAGGCTGGATGTGTTTGGAGTATCAGTGTTTTACAGCAGGTAGCCGTGGTGTGAGTATGGGGGAGGGGAGACAGGGCTTTGCGCTCTAGCGTGCTACGCACAGCCAGAGTGGCAGGTGCACGTTGAGGGGCCAGTGCGTCCCCACTCTCTGCTGCACGCAGCGCTAGACAGGAAGCTCCTATCCCTTGTGTCAGAAGGGAGCAGACGTTTGAACCCAGGTTTGCAGGCACGTGGCTGGTTCTCTGCAGGTGTAATGCCACCGACTCCGGCAGAGAACTCCTGAGAGCCGTGTGCCACCCACGGGCCACCTGTGCACCAGCTGGGCCCAGCAGGGGAGAGGATTCCATCCACTCCACACACTCACAGGTGGACAATTCTTCCACATTGAGGTAGGTTCCTCTGAAACACACACACACACACTTGTGTCACTGAAAGCACACACTCACAGGTGGACAATTCTTCCACATTGAGGTAGGTTCCTCTGAAACACACACACACACTTGTGTCACTGAAAGCCGATTCAAACCCCGCCTGCCTTTAGGGAGGCATTTTGGAGACTTAGAACATGGACAAAACACAGCATTTTCCACAAGTAAATGAGTCACGTTGGGGGCGGGGGGGGGGGGGGGAGATGAGGATGGAAGAATGGGCTAGTCCACGAATGAATCATTTACACTGCTAGCGTCAACAGGACACCAGGTGAAACAATGAAGACGTTAACAGATTACTGGGCCTGTCAATCAAATCTAGTCGAGCTAGACGACATGGTGGTTACAAAACCCCACAGACCCTGCCTAAGCTACAGCTTCTGCCACCTCCACACCAGCCCTCTCCGCCCGGAACGGTGCCTGTGGAGAACCACGCAGCCCCATCTTTGTGAGATAGCTCCAATTATAAGTCCTGTTTGCTTCAACCAACCAGTAGCAGTAGGACAGAAAGCCAAGGAATCAGTAGGAGATGTCAGCCTTGGGGTGGGCAGCCAAACATGAGCCAAATCAACCTTCACCTGTAACAGGGAGGTGAAGACCCTGGAGACTACAGGTCTCAAGTGACCTTCTATCTTGGCCCAAATGATCTATGGCAAACCACGAGAGTATCCCTCAGTTGGGCACTTCTGAGGCAGGGCTACCCGAGGCCAGAAGGTTCCTGTGCTTGGGTCTGTCATTCCACGGGGGTTGGGAAAGAGACACACAAGGTTCCACCTCTCCTTTTCCTCAACTTGTTTCCCAGGGAGAATTTTCCTCAGTGGTTTCAAGACACCCCTCTGTCCCCAGCATTTGAGAGGCATAGGAAATGTGCTTCTCTGGGGCTCTGCCACAGGCTGATGGCGCCCCACCGCCTTCGTGACACTAGCCTGTAAGGGGCTGCTCAGGGTTAAAGAGGCTGGGAACATAACGGGTGACACTCGACTGTCAATTAATGAGCCTGCCCCCAGTGTGCTTGGAGCTGCAAGTGGAAAATTTGGGTCATTTGTTCCCAACCTTTCTAGCTCTGCCTTGGTGCAATCTAGAATCCAAGCCAGTGAACTGCCTCTCCTCAGCTGCCTCAGAGAGCCGAGAGGAGAGGCGGGAGAGAAAGGAAATAGCCAGTGACAGTGAATTGAGATTTCTCAGCTCCTCTGAGCATCAGAAGGAAGGAACCAAGAGTGCTCACACAGTCACCGGGAGGGGACAGTCCTGAGTAATGACTGTATAGCTAGCCCAAGGGTGCTATTTGCTGTAATCTGAGGTGATAATGATGGCAGTAAACAGGTTAAATGTGGACACAGACAGCCCAAGAATAAGCCACCGACTGCTTGTAGCAACCACAATTATCCCTGCATAATCAGCAGAGTGGGTTACAAAATCCTTCATGCCCTCTTGGAACAGCAACTCTTAGCTACTAAACTACAAGGGGGGAGGGATAGCTCAGTGGTTTGAGCATTGGCCTGCTAAACCCAGGGTTGTGAGTTCAATCCTTGAGGGGGCCATTTAGGGATCTGGGGCAAAAAAAATCTGTCAGGGGACAGTACTCGATCCTGCTAGTGTAGGCAGGGGACTGGACTCGATGACCTTCAAGGTCTTTCCAGTTCTAGGAGATTGGCATATCTCCATTTATTTATTATTTATAAACATTTGTGTCTCCCCTCAGGATCCTGCTGACACAGGCAGTGTCTTAGGTAGCCCCATGAATGTAGGGGCACATGAGGGAGAGAGAGATTCAAGGGTTAAATTTATTTTAATGGGGGTGGAGGGATAGGAGGAGGGGAGAACGCAGACAATGCCAAGGATTAAGTTCACCGAGCTCCAGATCAGATTCAAGCTGCTTCTCATGAAATCCCCAGTGGGGTGCAGTGTGTTTGTCCAAGCTTTCTTGCTGAAAAGTTCTCCTCTTTGTATTTTGAACAACAAACCCCAGTTAACTCCAATCACAGGCATTCAAAACCTGCCTGGCCACCACACTGCCAGGGTTTTTAGAACAAGCTTCTCTGCAACATCAGGATTTGCTATTTGCAATGTCTGCCCTGGTAGCCAGTCCCAGCAGCTTCCCAGGAAGGGGCAAGAAATCCCAAGTGGGCAATTACGGAATAACCTGTCCATTTGGGAACTATTTCTTCCTGACCCTCTTCAATTAGTGGTGGGTTCCTGCCCTGAAGCAGGATGGTTTGGAGCCTCTCTCATGCAATTGGTGGATAGTCTCATTATCCTAATAAGTGTCTAAATGTTCTCTGACTCCCCCTAACCTCTGAGTCTCAATGATCTCTGGTGGCAAGAAAGGCCACATGCTAGTTATGTAATGCATAAACATATTTTCTTTGATCAGTTTTACATTTGCTTATGGGGTTTCACAGACAGTCCCCAGCTCTTGGTTATGCAACAAAGCAATTCACTTTTTCCATACAGGGCACTGTTTTGTATCCCTCCATCATGTCTCCTCCTCTCTAAAACTAAACAGTTCCATCTTTTGAGTCTCTCTTTATCTGGAATTCCCCTCCTGGCTCTAACTATTTTAGCTGCCTGTCTTCAAAAACCCCTTTGATTTTATCTGTATCTTTTTTGAGGCAGGGTGACTGGCACTGAACACAGTTTTCCAGGTGAGGGCATGCTATTGATTTACACAATCATTACATGCCATCCTTCCTGTGCTGGATGCACCGAGTGGAATCTAGTCTCTGCTATTCCGCTCTGTTATCGTCTGCTGTACAGTGGTAAGACTGACTGGTCTGCTCTCCCTAGGGTGCCCGGGTTTCTTCAGACCAGCTGCTTTCCACATGACAGCTTCCCAGGGGAGTTTGTCTCTTGGCATCCAAAGTACATGCTCCAAATATCACCAGAGCTTTCTTCTAATTCGAGGAAATGAGATGATGGGGAGTAATTTCTCTACACTGCGGGTGACATCTTTCCAACCAGTGCTTAGAATTTTTCAGACACTTCTTTCCGAAGATGTCTACTTTTCTGTTTACCATTCTGGTCGATTGATTTCTAGAATACCTCGATAGTACGGACAGCATTACTCTTGATTATATTGTGACTGCTGCATATGGAGCAGAGTTTTCCACTGCATTGCCCTCAGCGATGCCCAGGTCTGCTTCCTGAGCAATTATATTTCACTCCGCAGATCAGAAGATTCCTTTCCGTGAGCATCTTTGCTTCTCTCATTGTGGAATTCCTTCCGCCTCTTGTTGTGCTGAACTGTCACCTAGCTTGGTTAGCTCCCTCGTTAATTCCTCGCTCAAATTAGGTTCCTCTTCTCCTGTCCCGACTCATCTGAACACTGTTGGGTTATCCACACATTTTGACATCTCACTCCTCTCTCCCTTTTCCAGATCATTGATAAATAAATTGAACACTGGCCTGAGGATAGAACTTTGGAGCACCTCACTGAAACTTTTGCCATGTTGAAAACTGGCCTTTTCCCCTAGCTCAGTTTTCTGTCTTAGTTGCTGATCCACGGCAAAACTTTATTTCTCACCCTATCAGAACATTGGTTTTCTTAACAGCCTCTTGCAAAGGACTCTGTCAAAGGCTTTTTGAAAGTTCAAATCAGTTGTGTTTTTCTATTCTCTTTCAGTCACTATTTGGGTGACACATTCATAGTGTTATAGTAGATACAGAGGTACAACTTTCCTTTACAAAAGCCATGCTGGTCTGTCGCTACCATAGCATGTTCCTCTAGGTGTACCATCATTCTATTTTTAATTAGCATTCAACCATGTACCTGTACTGAACTACAGATTACTGCTGTCATTCCCAAAATAATCCCCACTGCTTTTTTAAAAGTAGGACCGAAGGGTAGCAAATCTATTGAATTTTTAAAAAGCAGCTGACTTTCATGAGATGGCAGGTTTTTGTCAGCAGCTCAACCACTTCCTTTTGAAGTGACTTTTTCTTTCAAAATGGTTGGATGATGCTGCGAAGTCCAGGAGACTTGCTGCTCTTTAGCAATTTGTCCCGGGACCTCTTTGAAATCTCCATCTCTGATCCCTTGTCCTTGTCTGAAATGAGAAGGCCTGGGACAGGCCTGACCCCTCCTCCTCGGTTGTTTCAACTGATTGCCAAGGTATGTGGAAGTCTGGTATCAGTGCGGTCTGGCCCGGTGATCACTGCAGTGTTCAGGAACCAGAAACCAGTGGGTATGTCCGGAGTCAGAGCTGAAAGCTGGAGGCAGGGGTCAGACAGGAAACAGGTGCACCAGTGCTGAGCCGGAAACCAAAGATCTCGTTGGAGCCAGAGCAATCAGTCACCAGGGCGACAGGATTCAGGGACTGGAGCAGGGAGTCAGAAATAGGGCAGGGTCAAAGTCAGGAACTGGGGATGAGGCCGGAGTCAGGGTCTGCAGCAGCATGTCAGGATCCAACCTGTTACACAGACAACTTCCTGTGTCTCTTTCTAGCTTAAATAGCGTACTCATGAGCTCCTCCCATCAGGTCCCTCTGGGCAGTAACTTTAGTGGAGGGCTCCCAATTCTCCAGTCAGTAGTAGAGCTGTGAGGTGGTAGTGTGGATCCAGCAGTGGCCTGAGCACCTATGGGCCTGGATTCAGGACTCATGGATCCTCACACTGGTGCAAAGAAATCATTTAGCTTTTCTGCAATGTCCTTAGCCTCCTTAATTATTCCCGTCACTCCTTGAAAGTAAAGGACACCCTTTTCTACTGGGCTATTAGCCTCTCATCTCCCTCAGCAGCCTCTCATCTCCATCAGAAGGCTGGGTCAGACAAGCCTACTATTATACTCTTACGATTTGGGATCTGTGTCCCTACAGATGCTACTGCCCATTCAGAAGCACTATCATGTGAGATTCTCTGGACTCTTTTAGGTACAGTGTATAGGGTAACTCCCCTACTCTATGACACCATTTCCCCCTTGCTGGCACTGGGTCTATCCTAGGTCAGGCAGGGAGTGCTTTATTCTTGGGCAGAAGACAGGGTAAGGGAAGAAGAGCATTAACACAGCACACAGTACCGGAAAGTCGTTAATTGCTTGTATGGACCAGCGCCGCCGGGCAGAGCGAAGAGACATCTGCGCATGAAACGTTACACCCCAGAGGAGAAAGGAGGAAAGGCACCGAGAAAATTAAAAGAAAAAGAAAAGAATAAATAACTAAAATCCAAAAAAGCCCAGACCGAGGGGCATTGTGGCCTGTAGTTTGTTACTCCACCGCATTCCCCAAAGGGCCATTTCAAATTGAGGTCCAATCAGACACATCCCCCTTTCCTTCTGCACAGTGTGACATTAGCTATAGGCTCTGGAGGGAGGGGGCTTCTGTCTCTTGGCCCATCCTTGGCTCCTTTGGAGGACCTCAGTGTCTCCAGCCATTAAGGAGCTAACCTCCCACCTGAGGTGGAGGAATATTATTGTAACCGGCACAAAGAGGTGAAGTGACTTGCTCAGGGTCACACAGAGAGACAATGACGCAGTCGAGGACAGAACCAAGATCTCTCAAGGCCCAGCCCCCTGTTCTAAGCACTAGAAATGCTTCCTCTCTAGGGTGCTGGAAGCACAGAGCTAAGCACTAGACTGATCACATGACATTTAACATGGCCTCAGAACCCACAACACTGTGGCAGACCGTTGGTGTGCTGCATGGAGAGCAGTCAGGGACTGTGAAAGGGTTCACACAACCAGAAAGGCAGCCCAAGACTGCTGTGGGAAGCAGTCCGCGTGAGGATCTCTCAAAGGGGTTCCAGCATGAAAGAGCTGACAGGCCTCGATACTAAAGAGGAGGCCATTGCAAACAGAGCCCTGGAACCTGTGGCTCAGCTGACTCCATAGCAGGGCTGTGTCCAAGCAGTGAGCCAGGCTGTTTGCCTTTGGGCTGGAGGTACTGGGCCAGGTAAGGAACTCCTCAGCCACCCAGCTGCTTACACTGCTCCTCCCTTGGATCCATTGGAACCTGGCACAGTGTTTATAGTAAAATCCCCAATACGGGGATCTTACACTGGGGCTAAAGAGCCCCTTTTACTTCCAGCTGAATGGATGGGCCAACAACAGGAGCTGCAATTAGAGATGCTGAGAAAAAAAACGGCAGACCCAGAAGCTCTGCACTGCTTCGATTTCACTGACGCCTGATTTACTACAATGCCCTTGCGGGAACTGCCACATGGTCGGGTTTCTCTCTCCTTTGGGCCAGCAAGGCTGGGGAAGGGGGTAACTAGGAGTAATGGGGAAAGACAAATTTGGTCTACCAGGAAAAGTTCACCAGCTCTGAGATGTTATAGGTGGTGCAGGAACCCGGCAAAGGGACACCCCATTTAATAGTAAAGTGGACCAAAGGACAGGTGAGCAGACAGCGAGGAGCAGTCCTGTCCCAGACCCAGGGACTATGGGGGCAGAGGGGACAGATCGGATCCAGTAAGGTTTTCACTTCCTTACTTTTTGCATTTGGGTTGGATCAGCATAATCTTACTCACATTCACTGACTCATGTTATACAGTCAAAGCCTTTATAAAAAAAATATTCAAACACAGACTGTTTCCAGTAGCCTTAAGGATGAACCGTACACTTCAAGAATAAATACAAAACCTTGATCTGGATTGAAAACCACTGCGAGTACAAATGGGTTGAAGTCAAAAGGAGAAAGGGAATACCTTGCTAAACTCTGCTGTCTGCAATAGCACGCCAAGCCATTTTCAGCCAAAAAAGGACAGTCAGAGCTGTCAATCATGGACCGAGGCTCATCTCTGATACAACCTGCCCCACCGTCTTGTTGCTGGAACATTTCTTCCATCACAATCATCTCCACACAAAGAGCTTTAATAGCAACAATACAGTAAACTGCATCGCCATGAAAGAGTTCTTCATATTCAGCTTGGTGCATGGCTAAGCAGGACAGAGTCATGCTGGAAGGATTCAGAGAAAGGCTTACCAGGAGAACTACCCCTCCTTTGGTTGCGGGCACCTCCAACAATCTTCACAAGAGGAGGAGAAAGGGCCCAGCAGTTAGAAATTAAATACAGTTGAGACAAGCAAAGATATGCTAAGGCCTAAATTTATCATAATCTCTTAGAATGTTTAAATAAAAAATAAATATGCTGAATCCATGAGCCGCTATAAAAAAATCAAAAGGCTGCTTTTCTATATAAAGGATAGACCCAGGAGAAACGCATGTAACTTTTGAGATCAAACTTTATAAATACGGCACAAATCAGCCTAAGTAATTTAGGAGACACACTCATTTTCAAGAGACTAGGGGAAGACTGGGAATGTAGGACTAGGACAATTTCACTTAGGCATATCTAAAAATGTTTCCAGGCTGACCTGAAATAATCAGTTTAATTCATTGACTACAGTTAAACCCTCTGTTTAATAAATCATTATTAAATGTGAAATGTGCTTTGGTCAGAGAAGTTTATTTGTCCAAAACATTTAAGTTTGTTTTGTTTAACAAAAATAAATTGTATTTGTGTTTGAGTGTTTAATTCTAGTTTCCATCCTAATGCATCTTGATACAGTTCATGAGCAAAATGTTAATTATCTAGTAAATAAGCAATATCTTATTCACCATTTTCTAATATATTAAAAATCTACAGTTAACAAGAATCTGAAAATATTAAGCTACATCATTGCATAAATAAGTCTACATAGTTATAGCAAACCCTCCCAGGAAGCAAATAGATGTACCAAACCTAATGGAAAGACTCTATTTAATGAACACGTTTATGGGTACTTCTAAGGGAAAAAAACTTCCAGTACCAGTGCACACCTACTGTGGAATAGACATGAGCAATCACTCGAAGAAGAATAGGGTCATGTCACCATCAGTCCATGGACTGGAGAGGTAGGTCCTATTAAAATCACCCCCAGATGCTTAGGTACCCATTTTGAGACTAGCCTGGCAGGTTAGCAAGCTGTGTGTCAGTGAGAAGCACACTGCAGAGGACAGAGAGGGGCAGCTCTTCCAATAGACTCTCCTGAAGGTGGGGATCGGCTGGAATGCTAATCATCCAGCAGCAACACGGCAGTGCCCATTGAAAGGAACTTTGAGTGGAACATGGGCAGAACAGCTCCTCTAAGAGAGCCTACGGGGGGCGATATGGAGGCAGGGCTTTTGATGAGGAGAGGTTCCACCATGGCGGACCGTTCTGCTGCCTATCAGCTGAGCATAATGCAGACCCCAAGTGGTGACTGCTGGATATTCTGTCCATGAGGAAATACACGTTAAAGCCGGCTGCTGGAAAAAAGTTCCTCTTTCGCTGCCCTGCCAGGACCAGAGGCCAGGCTCTACCTCCCCATCCCAACACGAGGAAAACTCAGGCTCTTAGGCAGCCAATGACTGGCATATCTTTGTCCTGCTTTAGGCATCTAGGAAGCTATCCATTTCTGCAGGAGAAACTCCTACACCTGAGCCCAGGCCTTGGGCTGTTTACAATGGAAGTCTAGAATTTTAAGGCTTCTGTGAATAAGCGTATGTGGTTCTTTAAGTTCTTTATATCAAGTATGTCAGTTCACCCTGGAACAGGCTGCAAGGCTCGTTCCTCACACAACAGGCACATCTGGGCCTGCCACCAAATTGCTCTTTCAGGACTTCTTGCAGCCTCACTTCTTCCCCCAAGGTCACAGGACACAGTGGTGAGAAAACAGGCCACGACCCCAGAAGGTTGCTGAGTCAGGACCAGCCCACTCTGCAGCGGTAACAGGTGCTGCACGTAACCTACCCAGCTGGGCCAGGGATGCCTTGCCATGGTCTGTGTACAGCAGTTAGCAAGATGGGCCACCATCGCCAGCTGGGGCATCTAGGTGCGACCACCAAGAACCCCTTCTAGAAATGGAGGCAGCTCCCCGTGGAGTTTCTCAATCAGCCAGTGCCAGAGGCCTGGTTCTTTACCCTAGAGCATGTCAGGGGAAGCAGACACAGGCCAACGGGTTATGGAGACCCTCGCTCTGGAGGTTCTAGAGCAGTCCCCATTTGTTCAGACATTGCTAGTAGGAGCTCTGCATTCAGCAGCACAGGGAGCACCTTAGATACGCTAGGCCTACCTACGGCAAGTGGATCAGTCCAACGAACAAGTACGCTGAAATAAATGGGCCAGTCAAAACAGAGGAGCAATCAACGGACAGAGCATCACCACAAAGGAGCCAAGCCATGGTGACTTTTCACCAGAGTGGCTCGTAAGGGAGATGAAGACGCTCCTCGGACACTAATGTATGTGGTTAAGTGCAGTGATGCTTTAGAGAGAAGGAGAGCAGGTTGTTCCCGGCTTTGGGAAAGGTTTCCTGTCCAGGCCCTTACCCTCTCCTTGTAGTAGAAGGAGCTGATGGAGACCTGCTCCTTCTCACTGCGGGTAGGACTCCCACTGTACAAGCGCAGATTGCCTGGGGTCTCCGTACGGATCTTCATCGGTGTGATCAGGCCACTGTGATAGGCCGATAAAGCCGACAGAGATCTGCCAAAGAAGAGAACAAGCTTTCAGTAACTTACCCCGGCAAACCACCATGGGAGTTCCAGCTAGAGCAGGGGTAGGCAAACGTCTTGGCCCGAGGGCCACATTGGGGTTCAAAATTGTGCGGAGGGATGGGTAGGGAAGGCTGCTTCTCCGCAAACAGCCTGGCCCTGCCCTCATCCGACCTCCACCCACTTCTCGTCCCATGACTGCCCCCTTCAGAACCTCCAGCCCCACTCCTTGTCCCCCAATCACCCCCTCCAGAGACCTCCCAACTCTAACTGCCCCCCCAGGACCCCAACCCCTATCTAAGCCCCCCTGCTCTTTGTTCCTTGACTGGTCCCTCCCGAGACCCCCCCCCCAACCACCATCTAAGCCCCCCACCCTTGCTTACTGTGCTCAGTCGGGAGCCACGGCCCGGGGACACTGGCACCGCTCCCCCGACCTGAGCTCCCGAGCCGGATAAAAATGGCTGGCAGGCTGCATATGGCCTATGGGACGTAGTTTGTCCATTCCTGAGCTAGAGCATGTCACTAGCCTAGCACCACAGTTATTTCTGGCATGTATTAACACGGGAAAGCTCAGCTGAAGCAAGCAGCCAGCACTGAGTTCTTATACTTCCTGAGACCAAGGGACTTACTGAGAGCCAGTGGCTCAGCAGCTGCTGTCCTCCTGGCCTCTAGACCCTTCGCTCCAGTCACTGGCAAATCCATTCATAGAATCACAGAATAGCCAGGTGGAAAGGGACCTCAGGAGGTTCTAGTCCAACCCCCTGCTCAAAGCAGGACCAACCCCAACTAAATCAAATTGTTAAGCCTGACCTTAAAAACCTCTAAGGCAGGAGATTCTGCCACATCCCTAGGTGACCCATTCCACCAGTGTAATCTAGGGGGATTTTACAGGCTTTGCTCAAAGGTGCGACTTTGTGCTCACCTGGGAGTTGGTTCTGTAGGAGAGACTGCACGGTGCATTGTCATGGGTCTTGTGAAATATACCAGGTAACCTATGGAGTCAGGATACAAAACACCATTCAGCGCAGATAGGGTTTGAACTTTCGCAGCCCTTTCCCCTACCCACAGTGATGCCTGTGGATTTAAGGCACACAAACCCCACCAACGTAATGAGGCATGCGGCGGGATGTCCACAAACCAGCGCAGACACTCTCCCCTCAGCTCCTCCTGGCCTGTAAACAACATCCAATCGGATTTTTCTCAAGCCAAATCTACTTCCCTGAACCCATCACAATAAAGAACGCAGCCATGTCAGAGCTGTTCAATCCCTCAGCTCCTCACAGCTGGCTCCAAGGAGAGGAGAGGAGAGGAGAGGAGAGGAGAGGAGAGGAGAGGAGAGGAGAGGAGAGGAGAGGGAGAAGGCGAAGCCCTGTCCTTGAGCTGTACCTCTGCGCTGTCCTTTGTCACGGACTCAGGTACTCCAGTGAGGCATGTGGTATAAATAACTAGAGAGAGGAGCTTCTCTCACTGTTCAAACTTGCGCTGTAGACGCAGCAAGCGGCTCTAGATATTTTCAGCTCTTTGTCTCCCAGTTTCACACACCAAACGCCGCCCACGACAGAGCCCGAGAGCAGCTGCGAACTAGTGTCAATTCCTACAGAACTCTGACAGCCCTGGCACTCTAAACTCGCCCTCTATCTGCTGGGGGGCCAGCGAGCAGAGCCTGCCTTTGCTCCAGGGTGAGTGCCCCCGTCCAGGATGGGTCTCCAGTAGGCAAATCAGCCGACTGATATTTGTCTAAACCAGCCATCAGACCTACCTGCACCACAGAACCTGGCTCCAGAGGTCCGTGGAAATGGGATGTTGGAATCCTGGTAGGAGCCGTAGGCATTAGAGACCCGGGCAAAGGTGGGCAACGGTGGTGTTACGGTGTTTGTCAGAGCATAGGGGTTGCTGGAGGTACTGTTCTCCTGGTTCTGAAACAGAAGTTACCCAAGATCACCCTGCAAGTATTGTATTAGAACACCACAAACACAACACAACCATAACATAACATCACAAACACAACACAACCATAACATAATATGAACTCGGGGCCACCAAATGAAATTAGCGGGCAGCAGGTCAGGCCTGAGGGGCACCAGCAGAGCTGGGGGGGGGGGTCGGGGAGGGCAGGAATTGAATGGCAGGGGGGCTGCAGGTCAGAGCTCTGGGTGTATGGGGTGGAGGCTGGGCGCAGGGATGGGATAGTGGGGCTGCTGCAGGTGGGGACTGGTATAATTTGTTTTACACAGCGGTGTCTGGCCCAAGCCACATAGGATACAAACAAGTAAATCAAACCCAAACCTCATGAAACCCAGGAAGGGACCCCCAAGCTACCCCGGGAACTAAAACCTGCTCCCAGCATCGCAAGAGAGATAAACCAGGGGCCTCAGACAAACATATCCTGGCGGGGGGGGGGGGGGGGGGGACGGGACACTTGGCACAGGGCCAGCCTGCCTGTAATGAGTCCCTAGGAAACCTGAGGGCTTGGCTCAGCAGAGACCATGGTTCAAACCCACCTCACTAGCTTTAAAGAAAAAACCCTCGAAGGATCAGAGCCCAGCCTGCACCGCTGACCCCATGTCCTGATGGCAGGAAGCCACGAACGCAAATAGGGGGACCAGATGTCCCGATTTTATAGGGACAGTCCCAATAGTTGGGGCTCTCTCTTATATAGGCTCCTATTACCCCCCGTCCCCGTCCCAATCCTTGCTGTCTGGTCATCCTAAGCCCAAACAAGAATTAATATTTCATCTCTCTAGCTTCTCCGGCATGGTCATTTCCCAGAGCCAGCTCCCCCCCCCCCCCCCCCCGCCCCAACTCCCCAGTGACACCTACTGGAAGGAGAGGAGTTGTAAGCGCCCCACAGCTAGCTCTCTTCACACTTCCCTGCAGCGACCCCTGCCGGCACAGGCTGGGAGTACAAAGCCAGGAGACCTCCAACTGCTGAACTCAGGGTCTGATTTTGGGAAGTGCATGCATTCACTCACATGCTCAGTTTGCCCTCCTCCCCACCGCATTTAACAGACGTCTACACAGGCTGCCTCTCAGAGCTCACCAATGGCACACGGGGTGTCTGACAAGGCTGGGAGCTCTGCAACGGCAGAAGGTGCAGGGAGAGGAGGAAAGCAGTAAAAGCATGCACTCCTTCCTACCACAACAGACTCCAGGTAGGACACCAGCTGACGCAGGCAAGGCTCCAGGCAGCTCTGGTTCCGCTTCACCTTCTGCAGGGAAGTGTCGTTCAAAATCTGGAAGAGGTACAAGACGCAGCTTGGGTCACCTTATCCAGGACCCCCCCCCTCACCCCCGTCAGCTCTTCATCTGCAAAGCAGCTGAGCCAGAGTCCAAACCGTGAGGCTGGAGGCCCAGGTACAGGCCAACTGACCCACGCTCTGCTTTAAGGACTGTCCTGTTGAGGCACAGCACTGGCTGTCCGATCACTGGAGTCTGTTCCTGGCTCTGCCACAGGTGCGCTGTGTATCCTTGGCTAAGTCACAGCTATCTGGGACTATTTCCCTGTCCATAAAGCCAGTGGTGAGAAAGATCACATCCACTTAGGCTGCAGACCCCTGAAGTGAAAGTGCTACAGAAACACACCATGCTATTCGTTACAAACCAGCCTTTCACTCTGGGTTTGGACAGTGCCTAGCGCGGTGGGGTCCAGCTCCAGGAGAGGCGTCTCTATGTGCTAATGCAATGCAAATAATAAATGAACATGGCTGGAGGCTCAGGTTCAACTCCTGGTTCTGCTGCAGATCTACTGCCTCCCGGGGTGTACAGTAAGGCGGTGAGGTGCTCAGATACGACACTGATCGGGGACAGAGAAGTACTACAGACAGACAGACGTTAACACGCCCGGGAATCCTTTAAATCTTACTGCTCTCAGCCTCCCGCTCGTCCTCCACTCAGCAAACACCGACTATCCCCCCAGTGGGGCTTCCGACACCACCATGGGCCAACAGCATCCCCGGTGTACGCCCAATGAAGTCAACGATGCACTTACACCAGCATGCATCTGGATCACTGTTTTTCTCTAGGTCCTACGTAAATAGGTATTTCTTTCTAGGACCTTGGCCTCTTCACTTTGTCACAAAGGGCTGGGAGATCTAGGCCAAGATTGGCATGTTTAAGATCTGCTTCTTGTTGGTACTGGGCCCCCCTACTTCTCCTCCTCCTCTCCCAGATTCCAGGCAGGATAGCCTCCCCTGGGAGCTGCTACCTCTGCTCCTTACAGCAGCACCAGGGGGAAGGCAGCTCTCGTTCCTGGAGAAAGAATTTCAGCAGCTGGAAGCCAAGTGCCGACCGCCCATAAGCGGCCGGCCTTGGAGCAGGGATTGGAGAAGACAAGGGATTAGTGGGGCCCTACAAAAATGATCCAGAAAACTCAGCTCAATCCCTACATTTTAAAAAAGGGCAACGGGTAAAAAATGAGCCCAGCTGAGCTTTAGAAGAGTTTAATGAGGAAGCAGGGGCCAAAGTGTTCGGTAGCAATATCCCAGCTAAGCCCTGTGATCTCCGGGTCGCTGGGATGAAGGGCATTCTGCGGGGCTGTTATTGTAGCAGAAGGGTGTGGGGTGTATCTGTTTGAGAGCGTGGGGCACCAGTGTTCTAGGAAGCCCTCCAGTTGGTTTCCTTGGGGCACATACACACGCCACAATGAAATCTGACAGCAAGTATGTTGTGTTGGTGCAAGTTACACACCAGGTAAAAAGCGGATCTGAATGACTCACGTGAAACGGTCAAGACCTAACATACATCAGCTCCTAAGCAATGATCTGCAAGTCACGTTCAGCCCTCAGTGTCCCCATCCTGGACTGAGGAGTTGAACACGTCACGCAGCTGGGCTCCACCTTCCAGATGCACGGTGCACCTCCCCTCCCCCCCACCTCTCCGTGCACACACATCCCTACCTTCAGCAGCTTTGCCTTCATTGTGGAGCTGATGGTGGTAGTGGGGGCAAACTGGAAGGAGGGTGCAGCGTTATTGGGATACTGCACAGGGAACATCACCCGCATCTTGACTCTCTGGTTGCCACAGTGCACAGACACTGTGCAGCTACGATTCACCGCGTCCATCTGAAAAAGGAAAAGCAGCCACTTCGGACTCAGTCCTGCCAGGGCCTCTAGCCATACAGCGTCTGAAACCCGCACAAGGGGCTGGTCCCACTGCAGAGGCCCCGTCAGGCTGTGCACAGGGGCTGCAAACACAGAGAGAGCAGAAACTCCAGACACAAATGGGGGCTTGGCTCAGCACCGAGACTGCAGGGAGACAGCCCACTCTGCAGCAGGGATTGGGAGAACCCATTCTTGGTACGGCCTTCTCAGTCCATCCCACGTCACTGGGCAGCTCCTCGTTTAGTGGGTTAACCCTGAGCAGCCTCTCCGGAGAGCCTGGCCCTTCGGCTCCAAGAGGACAAGAGCAGCACCTGCTAGACAAACCCTGTAACCACTTACCAAGTCAGCTGCTCCAGAGCTCTCCCCTAAGCCACACAGCTGTGCCTCCTCCTGGCAGGCATCATACAGAAACAGGAGCTTGCTTTGTAAGGGAGAGTCCAATCCCTAAGGGGCAGTGTTGCCTAATGGTTGGGGCACAGAGCTGGACTCGGGACACCTGGGCTCTACTCCTGACTCTGTCACTGGCCTAGAAATACCTGCACCTCCCACTCCCTGAACCCGTGACCTGGGATTACCCTACTACTGGCCTGGGGAACGTCCCGCATCCACAGCCCAAGGTAAGTGTTTAAAGCAATCAGCCATGTAGTGCTGGGAGAGGGTCCCCAGCACAAGACACAGGGTGATCCGCCTGCCCGCGTCCCCTGCTGTCAGCGGGAGGAAATTTTCCCTCTACCTCCACATTGACGTTACGGATCTGCACGTTGATCAGGGAAAACTCCTGCTGCAGTGTCTGCGGCAGCCCCAGCTGGTCTGATTTTCTCCCCACCAAGAGGTCATTCTGGAAATCTTCCTTTAAAGCTGTCAGGAGAAAAGGAAAAAACAGGCTGTGAAAGAGAATCTCCCAGTGCGCAAGGTGGCCATGACAACAGGCACACACCCATGAAAGAGCATGTGACCATGGGTACCACTCAGCTGTCTGGGAGCTGGGCCCAGCCCTTGGGCCAGACACACAACTTTCTCTGAAGCCAGCAGGAAGAACCGCAGGCCGGATGGGGCCCTGGGGAGCCCATCCTTTGTAAAGCATGGCCAGCTGCCTGCTGTTTTCCAGGTGGAGTTGGTTTTAATCTACAAAGCCCTAACTGGCTTGGGCCCCAACTACTCCAGAGAGACCCTCCCAGGTGATATTACCAGAGCAGAGGGCAGCAGAACTGTAGCTCCTGGCTCCCAGCAAGGGCTCTGCACTTTGGAATTCACCCCTGCACCAAGAGAGCCCATATCCGATGGCTTTAGGACCCGCTGTAAAGCCATCAAATGAGCCAGGCTCTCGAGGAGGGACGGGTGCAGCAGGAGCCAGGGTTCATTTGCTGCCCTGGCTTTGGGAGGCTGCTGGGTTTATCATCACTTGTGCTAGTCATCTGCACTTTTAATGTGGCCAAGGGGTCTAGAGCTCTGGCAAGGCGAATTCCAACAAAGGTGCAGTGTGCACATCTAAACACATACATCTACTGCTCATGTGGCCTGTCCCACAGCTAACGCATGCAAACAGGAGCAAGATTCCCTTCTCCTGAGCTGGGGCCGTTTACACAGGGATGGCGCTAGCTTGGCCACCGTTCTGAGACAGCCAATCCTCACAGCAGGCAACCAGAGAGAGCAGGCTTTGTCCATTAGAAAGGAGACACCACACTCATTCGCCCAGCAGGAGCACTCTAGGTAGTTCTCCCTGAAGGCCAATAGAATCATAGAATATTAGGGTTGGAAGGGACCTCTGGAGGTATCTAGTCCAACCCCCTACTTAAAGCAGGACCAACCCCAACTAAATCATCCTTTGTCAAGCCTGACCTTAAAAGCCTCTAAGGAAGGTGATTCTACCACACTCCCTAGGTAACTGTGACAGTGCTGTTCCTGGTGGGATCCAACTGTGAGTGTCAGATCAGGACAGATTGCTTCCAAAGGGGCAACTACAGCCCAAAGCTGGGGGTTTTCCACACTAAGGTGAACCAAACCAGCCAAACAGAAAAGGCTTTGGTTCCACCCCACTAGCTAACCACAAGTCACACAAGCAATTCCCTTAGACACTCCAGCTTCCCAGTAGCACCACCAGCAGCCCCTTGTCCTGGGGATCAATGGCTATGAAAACCAATACCCCAAATAAAGAAAACGGTTCTCCCCAATTCCAAAGAATCAGGCCCTAAACCCAGGTCAATATACCACTCGGATCTTACCACATATCACGCTGTTGCCAATCCTTTAGAATCTAAAATCTAAAGGTTTATTGTACAAGGAAAAAGGTATAGGTGAGGGTTAGGAAAGGTTAAAAGAAATCAATTACATGCAGTAATGGCAAATCTCTTGGTTCAGTCTTGCAGCTGTAGAATAAACTGAAGGTTTAGATAAAAGTCTCTAGAATTCACCCCCTCCTAGGGATGGGTCATCAATCCGTTGGTCAGAGCTTCCACGTGTAGCAAAATCCTATCCAGAAGTAGATGCTAGCTGAAGGTTGCAGATTGAAGACAAAATGGAGACATCTCTCCCAGGCTTTATAGACTTCCTCCTAGAGTCTGGTTGCAAAATGGAGGTTCCTAGCCAAATGGTTCAATCACCAAACTCTCCAGGATTCATGGTCCAATCACCAGACTCTCCAGGATTCGGTTTCTGCACAGGCATGTCCCATTCCTGGGGAGGCTCCTCGGGTGTGGACAGAGCTCATTGTGCAGTTGATGGCCCTTTAATGGGCCATCAGGCAGGCCATTCAAGTTAGCACCAGCTTGTCTGAGATTTCACCCAGAAGCCAAGCATAAGTTTGAAGTACAGGCACCCTATATCCAATATCCATGACTTCAGTTCCAAAATAGATACACACATATCAATGGCATATTCATAATCCGCCCTCCATAACCCAGTCATAGACCCCTGCTATGCCCCCTTCACATAATATTTCGTACCCCAGTGATCTATATGGTACCAAATTATTTCAGTACCGTGACACCCCCAACGCAAACTGGATGCAGGAAGGGATGATAAAACATCCTTGACTGCATCCTACTGACTCCGCACTCTGGACAATGCATCAGCTATAATATTTTCCTTCCCTCTGATATGGACTATATCCATTTCATATTCCTGAAGGGCCAAACTCCACCGCAGCAGCCTGGAGTTGGTACCCTTGGCCTTGTGCAGCCAGACCAGAGGGGCGTGATCACTCAGTACAGTGAATCTCCTGTTATACAGATAGGGCTTCAGCTGCTTGACAGCCCAGACAATGGCATAACACTCCTTCTCAATGGTAGCGTAATTTCTCTCAGTGGGGGACAGTTTCTTGCTCAGGTATGCGACAGGATGTCTCTGACCTCCTTCCCCCTCTTGCATCAGCACGGCCCCCAGCCCAATACTGGAAGTGTCCGTACACAGCACAAAAGGCTTGTCGAAATCTGGGCTGGCCAAAACAGGCTCTCGGGCTAAAGCATTTGTTATGCTTTGAAATCCCTCCTCACAGGCCTCCGTCCATTGCACCTGATCCGGCCTTTCCTTCTTTGTCAGGTCTGTGATGGGCGCAACAATATCACTGAATCCCTTCACAAACCTCCTGTAATAGTTGGCCAGACCAATGAATGACTGGACCTGCTTCTTAGTTCGAGGGGCCGGCCAGTCCTTGATGGCCTCCACTTTTAAAGGCTCGGGGCGCAGTTGCCCGTTGCCCACCCTGTGCCCCAGGTAGGTTACCTCAGCAGCCCCCATTCTGCATTTAGACACCTTCACAGTCAGGTTGGCCTCCCTAAGCCGGTGCAACACCGCCCCTATGTGGTTGAGGTGATCTTGCCATGAATGGCTGAAGATGGCCAGGTCATCTATATAGGCTCTTGCAAAAGCTTCCAGCCCCCGTAGGACCTCATTTATAAGCCTCATGAAAGTGGCCCCTGAATTTCGCATCCCAAAGGGCAGTACTTTGAACTCATAGAGGCCCGATTCCACTATGAAAGCGGACTTCTCTCGCGCATCAGCATCCAGGGGTATCTGCCAGTACCCCCTAGTTAAATCCAGGGTGCTTATAAACTTGGCCCCCCCTAGCGTATCCAGTAGATCCTCTATTCGGGGAGTGGGGTAAGGGTCAGGCTGGGTTATGGCATTAAGCTTCCTATAATCCACACAAAACCTCATGGTCTTATCCTTTTTGGGCACCATCACAATGGGAGAAGCCCAGGGACTCATGGATTGGGTAATCACCCCCATTTCCAACATGTTTTTTACCTCCTCCTGTATCTGCCTCTGCATCTCTCCCTTGGCCCTGTAGGCTCTGCTAGGAGCCGGGCGGGGGCCCACTGTCTGGATGGAGTGTGAGATCCTATCGGTGAGCCCTGGCCTGTTGGAGAATGTCCTCTGGTGGTGTTTCAACAACATCAACAATTCATTCCCCTGGTGGGGGGTTAAACCCTCCCCCATCTCAATACTCTCAATAGGTGTCTCCTCCTGGCTCTCAGCCACCATGTCAATCAATGGGACAGACACTGCCTCTTCCTCTGCTCAACAGATCATGTTCACATTCGCCTCTCTTTCATGGTAGGCCTTCATCCTGTTCACATGCACCGTTTGCACACCTCCCCAGCCCTGGGGTCCCCTCACGTCATAGGTCACCTCGTTAATCCTCTCCACTACCTCCAGGGGTCCAGTCCAGACATCCTTCATTTTGTTTTTTCTGACAGGGTCCAATACCAAAACCATGTCCCCTATTTCAAATGCTCTCTCCTTGGCCTCCCTGTCATACCAGGCCTTCTGAGTATCCTGGCTCTCCTTTAGATTCTGCTGAACCAATTCCATCATCTCCTGTACACCCTCCTTGAATCGAGCCACATACTCTGCCACTGGCTGCTCTGCCTCTTCCCCATTACCTTCCCACGAGTCACGAACCAAATCTAGGGGTACCCGACCTGCCTCCCATAGAGCAATTCAAAGGGAGCAAACTTGGTAGACTCCTGGGGCACACTCCTGTATGCATACAACAGATAGGGCAACATTGCATCCCAGTCGTTCTGGCGTCTATCCATATACATTTTCAGCATTGACTTCAGGGTCCCGTTGAACCACTCCACCAGGCCATTAGTCTGGGGATTGTAGGGGGCAGCCTTCAGATGCTTTACCCCACATAACTCCCACAACTGCTTGAAAACCACTGACATGAAATTAGACCCCCGATCCGATAGAATCTTCTTGGGAAAACCCACTCTGCTAAAAATAGAGAACAAGGCCGTTGCCACCGTCTCTGCCTCTATATTAGATAATGCTACGGCCTCCGGATACCGGGTAGCAAAATCCACCAACACCAGGATGTACTACTTCCCATTCCTCGAAGGTTTTGGGAGAGGTCCCACGATATCCACAGACACCCTGGCAAAAGCCTCCCCAATAATGGGCAGAGGCTGGAGGGGCACCTTGCTAGGCCCCCGTAACCCCTTTCGCCTCTGGCACAGGTCACAGCTCCTGCAATACTCTCTCACTGACCTACAGAGGCGAGGCCAGTAAAAGTTTTGCTCCAGCCTGTCACATGTTCTGCCTATACCCAGATGTCCTGCGAAGGGGCCATCATGTGCCAACTTTAACAGATCACTACAATACCTCTCAGGCACCACCAGCTGTTTGCAGACCGCTCCCTGGGCACGCTTCCTTCCTCCCGGAGGCTCCCTGTACAACAACCCATCCTGCATGAAGAACCTGCCCCTCTCTTCACTAGCCGGGACCTGATTCTGAGCATCACTCCCGGCCCTCTCTAGTGACATGTCACTCTGCTGGGCCTCAATGAATTCCTTTTGGGTTTCTGTTACATTCAGAACCACTTCTGATTCCTCAGACAAACCCTCGCCTGATTCCTCCTGAGAGACACTCTCTGTCTGCCCGCAGTCTCCCGCAGCCAGGTTCCCTGCCACAGCCCTGTATTCCTTCTGTGACCTGGTTACCACATTAACGTGTGCAGGAGCCTTCAGTATATTATTTCCTACCAGAACATCAGTCGGAATTAAATCCCTGACAGGAGCCTTCACATCCCCTCTAAACCCATCCCACTCCAAATGGATTCTAGCCATGGGCAGGATCACAGAGTATTCAGACATCGCCACTACTGTCACATACTCCCCTGGCAACATGTCCTCTGGCCTCATCAGATGTCCCTTCACTATAGTCACGTCAGAGCCAGTATCTCGCCATCCCACACATTCAACACCATTGACCTTTGCGTCCCCAATGAACCTCTCACTCCCTTGCCATTCCTCAGTCCTGACATAGCTGGTGCGCTCACCCCCTCCTCCTACACCACTGGAGACTAGGGGGTTGGCATGAGCCACTATCATGTTCGCACTTGGACTCAAGGTGGCGCTGTCGGGGCTTGGTTCAGCCTGGGCGCCCAGGGTAATGGAGTTGGTATGTACCGTGGCCTTTGGGGCTGCTGGCTTTGGGCTGCCCTTCAAGGCCGGGCAATCGGGTCTCATGTGGCCAAGCCCACCACAGTGATAGCATGTAACCTGCCCACCTCTGGGGGGAGAGTTCCTACCCTCTGGACTCTCGTGCATCCCTTTAGAAGAGTCAGGACCAGACCTGCCTCTGAACCCTGCCCTCCTCTTGAACTGGGGAGACTGGGGATTAGGTTTGGGTTTATACCCATCTCGAGCCCTGTTTTGGGGATAGGCATCTGCAATCTCTGCAGCCCACAGGATTGACTCAGGTTCCCTGTCACACACAGCTGCTCTCACATGGTCTGGCACAATGTCTAAGAACTGCTCCAAAAGTTATTAGATCCAGCAGTTTTTCAAAATTCCCATGTGCCACAACCCATTTCTTAACAAAACCCATCAGCTTATGAGCACATTCTACAAAAGTACAATCATTAGACATTTTAAATTTCCTGAACTTAACTCTGTAAGCTTCAGGAGTCACTCTGAACCGCCTTAACACAGCATCTTTAAACTGCCCATAGTCCAAGGCTTCCTCCTCCCCCAGTTCATTAAATACCTCCCTGGCCTGTCCAGACAGTTTGGTCATCAGGACAGGCATTTGCTGCTCATCAGGGATCCGATGCACCTTGCAGAGGTGTTCAAAGGTCGACAAAAACTCCTCTATATCCTCAGAATCATTGTAAATGGGACACATTTTTCCCCAGATTTTCTCATGGCGGGGGGGACGTGGGCTACCAGGCGGCGATGACGTCCTCTTCCCTTCCTGTATTTGGAGCTGAAGTTTGGCTGTCTCTTGTTCCATTTTTTGAAGCCTCTCCCGTCTATCCCACGTTTCCTTCTCTCTCTCCCATGCTTCCTTCTGTAACTGAGCGTTCCTTTCCCTGGTCTTTGTCTCCCTCTCATCCACAATCGAAGCTCTGCTAGTTCCCTTTCATTCTCCATTCGCAGCCTATGTGCTGCTTGCTGATTTCTAATCTCTGCAGTATCGGGTAAGGGCTGTGCTCCTGCATCCTGATCACTGGCCATTAACAAATCTCTCAGTTCTTCTTTTGTAGCTTTCTCTTTAAAGCTCACTCCCTTTTCTGCATACAAATCTTTAAGGGCTCTTTTGTCCAAGCCCTCAAATGCTCTTTGCTCACTTATTATAAACTACTCTTTAACCAATCCAACCCCTAACACCAAAATTCAAATTTGGACAGCGTGGGGTTCTGACCCAAAGCTCAATTAATCTGGTTCTGTGGATCCTAGCACAACTACGCCACTGTGACGGTGCTATTCCTGGTGGGATCCAACTGTGAGCGTCAGATCAGGACAGATTGCTTCCAAAGGGGCAACTACAGCCCAAAGCTGGGGGTTTTCCACACTAAGGCAAACCAAACCAGCTAAACAGAAAAGACTTTGGTTCCACCCCACTAGCTAACCACAAGTCACACAAGCAACTCCCTTAGACACTCCAGGTTCCCAGTAGCACCACCAGCAGCCACCAATGGTTATGAAAACCAATCCCCCAAATAAAGAAAACGGTTCTCCCCGATTCCAAAGAATCAGGCCCCAGACCCAGGTTAATATACCAATCGGATCTTACCACAAATCACGCTGTTGCCAATCCTTTAGAATCTAAAATCTAAAGGTTTATTGTACAAGGAAAAAGGTATAGGTGAGGGTTAGGAAAGGTTAAAAGAAATCAATTACATGCAGTAATGGCAAATCTCTTGGTTCAGTCTTGCAGCTGTAGAATAAACTGAAGGTTTAGATAAAAGTCTCTAGAATTCACCCCCTCCTAGGGATGGGTCATCAATCCGTTGGTCAGAGCTTCCACGTGTAGCAAAATCCCATCCAGAGGTAGGTGCTAGCTGAAGGTTGCAGATTGAAGACCAAATGGAGACATCTCTCCCAGGCTTTATAGACTTCCTCCTAGAGTCTGGGTGCCAAATGGAGGTTCCTAGCCAAATGGTCCAATCACCAGACTCTCCAGAATTCACGGTCCAATCACCAGACTCTCCAGGATTCATGGTCCAATCACCAGACTCTCCAGGATTCAGTTTCTGCCCAGGCATGTTCCATTCCTGGGGAAGTTCCTTGGGTGTGGACAGAGTTCATTGTGCAGTTGATGGCCCTTTAATGGGCCATCAGGCAGGCCATTCAAGTTAGCACCAGCTTGTCTGAGATTTCACCCAGAAGCCAAGCATAAATTTGAAGTACAGGCACCCTATATCCATAACTTCAGTTCCAAAATAGGATACACACATATCAATGGCATATTCATAATCCGCCCTCCATAACCCAGTCATAGACCCCTGCTATGCCCCCTTCACATAATATTTCGTACCCCAGTGATCTATATGGTACCAAATTATTTCAGTACCGTGACAGTAACCCATTCCAGTGCTTCACCAACCTCCTAGTGAAAACCTTTTTTCCTAATATCCAACCTAAACCTCCCCCACTGAAATTTGAGACCATTACTCCTTGTTCTGTCATCTGATATCACTGAGAACAGTCTAGATCCATCCTCTTTAGAACCCCCTTTCAGGTAGTTGAAAGCAGCTATCAAATCTCCCCTCAGTCTTCTCTTCTGAAGACTAAACAATCCCAGTTCCTTCAGCCTCTCCTCATAAGTCATGCGCTCCAGGCCCCTAATCATTTTTGTTGCCCTTCTCTGGACTCTTTCCAATTTTTCCACATCCTTCTTGTAGTGTGGGCCCCAAAATTGGACACAGTAGTCCAGATGAGGCCTCACCAATGTCGAATAGAGGGGAACAATCACGTCCCTCGATCTGCTGGCAATGCCCCTACTTATACAGCCCAAAATGCCAATAGCCTTCTTAGCAACAAGGGCACACTGCTGACTCATGTCCAGCTTCTCAACCACTGTAACCCCTAGGTCCTTTTCTGCAGAACTGCTGCCTAGCCATTCGGTCCCTAGTCTGTAGCAGTGCATGGGATTCTTCTGTCTTAAGTGCAGGACTTTGCACTTGTCCTTGTTGAACCTCATCAAATTTCTTTTAGCCCGGTCCTCTAATTTGTCTAGGTCCCTCTGTATCCTATTCCTACCTCCAGTGTATCTACCACTCTTCCCAGTTTAGTGTCATCTGCAAACTTGCTGAGGGTGCAGTCCACACCATCCTCCAGATCATTGATAAAGATATTGAATAAACCAGCCCCAGGACCAAACTTTGGGGCACTCCGCTTCATATCGGCTGCCAAGTAGACATGGAGCCATTGATCACTACCTGTTGAGCCCGACAATCCAGCCAGTTTTCTATCCAGCCCATACTACTTTAACTTGCTGGCAAGAATATTGTGGGAGACCGTATCCAAAGCTTTGCTAAAGTCATGGAACAACACATCCACTGCTTTCCCCTCATCCACAGAGCCAGTTATCTCATCATAGAAGGCAATTTGGTTAGTCAGACATGATTTGCCCTTGGTGAATCCATGCTGACTGTTCCTGATCACTTTCCTCTTCTCTAAGTGCTTGAGGATTGATTCCTTGAGGACCTGCTCCATGATTTTTCCAGGGACTGAGGTGAGGCTGACTGGCCTGTAGTTCCCTGGATCCTCCTTCTTCCCTTTTTTAAAGATGGGCACTACATTAGCCTTTTTCCAGTCATCCGGGTTCTCCCCCGATCGCCAGGAGTTTCCAAAATAATGGCCAATGGCTCTGCAATCACATCCGCCAACTCCTTTAGCATCCTCAGATGCAGCACATCCGGCCCCGTGGACTTGTGCTCGTCCAGCTTTTCTAAATAGTCCTAAACCACTTCTTTTTCCACAGAGGGCTGGTAATAGCCTTGGAGAGCCAGAACACATTTAAACGACTGAGGTCACACAACAGGAAACCAGGAATCATGGGCAAGGCAAAACTCAGTGAGAGTTTCACAGGCTTTGACCCTTTATTATTGTACCTCTTCCCGTGACCTTTCCTGACCATTACAGTCATCTGGATTGGGTAGACACTCTCTGTACACTTAGTCAGCAACACGTCAAGGGTAGGTACCGCATGATGGCCAGCCCTTGGTTGTGGAATGACCTTCACAGAAATCTGCTGTGGTCTCCACCCGAGGCTATTTTTAGGCCATGAGGCAAGTTCTAGTTCATTCTGCCAGCCTGTTCTTCTCCCTGATCTTTTTTCATCTAGTCTCCCTTTGTGGGGGTTTCCCTACGAATACTTTGATTAGCTCTGGACCAGATATTTTTGGCTGTTGTATTTGGCTGGGTGGGTCCCTTAGCTGTTAATTAGTATTTGGGATTTTATTATAGTGCTTAGATGCCTTGCAACAGGGGCCTGATAAATGGCTCAGCAAAGGCTAGTGGCTCTCAAGGTGATCGTTTCCTGAGCAGAAGACACTACTCTAATCCTCTAACGCATCACCACTGCGGTTCCCTGGCATGGGAAGTTTGGGAGGAGAGACAACTTCTCTTCCACCTCCCTGCTGGTCTAGTGTCTAAACCTCAAGAGCCTGCGTAGTCATCTGGATTCCTAAGGACCTCAAATTATCAAACAGCCTGTCGGAGGGAGGGGGGGTTGGGCCTTATTTACAGAGCATTGTTCTCCACGTATCCCAAAATGCCAAATGTTAACATATGGATTTCTGCGTCCACTGCTGAAATGCAGCTGCGTCTGGGGTGAACAGCAGCAAGTGTTTAACTGCACACATCAATGCTTCACAACAGTTTTAGGCTGGGAAGGGCCAAACAGAACAGAACGAAACTTGCACGTTCTTCGAGCCTGTGGGCACAGCATTTACTGAAGAATCCACACTCTGCTTAAAACAAAAAAAAATCCAGCCCTCCTGGCTGCAAAGGAAAGCTTAAAAACTTGAATCAAATGGAAACTGATGGAGCAATTTTGACAGGGTAAATGTATCCTACGCCCAGACGGGCAGCAAAAGGGTTAACTCTTAGGCGCAAGGAGAGACAAGACAGCACATTCTGCCCCATAAGCTGCCAGGTCAAGAGGAAAAAGCCATGGCTCATCAAGGGTGCTCTAAACCAGGACAAGAGGTGCTACATTTCATAGAATCATAGGACTAGAAGAGACCTTGGGAGGTCTCTAGTTCAGTCCCCTGCACTCATGACAGGACAAAGTTTTATCTAGACCCTCTCTGATGCTGTCCAAAGATCGGAGGAGTATGCAGAGGCCGACTTCCCGTCGAGGGAGGACTGGACCCTGAAGAGAGCCAGAGGGAGGCAAGAAAACCCGCGAGCACCCCAGGGGGAGGCCGGTGGACAAGCAACGGGAGGAACAGAAGGGAACTCTCAGCTGGGGCGTAAGAGCCGGGACTGCCTGATGATGCACTGTGGGGTGGCTGAATTTTGTGGGTGGACCAAGATAGGGGGCAGAAAAAGCGGGGCAGATTGCCCACTATCCCTGTGCTGGTGGGGAGGATGCCCCAGTGGGGTCTAGTGGATACGGCCTCAACCCGCTCCCTTATCCAGCGGCACTTAGTAAAGCCGCAGTGGCTTATACAGGAGAAAGGATGCAGGTAGAGTGCATCCACGGGGATATTGTCCCATGGCCCAGGTACCCCTGGAGGTACAGGGAAGGTTCACCTGGAAGCGGGTGGGGGTAACACAAGGGTTGGCCTACCCTATAGTCCTGGGGTTGGACCAGGACCCTTCCGCAAAGGGGAAAGAGGGCATGGGGAGGAGACCCACAAAGAAGTCGCGAGAGTGAGCCCTGGAGGGAGGGGGCAATGCCCTTACAGCAGTAGACCCTGGGAGAGGGGAAGTACCACAACCTGAGGGGGTGAAGCTGCGAATCCTAGAGAATAGAACCAAGACAGGGATCCTGTGGGAGTGACCGAGGAGGGAACGAAGCTCCACCACTTAGATGCTGCTGGGACACGGATGCCTGCCTCAGCTGCTCCTTTGTTCCATTTGCAGACAACCCACCATGCCCTCTCATGCTGCCCCTTGGAAACGAGAGACGCTCCCAGCAAACATCCACAGGCACCTCACTGACCTCCTTCCGATCTTCTCAGAACGCCCCGCGGATGGGGTACCTAGGAAACATTGACACTGGCTAGGCAGTTGGTGCCCCAAGCCACTGCCCATCACACTGACCAACTTCCTTGGACTCCCCATCTGTCTGCATCCTCCTGCTGTCTCTGGTCTTACACTTCAACTGTAAGCTCCATGGAGCAGGAACCAACTTGGCCAGGGCCTGGCATGACGGGGCCATGATCCCTGCCCAAGCCCCCGAGGCAATACCACCCTAACAAATCAATGCTACTAACAATAGAGACAAGGAACCAGCTTGCTTTGGGGTCGGGGGGGTTTCTTGCTTTCACAGGTGAACTACCCTTTCTTGGCCAGGTCTTGGCAGCCCCCCTCCCACAAGGACGGTTAAGCAGGCATGCGTCCGGTCTCTTACTCAGAGCAGAAATGACTACTGGCTTAGAGAGGATCGCCAAAAGGTTTCCATTTCAAACAGCAAAAGAATTTCTCACCTTCCTCATCCGCATGCCCGGAGCTCTGCTGGGGTTCAGAGTCCTGGGTGTGGAGGGTCTTGTCTGGCTCAGGCAGGAGGGCAATTCCATCAATGAGTTCATCAACCCCGTCCAAGATATCGTTAGCGCACAGCTGGAAAGAACAAGCACCGCCACGTGCCAAGTCACAAGATCAAACAAAGGCAGCCCAAGATACAGGAGGAATCCTACAGCAGCTCATCGCTCCAGGGAGCTTAAATTAGCCAGGTGGGCGTGTGCGCAACAGCCACATCTCAGAGACCCTGGCACTGATTTCCTGCCAGTGCCCTGTGGTGAAAGACATGGCTATTAATCAGAAAAGGGGCCTGACCTTTGCCACCCAGTCTGCTCGACCACATCTGCCCCCGTCACTTGCAAACATGGCTCTGTGTAGCAAGCAAGGGGATAGATTAATGAGTGGTTAGCCAAGTTTTCTTCTAAAATAAAGGAGATTTGATTTTCTAATACCATCCCTTGACAAACTTATCAGTACAAGCTAGAACATCATGTGCCATGGCTTGCTTTGCTTAAAGCCAGTACTAGGACTTCTGCATTTTTGCCATTGTTATTCACACTATGGTCGGGACTAGCAGCCCCAAGTTAAGGGCCACGACCCAGCTGGGCTGGGCAATGCCCAGACAAATAGCCAGCGGGCCCAGAGAACTCACAGCCTGGATTTACAAGGCACAGGAGGGGGAGCAGACAAATGTGGGGAGGCAGGAGGACATAGTAATGACTGAACAAGCGTGAAACTACCAGCCTTCCTCATGGGCATCTCCCTGGCATATAAACCAGTCTGGACATCAGAGCAATCTAATACAAAACTGCCTAACGAGACCAAACCAGGATTACTGCTAACGAATAATGGGACACAGCATGGTCTGGCTGGAGGTTATGGGTCCAAGAGTTGCTCCTCTCGCCAATCGGAACACAAGGTCCCCGTCAGAGCTTCGCACGCCAGAGGAGGTACCCACAGTCTCAGCCTTGAGTCCCTAGCAGGGCTGGATTCCTGCAGCACTGAGCGATCTGTGCCCAGGCGTGGGGGGGGGGGGGGGTGTCTGCAGAGGCAATGCCTGAGGGAGTGTTTTAGATTCTGCAGTTAGCTTGGGGCAGCTGGTAACGCTTCTCCCGGATACCGGACAACACCACTTCGTAGTGCACCCGCTGTTACAACAGGCCTTGTGTCAGGAATAATCATTTGAGTAACAAAACAGCCTTGCTGTTCCTGTGAAGCCTTTGAGGTTCTGTATGTCCAGTGGGGAACCTTCTGCCCAGCAGACATTTGTCCGGAGCACAGTGCAGCCTGCTGTACATTACAGGTCAGGGTTAGGCTCTGTCTACACTACACACCCTGGTGGTGGCATGTAGCCAACCAACAGCCATATCCTGCCGTGAGAAAGCACACCGCAGCCACACTGATGTGCAGCTCCGCCTGTCAGCGAAAGGCTCCAGCAGAGGGAAAACCTTTCCCTGCTGCTGGAGTCTTTCCCCACAGCTCCAGCAGCTCCGGGGAGCTATCAGAACCTTTCCTCTGTGCCAGCATCTCTCCCTGCAGCGGGTAAGGGTCCCAGGAGAGGCACACAGCATTCAGACATGTGTAAATAGCAGTGTAAAGGGCAAGTAGAGAACCATATGCAGCATGTACTCAGCATGGCATGTCTGTACTGGTCTACGCTGTGCCTTACCACCTACTCTTCTCTCTATACCTGTGCTGGGGGACTGTGTGTGCACACTCCATGCCACTGAGAGAAGGGTGCAGTGTAGACACACCCTTGGGGGACTGAGCTGTGAGCGAGAAGGCTGGATGGCACCTACAGACCTTGTGCTTGAGCGCTCCATGATGTCGTCAATCGCAAGTCACACAAGTAAATGACAGTGCTGTTCCCAGTCCAACGCCAAAAGCGCTTTGCCTACCCTCTGCAGCTGGGAGTCAACCCGCCACATCCTCAGCGTCTGGTCACGAGACCATGTGACCAACTGGTAGTCCTTGGAGCCTAAAAGAGAAAATCATTTCTAGAAATAACAGAAAATAGACTTGACTATTTATGATACAAATGGACTGAACCAAGTAGCTAGGTCCAGTAGACAGGACGCTGGATTGGGAGACAGAACTCCTGGGTTCTATCCCTGCCTTTGAGATTGTCCAAGGTCACAGCAAGTCAAGTCACTGTGCCACTCTGTGCCTCAGTTTCCGCATCTGTAAAACGGGGATAAGAATGCTGCTGGAGTTACAGAGGAGGAAACTGCAATGCAGATAAAAATATATTTTGCAGTGAAAGTTTTCATGTGGGAAATGAATCAGATCTACTAGGAGGCACTTATTTTTAAAGCCTCACAGTGTTGTGCAGCTGAAAATGCAAGTAGCAATGTAAAAGTGAATTGCAAAGAAGGAAAAAAAACACGGTTTTTGCCTGTAACATCTAGTTTATGATGCAGACAGCATGACAGTTTTTCTACATTTGGAATATCAAATCCTGGCTTCTGTCCCCCCTTAGGATTTTGGGAATCTCTGGAGGACGTGAGGCTGTAATGTTAGAGGTCCCAGCCCTGTTGGCTGACACAAAGATAGGAGGGGCTGCTCTACATACAACCCTGATTTCACTTAAACTAGTTTCAAAACAGTTTAGTTAACTTTGTGTGTGGATGCAGTTCAATAGGTTCAAAACTGGCTTGTGCTGTTTAGCTTGTGCCTGTAAATTTACCAGTGCAATTAAACTGAGACAGACCAGGCTTAAACCTACTGTGAACAAAGCTCTGTCCTTATCTTCCTGGATCCTGCGTTTCCTGGCGGATTTCACTAGCCTCAGAGGCTCACTGTGACCCTCCACGTAGCCCTTCTCTCGCTAGAGACAAGGTCACAGCCTATTGAGCCCTTTTCATCATAAGCCAGTGAGGAGAAGTTATCCTTCCTGGCACAGTCTCTGTTGTCTCCCAACCTCAGTGATTAATTAGGGGAGGTAGAAAGGGGGGAACCCAGGCCCGCCCTCTACTCCAGGCTCCAGCCCAGGGACCCTAATAGTATCAGCTAAGATGGCTGACCTTTTAACCACCAAACACAATACAATTCCCTGGGCTACTTCCCAGCAGCCCCTGCTTCTTCACACTCCACCCGTACCTCAGGGCCTCCTTCACGCATATGAGATGGTATCTACCGCTCAGTACCTCTCAGTCTCACCAACAACACAACCTCCTCTCACAGCTCCTGACATCCATCCACCCCCCCACTAACTGGGAGGTTTTTACCTGGTTTCAGCCAGTCCCTGATTGGCTTCAGGTGTCCCAATCAGGCTAGCTGTTTCTACTGCTTTCTGGAAGGTTCCTAATTGGCCCCAGGTGTCTGGATTAACCAGGAACAACTGCCATTTGGTTCCAGTGGTACCAGGGATTTGTTTATCCTGGAACTAACATATCTGTTCCTTATCACTTTCCTATAGCCATCTGGCCTTCCCTGTCACACTACATAAGAGTGTCCACACACTAAGGTCCCCCAGTTTAATTAAATCAGTTTAAACAACACCTTTAGTTAAACTGGGACAACTTTGCCTTCAGCCCCCGCCTCTGTAAGGTTACGAGCGCATGCAGACACAGTAAGAGGTTAATAATATAACACACGCCGACTTGCATAGCTCTTTTCAGTAGATATCCAAATGTGTTACCAAAGTCAGTGTCATTATCCACATTGTACAGAAAGGGAAACCAAGGCACAGAGAGGGCTGTGACTTGCCCAACAGGCCAGTGGCAGAGCTAGGGATAAGAATCCAAGTTTCTTGAGTCCCAGGGCAGTATTCTTGTCACTAGGCCACACTGCCTACTGATCAGCACGAACATTCAACAGGAAGAGAACAGCAAAACCAAAGGAAGACGTTTCCTAAGTGCCATTAGAAAAATAACATGAAAGGACTGGGAGGGGAGCCTGGGGACCTACTCTGGAGAAGAAATTAGTCCTGTTTAAATCTATGTAGATAGGTGATTTGCACCAGTGCTGCCAGCCTCACCACTGAGCAGGGCAAACAAGATGGTGGTGCCAGATATAAAGTCCATGCCCTGTACCCAAAGAGGGCAGCAGGACCACATGCTCTGGTGTGAATCAAGGAGCATGGGCCTGTGGTTACAGCAAGAGAGGAGGTCCCAGCAGTGGAACGGTGCAGGTTAAAGCTGTGTGTGTGCTCTCATTGCCCTGTGTGGGTATCTGACCTTTTTGTGAGGTTTTCTATACAGTAAAACCCCGATTTAACGGACTTCGGATGCAACGGACAAAATTTCCGATAGATCCCAAATCTGTTTCTCGCGGGATGGCTGCCGGCTCCCGGCTGCTGCCCGGGTCCCGGCAGCGGGAGGGCTCACTGCCGGCTCCCGCCCGGGTCCTGGCAGCGGGCGGGCTGTGGAGCTGCCGCCCCGGCCCTGAGGCGGGCGGGCTGCAGCTCCGACAGCTCGTTTTTTTTTTATTAAATAACGGACTTTCGGCTTTAACGGACACCCCCTCGCCCGAATTAGTCCGTTATATCGAGGTTTTACTGTATTTGAAAATGACTGACATGGGATGCTCCTGACCTTTGTGGACTTGCTTTTTCCGTGCAGTAAATGGTGAATCTCGGAGGGTTCACTCAGTTTTGAATTTTTTCCTTTGCTTTATGCAATGATCTTATTGTTGTGCAATTTATTCTGAAAAATGCATTGAAAAACAGACTGACGGGGTAGTTGGAAATGAGAGTCCCTGGCGATCCACTCTGCACTCGTATCGATTGGCTCCGTTCTCCTGGGAGTGGTTTGCACAGCCTCACGAAAGAGGCCACGTACCAATCAACTACACTGTGTGGGAACTGGAAATCAGAGAGAGGCTAGTTCAAGTTGTGGCAATTGCTTGAGCATGGCAGCCGCAAGGCAGACTCCGGCCCGCGCCGGGCACAAACAGCAGCGGCATGAGATCATCAGTCCCAGTCCTGCGCCTACCTTCCTTCTGCTTTCTCCACTGGAACTCCAGCACCACGTCGTCATGGCCCACGAAGGTGTGAACTGGTGTGTTCAGGTCAAAGGTGTTCCAAAGGAGGAGGCTGTTCTCCCTCCGCAGCTGGGGAACCATCACGGTCACCAGCCCGTTGCTGAAAGGCTGGGGGAGAGAAGCACCCCCAGAGAGGAGCTGCTCAGCTGCACAATGGTGAGCCTGGCTGCTCTCACTCCCCCCCACATCGCCCTGATCATACTTTCCAGCACCTTCCCATTCACACTGCAATCCTAGCACTGCCATGGGCTGATTTCGGGGAGGACTGTAAGGTCTCAAGAGCCATCCTACTGGGAAGAGCTTTCAAAGGGGGTTACCATGCAAGGGGACTCAACAGGCCCTGAAAGGAGAGGGATGCACCCTGCTTGAAAGAGGCATTCACCACAGCTCATTTAAAATCAGCCTTTTTCTTCTGCTTCTTACTAACCCCGCCTGGCACCCGCGACAGGGATTTTAGCACTCCCTCTTCACCCACCATCCCCACTGCTCTTGGCTGTTTGGCTCACCCTGTACAATCAACGGGAGTGTTGCTCTTTGCTCTGACGCACCAGCAGTTGTTTGGGGTCCTGACGCTGCAGTGGAAAACTGAACTACAACTATGTATTGCGCATCGTGGTGCAGGGCCAGGGGGAGGGAGGGGATGAAAAGCTCACTCTGGGGCCTGGGGAGACAGGGAATACAACCCGATGCTGAACGGCCAGGGGGAGGGAGAGGGGATGAAAAGCTCACTCTGGGGTCTGGGGAGACAGGGAATACAACCCGATGCTGAACGGCCAGGGGGAGGGAGAGGGGATGAAAAGCTCACTCTGGGGCCTGGGGAGACAGGGAATACAACCCGATGCTGAACGGCCAGGGGGAGGGAGAGGGGATGAAAAGCTCACTCTGGGGCCTGGGGAGACAGGGAATACAACCTGATGCTGAACGGCCAGGGGGAGGGAGAGGGGATGAAAAGCTCACTCTGGGGCCTGGGGAGACAGGGAATACAACCTGATGCTGAACGGCCAGGGGGAGGGAGAGGAGATGAAAAGCTCACTCTGGGGCCTGGGGAGACAGGGAATACAACCCGATGCTGAACGGCCAGGAGGAGGGAGAGGGGATGAAAAGCTCACTCTGGGGTCTGGGGAGACAGGGAATACAACCCGATGCTGAACGGCCAGGAGGAGGGAGAGGGGATGAAAAGCTCACTCTGGGGTCTGGGGAGACAGGGAATACAACCCGATGCTGAACGGCCAGGGGGAGGGAGGGGATGAAAAGCTCACTCTGGGGCCTGGGGAGACAGGGAATACAACCTGATGCTGAACGGCCAGGGGGAGGGAGAGGGGATGAAAAGCTCACTCTGGGGTCTGTTGAGACTGGGAATACAACCTGATGCTGAATGGCCAGGGGGAGGGAGAGGGGATGAAAAGCTCACTCTGGGGTCTGGGGAGACAGGGAATACAACCTGATGCTGAACGGCCAGGGGGAGGGAGAGGGGATGAAAAGCTCACTCTGGGGCCTGGGGAGACAGGGAATACAACCCGATGCTGAACGGCCAGGGGGAGGGAGAGGGGATGAAAAGCTCACTCTGGGGTCTGTTGAGACTGGGAATACAACCTGATGCTGAATGGCCAGGGGGAGGGAGAGGGGATGAAAAGCTCACTCTGGGGAGACTGGGAATACAACCTGATGCTGAACGGCCAGGTGTCAAAGGCTATGTGCAAAAAAAAAATTTTTTTTAAAAGCCCTGCGGCAACAGGTCTCAGACTGACCTGGGTTTGCATGACTGGGTAACAGCAACAGCACAGACGTTCCCGCTCAGGCTGGAATCCAGGTCCGACACCTCCTCCCTCGCTGGCTTTTAGCCTAGGGAGGCTCCAGCCCCAGTGGGAACTTCTACGCAGGTATTTTGAGCCGAGTCAGTGGACCTGGCTCTGTGACGCACTGCCATGGTTTGTATGTTTTGAGTGTGGACAGAGCCAAAGCTGAGGAACAACTTGTGCTTTAAATGCCTTGGACCTCATGCTACAAAGACAGCACGTTACATAAGAACTGCGACAGCCCATTAAAATACATGGACATGGTTAAAAAGCCCTCATCGAAGAGACTCAAGAGATAAAATCTCTTAGTAGAGACTGTGCTAGAGGCATGGGCAGGCTGCTCCAGTGCAGCTCCTAGCGCAGTGATGGCAAACGCGTGGCACGCGTGCCACTGCCGGCACGCCGAGCCGTCTCTGTGGGCATGCCGCTCGCGAGCCAGATGTGGCTCTTTTGAGCCTGTCATCTGGCTCGCGCGGCGCTCTCTGTCTGCGAGGCTGGGGAGGCGGTGTGGCGCGGCGCTCTCTGTCCGCGAGGCTGGGGGGCGGGGGAGGCGGTGTGGCGCGGCACTCTCTGTCCGCGAGGCTGAGGGGCGGGGGAGGCGGTGTGGTGCGGCGCTCTCTGACCGCGAGGCTGGGGGGCGGGGGAGGCGGTGTGGCGCGGCGCTGCTGTGACCGCGAGGCTGGGGGGTGTGTCGCTCCTCTCCTTCCCTCGCTGGAGTCGGGTCACAGCAGCGTGACCCAGCGAACAAGTAAGCGCCGGGGGGGGGGGGGGGTAAGCGGTGTGCAAGGGGGTGTTGGGGGAAGGCTGGGCTGGGAGCGGGGGTAAGCGGTGTGCAAGGGGGTGTTGGGGGAAGGCTGGGCTGGGAGCGGGGGTAAGCGGTGTGGGGGAGAGACCGGGCTGGGTGGGTCAGTTGGGGGGGGTTGGAGGAAAGGAGGTTTGGGGGGGAGAGACCGGGCTGGGTGTGTCAGTTGGGGGGGGGGGGGTGTACAGTTTTTTGTTTTGTTTTGTTTTTTGTTTTTTTGTTTTTTTCAATAAAAAAAAAATGTTTAATGGAAAGCTCTGTTATTGTGTTTTTCTTTTTAAACAAAAGCTGTTAATTAGTTTGAAAAACTGTACGAATTGTTTTTTCTAAACTAAAACCTCGTTATTCAGGTTTAATTGCAGTGTTGGCACTTTGAAAAAAACAAGTCGTTTTGGTTTGCAGTTTGGGCGCTCGGGCTCAAAAAGGTTTGCCATCACTGTCCTAGCGCATTGTCTCCACCTATGTGTGTTAGTGACAGAGCAGAGAGAGGGTATAAGGAACTGCTGAACCAAAGCTGCAGGGCCTTCTTTAGGTTTTAGACACCAGCTGTGAACCCCATGTATATGGGTCTCCACTACAGTCCTCTGGGAAAGATCCAAGTTCCACATTGTTAGGCACCCCCTCCCAGGAGCCTGGTTCCCACAGAAGATGCTCTCCCACTCATACTGATCAGTGCTGTAACTGAGGTTTTTAAGTCAGATTAATAAAAGCCAGTGGCAAAATCAGTGCTAACGATCCCTAGGGAGGGTTCCTCACTAGGTAATTTCCTTGGCCGTCCCAGGCTCTAGCAAGTCTATGGAGCAGAGTGACAGGCGTTCACACTTACCGTGTACCTCGCCTTCCAGACTGGAACCTGGCATGGGAGGATATTGAGATATTTCCGAGGCTGACGGTAATCCCAGAACTTCAATAGAACAGAAAACAAGCCAGTGAGCTTCGCTCTCGGGAGGGATTTTCTGTGCAACTCTCTGCTCCGACAAAGCGCCAGACATGCGCCGGGTGCTCCACAGTGTCATTAGAGACATCCTTGCACTAATGGAGCTGAGCTGGCCCCAAAGGGGGGGTGACCAGCCTCAGACACTGTGACTCAGGGCGACGTGTGCACTGAGTGCCACAAGACTTGCTGCAAAGGGTGATGTCTAACACCAGATCTAGTTCCTGCTGAAGTCAATGGACAGATGCCCAGTGATTTCAGTGGCAGCTGGGTTAGACCCTTGGGATGGTCCTGGTAAATCCCTCCGAGAGCCCTGGGCACTTACCCTGACAGAGTTGTCCTGGCTGGAAGTGGCCAGGATGTACTCGTTGTCCGGATGCCAATCCAAACCATGGATTTTAGAGAGATGCGCTGCCAAGTACTCCACTGCAGTGCTGGGTGTCTGCAATCAGAGGCATCTTTGTTCTCACCAAGCTAGTTCTTAGGAGCAAGAAATCTAGCTCAATCCTGCCGGGTAAAGGCGGCGCTCCCCCCCTCGCATTCAGTAGAGGTCACCAGCCAGAGAGAAAGATAAACAATGGCTTGTAGGCTAGAGAAAAGTGACTGGGAAGTACGGAGGTAAAGTTCCATGGGAGTCAAGTACATCAGTGCACTGGGCAAGGGGGAGCTTCATATTTGATGCAACTAGTATCCACCAAGAAGCAAAAAGCAAGGTGCTGAGGGGTATGTTTTCAGAGAGAGGAAAGCCAAGGATATAAGCCCTCCTTCAACCTCAGACTCCACTGGCAACGCACTCACCTCAAACTGATCATTCAGAGAGGTGGGAAACAAAGAAGGAAAGGAAATGTGGGACTGGCATGGCGCCTCGATCCCACATATGGGACATACAGACACTACTGGGAACTCACTCGCTTGTCCCAGATACGGACATCCCCATCGTGGCTGGTTGCTAAACAGTTGGCATTTTTCTTGTTCCATTTGACCTGGGAGGCTCCAGCTGTAGGAGTGGGGCAGAAAAGGGTCAGCGAACAGCAACTACAAGTATTCCTCGCTTTCTTAAAAGTCAAGTGGGCCAATGAGACATGAAGTGGATGTGACATATAGGGCGGACCCACAGCCTCTCTGCACGGGACATACAATTAAGAGGAGTGACGTCCAGGCGCGAGTGTGAAAGACCATGGCAAAAGATTTCATGGGAATGCAGCAGCGAAGTTAAAGGGCAGCTGTCCTTCGGGACAAGGCTAACCCTGGCTTTGCGGCTCCATGCCTGTCTCTCAAGGAGCTCAGATCCAATGTGCTCCATTTACATGTCAAAAGATGGTTTTTGAACCTCCAGCCACTATCAGCTCAACACAGGGAGCAACTGCCTCTGTGTGGGAGTTACAAGCTCTGCATCTCTCCCCGCTTTAGCGCCAACCCTCTCCCTTTGCCTGCTCCCTGGTGACCCGTGATTACACGCACCAGTAATGCACTAGAGAGATTGTAACATACGGAGGGATGGTCACCCTCTGGCAACACCCTCCCCTGCCCACAGCTGGCTGGCAAGCCACTGCCCCACTGCACCTCAGACGCTCCTCCTCCAGCTGACTCATAGCTGATCAATGCTTGCAGGCCAGCCAACCGCCTCCTGCCCTCACTCAAACTGCTTTGACTCTTGGCCCTAGTGGTGATTCTGGCTCTGGAAAATGGTGGCATGCAACCCAAGGAGGCCTCTCCTCTTCATACACCTCAATTCTGCTCTAAACAGCATCTCTGAAAAGAGCCTTTGGACCTCCAAGGAACAATCACTGTCTAGGCTGCTGCTGTGTGGGATAGTCAGCTATGCTAGTGTTTTCATGCCTAGGGTCTGAATGCGGAAGAAAACCCAAGTAAGCAGGGAGGATGGAATAGCAGAGGTATATGACAATGCAGGCAGAGACTATGTCTAAACAGAAACAAGTACTTACCCACTGCAGAAAGCGAGACTATAGGTTTCCTGGTGTCCCTGAAACATAACATTACCAGAATGAGTCCCTCATCTCTCCTCAGCTGGGGACAACCCCTTCTCCCTTGCGAGATCTTTCTAATGGAAAAGACTCTTACTCACCTTTGTAACTTGCTCTTCAAGATGTGTTGCTCATATCCATTCCCGTTAGGTGTGCGCACAGCCCATGCACAATCAGAGAATTTTTACCCTAGCAACACAGGGGGGACAGATAGCTCAGTGGTTTGAGCATTGGCCTGCTAAACCCAGAGTTCAATCCTTGAGGGGGCCATTTAGGGATATGGGGAAAAAAATCTGTTGGATGATTTAGTTGGGGTTGGTCCTGCTTTGAGCAGGGGGTTGGACTAGATGCCTCTGGAGATCCCTTCCAACCCTGATATTCTATGATAACACCCGACGGGTTGGCTGTGGAGCCCCCGGGAGTGGCGCCTTCATGGCACTGGGTATTTACACCAGTCGACCCAGCGCCCCTTCAGTTCCTTCTTGTCGGTTACTCTGACAGAGGGGAAGGAGGGCGGGTTTGGAATGGATACGAGCAACACATCTCCAAGAACAGCAGTTACAAAGGCGAGTAACCATCTTTTCTTCGTCGAGTGCTTGCTCATATCAACTCCAATTAGGTGACTCCCAGCCAAACCTAGGTGGCAGGGTCGGAGTGAGATACTGCGGAGTGTAGAACCGCTAACCAAAGGCAGCATCACGCCTGGACTGCTGAACTATCATGTAATGAGTGGCAAAGGTTATGTACCAATGACCAAGTGACCGCTCTACAGATTCCCCTGTATTGGCAAATGTGCCAGGAAAGTGGACGATGAAGCTTGAGCCCTTGTGGAGTGGGCAGTGAGGTGCGTGGTTGGGATACTGGCGAAGTTGTAGCAAGTGCGGATACAGGACGTGATCCAGGAGGAGATGCGCTGAGGGGAGACCAGAAGGCCCTTCATCCAGTCAGCCACGGCAACGAATAGCTGGGTCGATTTCCAGAATGGCTTCATGCAGTCAAGGCAAGGGGCCTACGGACATCTAGGAAATGCAGCTGTTGCTCCCGCCAAGTAGTGTGCAGCTTTGGGTAGAAGACTGGGAGGAAAATGTCCTGGTTGACGTGAAAAGCTGGCACTACCTTAGGAAGGAAGGCAAGGTGGGGTCGCAACTGTACCTGGTCTTTATGGAACACCGTATATGGTGCATCCGACACGAGGGCTCTAAGCTTGGATACACGTCTCGCAGAGGTGACAGCTGTTTTCCAGGAGAAGTACGGAAGTGAGCACGTGGCCATCAGCTCTGTCCCATAAGCCTAGAGAGAACCAGGTTAAGGTCCCACGTAGGGACCAGTTGTCGGACCTGCGGGTATAGGCGGTCCAGTCCCTTGAGGAATCTGCTGACTATGGGGTTGGAGAAGACCGAGCGGCCATTTTTGCCCAGGTGGAAAGCCAAAATTGCTGCACCCCGATAGACGATGCAGCCAAACCTTGCTGTTTTAAAGACAGGAGGTAGTCCAGGATGACAGGCATTGGCGTGTGCAGAGAGAGTCTGCTGTTCTGAGCCACCAGCAGGAAAACCGTTTTCATTTGGCCAAATACGTGGTCTGGGTGGAGGGTTTCCTGCTACCGAGAAGTACCTGCTGCACAGAGTATGAGCAGAGGAGTTCTGACCAAGTCAGCCATGCAGTATCCGTGCTGCGAGGTAGAGGGATTGCAGGTTGGGGTGACAGAGGCCACCGTTGTAAGCTCAGGTTCGGCCACAGCAGGAGTGGGATCAGAGTGTCTATTGATAAGTCCAGGAGCGTGGTATACCAGTGCTGCCTGGGCCACGCCGGGGCAACCAGAATCAGATGTGCTCTGTCCCTGTGTAACTTGAGCAGGACCCTATGGACTAACTGGAACAGAGGGAAGGAGTAAAACAGCTGGAAGTAGAAAGGCGTCTGACAGGGAACCCGGGGAGTGTCCCCAGAGAGAACAGAACACTTGGCACTTCCGATTGCTGCATGAGGCAAACAGGTCGACCTGGGGAAATCCCCACCTCAGGAAGATGGAGTGGACGAATCGACCACGTGTGGGACTGGAAGGACCTGCTGAGGCGATCTGCCAGCGTGTTCTGGACCCCTGGGAGAAACGATGCCACCAGATGGATCGAGTGGGCTGTGCAGAACTCCCACAGGCAAAAGGCTTCCTGACATGGGGGGGGGGGGGGACGGGACACCACTGGGCTCCCCCTTGCCTGTTGATGTAGAACATGGCCGTGGTGTTGTCTGTGAGGACTGCCATGCAACAGCCATGTAGGTGCTCTCGGAACGCTTGACACACCATCAGCTCTCGCACACTGATGTGAAGAGATAGCTCGGATGCAGTCCATAGACCCTGCGTTCGGAGGTCCCTGAGGTGGGTGCCCCATCCCAGAGATGACGCGTCTGTGACTAGGGACAGGGAAGGTTGTGGGGCGTGAAAAGGTACCCCTTCACACACCGACGTGAGGTTCAACCATCAGCGGAGGGAAGTTAAAATCACTTCTGGGACAGTGACCACCACGTTCAAGCTGTCTTGACCTGGTCGATATACTGTTGACAACCAGGCCTGAAGCGGGCGAAGCCACAGTCTGGCATGCCTGGTTACATACCTGCACAAAGCCACGTGCCCCAGGAGGCTCAGGCACATTTTTACCGTTGAAGCTGGGAAGTTCTGAAGGCTGAGGACGATGTTCGTCAGCGACTGAAAGCAGGCGTCCGGTAGGAGAGCTCAGGCGAGTCTGAAGTCTAAGACTGCCCCAATAAACTCTATTCTCTGGGTTGGTTCCAGGGTCGACTTTCCGGTGTTGAGCAGGAGGCCCAGCTGGTGGAACAGGTCTATGGTGACTCGAACGTGGGACTGCACTTGGTCCCTGAATAAGTCAACTTCGAGATACAGAAACACTTGGATCCGTTGTCAATGAAGGAAGGCTGCCACGACAGTCATACACTTGGTGAGCCTGGACAGGCCAAAAGGTACAACAGTAAATTAATAGCGTTAGTGATGGACCACAAAGCAAAGGAAGGGTCTATGCCCTGGATGAATCGCTATGTGGAAGTACGCATCTTTCATGTCAAGGGCGGAGTACCAGTCTCCAGGGAAGGAATAATGGTCTCCAGTGAAACCACGTCAACTTTACCATGAAGTTGTTGAGTCCACGCAGATCTAGGATGGGCTGAAGCCCACCCTTGGCCGTGGGGATTAGGAAGTGGTGGGAGTAAAAACCGCTGCCCCTTAGCTCCCTTGGAACCGTCTCAATTCCTCCCTAAGTCAGGAGATCCAAACGCTCCTGTGCAAGGAGTTGCTCGTGAGAAGGGTCCCTAAAGAGGGATGGAGTGGATGGGGGGGAAGGGGAGAATATCCCCTTTCCCCCGTGTGAAGAACCCAACGGTCCGACATTATATGGAACCACACACGGTGGAAATGGGAGAGACTATTTCAAAATGGAGGGGAAGGATCCTGGATGGTGACTGGTACGCCGCCCTTGGGCACACCTTCAAAAAGTTTTGCTTAGGCCCCGCCGATGGTTTGGGAGGGCCCTGGTTCTGACCGGGTTGGTGACCGGCGGATTTTTTCCTGCCACCTCGACCGCCCTTTCTATAAAAATCCTGCCTCAGCCAAAGAGGACCATTGAGGCTGCGGCTTAAAGGGCCTGCGCTGAGTAACTGTGGTGTGCATTCCCTGGAATCTTTCAGGCTCTGTAATCTAGAGTCTGTTTTGTCCGAAAACAGGCCCTGCCCCTCAAACAGCAGGTCCTGCAAGGTCTGTTGTAGCTCTAGCGGTAGGCCAGATACCTGCAGCCACAAGATGCGGCACATGGCTGTGCTCAATGCAAGGGTCCTAGCCGCAGTCGGCACATCTAAGGAGGCTTGCAAGGAGCTCCTAGCCACCTTTTTGCCCTCCTCCACTCAGGCCCCAAACTCATCCCTGGACTCCTGAGGAATTAATTCCTTAAATTTCAAAATGGAGTTCCACATATTACAGTATAGTCATAATGGCTCAGGAGCGCCTGTTGGTTCACGACCCTGAGCTGTAGGGGTCCCCCGGATGAACAGATCTTGCGCCCAAACACATCAAGTCGTTTGGTGACTTTTGATTTGGGCGTCGGAGCCTGCTGGCCATGCCGCTCCCTTTCATTCACCGAGGCCACCACTAGTGACCACAGCTGAGGGTGAGTACGAAGGTAATCACATTCCTTGGAGGGACTCCATTTCTCTAGCTGTTGGTGGGATGGAGGCAGGAGTTTGCCAGATTGTCTTGGCTTTGGTCTGGATGGTGCAAACGATGGGCAAAGCTACCTGAGACAGGGCCTCCATTGAGAGGATGTCCACCACTGGGTCCTTCAACTCCACCACCGCCTTATAATGGAGGTTCATGTTGTGTGCCACCCTGCGTAGGAGTTCTTGGTGAGCACAAAGGTCTATTGGGGGAGGACCCAAGACTGTTGCCCCTGCTATTGCCTCATCCGAAGTGGACGAGGATGCCACAGGGGGATGGGGATCTTGTGGCTGATCCTGCTGCAAATGCTCCTGTTGTCCAGGATCCGCTACACCAGGGGTGAGGAACCTCCGGCCCGCGGGCCTTATACGGCCTGCCGAGTCATTCCATCCAGCCCGCGGCGGGTCAGGGCTGAGTCAGGCACTGGGGTGTGGGGAGCAGGCGGGGGCGGCCCCGCGCTGAAGCGCCTGGGGCCGCCGCCAGCCAGGGACGTGAGTGTGCCACCAGGCGGGGGCAACTCCGCGCTGAAGCGCCTGGGGCCGCCGCCGGCCCCACGCTGAAGCGCCTGGGGGCGGGGGCAGAAGACATGCGCAGGCTGCCAGGCAGGGACGGCTCCGCACTGAATGTAGGGGCCAGGAAGCGCCTGGGGGAGCCACGGGGAGCTGACGGTCGGGGCGGGAGGGGAGGCTGGGCTGGGGGGCAGGCAAAGGGGCGGTGGGGGGGAGGCTGGGCTGGGCGGGGAGGGGGGCAGGAGACTAGGCTGGATGGGGTGGGTGAGGCGTGGGTGCGGGAGGGAAGGAGGTTTGGGGGGGGGTGGGAGGCTGGGCTGGGAGTGGGAGGGGGGGAGGAGGTTAGGTTTGGTGGGATGGGCCAGGCAGGGGTGGGGGAGGAAAGGCGGTTGGATGGGGGGAGGCTGGGCAGGGGTAAAGGAAGATCACCCCCTACACCCAGGCTGATAGCGGGAGCTGACTGAGGCAGGCGGCAGGACCCCGGCTGGCAAGGGGCCAGTGGGGGAAACCCCAAAGCAGTGCAGGGCTAAGCACTCCGCCTGCCACTGCTTTGGGGTTCCCCCCGCTGGCCCCTTGCCAGCTAGGGTCTCAGCTCCCGTTGCCAGCCTGGGCTTCCTCGGGGGGGGGGGGGGGGGAGAGCGGCCCGCGAATGACATCATAAATGTGCAAATGGCCCTCGGCAGAAAAAAGGTTCCCCACCCCTGCGCTACACCGAGGACAGGGGCCTGTATCCAGGAAGGAGCAGTCATTTCCCTACCCCCCAGAAGGCTTCAATGGTGGCCTCTGGTATCCGGGGCTCTGAGATCTGAGCCGAGAGGGAAGTCCCTGACAGAACCCCTTGGGCTTGGTGGTACGCCCATGGGGTCCAGAATGACCATTGTGGAGGCCCTTGATTAGGGTGCTGGCCTTTCTCCTGCCTGTGACCCATATTACCCTCTCCGTGGCTCAGAGCGAGGTAGCCACCGTCAGAATGCGAAGACAGAGAGGCAGAGGGCGAGGGCCAAGGCGGTGCAGAGCGTTTTTGCCTGCGTCGACTCCCCGGGGCACAGTGCAGATCGGGCCGATACTGGGATCCAGATCTGAACTGTGATGAAGACTGCCTACAGGAACGGAGCCGGGAGGGAGATCGACACTCTGATCAGTGCTGGGAGCGACACAGAGAGCCTGACCGGTACCAACCATCACATGAGCCGGATCGGTGCTGTGAGTACAACCGAAGGTGCGAGTACGACCGGCACTGGGACTGCGAGCGGCGTAAGGACCAGGACCGGATCCAGGATCAGTGCCGTGCGTCCACATGCGGAGAAGGCGGACATATTAGGGTTGGCCTGCCTCTAGCTGGTACCGCACAAATTGGAGCAGTGCCACAGTGTGTGGCGATTCCGACGCCGTGGGGGCGAAAAGGTCTCGTGCAGCTGCCAATGTTTCCGGTGTCCATGGAAGCCGGGACTCAACCACAGTATTCACAGGAGATGGAGACTGGCTGAATCACTTGTACCAGCTGTGGTGCCGGAGAATCCCGGTTCTCTACTAGAGTCCAACCGCGGTGCAGTATTAGCAGGCGCAGCCAGGGCGCTATGGACCGAAGCGGACAGTGCCGTCTCGGCACACTGCTGAAGGATCTGAGGTAAGGGAGGAGCTGCTTGAGTCTAAAGTCCCACTCCTCCTTGTTGCGAGGTCTTTGAATGCCGTACATATCCTACACTCGTCAGCCTGGTGAGACTCCCCAAGCCCTTTATACAGGAATCGTGGGCATCGCCCGTTGGCATAGGTTTCCAGCAGGCTGAGCAAGGTTTGAAGCCCGGAGCCCTGGGCATGAGCCCCAGCACCGGAGGAAGGAGGGGAAACCCCCTTCCAACCCACTAAACTAAGCCTAAATCTCATATACATCAAACACGGGAAGCAGAAGCTAGGGAGAGTGGAGGACAGCTATGTGGCATTCCACAGGTCCAACAACCGTCAGGGGATGGAAGAAGGAACTGAGGGGGCACTGGGTCGGCTGGTGTATATATCCAGTGCTCCACAGCCGACCCACCAGGTGTTGTCAGGGTAAAAATTCTCCGACAATCATGCACGCAGCGTGCGCACACCTAATTGGAATCGATATGAGCAAGCCCTCGAAGAACTGAACTAATTACTGGCTCCTGGATCTTATTTAATCTCTGAGTTTGGTTTTTTTAAAACCAGAAAGTAGAGATGACACAAACTTGTCTGTGCTCAAAGGAGTCTAATGGAAGGAGGCATCAGCCAGAGAAGGATCATGATTTTAGCCTGTGCTTTAACCTGGAAAGCATTAAGATTCAATACAATCCTTAGCCCTGCCTTGAGTGAAGGGGACAGGACTAGATGACCTCTCAAGGTCTCTTCCCGTTCTATGATTCTAAGACGGTAGGCAGATCTGGGGGCTTTTTAGCACAGTCTTTGTGATAGGGATGGGGGAGAGAAACTATGCTCCCTCTGGCATATGGCTCCTGTGGGGGCAAAGGGACATCTACTGCCATTCTTGTGCGTTACCTGTGGACATTACAAGACAACATTTCCAAAGAAGATTCAGCAATATATGAAGAAGCTACTGTAAAATTAGACAACCTGCTAATCAAAGCCTTTGATGATCCCAGTTCACAGCAGATGGAATCACAGCCCCTGAGTAAAGACAACTTATGTGTCTTCAGGCTAGAATAATAAAATGAGGGGGAATTAATAAAGCTGAGCTGTCCGGATGGGCCCGATGCTGAGCTTGTGTAAGTCAATGCAGCACAATGACACTCACAGCAGCAGACACTCCGACCGTAGGACTTTAACCCACTCTTGGTGGAAGGTCAAGAAATTCTTCACTCTAATGAAATACTTTAAATAAAAACTAGTTTAAAAAAAATTAAGAAGTTTTCTTTGCAATGACTCAGGCTGTTGAAAAACTGAAGGTTTTTGACAAAAATTGAGTTTTTTCTTTCCCCCACAAGGGGAAAAAAAGGCAGTTTTCTATTAAAAAAAGTTTTGATGGAAAGATTTTGGGGGCAAAAAATCCATCAGTGTCTCTTCCTGTTCAATGTGGGACCATGACATAACTTTATAGAACAGCACAGCTGTGCCGATTCTGAACCTGCTTGAAGGACTGGGAGCCGTCGAGATTAAGGGAATTTGTTCTGGCTTCGGCAAGCACAGCTGAAAGAGTACGAGAGCACATACTCCAAGCAGCCAGTCTCCAAAGAGAGAAGCCCTGGAACCTTCCCACAGCGTAAGAGTGGAGGCTCTTGCTCTTACTTGATATCCCAAACGTAAATGTACGTGTCAACAGAACTGGTAACCAGCAGATCTGGCTCGAACACCGCCCAGTCTACATCACTGCAAATGCAAAACCAAATGAGAACACAATTGTCAGTTGCACACATACCACACTCTTGGTATTCTCTTCTCGGCAGCTCATAAAGCAACCCTCCACACCTTTCCAGAACAAACCCATGGCGTTTGCATTTAGATTTCCTAAAGACTTCATGAATAATAGCAGGACCTACCTTATTTAAGTAAATGAACCTCGTTTACTCTGCCTTATAGCTACTACTTCTGCCTACAGCCCCACAAAGAGAGGATTTCAGAGTGATAGCTGTATTAGCAAAAACAACAAGTAGTACTTGTGGCACTTTAGAGACTAACACATTTATTTGGGCATAAGCTTTTGTGGGCTAAAACCCACTGCATCAGATGCATGAAGTGGAAAAGGTGTTACTCACACCTTCTTGTCAACTGTTTGAAATGAGCCACCCTGATTACCCCATTACAAAAGGGATTTTTCCTCCTGTTGATAATGGCTCACTTTCTCGTTAGAACTGACTGCCCTCCTCCTTGGTAAGGCAACTCCCATCTTTTCATGTACTGTTACATATATATCTTCCTACTGTATTTTCCACTCCCTGCATCTGATGAAGTGGGTTTTAGCCCACAAAAGCTTATGCCCAAATAAATGTGTGAGGGCTTGACTACACTGACATTTTATAGCGCTCTAACTTGCTGGCTCAGGGGTGTGAAAAATCACCCCCGTGTGCAGCAAGTCTGAGCGCTTTAAAGCACCAGTGTGGACAGGCTCCGAGTGCGCGGAGCTAATCATCTCATGGAGGTGGATTACCGGGAGCGCTGGGAGAGCTCGCTCCCACACTTCAAAGCACTCCTGCCGGAGCGTTCCAGTGACAGCGCTTTGAAGTTTCAAGTGCAGCCGAGCCGTTAGTCTTCCTCATTGTTTTTACAGAGAGGGGATATTTTAGCAGCAAACCCCAGATTGCCAGGCATTTCTTAGTCCCAGCCCTCCATTTTGCCAGGCACATCACACCTGTATGTGCGACACAAACACAGCCCTCAACCAAAGAGGGCTGGCAACTTTTGGAAGGGCTTCACAATCCACATGCAAGGGAGAAATGCTTTCTTTACCCCGTCTCCAACACAGAATGAAAGTCCCCAACACAGACTATCCCAGGCCCACCCGCAGGCATGCATCAGACTCCAGAGCTTCCCCATGTACTACTGCAACGTGCGACCAGCTTAGTCGTTAAGGACAGCCCATGCCCTACTTCCCCGTATCTGGAGTCAGCCCGAGTCGCGGGTGGGATTCAGTTTAATAGCCCCCTCCCCCCCCCCCCCCCCCCGCTGTTTCCCTTTTGGTGACAGCTGTTCTTTAGAACTGCCATGGGAAAAGGTAATGACACCGAAGCCACCGGACACTAACATGAACCAGATGTGCATACTGCAGCCATCAAATAGCAGTCTCTTTAAATCCGACATCCTCTCCCAGTGGAGGGGGTGGCAGCAGGAAGTGGGTAAAAAGAGTCTGAATTTCTCAAAGCAAAGGGGCTGCGATGACTATACTTCATTATACATCAGCTATGAAGCCAGCCCTGTGATTTTCCTCACAGTACCTCAGAGCGGTACTGGGCTCCTCATTCTCATACCTGATCACACGCGTGTGCCCTTGCAGTGACGTGCCAACTTCCCCGTTACCATCTTTCCATTTATATAGGTCAACTCGCTGGTTGCTCTGAAATGAAATGGATGTAATGAGGTGGTGCAAGGCCCACTGAGCAGCACAGGACTCCGGATGGGTCAGGTTCGAGGTCCTTGAGACTGGGACAGGATCAGTCACTGATGAGTCAAACCCTTCACGGCAGAGGCTTTGCTCAGACTGGGAGGGGAACGAAGATGAACCCATGCCTGACCGGCAGATAAAGCTTTTGAAACTCCCCTAAAGGCCAAAATCTGGTTTAAATTCACTCAAAATGAGAGGTGAACAAGAATGGAGACAAAAGCTCAAGATCGAATGTTTCCCTAAGTGTCCTTCTCCGGGCTCGGTACCCAGAGTGTGGCGTTGGAACAGCTGGCAGCCATTGGTCAGCCTGCAGGAATTCCTTTGCATTCTGTTCAGATTTACCCTGGAGTTGACAGGTGGATGAGAGGTCCCCCAACACCCATCCGTGCCCCTGCCAAACAGGAAAGAGTGACTGTGACAGGGGATGCTCCCTACTCCTTCTGGCTAAGTGAATGAAGGCCCTAGCTCACACTGCTATCTGGAGACCCACAAGGATGACCTAGGTGTATCTATGGGAAGTATCCCCCTGGAACTGTTACTTAGATTGGAAGCTCGCTGGGGAAGGGATCGTCTTTTTGTTTTCTGTTTGTACAGCGCCTAGCACAACGGGGTCTTGGTCCATGGCTAGGGCTCAGAGGCACTACTGTAATACACCTGATAAATAATAGTGTGGTTCCAAGACTCAATCTTGTTACAGCTCTGCTAGAGCGAAGACCAGTTTTCTGTTTAAAGCTCGACTCTAAGCTCTCTAGAATCGAATTGCCTTGAAATCCAGTGTGCCCCATGAGCCCGTGGGGTTTTGTTAGTGAGCCACATTTGGCCAAGGGGCTCCCACAATAATGCTGCTGGAAAAAGCAGCTTTATTTAAAGCTGACAGATTCTGGAAACCTCCCTTTTACTCGCAGCTCAGCTCATCTCACCACGACACCCACAGCTCTTTGGGGGAAACCAATCAAAATGCTATTTCAAAACGGGCTCACTGCAAGCCTCCCGCGCTTATTCTTGCTCCTACAAGACTACACTGAGCGTGCACAGGGAAAGGAGTTAACAGGGTCATTAGCATCAGCGTTTCCAGCAGCTGGACAGTGCAAGTGGATAACCAGCAGTCCGCTAAACAGGATCCAAGCTCAACTCCAGCCTGCCCGATTTTCAGAAGTCTGGAAGGGAACAAGGGATCGCCAAGAACATTAACTCCGCATTAACAAAGTTTTTCCCATTTAATTATCTGCATTATCCCCTTGTTTTAAGGGTACAGACACGTGATGGAAACAATAGTAGTGCAGACTACAGGTAACTTGCAGCACTATTCATTCCAACGCTCTGTATTTACAGATGGATAACACGCTTCCCCATCACTGAAATACAGCCTCAGCTCTGTGATGGGATGTGGCATCTGTTTAACAGTGACAGCAATGCTATACCTGGGCTTAGGACAGGGAGACTCCCATAGCCACTGTGACAAAGCTCCAAGCCTGTACTTGTGGGTCCTGTGTTTCTTGGCGGATTTCACTAGCCTCAGTGACTAATTGCAGAAGGCAGGAGGGGGGGGGGGGGGGGGCGGGCCTGCCCTCTTGTCCAGGCTCCAGCCCAGGGACCCTAATAGTATCAGTTGAGATGGCTGACCTTTTAACCACCAAGCACAATACAATTCCCTGGGCTTCTTCCCCACAACAGTTCCTGCTTCTTTACTCTCCACTTCACCCTTACCTCAGGGCCTCTTTCCAAACTGCTCTCTGCTTCAATGCCTCCAAATTCCTCTCTGCTCCAAACACCCACACTGTCTGCCTGAGGCAGGGGTTTTTATTAAGGCCTTACTTGACAGCAGGTGCTCCTAATTAACCTGCTGCCTGCTAGAACCTTCTTAATTGACCCCAGGTGTCTTGATTGGCCTGGAGTAGCCTTTGTTTGGCTATAGGGGGAACAGAGACCTGCACATCCTGAGACTGATGTACCTGCCTTCCAGCACTCTCCTATACCCTTCAGGTCTGACTCTATCACACCACTTGAAAGCGTTCGGGGATTTGAGGGAGATAGAATACCAACCAGTCCCCAGTGCAATCTGGCCAGGGCACCAGTTACCACCTCATCTCTTTGTAGGATGTGTCAGCAGGTGTCCCAGGCCCTCAGGGGCATGTCAGCCGGAAGGTTCCAGAGAGCAACAGCTGCACACTCCGAGTGCTTCCCAACAACCACTCCTTAGGGCAAGTCTGAGCAGAGGGGTCTTGTAGCGAGGCGGTGTGGTGCCCCACCGCCCCGCTAGGGGATGAGCCTCCCCAGTTCCCAAAGTGGGCGGAGCTAGAGAGGTGTAGCCCCACCCCCCAGAGGTCACCATGGCGACCCGGAAGGGTAAAAGCCCGGAGCCAGAGCTCACTCGCAAGGCAGACACCGGAGGAGCCAGACGCTCCTGGTGGAGCTCCTGACCAGGGAGCCACTGCTGCCCTGCCTAAGCCAGTGGCCTGGCCGAATCTGCCCTGCGGCTGCTATCCAGAGGAAGCCTGGCCGAGCCTGCCGAGCGGCCGCTACCCGGAGGAGCCGCCCAGCCTGCCCCAAGCTGGCTGCCCCGAGGCCGAGCCAGACTTACTGCCTGCCGGGTACCCCGAGGAATTCCCGGACCTGCCCCCAGACAGCGACCCCGAGGAGCCCATGGAAATGGGGCTCAACCAGGTACCATGGGAGGGGGAGTCTGGAAGTAGCCCGGGGGAGGGTGTAGAACCCATGTCAGTGTTTTGCGGTCAGGATCCCCACTGACTGCAGCGGGCCCTTCTCCGCTGCTAGGGCCCCGGGCTGGGGCGCAGTGGAGCGGGTGGGCCTGCGTCCCCCCGCCACTCTCCTCTGTGTGTGGCAATCTTCCCCTCTACCAGACACCTGGACTATAGACTGCTGCTCAGCTCCGCCTAAGGGTCTGAGCCCTGACTTTGTACTTGCTTGTTGCCCACCCTGCCTCAGGGCCAGGGCTTATAAACTAGTGCTGCCCAGCCCCGGCCCAAGGGCCTGAGCGCTGACTCTCTGTTTGTTGTTTGCAGCCCACCCTGCTCAGGGCCTGGGCCTCTGGAACTGCACCCCGGGTATTCCCCAACCCGGCGGGACATAGGAGGGAGGCGGTGTGGTGCCCCACTGCCCGCTAGTCCTCCCTACAGGTTTGTTCCCCCCTCCCCCCCTGGAAGAATATTTGTGACTATCCCGAAGGCGGGGGGAAGGATGCTCTTTGAGTCGCAAGGACGCTGGGTTAGAACTTTAGCCCTGCTCTTCTGAAGGCAAAGGCTGCCTGGAAGAACCCCTGGTGAACTGGGAGTTAGCAAAGCTCACACTGCTTAGCGGCAGCATTCCCAGGAAGTTGGTTTGCTGCTGGAACCAGCTTTGCAAGGACAATGAATTCATTTTTTAGTCTGCACGTGAAGAAAAGCCTCTGACTTGGCTTGCAACTAACACTGCTTTTGGGCTGCCAGGTATTCTTGCTTGTGATCATCACAGGCTGTCAGTATCAAAAAACAGTAGCGAAGGGCATCTTTTTGTAAGCCATTTAGGAAGAGCCAGCTGCCTGAAGGTGTTGATAAGACGCCTGTCATTTGTCTCATGGATCAGAACAACAGACGTAGGAGGATTCCTCCGCATTGCCACTTTTTATTTTAAAACCTCCTTTGGTTTCAATGTGAAAGTCACCTCGGGGCAAAACATGGAAAAGCCTTCCAACTAAGAGCTTGTTCAGAGGAATAAATAAATAACTCCTGGGCTCTCCAGGGTGGATCTTTTAGATCATACCAGGAGACAGATGAGGCCAACACAGCCACTATCTTGAAAGCTGAATGGAAAAACATTGGTCCAGAGCCGGTGACCAGTGAGTCTCTGAAAAGGGGCAGGAGACAGCTTAGCAGGGGCTCGGCACACTGCCCCTAGCACTGCAGGACCTGGCTTGCACAGACAGTAAGGGTCGGGGCTGGACATCGAAGCTCGAGTGTATGTAGGCTTCCAGGCAAGTCCTCTTTAGATCTAGTTTGACATTATTGCTTTGTAGTCAATGGGCCACCTTATATACCCAAACCGTTCAGTCCTTACTAAGTCAGCCCTTTGTCCATTTGCAAACCCCGGCTCTTTTTTTCGCCCCCCTGTGTTTGTTATGGAGGTAAGTCAATGCTGATCGGCTTTATTTACAGGCTGGGTCAAGAACCACATCCCATCAGCAATGCCAAGAACAAAATAGTGCAGGGCAAGAAACTTTAACACACCTGTAAGTCATATAACAAAATGGAGCAGTTAAAAAAATGCAGAGCCCATCCTTCCCTACTGGATAATGATAATTTGTGGGCCTGGTCTAGGAGAAGGTTCTTCAGAAAAGACAAGAGCCATCTAGAATCATCATCCACTGACCAGTAACTAAGAACTACCACCTTGTCAGCAATAAACCAAACATAAGACCTGACCCTGCAATCTGACTTGCACAGGTGTGCATATATCTGCTACTCTTGCGCCAGCACAGAGCCCTGTCAGGGGTGCTGGAACACAGCGGGTTGGGGGCATGGCCCCATCACTTTTAAGATGGTAAGTGAAGGGAGTAGGAGGAGCCTCAGGGGTCTTGGCCACAGTTCAGAAGTCAGTGACCTGAGCCCCACTAGCCTCGTAGAGACAAAGATTCCACCTGTGAGGATCCAACTGCAGGACTAGGGCATCCATGGAGATGTGAGTGTTTAAAAAGCGAGCTCACCGAAGCTGCAAAGTAGTGTGCATAGCTGTCGTGTGGATTCCACTGCACGGCCCCAATGTCCCATTTGCTCTGACGGGAGATCTTGCGGTGACCTTCGGTTGGCATGTCCAGGTTAACTAAGTAGAGGAAACGGCGGCTGCAAGGCACATACAAAGAGCCTGCATTACATGACTGGCCTGGAAGCAAGCTGAACGAAATCTGCCTACCACGCCAAAACCAGAGAGACGCAGTCGATAAGGCAGAAATAAGTTACTCCTGCAAACGCTGAATTCCCTCCATCCCCTTTAGTTAAGTGTGTGAAGTAGAAATTTCAGAAAGGATCAGACTGGAGAGAATGATGAGTTAGAGAGGATCCAAGGAGAGACAGAAAAGATAAGAGGATATCAGGACTTTTACAAAAGGCTGGTGCTGGAATGTCCTGACTTCCTTATTACTGACCACACCAGGGTCGGAAGTACGCCTTCTGACAGCACTGCCATGAGGAGGAAGAGGAAGACAGCTGGGTTTCCTTTTAAAATCCGCTCAGGGTACACTCTCAGCAGTGTCCAACTGCTGAGCCTCTCTAGGGTGTGGGAGACAGGCAAGTGCAGGGTTTTCAAAGGGTGTTGAGCACGCTGGCAGACAGAGGGTTGGGAATGGGCTCCGCTGTGGGCGTGGCGCACATGGCAGATTTCCAAAATTGCAGGGCTGCCCCTAAGCTGTTCTAAAGGCTAGCGTTGTTACTGGCATATGCAATACAAATGTGCAAGAGGGAGTGGGGTCCAGTTAGACCTACACTGACTACCGGGCCTTCTGCTCCTGTTTAAATCAGACACTGCTAGGGCCAAAGCGGTACCGAGGGATGTGACTGCAGGAAGACAGCCATGCTTGGGGGTGAGGCGGGGTGATGGGTGTCCAAAGACTGTCTTTTTGCTCTAAAGAGGGAGATACAGGAGCAGTAGAGGGAAGAACAACCATTGGGCACAACCATAGAGTCAGACAGATAGCTGCAGTCCCATCTTTCATTTTGAAAAGAACGCATTCATGGCTGGTAATGAGTCATTAGCACATGGCAATGAGCTACTAGCTCACACTAATGTGACAGGAGGGAGCAAAGCACATGAAGCCCAAGTGGTTTAAACACCAGCCACTCAGGAGGCTTCAGAGTCACAGTGCTAAAGGGAGCAGGTGCCTTGAAAGCCAAATATCTATGGCACCAGCTGCCATGCCAATCTGGAGGGTTTCTTCCAACAACCAGAACTGCAGGACCATAGATGCATTCTGCAAGGTTACGCCCTAATATATCACTAGAGGACCATGATGGTAACTGCTTTCCATCCTTGTCCTGACTTTCTTTAGGCCTGGTGTAACCTGACTAGTCCCGCCGTAACTTTATGATGGTGCTCCAGGGAGTAAGCACAGTGGTTGCACTTTTCAGATAGGTAATTCATTTCCTGGAGGCCTGGTGCACACTCAGGGGAATGTCAGAGCCCATGGGATGCTCAGCTTAGGTCCTAATTTAGAAGAGCCACTTCTACTCTTCTCTCACGTTTCCTTGCAGGATCCAGAGACAGAGAAGGCAAGGGCCAATGTACATATGGGTCAGGTGCTCTCAGACCACTCCCTTGTGTGGCAAGGTCTGTGTGAGGAACTGGAGGAAGTGATACACCAGGGTCCTATACAAAAGGAAATGAGGGGTCAGGAGGGGGGGGGAGGGGGAGATGGGCTTTGGAAAACCACAGTAGGATAAACTGGGGCATTAATTTAGCTGACCATACTGCATGGATTCACCTGGCAAGGGAATCGACAGCAACATCTAGGACCTCCCACCCACTTCCATAATTTAAGAGCCTATGAATTAATTTAAGATTCTAAAGAAAACAGTCAGTGATCTGTACTTCAGACAGAATTCCAGATGGCCATACTAGTTAAGTGACACTCCAAAGTCGCCACTGGAGTCAGCGGGAAAGCATTCAGTGCAGAAACAGCAGTTAATGTTTCGGTCTTTTACCTCTCTAGCGCACTGGAAACATGACCCAGAAAGCTCTGAACAGAATTCAGCTTCACCCTCCTCCAACAGTACAGCAGCTTTTCAATCAAGATCAACCTGAAGGTCACTGATTTGACTTCTGAAGGAGATTGCCACACATTTCTATTGGAGCGTGTCACACTCACCCAGAGAGCACTGCATGCTGCCCAAGACAATCCACTGACATAGCAGTTGCCTGTCAAAGAGAAAAAACTACATTACACCCATCAGTTTAAGTTTCCAGTCAAACAAAGCTATGTGCAAGATTGAAATCCTGAAGGAAAGCCTGTCTATTTATCTTAGAGAAGGCCCAAGCTGGTAGGGTGGAAGCAAAGCTTGATTGACATCAGGGATTAGAAGAATTATCTTCCCCCAGAAATCACAGAATCTGGGATGGGGAGTGATCTGAAGTTTGAAGGTAGTGTGAAGATGTTGTCTCTTTAGTGTAGGTTGAAGAACAGATATGATAGACACAGCTGCATTTCCCTTAACTCTGCAACCACAGATGAAACCTTTTAATCGCTGTTCTACAATGATTTCTATTAATGTGCTTCTATTCCTGTTGTGAAATACCTTTAAAAAAAAATCTTAACCCTGCTTTTATTCCGGGGACATCTTTTACAATCCTGCATGTGTGTAAAGTGTGACCACTTCTGTAGCCCAGACATGCACAAATGGAAGATGACTAAGATATATCAGAGTCTTAGGTTGGACTTTCATACTGACCGAAACTAATAGTATGTTTACACTATGCAATTAGGTTGATTTTAAAGATGTTGATTTTTCAGAACCAACCTTATACAGTCGATTGTGTGTCTCCCCACTAAGCGCATTACGTCGGTGGGGTGCAACAAAAATATTACCTCATGCACCTTGTCTCTCTAGGAAGGAATATTGCAGAAAAGGATCTCAAAATTATAGCGGATCACAAACTGAATGACAGTCAACAATGTAACAAAGAGTCCTGTGGCACCTTAAAGACTAACTAAAGTATTGAAGCATAAGCTTTCATAGGCTAATACCCATTTTGTCAGATGCAAGCACCGGAAGTGTCCAGGGGCAGGTATAGATACGTAGGCAAGAACCAGGTAGGAGGAAACAAGGTTAGTCCACTCAGGCTGAACCAGCTTGTTATCTCAAATTAGGGAGGGTGAGGTATTCCTCTAGCAGCTGAATTGGAGGTGTGAAATTCAGCTGCTAGAGGAATACCTCACCCTCCCTGATTTGAGATAACAAGCTGGTTCAGCCTGATTGGACTAACCTTGTTTCCTCCTACCTGGTTCTTGCCTACTTATCTATACCTGCCCCTGGACACTTCCGCTGCTTGCATCCGACGAAATGGGTATTAGCCCATGAAAGCTTATGCTTCAATACTTTAGTAGTTAGTCTTTAAGGTGCCTCAGGACTCTTTGTTACCTCTGCTATTCCAGACTAACACGGCTACCTCTCTGATTCTAGTCAACAATGTAACACTGATGCAAACAAAGTGATCATTCTGGGATGTATTAGCAGAAGTGTTGTAAGCAAGATACAAGTAGCAATTACTCATTCTAGGCAGCCGTGATAAGGCCTCAACTGGAGTATCGTGTTCAGTTGTGGACACCATACTTCGAGAAAGATGTGGACAAGTCAGAGAAAGTCCAGAGGAGAACTAGAAAAATGTTTAAAGGTCTAGAAACATGAGCTACAAGGAAAAATTTTGTGTTTGTTAGTTTGGAATAGAGATGATTGAGTGGGGACATAACAGCCTTCAATTATATAAAAGGTTAATATAAAGATGAGGGTGAGAAATTGTCTCTTTAGCCAGTGAGGATGGGACAAGAAGTAATGGGCTTGAATTGCAGCAAGGGAGATTTAGGGCTTGGTTATATTTACAGCTTTATAGCGGTTTTGGTTATACTTGCCCTCGTACACAGCTATTAGGATAGAGCTACAGCATGTCCACACAGAGACCCGCCAGCGGTATAGCGTGGCCACATTTGCAGCACTTGCAGAGGCACAGGGAGTGGTGCATTATGGGCAGCTATCCCAGCATTCAGCTGGGTTCAATGTGCTTTTCAAATGAGGGGGGTGAGGAGGAGAATGTTGTGTGTATGCGGAGGGAGAGATGAGTGGATTTTCCCTGTGAGGAGAGTGTGTCAACACACTGTTTTTAAAAGGCTTCATATTTCACTCTTCTATTTCAGCTGGCTCACTCCGTAAACATTTGCATTGTTGAGTGCAGAGTTACAGCTAAGCTTTGAAAACCTACTTCTGCAAGTTCAAAACAAAGGGAACTGAGGCTTAATTGCCTTCAATTACCTTAAATGGCTAAGAGACATTTCCAGTAATCACTCAAAGCAATGTATTGCGAATACCCATTCACACTGGAGATAATATGGACCACTCAATACGCTATAGCTGTTAATCCTTGAGGAGGGGAGGATTACCAGGACCAGTATAAATGTGGACTTATAGCGCTCTACGTGCCTCGCCAGTGTGGATGGGTAGGAGGTTACAGCGCTCCTGGAGGCTTTATAGTGCTATAAAATGCCAGTGTAATCAAGCCCTTAAACATTAGGAAAAAGTCCTTAACTGTCAGGGTGGTTAAAGCTGGACCAAATTAACTAGAGAGGCTGTGGAATCTCAGACATTGGAGGTTTTAAAGAACAGATTGGATTGGACAAACGGTCAGTTATGGTCTAGATTTTCTGTCTCAATGCAGGGAGCTGGCCTTGATGACCTCATGTGGTCCCTTCCACACCTGCATTTCTATTATTTCTGTGAGCTAGTCCACACTAGAAGCGCTACAGTGGCCCTGATAGAGCTGTTCCACTGTAGCATACCTGGTGAAGATGCTCTTAAACCAATGGGAAAGAGCTCTCCTGTCCTCTTAATTGCTCCATCTTTTGTGAGAGGGGGTAGCTCTGGTTCTGTCTACACTGTCACTTTTGTCATTAAAACTTTTGTTGATTGGGGGGGGGGGGGGGGAGGTTTAAAAACCACATCCCGAAACAGCAAAAGTTTTAACAATCAAAAGCACCAATGTACATGCCAAACTGGACAGTCCCTACGAAAAAGGATGAATGGACACAAATCAGATATCAGGAATGGCAATATACAAAAACCTGTAGGAGAACACTTCAACCTGCCTGGACACACAATTACAGATTTAAAAGTCACCATATTGCAGCAAAAAAACCTTCAAGACCAGACTGCAAAGAGAAACGGTAGAGCTGCAATTCATTTGCAAATCTGATACAATCAGTCTGGGATTGAACAAAGATTTTGAATGGCTTGCTAATTACAAAAGCAGCTTCTCCTCTCTTGGAGTTCACACCTCCAATTCAGCTGCTAGAGGAATACCTCACCCTCCCTGATTTGAGATAACAAGCTGGTTCAGCCTGATTGGACTAACCTTGTTATCTCCAACCTGGTTCTTGCCTACTTATCTATACCTGCCCCATGACACTTCCACTGCTTGCATCCGACGAAGTGGGTATTAGCCCACGAAAGCTTATGCTTCAATACTTTAGTTAGTCTTTAAGGTGCCACAGGACTCTGTTACTAATGTGGACAATGCTTCGCAGGCCAGAGCCACACTCCCGTCAATGAAGTTACCAGGCCTGGTTGGGGGTGGTTTTATTTTGTCAGTGGGAGAGCTCTCTCCTGAAGATAGAGTGGCTACATTGCACCTTACCATGGCAGCTGCAGCACGTCCATGCCTTTGTAACGTGCTCAGTGTACACACAGCCTAGGCTGGCAGGAGAGTTTCTCTGACTGACAAAGCGCTGTGGGGGGAGGGGGGCTTAGAGAGTGGATTATTCACACCCCTGAGTGAGGTAAGTTACTCCAAGGTAAAGGACCGTGTAGACAAGGTCTCTGGCAGCATCGTCCCAGTTCACCGTCCCCGCGGCTTCAACTGGCCCCAGAGCTCTGCACGACACTGGCTGGCCAGTGCCTGCCGACAGAACGGAGCCCTGCCCCTGGACTGCGCTGGAAGGAGCAACGTCGCCATCGAGCGCTGCTGGGGGGCTCCCCAGAACCCGCCGCATCTCGGCGCAGGGCCCCACGCGGGGGGGGCTGGGAGAGGCGCTTGGTGCGGGGGGGGACAGACTGGGCCCGAGGGTCTCCCCCCTGGCGGGGCCCGGGTGCTGGGGACCGCTCGGCCCCGCGCGGTGGGAGGGGAGCGGAGCGGGCCCCGCCCCGGGGAAAGCAGGGAGCTCCCCACACGGGCCGGGGGGGGGGGGACCGTGGCGCATGCGCTCTCCCCCAGGCTGCGGGGCTCGTTACCTGCGAATCCCGGAACTCCACCACCACATTCTCGCTGCTCCAGCGCGCCGCCATCTTGGGCCGCCCCACGCCACCCAGCTGAGAGGAGCAGGACTGGAGAGGCGACTGCGCACGCACCCGGCGCGGAGCGCAAGGGCTGCTGGGAGATGTAGTCTCGGGGCCGCTGGGCGGTGCTGAGAGAAGCGTTCGGGCAGCCGGGCTCCTCCCCCGTAGCCTGTGCGGCCTAGAGCCGAGACGCCTGGCAGCTTGTGCCAGGGAGCACGCAGGGGATCCCACGACTCCAGGAGCTGGGGCTTTAAGAAAAAAACACGGACGATTTGGAGACTCACACACACATTGTTACCCATCCCTAACTGTGTAATCACCTTCCCCAGGGCCTGTGCTCCCTCGCCCACCTCATGGAGGGAGCAGCAAGGGCGTTTTCTTTAGTTAGGAAAATATTGTCCTCTTGAGTTACTGTTTTGCCTTGGTGAAGCGGATATTGGCCAGCAGGTTAGGCCCTGAGTTGAGGTACCCTAAAATTATTAAAATAAAAAATATCTCCCAAAAACTGGTATTTACAAAATTGCTTTAATGGGATTAAAAATAAAAATAGTTTTGTCTGGATTTCGACGTTACCTTAGAATGGTCCCAAATCTGCTAACATGTTTCCTTTTGCTTAAATTAGTAGTCCCACTAAAATTAATAAAACTGCTCACAGCCCTGAGTTTATCGGTGCACGTGGTTAATTTTACTACCATGTGTAGGTCCATCAAGGTTAATGGGATTACTCATACAGTAGAACTTCAGAGTTGCAAACACCAGAATTACGAACTGAGCAGTCAACCACGTATCTTATTTGGAAGAAGAAGTACAGAGTCAGGCAGCAGCACAGACAACTACAAAAAAGAAAATATAGTACAGTTCTGTGTTAAACTTAAATTAAAGATTTTTTTGACAAGAGAAGGAAATTATTTCTGTGCTTGTTTCATTTAAATTAATATGGCTAAAAGCAGCATTTTCTTTTGCAAATAAAGTTTCAAAGCTGTTTCAATGTTCAGTTCTAAACTTTTGAAAGAACCATAATGTTTTGTTCAGAGTTACAAACAGCTTCCATTCCCGAGGTGTTCGTAACTGAAATAGTAAAGTTAAGCATCTGTTTAAATGTTTGCTGGATTGGGGCCAACATTTGCAACTGCAATGCTGAAGATTTATGCTAGTATATGAGAACCTGAAAGTGAAATTAACTAGGAATTAATTGAGTACAGTAGTCTATTTTCATAGTGGAAGCCAAGTAAAATGCAAAAACTAAGCAATAAATAAAAATTGTGAAAGTAAATAAGGTTGTAAAAATTATTTGGTGTTATTCTAAAATGCCCCTACTGGTACTAATTTGGGAATTTTTCAGTATAGCTCTGTTGCACAAAAGGAATCTGAGAAAGTTAAAACTATTTCACTCAGTCATACCCTATCAAATCACCAAGTCACTGTTTGTTTTTTTCCCCTGGTTGTGAATCACACTGTGAGGCCCCAAATTCTGCAATGAGATGTATGTAGAGTAGACCTCTATATCCACATGACACCCTACTTACAGTTGCACAATCAGGGACAAAGAGAAGACATGACAATAATCTACAAATACTTTAATGGTGTAAGTGACAGGAAGGGAGAGGAATGATTTCAAGTACTGCATATTTATGTCTGCCTCTGGAGATTTCCACAACATTCATCTGATGAAGTGGGTCTTAACCCACAAAAGCTCATGATCCCTAAAATCTGTTAGTCTATACGGTGCTACAAGACTGTCACTTTTACAAAGAACATAAGACCTAAGAGTAAAAATGGGATGAATTCTAATAGAAACTTTCTGTCTGGCTATCAAGAAAAACTTCGTCCTCCAGGAGAGTGGAGGAGGTGCAGAAGGACAGGACATTTTTACAATGGTCTGGATGCCGTTATTAATTAATGAAGACCTAAGACAGTGTGCTGTGTGTGTGCGCATGACACAAAATACAGACAGACAGTCTCTGCTCCAAAAATCTGCAAAGTGAGGCACGTGTATGTGCATAGATGTACTCACACCAGCAGGTCTATTGAAGTCAACAAACCAGATCACTCACTTGTGTAAAGCCACTCATTTGTCTGTGCTTCAGGTCCCCAGCTTTCAATGGAGATACAGTAAACCCTCGATTTAACGGACCTCGATTTAACGGACTTTGGATGCAACGGACAAAATTTCTAAGCATCCGAAATCTATTTGTCAAGGGCTGGCTGCCGGCTCCTGCCCGAGTCCCACCGGCGGGCGGGCTGGCTGCCGGCTCCCGGCTCCCGCCCAGGTCCCACCGGCGGGCGGGCTGACGGCTCCCAGCTGCCGCCTGGGTCCCGGCAGCAGGCGGGCTGCGGAGCTGCCGCCCCAGCCCTGTGGCAGGCGGGCTGCTGCTCCAACAGCTCGGGTTTTTTTTATTATTAAATAACGGACTTTCTGATTTAACGGACACCCCCTCGCCCAAATTAGTCCGTTAAATCGAGGTTTTACTGTATTCATTTTTCCATTGTCTATCCTGCCTGTTTGAATGCTGCAAGCATTTTGGGATAGGAACTGTCTTGTTCTATGTGTCTGTACAGTGCCTAGCACCATGGATCCCTATCTCTGCCAAGGGCTCTAGGCATTACTGTGAAATTAATAACAATCTGAAATCTATGATGCAATCTTAACTATGGTCCCACGACTGCTCCGCCATAGTAGCGCACTGAGCAGACGGTCAGCACTCCACATGTCATTATAACTAGCAGCAGAGCCTTCCAGCGCATAGCACTGTCCATCCTCTGCACCCAGCGATGAGTCTATGCCCCACCTGCTGGTGGCACGGAAGATAAGGATTCGAAGCGTGAGGCCTAGGGGGACCTTCCAGATGGTCAGGAAGCAGGGGCATGTCCCAGCTGCAGGGGAAGGTGGGGCCTCGCATCCCTGAGCGCTTCTCTAATCCCCACCGAACTCCTCAGTCCGCCAAATCCAGCCGTGCAACGTTGATGGGAGAGAATTACAAGGGGGTGCGAAAACGGTCTGCACAGAACCAGCACGCAGTTCTCCTTGCCTATTAAAAGATGAGAATTAAAAAAACCAACAAAAACCTCTCCTCGGTCCGCCCCCGCCACCTCTCCTGCCCCAAGCTGGTCAGACCTGGGTATGTTTAGTCTGGGGGAAAGCTGGCTGAGCCGGTCCCTGGCAACAGTCTTCAGACATGTTCAGGGCTGTTAGATTGTTCGCCGTGTCCACTGAGGACAGGACAAGACATAAGGGGCTCAGTCTGCAGCAAGGAGAACGTGGGTCTGATGTGAGGATAGGTATGTTCTGCAACTCTCAGGATAGGTATGTTCTGCAACTGGCTTCCAAGGGAGGCTGTGGACTGTCATGGGAGGCTTAAGAACAGGTGGGACAAACCCCTGTCAGGGCTAGTCTAGGTTTACTTGGGCCTGACTCCGTGCAGGGGGCTGGCCTAGGTGATCTGTCCATGTTATGGGGTGGCTTGGCCGGTGGTACCCTGTGCTGCAGTATGTAGCCATGTGCATGATCCACTAGGGGGCGCAGCTAAGCTGGAGAAGACAGACACCACATAAGTCCTCGAGGCCCAGGAGCCAAGGACTGCAGGGCACGGCCGGTCGCTAACACTCCTTTATTGACCCGTCACCCGGGGAACACACGGCGGCATTAATTGGCCGCGAGAGTTTGGTCGATCCAGGCCCGGAGCTTGGTGACACGGGCGTAAACGCCGGGCGTGGAGGGGGAGCAGGTGCTGCTTCCCCAGGAGACGATCCCCACCAGGGTCCAGGCACCATCCTTCTGACACACCAGGGGGCCGCCCGAGTCACCCTGCAAGGACAAGCAGCAGGTTGGGGGGGACGGGGACCTGCTCATCCACTGGCTGGTCCCCGCATGCAAACCAGGCTGCGCTTGTCTGGATGGGACTGTGTGTATCCACCGTGGGTCCCAGCCAGGGGAGAGAGATGGGGGGGGAGGGGATCACAAGCCAAAAAAGTGGAGCCTAGAGGAAGGGGTGCATAGATCTCCGGTTAGATAAAGGGGGGGCTGCCTGGATGGATGGAGGGATGGGATGACAGGCAGGCAGGAGGGAGGGATGGCTAGAGAGCGGAAATGGCAAGCAGGACAGCGTTCAGAGCAGGGGCTAGAAGTGATGTGCGGCCAGGCAGGCGGGCCCAGAAGCAGGCGGGGGGAGAGCCGGGTACCATGCAGGAGGAGGCTCCAGCAGCACCAGCTCAGATCAGGACGTTGGAGATGTTGCCCCAGTACTTCCTGCACTGCCTGTTGGTCAGCAGGGGCAAGGCTGCCTGCTGCAGCTGGTCAGGAGTTTTCTGAGCTGGAAAACAAAGGCAGGCAGGAGACGGCATCAGCTGGGCAGCCCCGATCCTTGGCAGTGCAGCCCCATGGCCTCACCTGGCACTGGGACCCCAACAGAGAGGGAGGGGCCTGGGGAGCTCCCCCTGCTTGGTCCCCTCTGCAGAGAAAGGAGCCGCAGCTGCCCCTGCCCCCCGGGGCATGCACAGGACAGCTGTGCCCAGTTGTGGGGACCCCTGGGGCCCTTGGAGTGGCAGAGAGGCCAGGTCAGTTCATCCCACTGCCTGTCGGCGGATGCTGCCCTGGGGTAACAGGCCCCTGCCCCACAGCCGAGCAGGCACCGATCGGGGCAGAGAGGCTGGGAATCCATCTACACACTGGAGCCATCTGAACAGCCAGGGGCAGCCAGTGCTGCTGGGAATTGCACACAGGACGTGGAGACGGGCGAGCAGGGAACAGCTGGGGGCCCAGATACCAGGGTGATGGGCGTGTGCAGGCCCCGTCAGATGAATCCCCCGTAGCACTGAGACGCTGCCGAGCTGCCTCGGGACACCATGGAATCAGCCCCCCTCCTCGGGTTCTCTAAGGGCCAGGCCCCTCCTGCCTTTCCCCCCAGCGTTGGTCCCAATGGGGGCCCTGGCCTGGTCGAAGGGGCTGCTGGACTCTCACCTGCAGGGAGACCTGCCAGGGCCAGGATCCAGGAACCGCCGTCTCGCCGTTCACAATGCGGGCATAGCCGCTGAGGACGGGCTGGATGGCAGGGAGGCCACAACCTGTGGAGGGAAGGAGAGGAGTTACCCCCAGGTCCTAGGGCTCAGCGGGGAGGGAGCCCAGTGCTAGGCCCAGGCTGCTCCAGGGGGCACGCAGCTGGGGGAGCAGTCGGTGGCTGGGGGGCCTTTGCTACAGGCATGGGCCTGTTCTGCCCCCTTCAATTCACCTGGGGGAGTCCCCCAGAGCCAGGGCCAGGAGTGTGCTGCTGCCGTGGGGGGAGGGATGGGCTCAGGGGGGGGGGGGATCAAGCACAGCATGGCATGGGCTGCATCCATCTGCACCATCAACAGCATCTCCCCAGCTGTCCTAATGCTCAGGGGGCTGCTCCTTTGGTTTCCCATCCATATGACCATCCTGTGACCCTGCCTCTCCTCACACAAGGTGCCTTGCTGTGCCCCAGACTGCAGACCATGAGACCCCCACAGCCACCCCCATCCCATCTTGCCTGGTGTCACTGGCGGCTATTGGGAGCTCAGCTCTCCAGGACGGGGCACCACATCATACCGGCAGGTATCTCTGCTGCTCTGTGTGCTGCATTCACAATGCCAAAGCGACTCCCTTAGGCCACCCTTGGGAGCCTCCCTGCTTTGAGACAGGGTTGGCTCTGAGCCTTGGCCAGCAGGCCCAGCCCATTGCAAAGGCAGCAAGTACTCCTGGGGAATTCTCCGCCGCTGCGTGCACGCATAATTATATGCCACAAGATTTTTTTTTTTTCCAGAAAATAATGTCTGCCAGAAAGTTGCTGCAGTTCCACCTTTTGCCCACCAGGGACCACGGTGGTGCTAAAACAGAGCTCCCAGGCAGCAGACTAGCAGGGGTGAATGGTGAGGGTACAGTGGGAGGGGGGTACAGGGTCATAGAGGTATGGGGGAGGTGTTGGCTGAGGAGGTGTAGGGTCCCATGAGGATTGGGAAGAGCTGGCTGAGGGGGCGCAGGGTCACATGAGGATTGGGAAGAGCTGGCTGAGGGGGCGCAGGGTCACATGGGGAGGGGCTGGCTGAGGGGGTGCAGGGTCCCATGAGGATTGGGAAGAGCTGGCTGAGGGGGCGCAGGGTCACATGGGGAGGGGCTGGCTGAGGGGGTGCAGGGTCCCATGAGGATTGGGAAGAGCTGGCTGAGGGGGCGCAGGGTCACATGGGGAGGGGCTGGCTGAGGGGGTGCAGGGTCCCATGAAGATTGGGAAGAGCTGGCTGAGGGGGCGCAGGGTCACATGGGGAGGGGCTGGCTGAGGGGGTGTAGGGTCCCATGAGGATTGGGAAGAGCTGGCTGAGGGGGCGCAGGGTCACATGGAGACGGGCAGATGTGCCTGATCGAATGGGAGAGGCTAGGGGTCAGCCAGGGTCTGCATGGGGGAAGCTCCCTAACAATACCTCCCTGCCTCCCCCCTCAAAAAAAAAATCTGTTTCCTATTTCTCCCACCTACACCCAACAGCCCTCCAGGTTCCTCCCAGGATCCTTCCCTCTCCTCCATTACCCCAACTCCCCCAAACCTTTGCACTGCTTCTGAAGGGGCAGGAAATACATTCCTGTCCTGGAGTTTAATACAGAACCTGGAGTAATTCCTTTAGTCGCCTAGTGAGGAATCATTTGAAAAAGCCCTTTCCGGAAGAATTGTCGCCGTCTGTATTGTACAGATGTACCCGCGGACACTATTTTGAAATAAATCACCCAAACCATTGAAACGGGCCTGATTAGATCGTGTTATTATGACAAAGAAAAAAAGCAGAATTTTAAAATATTGGGTGCAGAAATGTCAGGCACAGAATTCCCCAAGTAAAATGTGCAGCTAAGGTGCCACCTATTAGCCCAGGGCATTAACCCCAGGGCCGGCAGAGCCAAGAGCAGCTACCACTTGAGCTAGCCAGCCGCCTGTGAGTGGACAGCTGTAGCAGCCCTGTTCCCTGGGGCTTGGGCCAGTCCCACAGCAACCAGAGGGGCACAAAGCATCTCCACTCTCAGTGACTAGCGGAGGCTGTGCCCCCAGCCTCCCAGCAATCAGAGTCCAAATCTCACTGTGGTCACCTGCCGCTGAACTCCACAAGAACCCAGCCCTGGCCTGGTGCGACTGGCCGGCACGGTGGCCAGTGGGAGTCAGCAGCAGAGTGAGCCTGGGGTAAACCGGTCAAGGAGATGTGGGGGCTCCCCCCAATTAAAGGGGAGCCGAAGCAATCCAGGGAGCTCATGGAATTTGCACCCAGACCCTAACAATTATGCAGCCAGTTCTTAGCTGGGTTTAAAACTTGCCCCGAGTTGGGGCGTCCCCTGTGCAGAGGAAGTTGGCTCTTCAGAGGCCGGGGGGTGGTTTCCTCAGCACCCGTTCAGCTCACCAGAGCATCCTCAGATGACCAGCCAGCACACCTGGGGCAGGGGCCAGAAAGGGGAGGATGGGCTGAGCAACAGGGCAGCAGGAAGCACCTCAGCTGCTCTTCTCAACCCTGGCTCCCTGCTGTGGATGCCCCCCCACCCCCCCGTGCTGCCCCTCCAGGTTCCAGACCCCACACTGCTCAGACGCTGCTGCTGGTTACCTGCTCCTGTCGCCTCCCTGCTCAGTCGGGTCCCGGCAGTGCGTGTTCCTCAGCTGCATTGGTCCCCTCCACCTTCTCTGGGCTTCCTTCGCATTCCCTGGCCAGGCACCTAAACAACCCCATAGCCCCGCCCCCCAAGTTTTTGTGACAGCGGCTCCTTGGAAAGGTCAGTCTGGACCCATGAAAAGCAGCATTTACCCGGGGCGGGCTGGGCTTCGACCTCCGTAGGGGAGGCCTTTTTATCGGTTTCCCTGAGCTGGGGCTCAGGCCCCCCATGGCTCTAGCTGGATGGTTCGCACGAGGCTCCCCGAGAGACCCCAGGGCCGCCCTGCACAGATGTGGATCTGGGCCTTTAACCGAGGTCACGGGCCCCGGCTCGGCTCCTGGCGGGTGTCCCAGTGAGCTCGTTGATGGGCAGGCAGCGCGGACGTGCAAGTGATTCACGACAAGCAACTTTCCAATGTGTGACCTTTCTTGGGGGTCCACCCCCCGCCTGGAGCGGGAGTCACAAGCACTCCCCCGGCGCCCCAAGGTCCCGAACAGACCACGAGCCCTGCACCAGTCAGCTGCGGGCTCTCTCGGTCGGGCTGTTTGGCTCCAAAGCTGGGGGCAGAATTCACTGTGCATCATTCGGGTACTTGCAGTGAGGATCAGTCCCTCAGCAGTCACCTCTGGGCCCAGGGGGAGCTGCTCGGCTGTGCTGCCTTGCACCCCTTCTCTAGCACTGTAACAATATGGCTTTTCTGTAGCCAGGCTGGAAGGCCTGAACCAAAGCCACCTTCTGCAGCCAGACTGAAGATGCAGCAGCCATTAGCTGGAGGCCTGGAGTCACATCCTCACCTTCCATCTAAAATGTACTGAAAAGATTCACACCAGGTTGTGAGAAGGGGACTCGCCCTAATAGTTCTCACTGTCACCAGATAAAGCATTGTCATGACACTTTCCTATTGTTTGACACTGATCTCTGTCTGGTTTGTAATGGTTTCTGTTTGCTGTATAATTAATTTTGCTAGGTGTAAATCAGTTAAGGTGGTGGGGTAGGATTGGTTAGGTAATTTTGTTATGATTGGTTAGTAAAATTATACTAAGATAATTTTCAGGTAAGCAAGACTCAAATTTCATTATAAAACTGGGGTCCAAGAAGGAGCTGAGGAGAAGATGATCAGAAATAACAGAAGGAGAAAAAGGGCTGGAAGAAGACCAAAGGAGATAAGGAACCCTGGGCCCTGAGCAGGGCTGGCGACAGAAATTTGGGGGCCCCCTACTCCGATAGTTTGGGCCCCCCCCAGCCCAGCCGCCCCCCCCCCAGCCCAGCCGACAGCGGATGGGGGCCCCCCATCCCAAATGCCCCCCCCAGCCCAGCCGACAGCGGATGGGGGCCCCCCCAGCCCGCCCCCCCCAGCCCAGCCGGCGCTCGCCCCCCCCCCCCGCCAGCTGACAGCTGGCGATAGCGGGAGCGAGATCATGAGCCGCCCTTTCTCCCCCCTCCCCTCCCCTCCCCTCCACCGGACAGCGCTGCTGCCGCCGGCCAAGCTCTCTGCTCCTGCTGGGGCCAGGCGCGCTTGTCCGGGGGAGAGCCGCGCCGCCTCCCCGCTCTCCAGGTCCGTCGACAAGGGGGGACACAACGGGTACAGTGGTGTACCGGGAGCCCCCTAAAGTCAGGGGGCCCGGTACAGCTGTACCCGTAGTACCCCCCTGTCGCCGGCCCTGGCCCTGAGGCAAAGAACTCACCTCCAAGACCCAGCCTAAGATAAAAGCTGCCAGGACTTTTCCCACCTTGAGGTGCAGCAGCTAAGATCCTGACCTTGCCTGTCAGACAGGGGAAGCCTGCTTGCCTGTTCCAGGATTGGTGAGCATGATACTGTGCTTAGCTTGTGTATTCTGCTTGTTTGGGAATTGTCAATAAATAGAGGATAAGAATATTACTGTGTGAGGCTCTTTCAGTGGCTAAAGATCCTGCCAACCCGCAGGAAGAGGTGCCCTGAGCCCTAGAATTGGGTATGGGTGGCTGTATAAATTAACAGGGTTGTATCTTGAGCCCTAGGAACTGGGTAAAGGTGTGTGTGTCCCTATAGCGTGGAAGGGATGGAGAAATTTGTGCGGGTAACAGCACCGCTCACCCCAAGATCTCAGCGGTTAGGGGCAGACCCACGGCTCCTGCGTCCAGACCTTTGGGGGAGGACAGCCCAAGATCCCCACGCATTGCTATAGTGACCACAATTTCCTCTTCCCGCCCAGGCCTTTACCTTGCAGCAGGGCCAAGCGCGTCTCTCTGTTCGGTCCTTGAATCCCAGATGTGGGAAATCGTGCAGCTGGGACTGGGAGCCTCACAGTGTACCCAGCGGGAGGGCTACAAGGCCCGTGACTTATGGAAAGTCTGAGCAAGAACTACCAGGAGCTGATGGGGAAAGGGGGAGAATTCAATAACACCCTCCAGCCTGAGCAAACGTCTATCCCTAGGCCAGACGGTGAAGGCCAAGGCATTTTGTCAGCTCTACATGCTGTGCAGCGCAGTGCCTCGCAACGTTTCAGGCTTCCCCACCCCGCTCAGGAGCCCACCCCCTTCAGCTCGCTTCAAAACAACAGGCTTACAAAATCAGAACTCCGGATGCAAGTCACAGAACACGCTCACTGACAAGTCATTTGGCCATATGTCACAGAGTGTGGGGAGTCCGGTCCCTGCACCCCCACTTCCTGGGATTCAGTGACTCTCGGCCAGCCAGTAGACTAGAAGGTTTATTTGGGGTGACAGGAACACAATCCAACTCTGAGCTTCTCAGTACCAACAGGACCCTTAGTCAGGCCCTTCTGGGAGGCAGGGAGATGAGAACCCAGATTGGGGTTCCCACCTCATCCCCAACCCTCCACTGACTCGCTTATTCCCCCCTTCCCACCGGCCACTCCCCGAGCCTTTGTTCACATCCCCACAGGCAGAGCCTCCCCTCCCCCGACTAGGGTCAGGTTACAGCCCAGAGTTACCTTCCCCGTCACACCATAGAATTAGAACAGAAGAACGACCTGACTGGGTGAGACCAACGGTCTATCCAGCCCAGTGTCCTGTCTGCTGACAGTGGTCCATGCCAGGTGCCCCGGAGGGAATGAACAGACCAGGTAAAATGGCGGATGAAATTGAATGTTGATAAATGCAGAGAGATGCACATTGGAAAGCATAATCCCACTGTAGCAAGGCAGCAACTCACCCCTGCGACGCCTCCTGCTGGTTCGTCCGGGAATTAGCTCGCCAGCATCTGGAGCGCCCTCTGCAGGCCGATGTCCCGCTTGCGGATGGCCCAGAGTCCCTCCCAGACCGCGGTGCCCTCTTCCCTTGGGTGCTGCACCCCTGCAGTACCCCCACTGGTCTTAGAGTCTCCCCTCCCCGGGGAACCCCCACCCTCTATCCCCACCTTGCCTCAGTCTAACTGCCAGTCACCACTTGCCCCCGTTCACTGGGCAGACTGCAGTATCATTGCCACTCATCACTGGCAAGGGGGGTTTGGCTGCTGCCTCTGTCTCTGTAGCCCTGGGCTGCCCCCTGCAACCCCAATACCCCTTTGTTGGGCCTTCCCCTAGACCCTGCAGCCTGGGGGTTTCCAGGCCAGAGCTTCCCCAGCTCCTCCAGCCTTGCCCCAGCCCTGCTTCCCTCTAGGTACCTTACCCAGCTCCCTGCAGCCAGGCCAGTCTACCTCTGTGGACAGAGGAGACTCTCTCTCTAAGCACCAAACTGGGCCCTTTTTATCAGGGCCAGCTGGGCCTTAATTGACCCAGCCACAGCTGTGGCTGCCCTGCCCGATCCATCTGGGAGCTACTTGTCCCCAGCCATCCACTCTCTGCTGGAGTGGGGCAGCCACCCCACTACACCCAGCAATATAGATGTAAAATGAGGGGGTCTGAATGAGCTGTTACCACTCAGGAAAGAGATCTTGGAGTCCTTGTGGATAGTTCTCTGAAAACAATGGGGACAACTTATTCCTTCAAGTTAGCAGCACTGCTGTGGATACCCACATGGCCCCCCAGAATTGTTATGGCCGACTTAGAACAACGCTTCCTCAGCTCTCATCCCCTGGTGCCCCCTCTCTCCTTGCGCTACACTGGTGACATCTTCATCATCTGGACCCACGGGAAGGAGGCCCTTGAAGAATTTCACCTGGATTTCAACAATTTCCACCCCACCATCAACCTCAGCCCACATGAGCGATCCACTTGCTGGACACTACAGTGCTAATAAGGGATGGTCCCATAAACACCAGTCTATTCCAGAAACCTACTGGCCACTACACTTACCTACGGGCCTCCAGCTCCATTCAGGGCCGGCTCCAGCTTTTCTGCTGCCCAAAGCAGCGAAGAAAAATCATTTTAAAAAACCCGCAAGTGGTGCCATGAGCACTGCTCAAGCTCAGCCAGAGGTTATGGGCTTGGTGAGGAACTATTTTAATACCAGTACAGAACAGGGACTGTATGTTTTGCCTCTGTGACTGTCTCTGGAATACCCTTCCTCCTCCCTCTCTCTCACAGACCTTGGGAGGCAGGCCAGTACTTGCTTACAGACAGCCCCCCCAATCTGAACAAGTACTCACCAGTAACCACAAACCACCCCACAGAAACACTAATCCAGGAACCAATCCCTGTAACAAAGCCCATTGCCTTCTCTGTCCCCATAGCTACTCTAGCAACACCATCATAGGACCCAAACACACCATCAGAGGCTCATTCACTTGCACATCTACCAATGGGATATATGCCATCACGTGCCAGAAATGCCCCTCTGCCATGTACATTTGCCAAACTGGGCAGTCTCTACATAAAAGGATAAATGGGCACAAATCAGACATCAGGAACGGTAACATATAAAAGCCAGTAGGAGAACACTTCAATCTCCTTGGACACTCAATAACCGATTTAAAAGTAGCCATTCTTCAACGAAAAAAACAAACTTCAAAGAGAAACTGTGGCGCTATGATTCATTTGCAAACTTAATTTCTCAATTTGGGTTTGAATAGGGACTGTGAGTGGCTGGCTCACTACAAAAGCAATTTTCTCTCTCTTGGGATTGACACCTCCTGGTCAGTTATCGGGAGTGGCCCGGCCTTCAACACTGGGTCTCCACTTGTGAGGTAACTCCCTTCTCTTCATGTGCCAAGATCTATTTATGCCTCTTTCTGTAATTTTCATTCCATGCATCTGAAGAAGTAGATGCCCACAAAATACATATTTAAGATTCCACTGGACTCCTCATTGTTTTTCCTCAACTCTGAGCCACTTGGCCAAATCCCCTCTGGCTCTTCTCCTCCGGAGGTCCGGGGCAGGGGTGGCAAAGCAAAGGTGCGCTGGAGGAACCCGCACCACGCGAAGCACAAGGAGAGAGGGAATAATGGGTATAAATGGGGCTGTGTTTTCCACCACATCATGACCATATGCACTGAACCAGGCGGATCCAACTGCAGGACTCCTGGGTTCTCCATGCAACTACATCACGGACATACTAGAGGACCCTGGGGCTAGTCTCTGCAGTGTCCCTGCTCCGAGCTGGGCGCCATGGGAGGATGCATGGTGCTGGGAGCATTAGGCAGTGCCAACTGTAGGCCAGAGCAATTTGCTCATCACTAAGACCAGAGTGGGGAGGGGCAATGTGCACCCCACACTGCGAGGCCAAGGCCCTGGCTGCCTGGCACCCGGCTCCCCTGAGGGCAGAGGGTCACTGACTCTCTTGGGCTCCCTGCTCCCAGACCTCTGCCCATCGGCTCTCTGCTCGCACGTGGCTCCCCACAGTCCCCCAGGGAGCAGCTGCTGTGGTCCCAGGCTCTGCCCCCAGCCAGCCTGACCCCTGGCGCTCTGCTCACGGCCCCTTGGGGCAACAAGCTTATCTCCCCAAGGACAGCAGGGTGGAAAATTGGCACCTGTCCCTTTCTGAGCCACTTCCTGGCGGGGGTATATAAAGAGCAGCTGACCACACTCGGTCTCAGAGACCCGCGTAAGAAGCAGAATGGCTTTCCTCTGGCTCCTGTCCTGCCTTGCCTTCCTGGGCGCTGCCCATGGTAAGTGCCACGCAGCCTCCCTCGACTGGTAGTAGGGACCGGGAGGCCCGGAGCTGGGGAAGGGTCTCTGCCCCAGGGAACTCCCAAGGAGACAACAGTGATGGCGGCCCCGGCCCTGTCTCTGCTCCCCCAGCTGAAGAGATGCTGTTGATGGTGCAGATGGATGCAGTCCATGCCATGCTGTGCTTGACCCTCCCTCCCCCCACGGCAGCAGCACACTCCTGGCCCTGGCTCTGGGGGACTCCCCCAGGTGAATTGAAGGGGGCAGAACAGGCCCATGCCTGTAGCAAAGGCCCCCCAGCCACCGACTGCTCCCCCAGCTGCGTGCCCCCTGGAGCAGCCTGGGCCTAGCACTGGGCTCCCTCCCCGCTGAGCCCTGGGACCTGGGGGTAACTCCTCTCCTTCCCTCCACAGGTTGTGGCCTCCCTGCCATCCAGCCCGTCCTCAGCGGCTATGCCCGCATTGTGAACGGCGAGACGGCGGTTCCTGGATCCTGGCCCTGGCAGGTCTCCCTGCAGGTGAGAGTCCAGCAGCCCCTTCGACCAGGCCAGGGCCCCCATGGGGACCAACGCTGGGGGGAAAGGCAGGAGGGGCCTGGCCCTTAGAGAACCCGAGGAGGGGGGCTGATTCCATGGTGTCCCGGGGCAGCTCGGCAGCGTCTCAGTGCTACGGGGGATTCATCTGACAGGGCCTGCACATGCCCATCACCCTGGTATCTGGGCCCCCAGCTGTTCCCTCCTCGCCCGTCTCCACGTCCTGTGTGCAATTCCCAGCAGCACTGGCTGCCCCTGGCTGTTCAGATGGCTCCAGTGTGTAGATGGATTCCCAGCCTCTCTGCCCCGATCGGTGCCTGCTCGGCTGTGGGGCAGGGGCCTGTTACCCCAGGGCAGCATCCGCCGACAGGCAGTGGGATGAACGGACCTTGTCTCTCTGCCACTCCAAGGGCACCTGCCAGGACCCTTCCCCCGGTTCTTCCCTCAGGGCCCCCAGCTCCAGCACCTGGGCGCCAGTGGGATCCTTCCCCTGCCCTGAGTTCCCTTCTCTCCTGCCGCTCCCAGCCCCTACTGGGCCTGGCAGACCCTGGCTCCCCTCCAGGCACAGGGGCTCAGCGGAGATCCCCGCGGGGTGGGGCAGAGGGCACTGGGTGTCTGGAGGGGGGATGGGTCTCAGCCAGCTGCTCTCCCTTAGTTTGATTCGGGGCCCGAATCCGTCTCCTGGTTCCCCTCGACAGGCGGAGGTTGGGGGGGTTCCTGGCACGGGGCTGTTGTGGGCCAGCTCAGTCACCACCTGCTCTCCCCGTCCCCACAGGACAACACTGGCTTCCATTTCTGTGGTGGCTCCCTGATCAGCGAGAACTGGGTGGTCACCGCTGCCCACTGTGGCGTCAGGTACGAGCCGGGGGAGAGGGGGGAGCCGCAGAGCGCCATGGCCCTGGGGTTACCAGCTAAATGCACAAAACGGAAGAGGGGCAGGGGCTGGGCCGGGGGAGGGGGGAGGGCTCTGGGGTGGGGCTGGCTGAGAGGAGTTTGGGGTGCAGAAGGGGGCTCCGGGCTGGAGCAGGGGGTTGTGATGCAGGTGGAGGGTCGAGGGTGCAGGATGGGGTTCAGACCTGGGATTTGGGGTGCAAGGGGGGGGGGGGGTCAGGGCTCTGGCTCAGTGGCGCTTACCTCAGGCCTTAGCCCTGCTGCGCCACCCAGCGGACTTTTAACAGCTCAGTTAGAGGTGCAGGCCAGCGCCTCCAGGGCCCCTTTTCGACCGGGTGTTCCAGTAACAAACCAGATGCCTGAGAACCCTACCAGGCCCAGGCACTAGAGCGGGACGAGTGGGCGAGGGGACGAAGGAGGCGCCACTCAGAGCAGACATCCCCGGCTGCTTCCTTCAGCCCTGCAAACCCCTGCCGGGCCGGTAGTGCCCTGAGCCAGCTCCAGGAGTTCCCACTGCCCCCACCACACTTCCTGGACCTAGATCCCCTGCACCAGGCCTGGACAGTGCCCAGCGGAGGGGCTGGAAGGTGCTGCAGGGAGCCAGGCCGGCCCCGCTGTTCCCTGAACTCTTCTTTTTCTTCCCCCTGTAGTACAAGTCACCATGTGGTTCTGGGGGAATTTGACAAAGGCTCTCCGGTGGAGGATGTGCAAGTCCTGCAAATCGCTAAGGTAGGGGGCTGGGGTCCCCTCAGGGGCTACACACGTCCTCCCTTCATGGGCCTGGAACATTGAGCCTTCGTGCCCACCTCAAACCGCGGTACACTCGCCGGTCAGCCTGTGCTGTGTGTCACGCACAGAGCCTCTCGGGGGCCTGCAGGGGTGGACATGGCCTCCAGGCAGTCCTGTTGGGAAGGGCGGACATCAGGGGTGGCTCCAGGCACCAGCGCATGCCTGGGCTGGCAAGTGTTGCGAATTACACTCACAGGTCACGCACAACGCGAGGGCTGTTAGGAATTACACCTACAGGTCACGCACAGCCCGAGGGCTGTTAGGAATTACACCTACAGGTCACGCACAGCCCGAGGGCTGTTAGGAATTACACTCACAAGTCACACACAGCCCGAGGGCTGTTAGGAATTACACCTACAGGTCACACACAGCCCGAGGGCTGTTAGGAATTACACTCACAGGTCACACACAGCCCGAGGGCTGTTAGGAATTACACTCACAAGTCACACACAGCCCGAGGGCTGTTAGGAATTACACCTACAGGTCACACACAGCCTGAGGGCTGTTAGGAATTACACCTACAGGTCACACACAGCCCGAGGGCTGTTAGGAATTACACTCACAAGTCACACACAGCCCGAGGGCTGTTAGGAATTACACCTACAGGTCACACACAGCCTGAGGGCTGTTAGGAATTACACCTACAGGAAACACACAGCCCGAGGGCTGTTAGGAATTACACTCACAAGTCACACACAGCCCGAGGGCTGTTAGGAATTACACTCACAAGTCACACACAGCCCGAGGGCTGTTAGGAATTACACTCACAAGTCACACACAGCCCGAGGGCTGTTAGGAATTACACTCACAAGTCACACACAGCCCGAGGGCTGTTAGGAATTACACTCACAAGTCACACACAGCCCGAGGGCTGTTAGGAATTACACTCACAAGTCACACACAGCCCGAGGGCTGTTAGGAATTACACTCACAAGTCACACACAGCCCGAGGGCTGTTACGAATTACACCTACAGGTCACACACACGGTTCAAGAGAACCGCTATGAATTACACTTTTGGGTCACGTACAGCTCGAAAACTGCTGCGAATTATACCTATAGGCCACGCAGCTCGAAAACTGTTACGAATTACACCCCCTAGTCACGCAGAGTTCGAGTCTAGGCTGAGGCACAGGAATTATTCCAATAAAATGCAGAAAAAGAAAAACCCAGTTTATTACACAGCTGTGTGGTGCTCCCTGTGGCCAGGAAGGACCCTGAATACAAACAAAGCATGGATTATATACTTCTTAGCAGTGCATGCACACTGCGTGTATCGGGACTTACAGCCTATGGAGGGGCATCTTTCTTATCTTTAGCCTATCCCTTCTGCATTGAGCTCATGACCACAGGCTGATGTTCACGTGAAGCTCTTATCTTGTCCTAGCGGTTTCGAGGCTGCCCCTTCCTTTGTCTAGAGGGTATTTGAAACCGCTGGTGACTAGAGGCCCCCCTTTCTCTGGTATGCGCTGGGTTGGCTTTCTTGATAAGGGCCGAGAGGAACTTCAAAATGGAGTTACATGAGCTAACTTTCTCGAACACAAGCCATGGGGGCGGCCTGCCGGTTGGTGGCAGTCAGGAGGCCTTCGGCGGCGTTTCTGTGGGAGGTCCACTGGTCCCACAGCATTTCGGCAGGCGGGTAACCAAAGCCGCAGGACCGACGGACCTCCTGCAGAAACGCCACCGAAACGCCACCGAATCCACGGGACAGATGGACCTCCCCCTCCCCCCCCGCAGAAACGGCACCTGACTGCCGCACTTGGGGCGGTAAAAAACGTTGAGCCGCCCCTGGTGGACGTGGGTCCTGCTATGGGGTGGCTGAGATTTCAGCGGGGTCTAGTACCGAGGGCTGGACGAGGTCTCAGGCTCTGCTGTCTCCTGTGGCAGGTTTTCAAGAACCCCAGTTTCAGCATGTTAACTGTGAAGAATGACATCACCCTGCTGAAACTGGCCTCCCCAGCCAAGCTGACAGCCCGTGTGTCCCCCGTGTGCCTGCCCGAGGCCACCGACGACTTCCCCGGAGGCCTGACCTGCGTGACCACGGGCTGGGGCCTGACCGATCCCAAGGGTAACGTCTCCAGGTCGCGGGGGGGGGCAGAGCCCTGGAGTGCAGGGGAAGGGGGGGGGAGAAACTCAGCTCAGCCGTCCCATCCCCTCGCCTCAGCCCCCCGCCCCCAACCTTCCCGACTAGGAAAGGGGCCCTACTCAGGATCCCCAGCTCTGGGTAGACCTCGCCCCCCCCCCCCCCCCGGCTAAAGTCCCAGGCCTTGCCTCTCTCCCTGCCCCAGGCCAAACCCAGAGAATTTGACCAGGACGCTCCCCAGGGGTCCCCCCAACTGGGCACAGCTGTCCTGTGCATGCCCCAGGGGGGCAGGGCCAGCTGGGGCTCCTTTCGCTGCAGAGGGGCCCCAGCAGGGGGAGCTCCCCAGGTCCCTCCCTCTCTGTTGGGGTCCCAGTGCCAGGTGAGGCCATGGGGCTGCACTGCCAGGGATCGGGGCTGCCCAGCTGATGCCGTCTCCTGCCTGCCTTTGTTTTCCAGCTCAGAAAACACCAGACAAGCTGCAGCAGGCAGCCCTGCCCCTGCTGACCAACACACAGTGCAAGACCTACTGGGGCTTCAGGATCGCGGACGTCATGATCTGCGCTGGCGCCTCTGGAGCTTCCTCCTGCATGGTACCCGGCTCTCCCCCCGCCTGTCTCTGGGCCCGCCTGCCTGGCCGCACATCACTCCTGGCAGATCCCCGGGATCCGTGCTATGGCCCCCATAGAACAGTCTCTGTGTGGAACCCCTGCAATGTGCCAGCCCCCCAGTGGGTCTCACGCTCCATCCAGGGTAGAGCCCATGGCCTCACCGCCTCCTTAGACTGGCCATCAGCACCTCTGCGCCACCCCACAAGCTCCCCTGAGCCCACGCAGGGACCCCCACTGTGCCTCACCTCCAGATGAGAGCCCGGATCCTTCCAGCAGCCAGCTCTTCTCTCATGCCTCCCAGGCCAGTGGTCAGCAGCCGGGGACCCTGGCCCAGCTTCCCTGCCAGAGACAGGCAATCCTTATTCACTGGTGGGCCCTGCCCTGGGATTGAGTTTGCTGTTGTGTTCTCAGACGCTCCATTGATATGGGGACTCGGGCCTAGACAGCTAGTGCCACTTGTCTCTGCATCTGCCTCAGTTTCCCCTTCCATCAGCCCTAGACAGGAATTCTGTGTCTCAGTGTGCAGTTCGGGCACGATGTATTTGGGTATGTGAATGGGCAGATCCCTCGTGGTAAAACTGCCCTGCCCAACCCCCCCCTCCCCCCCCCCCGGCAGACAGAGGCCCAGCAGTCTTCCATGGACTGTCTCCAGTCTGCTCCGGGCTCTACTCTCCAGCCCTGCCCCCCCGGATTCACTCTTCCCCTGGAGCCCCCAGTCTGGTCTCTTGGGAATGTCCCACTGCTTGTAGTCTACCCCAGATCCCCCATATAGCACCACCCCTCAGTGCCCCCTAACCAGTCCAGTTCTTCCCCTTCTTCCTCGGGATCTCAACTGGGCTCCCCAGCTCCAGCCATTCTCCCCTCCCCCACCCCCAGGCCTTGCACCTCCAGCTACCCACCCATCTGCCTTCTCCTGCCTTGACCTTTCTTAAGCCCACCTGCGAGGCAGCTGACCAGTCACAGGGCCATGGGCCTCTTCTCTCTTAAAGGGCCAGTCTCCCTGCGACACCCCTTGTTTCCCTGCCCGTGATCCCTCTCCCCTGGCTGGGACCCATGGTGGATTCACAGGACCCTGTCCAGACAAGCGCAGCCTGGTTTGCATGCGGGGACCAGCTGGCGGATGAGCAGGTCCCCGTCCCCCCCCCAACCTGCTGCTTGTCCTTGCAGGGTGACTCGGGCGGCCCCCTGGTGTGTCAGAAGGATGGTGCCTGGACCCTGGTGGGGATCGTCTCCTGGGGAAGCAGCACCTGCTCCCCCTCCACGCCCGGCGTTTACGCCCGTGTCACCAAGCTCCGGGCCTGGATCGACCAAACTCTCGCGGCCAATTAATGCCGCCGTGTGTTCCCCGGGTGACGGGTCAATAAAGGAGTGTTAGCGACCGGCCGTGCCCTGCAGTCCTTGGCTCCTGGGAGGGGAGGAAGCTGGGGCAGGGGGGATCCCCGGCCTCGCCTGCTATCGGCCCCAAAGCCTTACAAGCTGTCTGGGACCGGGGCGCTGTGGGCTGAGTGCCTGAAGCCACCTGCAGAGGGGTCACGGCGGGGCAGGGTGGGGCTGCCATGCCAGGGGGCACCAGCGGCCTCCCCTGAGTGCCGGCAGGGCAGCCCCAGCTGCTCCCCAAAGCGAAACCAACCTCTCCACTGGCCCAGCCTCGCTTCCCTTGTGCTCGCCCTCGCTGCTCCGGCTCTGCCAATCGGTGCCACCTTAAGAGTCGGTGCCACCTTAACATGGGCGGCCGGGGCTGGGCCAGTGGAGAGGTTGGTTTCGCTTTGGGGAGCAGCTGGGGCTGCCCTGCCGGCACTGGGAGGCTGAGCCTGGGGGGCCCCACAGCCAGGACCGGCTCCTGGCCCCTGCACCACCCATGGCTCTGCAGAGGCTGTGCCGGGGCATCGGGGCGCTCGGCTGCAGGAGGAGCTCGGGGCTGCAGGTACTGGCAGGAGGCCAGCTGGGCCCAGCCCATCGCCAGCGCTTCGGGCCTGGTGTGACCTTGCTAGGGGCCGACTCCAACCCCGCTCCCCGCGGGGCAGGGCCAAGCCGCGAGCCAGCGGCGGCAGCCAGACAGGCCCCTCTGTGCACCCCCAATCCAGCTGGGCTGGCCCCGTGCCCGCTTGGACCCTGGCCACTGGCCGTAGCTGTAGTTTAACTTCTATATGGGGGGGAGGGGGCTGGACCCCAAACTTTCCTCTGCCCCCTTTAAATTGTGCCCCCATCGACATGTACAATTTGGGGTGGCAACACCCCCCCTGCCACCCCATCTGGGGCTCTGGAGTCTCCGCCAGCTGCCCTCTGGCCACCGCCGCTGTTGCCAGCACTTGTCTGAACAGCTACAGGCTGGCTTGAGAGCAGCGTCCTGAGCCCCCCTCGCTCCCGGCCAGGCAGTGATGGGCCGGCTCTCCCCAGGGCTCCTCCAGCCTGACCCCCGAGGTCTAGGACTGGGGGTTGCTCTCCGTGGGGCCCTGACATGATGCCACCTGCTGCCATTTCGCAGAGTCCCTCACCATCGGGGGGCTGGACTTGACCCACCCAGGCTGTTAGGAGCCCCAGAGTTCACCTGGCCTAGGATGGGGAGGGCAGGAAAGACACCGAGCCAGGGCTGGGACGGTGGCTCCTGGGCACAGGACCCCCACTGCAATGGGCTATGACCTACCCATGCCCGCCTGCCACACCTCCAGCACTGCGGGCACTGGGCACATGGCGGGATTGGGGGACGTTAGTCTCAGAGGAAAAGGGAAGGAAGAGCACCCCGAGCCCTGGTCGGCCGGGGAGCCTGGCAAACCACTGCCAAAGGCAGCCCCCCAGAGGAGCATTGGGGCTCCCAAAACCTGATTCCCTCGGCCAGGAATGTGCCTCCCAAGGGGCGGCTGGGCCGGGGGCAAACTCAGCAATGCTGCTAGTTCTGCTGCGTCAGGAGGAGCCATGGTGCTGAGCGGAGACCCCCTGAGCGAGTATCGGGCGGCTCGGCCCCTGACTTTACTTCCTGCCCTTTCAAAGAGCTTGTTTGCACAGAGCAGAGCGAGGGGTGGCCGGACTCCGGGGTGAGCCTGGCTGCTAAGACCAGGGGCTGATCTGTTTTCTGAGTGTCTCTGGTGATGCTCACGGTCAGCCTGCACCACAGGCCTGGGGCATGGGGACCTCTCCCCACCTTAGCCCTAGTCAGCCCTAATGCAGCCTTCCTTCGGGGCCTTGTGGGTTCCAGAGGTCCAGCATTTCCCCAGCTTCGGCCCTTTAACTCTCTAGGGCCAGCTACCGGGGGAGCTGGTGGAGGCTCTGCGTGCCGTAGTGGGGAGCCCGAACGTGTCCACAGCCCTGGCCGTCCGGGAGCAGCACGGGAGGGATGAATCCATGCACAGGTACCTGGGCGCTCCTGGCACACACCACACACTCACCAGAGGCCGGCTCAGACTGGACAGCCTCTTAGAGCCTCGCTGGCCCAGGCCCCATGGCTTCCTCGGGGGCTGGGAAGGGCCTCTGTTGGCTTGGTTCCCTCGTGCCCTGGGAGGAGCCATCCCCGCAGTGCAATCCAGGGAGGTGCAGGGACATGGCCACAGGAAGGCCAGGGGCTCTGGACCCCAGCTGTTGTTGGGGGCATAGGCAGAGCAAGTCCTTAGCTGGGCTCAGGCCAGACTCCCATGGGGAATCTGCCCCCCCCCCATGCGGCAGATGTCTCGTGTGACAGAGTAGGAATACTGTGTGTGTGTGCCTCAGTTTCCCCTATGCAGTTCTTAAGTGTCTATGTGAAGGAATAAGGGTTGAGAGTGTAAGCAAGCAGGAAACACCCTCTCTGCCAGTATGCATACCTGAAGCTGTAATCTGACCCTAAGTGTGGGGAGGGAGGTCACCTGACCTGGCTGAGCGGGGGGGTGGGGTGGGGGAGAGGGGCTGGAGAGAGGTTTGGGAGTCTGAAGCTGGCTGGAGTCAGGCAGGGAAGGCAGAGGAGCTATCTCGCCCTCTGGCCCCCAAAATGGATCCAGCCGAGGGCTCACGCTCACTGTATGGTCTGGGTTAGACCAGATAGAAGTCATCGAATAAACCTCTGTTTTACTGCCTGGCTGAGAGTCACGTTTGACTGTGGATTTGGGGTGCAGAATCCACGGGCTCCCTCAGGACCCCGCCCAGGCGGCCTTGCTGGGGGAAGCGCACGGAGGGGCAGAAGGTGCTGAATGCTCCGAGGTCAGACCCAGGAAGGTGGAAGTGGGTACCCGTGAAGCTCCTAGCCTTGAAGACAGGCTGTGTACGGAGAGGGAACACTTCACCCGAAGTCCTGACTGGCTCCCTAGGGAGCAGGTTCCAGACCATCGCCCGGGCGCTCCGGGACACCTCACAGTCCCCGTGCTGCTGCAGCAGTGTCCCCAGTGCCCAGCATGGCCACAGCAGGGGCAGCCCCACCCAGGTGCCCCAGGGAAAGTCCCTTCCACCATCTATCATCCCGTTGCCTCCAAGGCACTGCTGAACTCCCAGTTTCTCCCATTGCGCCCTGCCAGCTGGTGCAGATGGGCCCTGGTGCTGAGCCCCCTGGATCAGTGTGCGGGAGCCAGCCCGTGGGGCCAGTGCCCTGCTCAGCCCTCACAGCCCCTTTTTGCCTGACTCATCCAGGCCTTGTCTGCCCCCCCGGCAGCAGATATTACACGGGGCTCTCCCCCGCCTGCAGGTGCAGCCCGCCGGACGCCGTGGCCTGGCCCCAGGACGTGGAGCAGGTCAGCAAGCTGGCGGGGATCTGCTACCGTCACTGTGTCCCCATCATCCCCTTCAGCACCGGCACAGGGCTGGAGGGCGGCGTCACCGCAGTGAGGGTATGGAGTGGAGGGGGGCAGTGGTGAGGGTCTCAAGTTGGGGGAAGCAGGGAGGGTATGGAGTGGGAGGGCACTGGTGAGGGTACAGAGTGGGGGAGCAATGCAGTGACAGTATGGCGCATGGGGCAGTGCTGAGGGTAAGGAGTGGGGGGAGGGCAGTGTGAAGGTATGCAGCAGGGAGGCAGTGCAGTTAGATTATGGAGCCGGGAGGGGCAGTTCAGTGAGGGTAAGGAGCAGGGGGAGCAGCGGTGAGGGTACGGAGAGCTGGGGGCAGTGCAGTGAGGGTAAGAAGCGGGAGGGGCAGTGCAGTGAGGGTAAGGAGCGGGAGGGGCAGTGCAGTGAGGGTATGGAGCGGGAGGGGCAGTGCAGTGAGGGTAAGGAGCGGGAGGGGCAGTGAAGTGAGGGTATGGAGTGGGAGGGGCAGTGAAGTGAGGGTATGGAGCGGGAGGGGAAGTGCAGTGAGGGTATGGAACTGAAAGGGGCAGTGCAGTGAGGGTATGGAATGGGAGGGGCAGAGCAGTCAGGGTAAGGAGCGGGAGGGGCAGTGCAGTGAGGGTATGGAGCGGGAGGGGCAGTGCAGTGAGGGTATGGAGCGGGAGGGGCAGTGAAGTGAGGGTAAGGAGCGGGAGGGGCAGTGCAGTGAGGGTAAGGAGCGGGAGGGGCAGTGCAGTGAGGGTATGGAGCGGGAGGGGCAGTGAAGTGAGGGTAAGGAGCGGGAGGGGCAGTGCACTGAGGGTATGGAGCAGGAGGGGCAGTGCACTGAGGGTATGGAGCGGGAGGGGCAGTGCAGTGAGGGTAAGGAGCGGGAGGGGCAGTGAAGTGAGGGTAAGGAGCGGGAGGGGCAGTGAAGTGAGGGTAAGGAGCGTGAGGGGCAGTGCACTGAGGGTATGGAGCGGGAGGGGCAGTGCAGTGAGGGTAAGGAGCGGGAGGGGCAGTGAAGTGAGGGTAAGGAGCGGGAGGGGCAGTGAAGTGAGGGTAAGGAGCGGGAGGGGCAGTGCAGTGAGGGTAAGGAGCGGGAGGGGCAGTGCAATGAGGGTAAGGAGCGGGAGGGGCAGTGAAGTGAGGGTAAAGAGCGGGAGGGGCAGTAAAGTGAGGGTGGGAGGGGCAGTGCACTGAGGGTATGGAGCGGGAGGGGCAGTGCAGTGAGGGTAAGGAGCATGAGGGGCAGTGAAGTGAGGGTAAGGAGCGTGAGGGGCAGTGCACTGAGGGTAAGGAGTGGGAGGGGCAGTGCATTGAGGGTAAGGAGCGGGTGGGGCAGTGCAGTGAGGGTGGGAGGGGCAGTGCAGTGAGGGTAAGGAGTGGGGGGGCAGTGCAGTGAGGGTGGGAGGGGCAGTGCAGTGAGGGTAAGGCATGGGTGGGGCAGTGCTGTGAGAGTAAGGAGTGGGGGGCAGTGCAGCGAGGGTGGGAGGGGCAGTGCAGTGAGGGTAAGGAGTGGGGGGGCAGTGCAGTGAGGGTGGGAGTGGCAGTGCAGTGAGGGTAAGGCACGGGTGGGGCAGTGCTGTGAGAGTAAGGAGTGGGGGCAGTGCAGCGAGGGTGGGAGGGGCAGTGCAGTGAGGGTAAGGAGCGGGTGGGGCAGTGCAGCGAGGGTGGGAGGGGCAGTGCAGTGAGGGTAAGGAGCGGGTGGGGCAGTGCAGCGAGGGTGGGAGGGAGCAGCGCAGTGAGTATTCTCTGCCCAATATGGTGCGACAGACCCCATTCTGAGCTGGCTTCACTAAGTGGGGCTCCAATGCAGCTGGCGCTCTGCCCATTCATCCAGCTGAGGTGCCAGCCCGGACCTCACTGCCCCTCGTGCTGACCCTTTGCAGGCAGGGCTGGCACAGTGAGTCTTCCCCTCTTGATGAGAGCCGGGAGGCCCAGCGCCTGGCTGCCGCCCCCCTGTGCCCAGCAGGTCAGTGTTTGCAGAGGCCAGTGGGCGCACGGCCCAACTGTGGCTGTTCTGGGGAGGGTCCTCCCCGGCAGGGTCCACTTCTCCTCGTGCCAGCAGGGCAGCTCTGCGGCCCCCGCGAGTCTTGGGGGGGTCAGTGCTGGGGTGGACACAGAGGTTCATTGTTGCCTGGAGCTCCGGCGACTCCCTGGCTGGGCAGCTGTGGCGAGCTACCGCTGGGGCACAGAGCAGGGGACCCTGGCCCTGCTCCGCCCTGCCTGCCTACGCGTGACCCAGCAGGTTGGTGACCTTTCCAGGGAGCGCTGGGGGCTGGCTCTGATGCCCGCTCCTGTCTCTCTGGGCCAGGGCGGTGTGTGCTTCAACCTGACCCGAATGGATCGCATCACAGCTCTCAGCACGGAGGACTTCACCGTGGCCGTGGAGCCAGGGGTGACCCGCAAAGCGCTCAACAGCTACCTGCGCGACACTGGCCTCTGGTTCCCTGTCGGTATGAAGCAGGCGGGGGGGTGGGGGAAGTGTCCCAGCACACGGCCGATGCCCAGGCCTCCTGCCGGGTTCAGGGGCGGCAGAGAGGAACCTGGCACAGGCTGGCGAGTGGCAGCTGTGCTGGGCGACGTACCTGGGCGGGGGGCTGTCAACGGGCTGGTGAGTTTCTCCCCCAGACCCGCCCAGGGCAGTGGTGCTGGGAACAGAGCAGCTGGGTCCCACTCCAGTGGAGGCTGCCGGTCACGGCCCGCCTGGGCCATGGGGTGGGTGGTGCCGGGCAGGGCAATGGGGGCAGACTCTGTGCTGCAGCCGCCCAGGGTGACGGGGCCTGAACGCTGACCTGGCTGCTCCCACCACGTCCCTGCGGCCCCGAGATGCTGGGCTCGGTGCTGGCAGCGGGACCGGCTTTGGGCCTACCCACGGCACAGCAACCTGGGGCGGGCGGCTTGCTGCCCTGGGCATGGAGGGGAAGGGCTGCTGGTGCTGTGATGCCTCGTGACCACTGACCGCCGGCTGTGCCCGTTCCCTCCGCAGACCCTGGTGCCGACGCCTCCCTGTGCGGCATGGCAGCCACCAGCGCGTCGGGCACCAACGCCGTGCGCTACGGCACCATGCGCCACAACGTGCTCAACCTGCAGGTGGTGCTGGCCGATGGCAGGGTGCTGCACACGGCTGGCCAGGGCCGCCACTTCAGGTACCAGGGGCTGTGGGGAGGGGGGGGCACCGGGGGGTCCTGCCCCAAATCTCACCCTTCCCCCTCTCGCTGCACCGCAGGAAGAGTGCCGCCGGCTACGACCTGACGGGGCTGTTTGTGGGCTCCGAGGGGACGCTGGGGCTCATCACCCAGGCCACGCTGCGGCTCCATGGCAGCCCGGAGGCCACGGTGGCGGCCGTGTGCGCCTTCCCCAGCGTGCAGGCAGCAGTGGGCTGCACGGTGCAGGTGCTGCAGGCCTGCATCCCCGTGGCCCGGATTGGTGAGTTGGGGAGGAGAGGGCGTCACTTCCCAGGGGGCTGCAGAGCCCTGCAGGCCTCTGACCCCCAGCCCCTCTGCTCCCCAGAGTTCCTGGATGATGTCATGATGGCTGCCTGTAACCGCTTCAGCGGCCTGAGCTACACCGAGTCCCCCACGCTCTTCCTGGAGTTCCACGGCTCGCCCAGCAGCGTGGAGGAGCAGGTCCGGCAGGCAGGTACAGCCACCAGCCAGCTCTCCTGGCCTTGCGGGGGCCCTTCCCTCCGGCTGGCGCAGCCCTGGGGCCAGCGGGCTCTGCCGGTGGCACTGGGGCACATGCAATGGTGCCATGGGGCCAGGGGGAGCTGCGGGGTGGGATGTGGCTGCCAGTCCCCTTTTCTCGAGGGGGCAGAGTGGCTCTGTTCTGCCCTGCTAGGGAGTGGATCTCACCTCCCTCCCCCCAGACCCGCTGGCCTAAGTCTCCAGCGATGGGGGGTGGGGAGAGGTCAGACCTCTGCCCTGCCCCGGCCTGCCTGGCAGAGACAGCTGGCTCCGGGGGCAGGGGGCTGACGGTGAGGGGGTCTCTCTCTCGGCAGAGGAGATCGTGCAGCTGAACGGCGGCTCCGACTTTGCCTGGGCCCAGGAGCCGGAGGCGCGGAACAAGCTGTGGGCCGCCCGGCACAACGCCTGGTACGCGGCCTTGGCCCTGCGCCCTGGGAGCAAGGTGGGTTAGCACTGGGGGGCGGGGGGGTGCGCCAGGGGGTCACTTAGGGAGATGGGGCGGGAGGAGTGCCCGAGGAGAGGGGACGGGGGAGGCTGGGGGAAGAGGGGGTCACTTAGGGAGATGGGGCGGGAGCAGTGCCCGAGGAGAGGGGACGGGGGAGGCTGGGGGAAGAGGGGGTCACTTAGGGAGATGGGGCGGGAGCAGTGCCCGAGGAGAGGGGACGGGGGAGGCTGGGGGAAGAGGGGGTCACTTGGAGATGGGGCGGGAGCAGTGCCCGAGGAGAGGGGACGGGGGAGGCTGGGGGAAGAGGGGGGTCACTTGGAGATGGGGCGGGAGCAGTGCCCGAGGAGAGGGGACGGGGGAGGCTGGGGGAAGAGGGGGTCACTTAGGGAGATGGGGCGGGAGGAGTGCCCGAGGAGAGGGGACGGGGGAGGCTGGGGGAAGAGGGGGTCACTTAGGGAGATGGGGCGGGAGGAGTGCCCGAGGAGAGGGGACGGGGGAGGCTGGGGGAAGAGGGGGTCACTTGGAGATGGGGCGGGAGGAGTGCCCGAGGAGAGGGGACGGGGGAGGCTGGGGGAAGAGGGGGTCACTTGGAGATGGGGCGGGAGCAGTGCCCGAGGAGAGGGGACGGGGGAGGCTGGGGGAAGAGGGGGGTCACTTAGGGAGATGGGGCGGGAGGAGTGCCCGAGGAGAGGGGACGGGGGAGGCTGGGGGAAGAGGGGGTCACTTAGGGAGATGGGGCGGGAGGAGTGCCCGAGGAGAGGGGACGGGGGAGGCTGGGGGAAGAGGGGGTCACTTAGGGAGATGGGGCGGGAGGAGTGCCCGAGGAGAGGGGATGGGGGAGGCTGGGGGAAGAGGGGGTCACTTAGGGAGATGGGGCGGGAGGAGTGCCCGAGGAGAGGGGACGGGGGAGGCTGGGGGAAGAGGGGGTCACTTAGGGAGATGGGGCGGGAGGAGTGCCCGAGGAGAGGGGACGGGGGAGGCTGGGGGAAGAGGGGGTCACTTAGGGAGATGGGGCGGGAGGAGTGCCCGAGGAGAGGGGACGGGGGAGGCTGGGGGAAGAGGGGGTCACTTGGAGATGGGGCGGGAGGAGTGCCCGAGGAGAGGGGACGGGGGAGGCTGGGGGAAGAGGGGGTCACTTGGAGATGGGGCGGGAGGAGTGCCCGAGGAGAGGGGACGGGGGAGGCTGGGGGAAGAGGGGGGTCACTTAGGGAGATGGGGCGGGAGGAGTGCCCGAGGAGAGGGGACGGGGGAGGCTGGGGGAAGAGGGGGTCACTTAGGGAGATGGGGCGGGAGGAGTGCCCGAGGAGAGGGGACGGGGGAGGCTGGGGGAAGAGGGGGTCACTTGGAGATGGGGCGGGAGGAGTGCCCGAGGAGAGGGGACGGGGGAGGCTGGGGGAAGAGGGGGTCACTTAGGGAGATGGGGCGGGAGGAGTGCCCGAGGAGAGGGGACGGGGGAGGCTGGGGGAAGAGGGGGTCACTTAGGGAGATGGGGCGGGAGCAGTGCCCGAGGAGAGGGGACGGGGGAGGCTGGGGGAAGAGGGGGTCACTTGGAGATGGGGCGGGAGCAGTGCCCGAGGAGAGGGGACGGGGGAGGCTGGGGGAAGAGGGGGTCACTGGAGATGGGGTGGGAGCAGTGCCCGAGGAGAGGGGACGGGGGAGGCTGGGGGAAGAGGGGGGTCACTTAGGGAGATGGGGCGGGAGGAGTGCCCGAGGAGAGGGGACGGGGGAGGCTGGGGGAAGAGGGGGTCACTTGGAGATGGGGCGGGAGCAGTGCCCGAGGAGAGGGGACGGGGGAGGCTGGGGGAAGAGGGGGTCACTTGGAGATGGGGCGGGAGCAGTGCCCGAGGAGAGGGGACGGGGGAGGCTGGGGGAAGAGGGGGGTCACTTGGAGATGGGGCGGGAGGAGTGCCCGAGGAGAGGGGACGGGGGAGGCTGGGGGAAGAGGGGGTCACTTAGGGAGATGGGGCGGGAGGAGTGCCCGAGGAGAGGGGACGGGGGAGGCTGGGGGAAGAGGGGGTCACTTAGGGAGATGGGGCGGGAGCAGTGCCCGAGGAGAGGGGACGGGGGAGGCTGGGGGAAGAGGGGGTCACTTGGAGATGGGGCGGGAGCAGTGCCCGAGGAGAGGGGACGGGGGAGGCTGGGGGAAGAGGGGGGTCACTTGGAGATGGGGCGGGAGCAGTGCCCGAGGAGAGGGGACGGGGGAGGCTGGGGGAAGAGGGGGTCACTTAGGGAGATGGGGCGGGAGGAGTGCCCGAGGAGAGGGGACGGGGGAGGCTGGGGGAAGAGGGGGTCACTTAGGGAGATGGGGCGGGAGGAGTGCCCGAGGAGAGGGGACGGGGGAGGCTGGGGGAAGAGGGGGTCACTTGGAGATGGGGCGGGAGGAGTGCCCGAGGAGAGGGGACGGGGGAGGCTGGGGGAAGAGGGGGTCACTTGGAGATGGGGCGGGAGCAGTGCCCGAGGAGAGGGGACGGGGGAGGCTGGGGGAAGAGGGGGGTCACTTAGGGAGATGGGGCGGGAGGAGTGCCCGAGGAGAGGGGACGGGGGAGGCTGGGGGAAGAGGGGGTCACTTAGGGAGATGGGGCGGGAGGAGTGCCCGAGGAGAGGGGACGGGGGAGGCTGGGGGAAGAGGGGGTCACTTAGGGAGATGGGGCGGGAGGAGTGCCCGAGGAGAGGGGATGGGGGAGGCTGGGGGAAGAGGGGGTCACTTAGGGAGATGGGGCGGGAGGAGTGCCCGAGGAGAGGGGACGGGGGAGGCTGGGGGAAGAGGGGGTCACTTAGGGAGATGGGGCGGGAGGAGTGCCCGAGGAGAGGGGACGGGGGAGGCTGGGGGAAGAGGGGGTCACTTAGGGAGATGGGGCGGGAGGAGTGCCCGAGGAGAGGGGACGGGGGAGGCTGGGGGAAGAGGGGGTCACTTGGAGATGGGGCGGGAGGAGTGCCCGAGGAGAGGGGACGGGGGAGGCTGGGGGAAGAGGGGGTCACTGGAGATGGGGCGGGAGGAGTGCCCGAGGAGAGGGGACGGGGGAGGCTGGGGGAAGAGGGGGGTCACTTAGGGAGATGGGGCGGGAGGAGTGCCCGAGGAGAGGGGACGGGGGAGGCTGGGGGAAGAGGGGGTCACTTAGGGAGATGGGGCGGGAGGAGTGCCCGAGGAGAGGGGACGGGGGAGGCTGGGGGAAGAGGGGGTCACTTGGAGATGGGGCGGGAGGAGTGCCCGAGGAGAGGGGACGGGGGAGGCTGGGGGAAGAGGGGGTCACTTAGGGAGATGGGGCGGGAGGAGTGCCCGAGGAGAGGGGACGGGGGAGGCTGGGGGAAGAGGGGGTCACTTAGGGAGATGGGGCGGGAGCAGTGCCCGAGGAGAGGGGACGGGGGAGGCTGGGGGAAGAGGGGGTCACTTGGAGATGGGGCGGGAGCAGTGCCCGAGGAGAGGGGACGGGGGAGGCTGGGGGAAGAGGGGGTCACTGGAGATGGGGTGGGAGCAGTGCCCGAGGAGAGGGGACGGGGGAGGCTGGGGGAAGAGGGGGGTCACTTAGGGAGATGGGGCGGGAGGAGTGCCCGAGGAGAGGGGACGGGGGAGGCTGGGGGAAGAGGGGGTCACTTGGAGATGGGGCGGGAGCAGTGCCCGAGGAGAGGGGACGGGGGAGGCTGGGGGAAGAGGGGGTCACTGGAGATGGGGCGGGAGCAGTGCCCGAGGAGAGGGGACGGGGGAGGCTGGGGGAAGAGGGGGGTCACTTGGAGATGGGGCGGGAGGAGTGCCCGAGGAGAGGGGACGGGGGAGGCTGGGGAAGAGGGGGGTCACTTAGGGAGATGGGGCGGGAGGAGTGCCCGAGGAGAGGGGACGGGGGAGGCTGGGGGAAGAGGGGGTCACTTAGGGAGATGGGGCGGGAGCAGTGCCCGAGGAGAGGGGACGGGGGAGGCTGGGGGAAGAGGGGGTCACTTGGAGATGGGGCGGGAGCAGTGCCCGAGGAGAGGGGACGGGGGAGGCTGGGGGAAGAGGGGGTCACTTAGGGAGATGGGGTGGGAGCAGTGCCCGAGGAGAGGGGACGGGGGAGGCTGGGGGAAGAGGGGGTCACTTAGGGAGATGGGGCGGGAGCAGTGCCCGAGGAGAGGGGACGGGGGAGGCTGGGGGAAGAGGGGGTCACTGGAGATGGGGTGGGAGCAGTGCCCGGAGGAGAGGGGACGGGGGAGGCTGGGGGAAGAGGGGGGTCACTTAGGGAGATGGGGCGGGAGCAGTGCCCGAGGAGAGGGGATGGGGGAGGCTGGGGGAAGAGGGGGGTCACTTGGAGATGGGGCGGGAGCAGTGCCCGAGGAGAGGGGACGGGGGAGGCTGGGGGAAGAGGGGGTCACTGGAGATGGGGCGGGAGCAGTGCCCGAGGAGAGGGGACGGGGGAGGCTGGGGGAAGAGGGGGTCACTTAGGGAGATGGGGCGGGAGGAGTGCCCGAGGAGAGGGGACGGGGGAGGCTGGGGGAAGAGGGGGTCACTGGAGATGGGGTGGGAGCAGTGCCCGAGGAGAGGGGACGGGGGAGGCTGGGGGAAGAGGGGGTCACTTAGGGAGATGGGGCGGGAGCAGTGCCCGAGGAGAGGGGATGGGGGAGGCTGGGGGAAGAGGGGGTCACTTGGAGATGGGGCGGGAGCAGTGCCCGAGGAGAGGGGACGGGGGGAGGCTGGGGGAAGAGGGGGTCACTTAGGGAGATGGGGGCGGGAGGAGTGCCCGAGGAGAGGGGACGGGGGAGGCTGGGGGAAGAGGGGGTCACTTAGGGAGATGGGGCGGGAGCAGTGCCCGAGGAGAGGGGATGGGGGAGGCTGGGGGAAGAGGGGGTCACTTGGAGATGGGGCGGGAGCAGTGCCCGAGGAGAGGGGACGGGGGAGGCTGGGGGAAGAGGGGGGTCACTGGAGATGGGGCGGGGAGCAGTGCCCGAGGAGAGGGGACGGGGGAGGCTGGGGGGAAGAGGGGGTCACTTAGGGAGATGGGGCGGGAGGAGTGCCCGAGGAGAGGGGATGGGGGAGGCTGGGGGAAGAGGGGGTCACTTAGGGAGATGGGGGAGTGCCCAAGGAGCAGGGGTGTCAAGGGATGGGACAGGATTATAAAATCCTGAGTGGTGTGGAGAAGGTGAATCAGGAAGTGGTTATCTCCTTCTCATAACACAACTAGGGTCACCAATTAAATGAACAGGCAGCAGGTTTAAAACAAACAAGAAAGAATTTTTTCACACAGCACACTGTTAACCTCTGGAACTCCTTGCCAGAGGGTGTTGTGAAGACCAGTACTGTAACGGGGTTCAAAAGGGAGCTAGACTCATGGAAGATGGGTCCATCAATGGCTATTAGCCAGGACGGGGAGGGATGGTGTCCCTAGCCTCTGTTTGCCAGAAGCTGGGATTGGGTGACAGGGCATGGATCACTTGATGATCCCCTTTGGGGGCACCGCCCATTGGCCACTGTCGGAGGACAGTACGGGGCTGGATGGACCTTTGGTCTGACCCAAGCCTGGCCAATCTTATGTTCTTATGACTGGGTGGCATCGGGAGGGGGCTGGGGAGTGATGTGGGGGCTCCTGGTGGACCAGGGACAGCCCCTCACCCCCATGAGACTCACCCCAGTGCCCATCCACAGGACTGTTCTGCCCCAGCCACTGCTGAGAGCCACCCTCCAGCAGGTGTCCTGGGGTCAGTGCTCCCCAGGCCTTCGGGGGACCCATCCCATGCCCTGCTCCTGGGAGGGCTTAGCAAGACATTTCCCAAGCCGAGCCTGGGTCCCTCCAGTGGGGCACAGGGCGAGCTGGGATCCTCAGGGGCTCAGTGTGCACCCCCCCCCCCCACGAGGCAGGATTGGGGCACCTGGATGTGTCCTGTCACTCCTGCAGGGGTGGGGGGTCAGTGAGCCCTCTGCTGTGTCCCCCCAGGGCTACTCCACGGATGTGTGCGTCCCCATCTCCCCGGCTGCCCCATATCGTAGGAGAGACCCACAGAGACCCTGCAGAGAGTCGGGGCTCACAGGTAGGTCTCCACTGAGCCTCAGGGCAGGGCCTCGGGGGGCTGGGGAGGCAGCAGAAGGGAGATGACAGGGCTGGGGCTGCTCCCATCCCCCTGCTGTCAGGTCTGCTCTTGTCCTGTCTGGGTGCAGGAGCCACGGGGCTGTAGCCCAAGGGGGCACACGCCCTGCCCCCCTTTGCCACAAGGGCTGGGAATAAACCAAAACGTGGCCCCGAACCGCCAACCACCCACAGCTGTCTGGGGTGAATGTCTCACCAGCGGGGGGGCCTGACAGTGCCCCCCAATGCAGGGAATAGGGCAAGTGAGCCGACGTCATATGCATCTCACACGCTACACCCCCTCCCCCCCCCCCACACACACACCCACAGCTCTGGCAGTGCCCATGGGGCTGTGCTGAGCAGGACCCCGGTGTTTCAATGGGGCTGCAGGGGCCTACGCCAGCCTGGCTCCCCAGAGCTGAAACTAGCCCAGGGCCTGCCGTGACCGCACCTGTCCAGGAACACAGTCCCTGGGCTGTGTGGCTCTCTGGTGCCCCCCCCCAAGTGACCTCATCCAGTCCCCGCCCAGGGATGGGGGCAGGATGGAGGGGAGAAGCCAACAATGGCACCGTGCTGCTGGCGGTGCCCCTCGTGCCCTGGCCAGACCCTGTTGTGGGGGGGGAGAGGGGGGAAATCCCTGATGAGCTAACCCCCCCCCATCAGTGGCTGGGGGGGCTCCCTCCCCAACCCTGGGCACTACCCCCTTCCACCCGGGGGGGGGGGGGCTGGCGAGGAACCCAGGCAGTAGGTGGCTGGGCTAGGACAGGCTGGTCTGTCCCCCCTCAGGCCCGATCGTCGGCCACGTAGGCGACGGGAACTTCCACTGCCTGCTGCTGTGCGACCCAGCTGACCCGGCCGAGCGCCAGCGCGTCCAGGAGTTCGCAACCCGCCTGGCCAGGTAGGAAGCCGGCTCTTCCCAGCTCTGTTCTGCCCTGTTACTGAGCCCTGCCTGCAATACCCGCCCCGCCCAGCCCCGCCATACCCGCCCCGCCATACCCGCCCCCGCCCAGCACTACCTCCCCCGCCCCGCCATACCCGCCCCCGCCCAGCACTAACCTCCCCCGCCCCGCCATACCCGTCCCGCCCAGCACTACCTCCCCCGCCCCGCCATACCCGCCCCGCCCAGCACTACCTCCCCCGCCCCGCCATACCCGTCCCGCCCAGCACTACCTCCCCCGCCCCGCCATACCCGTCCCGCCCAGCACTACCTCCCCCGCCCCGCCATACCCGCCCCGCCCAGCACTACCTCCCCCGCCCCGCCATACCCGCCCCGCCCAGCACTACCTCCCCCGCCCCGCCATACCCGCCCCGCCCCACCTCCCCTGCCCCGCCATACCCGCCCCGCCCAGCTCACTACTACCTCCCCCGCCCCGCCATACCCACCCCGCCCAGCACTACCTCCCCTGCCCCGCCATACCCGCCCCGCCCAGCTCACTACTACCTCCCCCGCCACGCCCTACCCCCGCCCCGCCCCGCACTACCTCCCCCGCCCCGCCATACCCGCCCGCCCCGCACTACCTCCCCCGCCCCGCCATACTGCCCCGCCCAGCTCACTACTACCTCCCCCGCCCCGCCATACCCGCCCCGCCCAGCACTACCTCCCCTGCCCCGCCATACCCGCCCCGCCCAGCTCACTACTACCTCCCCCGCCCCGCCCTACCCGCCCCGCCCCGCACTACCTCCCCCGCCCTGCCATACCCGCCCCGCCATACCCGCCCCGCCGAGCACTACCTCCCCCGGCCCGCCATACCCGCCCCGCCCAGCTCACTACTACCTCCCCCGCCCCGCCATACCCGCCCCGCCCAGCCCCGCCATACCCCGCCCCGCCCAGCTCAGTACTACCTCCCCCACCCCGCCATACCCGCCCCGCCCAGCTCACTACTACCTCCCCCGCCCCGCCATACCCGCCCCGCCCAGCTCACTACTACCTCCCCCGCCCCGCCATACCCGCCCCGCCCAGCTCACTACTACCTCCCCCGCCCCGCCATACCCGCCCCGCCCAGCTCACTACTACCTCCCCCGCCCCGCCATACCCGCCCCGCCCAGCTCACTACTACCTCCCCCGCCCCGCCATACCCGCCCCGCCCAGCTCACTACTACCTCCCCCGCCCCGCCATACCCCGCCCCGCCCAGCTCACTACTACCTCCCCCGCCCCGCCATACCCGCCCCGCCCAGCTCACTACCACCTCCCCCGCCCCGCCATACCCGCCCCGCCCAGCACTACCACCTCCCCCGCCCCGCCATAACCCGCCCCGCCAGCACTACACCTCCCCCGCCCCGCCATACCCGTCCCGCCCAGCACTAACCTCCCCCGCCCCGCCATACCCGTCCCGCCCAGCACTACCTCCCCCGCCCCGCCATACCCGCCCCACCCAGCTCAGTACTACCTCCCCTGCCCCGCCATCCCCGCCCCGCCCAGCACTACCTCCCCCGCCCCGCCATACCCGTCCCGCCCAGCACTACCTCCCCGCCCCGCCATACCCGCCCCGCCCAGCACTACCTCCCCCGCCCTGCAATACCCGCCCCGCCCAGCACTACCTCCCCCGCCCTGCAATACCCGCCCCGCCCAGCACTACCTCCCCCGCCCTGCAATACCCGCCCCGCCCAGCACTACCTCCCCCGCCCTGCAATACCCCGCCCCGCCCAGCACTACCTCCCCCGCCCTGCAATACCCGCCCCATCCAGCACTACCTTCCCCGCCCTGCAATCCCCGCCCCGCCCAGCACTACCTCCCCCGCCCTGCAATACCCGTCCCGCCCAGCACTACCTCCCCTGCCCCGCCATACCCGCCCCGCCCAGCACTACCTCCCCCGCCCTGCAATACCCGCCCCGCCCAGCACTACCTCCCCCTGCCCCGCCATACCCGCCCCGCCCTGCCCCACAATACCTGCCCCGCCAAGCTCCGTACGACCTCCCCTGCCCCGCCATACCCGCCCCGCCCAGCACTATCTCCCCTGCCCTGCCATACCCGCCCCGCCCAGCTCAGTACTACCTCCCCTGCCCTGCCATACCCGCCCCCGCCCAGCACTACCTCCCCTGCCCCGCCATACCCGCCCCGCCCCGCAACGACCTCCCCTGCCCCGCCCTACCCACCCCGCCCAGCTCCGTACGACCTCCCCTGCCCCGCCCTACCCAGCTCCGTACTACCTCCACCGCCCCGCCATACCCACCCCGCCCAGCTCACTACTACCTCCCCCGCCCCGCCATACCCGCCCCGCCCAGCTCCGTACGACCTCCCCTGCCCCGCCATACCCGCCCCGCCCAGCTCACTACTACCTCCCCCGCCCCGCCCTACCCGCCCCGCTCCGTACTACCTCCCCCGCCCCGCCATACCCACCCCGCCCAGCTCACTACTACCTCCCCTGCCCTGCAATACCCACCCCGCCCAGCTCCGTACGACCTCCCCGCCCCGCCATACCCGCCCCGCCCAGCTCCGTACGACCTCCCCCGCCCCGCCATACCCACCCCGCCCAGCTCCGTACGACCTCCCCCGCCCCGCCATACCCGCCCCGCCCAGCTCACTACTACCTCCTCTGCCCGCCATACCCGCCCAGCTCACTACTACCTCCCCTGCCCCGCCCAGCTCAGTACTACCTCCCCTGCCCCCGCCATACCCGCCCCGCCCAGCTCACTACTACCTCCCCCGCCCTGCCATCCCCGCCCCGCCCAGCTCAGTACTACCTCCCCCGCCCTGCCATCCCCGCCCCGCCCAGCTCCGTACGACCTCCCCTACCCCGCCATACCCGCCCCGCCCCGTACGACCTCCCCTGCCCCGCCATCCCCGCCCCGCCCAGCTCCGTACGACCTCCCCCGCCCTGCCATCCCCGCCCTGCCCAGCTCAGTACTACCTCCCCCGCCCTGCCATCCCCGCCCAGCTCCGTACGACCTCCCCTGCCCTGCAATACCCGCCCCGCCCAGCTCCGTACGACCTCCCCCGCCCTGCCATCCCCGCCCCGCCCCGCCCGACCTCCCCGCCCTGCCATCCCCGCCCCGCCCAGCTCCGTACGACATCCCCCGCCCTGCCATCCCCGCCCCGCCCAGCTCCGTACTACCTCCCCCGCCCCGCCATACCCGCCCCGCCCAGCTCCGTACGACCTCCCCCGCCCTGCCATCCCCGCCCCGCCCAGCTCATTACTACCTCCCCCGCCCCGCCATACCCGCCCTGCCCAGCTCCGTACGACCTCCCCTGCCCCGCCATACCCGCCCCGCCCAGCTCACTACTACCTCCCCCGCCCCGCCCTACCCACCCCGCCCAGCTCCGTACGACCTCCCCCGCCCCACCATACCCGCCCCGCCCAGCTCCGTACGACCTCCCCTACCCCGCCACACACGCTCCGCCCAGCTCACTACTACCTCCCCTGCCCTGCAATACCCGCCCCGCCCAGCTCCGTACGACCTCCCCCGCCCCACCATACCCGCCCCGCCCAGCTCACTACTACCTCCCCCGCCCCGCCATACCCACCCCGCCCAGCTCCGTACGACCTCCCCTGCCCCGCCATACACGCCCCGCCCAGCTCACTACTATCTCCCCCGCCCCACCATACCCGCCCCGCCCAGCTCCGTACGACCTCCCCGCCCCGCCATACCCGCCCCGCCCCGCCCAGCTCACTACGACCTCCCCCGCCCCGCCATACCCGCCCCGCCCCGCCCAGCTCACTACGACCTCCCCCGCCCCGCCATACCCGCCCCGCCCAGCTCCGTACGACCTCCCCCGCCCCGCCATACCCGCCCCGCCCAGCTCCGTACGACCTCCCCCGCCCCGCCATACCCGCCCCGCCCAGCTCCGTACGACCTCCCCTGCCCCGCCATACCCGCCCCGCCCAGCTCACTACTACCTCCCCCGCCCCGCCATACCCACCCCGCCCAGCTCAGTACTACCTCCCCCGCCCCGCAATACCCGCCCCGCCCAGCTCCGTACGACCTCCCCTGCCCCGCCATACCCGCCCCGCCCAGCTCCGTACGACCTCCCCCGCCCTGCAATACCCGCCCCGCCCAGTACTACCTCCCCCGCCCCGCCATACCCGCCCCGCCCAGCTCACTACTACCTCCCCCGCCCCGCCATACCGCCCCGCCCAGCTCACTACTACCTCCCCTGCCCTGCAATACCCGCCCCGCCCAGCTCACTACTACCTCCCCTGCCCTGCAATACCCGCCCCGCCCAGCTCACTACTACGTCCCCTGCCCCGCCATACCCGCCCCGCCCAGCTCCGTACGACCTCCCCTGCCCTGCCCATCTCTGGTGTTGAAAGGCAGAAGGAACTCCTGAGATCCTCCAGCAGGCAAAGGGGTCCTGCCCTAACTGGCTTTTGGGCACAGACCTGAGGGTGGGGCTGGGAACAGGCCCAGACCTAGGAGTGTGGGGGAGGAGACAGCGCCCCAGGACCGGAGCTGCCTGGCACATGGGGAGGGGGTCGGGAACTTACTCCTCACAGGGGCCCTGCAGCACAGCCAGGCTGGGCAGGGCCTGGACGGGGTCAGTCGTTGTCCCTGAGACGAGGGGGGGCTGCACACACACAGGGTGCACCATGCCCTAGGGCTTCCCCCCCCCTCCCCTGGCAGTGCTCCTGGCAGTGAGGCTACACCTTCTGCCTCCCCTACGGGCAGCTGGCACACAGCTGAGCCCTCCCTGCCCCTGGGTGAATTCACATGCAGGGATCGGACGCTGGGGTCCCTGTACCCCTGGGCACCGCCTGGTAGTCGTCCCAAGGGTCCCTCGACCACACCCTTCGCCTGACTGCGCTGCCCCGGCCCCCCCCCCCTCCTGCTAACGCACATCCACCCCTCCCCCCCCCAGACGGGCCCTGGCCCTGGGCGGCACCTGCACAGGCGAGCATGGCATCGGACTGGGCAAGCGCCATCTCCTGCGGGAGGAGATCGGGGAGCTGGGACTGAGCGTCATGAGGCAGATCAAGGCCACGCTGGACCCCAAGAATCTCATGAACCCGGGGAAGGTGCTGTGAAGGGCACCCCCCCCCCCCGGCCTGGCCAACCCAGAGCACCCGGCGCCAGGTTCCCTCCCAGGCTTGCCGCTGTCACTCTCCCCCCCCCCCTCCCCCGACAGCGACTCAGACAGGGCAGGGAGCTCTCAAGTCTGGGCCCTTGAGCCTGGTTGAGGCCAGTGCATTGTTTGTGCCAGGGGAGGGGGTAGAAGGCAGCAGGGCTTAACGTCAGCAAACCTCTGCTGGGGGGGGGGGTCAGCTGGAAGGACAAAGGGAGCTGGGCCCACATGGACTCAGCCAGCCCCAGCTGGACTGTGCGGTAACTTCCTACCCTGTCTTCCCCATACTGCAGTGGAAACAGGCAGGGGCCATATTGCTCCTTCAGGGCGGGCAGGCTGAGGGGACGATGACGGGAACTCACGGGGGAGGCCATGGGCTGGTGGTGAAGGCAAAGGGCTCACCCTAGTGGGGGAGTATGACCCTACTTCTACAGCCCAACAGGCCGTTAACAGTGCGCCCTTGCTGCCAAGAAGGCTGACTCATGTCCAGCTTCTCGTCCACTGTAACCCCAGGTCCTTTTTGGCAGAACTGCTGCCCAGGCATTCAGTCCCTAGTCTGTAGCAGTGCATGGGATTCTTCCGTCCTAGGTGCAGGACTCTGCACTTCTCCTTGTTGAACCTCATCAGATTTATTTTGGCCCAATTCTCCAATCTGTCTGGGTCACTCTGGACCGTATCCCTGTCCTCCAGTATATCTCCCCCCCCCCGCTCCCTCACACAGTTTAGTGGCAGCTGAGGGTGCAATTCATCCCATCCTCCAGATCATTAATAAAGATACTGAACAAAACCAGTTGCTTGGGGCACTCCGCTTGCTGCCAACTGGACATCGAGCTCTTGCTCACTATCCACTGAGCCCGACAATCTAACTTGCTTTCCATCCATCTTCTAGTCCATTCCTCCTTGTTCAATGCCCCACCCCATACCAGCAACCCCCCACGTGTAAAGCTGCAGCAATGGAAGGGCATCCTGCCGCTCCAGCCCCACTCACCTGGTGCCAGGGCCCTGGCAGCATCCTGCTCCCAGCTCAGCTGCTTCACCAATGCCATTGAAATAAAGCAGAGAGGAGGTTATTGAACAGTATTTTAATACCATATCAAAACACCTGGACTAATGAAGAAAGCTCCCCTCCCCCCCAAGCTCTGAACATTTTTTTTTTTATTTTAATTTTTTTTTTTAATATATAAATACAGAAACCTTCCCGGCAGGGCCCGAGGCCGCTGGCGGGGAACTTTTTGCCATGGCTAAAATGCTCCTCCCATGTGCTGCCTTCCTCAGCAGCAGGCGGTGGGTGTGGGGAGCGGGGATTGCTTGAATAAAATCCCACCTCCTTCCTTCTTGTGTCGGGCCAAAAGAAATCTACCCGGGTCTAATAAAAAGGATCCAGTGTCTCTGCAGGATGCTCCTGACTTCAAAACCTTGAACTGTAATGAAACCTCCCCCCCACCACCACACACACACAAAAGGAAGGGAAAGGTCAGTGGAGACTCATCAAAAGAAAGAAGGAATCCTTTTTTTTGGCCACTAGGTATCATGAGGCTGAGTGGAAGGCGGCGCGTAAGAGGACAAAAGCTTTTTAGGTGGTATCTGGCTATTTCAGTCAGTGAGCTCTGCTAGCCCAGTTCAAGAGCGGTCAGTCCGTAAACATCACCAGGCAAACACACCAGTCGACACTGAACTCTTGTTTTTTTGTAAACACTTTAAAAACAGACCTACAACGCCTCCTGCAGGGGAACAGAAGCTGCCCTGGCTGCTGGGGGCCATTCGTCTCCCGGCACGCTCGGCTGATTACCGTTTGGTGTCCTCAAAGGGGAAAAAAATCCATAGTCAGTGCAAAAGTGAGCATGGCTCGCAGTGCCAGGCCCGGCCCAGCACGGTGGCACTCACTAGAGATACAGGAATTCACCTGGGTTTCAATAGGAATAAATAACGCGTGCTCCCTTTGGCCAGTCGGCCCGGGACAGCTCCATCCTGGGGCAGCTTCCCTTTCGCGGCTGGAAGAAAAGGTCCTTGAGCCAAACATGACGGGGTTGCAATTCACTGCTCCTGCTTCCTCTCCCTGGGGCGGCAGGTTCTTCTCCCCCCGGGGCAGTGGCTGTGGAGGTGAAGGTGCGGAGAGCAGGCAGCTCTGCTTGCAGGGGCAGGCTCGCCTGGCTTGACTTTTCCTTCAAATTAAAAAAGAATTGGCAGCATCCAAGTGGATTCAAGTTTCTGGTTTCTGTGGAGTTGATGAGTCAGCCCAGAACTCCGGCTGGGGCGGGTGGGAGGGGAGAGGATGAATGGCAGGTACAGCAAGGTGCCCTGTGGGGAGAGAGACAACCCAGTGTCACCACACCCGCCTTGCCCGGCTCCGTGGGGGATGCACAGCCAGTGACCAATGCGCATGCAGAAGGGCCACCCCCAGTGCACTGCACCCCCACATGGTACAGAAGGAGTGACCAGGAAAGGGTTAAGCTTGTACTCGCGGGAGACAGCGGACTTCAGGCTATGTCTACACGTCTCCGCAGCGCGGCAGCCAGTGGCAGCAGTGGAACGGCCCTGTGTAGATCTTGCTCAGATGAACTGGGAGCTGGTGCTGAGCTAGCCCCATTTTGAACAGGACGAGTGAACGTGACCGTGGTGCCTCTTAGTTCACCATGGAGCAGTTACGGCACAACACTTCAGCGGGTGCTGCAGTTTGCCCGGGTCACTGCTGCTGGGCTGTAGGGTACGTAAAAATTTTATAACTGTATGCATATAGGGACGCTCTCCCCCCTCAACAACAGGGAAAGGGTACTCTCGGTCAACACACTGCTATTGCATACCAGCGCTATCTCTTGCATACCAGAGCTCTCCGGTCCTAACTGCCTGCTAAAATTGTGTAATACATAAAATGTAAATGTGCATGTGTCTGCGTGCCCCTGCATAATGGGCTTCACCCTAAGCATTGCTCCAATGGGCTTTCCCCATCTCAGTGGCAGCAACGAAGAAATCCCCCGTTGCGGGTGTGTCACTGTCTGCCTTCAATAAACTCACCACTTTTATTTAGCAGTTATGTGTGTGCCTCGTTTCTACGAAACTCCAAGTACCCTGCAACACGGGCTGTGTGGACAAACCCTTAAACCCAAGGTGGGATTCTCCAACCTGCCTAGGGAAACCGAGTCCCGATTTCTTAGCTGGCTCGGATCACCTCAGCCGGGAGGAACGTTCTCTCGCTTACGGTGGTCAGAAGGTTGGAATGGGTCCGGCCTCATTTACACAGTCGCCCAATTTCAAGGATTGGCCCTTTGCCCTTCTCCCAGCCTGAAGCCAGGTGGACCCTGCCCTGCCTGTCGGCAGCTCTGCTTGGATCGCAAGTGACTCCAAAGATGGTTCAAGTGTTAGCCCTGGCATGAGGGCAGGGAGCTCTGGCAGTCCCCACTCAGCCATTCCCTAGCAAGTGGCTCAGTGGACAAGCCGAGGGAACAACTTTCTCCTTCCCCTCTCGCTCCGCAGGCCATGTGCTGCACCCTGGGACCCCTGCGCATGCACCCACAGTGGGCTCTGCACAGGTTCAGCTGATTAAAACGCAAGGTGATCACAGGAAGGAATAGCCCCTGTTCCCTCTCCCGGGCAGGGCTGGCCGCACAGAGCTAGCAGAGCTCACAAGCCCACAATGAGACCGAGAGGAGGCAGCTATTTTTCGTGTCATTTGGAGCAGCGGAACTGCACTTAAAACAGAACTTAGCTTTTGAATGTTGATAAAAACAAAATGACCCCAAAGTGCTTTTCATCCTCTCAGTTAGTGCAAATCACGCTGGCTTAGTGCTCTGCCACTCGCTGCAACACACAGCAGAGATCAGCCTCCCTCCCTGCTGCTCTCACCTGGCCCCAGGGAAGAGAGATCCTGAGACAGGTGAATTCTTGCTTTTGGTTGGTTTATTATTTCATTCCAATGACACACACACACACACACACACACACACACACACACACTCATTTAAAAAAATTCATCCCCTCCTGCCTTTCCAGTGAAAGTGTATGAACTGCCACTGCACACCTCCAAGACCTCCTAGAGATCCGCCAGCATCCAGACCTGACATCCCTAAGGTAAAAGGAACTATAGGACACACATATTGCTCCAAAGCCGCCTTTATCCATCACAGAACTGCACAACAGAGCCGAAATCCAGGAGCTACAAATCCCTTTGGCACCACCCCCAGAGATCCTACCTTACAGAGAAGTCAGCAGGCATGCCCAGCAGCTCAGTCAGAAGGATGTTCTGGGCAAGATCTGTTCACTTCAAACCACGAATCTATACAGCTGGGGAGGGAGAGAGAGAACCATCATTTCATACCCCAGAGCAGGCAGCGGGCTCGCTCTGCCAGGTGCCTCCTTCGGCTCAAACTGCTTCAGAGGGCAGCTTCTCTAGACAAAACGCCCAGAATTCTCAGCCCGGCAGTGCCAGGAGGGGAGGGCTGCCTGAGCAGCTGGGAGGAGACCCTGCATCACTGCACCCCAGGCGGAAAGTTGGGGGAGAGGAGACTCTGCTATCAGTTTCTGAGGTGGCCCAGGGGGATGGCTCACCCTGGCCAGGCCAGGAGTCCTGGTTCAGTGTCCAAGGTAGCCAATGTTAGGAGAGGAACGGTGGGGCTGTAGTCAGGGCACTAGCCAGGCACTCAGTAGAGAAGGTTCAATTCCTTGCTCTTCCACAGACTCCCTGGGTGTCTGGACAAGTCCCTCAGTCACTCTGTGCCTCAGTTTCCCCATCTGTCCAGTGGGAGCTTTCCCTGCTCCCCGGGAAGATAGATCCACTGAAGACTGGGAGTTGCTAGGTTAACCCAGCCCCGGGACTCTGACAGACAGAAGGTACCGAAGTGGCCACGTTCCACAACCCTTCGCTCAATGTCGGCGGATTTGTTCAGGCTGCTGCTTTGTCTCAGCGTTGTGGGGAGAGACGGGGAGCTACGTGTACCCCACACGTGTGGCCGGACCTCAGCACAGCGCTCGCTGTTGCCATGAAGGCGGGTCCTTGGAGCAGGCTCAGGACAGGTGCCGCTGGGCCTGTCTCGTGGCCTCTCCTCTTCTACTCTGGGGAAATGCTCTCCTCCAGGCACACTGCCGTGTGCCGCGACGCCAGCAGAGGTCACAAGCTAAGCGGGGTCGGGGCCTGCTTGGGCTGGGAGTGTTACAAGAAAACCAAGGCTGCTGTCACTTGTGGGGGCATGGTCCCCGCTAGCCCAGGCCTCAGCCAATATCCCAGCAGGTGCAGCTGAGGGGCTGAGCCCGTGGGGTCCGATCCCCCGGGTACAAGTCTAGTGGCAGCCGGCACCCAGGAAGCGCTTTGAGAGGCTCTCACTGCACTGCTACGCCCAGGAGCAGACAGGGCACCGCTGGCACTACACAGATGGGCTTGGTAGCACTGGGTCTGGGAAGGGAAATCAATTCCCACTGGGAATGCAACAGACCCCACTCAACTGTCCCATCCACTTCCCCCAGGTCCCTTCCCTGAGAGCACGGGGCAGCAGCCAGCCTGGGACTCTGCCCAGCTCCCGGGGGTGCAGCCATGACTGATTGGGTGGCGTGGGGATTGGCCTGAGGCCACCCAGTCAGTCAGTGGCAGGGCAGGGCAGGGACCTGAGCTCTGGTTCGGATGAGGTGGAGGGGGAAAGGAGGCTGTGGGTGCATGTCCTGGGCCAGTGGGAGGGTTTGCCCAGGGCTGCCCAACTGCAGCCGTTGGGCAGAGGAAGCGCTGAGCCAGCCCCGCCCCTTCCCTCAGCGCCCCAGGGAACGGCGCGTGCCCGGCCGGTACCTTTTGTGATAAATGCACAGGCAGGGCAGCCTGGCTATCGTGTCCCCCTGCAGAAGCTCCTCCAGGCAGATCACACACTCGCCCACATCTTTAGTCAGCACGTCATCTGAAGGGTCCAAAGAGGAGAAGTGAGGAGCGCGCCGGGCTGCTGCCATCCCTGCAACTCGCCCCCGCACAGCCCTGCTACGCTGCTGCTCATCCCCCCCCGGGACACACCCAGCTTTCACCAGCCACATCTCCATGCCGCTCTGACCCCAGGATGGATGGGAGCAGCTCCCCACACCCTAGTAAATGACAGGGCCTTATGGCCAGCCTGGCTGCAGGGCAAGGAGCGTCTCCCTTTTCCCACACCCCGTCCTATTCCCCTCGACTGGCCATGCAGCTCCTGGGCCCCTTGCACAGACAGGTGACGATCCATGTCCCCACTGATTGCAATGTGGCCCCGATCCTTGGGGGCGCCAGGAGAGTTCTGCACCCCTGGGGTGCTCACTGAGTAACAGACAAAGGCAGATAACCAGACTCCCCAGCTCACCCTTCCTACCCACACAGAGCATTAGACACAGCGACTCCTCAGCCAGCTTTACCAGCCATGCCAGAGCCTGCCCGCGAGTTCGTAACAGGAGTGAATGCACGAGGTTATCCAGGAGGAGAGTCTTTGGGCCGAGACCGGTTGGCCCTTCATCCTTTCTGCTACCGCCACAAAGAGTTGAGTTGTCTTTCTGAACGGTTTTGTACAGTCTAAATAAAAAGCAAGAGCCCTCCTAACATCCAGCGTGTGCAATTGCTGTTCCCTTCCAGAGGTGTGGGGCTTCGGGTAGAATACAGGAAGACAAATGTCCTGGTTAACATGGAAGGGAGAGACCACCTTAGGGAGGAAGGCCGGGTGGGGGGCGTAGCTGCACCTTGTCCTTATGGAAAATCATGTAAGGCGGCTCGGAGGTCAGTGCCCTGATCTCTGACACTCTACGTGCCGAGGTGATCACTACGAGGAAGGCTACCTTCCAGGAGAGGTACAGCAAGGAGCACGTGGCGAGGGGCTCAAAAGGGGGCATGGTGAGGCGGGAAAGCACAAGGTTCAGGTCCCAGGGTGGAACGGGACGCTTAACGTGCAAGTAGAGTTTGTCCAGCCCTTTAAGGAAGCGATAGACCACGGGGTCTGAGAAGACAGAGTGATCCGCTTGGCCAGGATGGAACACCGAGATGGCTGCCAGGTGGACCCGGATGGTAGAGGTAGAAAGACCTTGATGTCGAAGGCCTAACAAGTAATCCAGGAAAACTGGAATAGGGGCTTCCCTGGGGATGGTGTTGCGCTGCATACACCAAGCAGAGACGCGGGGTCCACTTTGCAGTATAGGTGCTTCTGGTCGATGGTTTTCTGCTTCCCAGAAGAACACCTTGCACCTCGGCCGAGCACAAGAGTTCCGGGCCCCTTAGCCATGCAGCAGCCACGCTGTGAGGTGGAGGGACTGCAGGTCCGGGTGGAGTAGGCGACCGTGATCCTGAGAGATCAGGTCTGGCCACAGCGGGAGGCTGATGGGAGGGGCCCTGGACAGCTAGGAGGGATGCATGCCAGCATTGCCTGGGCCAGGCCGGGGCTACGAGGATCACACGTGCCTTGTCCCGTTTGATCTTGAGGATCACCTTGTGCAGGAGCGGGATCGGGGGGGGGGGGGGGGGAAACGCGTAGAATAGGTGACCCGACCAGGGGAGGAGAAAGGCGTCCGTCAGGGAGCCCCGGGAGCTGCCGCGGAAGGAGCAGAACTGGAGGCACTTCCTGTTCTGCCGAGAGGCAAATAGGTTGATCTGGGGAAACCCCCACTCCAGGAAGATCGGCCGGATGACATCTGGCCGGATGGACCACTCGTGCGTCATGAATGATCTGCTGAGGTGGTCTGCCAGCGTGTTCTGGACTCCCGGGAGGAATGAGGCCACCGGGTGAATGGAGTGGGCTATACAGAACTCCCAAAGGAGAACCGCTTCCTGGCAAAGGGGGTTCGAGCGCGCTCCGCCCTGTTTGTTTATATAAAACTGGGCTGTGGTGTTGTCCGTAAGCACCGCTACACAGTGACCTCGTAGTGTGTCCCGGAAGGCCTGGCAAGCCAGTCGAACGGCTCTCAGCTCCCTCACGTTGATGTGGAGGCAGAGATCGGCCTCCGACCAGCGGCCCTGAGTCCTGAGCTCTCCGAGGTGGGCTCCCCAACCCAGAGATGAAGCGTCCGTCACCAGGGACATGGAGGGGCTGGGCGGGAGGAAGGGAACGCCCTGGCACACAGTGTCCTGATTCTCCCACCAGGCCAGAGCGTAGAGGGTAGCTCTGGGGATGGTGAGAAGGGCATCGATGCTGTCCACGTTCAGCCTGTAGACCGACGCCAGCCAGGACTGGAGCGGGCGCAGCCTCAGCCTGGCGTACTGGGTGACATGCATGCAAGCCACCATGTGACCCAGTAGGCTGAGGAACACCCGGGCCGTCGCCATGGGAAAGGCGTGCAGTTCTCGGATTGCCGACTGAATGGCTAGGAAACGAGGCTGTGGGAGGGATGCCCCTGCCACAGTGGAGTCCAGGAGGGCCCCTATAAACTTGATCTTCTGAGTTGGCTCCAGGGTGGACTTCTCCTTGTTGAGAAGTATTCCCAAGCGGTCGAACGTGCTGATGACAAGTTGCACATGAGAGCTCACTTGGTCCCTGGAGGAGCCTCGGATCAGCCAGTCGTCGAGGTACGGGTAGAGGTGTACCCCACGGCGTCATAAGAATGCCGCTACCACCGCCATGCACTTGGTGAAGACCCTGGGTGCAGTGGACAGGCCAAAGGGTAGGACAGCAAATTGGTAATGCTCCCCCGCTACCAGGAAGCGGAGGTAACGTCTGTGAGGGGCTTTATACTTATATGAAAGTAAGCGTCCTTCATGTCGAGGGCAGCGAACCAGTCTCCTGGATCCAGAGAGAGAATGATGGTGCCCAAGGTGACCATGCGGAACTTGAACCTGGTCATGTGGGTGTTGAGTCCGCGTAGGTCTAGGATGGGCCGGAGGCCCCCTTTTGCCTTGGGGATGAGGAAGTAGCGGGAGTAGAACCCCTTCCCCCTGAACTCCTCTGGGACGGGCTCGATGGCTCCCAGCGCGAGGAGCGACCTCACCTCCTGTACGAGGAGTTGCTCGTGAGAGGGGTCCCTGAAGAGGGACGGGGAGGGAGGGTAGGAGGGAGGGGTAGAGGAGAGCTGGAGCGAATATCCCACCTCCACCGTGCGAAGGACCCACTGGTCCGATGTAATGTCCGACCATGCACGGAGGAAGTGGGACAGACGATCCCGGAAGGGAGGATCCAGGTGTTGGACTGGTGCTCTGCCCCCGGGCGCACCTTCAAAATTTAGGCTTAGGCCCCTGAGATGGTTTAGGGGCCTGCTGTTTACCCCCTTGCCGTGGGCCAGAGCGACGGCGATAGGGCCGCCCTCTCCTTTGCAGGGAGTCCTGGGGCGGGCATGCAGGAGGGAAAACCCGCCTCCTCGGGGGTAGGAAGGGCCGCCTCTGAGTCACAGGGGTGTGCATCCCCAAAGTCTTGAGGGTCACCCCTTTGTCTTTAAAAGTCTGCAGTCGCACGTCCGTGGTCTCCGAAAAGAGTCCCACGCCCTCAAAGGGAAGGTCTTGTATGGTGTGCTGCATCCCCTGTGGAAGATTAGAGGATTGCAGCCACGCGCTGCGTCTAAGGGCAACCCCGGATGCAATAGTCCTTGCTGCGGAGTCGGCTGAGTCGAGGGCTGCTTGCAGGGCATATCTAGCGATGTCCTTACCCTGCTGCACAAAGGCCCTAAACTCCCGCTTGCCTTCTGGGGGAACCGTGGCCTCAAATTTGGCCAGGGAATCCGCAGTGTCATAGTAGTGCCTGCTCAGGAGTGCCTGGTGGTTGGCTACTCTGAGCTGCAGGCCACCGACGAGTAAACCTTCCTCCCGAAGTGGTCCAGCTTTTTGGCCTCCTTTGCTTTTGGGGCTGAGGCCTGCTGACCGTGGCGCTCCTTGTTATTAACAGAGTCTACCACCAGGGAGGAAGGAGGAGGGTGGACGTATAGGTATTCATACTCCCTTGCGGGGACGAAATATCTCTTCTCGACTCTTCCAGCTGTGGGAGGAATGGAGGCAGGGGTCTGCCAGATCGTAGTCATAGATTTCTTAATAGTGGCAATGAAGGGCACGGCCACTCTGGCTGGTGCACCCTTCGTTAAGGTAGTGGCTACCGGGGTCATCTATGACCGGGACCTCCTCCATAGGCAGGTTCATGTTTTTAGCCACTGTCTTCAAAAGGTTTTGGTAGGCGGAGAGGTCCATTGGCGGCGGGCTGGCTGATGAAGTGCCTGCCACTGCATCGACCCTAGCCGGGGAGGGATAGGGACCTGGTTCCGCTGGGCTCGGGGGCACCTCAGGGTGAAGGGCTGCAGAGGATGGACCCGCCACCGCTTCGTCCGTGCCTTCCGACTGCAGAGGAAAGCCAGGCTCGGACTGGGTGCCTTGGGGCTGGTGGTATGCCCAGTGCGCCCAGGTCGACCAGTTGGACTGAAGAGTGGCCAGCTGCCCCTGCACCGAGCGCGGAGAGGCTGAGGCCGGTGAAGAGGGCCAGGGGGCCACCGCGTTGGCAGGCTGCTGGACTTTAGGCGGAGAGTCCCTCCGGGCTTCTGGCCTGGTGGACTCTCTACGCCCCGACCGGTGCGGGCTCCTTGACCAGTACCGGGTCTGGGATCGGTGCCGGTCCGAAGAGCGGTGCCAGCTTGAGGATCAGTGCCGTCGTGGCGAGGTCCGGTGCCGGGAGGAAGACCGGTGCCGGGAAGAGTGGCGGTGCCGAGACGGTGTTCGGTGCCGCGGTGGAGTGCGCTGCCTGTCCGGAGACCTCGAGGTGTAGTGCCTCGACCGGTGCCGGGACGTCGATCGGCGCCGGGGTGGCGACCGGTGCCTCGACCGCGACCTGCACCGGGAAGCCGAGTGGTGCCGAGATGGAGTGCGGAGACGTGACAGCGATCGGCGGCGAGATTGTCCCTGGTGCCAGCTGACAGAGCAGTGCCAGGAGTACGAACGGCGCCAAGAGTGTGACCGGCACCTTGCTGAACAAGGGTGCCGGGACTCAGATCGGCACCAGGACTCCGACCGGCGACGAGATTGAGAGCGGTGCCGGGATCTTCTATGAGGAGACCTGGAGCAGGGTCTCAACTCCGTGCGGCGCTGAGACTGCGACCGGTGCCGAGAGGTCGAGCGGTACCGGGAGTCCGATTGGCGCCGCGAGATCGAGCGGTGCCTGGACCCCGAAGGGCTCCTGGCCACGATCTCATTGCCAATCATGGGCGGCTTGCCCCTAGACTGGACTTGTCTCTGGGCTGGCGGAGCGGTTGTGGCCAGCAGTTCCCTGGCTGCGGCGAAAGCCTCCGGCGTGGCGGGAAGCTGCTGCGGGACCGGCACCCTGAGGGGGGAGACCACCTGCACCGGACTCAAAGGGACCTCTGGTGGTGCCGGAGTCGACGGTGCCGGTGGCTGCTCATCAGAGCGGACGTTGTCCATAGCCGGTGCCGCGGGTAGCGGTGCCGGCAGCTGCGCCCCGCAGTCCGATGCCTGAGCGGACGGCGGGAGCTGTGCCTGGGACTCACGTCTTTTCTTCCTGCTCGGGGAGTGTGACCGGTGCCGAGGCTTGGATGTCTTGGCGGACGCCGTCTTGGGAGCGGGTCCCGGTGCCTCACCCGAGTCCGGAGCGAGAGCCGCCTCCATTAGGATATGATGGAGGCGAGACTCTCGGTCTTTCCTTGTCCTTGGTTTAAAAGTTTTACAAATTTTACGAGTGTGACTCTCCCAGGCACTTTAAGCATTCAGAGTGTGGGTCGCCCAGGGGCATAGGCTTCCCACACTCTCCACAAGCTTTGAAGCCCGGAGCCTTAGGCGGCATAAGCCCTGGGCTGCAGGGGAAGCCCCCCCTCCCCCCCCCTGCACTTAAACTAATTACAACAGGGGTCGGGAACCCATGGCTCGCGAGCCAGATGTGGCTCTTTTGAGCCTGTCATCTGGCTCGCGGCGCTGCTGTGACGGCTGGGGGGCGGGGGAGGCGGTGTGGCGCGGCTCTGAAAGCAAGGCGGGGGAGGCGGTGTGGCGCGGCTCTGAAAGCGAGGCTGGGGGGCGGGGCGGTGTGGCGCGGCTCTGAAAGCGAGGCTGGGGGGCGTGTCGCTCCTCTCCTTCCCTCGCTGGAGTTGGGTCACAGCAGCGTGACCCAGCGAACAAGTAAGTACGGGGGGGAGCCGTTAGCAAAGGGGCGTTGGGGGGGAGGCCGGGCTGGGAGCCGTTTGCCGGCGGGCGTTGGGGGGGAGGCCGGGCTGGGAGCCGTTTGCCGGCGGGCGTTGGGGGGGAGGCCGGGCTGGGAGCCGTTTGCCGGCGGGCGTTGGGGGGGAGGCCGGGCTGGGTGGGTCAGTTGGGGGGGCGGGGGGAAGGAGAGCGCGGCGGCGGTGGCGGGGGGAAGGAGAGCGCGGCGGCGGTGGCGGGGGGGGGGAAGGAGAGCGCGGCGGCGGTGGCGGGGGGGGGGAAGGAGAGCGCGGCGGCGGTGGCGGGGGGGGGGAAGGAGAGCGCGGCGGCGGTGGCGGGGGGGGGGGAAGGAGAGCGCGGCGGCGGTGGCGGGGGGGGGGGAAGGAGAGCGCGGCGGCGGTGGCGGGGGGGGGGGAAGGAGAGCGCGGCGGCGGTGGCGGGGGGGGGGGAAGGAGAGCGCGGCGGCGGTGGCGGGGGGGGAAGGAGAGCGCGGCGGCGGTGGCGGGGGGGGAAGGAGAGCGCGGCGGCGGTGGCGGGGGGGGAAGGAGAGCGCGGCGGCGGTGGCGGCGGTGGAAGGAGAGCGCGGCGGCGGTGGAAGGAGAGCGCGGCGGCGGTGGAAGGAGAGCGCGGCGGCGGTGGAAGGAGAGCGCGGCGGCGGTGGAAGGAGAGCGCGGCGGCGGTGGAAGGAGAGCGCGGCGGCGGTGGAAGGAGAGCGCGGCGGCGGTGGAAGGAGAGCGCGGCGGCGGTGGAAGGAGAGCGCGGCGGCGGTGGAAGGAGAGCGCGGCGGCGGTGGAAGGAGAGCGCGGCGGCGGTGGCGGGGGGGGGAAGGAGAGCGCGGCGGCGGTGGCGGGGGGGGGAAGGAGAGCGCGGCGGCGGTGGCGGGGGGGGAAGGAGAGCGCGGCGGCGGTGGCGGGGGGGGAAGGAGAGCGCGGCGGCGGTGGCGGGGGGGGAAGGAGAGCGCGGCGGCGGTGGCGGGGGGGAAGGAGAGCGCGGCGGCGGTGGCGGGGGGGGAAGGAGAGCGCGGCGGCGGTGGCGGGGGGGAAGGAGAGCGCGGCGGCGGTGGCGGGGGGGAAGGAGAGCGCGGCGGCGGTGGCGGGGGGGAAGGAGAGCGCGGCGGCGGTGGCGGGGGGGAAGGAGAGCGCGGCGGCGGTGGCGGGGGGGAAGGAGAGCGCGGCGGCGGTGGCGGGGGGGAAGGAGAGCGCGGCGGCGGTGGCGGGGGGGAAGGAGAGCGCGGCGGCGGTGGCGGGGGGGAAGGAGAGCGCGGCGGCGGTGGCGGGGGGGGGAAGGAGAGCGCGGCGGCGGTGGCGGGGGGGGGGAAGGAGAGCGCGGCGGCGGTGGCGGGGGGGGGGAAGGAGAGCGCGGCGGCGGTGGCGGGGGGGGGAAGGAGAGCGCGGCGGCGGTGGCGGGGGGGAAGGAGAGCGCGGCGGCGGTGGCGGGGGGGAAGGAGAGCGCGGCGGCGGTGGCGGGGGGGGAAGGAGAGCGCGGCGGCGGTGGCGGGGGGGGGAAGGAGAGCGCGGCGGCGGTGGCGGGGGGGGAAGGAGAGCGCGGCGGCGGTGGCGGGGGGGGGAAGGAGAGCGCGGCGGCGGTGGCGGGGGGGGGAAGGAGAGCGCGGCGGCGGTGGCGGGGGGGAAGGAGAGCGCGGCGGCGGTGGCGGGGGGGGGGAGGAGAGCGCGGCGGCGGTGGCGGGGGGGGGGAGGAGAGCGCGGCGGCGGTGGCGGGGGGGGGAGGAGAGCGCGGCGGCGGTGGCGGGCGGGGGGGAGGAGAGCGCGGCGGCGGGGGGGGGGGCTACTATATGGCTCGGCCGGGGCAGGGGGGGGCTACTATATGGCTCTCTGAGCCAAAAAGGTTCCCGACCCCTGAATTACAATAACTATTTACACTACCAACTAACTACTAAAATAACAAAGAACTATAAACACGAACTATTAACACAACTACAACTGCTAAGAGCTAGGAGAAAGGAGATCGCTAAAACGCAGAGCTCCTCTGTTCCAACAACCAGCGGGCGGTAAGAAGGAACTGAGGTGGGGGCTGGGTCGCAGGGGTACTTATACAGCGCCATGGAGGCGCCACTCTAGGGGGCTCCCTGCTCGCCCAGCCTGTAGCTAGGGGGAAAATCTTCCCAGCAACCATGCCCGCAGTGCGTGCCTAACCTAACTGGAATGGATGTGAGCAATCACTCGAAGAACACCACAGGCTTCCTGTGTTCTGCCCCCAGCCCAGACAAAAGCAATGGGCCGCCAGTCGCTCTGCGCTCAATTCCCAGCCCATCTGGCACCACGGCAGGAATCCCACTGCAGCTGGGTACAGCGCCCGCCCTACGGCTGGGCAAACACCAGTGAGGGAGGCAGAGAGCACCCCAACACCGCCCGCTGCAGGCTGCTTCCAAACCTGTGCTGCTTTTCCCATGCCCAGAGCACTGCCGCCGGGCGGACTCTGCCCGTTGGAACCAGGTCTCCGAGTCATTCAGGAGATGAACTTGGGAATTTCAGACTAAATTAGCAACCTGGGCCACGGCTCAGTCCCATGCAAAAGGCCCACTCTTCCCTTGGGGGAGGCGGGTCTGCACTGGAAGGGCAGGGGGCTATCAGCTGGTCCCGAGGGGGCTGGCGGAGCTGGGTGGGTGCACTGCTCCTCATCTTCCGAAGGGCCAAACCCAGGCTCTGAATTCACCCCCGTGAGCCAGCGAAGGGGTCGCCCTGTCCGGGGGGGGAGTGGCCGGGGTTGGCGGAGACCGTGCAGGTTGAGTTGTTAGCACGCTGGGAGCAAGCCAGCCGCCCCACCTCTTCCGGAACTGCATTCTCCTTGCCATCCTCATGTCCTGCCTCCCAGCGTCTGGACGGACAGCCTGCTGAGCCCCATGGCCATGGGGTTCCATGGTCCTGACACATGGACAGAGGGCACCAGCTACAAGTGCAGGGCATAGACCTGCCGGCCTGGGTTGGGGGTTTGCAGAGCCCCACGCCTCTCCACGCCCCTTCATAGGGGTTTTGTGTGACACAACGGTAGGGGAGTAGGAGATGCTCTGTGAACCCAGTGCCAGGGTGAACAGTCCCCCTCGGATGGTAGTGGGGGCCAGTAGCTCCGTGCAGCACCTGGGGAGGGTTTGGGGTGCATTGCCGGGGTCTGGGCTGCACGCCCATCCCAAGAGCCCTACGGGCCTGCTGCCCCCTCGAGAGCCTGGCACAGCCCTGCATTACAGCACTAAGATCTCTTCCCCCTCGCTCTGTGCCAGCGCTGTCCCCGTCACCTCCACCCCAATGCTGCAGCACAGCGTCCCTCTGACAGCACAGGGCCAGCATGAGCCCTGGCAGGAGGGATTCCACTGGGCATGGCAGGGAAGGATAGAATTTAAGCATCCGTCTGCCAGAGGATTCAAGGCCTTTGGCCGGTGGCTCCCAGCCACTGTAGAGAATGGGGCCGGAGAGGGCTCCCAGTGCCTCTCTGTCCAGCCACCCACTGGGAAGCAGATGACAATGCTACCTCCACTTGGTGATGGGGGTGTGGGGTGAAGCTGGCCGGGCTGGGAGCTCAGAGCTGCGCCACTCCAACGCGAGACGCTGCAGAGAGCAGGGCAGAGGAACCCGGCTGCTCCAGCCCCTGGCCGGGAAGAGAAGCAGGACCCCTGGCTGCTAGAACAAGTAAGTCTGGCAGACCCGGGCAGGGGACATGTTTGCTTGGCTGGTTCCCAGAGCCTCGCGAGGGGGGGGCGCTCCGGGGAGGTGACGCCAGAGCAGGGAGCTGCCCAGCAACAATGAGAGTGTGCGCTGTAATCGTCAGCCTGGGAGGAGAGGGACCCAGCGTGTGATGCAGACAATCTCCTCCCCCTGACCTGATTTCCAGCTCCCAGGGACCCGGTGCACCAGGGACTCCCACGTGACCCACGGGGAAGGGGTGGTGCCAGCACAGTCCTGGCACGGACAGCTGGCACGGCTCGCCCGGCGCTGGCAGGAGAGTGAGGAGCGGCAGGTGGCGCCTGACAACAGCCTCATGCTCCCCTGGCATTTCGCCCCAGTCGCAGCAGGGGGCTAAGCAGCACAGCCAGCCCAGCTGCAGCCCCGTCAATCAGAGACGGGGCAGGGCTGCCACCGTTGCCCATGGCAGGTTCTCTCCCCCAGAGGTGGGCGCAGCACCGGCCCTGCTACCAGCCCCACACTCGTACCTGCCAGCCACCCTGAGACACCCGGCCGCGCTGCTCCCCAGAGACTCTGCTGAGGTCAGGAACACTCCTGGCACCTGTTCTGCTCGGAGCGCCGGGCAGCCAGTACCAAGGCCAGGTTCCCAATCCAGCTGATGGGCACGTGCCACACACACACACACACACACACACACACACACAGCCATTCCACCTTGTAGGACTCCGGCCTGGCCTGTGCTGAGGCCTTGGACCCAGCTCAGGGTGCTGGTCCTGCCCAAGGGAGCTACACGCTCCTCCCTTCCCTGGAGCCACGCTGTGCAGGTAGTGCTGCGGGGGCCGGGGCTGTGTGCTTCCTCCTCCCCCGGAGCCATACCGAGCAGCTATGGTAACGGCGGTGATGGGGGGGAAGGTTTAGTGGTTGGGGGGGGCTCTGGAGGGGGCAGTCAGGGAGCAGGGTGGGTTGGATGGGGTGGGGGTTCTGGGGAGGTGGTTGGGACAGTCGGGGACAGGGAGCAGGGGAATTGGGTAGGAGGTGGGGTCCTGGGGGGTGGTTAGGGGTCACTGGAAGGGACAGTCAGGGAGTGGGAAGTGGGAGGGGGCCGGATTGGGGGTGGGGCCTTCCCTACTGGCCCTCCATATAATTCTGAAAACCCGATGTGGCCCTCTGGCCAGAAAGTTTTACCACCCCTGCTTTAAACCATGGTTTGAGGACTTCAATAGCTCAGACGTAGGTGAGAGGTTTATTGCAGGAGTGGGTGGGTAAAATTCTGTGGCCTGCGTTGCAGGAGGTCAGGCGAGATGATCAGAGTGATCCCTTCTGACCTTAGAGTCTCTGAGCAGCAGAACTTTGCCAGGGGACAAGAGCCCAGCTATGGCCAGTGCACAGCACGGGGGAGTGCCCGGGGCATGGACACGCAGACCATGGCAGAGCAGGACGTGAACATAAACACACCTTGGAGCTTCCCCCCTTGTGCCCACGGTGATTTGCAGACACTGGAACAGAACCAGGGAGAAATTAGAGAATTGGGCCAAAAGAAATCTGATGAGGTTCAACAGGACAAGTGCAGATTCCTGCATTTAGGACGGAAGAATCCCATGCACTGCTACAGACTAGGGACCGAATGACTAGGCAGCAGTTCTGCAGAAAAGGACCTAGGGATTACAGTGGATGAGAAGCTGGACATGAGTCAACAGTGTGCCCTTGTTGCCAAGAAGGCTAATGGCATTTTGGGTTGTATAAGTAGGGCATTGCCAGCAGATCAAGGGAAGTCACGGGGCAAACACACCACCACGAACATGGTCTCAGCAGGGGAGCAAAGGAGGATACGGGGGGACCAGACAGAACATAATAGATAATGCTTTCTGGGCTATACACTCTGCCCACCCCGATCCAGGAGCAGATCTGTCCTTTGGCCCCAGACCCACCAGTCCTCTCTGCTATTCGCGCAGACGCCAAGAGCACGACTAACACCCCCCCCCCCACACACACACACACACACACAGGTGATGCAAGCAGGAAGATGGGGCTCCATGTAGACTGAAGAACCAGCTACACAAAGGAGGGGTCATCCCCCTCAGCGGGTCTCAGAGTTGCCAGGCCAAGGGCATGTGAATGAGGCACCTGGAGAAGGGGAGTCGGGGTGGGAGAACAAGCCCCTTGAGTACAACCTACAGGACCATAGAATGAGATGGGGGAGCCGCCATCCAGGGGGCAGGCCAGGCTGCGTGAGCACTTCCTGGGCACAGCCGCCTGCTCGGGGACTGGTGGGGATGGGCCCTTCCCAATACCAGACAGGCAGGAATTGCTCTGGCTCATGGGACAGGATCAGGGACTCAGGGCAAGTCCCTAGCGCTCAGTCCGGGAGCAGCCAGGTCCAGGCTGCCCTCAATGAAACTCCCATGCTGCCCACATGGCGTGGCACAGCACCAGGCCCTCCCGCAGATAGGAACATCCAGACTGGGTCAGACCAAAGGTCCATCCAGCCCCGTACTGTCCTCTGACAGTGGCCAATGGGCGGTGCCCCCAAAGGGGATCATCAAGTGATCCATGCCCTGTCACCCAATCCCAGCTTCTGGCAAACAGAGGCCAGGGACACCAGAGAATCTCAGAGTTGGGAGGGACCTCGGGAGGTATCTAGTCCAACCCCCTGCTCAAAGCAGGACCAATCCCATTTTTGTTCCATATCCCTAAATGGCCCCCTCAAGGATTGAACTCAACTCTGGGTTTAGCAGGCCAATGCTCAAACCACTGAGCTACCCTCCCCCACCATTCCTGTTCATCCTGGCTAATAGCCATTGATGGACGCATCCTCCATAAATCTAGCTCCCTTTTGAACCCCGTTACAGTTGTGCCTTCACAACACCCTCTGGCAAGGAGTTCCAGAGGTTGACAGAGCATTGTGTGAAAAAATACTTTATTGTGTTTGTTTTAAACCGGCTACCTATTAATTTCATTTCGTGGCCCTTTGTTCTTACATTATGAGAAGCAGCATATAACACTTCCTTATTTACTTTCTCCATACCAGTCAGGATTTTATAGACCTCTAGCATATCCCCCCTTAGACGTCTCTTTTCAAAGCTGAAAAGTCCCAGTCTTATTAATCTCTCCTCATACAGAAGCCGTTCCACACCACTAATCAGTTTTGTTGCCCTTTTCTGAACACTTTTCAATGCCAATACATCTTTTTTGAGAGGGGGGGGACCACATCTGCACACAGCATTCAAGGTGTGGGCACACCATGGATTTATGGCAACATGATATTTTCTGTCATAAGCACATAAGAAAGGCTGTACTGGGTCAGACCAAACGTCTGTCCAGCCCAGTATCCTGTCTACCGACAGTGACCAATGCCAGGTGCCTCGGAGTGAGTGAACCTAACAGGGAATGATCAAGTGATCTCTCTCCTGCCGTCCATCACCCGCCTCTGACAAACAGAGGCTAGGGACACCATTCCTTCCCCATCCTGGCTAATAGCCATTAATGGACTTAACTGGATAAATTCAAGAAGGTTCTCTTTTAAACCCTGTTCTAGTCCTAGCCTTCATAACCTCCTCGGGCAAGGAGTTCCACAAGTTAACTGTGCGCTATGTGAAGAACAACTTCCTTTTATTTGTTTTAAACCCATTGCCCATTAATTTCATTTGGTGGCTCATAGTTTTGATATTATGGGAACAATTAAATAACTTTTCCTTATTCACTTTCTCCACATCACTCAATTTTATAGACCTCTATCCTATCCGCCTTTAGTCTCCTCTTTTCCTCCGTCTTATTATCTATCCCTTTCTTGAGGATTCCCAACATTTTGTTCGCTTTTTGACGGCTGCTGCACATTGAGTGGATGTTTTCAGAGAACTATCCACAATGACTCCAACATCTCTTTCTCGAGTGGTAACAGCTCATTCAGACCCCATCACTGTATATGTAGAACTAGGATTATGTTTTCCCATGTGCATTACTTTGCATTTATCAACATTAAATTTCATCTGCCATTCTGTGGCCCGGTCACCAAGTTCCGTGAGATCCTTTTGTAGCTCTTTGCAGTCTGCCCCGGACTCAACTGTCTTGAGTAGTTTTGTATCATCTGCAAATTTTGCCACCTCACTGTTTATCCCTTTTTCCAGGTTGTTAATGAAAATGTTAAATAGGTCTGGGCCCAGATCCCTGGGGAACACGACTATTTACCTCTCTCCAGTCTGAAAACTGACCATTTATTCCTACCCTTTGTTTCCTATCTTTTAACCCCTTACCATTCCATGAGAGATTGGTATCCTCTTATCCTAGGACTGCTTATTTTGCACAAGAGCCTTTGGCGAGGGACCTTGTCTTCTGAAAACCTAAATAGTGGTTGGGCACTTCCAGCTGAAGAACACAATGGGAAGTCCCTGAGCTGGAAGCAAAGCAGGGGGAAGGGCACGGCCGCGACGGGGCAGTTCCTGTATCTGGAGGGTGGAAAGCAGCAAGAACCCTGGATAAGCCGGGGGGACAGGGGATAACTCCAAGCCCAGGAGAGTGTTCATCTGGGCATGCTCCCCCATAGCAAGCCAGCTCAGGCTGACCCCCCCAAACCCCACAGCAGCGAGGCGAGCCAGTGCTCTCTCCTGGAGAGATGCAGCATGTCTGCCCGCGACGAGGCTTTCTCCGGGCCCTGGGCTGAGCTGCCTAGCAAACCCTCTGGTGTTTACTGGCCTCCCTTGGGCTTGCGGACCAGCTGCTGCATACCCAGGGAGCCCTTACCGTTGTAGGAGAGGCGGGGCTTGCTCAGACACATGATAAAGTGCATTTCCATCTCGTCGGAAGCCACAGATTTGGAGCAAATGGGACACTTGAAACCTGGAAAAAAGCAGAGGGAATCACAATTAGACAGCCTGCGCCCACCGCACCCGGGAGCTGGGCCGCAGGCTCCCTGCTGTCAGACGGCAGGCCCCGGCCTGCTCCGAGCAGACAGCCAACACTGCCCAGGCGTTAACAGAGGCTCTTCCCAGAAGTGAAGACGCCCCCTGCTCAGTACCTAGAGCTCTGCTGTGCCCAGCCTGCCGCTGCTCCCCGCGTGATGCACAGGTCAGAACACGCTAGCCAGCTGCCAGCCACAGGAAATGCAAATGCATTCGATGCACATGGCAGGAGAGAGGCAGAGACCCCACACCAGGGTCCCCCGCCGCCTAGAGACGACCAACCACAGAACACTAGCCATCGGCGAGTTCACTCCCTAGCGAGCACTGCCCACAGCTTGCTCCAGCCTAGATTTAGATGCTACAAGTAACGGAGCTCCTGCCTTTCCCAGCAGGACTCGGTCAGAAAGAGCCCCTGCCGCAAGCTCAGATTCCCCCGTCGGAATTTCACCCCACTCCTGCCAGCCATGCTGCTAGTCCCCCCCCTTCTGGAGCATCTGTGTTGCCACTGCTAGCACATGGAGCATGTTCCTGCTGGACACGCAGAGGATCCACACTGAGGAGCTAACCCAGCTCACGTAATGAACGGGTGCAAAGCCACGGGGGATGGGGAGGGAGACTGGGAGACACCAGCAGCACGACACAGCTGCTCGGCTAGGGCACGGGGTGCTCCTGCCCTTTCTCAGCCCAACAAACAGCTAAGATGGGTTACGAGGGGACTTGAATGAAGAGCGGTGGGGGCTGGGCTCAGGGTGGGATGGGCCAATTGGGGTATCAAGGCTAGTGCTGGGGAAGGCAATGCAAAGAGACCGTGAGCTCTGGGCTTGCATGTCTGCCAGCCGGGGTATGGCCCCTGCATGGTCTAGGTCAGCTCTGGGGCAGCTGACAGGCAAGAAGCCCGGGGTGAGAAAGTGGCAGTGACTGAATGAGCTGAGTCAGGAACAGCTGTGCAAGGTGCTGTGGGCACATGGCTCCGGGGCAGAAGGGGCTGCACCGATTTCCAGCTGGATTCTAGCCAATCTAGTAAAACTGGAGACGTGTTCTTAAGTAGATGGGGCCCAATCTGATCAGTCTTTCCTCCTACCCCAATCCCTCCACCCTCCTCAGCCCTGCTGCTCCTCCAGTCGGCTAACCCGCCCCAGCATCCCAGAACCACGGGGAACGGGACAGCTCACCACTAGGTCACCGCACCACTAGGGTTGCCCTGGAGTCTCCAGGAATTAGAGTAGGAACCTCCAGGAATACATCCCCCAGAACTGGCACACACCACCCACATGTGACACCTCTGCACTGCACCACCAGTGTGTTTGCTGCCACGTCATTGCAGATGCCTCTCCACTCAACCCTTCAGCTCTCGGCTTTGCCCTGCCCCGCCCCCCTCACGCCCTCCCCACCAGACCCAGGCGCTCACCATTTTCAGCTGAAGCTCCTCATCAGCACCTGGCACCGTTTCTAATCTCCCTAGATCCCTGTGTCTTATTTCTCAGTTGGCAATTCAGACCAATTTGGTACCATCTGGGAATTTCATTAACAGGCTGTTTTCTCCTTCCACATAATGGAGATATTTACGAAGAGGAGAGCTAACCCAGACCCTTGCACTATTCCATTAGACACCCATCATTACCCTTCCTTTATGGTCCTTCAGACAGACATCCACCTAGCAGACCATGTTCCTATGCAGCGGCTTTGAATTTGGTCAGTAATAGGTCAGGGGACAGCTGCAAATGCTCCACTACAGTCCATGCCGATTACATTTCGTCCAGCTGCTTAGGAAGGAGCTTAAACAGAATCCAGAAAAGCCATGCACCCCAAAAGAACCCTGCCTGGACACCTATTCCTGCAGGACTGGTTAGGCCTTCCTGCATAAGCAAAGCCTGCAGTAATCTGCTCTTCTTCACAGAGGCCCCTAATACACCCCCCACAGCTGGGGCCAAAGGCCCCAGGGCTGCCATTTAAATAGAGGAGCCTGCAGCTTTGTAGAAGATTGAAAGCTGCTGCAAGTGAGAACGGAAACCGGATGCAGAGGAACACTCACAAGCGTACTGAAACCACAAACAGACCGTTGTAGAGGAACAACCGCAGGGGCTCCGGTACAGACTCAACCCACCTACAGAGAGGGGTGGGGGGAGGAGGAGGAAAGATGAACTGGAGCACTCCTAGCCCAGAGAGAGATCTGGACAAACCGCCCATGAGCCATGCTTGCTGTGAGGGGAACCACCACGGCTGCCTTGCCAATCTGCCTAGGAATGGACTGGAGATTGGCTGCAGAAGTTAACCTCCTCCTCAGGCACCGCATCAGACCCCCGGGGGGAGCTCTGGGCTCCTGCCAAGCCTGGATCCTGCCCTGCAGCCTAAGTCAGCTGACACAGGCCAGCCACATGACCTGGACGGATCCACAGCCCCAGTCCCGCAGTCCGGGCTCTCCTGGACAACGAAGGGCTTGCTGGTCCGGGGTGCAGAGTTCGTATCCTAGGTGAGGGGACCCCTGCAGGCAGAAGCCAGGGGAGATGGTGGAGAAGGGCCTTGCAATAATGCCGGCATGTGAAGGGAGAAATCCAACAACGCAGGGGTGGCCAACCTGGGGCTCTGGAGCCACCTGCGGCTCTTCAGAAGTTAATACCCGGCTCTTTGTACTGGCACCGAATCCAGGGCTGGCGCTACAGGTGCCAACTTTCCAGTGTGCCGGGGGGGGGGGGGGGGGGAGGGTACTCACTGCTCAATCCCTGGCTCTGCCCCAGGCCCTGCCCCACTCAACCCCTTCCCATGCCCTCCCTCCCCTCCCCCCCGCCTCCTGCACCCCATGAAACCACTGATCCACGGGGCTGCTGGTGGGCAAGAGGCTCTGGGAGTGTGGGGGTGGGGAAGCTGACTTATTCCTGTGGCTCTTTGGTGATGCACATTGGTAAATTCTGGCTCCTGCTCAGGGTGGGGAGGAAGGTCAGTCTCCCTAGCACACTGGGAAAGTGACCTGCTGGTGAGAACTCGGAGCAGGGCGGAGAGAAGCCCCATCATCCCTGGATGGGTCCTAGACCCTGACCAGGCCTTTTCAGGGGTTGGGTCAAAAGCAAGCAGCTCCTCCTGGCTAAGGGCGAGAGAAACGGGTCCACCGCCTCCACGGCTGGGAGGCTGAAGCAATCAGCACCTCTCCTTTGACAACATCCACAAGGAAACTCCGCCAGCCGGAGGAGGTGCATAGGTGTGAGGGGGTAGGAATACTGTGCGGGTGCCTCAGTTTCCCCTATGCATTTCTTGATCCAAAGCAGAGTGACAGTGTAAGCAAGGAGGCAGCGCCCTGTCCCTTCCCCCACCTCTCTACCTCTGAACCTGTTGGGGAGAGGTCAGCTGACCTCCTGCCGGGAAGGAGACAGAGAAAGGAATGGAGGGGAGGGGTGGATGAGGACGTCTCAGTCTGGATCTGGCTGGGGGCTGGCAAGGAGCTGCAGGCAAGCTCTGCCTGGCTCTTGGGCCCCCAAAATGGACCCAGCGGAGGGGTCGCGTTTGCTCTACCTAGATTATGTTCCTGTCATTGAATAAACCTCTGTTTTACTGCCTGGCTGAGAGTCACGTCTGACTGTGGAGTTGGGGGTGCAAGACCCACAGGCTCCCCCAGGACCCCGCCTAGGTGGGCTCGCTGGGGGAAGCACACGGAGGGGCAGTAGGTGCTGAATGCTCCGAGGTCAGACCCAGGAAGGTGGGAGCTGGAAGCGGAGAAGCTCCTAGCCCTGGAGACAGGCTGCGCCCCTTCCCCCCCCCCACCCCCCCCCCATCCTGACTGGCTTCATAGGGAGCAAGTTCCAGACCCTCACCCCGGACACTCTGTGACAATAGGTCAGTCTGATGTGGGGCACATGCCAGCACCCACCTGGGCCTTCTGCACCAGGCCCCAAATATCCTCCCCCCCCCACCCCCCCGTTAGGCTCCTTAAAAGCTGTGAGGAGGGCATTCTGCCCGGGAGAGGGGTCCGGATTGGGACAGAGACACATCCTGGTTCTGACTCAGACCAGTACAGAGCATGTAGATCACAGGGCCTTTCCGGAGCTCCAATACAGGAGGTTGGGGGCCAGACATACCCAGGGAAGGGAGAGGGGGTCCCTGGCTGTAACAGCCTGTGCTTGCTACCTAGTGCAGAGCTGGGCTTCACCAAAGGTGGAGATAGATCTCTCCAGAGCCCAGCCCAGCACTCACCTGTGTGGATCTAACCATTGGCTTGCTCTGCCTGTATTTTTCTTGGTCAAGCACCCACTGCCCTGAGGGCCGGGGGGGGGGGGGGGGGGGAGAATCTCTTGCCAAAGGGGGGTTTTCCTCCAGGAAACGACAGCAGACAGGCAAGAGGAACGGGGCACCCTGCAGCACCTACTTCTGGCAGCGGAAGTGCCAGTGGTCCCACGGGCCTCCCGCTGGAACCAACTGTTTACACCTTCCAACTACAGCTAACAGAGGGACCTTCTTCCTCAGACACGCAGGACAGAGTCAGAGCAGCGTCCCTCACTCAGGGTGACCAGATGTCCTGATATCCTAGGGACAGTCCTGACTTTTGGGCCTTTTTCTGAGATAGGCTCCTATTATCCCCCAGCCCAATTTTTCACACTTGCTGTCTGGTCACCCCAACTTCAGTGACTAAAATAAGTTTTTACTGCTTCCCACTTCTGTTAGCGCTGCTGTCACGGAGCGCCCGGGCGATAGTCTGGAACCGCTCCCTAGGAAGCAAGACCGGACTCCGGGTGAAGGGCCCCTTCTCCGTACACAGCCTGTTTCCAAGGCCAGGAGCTTCAGGGGTCCCCACTTCCACCTTCCTGGGTCTGACCTCGGAGCATTCAGCACCTTCTGCCCCACCGTGTGCTTCCCCCAGCAAGCCCGCCTGGGCGGGGTCCTGGGGGAGCCCATGGGTTCTGCACCCCAAATCCACAGTCAAATGTGACCCAGCCAGCCAGCCAGCAGAATAGACTGTTTATTTGAGATGTCAGGAACACCATCCAACTCAGCGCTTCTCAGTCTCAACAGGGCCCCTCCGTCAGGCCCTTCTGGGGTGCTAGGAGAATGAGACCCAGATTCTGGGCTCCTGCGTCTTCCCCAGGTTTATTCGATGACTTCTATCTGGTCTAACACAGACCATGCAATGAGCGAGCGTGAGCCCTCAGCTGGATCCATCTTGGGGCCAGAGAGCGAGATGGCTTCTCTCCCTCTTCCCAGCTAGACCCAGACTGACTCAACCCCCCTCCCCAGCCCCTCCGTGCTTTCCTTTGTCTGTTTCCCGCTTTCCTTTGTCTGTTTCCCGGGCTGGAGATATCACCTGACCTCCCTTCTCCTCCTGGGGTCAGATTACAGCATCAGGGATGCACACCTGGAGAGGGGAGGGGTTCCCTCCTTGCTTCCAGGGTCAGTCCCTACTCCTTAAGAAATGCATAGGGGAAACCGAGGCACGCACACACACACACACACACACACACACACAGTACTCCCACTTCGTCACAGCTGCCCAGCCAGCCGAGCCCAGGGAGAACGAGCCGGAATGTGCAAGCTCCTGCTTTGCTAGCAGACTCTTTACTGTTGATGAGCCAGAAAGAATCCAGCTTGATTCTCAGATCCCAAGCAGGGTTGGCAGGAGCTGCCATGTAGAACAAACAGCAGGAGTTGTAAACTGGGCAGATTTCGAACTGGAATTCACAGAGAGAGAGGACAGACACCAAGCCCACAATGGCACAGGCTGTAAGCGATGGGTGTTCCTTGCCATTCCTCGGCCAGGAGTACAGATCCAATGTGGAGACATATTACACGGCAGAGTGGGGCCAGTTCCAAACAGCATCTCTGCGCTGTTCCATTAGGTACAAACTCGGGGGCGCCCCGAAGCACAAAAGGAGGAAAGGCTGAACGGAAGTGGCAGGGTCTGAGGCTCCCCTTCCCTGGAAGAGGCATTAACAGGAATCAGCAGCCCAGCATTCAGAGAAAATACCAGACCAAACAAAGAGCAACCTGGACCACAGATACAGCCCATCGGCCGGGCAACCAAGGGGCAAGCCTTCCCAGTTACCTAGCAACCAGGCACATGTTACCCTGTCAAAGTTTCTTGCTTTCTCTTGGGGACGAACATGGAAAAGCCACTTGGAGCACAGGGCTCGCTGTTGAAGCTGGGGGAGCTCTTCTAGCAGCACAAAGAGCGCCAGTGTACGGCAGGGCTCTCCAGCAGGCGCTCCCCACCGCTCCGACACTGGCCTTTGCATGGACTCCCATACGACCCACGCTCTCCATGCACCCCACTTCCCAGGAAGCACCTGCAATGACTTCAGCCCAATCAGGGGCCCCCATCTGCCCATGAGGGGGGATTCTGGAAGTGCATGGTCGGGCCTGTGACGGAGTGGGAATACTGTAGGGAGGCCTCACTTTCCCCTGTGCATGTCTTGAGTGTATGTGGAGGGATACGGGTGTGCAGTTCACGCAGAACAAAGGACCAGTGGGAAGTAATTAGCCTACGCCCTGTCTCCTTGGCCCTTCCCGCCTCTCTGCAAGGTGTCAGCTCCTGAAACTGTTGGAGGGAGTTCAGGTGATATCTCCTGCCCGGGAAAGAGACAAAGGAAAAGAAAGAGGAGGGGCTGAAGGGGGAGTTACAGTCTGAAGCTGGCTGGAGTCAGGCAGGGAAGGGCAGAGGGGCTATCTGGCTCTCTGGCCCCCAAAATGGATCCAGCTGAGGGTTCACTTCGCTGTACGGTCTGTGTTAGATCATGTTCCTGTCAACTAATAAACCTCTGAGAGGTGGCCATGTTAGTCTGGAATAGCAGAGGTAACAAAGAGTCCTGTGGCACCTTAAAGACTAACTAAAGTATTGAAGCATGAGCTTTCGTGGGCCAATACCCACTTCCACTGCTTGCATCCGACGAAGTGGGTATTAGCCCACGAAAGCTTATGCTTCAATACTTTAGTTAGTCTTTAAGGTGCCAAAGGACTCTGTTACCTCTAATAAACCTGTTTTACTGGCTGACAGAGTCACGTCTGACTGTGGAGTGGGGTGCAGACCACGGGCTCCCCCAGGACCCCGCCCGGGCAGGCTCGCTGTGGGAAGCGCATGGAGGGGCAGAAGGTGGTGAATGCTCAGAGGTCAGACCCAGGAAGGTGGAAGCTGTAACCTGTGAAGATCCTAGCCCTGGAGACGGGCTGTTCACAGAGAGGAAGCTTCCCCCGGGAGTCCTGACTGGCTTCATAGGGAGCAGTTCCAGAGCGTCGCCCTGGGGACTCCGTGACAGGGCCCTACACTCCTGGCCATCTCAGTCCTGATTCCACACAGCCACAGAGACATCGGCAAGAACGGCAGCTCTGGGAGAGGCTGTAGCATCCCCCTGGGTGCAAGAGACAGGTGGAGGCTGGCCCAGCCTCCCTCCCCATACGAGACAGCATCAGACCCAGCTATCTGATACAGAAGATGGTTTCACCCAGGTCTAACTGCTCCCATTAAAGCAGAGTGAAGGTCTTCCATTGACTGATAAGTGCTTTAGAATACCCAGGCAGAGCGAGCTGGATAGGGTCTTAGCAGGGCTGGCCATTCCCCAAGGAAGGGGGCCACCTGAACCCTACGGCGATCGGCAGAGGCCGAGGGCAGCAGCTGGAGCCTGGGTCCAGCAAGCAGCCTGACACACACACTCTTAGCGCTTTCTCCCATTTTAAACTGAAGCAGCCCAGGGACAGCTTCTCCATATCTGGTTCAGGGCAAGATTCCCAGCTACCGTCAGGGACTGCAGATCACCCTCCCTGCAACCCATGGGAGTTGCTCTGGGACCTCCAGGTCACAGGGAGGGAGAGGAAGAGAAGATGGTAGGTATCTAGGCTGCCTATACATCACAGTGCATGCAGGTGGTGCTATCCAGTCCCGGCCTCCACTGGGAGCCCACACTAGTGACTGGCACCCTCAAACTCTGCAGAGAGCCTCCGTTTGCTGCATGAGTGCCAGATCCCAGGAACAATCCCTTGAGTCCATTCCGGCCAGTGCCCTCCAGAGTGACCCCTGTGCATCAGAGCAAGGCAGCTCCACGCAGGCACCAACAAACGGGCATTCTCGGTCACCGCTACGCGTGTCCTCTACTCACAAGCTCTGAGCGTACCAAGTGCAGAACAGGGACGTGTCCCTTTAAAGACCTGATTTCTCACTGAACTTGACAACTGCCAAACAGCATTTCAAGCCCCAACCCGCACCCGACATGCTACAGTAAAACCTCCATTTAACGGACTAATTCGGGCGGGGGGTGTCCGTTAAATCAAAAAGTCCGTTATTTAATTAAAAAAAAAAACGAGCTGTCTGAGCAGCAGCCCGCCCGTTGCTGGGACCCGGGCGGCAGCTGGGAACCGGCAGCCAGCCCGCCCGCTTGCGGGACTCGGGTGGGAGCCAGGCGGGAGCCGGGCGGGAGCCGGGAGCCAGCAGCCCGCCTGCTGGCGGGACTCAGGCGAGAGACGGCAGCCTGCCCGCAGCCGGGCGGGAGCCGGCAGCCAGCCCGCGAGAAATGGATTTCAGATGCATCAGACTTGCTCAGAAATTTTGTCTGTTGCATCAGAAGTCCGTTAAATCGAGGTCCGTTAAATCGAGGGTTTACTGTATTTGAACCGCTGCCCCAGTTCTCCCCTCTCTGGGATCACCTGAAGGGATCGTTCAAGAGCAGTAACAAGGGCACAGCGAAGGAAGAGCGCAGATGAGAGCTGCTGTTTCTGATCGGCCAGAGTCACAGCCCCTGCGTCCCTGCCGGGCAGCGACTCCAAGGACAGGAGGTTGGCTTGCTGCCCTCCAGCCTCTGCCTTGAGGGCAGGAGAGACACGAACCCTCTCCCTCTACAGCGATTCCAACTCAGTGTCCCGATCACACGTTCACGGAGATCAGCCCCTTCTCCGGGGATTCATTACAGCTAAAATAGCAGGATAATGAGGACAAGGAGGGAGGGAACTTCACTCGAACATGCCACAGAAGGGCCCCAGTAGGAGCTGCTGTGGAATTAGGGCAGTTTTGCTGGTTTGGTTGAAGATGCGGGTGGCTGAAGTCGTTGGGTGGCCCTAGCAGCTGTAGGGCACCTTCCCCTACACAGACGTGCCAACGTGCCTCTTCCCAGACTGGCAGGGACAGCCCAGCTGAGCCCAGGCCTCTCCTCCCAGCTACACCCATCATCTGGAGGAGTACATGATGGGGAACGCAGGAACACAAATGGGACCCCAACAGCCCGGCCTCCAGCCCCCTAGCTGCTGGTGCTCCGGAACAGCAGGCTGGAGTCAGACCGGACTGCACAGCTCCACTGCTCCGAAGGCGAGGAGATCCCTCCCAGTTCACCCTGCCCGAGGCAGATCCCACAGCCAGTCAGCCCTCAGGATCCTAGGGCCAGGGCCAGAGTCTATTGAAGTCCTATGGATTTCCTCAGGCTCTGGGTCAGGTCCAGTATGCCCTTTGGTTTTCAGCTTGCCTGCTTTCATCCCTTTGCAACGGTCCCTTGCATTTCATGAGCCCTCTGCCCTCTTACTGCCCACAGCCTAGTGCCAAGACCCTCCAGCATGGCAATCCCTAGGGTGGTGCTCTGCTCTAACACCAGCTGTAGGGACTGGTCCATGCAGATGTCACAGACAAAGCCGGGGGCAGGTGGGAGTAGAACTCACATAAAGGCATGCTCGTATGGGGCTGGTTACAGCAGCAACTTCCAACACCCCCAGCCAACAATCCTGTGCCTTGTCCTCGAAGCGTTATCGATCACAGCCTGGCACCATGGGAACATGGGGACACTGCGGCAGTGCAGCGCAGGGGAGCTCCTGGAGGAAGCTGCAGCCCCCTCCAGTGTGGGGCTCTTTGTTAGTACAACAGGAACAGATGAGAGCAGTTCAAGTACTACTCAGAGCACACGAACGACATCAACCCCTATCTCAAGGCAAAGTCAAGCAACCAGTCGGGAGGGGCAAAGAGGCTTGGGGGGAGGGATAAAACACTAACATGGCTACACTTGCAAGTTAGAGTACGTTAAAGCAGCCCTGTGCACTCTAACTCATGATGCAGCCACACTGGCAAGGCACGGAGAGCGCTCTGACTCCACGACTAAAGCGTTCCTGGTAATCCACATCAGCGACCGGAATAATGCGCTTATGTGGACGCCCTGGTCCGTTAATGGTTTAAGATTAGCCGCCGTGTTAGTCTGTATCCGTAAAGAAGATGAGGAAGATTGTGGCACCTTAGAGACTAACTAGTTTATTTCAGCATAAGCTTTCATGGGCTATAGCCCACTTCATCAGATGCATAGAATGGAACAGAAGTAAGATGTATTTATATACACAGAAAGCAACAACAAAAAAGTTGTACATTAGCATACCAATTCTAAGAGGCTGTTAAATTTGGATGGGCCATTATCAGCAGGAGAAAAAATACCTTTTGAAGTGGAATCTCTGTCTGACAGGAGATAAGAACTGTTGAAGGTAAACAATCAATCAATTAGTGTAATGAGAGAGCCATCCACAATCCCCGTTTAGGTTTATAGTGTCCAATCTGAAAATTAATTCCAGTTCCTCAGGTCCCCTCTGCCATGTACATTGGCCAAACCGGCCAGTCTCTACGCAAAAGAATAAATGAACACAAATCAGACATCAGGAATCATAACATTCAAAAACCAGTAGAACACTTCAACTTCCTGGCCATTCCATTACAGACTTGAAGGTGTCAATTTTAAAACAGAAAAACTTCCAAAACAGACTCCACTGAGAAACTGGAATTAATTTTCAAATATATTTTACCTACAGTCACTCACACAGCCCTGCACTATCGCAGGATCCCTTGGCAAAGGGCTGGCTGCCCAACAGATAAGACAACACATCAGATGACCAAGTAACAGGAGAAGAACTATGTCCCCAGACACTAGACAGGCAGAGGCTACTAGAGGCCAGAGAAGCGCAGAGAGTTTTTACCCTGACCCCTAAGCACCAGAAGGTTAGTGAATGGCATTTGAGAGACAGCACTGAAGGGCTGTGGGGCAGAAAATGAGACATACCAGCCCCCACAAGACCCGCCTGTCTCAGTGCCACACATACCAGCTCCAGTCCCAGAAAGGGGGGGGGGGGGCTGTTTTGACCCAAGTCCCCATCTGCTGGCACAGTCTTAGCATGCCCAGGCAATTCTTTCAATTTGTATGAAAACTAGGCCAAGGTATGTCAGTATCCCATGTGTGATGGAGTGGGAATGGTCTTAATGCTTCCTCTGAATATTCTGTGGGGATAGGAGACTCCCCTTTCTGGACCATACCTGAGGCTGTAACCTGAGCAGAGGACAGGGATGAGGGAGGTGAGGTGACACCTTCTGCCCAAGAGACAAAGGAAAAGCAGAGGAGGGGCTGGAGAGTGAGTTTCAGTGTGAGCTGGCTAAGGAAGGGCAGGGAGGCACAGACATGGTCTGGCCTCCCTGGGCCCCCAAAATGGATCCAGCTGAGGGGTCCAGGTCTTTGTACTTACAAGCTCAGTTCTAGATCATGTACCTGTCACCGAATAAACCTCTGTTTTACTGGCTGGCTGAGAGTCACGTCTGACTGTGGAGTTGGGGTGCAGACCCATGGGCTTCCCCAGGGCCCCACCCTGGGCAGGCTCGCTGTGGGAAGCGCATGGAGGGGCAGAAGATGCCGAATGCTCCGAGGTCAGACCCAGGAAGGTGGAAGCTGTAACCTGTGAAGCTCCTAGCCCTGGAGACAGGCTGTTCACAGAGAGGAAGCTTCCCTCCAGAGTCCTGACTGGCTTCAGAGGGAGCAGTTCTAGACCATCGCCCCGGAGACTCCATGACACCATACTTCCTTCTGCTCTACTGACCCTTCCAGGGCCCTAAGGGTGATCTACTGCTAGGGACTCAGCCAGACACAGCTTGCTAGCTGAAATACCCATGCCGGTGGCCACATGGGAGAAAAGGCTGACGTGGTATTTAATCACCAGTGTTTATATAGGGGTTTTAACTCAGGAGCTGGGACGTACCTGCCTCCTGCAAGCAGCACCCCATTTTGCAGAAGGGGAAACTGAAGCACAGGGAGGGGAACAGACGTGCCCAAGGTTAAGTGGCAGAGCTGGTAAGATCCAAATCAGCCCCAAGGCCATGCTGGGCACAGAGCTGTAAGAACTAATGGATCAGAATGGGGGAGCTGTGCGCTGTAGGTGAATTTCCTGGGTTATCCCCACTCTGTTGATCTCACCCTGAAGCCAGTTCCCAGATACGGGCTAGTTTCACACGGTGGAGCCAGCGGAGAGGAAGATCCAGAAAGCTGACGTGCCAACTGCTCGCTGGCTATTTTGGGACCCGCTATTCAGCTGGTGCTCAGGTTCTGACTGCTGCTGCGTGCAGCGAGGCCTGCTGGGACCTTCAGACACTCCGGCGTTCTACACGACCAGCCGCGCACGGGCTGCCAGAGGCGCCTCCGGCTCTGAAGAGCTCCACCTGTCTTCCCCTCGCTCCACCCTCACTTCCCGGCAGGCCAGCTCAACCACTGCACACTGGGGGGGCGTCCATTCAACCAACTCACCTGAGCTAACCCAAGGCTCAGTACTTCAACTCCCACGGCTTGCATGGAATCGCCCAGCAGCAGAAGAGTCAACCCCAAGGTAGCAAAAGCCCAGCTATCCTCTGAGGCTAGGTCCATTGAGTCCCAGGCAGCTAGCTGGCTGCTGCATTCCCAGCCCCCTCGGGGATGGTAGGGCCTGACTCACACCAGGTTGGCACTTCTCCCCTTCACCAAGCTTTCTCAAAACTACAATACCCGCACAAGGAAATAAGGACACTGATCAACAGAGCCAGACGTGTACCCAGAAGCCTGCTGCTGCAAGACAAGCCCAAGAAAACAACAGAACACCACTGGCCATCACCTACAGTCCTCACTTAAAACCTCTCCAACGAATCATCAGTGATCTACAACCCATCCTGGACAACAATCCCTCACTTTCACAGGTCATGGGAGGCAGGCCAGTCCTGGTCCATAGACAACCCGCCAACCTTAAGCAAATTCTCACCAGCAACAGCACACCGCGCCATAACAACTAACTCAGGAACCAATCTATGCAACAAACCTTGATGCCAACTCTGCCCACATACCTACACCAGCAACACCATCACAGGACCTAACCAGATCAGCCACACCATCACTGGTTCATTCACCTGCACATCTACCAATGTCATATATGCCATTATATGCCACCAGTGTCCCTCTGCTATGTACATCGGCCAAACTGGACAGTCCCTACGAAAAAGGATAAATGGACGCAAATCAGATATCAGGAATGGCAATATACATTTCAAAAACCTGTAGAAGACTTCAATCTCCCTGCACACAATTAAAGATTTAAAGGTCAGTATCTTGCAGCAAAAAAACTTCAAGACCAGACTGCAAAGAAAAACTGCAGAGCTGCAATTCATTTGCAAATTTGATACCATCAGTCTGGGATTAAACAAAGATTTTGAATGGCTTGCTAATTACAAGAACAGCTTCTCCTCTCTCAGAGTTCATACCTCTAGTTCAGCTGCTAGAGGAATACCTCACCCTCCCTGATCGGAGATAACAAGGTTAGTCCAATCAGGCTGAACCAGCTTATCTCCTACCTGGTTCTTGCCTACTTATCTATACCTGCCCCTGGACACTTCCACTGCTTGCATCCGACGAAGTGGGTATTAGCCCACGAAAGCTTATGCTTCAATACTTTAGTTAGTCTTTAAGGTGCCACAGGACTCTGTCACTTCTCCCCTTGGCACTGGCAGAGCCCCGGGACACCCCAGACCGTTCCCCTTTCTCAAGCTCCCACAAGACCCTAACAGAAGTGGGTAAGGGCCTGTTTGTTATGGAGGAAGCTCCCCAACAGCACCCCTGCTCAAGGCTTGCTTCCCAGTCCCCCCGCCCCAGAAAGCTGTCCCATGCAGCCCAGTTTTCAAAGACACCACACACACACCCCGCACGCCTGGAACCGGGATGTTGTGGTGCCATTAAGGGGTTTGAGGTGCAAAGTTTGCTACTCCCAGACATCGAGAAGCGGGATGTGGGACAGGGACCCCAGGCACCCGGCTTGGAGACACAACCAGCTCGCTTCCCACCTCATTTGAAGCAGGGCTCGTTACCTGGCTGAGGAACCGGCCCTTCATGCTGTTCTGGTGCTGGACACCGCAAGCTGGCTGACTCCCTGGCCAGCTTGCATGGCCGGCTGTGCCTCCACGCAGGAGGGAAGAGCTCAGCCCAGGCATGCAGTCTCTGGGTACTGAAGGCAAGAGGCAATCTCCGAGAGGGGAGGATCCTGCTGGCCTGGCCGCACAGTGCTTTGGTGGGGTCAAGGTGGAATCCATCAAGATTTTCTCCCAAACACATCCTGCTTCTGTGGACACCTTCCCCAGCATCAGCATCAGAGCAAACCCCAACCCTTCTGGCTTGGCTGCCAGATCTCAAACTATGGTCCTGGGGACCCAGCAGGGGGCACTCTTCCCTCCCAGTCAACGCTGAACCATGTCCTGGCGGGAGCCGAGACCGCGGCAGGGCTGCGCTTTCGGAGACAACCACAGGATGCCCTGGCTAGCGAGCCCGGGGCATTCAGCTTGGTGCCTAGGGGAAATCCCAACTCCAATCTACCAGCCTCAACACCCCCAGAGGGTACAGCTGAGTAGGTTACTTGTCATTTACTACCCTGAACCTCTGCGTGGTCTACTCATGCCAGGGCCAAGCAGTTCCCAAGACATGCTGAAGAGCACTACTGCAGCAGCCATAACTGAGGGGTCACTCCTCTGTCCATCACTTCCCCCAGAGCAGAATCCAGAACAGCTCTTTGGAGGGCAGGGGACGGCAGGCAGAGGTAGAGACCTGGCTTGTACACAGGTCCGTACACATTCAAGGAACACGTTGAGGGGAAGATACATCTGACAGAGGATGCTCCCACACAAACGGCAGCTGAGGGAAATGGGTTTTTCCCCCTCCACTGACATCAATTTGGAATAATTTTGCTAATCTCAGTCAATCAAAAAAGCTTCAGGGTTTGTTTGGTGGGGTGGCCGTGGAGGATATCAACCAGGGCAGAAATTTGAGGGCTGTGGACTTTTGGGGATAGCAGTCCATGGGACAGTTTACAATGTTCAATTACCACTAACATGCTTAGGTTACTCACATAAAGCAGAGATGAGGAGAGGGGAAGTGAACCTCAGCTACAGGATATTAAACTAAAAGGGGAGAGAAAACCTCATGAAGATTCCCCAGCCTGAGCCTAGGGCACGGAGCAGCCAGGCAATGGACAAGCCTTCCAACAACCATAAGGAGCTCTGCACCCCAGCTGGCTTCACAAATACTTGGCATTGAAAGAGCAACTGCCTCAACCAGGGAATGAGCGAGTTTACAATGAGGAGAATGGCCTGTATTCAGGGCTGGAGACGATTGGCTTTAGAACTGGAGGGAAGGAGAAAGGTTTGAGACTCAAGATAAGCTTTCCCTCCCTCTTGCAACACTGCTGACAAGGGAGGAGAGGAGAGGAGACAGGCTTAAACTGAGGCTATGAGACTGCAAGCTGTTCGAACAGGATCTCTGTTCAGAACCCAGAGAGGTCCCACGGCTTTCGCTGGGCCCAGTGTTCTGCCTGGGGGCTCCCAAGCTGCCCAGCAGAGCACCCTCCGCTGTCACCCAGCCCTTGCAGCAGGCTTGGGCGTGCGCTTGGTGGTTACTCAACCCCTGAGCCCCTCTGCAGTGAGCCGAGGGCTTTGGCTGGAAGAACCAGCTCCTGAGCTCTGGTCACCCGGACGGGCTGCGACCCGCTTGGGCCGTTCAGCGCATGTGACCTGCACCTTTCACCACGGGGCTCTGCAAGGAAGGGTCCAAGAACGGGGCAAAACAATCGATTAAGCTCTCCAGGGAATGAGCAGCACAAGGTAGCAAGAGACCATTTAGCAGGACACCTCAGTCCCTTTCCCCATCACCCACATCCCTCCTTTGCACACAGTACCAAGCCCTGGAATGCCACCTGAATCCCTGCCTGCCCACAGCACAGCCAAGGCCATGGCAGACAGCAGGGGACGGGGTGCTGCAAAAGGCTTAGCACCTAGGAGCAGGAGAGATTTATACTCTGGCTCCCCAGGCAGCGGAGCTGGTCACAGAAGCACAAGGGGCCCAGGGCATGCGGGTGCCCTGGTACCAGCCTGCAAATGGCCAGTGAGAAGGGGCTGGGAAATGCATCATTACACACCTGGGTGCACAGACAACATGCCGACACCCTGCCTGAGCCTCCGGGCTGGGTGCGCTTGAGAGCAACATGCCACACCTCCCCCAGCCGAGGAAAGGAGGGTGGGTGCAGACTCATTTGCATGGTTGTTGGGGTGGGGGAGGCAGGGAAAACCAGTCTACTTGGGATCTGATCCTAGTTGGTGCTGAGCCTTGCAAACCCCAACAGTAGACGTGGGTGCTCAGCAGCTCTCGGCTCGGCACAGCCCTCGGCGGATGGTCTGTGCCAAGGGAGTCTGGGCACCTCGCTGCAGGAACAGAACACTGCCATTCTCGGAGCAGGGGAGGCAGAAGGGGCATCAAGAGACAGTTACATCTGGGGGGACACGGACAGTCTCCCTGAGCCCTCCCAACCAGCCATCATTTCCTCAAGGGCTCTGCATCTAGATCACAGGGGTGTGTTTGGTATTCGTGCCTCTTTCCCATCCTTGGTGAAGGGACGTGCAGGCGCTTTGATGAATGGTTTGAAAGGTTGGGCTAGCTCCTCTGCAGCTCCATCGCTTCCCACAGAGAGACTCCCGCAGGAATCAGACACAGCCCCTCCGCCAGCCTTTAAGGAAGGGCCTTTGTTCTCTCCCCAGCAGCAGAGGCATACCCAAGAGATACGAGTCTCCCCAGCAGCAGAGGCATACCCAAGAGATACGAGTCTCCCCAGCAGCAGAGGCATACCCAAGAGGCTGTGCTAGATCAGGACTGACCCAGGATCTTTGCGGACACTAACAGGTCCTGAATTTGAAAGCAGTCTAGCAAGCATGGCAAGTAACACAAGCAACGAACCGAGAAACACTCCAACATTGCAAACGCCAAGGATGGGATCCACTATAGGTCTTTACCACTATTCATGGTGCAGGAGAAGGGCCAAGCTACACACAGGCATGGAAACATCTTTGATACCAAGAGCCACAAGAGTAGAGCAGGAAATAACACTTTGCAATCTCAACACCGGCTGGCAGGGCAGCCTCCCGTCAAGCAGAAGTGAGCGCCTCACCCGAGTCCATGCGGCTCCAGCAGAGAGCCACTGAAGTGAGAAGGCCAGGTACAGCACTGGGAGCCACTAGCCAAAGACACCTCAGCACAACCCCATGCGGCCAAGGCCTTGGTTGCACTGGCACGTTATAGCACTATAAAGCCTGCAGGAGCACTACAACTCCCTACCCGTCCACACTGGCAAGGCACAGAGCGCTACAAACCCAGTTATACCGGTCCTGGTAATCCTCCCTTCCCCAAGGATTAACAGCTATTGCTATTGAACGGGTATTAACATTTCAAGCATTACTTCAAGGTATTAACACTTTAAGTGATTACTGGAGACGCCCCGCCCCGAGCCATTTAAGGCAATTGACATCTCCTCCCTTTGTTTTGAGTGAGGAATGCGGAAGTACCCTTTGAGTTTCTCTCTTAACTTGGCAGATAAGCACTGCAAATGTTTACGGAGGGAGCCTGTGTGACAGAAGACTAGCAGGCTTGCTGACAGGCTCTCTGGAGAAGATCCACTCACAACACATTTCCCCTGGCCCCCCTTGTTTGAAAAGCACGTTGCACCCAGCTGAATGCTGGGATAGCTGCCCATAATGCCACTGCAAGTGCCACAAATGTGGCCACGCTATACCGCTGGTGGGTCTCAGTGTGGACACGCTAGATCGCTATCCCTATAGCTGTATATGGGAACAGCTACAACCAAAACCGCTATAAAGCTGTAAGTGTAACCAAGCCCCAAGTGTCTTGGCACCAAGCTGTAACGATCCCCAGTGGGCAGTGACAGCCAGCCCAGTACACATCCCATACAAAAGAGGCAGGGGATGTGGCTGATGTTTCTGTCCATTCACACCTGGACCGATTCCCACCCCACCCTCATGGGAAGTGGGAAGAATTTCAAAGGCACAAATGGTCATGAGGTGCCTAATTCCCACTGACTGTCCATGGGAATTAGGCATCTACATCTGTCTCAAATTCCCCTCCTAAGCTTCTAGCACAAACCAGGCTCTCCCTGACCCTGATCACAGCTCTTGCACACAAAGGCAAACTGGAAATTCAACAATTAGCTCCTTTATTCCCAGTGTACAGGAATGAATGACACTGTAGCCAGAAACAGGGGACATCAGACAGCAGGTTGCAGAGCACCTGCACTTAAAACACAGCAGGTGCCAACAAACAGCTATTCACCCGGGATGCGGGTGCACCCTCTGGACTGTCCACAAGCCAGAAGAGATTCCACTGGAGTCACTGTCCTGTTCAGTAAATAAGACGAGACCCAGGGGATGCCATAAGAATCAAGCCAGTTAGAAACAGAACTGGGGAGAAGAGCCCAAAAGGACAGAGGAAGAAAGGGCATTTAGAACAGATGCTCCCCAAGGAAGGCCCCCCAGAAACACTCCTTTATTTAATTGCTCCACCCTATGAAACCCCAAGTCTGATCTATCCCAGCCAGCCATGCAAGCAAGGGAGCCAACATGGCCAGCAGGCTTGTTTTAATTCAGGTCAGTGGCTGCTGATGGAAGGAGAGAGCCAGCAGGCAGCTGCAGTGGGGTGCCGGATCCTTAACTCCACTGCAGAGATCACTAAACACCAGCTACCGGGTTTCAGACATAGGCTACTCTCACCTCACCCCACCCTTCCCCACTCCCCCGGCCATCACCTGGTGTCACCCTTGTTTGGCAGCTCAAGCTTCACACCTCTCTGGAGGGCAGAGTTCTCAGATACAGGAACAAAGGTGGCAGCAAGAGACTCTGGCAGGCTTCCAGAGTGCAGTGAAGAAGCTGGAGCACAAGGGCACTCACCCCTAAGGGCTGAAACAAAGGGACCACATTAACTCTTTGTAACACACCACGTGTCGCACAGTAGCTTCACTGTACTCCCGGCTTCTGCAGTCTGGAGCGAACACAAGCCAGAGCTGGGCTGCACATCTGCAGCTACTGCCAGCACCGAGTGGCTACACAAAGCAGATTGCTATGAAAGCTTCTCCACGTTTCTCCCTCTGCCACGCTCCACAGACAAACAGCCTCTCAAAATAGCCGGCCAGTCATTCACCACTCTCCTGCCCTTTCCGTCTGAAGCCAGGTAAGACTGGTTAAGTTGCATTCAATTATATTCTTCATGTGCACGTAGACTCCATATTCTTCATGTGCACGTACATTCCTGGCTGTGCCAAGATTTGTTCTTTCATGCCTCAAACTCAAGAACAAGCATTGAAATAAGTCCAATATTCTTATGAAACTATGGTTACACACCCAAAGTACTCCTGACAAGAGAGAATGATGGGTGTTGAGTGGGGCAGTGGTTCTCCACCAGGGGTACAAGTGTCCCTGTCGGCACACAAAGGTCTTCCAGCCAGGTACTCAACTCATCTAGATATGTGCCTAGTTTGACAACAAGCTATATACAAAGCACTAGCAAAGTCAGGACAAAGTAAATCTTCGTAAGACAATGACGTGTTTACACTGCTCTGTGCACTAGATCAGTGTTTCTCAACCTGAGTCTGCAACCCACAATGGGGTCATGGGATGGGCTTGGAGAGTGCAGGGTCCGTATTAGAGGGTGGCAAGCAGAGCAAATGACCAGGGCCCCATCCCACAAGGGGCCCTGCAAAGCTAAGTTACATGCTTCAGCCCCGGGCTGAGGTCTGGCTCCTGAACCGGATACAATAGCTTGGAAAGGCTGAGAGCCACTGGAGTGGAGGAAATAGAGAATCCAGACTCTGGGATTTTCTGTTACTGGTACTAGCCTTGCAACAGGATCAAGATTAAAAGATCAGAATGATGACAGAGAGGGTGTGTCATTGTGGCCTTACCACAAGTCATGATCTGGAGAGGTGGCAGATAAACTCTTTATGAAGCAGTCTCCCGGCCTAATGAAATTCCCACTGCAGTTGTGGGCCTGTCTGCCAGAGTAGAGAGACAGAAAAGGAACCTCAATCATCACCTCGTGGAATTCACTATTTGTTCCCTCTCAGCAACTTCCATAGCAAACCCGTCTCTGTACGCTCAAAACAGTTTCCAACCTGGCTAGCTCAGGCTGGTAGCTACAGAATGCCACCCTAAGGCAGAGAACGGGGCTGTCCAAGTCTGAATTGTGTTGATGACCAAAGCAGAGCAGAACACAGCTCATTCTTCAGGTTCACTAGCAGCAATCCAAAGCGAGGTGACCCAGAGACACCTTGGGAGTAGGTAAGTGCAGAAACAAGGATACTCAGAGAGTCTCCTCCAGTTCCGAGCTCTGTACTGTGCCTCCAAGTTACAAACGGAGCTCAGTGCGGTCTCCTGCAGAAGCGTCTCCTCTGCACACAGGATGCAAAAGAGTGCATTGGGGTGGGACAATGCAAGTCACTCAGCAACGCCTGCCTGAGCTCAAGGGGAAGGAACCAAGGCAGCATCTAGGAGTGGGCCTGGTGACAGGTCACTGCAAGCTCTCGTCAGCACGCTGGTGAGCGTTAGCATCTCTGCAAGCATTTAAAGGGTCGGCTGCTCCGTGAGATGAGAGTTTTTAGGCTTTGGGGTCCCTTTTGGATTCATTAACGCATGTGGAAATCCCTGCCTTTCATCACAGCTCCCTTCAGATCCCCTACAAGTCACTGTACTCTGCTCAGAGTAGCCCCATATGCCAGCCTCTCCTCAGAAGCACATCAACCAGGAGTGTCTGCACAACCAAGTCACACAGGGTACTTGGACACTGCAGCTGCGAATGAGCTGCTTAGCACAGGTAGACAGCCTCGCACTACAGCCAGCCACGTACTGGAGCTCAGACACAGCTGGGAAGGTAGATCCATGCTTGGGTAACTAGCCCAAGATGCCACAACATCCACACAGCTATTTGTAGGGTGCTAGCTTGAGCCCTGTCGGTGGGGAGGCTTTGGTCCCCAGAGAAAGTGAGCAGTGCTTTACACCGCCACGAACAGGATCATCCATAGAAGCTGAACTTCTGTGCCCAGTGGATGCTGGCGAGACAGGTGTCCCCTGAGCTCTTGGATGACGGTCACTTCTCCTCTTGAGAGCACCCACTGCCACTGGTGCCTTGGATACAAGCTCTGGGCTCAGGCTGTGTCGAGCGTCTTGAACTCCCTCTTTTGGCTGGGATCTGGGTGCTCAACACCTCACAGGACCAGCCTGCAGCACTGCCGGCACCAGCCCGGGGAAGCTGTCCAGTTTTGAGACGGAAAAGGACTGGTTTTTCCTCTTAGTGGTCTCCCCCCACCCCCACCTTGCAGGAAGCCTGCTAGGCCCCCTAACCCAACACACATCAGCAGAGCAGCACAGGAAGCCTGCAGGCTCTCTCTTGCTTTGCCCAAAGGAAGAGCTGTGCAACTGTACAAGGATCAGGTGGTGTGTATTTACAGAGTCCCGGCCATCATGATCACTGACTTCCTGCAGCTGCTCCCCATACTCCCTCCATTCCCCCCCCCCCCAAGACATTCCTCTTTGCAGAGCAGTAGTTGTTCAGAAGAATTTGGGGGGTGGTGTGAGCAGTCAGACTAGCGTCAGGCAAGGGAAGGGAAGGGATTCACAGCACTTCACCCCCCAGGCAGCCCAAGCAAAGACTCCAGAAGAGGAAGGAGCAGGCGACTCCTAAAACTCCTCCAGGGACATTCCAGAGACTGGGCCTGTTCACTTGCACCCAGCACAAGGACACACAAACACAAGCCACCCCAGCAGCAGCGTGCCAGGGAGTGAACAGGCTTCCAGAGCTACACTGGCCCCAAAAGCACCCAGCAGCAACCCACTCTGGGACTTCTTTGATGATGCAGCCACATCAGCAGCCTGGGAAGACAGCAAAGGTACAAGAAAGTGTTGCTTCAGTGTGCTCCATCACACTCAGGTCTGACAACAACAGCTTTTGTTTGGATCTGGAAGAGTGCAGCACGTCTCCCCACAGCAAATGGGCAACTTCTATTGACACCACCACTTACTGGCCCCGGTCTCTTTTGAACAGTCACTTTCAAAGAGGAGGAGCAACTAGCAGTTAGAGCAGGGAACTTGACTCGTGGCTCCTGGGCTCAGCCATTACCTGAGCTATTGTGGGCAACATATTTTGCCTCTCCATCTGCAGTTCCCCCATCCTTTAGCCAGGGTTAAATCCTGTTAACCTACCTCACGAGGGCACTGAGGAATAAGGGAATTGGGGCCCAATTCTGACCACACTATATCCAGGTAACAAGAGTAAACCCACAGACCTCAGTGGAATGACACCGATGCTAAGTGAGGAGAACCAGACATCTTGGCTACAGTATTTTAAGGAAAGCTAGACCTTGGGCTGTCTGTTTTACAATGTTCCTCTAGCCTTCCTTTCATGTGGTTTCAGCAGGTGAGTTAAGCTTGCAGTCTCTTGAGTTTCCATGATCAGAGATGTTGGCTCAAATCAGTGAGAAAAAGCTGGTGGCATATTGATTCTAGAAAAGGGAAAAACTCCATTTTTTTTTCTTGGATACATCTGGAGGTTACCACAAGTTAATGCAGGTTAATTAGCCCTATCCTGTGGTAACCCACTGGCCTACTATGGTGCCAAGAGATTTGTCCCCCACTCATTAAACAAGCTCTCTACAGCCTGTCTGGTTTGGCACAGAGGAGATGAGATCTGCAGAAAAAGGCCCTCTCTTCCATGGAGTCTAGCACTGAAATTCATGCTCCCCATTTAACTATTTCCTCCTATTATTTTGGGCTTGGCTACACTTGCAGATGTAGAGCGCTTTGAGTTAAACCAGCCTTCAGAGAGTGCAGTCTGTCTACACAGAGCTGAAAGTGCACTGGCCCGGCCACATTTGCAGCTGCATTGGGAGCGGTGCATTATGGGCAGCATTCAAGTGGTTGTACTGTGCTTTTCAAATAGGGGGGGGTGGGTGGAGTGTGACAAGGAGTGTGGGGGGAGGAAGAGAGTGGGTTTTTGGGGTGCTGAGAATGTGTCAGCACACGGTCTTGTATATTCAGACCCCCCTCCCAGGGCTGTAAGGAATCTTTTCTTTCCAAAATAGCTGTCTCCAAGACAGATAATCCACTGTAAACTTCACATACAACTTCAGTATCAAGTTAGACACCCTAACAAAACTGCCATCCCCGACCCACACTCAGGAGAACTATGGGGGAAGGAAGAGTGACAAAGCAGTGCAGCCCAGACACCAGGGCTGAGCTGGGAGGAAGAAGGCACCTTAAAGACAGAGGAATGGCTGGATGGGGTTTTGTGATGGGACAGAGATGTTGTGGGTGGGTCAAGATCAGACCTTTGATCCTCCCTGGACAAGTACAATTTCCATGCCCAGGTTGGTAATCAGACCGGCAAGCCCCAACAGATAGCTAGCAAGAGTGACAATGTACGGTGGCCCAGGTGTAGCCCCCTAGACATTTCCACTAAAGATGAATTCCTGGTGGTGACTGCCTCCTGGAGACACACTCTTCTCTAACTCTGGCTGTGGAGGCGGAGGGGGCCAGCAGAGGGAAGAGACAAGTGGTCATATTTATGTACTGGAGAGCTGTACAAGCCAATCAAAACAGCTGCACTCTGGGGTCATCAGCAACTTGCTGACCGGCAAGTCAGAAGGAAGCTTCCTTTTTGTGACTGGGCTGGTTTCGGGTCTTGAGTGAGAGGGTTCAAATGCAGGCCAGGATCTTGGAATAAGGTCACTCAGCAACTCAGAGAAAGCTCTGGGACCTCAGTCCCCACCACATCCAAGTTCTACCACTACAACTCATCATCCTACGCCTCCTCTCTAGCTGTAGGGAGCAGGGCTAGAGGAAGAATATGCTCTTCCAACACAGACACGCACATGCTGGGACTTTCAGCTCGCCTTCTGAAGAGCCGGCCAAAACACACATACATGTTTCTTTGCTTTGCAAGCAGACTAGAATCAGCAGCTTCCCATATGTTGGGCTTTCTACTAAACCTGTCTCCATCCTGATGTTGGTCTGTCTCCTCCTGACATCCTAAAAGTGGGTATGTAGAGTGCACATCTGAAGCCCCTCTGTGCTGGGGTGGGAAGAGATGTAGAGAACCCACTGGTTCACTTTGCAAATACAGGTTGGAGACTTTCACAGCAAGAATGGGTTTAAATGGATCAACTGCTCACACTGCAAAAGACATTTAAGACAACAATTTAATCACACAACGTGTGTCCCTTCAGAACTGATGTGTACAAAGCTTATGATACTCCTAACAAGACACAGAAAACCGAAACACAAATGGCTGGGCATCTCCCGAGATCAGCAGAGGGCTAGCATACAAAGTGATCTGGCTTTTCAAGGAGCTTCAGACCTTAAAGGACTGGGAACTCTGGGGCTGCTGCAGGCAGATTTTCCAGGTGCATTTACACAGAATATCAATGTTTAACGGGACCTCAGGAGGTATCTAGTCCAACCCCCTGCTCAAAGCAGGGCCAATCCCAACTAAATCATCCCAGCCAGGGCTTTGTCAAGCCTGATCTTAAAAACCTCTAAGGAAAGAGATTGCACCAACTCCCTAGGGAACCCATTCCAGTGCTTCACCACCCTCCTAGGGAAAAAGTTTTTCCTAATATCCAACCTAAACCTCCCCCACTGCAACTTGAGATCATTGCTCCTTACTCAGTCATCTGGTATCACTGAGAACAGCCAAGCTCGATCCTTTTTGGAACCCCCTTTCAGGCAGCTATCAAATCCCCCTTCATTCTTCATTTCTGCAAACTAAACAATCCCAGTTCCCTTGGCCTCTCCTCATAAGTCATGTGCTCCATCCATTTTTGTTGCCCTCTGCTAGACTCTCTCCAATTTCCCCACATCCTTCTTGCAGTGTGGGGCCCAAAACTGGACACAGTACTCCAGATGAGGCCTCACCAATGCCAAATAAAGGGGAATGATCACATCCCTTGATCTACTGGAAATGCCCCTACAGCCCAAAATGCCCTTAGCCTTCTTGGCAACAAGGACACCCTGTTGACTTGTATCCAGCTTCTCGTCCGTCCACTGTAACCCCTAGGTCCTTTTCTGCAGAACTGCTGCCTAGCCATTCACTCCCTAGTCTGTAGCAGTGCATGGGATTCTTCCGTCCTAAATGCAGGACTCTGCACTTATCCTTGTTAAACCTCATCAGATTTCTTTTGGCCAAGTCCTCCATCTTGTACAATTCTCACAATCTCCTGTGATGAAGTATCTTTTTTAAAAGAGATATGGAAACTGAGACAGACATAGATTCTGCATCTTGCACAAGGTCAGCTTGTGCAAGATGTGAAGGCAGCTAAGAATAGACCCCAGGAGTCTTAATTCTGAATCCTGTGTTCCAGCCATTAGACTTAACCCAGATAATCAGGCAGGCAATAAACAGCAGTAACTGTGTTTGTGGCACTCTGCAATCTAGGATTTAAACTCAGGACACCAGACAGCATCCATCTGAGTGGCTGCAGCAACCCCTATAGATTGGGGGAGTGGGAAGCAAGTCTTGCTTTGGACTCAGTTCCCCATTACTATGTTTTGTTCCCTAGTCTCAAGCCCCTCTTGAAATGAAGCATTTTCCCAAGATGTACTGAGATTCCCAGAACCATGTCACATACCAGGAACATTTACAATATTCAGGAAGGGGGCAGAGGAGAAGAGGAGTCCCAGACTATTCCAGGAAACAAGACAACATCCCTGAAATGACTTCATAGCCGGGAGGGCTTCCCTCCTCTTCCCTGTCCAGGTCACTAAACAATCCCACTGGAAGAGCCAGGTTCTTTCCACTCAGCCCAGTCAATTGAAGAGTTCAAGAGTGGAGGTCGGGGAGGGGGAGACATGCTTCCTCCCTTCCCTTGGCCTGGCAAATTTCCCATAGCAGCACCAAACTGGCTCCCTAGCCAAGTCAAATAGGCCAGACAAGCCATTTCCTCTCTCTCTCTCTCCCCCTGCCTGCTCCAGGGCATCATGACCATACCGGATGGTTGGATGGGAAACCCCCTTTGGCCTCTTCTCAGAAGAAATGAGAAATTCCTACTTCCTGTTTTCCGAGGTTTCCCCCACCATCTCTTCTCCTTCCCCTTTTGTGAGGACATCTGGACCCCAGGGACTGGAACCAACTCACATACAATATCAAAACCCAGCTCAATCCTGCCAAGCCAATGGCTTAAACTGCAGTGAGTTTACACCAGCCTCAGCCCGCTTTTGTCAAAGTTGCCAGACCCCCACTTGCCACGTCTAGAAAGCGGATCAATGTCCCAGGGGGCCTCCCCTCCCTCCCTCCACCCGACAGACCAGCTCAGCTTCCACGCGGCATCGCCCCCAGTCCGGAGTGGCCCAGGTGCAGTTCACAGGTCCCAGCCGCTCATCACCTACCTGGGGGCGAGTCCCTGGGCCGGATCTCGGCTGCAGGCCGCGCCCCTCCGGCTCGCTCGGACCCGTGACCCCCGCGGGCCCCCCGCCCCCGGCCGGCTCCCCGCCCGCGCGCACTCACCGCTGTGCGCGCTGAACCAGCGGGGCGCGATGTGCAGGGGCAGCGCGTCGGCCAGCGAGGCCCGCGGACCCAGGTACAGCATCCCGTCTCCATGGCGACCGCCTCCCGTCTCCTGGTAACCGTTGCCAGGGGCGTAGGTGGGGTCTGCGCCCGAGCCGCCGCCGCCGCCCGGGGCCCGCTCGGGGTCGCCCGCCGCCCGGGCCGCCGCCGCGTAGAGGCCGAAGGGGACCCCGCCGGCCGCGCTCGGGTCCATGCCCATGCCCGCCACCGAGCTGACGGAGCGGCTGCGCAGCCCCATGGCGCCGCCGGCCCGGTAGTGCCCGAAGGGGGGCGGCCCCCCGGGCGGGGGCACGGCGCTGTCGTCGGTGGAGACGCCCGGGAAGGGCCCCCGCGAGCGGGCCGCGGTGCTCTGCTTGCCGCCCATTGGCGGGCCCGGCCCGGCCTGCCGCCCGAAGGAGAGCGCTGAGCGCCGAGCCCTGCGGACACCCGGGGCGGGGGAGGGGAGCCTGACGAAACGGGGGGAGGCGGGGACGGCAAACTAACAATTAACATTCATCCGCGCCTCCGCCATGTTCCGCCGCCAGGCCCCCGGCCGGGGCAGGGTCCGCCCGCCCGCCTGACTGCGGCCCGGGGCTCGGCGAGCGGCCCGCAGAGACGATCCGCGCTGAGCCCAGAGCGAGGCTGGCTCAACCTCCGGCCCGCTCGGGGCCTTGTCCATGGAGCGGGGCCTCCCGCCGCTCAGCCCGGCCACCCGCTCGCCTCCGCCCCGGGCCGCCCTCTCCAGCGGCACCGCGCTGCTGGGGCCAGCCGAGACAATAGAGGCTGCCAGGACGCATGCGCCACGCTTCGCTCCGCCCCCGCAGTCTCATTAACCCCTTCATTGCCAGCCTCCCGCCGCTTTCCGGCTGGGCTGGACACAGGCTGCTGCTTGACCTCAGTTCGCCCCCTTTGCAGTGGGTCTGCTGGCACAGATCACGCGGTGCTGCCCCCCCACCATTCCCACTGAAGGCCAGACCGGCACGAAATCCTTGTGCGTCCCCGGGCCACGCCCCAGCCGCACCCACATGCGGGCAGAAAGGGGGGGGGGGGGCGCTTGGTCGTGGGATGCCCACACCTGAGCTAGGCTACGCCAGGTGCAGATAACCTGGGGGAACTGTGCAGTGACGACACAGGCAGGCGGGGCGGGTCCTAGGAGTTCAAATTCAGCAGCCAAGCTGTCCCTCTGGGCGGCCGGTCTGGGAAGCAAAGCACAGCTCCAGCCACGGCTCCTCGACACCCCACTGCTCTGAGCTGGCCACAAGGGCTGCAACATCGCGTGACTGTGCAAAGCTGTCACCTCGGTGTTTGCTGGCGGCCATTCTGGGGGCACCTGGTCTGTATGTGCTGTGCCAGCTGCTCTGGGGGCACCTGGTCTGTATGTGCTGTGCCAGCTGCTCTGGGGGCACCTGTTCTGTATGTGCTGTGCCAGCTGCTCTGGGGGCACCTGGTCTGTATGTGCTGTGCCAGCTGCTCTGGGGGCACCTGGTCTGTATGTGCTGTGCCAGCTGCTCTGGGGCATGCCAGTATGTGCGTGCTGAGTGAGGATCCGCAGGGTAGAATGTCCCTGGGGGACTGGGTCACTCAGCAGTGTTGCCGAGTCACCAGACTGTGTGTGTTCGGGAGCAGCACAGGCTGCGTGATGGGCAGTGTGCCAGGGGCCCTGCTGGCTGGGGCGTTACTTAAGCCTGGTGTCAGTGCAACTAGGCACCCTCCAGCTGGTTGCCATGGCAAACCCTGCTCCGTTGCCTGGATCTGGTCTCTAGCTTCTGACCCGGCAGTTGGCCCCACTGCCTGGGCTGGACCCCCACATCTGGATGTGACAGTGGGAGTGGGGATTTGCTCACACATGCGAGATCCCAGCCACCAGGCGAAAGACAAGTCTCCCCCACCACTGCAGGGGGTTGCTGGTGCCTGCAGCCCATGGCTCGCCTGCTCCAGTCCCTTCAGATCTCCCTGGTGCCAGACAGACTCCCCAGGGCCCAGCCCATGAACACTGCCAGTACATGACATAGCATGGTGACAGCCCGGGCGGGGTGGGGTCTTTGACGGGCATGGGGGGTTCTGAATGCCACGTGGCCCTTTGCTGGGGCTCTGCCCCCAGGCTGCATTTGCAGGATAGCAGCCAGCCTGGTGACCTGCCACCTTGGCACAAGAGCCCCAAACGTCTTCCTTGGTGTGAGGTGGGTCACTGAGCCTGGCACTGACACTGACTGTGGCTCTTTTGCAGGGGCTGAGTCTGGGATGCCCCCTCCGGCCGTGGGTCGAAAGTGCAACGGAAGCAGCCTCTGGCTGTTTAGGATATTTTTTAAAGAGGGCCATGGAACAGCTTCCCCTGGAGCACTGATGTGAACGGGTCAAACGGGCAGTGGTGGAAATGACTGGTGGAGTCTGGAGGCAGGCTGCCTGTCACCGGGGAACAGAGAGCAAAGCAGCACCCAGCATCAGGAAAGAAGGGCCGCAGTGCGTGGGGAGCCAGTGACTAGGGATCTCGTCAGAGACAGAGCTCAAAGGGAGGAAGTCCAGTTCTGGAGGAACAGAAAAGCCAGAGAGAGCAGGAGTTGTAGGGCTTGCCACAAAAGGGGCAGTACCTTGAAAGAGGAAAGACAATGGGGTAAGGGGAAAAGAGGGAAGGTTAAAGGAAGAACAATACCGTTAAGAGGAAAAATAACCCGAGTCTCTAAGAAACTATTACAAAAATATTGTTAGAAAACTGGGAGAAAAGCACAGCCCAAATGAAATGTGAAGGAAATAAACTGTAATTAAAATGAAACCGACTTAAGAAATAAGGCAGAAGTGACTTGTTGCGAAGGTAAGAAAGACTGTAAAACAAACCATCCAAACAGTATCCTAAGCCAGACAAGGTGAAGTAGTTACTGAGCCAACAAGAGGGGATGCCATTTTGGATTTGGTTTTGATGAGTAGTGAGGACCTCATAAAAGAAATGGTTGTAGGGGACAACCTTGGTCTAGTGATCATGAACTAATTCAGTTCAAATTGAATGGAAGGGTAAACAAAAATAGATCTGCCACTAGGGTTTTTTATTTCAAAAGGGCTAACTTAAAAAAATGAAGGACATTAGTTAGGGAAGTTGATTGGGCTGAAGAACTTATGGATCTAAAGGTGGAGGAGGACTGGAATTACTTTAAATCAAAGTTGCAGAAGCTATCAAGAGCCTGCATCCCAAGGAAGGGGGGAAAAAATCATAGGCAGGAGTTGTAGACCGAGCTGGATGAGCAAGCATCTCAGAGAGGTGATTAAGAAAAAGCAGAAAGCCTATAAGGAGTAGAAGATGGGAGGGATCAGCAAGGAAAGGTACCTTATTGAGGTCAGAACATGTAGGGATAAAGTGAGAATGGCTAAAAGTCAAGTCGACTTGGACCTTGCAAAGGGAATTAAAACCATAGTAATATAAATAAGAAGAAAACAAAGAAAGAAGTAGGTCCACTAAAAACTGAGGATGGAGTGGAAGTTAAGGATAATGTAGGCATGGCCCAATATCTAAACAAATACTTTGCCTCAGTCTTTAATGAGGCTAATGAGGAGCTTAGGGATAAAGGTAGCATGGCAAATGGGAAAGAAAATACGGAGGTAGATATTACCATTTCCGAGGTAGAAGCCAAACTCGAACACCTTAATGGGACTAAATCGGGGCCCAGATAATCTTCATCCAAGAATATTAAAGGAACTGGCACATGAAATTGCAAACCCATTAGCAAGAATTTTTAATGAATCTGTAAACTCGGGGGTTGTACTGTATGACTGGGGAATTGCTAATATAGTTCCTATTTTTAAGAAAGGGAAAAAAGTGATCCAGGTAACTACAGGCCTGTTAGTTTGACATCTGTAGTATGCAGGGTCTTGGAAAATTTTTTGACGGAGAAAGTAGTTAAAGGCATTGAGGTCAATGGCAAACGGGACAAAATACAATGTGGTTTTACAAAAGGTATATCCTGCCAAACCAACCTGATCTCCTTCTTTGAGAAACAGATTTTTTAGATAAAGGAAATGCAGTGGATCTAATTTGCCTTGACTTCAGTAAGGCATTTGATATGGTGCCACATGGGGAATTATTAGTTATATTGGAAAAGATGGGGATCAATATGAAAATTGAAAGGTGGATAAGGAACTGGTTAAAGGGGAGACAACAGAGGGTCATACTGAAAGGTGAACTGTCAGGCTGGAGGGAGGTTACCAGTGGACTTCCTCAGGGATCGGTTTGGGGACCAATATTATTTAATCTTTTTATTACTGACCTAGTCACAAAAAGTGGGAATGTGTTCATAAAGTTTGCAGACGACACAAAGCTGGGAGGTATTGCCAATTCAGAGAAGGATCGGGGTATCATACAGGAAGACCTGGATGACCTTGTAAACTGGAGGAATAGGAATAGGATGAAATTTAATAGAAGTGTAAGGGATTAATAACGAGAATTTTAGTTATAAACTGGGGACACATCAATTGGAAGTAACAGAGGAGGAGAAGGACCTTGGAGTATTAGTTGATCACAAGATGACTATGAGCTGCCAATGTGATATGGCCGTGAAAAAAGCTAATGTGGTCTTGGGTTGCATTAGGTGAGGTATTTCTAGTAGGGATAAGGAGGTATTAGTACTGGTGAGACCTCATCTGGAATACTGTGTGCAGTTCTGGTCTCCCATGTTTAAGAAGGATGAATTCAAACTAGAACAGGTGCAGAGAAGAGCTACTAGGATGAGCCGAGGAATGGAAAACCTGTCTTATGAGAGGAGACTCAGGCAGCTGGGCTTGTTTAGCCTATCCAGGAGAAGGCTGAGGGGAGATATGATTACTCTCTATGAATTTATCAGAGGGATAAATACCAGGGAGGGAGAGAAATTATTTAAGTTCAGTACTAATGTGGCCACAAGAACAAATGGATATAAACTGGCCAACAGGAAGTTTAGACTCAAAATTAGACAAAGGTTTCTAACCATCAGAGGAGTGAAATTCTGGAAAAGCCTTCCAAGGGAAGCAGTGGGGGCAAAAGACCTAGCTGGCTTCAAGACAAAGCTTGATAAGTTTATGGAGGAGACGGTGTGATGGGAAAACATATTTTTGACAATTGATCTTTGTCTACTGTAATAGATGGGCCTGGTGGTATATGATGGAAAGTTGGAGGGGGGGATGGGATCTAAGACACTACAGAGAATTCTTTCTGGGGTGTCTGGCTGGTGAGTTTTGCCCACATGCTCAGGGTTCAGCTGATCGCCATATTTGGGGTTGGGAAGGAATTTTCCTCCAGGGCAAATTGGCAGAGGCCCTGGGGGGTTTTCGCCTTCCTCTGCAGCAGGGGGCATGGGTCACTTGCTGGGGGATTCTCTGCACCTTGAAGTCCTTAAACCAAGATTTGAGGACTTCAATAGCTGAGATATAGGTGAGAGGTTTATTGCAGGAATGGGTGGGTAAAATTCTGTGGCCTGCGTTGCAGGAGGTCAGACTAGATGATCATAATGGTCCCTTCTAACCTTAAAGTCTATGAGTCTAGACAAGGGAAAGGGACCAGCTGGGAGAAGGGACTGCCCTGAGCCAGGCAGCAGGTGGGTTCCTGGGCGGGGATAGATGTGGAGTCCAGATGCTTGGCCATGCTGCCCCATCGAAGGCTGGGAAGGAACATGTCTGGATAGCGCCTCTTTTCCAGGCTGGGCTGCAAGCTCCATCCCACTGGCCTGCTGGACGTGAGAATCATGGTGCAGGGAGGCAGGTGTTGGTGTGAAGGCCGGGAGCAGTATCTCATCCCTGCTGCCTGTGGACCGCAGGTGTGCACTGCACACTTGATAAGGCTGGGAAAGGCAGCTGCTTCTGACAGCAGTGGGGTCAGCTGGGGAGAAGAGTTTATCGGCCATGGCCTGGTAAATTGGGGACCCAGGGAGCAGGGAGGGGCTGGGGTGACCGAGCTCCCCTCCCCCAAATGCCCCCCAGCAGGGATGGGCCCGAGCCACAGTTCTGGGCATTGGCTCTGAAGAACTGACCTTGATGGCCAGGGCTGTTGTACCAACCGGCACCATTTCCCCTCCTGAGTGCTAAGAAGGCTGGGCAGAGCTCCCTAAAAGACCCCTGGGGCTGGTCCAGGTCTGCCTCTGTCAGAAGTGTTGGGGGGGCTCTCTGCCCGCTGGCACACCTGTGCAGTGCAGCCCGCTAGAGGGGCAGTGCTGTAAACCGAACGTAAGGGGGCTCCTCGGCTCTCACCCCCCTTCTCTCTGGGCGCGGATCGGGGCGTCTATCTTCCTGCAGTGAGAGCCCTGCCCACCCCGCTGAGCCCGGGCCCTGCCTGGGCCCCAGAAGCAGCTGACTGTGATGCTCAGTGGAGGGAGCAGGGAGCTGTACTGACCCCTGTCTCTGGGGTCCCTTTTCGCACATGCAGAGTGTCTCATACCAAAGCAGAGGAAAAGCCCATTTTCCTCCTGGAAACGGGCCACGCCCGGAACCCTCCCCGACTGCAAGTAGCCCCTCCCTTCGCCACGGGAGCCAGCCTGGAAAACAAACCAGCTGCCCTGCTTCTAAAAATACACCCACCTCTGTTCCCAACTCCTGCCAATATAGTAATCAATCACGGTATGACGAAGGGGACATGTTCGCCATGCAACAGGTGTTCCGATGACCCCCAACCCCCTTACTGGCCCTACTCCGACCCACACTGGTGCTGGGGATAAAAGACCTGCAGCTTCATCCTCCCTGTCTGCATGTGTCACCCTCATCACTAGCATGGCTGCTCTGTGGCTGCTCTCTTGCCTGGCGCTCCTTGGCGCAGCTCATGGTAAGCCAGGCGGGCCCTTCTCTTGTTGGGCTGCATAATCCATTAGGTGACAGCCTCAACTGGGCTAGGGAGACCCTGTGTGGGGACACAGCGGAGCAGACTGTGCCAGTCAGGCTGGGAGCTAGAGAGACACCCAGGGGCTAGCTAGTTACAGGACGTAGGAGTTACAGTGGATGGGAAGCTGGATACGAGTCAACAGTGTGCCTTTGTTGCCAAGAAGGCTAACGGCATTTTGGGCTGTATAAGTAGGGGCATTGCCAGCAGATCGAGGGACGTGATTGTTCCCCTCTATTCGACATTGGTGAGGCCTCATCTGGAGTACTGTGGAGTTTTGAGGCCCACACTACAAGAAGGATGTGGGAAAATTGGAAAAAAGAGTCCAGTGGAGGGCAACAAAAATTATTAGGGGCCTGGAGCACATGACTTATGGGGAGAGGCTGAGAGAACTGGGATTGTTTAGTCTACAGAAGAGAAGAATGAGGGGAGATTTGATAGCTGCTTTCAACTACCTGAAAGGGGGTTCCAAAGAGGATGGATCTAGACTGTTCTCGGTGGTACCAGATGACAGAACAAGGAGTAATGACCGAGTTGCAGTGGAGGAGGTTTAGGTTGGATATTAGGAAAAACTTTTTCACTCGGAGGGTGGTGAAGCACTGGAATGGGTCACCTAGGGAGGTGGTGGCATCGCCTTCCTTAGTGGTTTTTAAAGTCAGGCTTGACAAAGCCCTGGCTGGGATGATTTAGTTGGGGTTGGTTCTGCTTTGAGCAGGGGGTTGGACAAGATACCTCCTGAGGTCCCTTCCAACCCTAATAGTCTATGGCTGTGTCCAGGAATCCCCTTTAGCTGTCTCAGTTGGGAGGCAGTGTGGTCTGGCAGACAGGACATTGGATTGGGACCGAGGAGATCTGTGTTCTATTCTCCACTGTACTGCTGAGTGACTTTGGACCTATCACTTTCCTGCTCTGTGCCTCAGTTCCCCTCTGCAAAATGGGGCTAATGATCTTGATCGCCTTTGTAAAGGACTTGGATCTCCCTTGGTTAAGAGCCCCTGAATCTGCACGAGGGGTCTCAGTGTGCTGCTATTGCACTTGCCAGCAGCCAAAATGCTGCACCAGTTGCCAGACCAGGATTGTTTAATCCAGACCAGTTTGGCTAGTTTCTTTGTAGCTCCTTCAGTGCCCCTCTGCGTGCTTGAGAGACAGTAGTCACCAGTGATGTGTCTAAAATGTCATGTGTGCGGGTATTGCTGTGGGCTGTTAAGCAACTGCTACATTCCACACCAGAGCTGGCTGCATTTCAGCAGCAGGCCAAGCGATGACCAATGCCTGTTGTGACAGCGACAGTGCGTGCTGCAGACAAGGTTGCCGCTCTCATTACCTGCCTGCAGTCCAGTGCAGTAACTCTCTGAAGCTCACTCTGGGCAGCTGGAATAGCCTAGGTTTGGCCTCTGCCTGGTGATGAATTGTGGGAAAAGGGCTCAGCTGCTTTCAGGAGTGCAAAACAGGGTATAAATACAAGGCTCTTGCTGTAAATGGCTTTTATGTGCCTAGCTACACCCGTCTGGCCTAGGGCATTGACAGCAGCTCTTACCCTCCCTGGCCCTGACCCCATCATTGTGTGTGTGTGTGTGTGAACTAAATGCGCGGCTGCCACGGGTCAGTGATGTTGCAGGGTGCCAGGCAGGCTGCCTCAGGGGCGTGATTCCCAGACAGGGTCTCCAGGGAGAGGGGCTGGAGCTGGCGCTGCGGCCCCAGAGTGCCAGCGGGGAGCGGGTGCAGACCCAGGCTGACTCCCTTTCCTTGCCAGGCTGTGGTGTGCAGGAAATCCAGCCCATCATCAGCGGCTACGCCCGCATTGTGAATGGCGAGGAGGCAGTTCCCAGCTCCTGGCCCTGGCAGGTCTCCCTGCAGGTAAGGAGCGTGGCAAAGTCTCTCTCTTGGTGCCAGGCCCCCTGGCTACTCCCTTCATGCACCCCCACCCCAGCAGGGACCTGAACGCTTCCCTTGCATGGCTTTGCTCCCCTGGCTCTTCCCTATCACCAAGTCCCGCCCCATTTTCACAAATCCATCTTCCCCATTTCAGCTCCCAGAGGCCGGACGCCTGCAGCCCAGATGCTGGGGATGGGCTCATGGGCAGGGCAGCGCTTGGCTGTCCCAACCCCACCTGATAGGGAGCTTGGGGGGGAGGGGGGGTTAGGAGTCTGTGGCTGCCCATGACACGCACAGGCCCACGTCGCTCTGTTACTAGTGGCTCCTGCTTATAGAAGCAGAAGTGCCAGGCTCAGTCCCTGCTGGGGAGGCTGCAGGGAGCGTGTGGCTGAGGCCAAGGAAAGGTGCCCTGCCTGAGCCGGGCACTGCAATCGATTTCAGTGTGATTGGGCCCTTTCTTGGGGGGGGGGCATCTCTGGGGTTTACAGTCTCCCTGGTTGGCAATTGCAGCAGTCGAAGATAAACAGCTGGCACTTCTGTGGCGGCTCCCTGGTCAGCGAGCGCTGGGTGGTGACGGCTGCGCACTGCGGAGTGACGTGAGTGGGAACTGCCTTGGGGATGGGCTGCGGGAGGGGGGCAGAGCAGGGATATGTCTGGTGCCACGCGATGGGCCCCGGGGGGCATCAGGGTGCTGCTAGCCCAGGGCCAGGATCCAGCCCCAGCCATGGAGATGTCACTTCCCTTTGCCCTTCGAGCTCATACCTAGTGCCTGGACGATTGTTCCAGCCCCCAACCCCATAATGCCCCCAGCATGCCAGGCTCCTTGGGCTACCCCAAGGGGAAAACCGGGCCTGGTCCAGCCAGGTCGCTGCCTGCATGGAAGGCCCCAGCTGTGCACAGGGGAAAAGTCCCTCTGCACTGGCGAACAGTCCCGGGTGCACCTGGGATAGCCACAGTCAGGCTGCATGGCCAAATGGTCTCAATGGCTGCTAGCTCCCCATCCCACAGTGCCCCACACATCACCCTTCACTGGGGTGGGGGTGATCCCAGCCCTTCCTGGACACTGACCGCCCTCTCTTCCGGCCCCAGGAGATCCAACGTGGTGGTGCTCGGGGAACACGACCGCAGCTCCTCCCAAGAGACAGTGCAGAAACTGGCCATCCAGCAGGTGGGTGAGCACTCGCTCAGTGCAGGAGGGAGAGTCTGGCGCAGACACGGAGTCTCTGGGCTGAGCTGGGAACTCGTCCTGTGTGAGAGTCTCTTCTACAGCCAGCCAAGTCTGCCAGCCGTTATCCTGTCTCCCCTGCCCTCTGCTGGGCACAGCCTGGCCCCACCCGAGGGATCTGCTGCCCTGCTCCAGCCAGGCGGACAGTGCCTCATACCTGTGGAGCTGCTGCATCAGCACACAGCCTGTGCCCCATGGGACCCCGTGACCTCCTGAGAGACTGCAGCTCCCAGCAGCCCTCTCTGGCTGCGGCAGGCACTGGGAGCAGCAGGTACAGGGTGCAGCAGGCACTGGGAGCGGCGGGCACTGGGAGAGGTGGAGGTTCCCGGCCACATGCTGCCAGCTGGCTCAACAGCCTGGTGATGCCGGCTAGCCTCAGTGCCCACTGAATGTACAGGGCCAGGTCCCATGGCGACGGGGCCCACGTGAGTACCCCCGCCGTGGGGGAGGGGTGACTGCAGGGACCTGTCTTCATGGGCCATGTCTCTGCCACAGGTTTTCACCCACCCGCAGTATAACTCCAAGAGCATTGACAACGACATCGCGCTCATCAAGCTGGCCACGGCGGCGGAGCTGGGCAGCACTGTGGCCCCAGTGTGCCTGGCAGCTGCCGGGGCACAGTACCGGAGTGGCCAGCTCTGTGTTACCACTGGCTGGGGCAAGACCCGCTACAACGGTATGTCCTCTGGGCACTGTGGGGAGAGCAGCCCACAGGGTCGGTTTGGCTGTAACAGCCCCTGGAGCTGGGTCACTCTCATGCCTGGCGGGGTAGGACCCAGGGCTGGGAATCGCAGGATCAAGGGTGGTTAATTACCCACCCTATGCCTCAGTTTCCCCATGTGGTTGGGGGGACTAATATTGACCTACCCCACTGTGATGCTGTGCACACTGGTGTTTGCAACACACATTCAGCATGTGGAGCGAGGGATGCCCCCCATGGGTGGAGGAGGAGGTCTCCCCTGTCACAGCAGCACTGAGCTGCCGGTCCCCTGGGGTTCACTGGCCCCCGCTCCCTCCCATGCACAGAGCACTCCTTAGAGAAAACACTCACCTCCGTTCCTGGGCTGTTCGGAGCCCCTTCGACGCAGGCGGGGTGTCTGGGCCTGTGCCCCTTCTCTAGTGATGTGTTTGGTCTAGCCCAGGGGTCTCAAACTCAAATGACCCCGAGGGCCGCATGAGGACTAGTACATTAGCCCGAGGGCTGCATCACTGACACCCGCCCCGTCCCCAGCTCCGCCTCCCTCCTTCCTTTCCATGAGGCCCCACCCCTCCCCCGCCTTCTCCCACCTCTTCCCTGCCCCCATTCCAACCCAATCTTCACACCTGGGCTTTCCCCTCAGTCTCTCCTACTGTCGCCCACACAACTAATCCCCTAACAAAGGCTCTCCTCAATCTGCCTGCTGCTGCCCACCTTGTCACACACTTTCACCCCAAGGCTGTCACCTCCCTCCCTTCTACTACCCCCCCCCACACACACACACTGAGGCAACCCCCACCTTCAACCCAGACTCTCCCCTCTTTCCCTCTTCCCTCGTCACACCAACCCCCACCTAACACTCTGCTTCTCCTACACCCCCCCAGAGTCATCACCAGCTCCCCATCACACCCCACAACTGTCCCTTTCCCCCCAAAGTGCGCTGCACACCCTCCCCTCCAGAGTGCAGGGGGCAGTTTCTGGGCATTCACACTGGCAGGGGGTGCAGCAGCCAGCACTGACAAGCCCCACTGTCATGACTACCCCCCCTCCACTCCCAGGGACCACAGACAACAACCCCCCCTCCCTGAAGTGCAGGGTCGAGACAGTGCCCAGGAGCCCCCAGGCATTGCCCTTGCTGGGGGGCTGCTCTCACCACAAGAGAGTGGGGCCGACTCAGAGCCTGCAAACTACAACTCCCAGCACACCCTGGGAGAGGGAGGCCACATGGCCCCGTGTTGCCATGGGCGCGCCTCTAAATACCTCCCCCAAGGCTCCCATTGGCCACAATTCCCAGTTCCCGGCCAATGGGAGCTACGGGGGGTGATGCCTTGAAGCCAAGACTAACGGAGAGCGCGGTGTGCCGCCCCTCCCCCAGGGGCTGCAGGGGTTGATTCCTGCGCGGGAGCCTCGCGGGGGGGCTGCCGGGGGGCGTGGCGCGCGCACATAAGACCCCCCCCTCCCCCCGGTCTAGCCCCACGTGCCCGGGGCCGCCCGAGTGCCCGGGGCCGCCCGAGTGCTCGGCTCACGCGCTCGCCCGGGGATCCGCGGGGCCGGGCTGGGGAGGCGGATCGGGACCCTCGTGCCGGGGAAGGGCCCGGGCCCTGGCGTGCAGCTCTGCGGGGACCTGCTCTTGGGCAGCGGGGAACGGGCTGCCCGGAGACCGCGCCCCGGGGGCCCCCGCCGGCCGTGCGCCGTGTCCGGCGGGATGCGCGGGCAGCTCCCCCCTCTCCGCTCCCTCCGCAGCCTTGAGCACCCCGAGCAGACTGCAGCAGACGGCGCTGCCCCTGCTGAGCAACGCGGAGTGTGAGACCCACTGGAGCGGCAACATCCTGGACTCCATGATCTGCGCTGGAGCCGCCGGCTCCTCCTCCTGCATGGTGCGGACCCGGCCGCTCGGCCCGTGGGCTCACCCCGGCCACCCCCGGATCCTGCTCCCCCGGCGGGGTGGGGGCGCGCGCAGTGGGACCCTCATGCACGAGCCCAAAGGAGCCCCGAGCGGCCCAGCGTTTGCTGCTTGGCTAGGAGGGGCGGGAAGCGGGGCCGCGTGTGCGCTTGGCTGTGGTCGCCAATGTCCCGGGGGCACCAGAGCGGGGAGAATGTGCCAATCCCGGGGTCCCGCCGGCCACGAGGACAGGCATTCTGCCACAGCGAGGGGCCGGGCGCCTGTCCGCCCTGCTGGGCTGGTCTCTCCAGTGTGGCACAGGAGGGCAAGATCCAGGCTAGCTGGGGCCCCTTTTGGGAGGATTCCCGGCAAGGTGGCTGGCACCGGAGGGCATGGTGCCCAGCTCTCTGCAGCCCTGGCGGCTGAGCCTGTCTCTCCATCTGCTTCACAGGGTGACTCCGGCGGCCCCCTTGTCTGCCAGGAGAATGGAGTCTGGCATCTGGTGGGCGTCGTGTCCTGGGGCAGCAGCCGCTGTGCCACCACCTCGCCAGGCGTCTACGCCCGCGTGAGCCTGCTCCGTGCATGGGTCGACAGCATCATAGCCAACAACTGAGCCTGCCGGGAGCGTCCTAGGCCCCAGCTCAGCAGCTGCGGATCTGCCGCCTCCTCTCGCTGCTAGTTCCACCCGGCCCCGCGGCTGTCCAATAAAACCTTTCTGCAGCATGGCGCCTCTCTGGCTTCCTGCCATCTTCGGGGTACCAGCATGCTGTGCCCACCAGACTGGGCACCACCTGCCAGCTGTGGCTAACGCAGCAGGGAGTGCACCCACCAACCGCACATAGGCAGGGCCCACACCAGCTACAGTCACCTTTAAGTTCCCAGCCCCCAACTCAGCTGTGCCCACAGGTGGTGGCCAGCCAGGCTGTGGTGGTTGGCATGGAGCGGGGGAAGCTGATCCATAGAATCAGATGATCTGGGTTGGACAGGACCTCAGGTCCAACCCCTGCTCAAAGCAGGATCAACCCAACTGAATCCATCACTGAAGGGCTCCCAGCGCTAGGGAAGGGGCCAGCCCCCTCCGGGGGGGGGGGGAAATCTTCCAGCAGGATCACATGAGCCCCAGCCTGGCTAGGAGGGCCACCCACCTCCAGGAGAGCCCTGTGGGGCACAAGGTTATCAGGGCCCCCTAAGTCTCGGCTGCACTAGAGACCTGAAGTGGCGTAGTCCCCATGGCTTAGTGCAGACCCCTCCCCCCCCAAAAAAAGAGGAGCTATCCACAGCTCCCAGCCCTGCACTGCATGGGGGGAGATCCGTGGTGTGGGTCAAGGTGTGCCCATGTTGGCTTCGAGGGCTGGCACGGCCTGGGTCAGTGGCTCTCTCAGCAGCTCAATCCTGCCTTTTTGGACCTGTGCCATGTTCAGGCACCACCCTGACAATCCGTCAGCACCAGCCTCCACTGCCAGCGCTAAAGCCCAGCCGGTCTGTTTGGGGGGAGCAGACTCCTCAGCTGCGCACCTGGTGGGGCCGGTAGCGGGCGAGTCCCAGCCTGGGTGTGGAGACTGTTCACCGGCCCCAGGCACTGCACCCGATGATGCCTAGAGGAGCCACCACTGAGTAAAGCCAGCCCCAGGGCTGGGGGGAAGAACAGCACAGGGGTCCGACGGTGCAACTCCAGGAGCTGTGAGGGCTCCAGCCACAGCCCCATGTGGGGGGCTGATACAGAGCAGGCACCAGCAGGGTCTGCACGCCAGTGGGCAGCCCCCACGGCTTATGGCTTTCAGACCCAGCTCCCCCAGCAGCGCGGCGGGGTTCCCTGGTTCTCAGGGCGCTAGTGTCATGAAGCTGTGGGGTTTGCCCAACTCTGCAAGCAGCTCCACCCTCCTTGTCTGTCCCAGTGCTTAGCATTCCTGTCCGCTGTTCCACAGCCACCACGCTCCACACCTAAGGTGGCTGCAATTCAGTGCTGGATGAACGAGCCAGGTGTCTAGCAGCCAGTGCTCTGGGAGGGACAGCCCCCTAGAAATGTGCAGGCCTTGGCTGTCCACTTGTTCCTCCCTTCCCCAGTGCTGCACCATGTATAGACAGTCCAGCCTCTGGTCACCCCTGGAGTCACCGTCTCTACACCCTACACAGCCCCTTCTCCACGTGGGTCTGCTGAGCCCGGGGACACACCCCACAATGCACTCCCAGACCCGTTCTCCATAAACGAGAGCGGCTACCCAGCCGCCTGCACCGCTGAGCCCCCGCTTCCCCTTCCCTGCTCCCTGGTGGAGTTTCCTTGGAAGGAAAGGACCTTTCCCCTGCTGTTCTGACTGTGGGCCGTGCTGGGCAGTCAGCTGGGCAAATGTTTTCAGGAAATTCAGCATTTTGACAGAGTTGTCCCCAAAAAATCATAAAATTTTTTCAAAAAAATAAAGGTGTTTCATTTTCATAGAATTTTTGGGGGAGGGGGAAGTTGCAAACAGCCCTACCCCTGCCCCTCTAGTGGGCCAACATAGACGAGCGACTCTGGTGCCTCCTTGGTGTTTGCATGGTACACAAAGTGAGCGGGGCCAGCCACGCTACTGGGGAAGGGAGTAGGGCTGACTAGCCCCAAAGACCAGGTCAGGATGAAGGCCCCATTGTGCAACATGACAGGGGTAGCCCTACAAAAGCCCCTATTGTCTGTCACTTTCAGAATGAGGCCCAGTTCTTCCACTGCGCTTACTGGCCCTGATGCTCTCAGTACCGTACATCCTCCCCATTTTACAGCTGGGGACACTGAGGCAGAGCCTGGGAAGTGACTTGCTCACAGCTATCCTGCAGGCCAGGGGCAGAGACAGGAATGAAGCCCAGTTCTCCTGTGTCCCAGGTGCATGCACCATACACTAGGCTGCTTGGCTTACTCAAAGTGACCCCCCAGAAATGGCTGCTTGAGGTAGGTTCACACATTGCTCCCCGTGTGGGGTGAAATCCTGGGACCACGGACATCACACGGGGCTCGGACTCCACTGATCCCTGGAGCCAAGAACAGAAGGGACCAATGTGACCAGAGCCCTGCCCCACTATCGCTGCTAGAGCAAATCTCCATTTCAATACGGTCAGTGCCGAGAACCCCCAAGGCCCCTGGTGAATTGTTCCAGGGGTTGATTGGCATCGTTAAAACCTGACACCTCATTTCCAGGCTGAGTTTGTCTAGTGTCAACTTCCAGCCCTTGGCTAGTGTGAGCCCTTCCTCTGCTCTCCCATTGTTAACAGACTGGCCAGTCCCCCCCTGAGCCTTCTCTCTGTTAAGATAAGAGGACAGAGGTTTCAGGGTCTCGAGGTTTTCTGATCCTTTAATCATTCTCGTGGCTCTTCTCTGACTCTCTAATTTATCAACATCCTCCTCAAACCGTGCACACCACCACCAGACACAGGCTCCAGCCGGCTCACACCAGGGCCACGTGCAGAGATCAAAGAACCTGAGATTCCGTTTCTGCACCTCCGGGTGGCAGGAGCCCCTCTGGCCCCAGTGCTGCATGGGGAGCTCATTTCAGCAGATTATGCAGCACCCCCCCCGGTCTTTCCCACGCGTGTCCTGCTCACCCCCCATTTCCCCCAGCTGAGAGCCGTGAACAAGCAGACTGCACTCAGGTCAGCAGCAGCATGCCAATCCTGTGCCCACGGAGCGACACTGCATGGGCTAAGGCAGAGGTTCTCACACTACGTCTAGTGGTGACCCCTTTCGAACACCTAGCCTCTGAGCACGACCCCCCTAGAAATTAAAAACACATTCGGATATTTAACACTATGTTAAGTACGAAGAGTGAACACTACGGCTTAAAATGAATTCACCTTTGTTGCTGCTTCTCTGTGTTTGAAAAAATCCTTATGCTTGGGGCCGGGGCCAGCAGCCCGGTGTGGGGCTCGGGGCTGGCGGCCCGGCACAGGGGTTCACGACCCACCGCATAACTGGGCCCAGTTTGAGAATCAATGGACTAAGGGGATCAGGACCTAGATCCTGATTAACCATGGGCAGGAAAGAACCCAGCTGAGGAGAGTGCTGGGAGCTGGGCAAACCTCAACGAGATGCCCAAGCCAAGTGCTGTGGGCGCAGGAGTTAGGGATGAAGAAGACCATCTGACATTTACAGTGTCTTTCACCCCCATAGGACCACGAAACCCATGGCAAGCTCTATGCAGCAATCTGCTTCCCTGCTAACACCCTCTGGGGTGGAACCTGGCAGCTGTTTACCAGTACACAGGAATGCCACACCCCATGGGGCTGATCCTAGGGGCGAGTGGAATGCATCCTGTTGCGCCCAATAAGAAATGGAGCTTCAGTGGCCCCCTAGTCAGAGCTTCTGTGTTGCATCTCATGAGAGTTGACCAAGCAGCACAGGGCCCACTGGCACCCAGCGGCTGCGGTATGGGCTTGGTACGGACTTCCCAGGATTGGCAACCCCCAGGGACCCATTCCTAGTGACCCAGCCCATACTGCTTATCTGGCGAGCACTAAGGGACCACAGAGGGCACTGAGGTGATGGGTTCGTCAGGCAGGTACTTGGGAGGCCTTGGGAGCTCCTGCCGGGAGAAGACGAGTTCTCACGTCTCCATCTGCCGTGAGAACGTGGGACCCCATCTCCTCTGCACTCCGGGCAAGGCTCCCACACCAGCGCCCCTCCCCCCAAACACAACCACCAGGCAGAGGGGTTCTAGGCAAACCTTTATGTTGCTTTATGGCGCCTGCTGCCATGGCAACGAGTATCCATCCAGGCCGTGAGGTACTCCAGAGCTCCGGGGACCCGCACATTTCAAGGCACCAATTTCATTTCGCATTTCTGCTACAGCAATCTGAGCAACCCCCCCAGTGACCTGTCCCGGTGAGGAACGCCTGCCAGCTCCCCGTCGGGCCAGGCAGTGGGCACTCCTCCGCTTACAGTCTGACTGGACTTAGTGTAGATTAACAACCTGTCCCCTGGACTCTGTCAGCTTCCTTTTCATTTCCACCCAGACACCACTGGATTGATTCCTTCTGCACAATTAAACGGCTGCCAATTAGAAGAGAGAGAGAGCTCGTTGATTAGATCACACTCGCCCCTGTCGGCTGACACGACCGGACGTCCCTGGACGGCTCATGCCCACTGGAACTGCATTGCTCCCGTTCCAATTCGAGTTCTGAATCCACCGCGAGGGCCCCTCCTCCTTCCGAGGCCACAGCCTCCGGCCTGGCTCTCCAGCCTCACACTTGGAAGCACCCTTAATGAATCACTGGCACGGCCTAAAAACTACCTCGCTCTTTGGGGGAGGGGGAAGGAGTCAACAGGAGCCCAGAGTCCTCGCTTGTTTTGTCGTCCCCCCCCCCCCGCCCCTCCAGGGGAGTCTCTTTAAATATTTACAAGCCCATTGGCACTCGTCTGGTGCTCGGCTGTGCGTCCACAGAGGCGGTTGGTAACAATAGACTGATCTCTCCCAGTAGTTCCCAGGGCCGGCGACGCCGTCACATGGCCGCCAGCTGCCCCAGCACCATGGTGAACTGCTGCGTGCTGTTGGCCAAGTCTTTGACCCGCTCCACCATGTCCTTGGCGGCAGACGGGGACGGATAGTGGAGGGCGGCGGCCTTGGTGGTTACCACGATCTCCCTGAGCATGTCACACAGCAGGTTGCTGTAGTGGGTGACCTTGTGGCGCACGTCCTGCGCCCGGGCCTGGCGCGACAGGGTGTCGCCGATGAACACCAGCTTGTGGGCGCTGAGGATGACGAACTTGCTGTGGGCCACGAAGATCTTGGGCGGCTGGTTGGTGCCCACGGCGGTGAAGAAGGCGTCCACGGCATTGGTGAGCGTGGTGAGGTTGGCCTCGCACTGCTCCAGGTAGAAGAGGAGCAGCTGGCGGTCGGAGGGGCACAGGGCGCTGCCACCCCGCACCTGGGCATAGTGCTGGGGCGGCGTCCAGCTGGAGAGGTCGTTGTCGATGGGGCGTGTGACCTCCTGCTCCAGCCGCTCAAACTGCTTCAGCTAAGGGGAGACAGACAGCACGTTAGGGTGTGGCCAGGCCCGGCGGAGCGTGACAAAGTGCCCCCCAAGTGGCTGGCTCCCGCAATAGGGACTGACTCAGAGGCGTCATTCCCACGCACCCGGCCCGTAGCCTGGCACTGTCAACGCTGCCCAAGGAGCCTAGGCGCCAACTCCCTTTGTTCTTGAAAATCTCGGTCTTGGTGTCCGAAGCCCCAGCTCCATCCTGGCTGATGGCGCTGGGGTCGGCTCACCCCGGCCTGCTCTACTCACCGACTGGCATGGCCAGACACTCCACGGCCAGCAAGTGTGTACAGAGCCCCAGCCCTAAGCACCACAGGAAAGGGGAGGAAGCTGGAGTCTGTCCCCGGGGGCCCTGCGGGGTTGGCCTGGCCACAGGAAGGGAGCCGGAGTCTGATCTGCCTCACGCGTTGTCCACAGCATCATTCCAACGTCTGTGCTCCCCCAGCAAGTCCAGGGGCCGAGCAGGGAACTGTTGTGTGTGCTGGAGTCTGGACTTGGCTTGACAGAATCCTTTGGCCCAGAGCGCCCCAGGGGCCGGATCCCGTCACTGTTTATTCTTAGTATTACCCAGCCCCTGGGCCTGGGAACGAGGCAGCCGCAGGCCCCTCTTGCCTTTAAGAGGACTCCCCCCAAATCAGAGGAGACGGGGGTGCACACACAAGCACATGGATCTGCCTGACACGGGGGTTGCACCGTGAATGTCGGGACGGGAGGGGCTGGGCAGAGAGCCAGGCCCTGCTTGGGGAGAGCCGTCTGCAGTAGAGGCACTTCCCAGCTTCCCGCCCTCGCTAACCAAGCCCCCGCCCCACAGGCTCCTGTCAGGGTGCCAAGGGGGTGGGAGCCTCCCCCCGAGAGGGCGGGGCCCCCGTACCTGCTGCTGCTCCAGCTGCCCCTTGCCCTGCCGCATGATGTTGCCTTTTTCTAGCAGCTCCTTCTGGGTTTTCTCAAACTCCTCCTTGCCCTGGAAGAAGGGAGGCCGGGGGGTGAGTAATGGCCGGGGGTGGGGGTGGGGGGGTGTCCCCCTGGTGGGAGCCCATCCCGCGCCAGGGCAGAGATCCAGGATACCCTCTCTCGGGAGTGGAGCACAGCCATGATGGGGCTGGCCTGGGGAGCCCTTGCCCTGGGAGGCAGCTCCTAGCCCCTCTCCTCCGGAACGGGCAGGGGCTGGCTCTCCACCCCAGGGGGGTTGCCTACACCCTGGCCTGGACCTGGCGGTGACGAGGGGCCTGGGAGCCCAGCCAGCCTGCCACAAGTCCCAGGGGCACCGACAGCTCCGAGAGGGGATGGACTGCGGCTGCCCCACTGCAGCTCCAGCACGGAGCCCCCGCCCCCAGAGCCCAGCCCTCCGGGACACACAGCTGGCTTGTGCTGCTGCCTGGGTGCAGTACTGCAGGGGGCCAGGCGGTGGCGCTGCAGGCTCACAGCTGGAGAAGGCCAGCTGACACCCAGGGGTTCCAGATGGCACCCGCGACTCCTCAAACCGCCCTGGCTGGCTGGGTGCCCTGCCCTGCGGAGCACTCAGGCTGGAGGACCTGGCCAGGCAGAAGAGAGGCCGGCTCACCCCCCACATAACTGGCGCTGGGAAGGGCTTGGCTAGCCCCAGGCAGGGGCTGGGTCCACACAGCCCCGGGGGGGCTGGCTCCCTGGGAGCGGCTGCTGCAGAGGAAGCGCTGCCAGGTTACGGGGCACGTGGAGAGGGTCCCCAAGGACCCAGCAGATTGGAAGCCCCGTTCAGTCCCCCAAATCGGGGGAGGGAGCCTGACAAGCACAGGCTTCTGGGCTGTCCAAGGGGCAAGGACCCTACCTCCGCCACGGTGCCCAGCATCCAGGCCTCAGGAAACCTGCCCACCCCAGGCTACCCCGGCACCCTGCTGTCCCCTGACCCGGCTTGGGAAGTGGGAACCCTCTGGCCAGGGCAGTGTGCTGGGGAAGGAAGCAAAGGGGGGGGGGGTGGCAAGCAGCAGGCACCAGTCCCTGCCCCTGCGGCCTTCCCAGGACCCATTGCTCCCTTGCCAGGGCTGGACACAGGGGCATCGAGCGGGTGAGGCCGGGGCACATTTCAACCCCCCCCTCCCCCTCCGGGGCACCAGCTCTGTGCTGGAGGGAGAAGCGGGAGGAAGAGAGGCCTCGTGTGAGGGGGAGGGGTAAATGGGGGAGGCCTGTCAGTGAGATGTGCCTCCCTCAGAGCAAGCCCAGCCCCTGCTCTTCCCTGGGGTGCCCCCCACCCCGCTGCCCACCTGCAGGTGCACGTAGTCATAGTCCTCCATCCAGCCGCTCTCGCTGTTCTCGTAGGGCCCGTCGGGTGAGTCCTGAGCCAGGAACTTGGGCGGGGAGGGCAGGGGCCGTGACTGGATGCTGCTGGCCTTGTCGAGGGGTGCCAGCGGGGGATGGCTGGCGTCCTGGCCGTCGGCTGTCGGCTTGCCCCGTCGGAAGAGCAGGGAGGCGTTGCCGTGCAGGAAGGACGCCAGCTGCTTGGTGTCGTCGGGGATGCCCCGCGAGTACATCACCAGGCGGTCCAGGTCATCGGTGCCGCCTGGCTTGCCGGCCACCAGGGCGCCAGGGGCCCAGCCGCAGCCGTCCAGCGCCTGGCTGTGCCGCAGCAGGGCCTGGTACACGTCTTCCATCTTCTGCAGTTGCTTGCTGAGCTTGGCGTGCAGGGCACGGTCGGAGGCCTGGGCGGCGTTGCCCACAGCCCCGCGGGCGAACTCTAGCAGGTCCCGCAATGCCCCCTTGATGCCCTCGGCCGCCGCCCGGAGGCTGGGGGCGTGGAGCTCCAGCTGCTCTGGGCTGCGCCAGCCGGTGCTGATGAAGGACATGAGGTAGGAGACAGAACTGCTGATGTGGTGCTGGAGCCGGGCCAAGAGCTCCATGGCCGTGTCCAGGTCCAGGCCCAGCTCCTTGGGCGCCTCCTTGCCCGGCCCCAGGTCCAGCGAGGAGCTGGAGACGTTGCTGCGGGCGCTGCCCGTGCTGGAGGCCGAGAGGCGCTTGGCGTCGCCCGCTCTGGCCTCCCGATCCACTTGCGGCGGCACGTCGTAGATGTACTCGCCCTCGGCGTCCAGGCTGGCAGCGTGCAGCTCCCGGGGCACATCGTACACGTCCTGCGCGGGCCCCGCCGGCTTCCGCAGGCCGGGCGGCACGTCGTAGATCTCGGGGGCCCCCTTCCCCGCCGGCGGCGGCACATCGTACACCTCCTCGGGCAGGGCCGGCTCCGCCGGGTGCCGCAGGTCCAGCCCCTTCGGCTTGGCAAAGGCGGGGGGCACGTCGTAGGTCTCCTCTCGGGAGGGGCCGTCTGGAACATCTTTGCTCACGGATGGGGGGATGTCATAGACCTGCAGGGGGGGACAGCAGCTGTGAATGCCCAGCCCGTTGCATACAACGCCCGCCCTGCTCAGGCCCCTTCCTCCCGCCTCTACCCGGCTCTTCCTGTGCCCCTTCCTGGTGTCAGAGCAGTTGCTACGGGGGAGCTCTGGGGGGCCAGAAAACTGCCCAATATTTATTATTTTGCAGAGATCTGGTGGCTTTAAACCGCTCTAGGGGTTGTGGGTTCTGCCTGATGCTTCTTGGAGGCTGGGGGCTGGGACCTGCCCCCGAGTCCCTGCTGCCAGTTCCCACTGAGCCCCCTGCTTTAGCAACCTCAGGCACCCGGCCCTGCTCGCCCCCAACGCTGCGCTGCCCCCACACGGGAGCTCGGCTGGAGGAAATCCTGCACTGCCCCACCTCCTCCCGCATAGGCGCTGGCACGGTGCCACAGTGCTGCAGAGCCAGGCCAGGCTCAGGGCTGGGGCATGCCAGGGATCCCAGCCCTGGGACAGGCAAAGGAACCCCCTGCCCCCCTGCCCGCATTCATGCCCCGTCGGTACCACTCACAGTCTGGGGAGCCTGTCCCAGGGCCTTCTCCACGCTGGGCGGCACGTCATAGATCTCCTGGCCTGGCTCCCGGGCGGTGGGGCCCTTCACTGCCATTGGAGGCGTGTCATAGACCTGTGAGTGTAGCAAGCAATGGCATTGGTTCCTGTGGCTCGCTCCTGCCCGTAACCCCCCAGATCCCTAGGGACGGCCAGACGGCTCAGCCTCACTGCCCTGAGCCCAGGAGCCTGTCTGACAGTGGCCGGGAAGGAGGGTGCACAAGCCTCACAATAGAGAGACGGGGAGAAGGGGGGGTCATCTGTCCCCCAGATCACTCATCCTACAGATGGCCTCCAGTTGAGCATGAGGAGTTAGTATCCCTTCTGCCTTCGCTAGCACTAACCACCAATCTTTTTGGAGCCTGCTACAGTCTAGGTCCTGGATGCTTCATGTGGGAGGGAGTTCCACAGGCAAATCACACTGGAACCTGCCCTTTTTTCATTGGGCATTGGAGACACTGGATCAAAGCCAGGGAGGAGAGAGCTCCTGCCTTGCATGTCTCCCCTTGGTGGACGAGCAAGGAGACAAGAATCAGGGAACCCCTGAAGAAGCTCTGCCCCCAAACCCAGGTGGGCAAAGCCAGGGGCATGGGATGAGGGAGGGGCCGCTAGCTAGCCATGCCAGGCCACCCACAGGCCTCTCAGCCCGCCCACCTGCCGGCGCAGGGCTCACCTCCTGGCTGTACTGGCTGGCGAGCACACCCCGGACGGGGGGCACGTCGTAGATCTCCTGGGGGTGCCGCGGAATGTCGTACTCGTCCTGCTCGCCTTTGGGCGAGTCGTAGATGTAGACCTGCCCCACCCGGGTGGGTACCACCACCTGGAAGAGAGCACAGGGCAGGTGAGCCGGTGCCCCCAGCCCGGGCTCAGGGAGAGCAGAGTCTCCCCCGGTTCGGGCCGGCGGTGGGGAACTGTCGGGGGTCTGCAGCCAGCAGTTCCTGCCTAGGCACTGGGGGGCAGTGCCCAGAAGAAGTGCAGCCTTGTGAGCACAGGGCATGGCAGGCAGGGATGTCTCTCCAGAGCCGCCACACTGCCCACCCCCCTTCCAAAGGGACCCCGGAGCCAGCCCCCCGGCTGCACCCCCAGGGGGCGCTGGGCAGAACGACACCACGTCAGGGCTCCGCTGCCCAGATGTGCCAGCTGCTGGGGCCCAGTGGTAAACGACCCCGCTAGACGCCCCTGGTGGGTGCTGGTGTTGCTATGGGCGGGGGGGGGGGGGGGAGGGGGCACCTGTCCCTGCTCAGCTCCTCAGTGGGTCTAATGAAGTCGGGCAGCAGCAGAACAGGGTCCCGCACCCATCCTGGCAGCCCAGCCCGGCGCTCCGTTAACCCAGCCATGCCAGCCCTGCTCCTTGTCCCCAGCTCTCATTGCCAGATGGCGCTGCCAGGCCCCTGCACCATGGGGGTCCATCCAGGGACTGCGCCCGAAAGCCCCCAGTGTCAGGGAGCTGGCAGACTGCCCCATCACTGGTCCAGGGGCATGCAGGGGGCGCCCAGCGGGTATTCTGTGCCCTCAGGGACCAGGGAATAAGCCCAAGGGAAGGCAGCCCGCAGGCTGCTGCAACATGCACGGAGGACAGGCAGGCAGCAGGGGTTAATGCCCCCAGGCACTGGGGAACAGAGACTAGTGCCCTCCCATGCCAGGAGCCCAGATGCCCTGGTGAGGGGCATGGCACTCAAACTCAGCCTGAAAGGGGCAGGGACCTTACCCCAAGTACCCCGCAGCACCCGCAGAAGGGAAGGATTGTCCCCAAACTCTCCGGGAAGCGAAGGCCGGAGTTACCCGGAATAGAAACATCCCCCACCCATATAATATAAAAATATAATATAAATGGAGATATACCAATCTCCTAGAACTGGAAAGACCTTGAAGGTCATCGAGTCCAGTCCCCTGCCTACACTAGCAGGATCGAGTACTGTCCCGACAGATTTTTTGCCCCAGATCCCTAAATGGCCCCCTCAAGGATTGAACTCACAACCCTGGGTTTAGCAGGCCAATGCTCAAACCACTGAGCTATCCCTCCCCCCTCATGCACTAGGAGAGCTGCCTGGATCCCCCCATGGGCAGAGCTGGGCCCTGGATCGCGTGGGGGTGCGTCCTACCTTTCCCTGGGGCTTCGGCCCTTCCCAGCTCCTCATGTCCAAGGACGGCGGCACCTGGTAGATGTCCTGGCCCAGCCCCGCAGCCGGGGGCACCTGGTAGATCTCCTGGGGGGGGCTGGCAGAGACGTCCGGGACGTGGCTCAGTGACGGGGGCACCTGGTAGATGTCCTGGCAGGCGTGGGGCGGCGGCTGCTTTGGATAGACCAACGGCTGCTTGGCCGGGGGCGAGGGGAAGGGCACCCCCGGCACCGAGCCAGGGTAGAGGCCCGGCTGCCCCTTGCCCGGGGCCGGGATCAGGTAGATGCTGTCCCCCGGCGGCCGGGTGGCGGGGTGCAGCGGGTTCTGGTGGGAGGGTGGCTGCCCTTGGCCAGGCCCTGCCTGCTGCTTCTTGTCATACATGCCCACCAGGATCTTCAGGCGGTTGCCAGGCACGATGCCCTGGCGCCCGTGCAGCGAGCAGAGCCACCAGCCGTCCAGGCCCTGGGTGTTGCGCTCCAGCACCGTCATGATGTCGCCCTTGCGGAAGGAGAGCTCGTCCGGGGACTCGGACACGTTGTCGTACAGCGCCTTGGCCAGCACGTTCTGCGGGGAGAGACCAGGGAGGGTGAGGCAGCTGTATGGGGACTGTTCTCCTGCCCCATGGCCGCCCATCCCACCCTCACCGTCCAGCGCCATTGCGGGGCACCGAGAGCGCTTGGCCTCCTCTCCCCCCGGGCCACAGGGACTGGGGCAGAACCTCCCAAAGCAGTGAGGCTGGGACAGAGCGACCTGCCCACAGGTGCCCACTGCTGCCAGGCTCCTGAGCGACATCCACGGAGCCCCTGTGGCCGGCACAAGGCCTTTGTGGCAGCCCTTAGTGGGAGGACCCGGTGTGGTGACCCAGAGAACTGCAGGGGCAGCCCCCGGCCAGCAACCCCGGTCCAGCTGTGCCCTAGCAGGACAGAGACGGGCCAGTGCCTGGCTGCCCCCGTGGACACGTGACCCTGATCAGAAACCCACTGGCTGGACTCCCAGCTCCTGCCTGAGTCCCCCCAGCCTGCCCTGCGCTCTGCTGAACCCCACTGGGCGCCACATGGCGGGTGCCAGAGACAAGCAAGGCCTGTGTCGTGCCTGCTCCTCACCAGGGCACTGCCAGCTCACACACCCGGGTCCCATTGAAGGGAACCGGAGGGGGGAGTCCAGACGCTGTGTCCTCCCCCATCCCAGTCCCACCTTAAGGGTCAGCTCGGCGCCTCGCTGGCCAGCCTGGAGCTGAGCACGATCCTGCCACTGCACAATGTGGCCTATTGGTGAGGAGTGCAAACCCTTCGGGGTGCAGCCCTTCCCCCGCGGGGGCTGGCCCAGAGCGGGCAGTGCCCTCGCCCACAGAACAAACCCCAATCATTAGCCTGGCTGCTGTCGGGTTTTCATCCTCAACCGGTGCCCAGACGCTACCCAGACACCCAGAGGGGAGTTCCTGTCCCAGAGAGCCTGCAAGGAGCTTGCTCACAGCCCGGCAGAGCCACCGCGCACCCAGCCGGGCCCGAGCCACCCCGCGGGTGGCTGGGATTAGTCACCGCAGACAGGCGCTCCGCTTCCCGGCCAGCCCCGCTCGCTGCCGCGATCAATGGCTCCCGGCCAGGGCTGGGATCTGAGCAGGGAGGCCCTGAGCCCATCCGCAGGTCCCTCCACAGGGCGTCCCAGGGGCACAGCTGCACCCGTCACAGCCCCTCCACCGCCCCAAGATACAGGGGACTCCCCCCAGGCCTCGTGTGGTGAAGCCAGAACAACCCCACTGGCTCAAATGGCAGCATGTCCCATCTGCCCGTCTCACCAAGGGCCACACCTCCATCCGTGTGATCCTGCAAAACCACCGGCTCCAAGGGGGACTGGGGGACACTGGGAGAGCTGGGGGGCCGGAGCAGGGAGGAATCCAGGGCTGGGATAGCTGGGGCTGTGAATCGGGATCAGGGGGCCCTGGCAGAGCTGTCTGGGGGGAGCAGACCCAGCTCCTGTCTGCCCAGTCCAGACTGGAAGCAGGTGGTTTCTCTGCACTCTCCTGAGAGCCCAACTGCTCAGCACTGGACTCCCCAGCTCTGTTTGCCACCTACCCCCCCAGAGGGAGGTTCCCAGCAGTTGGGGCCTCCCCCAAAAGCAGGAGGGCGCAGGGCTCAGCCATGCGAGGAACCAGGGACCGGTGGGTGGCTCCAGCCAGTCCCAGAGGAAGCCAGATGTGGGGGGTCAGTCCTTCCTCCCGCACCCTGCTCCAGCAGCACCCACTGTGAAGGCCCCTTGAGGGGGCAGGGAGGAGACCAGGCCCGCAGTGTGGGAAGCAGCAGGGACAGGGCCCGGCTGAGACCAGCGATCTCCCACAGTCTGGCTAGTTCACAGTATCTGAAGTAAGCCAAGAAACTCCAGGACTACCCAGAGAGGGGCCCAATCCTGCTCACTCCCTGCAAGGTGCTGAGCCCACCCCAGCACCATGGATGGCTGGGCGGGTGCTGAGTGGGGCCAGACACAGGCCCCATCCCCACGTGGGCGCGGCTAGCGCCAGATCAGAAAGGACACCGGACCTAGGGCCCCACCCCGCTGAGTGCCTGCCCCAGTGACTGAGTGCCTAGCGGGACAGGCCCATCAGGTGTGACCCCACTGGAACGACACTGGGGTAAAGCCAACCGGAGCAAAGCCAGCAGCTGGGACATCCCATCCCCACTGGCATCAAACCCACCCCTGGAGCCAGGTCCAGTGGGCCCCGAAGAGGGAGAGTGAAGGCAGGTGGGCCCGGTTCTCACATATTTAGCACCAGTTCAGGTTATGAGCAGGGAGGGGGTCCCTAAGCCCCAGCTCCAGGAGTCCTGTGATGAAGACAGGATCCCAGCTCTGGTTTATTTCCAGACAGTCTCTAGACGGTGGAGAAAAGCTCAGAAACACGACTCACCCACACCAATGCCATATGCTCAACCACTAAAAGCCCCAAACACCCAGCCAACTGGAATTCCCCCTTGGAAAGCCCATCCCGTGATCCCTAAGGCTCGGGCACTAGGGATGGAGCCAGAGGACAGCCGGAGTCGCTCCTGCGCCCGGACAAAGATGTAAACCCCGACCCCAGCCCACTGGGGAGAGCCGGGTCGTTGCAGTGCGGCTGAGCCCCTCCGTGGGAGCCGGGGCCTGCCTCAGGGGAGTGGGCCAGAACGGAGCTTTCCCTAATACGGCCTTTCGCCTGCTTTTCCTGCCCAGAAGAGCTCACATCCTGTCCAGAGCCGCCTGTGGGGAAGGGAGCTGGGGAGGGGGCTGGGCCCCTCAGTCACACCTAGCTTGTGCTCCCTTTCAGGTGCCTTGTTCCCGCTCCCCCTGCCCCACCGCTGGACAGGCAGTGCCGGCGCAGGGAGAACTCCCCAGCTCCAGCCCAGCCCGAGCACACAGCCTGCTCACACCAAGCCGGGTCGGGAACGGGGCCCACAGCTCACCCCGTCTGGTGCCCACTAGGCTGCCATCCGCCCGTGGTGCCAGGAGGGATGCGGTGGGGCAGCCTCAGCCTCCTGGGTGTAGATCGAAGGTGGTCAGAGCCCGGGGCTTGCAGCATGTGCACTGGGCATGGCCCCCTGAAAATGGGGCCCGATTTCCACTACCGTCCCCCTTGGGTTGGCAGCATGGGCACGGCTCACAGGGTGGGATGAGGGAGCAGGAGGCTCTGAGCCCATTTGATGCCCTAGACCCGAGGCTGCCTGGACCACGCCAGCCCCCGGTGCCAGGCCACACATCACCTGAGCCGCTTGAGGGGAGGCAGACGCGCAGAGCCACGAAGCAGTGCCCAGCGGTGCCCCCTTGCCATGGGAATGGGGAGCAGGCAGGAGGAACCCGGGCAGGGGTGGTTCATGGAGTGGGGGGCTGCTGGCAACACTGACTCCGCTCCCTCCAAACAGGAGGCACTTGAGAAAGCGAGGCCAGGATCTCTGCTATGAGTCCTGACTCCCAGCCCCAATGACTTCCTGTTGGAAGGGCCCGATTCTGGTGTTGGTCCCACTGACGGTCCAGGGCGCTGTGCCCATGTGATTATGAGCAGAACAGGGGCCCTAGCTGGTTGGCCCGTCCCGTGCCCTGTGGGTGGGGGTGGGGGGGTGTCTCCAATATCTTCCCCGTTATCTCTCCAAGGCTGAGTGCAGTGTAGTCACTAGCAGCACACAGCGCTAGACACCGGTGTCTAATGGTTAGAGCAGAGAACAAGGGGCTGGGACTCCTGGGCTCTGCTGGGGGACCCTGGGCAGGACACTGCCTCCCTCTGTGCCTTAGTTTCCCTGTCTATGGATAGCACAGACACAGGGGCTTGGCCAGGGGTGACAGTAACTGAAAGGAGCCGGGGACATGGCCTCGACTGGAAGAAGCGGGGTCTTGAAATCCACAGGCCCTTTAAATCGCTGCCCAAGCCCTGCTGCCGGACCCCCCAGGGCAAAGGGCCAGGAGCTCCCGGCCCCCGCTACCATAGTGGAGCTCTGGGCCCTTTAAATCACCAATGGAGCCCCGGGGGCTCCCGGCTGTTGCTGTGACCCCCCCAGGGCTCCGGCAGCGGGGCTCCAGCCACTGCTGGGAGACCGGCTCTTGCCGGTACACGGGACCACGGCTTACTTCCACCTCTGGGCTTCCCTCATGCTGGCAAAGACCTCAGGAACCTCCTGGCCAGGTGGCCTGTACACGTGACAAATGCTTCCCCCATGGCCAGCCTGGCAGGGTGGGAGGGGCAGGCGGAAAGCTGGGCAGCAGGGATGGCAGCATGGTGGGTGGTCACGCGGGATCAGCGCTTGGGGCACTGGAGTCTCCCAGACCTGGCCCAGCTTGGGATGGCAGCCCAGGACCCCGAGCGGGGTGGGCAGGCCAGCATTCACCCCATAGAAAAACACATTTCGCCCCGGGGTCACTGGATCACCAACCAAAATTCAGGAATTGCCCGCAAGCCAGGCGAACAAATGGTTCCGGTTTAGAACCTAAGAATTGCCAGGTTCTTTTCATCTGTCTCATCCCCCGACTCCCGTTCTCTCGCTGCCACGAATACGGACCGGTCATTGTCTGACGAGAGCCGCCTCCCGGAATCGCAGGCTCCGGGGACCTGGCCCTTTAAACACCCCAGAGACTCCGGACCCGCCCTGACGGCTGGAGTGACAGCTGGGCTAGAACCGCTCTGGGGAACGGCCGGCACGAGGCGGAAAACTGGAGAGACAGCTGCAAAGGAACCCGCCAGAAGCCCCGTCTGTCCCCATGCCAGCGGCACTTACAGCCGAGGCCCCCCCGCCCCTCCCCGGGCATTTCCCAATGAGCAGACCACTTCCCAGGCAGGGCATCCCACCCCCTCCCCCAGCACTGCTCAGCCTGACGGCTCTGCAGCTCACCCGCCGGAGCCGCGGAGGCTCCACACCGGCCGGTGGTCACCAGCAGCCTGCCCTGGGTTCTAGTCCCAACTTTGCTGGGTGAGCTCAGGCAACTTGCTTCCCTGGCATGCCTCAGTTTCCCCAGCTATAAAATGGAGATGACAGTGACCCCCTCACCAAAGTGCGCTGAGATTAATGCAGGGCAAGAGCTAGGAGGAGGATTTTCCAAGGAGGACTAAGGAACCAGATGTCTGGTGCTGGGATCCACCCCACTTCTCAGAGATCCCAGCACTCACAGACACCCTCACAGGCAGTGCTCAGCAGGCCACCACCAGGCCCCTCCCTGGGACGGAGCCAGTGCTGGCAAGCCCGGCTCACACACTCAGAGACTTGCCCAAGGTCACAGGTGAGTCAATGGCAAAGCTGGGACTGGAGGCTAGGTTGGCTCCGGGCTGGCTGGGCCACAGGGCCACCTAAACACGGCAGGAACAAACATCACAGGCTGTTAATCCTCCACCTGCTAAGCCAGCTAGCCCCTCAGCTGGGGGACTCCCCCACACCTCCGAGCTCAGGAAACACCCCTGGGCTGGCCCCAACGCAGTGAGGGTAACCCAGGGCCTCTGCTATCCCCTTCCCTGCTGCAGGCCCCAGACCCGGCAGCCGTACTGTAGGTGCGGGAGCTTCCCAGGAGAACACTGGTAATGGGAGGGAGGAACCCCTGGGAAAGACCTGAGCCTCCACTGGGTTTGGTATCGGGACAATTCCCCCACTGCCAGGACTTGTCACAGCGCTGCCCACCCCAGGCCATGCCGGGAGCAGTGGGGAGAGAAATCAGATGCTCCTGCACACGACTCTGCCACTTGAGCTACACTTGAGCTCTTCGCTAGCCATTAGCAGTATAGGGCCTATGGCATCTTGTCAAACAGGCTCAATTCTGGCAGTAGTGCACACAATCCATGGGGCTCAGCCCCATGCTACGACCCTGGGGGAGGTCCCCTGCCAGCTTCCCCGTCCTGCCCCTCCAGCGGCTGGTTTCTAGCCCTTCCCTTGGGCATCGAGCTGCAGAGAACCCCTTTGCTGACCACGCCAGGTGATGCCCACCCCCTCAGGTGCTCACAGCACGCAGGGGCTGCCAGGTGGGACGAAGGCCTGGAGAGTCTATTGGGCCATGCTGGGGTGGGAGCAGAGGCTCTGGGTCCATCTGAGAGGCCGGCGTGAGGGGAGGGAAACAGAGCAATAGTGTCTCAGGCTGCCCTTAGCTTGCCCAGTCCCTGCACAGGTGCTGAAGGACTCCAGTTGGATGCACGTGTGCGGCACCCACGGGCGGCTGGGTTCAAGCACGTCTTGCTTTGCAATGACAACAAGGGAGGCCCAAATCATTCCAAACCCTGGCAACAGATCTGCCCCCTTCAGGAGCTGGTGTCTGGGGGGCATCCGCTGCAAGGGACCAGGCCTCTCTCCCCCTGTGAGCACCCTCTGGTGCCCTGACCTGCTCACAGTGGGCTCCCCCCTAGACCTAACCACGTCCAGGTGACCAGCCGGCCTGGGGCTCGCAATGTGCCAGGTCCCGTCTACACTCGTGTTCCCCGGTGTTGTCAGTGGGGATGGGATCTAACAACGCGCTGGGGCTGATAGTGAGTTTCTCCGAGCCCCGATTGTCTCCTGGGGGGCCCCTGAGCATGGGTACACCCCTCTCCCCGGACTCCAGGCTGGCTCCAGCTGCCAGTCCACTGGGAGATCCGCAGTCATGATGATAGGCGGCCTGTGGGATCCAGGAGCAGCCTGAGCTGACCGCACAGCTCGGGGCTCACGGGCTAATGCAGTCCCCCCCCCCCCCCTCCCCGGGGAGACGGGCCCCAGCAGCGCCCTGCCGTCCTCAGCACAGCAGTCAAGCCACGGGCTCGTCTCATAGCAGCTGGAGACTGTCCCAGTCCCCAGGCAGGGCTCTGCTCCCAGACCCGCCTGGGCCTCGCTCTCCAGGTACAGTGCTGAATTCACCCACCCACCCCCTTATGCAGCTGACTGGCCGATGCAGATTTATTGTCCTTCCCCCCCTCAGCTTCCACCAGACCCGCCTCCTGAATGCACTCACCCCCCATACAAACACCCGCCACCAGACCCGCCTCCTGAATGCACTCACCCCCCCATACAAACACCTGCCACCAGACCCGCCTCCTGAATGCACTCACCCCCCCATACAAACACCTGCCACCAGACCCGCCTCCTGAATGCACTCACCCCCCCCGTACTAACACCTGCCACCAGACCCGCCTCCTGAATGCACTCACCCCCCCCGTACTAACACCTGCCACCAGACCCGCCTCCTGAATGCACTCACCCCCCCGTACAAACACCTACCACCAGACCCGCCTCCTGAATGCACTCACCCCCCCATACAAACACCTGCCACCAGACCCACCTCCTGAATGCACTCACCCCCCCATACAAACACCTGCCACCAGACCCGCCTCCTGAATGCACTCACCCCCCCATACAAACACCTGCCACCAGACCCGCCTCCTGAATGCACTCACCCCCCCCCGTACTAACACCTGCCACCAGACCCGCCTCCTGAATGCACTCACCCCCCCCGTACAAACACCTGCCACCAGACCCGCCTCCTGAATGCACTCACCCCCCCCCATACAAACACCTGCCACCAGACCCGCCTCCTGAATGCACTCACCCCCCCATACAAACACCTGCCACCAGACCCGCCTCCTGAATGCACTCACCCCCCCCGTACAAACACCTGCCACCAGACCCGCCTCCTGAATGCACTCACCCCCCCCCATACAAACACCTGCCACCAGACCCGCCTCCTGAATGCACTCACCCCCCATACAAACACCTGCCACCAGACCCGCCTCCTGAATGCACTCACCCCCCCATACAAACACCTGCCCCCAGACCCGCCTCCTGAATGCACTCACCCCCCCTTACAAACACCTGCCACCAGACCCGCCTCCTGAATGCACTCACCCCCCCCACAAACACCTGCCACCAGACCCGCCTCCTGAATGCACTCACCCCCCATACAAACACCTGCCACCAGACCCGCCTCCTGAATGCACTCACCCCCCCATACAAACACCTGCCCCCAGACCCGCCTCCTGAATGCACTCACCCCCCCCTTACAAACACCTGCCACCAGACCCGCCTCCTGAATGCACTCACCCCCCCATACAAACACCTGCCACCAGACCCGCCTCCTGAATGCACTCACCCCCCCCGTACTAACACCTGCCACCAGACCCGCCTCCTGAATGCACTCACCCCCCCCCGTACTAACACCTGCCACCAGACCCGCCTCCTGAATGCACTCACCCCCCATACAAACACCTGCCACCAGACCCGCCTCCTGAATGCACTCACCCCCCCATACAAACACCTGCCACCAGACCCGCCTCCTGAATGCACTCACCCCCCCCATACAAACACCTGCCCCCAGACCCGCCTCCTGAATGCACTCACCCCCCCCCGTACTAACACCTGCCACCAGACCCGCCTCCTGAATGCACTCACCCCCCATACAAACACCTGCCACCAGACCCGCCTCCTAAATGCACTCACCCCCCCATACAAACACCTGCCACCAGACCCGCCTCCTGAATGCACTCACCCCCCCCGTACTAACACCTGCCACCAGACCCGCCTCCTGAATGCACTCACCCCCCCCCATACAAACACCTGCCCCCAGACCCGCCTCCTGAATGCACTCACCCCCCCCGTACTAACACCTGCCCCCAGACCCGCCTCCTGAATGCACTCACCCCCCCCCCGTACTAACACCTGCCACCAGACCCGCCTCCTGAATGCACTCACCCCCCATACACACACCTGCCACCAGACCCGCCTCCTGAATGCACTCACCCCCCCATACAAACACCTGCCACCAGACCCGCCTCCTGAATGCACTCACCCCCCATACAAACACCTGCCACCAGACCCGCCTCCTGAATGCACTCACCCCCCATACAAACACCTGCCACCAGACCCGCCTCCTGAATGCACTCACCCCCCCATACAAACACCTGCCACCAGACCCGCCTCCTGAATGCACTCACCCCCCCATACAAACACCTGCCACCAGACCCGCCTCCTGAATGCACTCACCCCCCATACAAACACCTGCCCCCAGACCCGCCTCCTGAATGCACTCACCCCCCCGTACAAACACCTGCCACCAGACCCGCCTCCTGAATGCACTCACCCCCCCATACAAACACCTGCCCCCAGACCCGCCTCCTGAATGCACTCACCCCCCCATACAAACACCTGCCACCAGACCCGCCTCCTGAATGCACTCACCCCCCCATACAAACACCTGCCACCAGACCCGCCTCCTGAATGCACTCACCCCCCCATACAAACACCTGCCCCCAGACCCGCCTCCTGAATGCACTCACCCCCCCATACAAACACCTGCCACCAGAGCCGCCTTTTGAATGCACTCACCCCCCCATACAAACACCTGCCACCAGACCCGCCTCCTGAATGCACTCACCCCCCCATACAAACACCTGCCACCAGACCCGCCTCCTGAATGCACTCACCCCCCATACAAACACCTGCCCCCAGACCCGCCTCCTGAATGCACTCACCCCCCCCCCGTACTAACACCTGCCACCAGACCCGCCTCCTGAATGCACTCACCCCCCCATACAAACACCTGCCACCAGACCCGCCTCCTGAATGCACTCACCCCCCATACAAACACCTGCCACCAGACCCGCCTCCTGAATGCACTCACCCCCCCATACAAACACCTGCCACCAGAGCCGCCTTTTGAATGCACTCACCCCCCCATACAAACACCTGCCACCAGACCCGCCTCCTGAATGCACTCACCCCCCCATACAAACACCTGCCACCAGACCCACCTCCTGAATGCACTCACCCCCCCGTACAAACACCTACCACCAGACCCGCCTCCTGAATGCACTCACCCCCCCATACAAACACCTGCCCCCAGACCCGCCTCCTGAATGCACTCACCCCCCCGTACAAACACCTTCCACCAGACCCGCCTCCTGAATGCACTCACCCCCCCATACAAACACCTGCCCCCAGACCCGCCTCCTGAATGCACTCACCCCCCCCATACAAACACCTGCCCCCAGACCCGCCTCCTGAATGCACTCACCCCCCCCATACAAACACCTGCCCCCAGACCCGCCTCCTGAATGCACTCACCCCCCCGTACAAACACCTGCCACCAGACCCGCCTCCTGAATGCACTCACCCCCCATACAAACACCTGCCACCAGACCCGCCTCCTGAATGCACTCACCCCCCCATACAAACACCTTCCACCAGACCCCCCTCCTGAATGCACTCACCCCCCCGTACAAACACCTGCCACCAGACCCGCCTCCTGAATGCACTCACCCCCCCATACAAACACCTGCCACCAGACCCCCCTCCTGAATGCACTCACCCCCCATACAAACACCTGCCCCCAGACCCGCCTCCTGAATGCACTCACCCCCCATACAAACACCTGCCCCCAGACCCGCCTCCTGAATGCACTCACCCCCCCATACAAACACCTGCCCCCAGACCCGCCTCCTGAATGCACTCACCCCCCCATACAAACACCTGCCCCCAGACCCGCCTCCTGAATGCACTCACCCCCCCATACAAACACCTGCCCCCAGACCCGCCTCCTGAATGCACTCACCCCCCCATACAAACACCTGCCCCCAGACCCGCCTCCTGAATGCACTCACCCCCCCCCCCCGTACTAACACCTGCCCCCAGACCCGCCTCCTGAATGCACTCACCCCCCCATACAAACACCTGCCCCCAGACCCGCCTCCTGAATGCACTCACCCCCCCCCGTACTAACACCTGCCACCAGACCCGCCTCCTGAATGCACTCACCCCCCATACAAACACCTGCCACCAGACCCGCCTCCTGAATGCACTCACCCCCCCCCCGTACTAACACCTGCCACCAGACCCGCCTCCTGAATGCACTCACCCCCCCATACAAACACCTGCCACCAGACCCGCCTCCTGAATGCACTCACCCCCCATACAAACACCTGCCCCCAGAGCTGCCCCCCAGGGGCCGGGACTCCCGCAGGAGAGGGGCAGCCGGTGGGCACTGCAGGCTGAGCTCGCCCAGCTGAGGCGAGCGAGGAGGCAGCCGGATGAGAGCGACGCTCCCCCCCACCCAGCAGCCTGCCCTGCCCAGACATGGCCCTGGAGCTCAGCACTGCAGACAGGCCCTGCCCTGCCCCTGCCGGCTAGGAGCACATGGTGCCTGGCAGCTGGGTCCCAGTGCCCACCATGGGCACAGCGTAGTCACAGCCAGGCTGGGAAGGGCCTCAGCGGCTCCTGCTCAGGGATCCCCCTGGATTCTCTGCTCCCTCCTGGCTGCAGTTTGGCCCTGGGGGTCTGCCAGGGGCATCTTGCCCAGGTACCATTTGCCCCCACCCCAGCAGCTGCACCAAGATGCTCTGGTCACCCAAAGGTTTGTGAGCTGTGTGGGCTGCCTCCCCTCCCTGCCCCTGAGGAGGGAGCAGTCCGAGGAGCTGCTCTGCCCCTTGTTCCGTGACCTCAGTATCTGGGTCTCTTCACCCTCTGCCCCCAGTGCTGGGTCCACCAGGACCCATCTTGCACTAATCTGGGTATCCTGTCTCACACCACAGCAGACACTGAGCCCATATGTCACCTCCCAAATCCCTGGGAGGCAGGACCATGCTACTACCTTCATTGTCCATATGGGGAAACTGAGGCACAGAGCATCGAAGTGACTTGACAAGGGTCACACACGTAGTCTGTGGCAGAGCAGGGATTTGAACCCAGGTCTTCCAAGTCTGAGGCCCTAAGCCACCATGCCATCCTTCCCCCCCAAGATTGGCTCTTCCCGGCCATCTGGTGAAGACTAGTCACACTGGTCGCCTTCTCTGAGAGGTCTGCCATGAGCCCTGGACGCTGCGCAGGGTAACCAAAGCAATGAGGCGGGTGCTGCTCAGCCTCTAGTCAGGACCTGCCCAGGGCCCCACGCCAGAAATGTTCAGCTCTTGTGCAGCAGCTCAGCCTGGGGGCATACAAACAGCAGGTCCCACCCCAGCCTGCGCTGCGGCTCAGCCCCACGCCCAGCCCGCCTCACCCTCCCTTGGGGCGGCCAGGAGAGTGACACTCTCCCAGCAAAGGGAAAGAGACAAACCCGCCACGCCCCGTTCCTGGAACTACCCCCATGCTGCTGCTTTTACAGCCCCACTTCCCGCACGGCTGCTGGAGGATGGGTCCAGCAACGGCTATTAGCCAAGACAGTCATCCGACATGCACGGAGTCGCTCCCTGTACTGTACCCCATGCTCTGGGTGTCTCTAAATCTCTGACTGCCAGATAGCAGGACTGGTCAGTGGCCCTATCCTGTTCGTGCCCCCTGAAGCACCTGGCACCGGCCACGGTCAGAAGACAGGACACTGGGTTAGGTGGGCCATTGGTCTTCCCCAGTCTAGCCGTTCTTATGTTCTTAGCAGCCCTCTGACGGGGGTCTAGGGTCTCTGCCTAGGCAGGAGAACAGATTCCATTTGGGGGACCACCACCCTCAACTCCTCAGGCCCCAAACGCCCCCTTCATTATTGGGGTGCATGACGGTAACAATCGCACTCGGGGCTCGGTTGCGCTGGGTGCTGTACGAACACCTGGTGACAGACAGTTCCGGCCCCACAGAGCCTGCAATCTGAACAAGGCAAAATGTGGGGGGAGAAACTGGCCTGGAGAGGACAAACCCCACAAGGCCACTGGCGGAGCCAAGAGCAGAGCCAGGCTCCCAGCCCACCCCACCTTTCCACTATCGTTTGATCCTTCTTGCTCAAGAAAACCTTGGGCAAATCTGGGTGTGAAGGGGTTAAACAGAGAACCGCTAAACAGAGCAAGGGGGCCAGCTGGTAGATTAGCCACAAACTCCCCCCCTCTGCGTGATGAGACCCCCAGCGTGCAAGGGGGCGCACAGACCACTGCCCTACGTGGCTCCGCACCAGGCAGAGGGGCACGGTACCTGTGTGCCAGGGGAAGGCGGGTGAGACACGGGGGCACGTCTCGCGGTTCCCCGAGGATCCCTGCTCCCGCTGCCCCACTCGGCACTGCCCCATGCTCCCCTCCCCCGGCCCTGTACCGTACTCACACAGCCGGATTAGCTAGGTCTGGCGATTGGCGGGTGAATCATTAACCACGTGCTCTGGGGCCAGCCGCTGACGTGCCCAGGCAGGGCACTTCGCTCTCACACTAACCCCAGCCGGCCTCCTCCCCGCACGGCCCCTTCCTCCCCCTGGCACCAGTGCCGGCCCCGCTGCCCAGCCAGTCCGGCTCCCGCTAGGCCCAGCTGCTCACTTTTGGATGGTAAAATGCTTCTAGACCCGACTCCCAGCTGGGCTCACCTGGGTCCCGGCCCGCCTGCTCAGACCTGGCGGGGTGCCAGCCTAGGTGGCCCAGTGAGGGTCCTGGGGCCAGCAACAGAGGGGGCTGGGAGTACCCTGTGGCGCCCACTCCTGGCTGATGATGGGGTGGTGGGAAGGGCATCATGGGCTCCTTGGGGGGGCAGGTTTGAAGGGTGACCCCGGAGCACACCAGCAGGGTGGGGGGAGGGAGCAATGCCCTGCTTAGAGTCTCGTGCCAGCCCAGATGGGGGCAAGTTGGGAGGCAGTATGGGCCAGTGGTGACAGCAGGGCCTGGAGTGAGGCATTCGACCGGATGTGCTGCACAACCTCTGAGCAGAGCCCGGGTCCCAATCTGTAAACCGGGGCCGCCGGCCCGGACCCCCGCATGGGGGAGACGAAGGTACCAAGTGTCACAGGCCAACACGGGCCAGCTCAGGCGGTTAGCTCTGGGGGTGACCAGTTCGAGCCCTGGCCTGTCAGCCAAGATGGCGGCCATCACCTCGTTAAGAGCTCTGAGATCCCGGCTGGCAGGTACTAGGTGCGGATGTTAGCCTGGGGCAGGGATCTTATGGGGGGGCTCCCTGCTTAGCCCAGCTAATTGCCCATGTCCCAGGCAGGTCACCTTCCCGGGCCAGGCACCCAGGCTGTAAACCCACAGGAGGGGACTTGGGCAGATAGCCCTGGGCAGGGGCAGCGCCAGCCACGCTAGGGTGGCACCCAGGAGCCTAGCGCCCTGCGGGCATGAGGCAGAGACAATATGCAACAGGTAACATCAGCCCGCGCCTGCCCTGCCCCTGGGCGGAGGAGCTCAGGGCTGCAGGCTCCCCCCCAGCAAAGGGAGCAGCAAGAGCAGACCCGGCCAGACCCCCCCGCCCCCCAGCACTGGCCTGAGACTCAACAAACAGGGAGCAGCCAGGGGCCTGCAACAGCCCGGCCCAGGGGACTGAGCGGCCGGCAGCCCGGCCCAGGGGACTGAGCCGCCGGCAGCCCGGCCCAGGGGACTGAGCCGCCGGCAGCCCGGCCCAGGGGACTGAGCCGCCGGCAGCCCGGCCCAGGGGACTGAGCCGCCGGCAGCCCGGCCCAGGGGACTGAGCCGCCGGCAGCCCGGCCCAGGGGACTGAGCCGCTGGTTTGTTCCCGATCTCCTGCAAAGGACAAAGGCTCGGAAATGTCCCCGTCCCCTCCGGGTGCTGGGCCAGAGCCCGACCCGGGGCACGAAACCCGCCCCTGGCCCTGCCGGGGACAATGCACCGCAGCGCTGCCGCTCGGAGCCCCCCACCCCGAGGCGCCCCGCACGGCCGGGCTGGTCCCGCCCGGTCCCGGGCTTCACCTCAGGAGCCGCGCGGGGCGGTTCGTGCCACGTCGAAAGGGGCAGGATCCCGGGCCGGCTCGCAGGGGGCCTGGGCCTCGCCCCGCCCGGCGGCACAGCCCGGCCCCGGCTCCCGGCCACGGACCTCGCCGCGGCCTCGCGCTTCCCAGCGCCGGGGGCTCCGCATTGTCTCCGCGGGGGGCGGCGCCCGGGCCTGGGCACGTCCCTGCCCGCTGGGTCCGGCTCCCTGGGGCGGGCGGGCTGGGGATCCGCGTCCCCGGGCCGAGCTCCCGCCGCCCAGCGCCGCGCCGCGCCCCACAACCTGGTGGCGCCGGGAGGCAGCGGGGATGGGCCCGCCGGGCGGCCAGAGACGCCCCGCTCCGTCCCCCCCCGGCCCGGCTCTCACCAGGTAGTTCATCTTCCCCCGTCGGCTGCACAGCCGCGATCCCGGCGCTGGCTGCCCGCCCCGTCAGCGCATCGTCCCGCGGGCCCAGGCGGCGCGGCCCGGCCCAGCTCGGCGCGGCTCGGCAGCTCCGCACCCAGGCGCTCCCCCGGCCGACTGGCCGCCAGCGCCGGGCTGGCCGCGGAACTGCCCGCCCCCAGCGCCGCCCACCGCCGGGCCAGCAGGGGGCGGTGCCGAGCCGGGGAGAGGGGGAGGGAGCAAGCGTGTGAGTGTGTGTGAGAGAGATGTGTCACCGGGGCTGTGTGTGTGCGAGAGAGAGACGGGCTGTCTGAGTCTTACCGGGTGGGGTGTGCGTGTGAGAGAGAGACGGGCTGTGTGTGTGATGAGATGGGGTGTCTGTGTGCGTGTGAGAGAGAGAGACGGGCTGTGTGTGTGATGAGATGGGGTGTCTGTGTGCGTGTGAGAGAGAGAGACGGGCTGTGTGTGTGATGAGATGGGGTGTCTGTGTGTGTGTGAGAGAGAGACGGGCTGTCTGAGTGTAACCGGGTGGGGTGTGCGTGTGTGTGTGTGTGAGAGAGAGACGGGCTATGTGTCTGAGTGTTATGGGGTGTGTGAGAGAGAGAAAGAGGGGCTGTGTGTGTGTGTGTGAGAGAGAGAGAGAGAGACGGGCTGTGTGTGTGTGAGATGGTGGGATGTGTGACTGAGTGTGTGTGTGACAGGGACTGGGTAGTCAAAGCACTGGACTAGGACCCAGGAGATTGGGCTTTGATTCTTGGCTCTGACACACGGTCTGTGTAACCCTGGGCAGGCCATTCTGGCCTGGCTGGCTCGCACAGTTTTACTGCTATAGCCATGTCAGAGGTGGGTCGGCAATAATAATACTGATAAAAGCCTCAGGGTGGACCCAGTTTTACCCATATAAGGGGCCTCTACCTGCGTGGTTCATACAGGAATCGCTCACCTGTATACCAGTCTAACTGTGTCCACATTCGTTGGAGTTTGTTGTAATAAAACTGTATAGCGCACACAATATTGGCCTGTGTGGCTGGATTTTCCAGAGCTCAGCTCTGAAATCAGAACTGGATTTCCAAAAAGTGCTCAGTGCCCCGTTGTTTCTATGGGTACACTTAGGGACAGATTCGATGCCCCTTAGGAAAAACTGGCCTCTTATTGCACTGCTCCCTGGGACCTGAGTGAGGCTGAATGTCCGGCTTCAGGTCACTTACACACGGGTGTCACTCGAAACATGGGAGTCATCTCCTTGGCTTCAAGGCGTGCTCACAGCTACTCCCGGCAGCCGTGCCCCACCTGTAAAATGGGGATAATCCATTATTTCTCCTGGCCTGCAGCTGCCCCTGTCTCTTAGGGGCAGGGATTGGCTCTTCCTGTTCACATTTTGTGCCCAAGACCCAAGCTAGGCCCCAAGTCAATATTGAAAGATGTAAATGAGTGACGACGACTGTGGGGAAGCACGGCCCAGAGGAGAGAGGACCCAGTAGACGGGCTAAGTGGGCTGTATGCCCGGCTCTTATTAATTGTATTACAGTCATGTCCGGAGTGTGCTCGGTGCTGTACAAACCTGTAGGAATGTATGGCCCATGCCCTGAAGAGCTGAAAAGGGTTGGGGAAGGGCACAACATAGAAGGGAAGGGCTCATGGGAGACAGGATAGTGCTCTGGACCAGCATCAGATGACCTGGCTTACTGGGCCACCCTGGCAAGTTCTTTTCCCTCCTATGCTTTGTCTGTCTGGCTACTTTGATTGATCTCTTTGGAGCAGGAACTGTCTTAGGGCATGTTCCTAAAGCACTTGGCACAGCTGGGCCCCGATTGGAGGCGCTCTCAGCAGATACAGAATGCCGCCCGCTGGGAATCTTTTTTCTCCATGAAAATGTGTGATGTAAATGAAAATATTTTCACATTTGTAAAAATGATTTGGGTTTTTGACCCTCCAAAGTTGACTTTTTTGGGGGTGGGGGTGGCAACAAACTGGAAGAAAACAATGTGTGCTGCTGCTGCTTTCTCTATTTTTAACAAAAATCTGATGGGGGGGGGGGCAGATGAAACCAGATTTTTTGTTCACAAACCTGGAAGCCATTGTGATCAGCGGTAAGAAATAACACTGGGCAAAGCCGCTCCGTGCCTGACAGCTCCGCCGGTTTTTAATTGACATTAGAATTATACACGGCCCTCCAACTCTGCCGCCACCTCCCCAAGCTGTTCCTTGTAGCATCCCAGTGACTATAGGACCTGGGGCTGAAAGCACCGAGGGCGGGGGCTCTGTGGCCACAGCAGGAAGGGTGTGCCAAGCAGCAGAGAGGAAAGGAAGCAGAGGAGCAAGTGTCACTGGCAGGACAGAGGGGATGATGTGGAAAGAAATGAGGACACGTAAGACAAAAACAGGAAGCTGGAACGGGGGGCAGGACAACAGAAGGGGCCAGCCTAGAGATGCAAAGAGGGGTTGGCACAGGCAGTATGAAAGGCAAGGACTATAATTGTAGCAGCTGCACATGGGGCTTTGTGGGCATCAAGGAGGCCAGAATGGCTCTGTGACTCACTGTGTCTCAGTTTCTCCATCTGTAAAATGGGGTGACGTTCCTCCTGCATCCTCCTACAGTGCAGCGAGATCTCTGGATAAAACACGCTGTGGAGTTGATTTGTCTGTGACCAGCAGGATGTGTTCAGCCCTGCTGTGGGTGGGAGAGAATCAGTGGTTTTTCCTTGAATCAAGCCACTTCCTAAAGAACGGGGAGCGGTGTTCACAGCTCCCCTTCCTCTTGTGCAGTCATTCACAGCCGTGCAATGTCGCTCAGTCTGTGGTACTTCTACAGCCACTTTGCACAGCTGTAAACAATTGCAATGGGAGAATCCGGCTTCTGGGAAGGGGAGCTAACACTGTGGCATTGTCTAGTGATGAAAGAAGGGTGCTTGGGAGTCAGGATTTCTGGGTCCTTTCTATTCACAACTCTGCCACTGGGAGACTTTGGGTAAATCTCTGTGCGGCTTAGTTTTGACCCCCTCTGTCCTATGGCTTTAATTTAAGGACACTGAAATGGGTGGTGGGAGGCTTAACAGCAGCAAGGCCTGTCTGTAAAGGACACCGAGATCCTCAGATGAAAGATGTAGATGCTGGTGCCCAGATAGCAAGGCCATGGCTTGTGCACAGAGACAGTCCCAGCAGAGGAGACTGATAACACCCAGCAACACAGCCCGGCTTCCCCCCAGTCAACAGTAGCTAGTGGGGATCTGCCTGGGAGGGGCTGCTCTTCGTCTGGCCCTGCGGCAGCCAGGGCTGGCGACAGAAATTTGGGGGCCCCCTACTTTGATAGTTTGGGGGGCCCCCCAGCCCAGCTGGGGCCCCCCCAGTCCAGCCGACAGCGGATGGGGGCCCAGCCCAGCCGGCCCCCCCCCCCCCCCAGCCCAGCCCAGCCCAGCCGGCCCTCCCCCGGGCAGCGAGAGCTGCGTGAGCCGCCCTTTCTTCCCCCTCCCCCCCCCGGACAGCACTGCTGCCGCCGGCCGGGCTCACTGCTCCTGCCGGGGCCAGGCTCGCTAAAGTCGGGGGGCCCGGTACAGCTGTACCCGTAGTACCCCCCTGTTGCCAGCCCTGGCGGCAGCCCCTGCAAACGAGCCGGCCCGGTCGGGGTGTCTTGCTCCAGCCCTGCTGGGTGGAAGCTCCTGGACTCGGCCTGGGGGAGGGCTCTGACTACAGCATGGACTCAGCACTGTGTCACCCCACCTCCTGCTTGGAGCACAGACAGGAGGAGACCTCGGGCCCCAGAGAGGAAAGCTCTGAAAGCCACACATGCCTCAGCAGTGGGGGAGAGGCTCCCCCAGCCTCTTCCTCTGTATGGTGGGGGCTGCTGCAGACTCCAGGGAGGGGGAGGGATAGCTCAGTGGTTTGAGCATGGGCCTGCTAAACCCAGCGTTGTGAGTTCAATCCTTGGGGGGGGGTGATTGAGGGGTATGGGGGTCTAAATGGGGGTCACAGTCATGGTTTGGGCTCAGAATGCTGGTGGGATGGTTAAGAAGAGACCTCAGCACTGCCAGAGGACCAGGTGAAGCTGAGTGGTGTCTGCAGTACAAAGCAGGAAGCTCGTGTGCCTAGTGCAGAACCTCCACTCTCTCTACATCAGATCTCCAGGGACTTGGTCTGTGGGAGGTGCCACCACCCCCTTGCAAGGCAGGGGAGAGTGGGAATGAAATCCCAGAGCTAGCTTCAGCAATCCCCCCTGCCGAGGGGTCTGGCTCCCAGCAAAATCCCCCTAAACCTGGCTTTAACAGTCCCCTAAACCCCTCTCCATACAACCCATGGATCCTGCGAGGGCCAGGTAAGAAGGGGGTGCTGGGCTGCCAGGACGCACAGGCTGCCTGTAAGAAAGGTTCTTCTCTCTGGAGCCCATCTGTGTTCTGACAATGCAGCACGCTGTTAAGAAACCGCTGGCAAAGAGTTTCAAAAGGGGACGCTGCCAAGATCGCACTCGCAGGGTTTCTAAAGAGCTGGCCTTATCCCCCAGACAATGAGCATCTTTTTAAGGTCACTTGTCCAGCGGCTCAGAGATGCGTATCCAGCCCACGAGAACAGGTCACACACTGTCCTAGCCTTACACCATTCAGAGGCTGCAACCAAAGTTAGGGCTCTGTTGTGCTAGGCCGTGTCTGGGAGCTCTTGACCAGGCTAGTGGTACCAGTATGCACTGGCAAAGTGCTCACGCCGCTGTGGCCAGCCAAGCCGTGTTGTGCCCTGGGATAGTCCAATCGGCCTCTCTGCTGGTAGACGTGCAGCCAGCAGAACTGGCTGTGCCCTAGAGGTGTTTGCTGGTGCAGCTGGCACCTCGTCACAGCCCTGACCGACCGAGCGCCAGCAGACATCCGCAGTGTGGCTCTGGGCAGAGTACTGAGTGATGGGTCCTCACCACCGACCAGCCAGCCTCACCGCTTCTGCATTTCGCCGTGTGGGGAAAGGCTGAGGAGGAGCTGCATGCCAGAGCAGGCCAAGTGGATAAATCAGCACCGGCGGGTGCTGCGCAGGGGTGTTTCCAATGGCACCCGAGTGGAAGAAAATGTCATTTACAGATCCCGGTGGATTGCTCGGTGCAGCCCAGCAAGGTGTTCAGATGGACTCGGCTCATCCTGAGCTGCTGGCTCTCCCCCAGGTAGCTGCTTCTCTCTGTCCCGGGACCACCTGTGATTAGTAAAGGTGAGGGAGTTTTATAGCACCCAGTTGGCTCATCCCTCGGCCTGGCTTCTGCAGCTCCTTTCCCTGCTGGCTGCGCTCTGGGGACAGGCACACCGGCTGGTCAGTTTCACTCTTCTGTGTCTAGTTAGGTTCACTTTGAGGTCTCAGGTGCCAGCACAATTTAGGTTTGCAGAGCTCTGAGTGCAAAACGTTTCCTCTCTCGCACTGGTCTAGCTCCCCACCAGATCACATGGATTATGGGTCCCAGAGGAAGCACAGCACGTGAACATGGCTCTGCAGGGCCACAGGGAGCGTGGCTGGTTAAAATCCCTGTGCTCGAGAGAAACAGGGTGACCTGGCCTCTCCGGAGCACAGCAGTAGAGCCTGAAGAAATAGGCAAAGAGAGAGAGAGAGAGAGCATGTGTGTGAGGGGAGTACTGAGTGTGAGATTGGTGTGGTGCGTGGTTAATGCTGTGTGTGAGAGATCTACATGTGAGCCTGAGATCGGAGTGTGCAAGATCCATGTGTGAGCTCTGAGATCTGTGTGTGTGTCAGCATGTGTGTAAGAGCCATGGGAGGGCTCTGTGAGAGCTGTGTACATGAGAACTGTGTGTGCTAAAGAGCCATGTGTGAGATGTGTGTGTGCAAGCGGCACGTGTGCGAGCATTGTGAGTGTGTGACAGCGGACGTGCTTGTGCAGGCATCTCAGGAATGTGCCCCTTTCCCCCTCGTTCTGCATCCCTGCAATGGCATTTCCTCTCTGGAAATCTCCCCTTGGGGGTTACCTTTGCTATGTGCCAGCCAGCTGCTTGCAAGAGGCAAAATTGCTAACACGTGGTTCCGCCTCCCCACCCCCCAGGCAGGCTGACGTCACGCAGGGACCTACCCGGCTCCCGACCCTTCTTCCGTGCTCAGCGGCCTGGTGGCACAGGTCCAGCCCAACGCAGCCATGGGAGGCCTTCGCTGGCCGCCCTACTGGGACCATGCCCTTGGCACTGCTGTGATTCCCTCTGCTGCACCAACACCCCCCCTTGGCTTGGAGGATTCTCACACTAACTGTCCGAATGCTGCTCCACTGGGAGCACCCTGTCTGCCTCAGTTTCCCCTCTCCGGTGACCCCATTACTTCACTTCAGGCTTTCCTGTCTCCACACTCCCCCTCCTTGGGGTGATGCACGACAAGAGCCCAAGCCAGAGAGCATCTAAGGAAAGGCTGACACACTGCCCATTGCAGCCCAGCAACTCAACACTCCTTACAACTCAACACACCTCGTCCCTCGCCCTTGCCCACACCCGGACTCTGTCAGTCATCTCGTGTCCCCCGGACAGCCGCCCCAGCCCTTCCAGCCAGGGCACAGCCCTTCCCCGCCCCGGCTGCTGGGAGATGGATTGTACTGGGGCACGCCTCGCTCCCCCGGCCCTCACATGGGAGTTTCTCTGCCGCTCCTCTGCCTTCAGTGCTCTCAGGCCCAGAGCCTGCTGCCATGTCCCTTTGTTGCTCCTCCAGCCTTCAGCTCTCTGGCTCAGGGATGTCAGCCAGCAAACTTTTGTGCTACCCTCCTGCCTTCTCCCAGGAGCCACCGTCTGATCCCTCCCTGGACTCCTCCAGTCCCGCAGGCACGGGGCAGCTCTCCTCTGACCATGACTGGCTCAGTCTGTGCTGACTCACTGGTCTCGCCCAGCAGAGTCCCACCCTCCGGGGCTCTGTTCGCCAGAGGGGGTGTTGGACGGCAGGAGAGAGATCATGTGATCATTACCTGTTAGGATTACCAGGCAGGATACTGGGCTGGATGGACCTTCGGTCTGACCTCGTACGGCCGTTCTTACGTTCCTATGTTCTGCGCGCAAACGGAGGCCTTGGTTGAGGCGACCCGGCGAGTTCCTGTCCCAGACTAGAACCCACATCCCCCGCGGTGCAGGCCTGCGGTCAAGCTGGTGAACCACAGCTGCTCCGGAGAAGCCAGGCCGAGCGAGCCACAACTTCCTCCCGGGGCCGAGCGCGTTCGCGGACAGGTTCAAGCGCTTTATTAAAAGAAATCGGGGGGGGAGTCTGAGCCCCAGGCCGGGAGGAGCCGGTGCAGCCGCTGCTCTGCTGCAGGCCGGCCAGCCTGGCGCAGTAATTCCTGCACTGAGCCCGGAGCTGCACTTTGCACTAGAGCAGGAAGAGCGACGCCAATCTTGCATTGAATGGGATCAATGCCTGGCTCCAGCAGAGCGTACGGGGCTCTAACGCGCCTTACAGAAGAGGTCGGAGTCGTTATTCCTATTACAGGAAGGGAAAATGAGGCACCCCGGATGGAAGGGACCTGCCCTAGGTAACCCAGAGCTGCAAATAGAACCCACATTTCCTGAGCCCCAGGCCAGTGTGCTAGCCACTAGGCAACACTGCTTCCCTTTCAAGGAGCAGGGAATCATGATCCTGGGTGTGTTGTGCCAAGCGACCACCTGATTTCCAGTCTGAATTTGTCCAGCGCCGGCTGGCAGCGCTGCCTCTGGGGGCGGGGGGGGGGGGGTTTCCTCCCACCTGCCCGCTGGCTGGAAGGGCAGCCTGGTCTCCCCCGCCCCGCTATTCTCCACTGCAAATACAGAGGTGAAAGCACCATCGGTCCGGATTTCCTGCTGCAGCCCCCATTGTTCTCAGGGCAGTGGGGCCAGCCCCTTTCTTCCTCCCCCTCCCCCGCAACATTCAAACAGCACGAGGAAGCGCTCAAAAATCAGGAGCTTGGCTTAAAAATCATGAGATTTTATTTCACAACTAACACGCCTTGGGGGCGTTTCTTCCCAGCTGCGAAGGGTCACGTTTCCAAGTGCCTATCTGAAACCGCAAGGGCGGGAAGCTTTGTTTCTATTTGAAAGGCAAGCAGAGATTCTCACATCCTCAGAGGGCTCCAGGAACTCCTCAAATATTGCAAGACGCACAATAAAGCCCTGTCAAACCTGACAGCGTGTTCCCCAGCAGAGAGCAAATGTGGGGTCCCAGCCTCCTTGATGTTGTCTCTTTAAGGCCTTGGTTACACTACAGGATTATAGCGCTTTTGGTTATAGCGCGTCCCATATACAGCAATGGGTATTGCGCTAGAGCGAGTGCACACTTAGACCCGCCAGCGCTAGAGCATGGCCACATTTGCGGCGGTTCAGGCGGCATTAGGAGCAGCGCAATAGGGCAGGTATCCCACAGAGCACCTCTTCCCAATCTGGCGCAATGCCTTGTGGGAAGGGGGGGAATCACTTGTGGCCATTCTGCATCTGGTTCCAACTCCCCGTGATGCTTTGTGTCATATCCCAGCAATCCCTGTGTTTCCGGCCACCTCGGGCGCCATCTTTCAACGGTTTCAGCAAGGCACGCGCCCTCCGTCGTCCGTTTTCCTGTGCCGTAATGGATCGCGAACTGCTGCGGAGCATGCTGGTGAGTGTCGCCAGCACAACTCTCTGCGTGGCGGAGTTCATTCTTGAAATGGACCGTGACAGTAGTGATGAGTCTGGAGAAGAAGACGAGCTCGACCCGAGGAACAAATTGGACACACAACTGATCATCGCTTTAACGGACATGCTCACGACCGTGGAAGGTCACTTCTGGGCACGGGAAACGAGCACTGACTGGTGGGATCGCATCATCATGCAAGTGTGGGACGATGAGCAGTGGCTGCAAAACTTTCGCATGAGAAAAGCCACTTTCATGGGACTGTGTGCTGAACTCGCTCCCGTCCTGCAGCTCCAGGACACCAGATTGAGAGCTGCCATCCCGGTGGAGAAGCGGGTGGCTATAGCACTCTGGAAGCTGGCCACCCCAGACAACTACCGATCGGTGGCCAACCACTTTGGGGTGTGAAAGTCGACCGCTGGAGTCGTGTTGATGCAAGTGTGCAGGACCATTAATAGCCTCCTGCTACGAAAAATCGTGACTCTTGGTGACATGCGTGACATCGTGGCTGGCTTTGAGCAGATGGGTTTCCCTAACTGTGGAGGGGAGATCAATGGGACCCATATACCTATTCTGGCGCCCGACCACCTAGCAGAACAGTACATTAACCAAAAGGGGGACTTCTCCATGGTTCTTCAGGCGCTTGTGGATCACCGTGGGCGTTTCACTGACATTAATGCAGGCTGGTCGGGAAAGGTGCATGACGCACAGATCTTCTGCAACACCGGCCTGGTCAGGAAGCTGCAAGGCGGCACTTTTTTCCAGACCAGAGGATCCCCGTGGGGGAAGTTGAAATGCCCATTGTGATTCTTGGTGACCCCGCTTACCCTCTAATGCCCTGGCTCATGAAACCCTACACAGGGAGCCTGGACAGCAGCCAGGAAAGGTTCAACTACAGGCTGAGCCGCTGTTGAATGACTGTGGAGTGTGCTTTAGGGCGTCTCAAGGCCCGCTGGAGATGTCTTTATGGGAAGCTAGACTTGGCAGAGGGAAGTATACCCGCGGTTATTTCCGCGTGCTGTGCCCTACATAATCTCTGTGAGCGGAAGGGCGAAGGCTTCACTATGGCATGGTCCTCAGAGGTTCAACAGCTGGAGGCCACGTATGCACAGCCAGAGAGCAGGGCTCTTAGAGGGGCCCAGCGCGAGGGTACAAGGATCAGGGAAGACTTGAGGGAGCAGTTTGAGGCTGAAAGCGAGTTCTAATGGGAATTGCAGAGGGAGGGAGGGAGGGAGCAGTCTGTTAATAGGATCAGGCTTTTGCTTTTCTGTAGCTATTACATACATTTGTGCACCGAATACAGAAACCCATTTATTAAAAATATTCATTTATTGAACAGCTTTCTCAGAATTTGAAATAAAAGTTGAAAAAAGGTAAGATGTGTGAGGGAGGAGGGGGGTGCAGTTGGGGTGGAAAGAGGAGCGGGGGTGCAATTGGGGTGGGAAGGGGTCAGTCAGAGATTGGCGTATGTCCTGGACTCAAGCCCTCCGAATTGCTGTGTTCCCCCAACCCCATTTGCGGAGGGCGATGATTGTTATTAGGGGTTGAGTGCAGTGGATAAGGGTGCTGGGTCTGTGGGTTGGTCGGTGAAGAGAGGGGGGTTGGAGGCAGCTGTGGGTGGTAATAACCAGGCAGCTGTTGATAGTGGCCTGAAGGGGACAGAGGGCCAGAAGGGGAAGGTTAGGGGGGCAACTGACAATGGGGGTGGCGAGCACGGGGCTGCTACTCCTGCCCCACCCCTTCTCTGAGGCCCCCGCCTCTGCTCACTCCATCCCCCCCGCCCTCGCCCCACCCCTTCTCTGAGGCCCCCGCCTCTGCTCACTCCATCCCCCCGCCCTCGCCCCACCCCTTCTCTGAGGCCCCCGCCTCTGCTCACTAAATCCCCCCCCGCCCTCGCCCCACCCCTTCTCTGAGGCCCCCGCCTCTGCTCACTCCATCCCCCCGCCCTCGCCCCACCCCTTCTCTGAGGCCCCCGCCTCTGCTAACTCCATCCCCCCCGCCCTCCCCCCACCCCTTCTCTGAGGCCCCCGCCTCTGCTCACTCCATCCCCCCCCCGCCCTCACCCCACCCCTTCTCTGAGGCCTCCGCCTCTGCTCACTCCATCCCCCCCCCGCCCTCGCCCCACCCCTTCTCTGAGGCCCCGCCTCTGCTCACTCCATCCCCCCCGCCCTCGCCCCACCCCTTCTCTGAGGCCCCGCCTCTGCTCACTCCATTCCCCCCGCCCTCGCCCCACCCCTTCTCTGAGGCCCCCGCCCCTGCTCACTCCATCCCCCCGCCCTCGCCCCACCCCTTCTCTGAGGCCCCCGCCCCTGCTCACTCCATCCCCCCGCCCTCGCCCCACCCCTTCTCTGAGGCCCCCGCCTCTGCTCACTCCATCCCCCGCCGCCCTCGCCCCACCCCTTCTCTGAGGCCCCCGCCTCTGCTCACTCCATCCCCCGCCGCCCTCGCCCCACCCCTTCTCTGAGGCCCCCGCCTCTGCTCACTCCATCCCACCCCCGCCCTCGCCCCACCCCTTCTCTGAGGCCCCCGCCTCTGCTCACTCCATCCCCCCGCCCTCGCCCCACCCCTTCTCTGAGGCCCCCGCCTCTGCTCACTCCATCCCCCCCGCCCTCGCCCCACCCCTTCTCTGAGGCCCCCGCCCCTGCTCACTCCATCCCCCCGCCCTCGCCCCACCCCTTCTCTGAGGCCCCGCCTCTGCTCACTCCATCCCCCCCGCCCTCGCCCCACCCCTTCTCTGAGGCCCCCGCCTCTGCTCACTCCATCCCCCCCGCCCTCGCCCCACCCCTTCTCTGAGGCCTCCGCCTCTGCTCACTCCATCCCCCCCGCCCTCGCCCCACCCCTTCTCTGAGGCCCCCGCCTCTGCTCACTCCATCCCCCCCGCCCTCGCCCCACCCCTTCTCTGAGGCCCCCGCCTCTGCTCACTCCATCCCCCCCGCCCTCACCCCACCCCTTCTCTGAGGCCCCGCCTCTGCTCACTCCATCCCCCCCGCCCTCGCCCCACCCCTTCTCTGAGGCCCCGCCTCTGCTCACTCCATCCCCCCGCCCTCGCCCCACCCCTTCTCTGAGGCCCCCGCCTCTGCTCACTCCATCCCCCGCCACCCTCGCCCCACCCCTTCTCTGAGGCCCCCGCCTCTGCTCACTCCATCCCCCCGCCCTCGCCCCACCCCTTCTCTGAGGCCCCGCCTCTGCTCACTCCATCCCCCCCCTGCCCTCACCCCACCCCTTCTCTGAGGCCCCCGCCTCTGCTCACTCCATCCCCCCGCCCTCGCCCCACCCCTTCTCTGAGGCCCCTGCCTCTGCTCACTCCATCCCCCCCACCCTCGCCCCACCCCTTCTCTGAGGCCCCCGCCTCTGCTCACTCCATCCCCCCCGCCCTCGCCCCACCCCTTCTCTGAGGCCCCGCCTCTGCTCACTCCATCCCCCGCCGCCCTCGCCCCACCCCTTCTCTGAGGCCCCGCCTCTGCTCACTCCATCCCCCGCCGCCCTCGCCCCACCCCTTCTCTGAGGCCCCCGCCTCTGCTCACTCCATCCCCCGCCGCCCTCGCCCCACCCCTTCTCTGAGGCCCCCGCCTCTGCTCACTCCATCCCCCCCCCCGCCCTCGCCCCACCCCTTCTCTGAGGCCCCCGCCTCTGCTCACTCCATCCCCCCCGCCATCGCCCCACCCCTTCTCTGAGGCCCCCGCCTCTGCTCACTCCATCCCCCCCGCCCTCGCCCCACCCCTTCTCTGAGGCCCCCCGCCTCTGCTCACTCCATCCCCCGCCACCCTCGCCCCACCCCTTCTCTGAGGCCCCCGCCTCTGCTCACTCCATCCCCCCCGCCCTCGCCCCACCCCTTCTCTGAGGCCCCCGCCCCTGCTCACTCCATCCCCCCGCCCTCGCCCCACCCCTTCTCTGAGGCCCCGCCTCTGCTCACTCCATCCCCCCCGCCCTCGCCCCACCCCTTCTCTGAGGCCCCCGCCTCTGCTCACTCCATCCCCCCGCCCTCGCCCCACCCCTTCTCTGAGGCCCCCGCCTCTGCTCACTCCATCCCCCCCCGCCCTCGCCCCACCCCTTCTCTGAGGCCCCCGCCTCTGCTCACTCCATCCCCCGCCGCCCTCACCCCACCCCTTCTCTGAGGCCCCCGCCTCTGCTCACTCCATCCCCCCGCCCTCGCCCCACCCCTTCTCTGAGGCCCCCACCTCTGCTCACTCCATCCCCCCCCACCCTCACCCCACCCCTTCTCTGAGGCCCCGCCTCTGCTCACTCCATCCCCCCCGCCCTCGCCCCACCCCTTCTCTGAGGCCCCGCCTCTGCTCACTCCATCCCCCCTGCCCTCGCCCCACCCCTTCTCTGAGGCCCCGCCTCTGCTCACTCCATCCCCCCTGCCCTCGCCCCACCCCTTCTCTGAGGCCCCCGCCTCTGCTCACTCCATCATCCCCGCCCTCGCCCCACCCCTTCTCTGAGGCCCCCGCCTCTGCTCACTCCATCCCCCCGCCCTCGCCCCACCCCTTCTCTGAGGCCCTGCCTCTGCTCACTCCATCCCCCCCGCCCTCGCCCCACCCCTTCTCTGAGGCCCCGCCTCTGCTCACTCCATCCCCCCCCTGCCCTCACCCCTTCTCTGAGGCCCCCGCCTCTGCTCACTCCATCCCCCCGCCCTCGGCCCACCCCTTCTCTGAGGCCCCGCCTCTGCTCACTCCATCCCCCCCACCCTCGCCCCACCCCTTCTCTGAGGCCCCCGCCTCTGCTCACTCCATCCCCCCCCGCCCTCACCCCTTCTCTGAGGCCCCCGCCTCTGCTCACTCCATCCCCCGCCACCCTCGCCCCACCCCTTCTCTGAGGCCCCCGCCTCTGCTCACTCCATCCCCCGCCACCCTCGCCCCACCCCTTCTCTGAGGCCCCCGCCTCTGCTCACCCCATCCCCCGCCACCCTCGCCCCACCCCTTCTCTGAGGCCCCCGCCTCTGCTCACTCCATCCCCCGCCGCCCTCGCCCCACCCCTTCTCTGAGGCCCCCGCCTCTGCTCACTCCATCCCCCGCCGCCCTCACCCCACCCCTTCTCTGAGGCCCCCCGCCTCTGCTCACTCCATCCCCCGCCACCCTCGCCCCACCCCTTCTCTGAGGCCCCCGCCTCTGCTCACTCCATCCCCCGCCACCCTCGCCCCACCCCTTCTCTGAGGCCCCGCCTCTGCTCACTCCATCCCCCGCCGCCCTCACCCCACCCCTTCTCTGAGGCCCCCGCCTCTGCTCACTCCATCCCCCCGCCCTCGCCCCACCCCTTCTCTGAGGCCCCCGCCTCTGCTCACTCCATCCCCCCCCCACCCTCACCCCACCCCTTCTCTGAGGCCCCGCCTCTGCTCACTCCATCCCCCCCGCCCTCGCCCCACCCCTTCTCTGAGGCCCCCGCCTCTGCTCACTCCATCCCCCCGCCCTCGCCCCACCCCTTCTCTGAGGCCCCCGCATATGCTCACTCCATCCCCCCCACCCTCGCCCCACCCCTTCTCTGAGGCCCCCGCCTCTGCTCACTCCATCCCCCCCGCCCTCGCCCCACCCCTTCTCTGAGGCCCCGCCTCTGCTCACTCCATCCCCCCCGCCCTCGCCCCACCCCTTCTCTGAGGCCCCGCCTCTGCTCACTCCATCCCCCGCCGCCCTCGCCCCACCCCTTCTCTGAGGCCCCGCCTCTGCTCACTCCATCCCCCGCCGCCCTCGCCCCACCCCTTCTCTGAGGCCCCCGCCTCTGCTCACTCCATCCCCCGCCGCCCTCGCCCCACCCCTTCTCTGAGGCCCCCGCCTCTGCTCACTCCATCCCCCCCCCGCCCTCGCCCCACCCCTTCTCTGAGGCCCCCGCCTCTGCTCACTCCATCCCCCCCGCCATCGCCCCACCCCTTCTCTGAGGCCCCCGCCTCTGCTCACTCCATCCCCCCCGCCCTCGCCCCACCCCTTCTCTGAGGCCCCCGCCCCTGCTCACTCCATCCCCCCGCCCTCGCCCCACCCCTTCTCTGAGGCCCCGCCTCTGCTCACTCCATCCCCCCCGCCCTCGCCCCACCCCTTCTCTGAGGCCCCCGCCTCTGCTCACTCCATCCCCCCCGCCCTCGCCCCACCCCTTCTCTGAGGCCCCGCCTCTGCTCACTCCATCCCCCCCCCGCCCTCGCCCCACCCCTTCTCTGAGGCCCCGCCTCTGCTCACTCCATCCCCCCGCCACCCTCGCCCCACCCCTTCTCTGAGGCCCCGCCTCTGCTTACTCCATCCCCCCGCCCTCGCCCCACCCCTTCTCTGAGGCCCCCGCCTCTGCTCACTCCATCCCCCGCCACCCTCGCCCCACCCCTTCTCTGAGGCCCCCGCCTCTGCTCACTCCATCCCCCCCGCCCTCGCCCCACCCCTTCTCTGAGGCCCCCGCCTCTGCTCACTCCATCCCCCCGCCCTCGCCCCACCCCTTCTCTGAGGCCCCCGCCTCTGCTCACTCCATCCCCCCCCCGCCCTCGCCCCACCCCTTCTCTGAGGCCCCCGCCTCTGCTCACTCCATCCCCCGCCGCCCTCACCCCACCCCTTCTCTGAGGCCCCCGCCTCTGCTCACTCCATCCCCCCGCCCTCGCCCCACCCCTTCTCTGAGGCCCCCACCTCTGCTCACTCCATCCCCCCCACCCTCACCCCACCCCTTCTCTGAGGCCCCGCCTCTGCTCACTCCATCCCCCCCGCCCTCGCCCCACCCCTTCTCTGAGGCCCCCGCCTCTGCTCACTCCATCCCCCCCGCCCTCGCCCCACCCCTTCTCTGAGGCCCCCGCCTCTGCTCACTCCATCCCCCCGCCCTCGCCCCACCCCTTCTCTGAGGCCCCGCCTCTGCTCACTCCATCCCCCCCGCCCTCGCCCCACCCCTTCTCTGAGGCCCCCGCCTCTGCTCACTCCATCATCCCCGCCCTCGCCCCACCCCTTCTCTGAGGCCCCCGCCTCTGCTCAGTCCATCCCCCCGCCCTCGCCCCACCCCTTCTCTGAGGCCCCCGCCTCTGCTCACTCCATCCCCCCCGCCCTCGCCCCACCCCTTCTCTGAGGCCCCGCCTCTGCTCACTCCATCCCCCGCCGCCCTCGCCCCACCCCTTCTCTGAGGCCCCCGCCTCTGCTCACTCCATCCCCCGCCGCCCTCACCCCACCCCTTCTCTGAGGCCCCCCGCCTCTGCTCACTCCATCCCCCGCCACCCTCGCCCCACCCCTTCTCTGAGGCCCCCGCCTCTGCTCACTCCATCCCCCGCCACCCTCGCCCCACCCCTTCTCTGAGGCCCCGCCTCTGCTCACTCCATTCCCCCCGCCCTCGCCCCACCCCTTCTCTGAGGCCCCCGCCTCTGCTCACTCCATCCCCCGCCACCCTCACCCCACCCCTTCTCTGAGGCCCCGCCTCTGCTCACTCCATCCCCCCCCTGCCCTCACCCCACCCCTTCTCTGAGGCCCCGCCTCTGCTCACTCCATCCCCCCCGCCCTCGCCCCACCCCTTCTCTGAGGCCCCCGCCTCTGCTCACTCCATCCCCCCGCCCTCGCCCCACCCCTTCTCTGAGGCCCCGCCTCTGCTCACTCCATCCCCCCACCCTCACCCCACCCCTTCTCTGAGGCTCCCGCCTCTGCTCACTCCATCCCCCCCCGCCCTCGCCCCACCCCTTCTCTGAGGCCCCCGCCTCTGCTCACTCCATCCCCCCCCGCCCTCACCCCACCCCTTCTCTGAGGCCCCGCCTCTGCTCACTCCATCCCCCCCCCCGCCCTCTGTTGCTTTCTCTCCCCCACCCTCACTCCTTCCTTTTCACCAGGCTGGGGCAGAAGGTGCAGGCTCTGGGGTGGGGGCAGGAGGGGTGGGGTCAAGGTTTGGCATTGCCCTGGCTCAGCAGCTGACCTGGCCCTGCTGCTCCACACCAGCGGGTTGTGGAAGAGGGAGGTGCTAGCTGGACATGCCAGGCCACAGCCTCAGCAGCACCGTTGACTTCAGTTCCCTCCACGGATTTCAGTGGAGCTTGTTCCCACTTAGACCAGCTGGGATCCGGCCCACACGTCATTGCGACCCCGACAGAACTTCACCTAGCAACAACCAAGGCCTGGATAGGGGCCGACCCCGCACGTGGTCTTGCTAAGCAGCCCTGTCCCGCACAATCTGCTATGTGGAGATCCTGGTGTGGAAGCCAGGCTGGACCCAGAGGGGCTGCCACACGCTCCAGTTCTCAGCATTCGAGTTATCTCGGGGGCAAGAGAATTCAGATCCCTTGAGCAGGCTCCACACCAATCACTATGAGTCAGTCTCAGCCGCTCTGATCCTAAACACGGCCTGGAACCCATTCCCAGGAGTGACGGTATTTGGGTCTCTCGTTGCTGCCCAACAGGCTTTCAATAAGGCCCAGAACTCCCTTTCAAGCGGAATAGTTTGTCTCATCTTGTGGTCTAATCTGAACACAGCAATCATGCCGATGCAGCCTGATAACGTACACAAGTCTGCACAGGGCTCAGGAATTCGAACCAGGGGACCTGAGCCACGTGGTCTCACCGAGGGAAACGTACAAAGAAAACAAACCCAAGCAAGTATCACAGATCTGGAGAAAGGAGATACAGTCCCAAGCCCTGAGCAACCGAGTCCCGGGCACCGCTCGGTGTAGCACTGACAGTGAAGAGGCCGTGAGCCCAGGGATCAGCAACCCTGGACACGGCACCAGAGGGTAAACGCCCTTAGCGGGCCCCACCGGTTTGTTTACTTGCCGGTTTGCCGATCACGGCTCCCACTGGCGGCTGTGGGAAGCGGCAGCCAGCACAACCTTCCAGCAGGGCAGAGCATTCAAGGGTCTAGTGCCCTAGCTCTGGCAGACAGGAGGCTAAACACAGGCCTCCTGGCGTAAGGCGGGGTGGGGTGAGGTGGCAGGGGAACCCGGCCCCACCTGGCTCCACCAGGTCCCAGCACAGGACTCTAAGAGTGACAGGGGGTTCCACCACCAGGTCCGCAGGGAATCCAGCCACCACACACGGACCTGCGTTCAGGCAGCAATGCAGCTGGACTGGAGTCGACTGTCCCCAGCCTACTTCCTCCCCTTCCCGGGGGGTCACCCTCTCTCGCCCTGGGACACGCCGCCAAGGGTGTGCCAGCCGCTCTTGTCCCCGGCGCTCTGCCACCCTCTCAGTGCAGCCGGGGGCCCTTCAGCTTCCCACTCCAGCAGTGGACGGGGGAGCGTCTATCTCCCTCGGTGGCTCCAACCCAGCAGCGCTGCAGGACCTGCCTTTTATACTTCCCATTTCTATCCTGCCCCTCCGGCATGGACTTCCTGGTTCCACCCATGGCAGGGTGGGGCCGTCCCTCCCTGTCAATCTCTGAGGAAGCCCCCCCCCCTCGATACACAAACCCTAGCCCTTTAAAGATCCTCTTTGCCCCATTAGACCCATAGGCTCCTAGACTTTAAGAAGAACTGGCCCATCCCCAGCCGGCAGCTTCATCCCCAGGGGAGCAGGAGGTGAGGGGACAAATCACCCACTTTATGGTGCTGAGTTCAGGCTGCCAGCAGGCTGTCCCGCTGCATGTCTCATGAGGGATCAAATGCACCATAAAGCAGCAGCTAAGTCCCAGCTCCTAGAAGGTGCCTGCAGAGGCGCTGGATGCTCCCTCAACTAGGTATCACGGCAGCAAGTGACAACCAGGGCACCGTCCCCGCTGTCACAGTGGGCGTGGGGGAAGGATTGGGGGGGGGGGACTCAGGACATGGCACTAGGGGAAGTGAAGAGGGAATGGCCAGCTAGAAGGTGATCAATCCAGGTGGGCCTCCTGGGGGCGGAGGGGGGGGCATTGATTTGGGGAGCCTTTTCCTTGGGGAGGGGTCTTGACTCACTATTGTTTAATTAGCTGGTGGCAACAGCTGATTTCCTTTGTTTTCTTTCTCAGCTCTTCCCCAGAGGGGTGGGGGTAAAAGGGCTTGAGGGTACCCCACAGGGAGGAATTCCCAAGTGTTCCTTCCAGGTTTCCGAAAAGGGGGGAAGGTTTGCACTTGTGTGGTGGCAGCATCTACCCATCCAAGATCAGAGAGAAGCTGTAACCTTGGGAGTTTAATACAAGCCTGGATTGGCCAGTATTAATGTTTAGCATCCTTGCAGGCCCCCATCTTCTGCACTTGAAGTGCCAGAGTGGGGAATAAGCCTTGACACCAGTGGAGGAAAGTAGACAGGGCAACGTTCCAGATGAGCGAAGCCAGGGATCCAGGGACGTGCGGGTTGCATTTTAGGCCTCTCTGCAAAGCTAGTGAGTCCTGTTGTTATGCCCCATAGGGCATTGTGCACCCCCCTAAAGATCGGATTCCCTTGTCACACTGAACCCCACCTGGGATGCACACCACTAGCAACGTACAGCTCTCTGGAGTCATGTTTACAGCACTGGGGCTTAAAGCAGCAAGGAACCCTGGGCCTGGCGAGCTAGGGAAGCAACTGCACAGATCTACTGTGACAGCCACAGTCATCGCAGCTGGTACCGGACTAAAATCTCCACCGCCACGAGAGAATATCACCTGCTTGCAACATGGCCAGAAATCTGAGCGTGTGCCGCATGGAGCTGTGCTTGTGTGTGTGTGCTGGGGAGGTGTGCAAGGTGGGTCCTGTGCAGGGCTGTCTTTGTTTCTCATTATTTCATTTTTCTTTCAGCACATCACGATTCTCTCTATCGTGTGAAGCTGCAATGAATCTAGTGACGACCATATCCAGGGTCACGTGTACTCATCTCCCAAAGGGATGTACTCGGGGGGTGGAGGAATAATCTTTCCTTTAAGGGAGAAACAAGGCCAGGTCCTCAGCTGGGGTCACTCAGCATCACTCCACTTCCAGGTTTCTAATAGCTGGAGGAACTGGCACTCCTACCCCTCTGGAGTAGCTATGGTATGAGGGATTTATTGTGTGCCCCGAGAAATGAAGGTTTGATGCTCTTGGCTACAGCTAGCTAGAGAACCCTCTCCTGAAACAGAGCTCATTGGAGTCATTGAAAAGAATCTACACTGCACAGGTGTGTGTCATAGACCCTCTATGGCTAGTATAGCTCTACAAATAGGGCACTTTGATTGAATTGAATAGTCAAAATGTGTTGAAACCAAACGCTCTCACGTTTTCAAAACAAAAGAAACGTTTGGCACTTTTTTCTCGACATGAAGGATTTGGTGAAACCCCCATGAATTCAGGAAACGGTTCTGAGTCACTGAACCCGCCTTTTTCTTCTTGTTCTGAAAAAAAAATTGGTTGAAAAATTTCTCCCTGTAGCTCAAGGGAGACGGGCTCCCGGAGCAGGGCATCTGGAGTCTCTCCTTGCTGTTGCAGTGACGTTCACATGGCCATGCTGTGCCCCACAGGGACAGCCGTGGATTTAACTGCAATGTGCAATGATTTGATCCTGTCCCAGTCTCCTAGGCCCATGGCGTGGCAGGCTGCATATAGCACCCGTTAAGCCTTGCTCGAATTACCGCCTTCTCTTCACGCGGAGCAGGGATGGCCGTTCCCAGGCCCTCCAACAGCTGCCTGATTCCTCAAATTCTTACGGCCAGCAGGGTCCGAGCCTGCACAAAGCGGTTTTCAAAGCAGCAGGCAGCTCTATTTGATCTCCCCACACGCCCCCAGCTGGGCCCCTCTGAGCCCTCGGTTTCAGCGCTGATTAAAAGGAAGCTATGGGGAAGGGACGGGTCATTTGCACTGCTCAGGGAAGGAAACCACAATCACAAGCGAGGCTGGCCCTTGGGTGCTGGGATGCAGGCTGTCGGGAGGGAAGAGGGGTGAGACTCAAAGGGGATGATGCTCCATCCCAGTCTTGCTGGGGCTCCTCCCAGCTGCCTGGTGCTTTTGGCAGGTTGTCCCTGCTCCGGCGCCTGCCCTGTCCTGACAAATGGTCTCCCCATCTCTCCTGCCCCTGCGTGGGAGCGCCCAGGTTGCCAAGCCTGAGCTCCTGTCCCCACTGCGATTCTCTCCAAGGGCAGGATCATGTCCAGCTAGGGCAGAGGTGGGCAAACTTTTTGGCTCGAGGGCCACATCGGGTTTGCCAAATTATATTGAGGGCCGGGTAGGGAAGACCCCGCCCCCAATCTGGTCCCCTCCCACTTCCCGCCCCCTGACTACCCCCTGAGAATCTCCAACCCATCCAGCCCCGCCCGACCTTGTCCCGATTTCCCCTTCTAGAGACCCCTAACCACCCCCCAGGATCCTACCCAATTCCCCTGCTCCCTGTCCTCTGACTGCCCCGACTCCTATCCACCCTCCCACCCCCTAATCACCACCCTGGAACCCCACCCCCTATCCAACTCACCCCACTCCCTGACCACCCCTCTCCAAATCCCCCCCAACCACCACCCCAGAACCCTGCCTACGCGCCCCCCCCTTACCATAGCTGCTCAGTGGGGTTCCGGTGGAGGGGGTTAGCATGCTGCCCCAGCCCCCAGAGCACTCCCCTCCTGGCATGGCTCTGGGGGAGCGGGGAGCACGCAGCCCCGGCCCCCCAGTGCTCCCCACATGGCTCTGGGAGAGGCGCGAGCGCGCCCCGGCCCCCAGAGCTCTGCGCGCAGTGCGGCTCTGGGGGAGGGTGGAGTGCTCAGCCGCCCCTCACCCCCCCCCCCAGTGTCGGCCACGCGGCGCGACTCAGGGGGAGGGGGAAGCCCCCCCCAGAGCGCTGCTCGCAGAGGCGCGGCTCCGGAGGAGGATGGGAGCGCAACCACGTCTCTCCCCCACTCCCCCAACGCTGGCCGTGCGGCGCGGCTCAGGGGGAGGGGGAAGCCACACCCCGCCCCCCCCCCCCGAGCGCTGCTCGCAGCGGCGCGGCTCCGGAGGAGGACGGGAGCGCAACCACGTCTCTCCCCCACTCCCCCAACGCTGGCCGTGCGGCGCGGCTCAGGGGGAGGGGGAAGCCACACCCCGCCCCCCCCCCCGAGCGCGCTCGCAGCGGCGCGGCTCCGGAGGAGGACGGGAGCGCAACCACGTCTCTCCCCCACTCCCCCAGTGCTGGCCACGCGGCGCGGCTCTGGGGGAGGGGGTAGTGCACTGCCCCAGCCCCCCAGAATGCTGTCCGTGCAGCTGCTTCTGGGGGAGGGGCGGGGGAAGCCTCCTCAGCCGGGGGGCCGGATGCAATGGCACCGCGGGCCGGATGTGGCCCGCGGGCCGTAGTTTGCCCACCCCTGAGCTAGGGCATGGCTCATGGTCGTGATGGTACCAGTGGTGAAGCTGGCACCCCGCAGATCCCGTTATTCCAGCCTTGGGCTTGTCCTGCCCCCAGCTCTGTCTATGCCCCTGGCTCCTAACCTGCAACCCCCCACCCCTGTGATCCCGAACCTGGGCTCCCCCCAGCCCCACGGCTTTGCTGATGCCCCGTCAGTCCTGACCTGCAGCAAATGAGTGTCTCCCCCCCCCCAGTACTTGGGGCACAGCCCTGCTGATACCCTCAAGCCCGACCCATTGCCCTGCTCCCAATACTCTAGTCCTGGGCTCCCCACCCCATGCTGGCTACACAGAAGCCTCCACAGCCCCTGTGCTGGGGATGGGCAAACAGCCTCCCCGCGATCCCTGCGCCTGAGCTGGGGAGAATCTGTCCCTCACTGTGCAGCTGTGGCCTGAGAACATTTCCCATCCCAGCATGCACTGCTCCAGCCTGACATGAGCAGGCCGCATCCAGCATGTAAAGGAGACTTTGGCAGCCATAGCTTCAGGTTAAGGTTTTGGGGTTTGAATGCTTGAGCAGGGAGCTAAGAAGCATAATGAGGTCTGCATCCCTGACTCCTCCACCCCGACGAGCCTCAACGCCAGCCCAGCTAGCAGCGTGAGCCATCACTACCACTCACAATCCCACCCCAGTGGAGCTCAAAGCCCTTTCCAAAGCTAGCCAGTGTCATTTCCCATGGAGACAGGGAAACTGAGGCACAGCGTGGGGAAGTGACGTCCCCCATGCCTCAGTCCAGTGCTCTATCCACTATGCCACACTACTAGTCCACTTCCTCTTCTTGGAGCAGTTCATCTAGCCTGGGTCCGGTGAGTGGCAGGTTAGCTGCGTGGGAGCTGTAATTGACGTGTTCATAATTATTAACCAGAGCTGGCTGGAAAATGGCATTTCAAAGAAATGCTTTGACCTTAACGAGGGCATTGGCCTGACACACGGGGGGGGGGGGGGGGGGGGCTTGCTCACAGTCACCCAGGCTCCGCTGCCACAGCCTGCCTGGGTGCCCCTGGGCACCACACATGCTCGGCAGTCTGGCTCCCACAGTGGCATGGTACCCCAAAGGCCTGGTGGTGATGTACGTTCCTGATAGTGGCTCATGTTGTTAGGCGCTGGACGGAGAGCGTGCAGCGCTGTCCAGATACAGTGTCTGACACGCCCTGAAGAGCGGCAAGGGGGACGTGCTGTAGTGTGGGGAGCAGTTGGTTGGCTGATGTTAGGTGGAGGGATATTGGGTAGGACTGATAACCTGTGATGGGGCAAGCTCCCCACCCTGGCCCTGCAAGAGCTGAATTGGGCCAGGTGGGCCCAGTCAACTAATTAGGCTACAAACAGAGGCGCTTTAGGCTGGAGAGAGGCTCACCTGTGCAGGGCCTATATAAGCCAGAAGGGTCCATTGCTGGGACAGGGCTGTCACTCATGGGGAGATCTAGGAGGGCTGGGAGAGGAAAGCCCAGAAGTGGGCTGCGGGTCCCTGGTTTAGAACCCGGAGTAGAGGGCGGGTGCGCCTGGGTTTCCCCACCTGCCCCTGGGGAAGGGGCACTGGTGAGACTGTAGCAGACAAATGGCTGAAGAGCAGGGACCTTGCTGCACCGGTGCCCCGACCCCCAGAAGGTCACCTGGCCAGAGAGGTGTGTCCCAAAAACGGTGCTGTGAAAAGCGAGGGAAGGGCTGCAGAGGCGGTGCAGTGGGGCGGTCACCCTGCTCTGGCCCGGAAGGGGTTAAAAGAGCCCTGGGAAAGGGCTGCCCTGGGAGCCAATAAGGTAGGCTGATTGGGGAAGCCACACCCCTGTCAGGCTACAGCTGGCCTATAAAAGGCGTCCAACCAGTATGGCCATTCTTCTGTTTCCAGGTGGGGGAGCTAAGGCGTGGAGCTAGGGAGTGACTTTCCCCAGGTCACCCAGCCATGGAGAGGCAAAGCTGGGTCTAGAACATGGGCTGCCAGAGACACAGTTTGGAGGGTTAGGTGGGGGGGTTTCTGGGGGGGGGGGGTGATCATAGCAACACTTACTGCTGTGCGAACATCTGGAAATCATTCCCACGCCACGACTACACCCTGGGGAAATGGCCTTTGCCCCCGGCAGGCGCAGAGGGAAACAACCCCTGGCCTCTGGTCAGCTGGGTCCCACCCTCCGAGTGTGGGAACCACAAATATTGCGCAGGCAGCACCCTGGGGCTCGGAGATTGCGCGCCACTGGCACATGGGACCCCGCTGGACACGGGGTCACCCATGTGCACAGAGAACTCTGGGATGGAGGCAGCCCAGGATTGTTCCCCGGTACCGGACTTGGCTTCCTGGGCTGAGCACATGGCATGGGTGTGCCAGGTCTGCCAGGGGCAATGTGGTGCCAACTGCGGGACAGACGCTGCATGTCTCTGCCTAATGCGTACAGAGCCCATGAGTTCCAGACAGCCCGTTTGCTGCAGAGCGTCTCAGCAGAAGCAGCAGTGCTGGAGGAGGGGCAGTGTCAGGGGAATGCAGGGTGTCCCCAACCCCACTGACTGGGGGGAATACGGCTAGACTACCCCCCGGATCAGTGTATCGGGGATTGATTTATCGCGTCTCATCTAGACTCCAGCTGGGGAGCGGCCGCGGTGGACTCGCTGCCATGGGGACGGTCAGGTAAGTCGACCTAAGATACTGTGATTTCAGCTGTGCTGAAGTTGAGTATCGTAGGTCGACCCCCCTCCCCAGGGTAGCCCCGCCCTGAGGTACTTGGGGTAATGTGAGCTGCTGGCAACCAAGGACTGAAGATAACCAAGGGGGGGGTCTCCATCCACAGCAGGCGCTGCCCACTCTGCTGCTGGCACCTTCTCATTACATCTCCCACACGGTGGCACTGGGGGCAGGACACGCTCCCCATGCTCAACAATCCATGATAAGTGAAAAGGACAGCGGCCCCGGGGAGGGGCCCAGCAGTGCCACTCGGGAGGCAGGCACGGGGGCCAGGGGAGGTGCTGTGAGGGAGTGGGAGCCGTCTCTGGCTGTGGTGCAGCGGTAATACCAATGTAGTTCACTGGTGAGCATGTGTTCCAGACCCCCCCCCCCATGCCGGGGTCTTTATCATCACTAGTGGCTCGACCCAATCTTTGTGCCCGGTTTCCAGGGATGCAAGTAGGAATTCATCTCTTGCTAATCCCAGTCACAACAACTACAGCTGAGTGTATTTTTTCCTCATTGAATAGAATTTTGTGTTCTGAAAGAAGTCGCCTTCTGCCTGATCATGAGCATATCATGAAGGGCTGGAAGAAAGAGACACACAAGAAAACACCAAAGAGTGTGAAATTTCCAACAAGAAACCAAGGCGGATGTAGATGTGCTTCATAGAAGGCTTGAGCAGCCAACTTTAATTGTTGTGATGATTTTAAAACATCAGTTAAATCTAATAAAACGGTCATGAAACATTTTTCACTTTTTACTTTGGTGCCATACAGCCCCCCTTTGCCCTCAAGGTCTCAGCCCTCATCGGCCCTCACGCCCCCCTCCCCCCGAATATTCCAACAGCCCCCAATTTCAATTCCTGGGGAAAACACTCCATGGGATGCAGTAGCCATCATAGCGAGCAGGAGGCTGCACACCAAGGACAAATCCATCTGTTTTACACCTCAGAGCAGCTAGTGGCTTTATTAGGAGAGGTTAATGCCAAAGCCACAGCTTGGGTCACCCAGAGAAGCCAGCATTAGCTGATGTATTCTCCCAGCCCCACTGGGAAAAAGTTTCTGGGTACAGATGGGAAACTGAGGCACAGACTGTGCCCAGTGACTTGGCCAATGTCATCCAAGTTGGGCACCCATTAATGTTACCCATTAATCATTGGGCACCACTTTGCTCCCAAAGCCAGGATGAGAACCCAGGAGTCCTGAGCCCCCTCCGCCTCCTGGTTTCACATTGGGATGAGAAGATGGATTTGAGTCAACAGTGTGCCCGGAGCTCGCTTGACTGAGTTCTGGGTGCTTGGTAATAGACTTGGCTCTCTCCCGTGGCTGGGCTGCCTGCTTTTGGCCCAGGTGTAGCAAATGGGCCTGTGAAATGTGAATACACGTGGGGAGCAGACGTGGTTGGCAGGAAGGGCCAGGTCACGTTGTTTTGTAGAGCGGACCCCCCAGTGGTTCTCTATAGCCAGATTCCCAGGACGCAACGCGCCCCAGCCCCGCTCAGAGGTGGCCTGCCGGGCCCAGCTCTCCCCAGGCTCTGGAGTATGTCAGTCCTTCCAGCCCACAGCCCACGTTCGCCACCTTGAGCGGTAGGGGGTGACTGGCCATGAGTCCAGGAGACTGAGCCAGGGGCCTTTTGCTCTATGGCTGCCAGGTGCAACATTTCCTGTTTTCCCCTCGCCTGCTCTGCTGGCATCCAAAGAGGATCAAAGCAGGGAGCCTGGACCTGGCGCTGCTGCCTTCTTTCAGCCTGACTCACTGGCCCGTGCGTCGGGCGGGCAGGAAACAGGCTGGCTGTCAAGGGCACGCTGAAGGCGCTGACAAAGCATTTGCATCCCCCCCTCCCTCTCTTGCATCACAGCCACTGTCCTTCCTGCTGCCACAGCTCCACAGTCCATGCTGCTAATACAAGCAGTGGCTTGTCTGCCACTCCATGCTGCCCATCCCCAGAAGTGGTCGTAGCTGCCACTCCAGAGAAATCCCTTTACTTCCCCCCTGCACCCTCCACCAGCTCAGCAACAGGTGCCACCCCCCCCCCAGCTTTGGGGGGCAGCGGGAGGACTAGGCTGACTGGCAGGGATAGACTGCTTCTCAGGACCCCTCAACTCCACAGCCGGTGATCACACGGTGCCAACCCCGGTCCTGCCCCTCCCTGTGTCTGTATCTGTCTGCTCAGACTGGCGCCTGCAATCGGGGAGGCGCGTCCTCTCAGAAACCTGCGGCCTCGGGCATGGCCCAAAGCAAAGAGACATTTCAACAGCCCCAGGGAGGAATTGTACCCAGATGACTGGTGGGGTCTCTCCGAGCAGCCCCAAGGTGGAAGTGAGCAGGGCGCTGCTGCCAGCCACAGGCTGGGTGTGCTCTTGCCTGGCTCCTCTGTCCCCCAGCCCAGGGCCAAAGCTTGGTGAGGTGGGAGTATTTCAGCTCCACTAAAGCAGCGACTGACGGACAGCTGTGTCCGTCAGCTGCCGAGGCACCCCCGGCTCCGGGGGACTTTCCAAAGCAGGGTTTACTGCGCAGTGTTTAGGAAGTGCTAGAAATCTGCTGGCAATTCCAGCCCACAGATCTAAGATCAGACAGGACCGTAGCGATCATCTAGTCTCACCCGCTGCATGGCTGTGGCCAGAGAACAGTGTATCTTGTTGTGAGGCTACAGCCGCTCTTCCTGCAAGACACCCGGCATTGACCGAAAGCCTTCAAGGCCTGGCAAAGACAGCACAGTCCCCAGGCTCTGTGTGACAGCTTAGAGGGCAAGGGAAGACTGGATTGCGTGGAGTCTTTGGGAAGTGGCTACCAGGATGAGCCTACTGGCCAAAACCCAGGCGGATTTGTCCCCGGCAGATCCCCACGGTGTCAGAGGCTGAACAGTTCTACTCAGTCAAATGCCCAGAGTTGCTATATGGCCAGCAGCAGTGCAGAAAGTAACGGGACATTCTGAGATGTTGGGAATCATTAAAAAGGGGATAGAGAATAAGATGGAGAATATCTTATTGCCCTTATACAAATCCATGGTGCGCCCACATCTTGAATACCGATTTTTTGAGATAATCTCAAGAAGGATCTGCTGGCATTAGAAAAGGTTCAGAGACGGGCAACAGAAATGATGAGGGGGTTGGAACGGGTCCCATATGGGGAGAGATTAAAGAAGCTAGGAAAAGAGGAGCCGAAGGGGCGGATATGATTGAGGTCTATAAAATCATGAGTGGCGTGGAGAAAGTGAATAAGGAAAAGGGTGGGGATTTGGGGAGGGGTCCAATAGGGACAGGGAGGGGCGGGGACTTGGGGGCAGGGGTGGAGTCGGGGGGGGGGGGTGCGAGCTGACAAAAGTTGGCACCTGTGGACTGAAGTGAGGCTGATGGTCTCGTACTGCACGGGAGCCAGTGCAGGGCCCAGACTGCCAAGGGCTCAGCCCCCCCCCCCCTCCGCCCAATGGGAGCCAGCTTCCGCACATGGCTCAGCTGCTATTTAAGCCCTTAAGTAAGAGGCAGCTTTGCAAAAGGACTCAGTGCCTGGGGCCGAGCTCTCTTGGAGCCCTGGCTGTGCACCACTCGGCCACGTGGCTGAAATCAAGCTCCTCCCGGCAGGAGCAGGAAATCACTGCGGCTGCCCATAGTCCTTCCTGCGCAGGGCTGGGGCCGGTGAGCGCCCAGAGGCTCTTCTCTTTCTTCATCTATCCAGGGGCTTCAGTGGAATGTTGCCCCCTTTCAGGCCCTCTGGGAGATGGAGCCCCGTGAGCAGCAGATACATATAATAGAGAGAGATGGAGGGTGCCTTTGTTTCCCCCCCACTGTGCTAATTCTGTATTGTAAGAATGGGTGCAGCACAAATAATCAATCCGTTAAAGAGAAATCTACTAATCCGAGCTATAAACAATTCCATGAATGGCATTGCAGTGCCCAGAAGTGGAAGGACGCCGTGGACTGGGAGATCTTGGTTGGATTTGTTCTTCCACAGATTGGGGACAAGCCACTTAACCTCTGTGCACCTCAGTCTTCCTGCTGCACAATGGGGGTAAGATTGTCTGCCCTGTACACTGAGGAGCTTTTTAAGGCAGGGACCGTCTCTCAGTAGACGTACATACAGCACCTGGCACAGTGGGGCCCTGGTTACGGTAGGGCCTCTAGCCAGAGCTAACACCACCACCACTAGAACAGCGCCCGTTTAGTAAATCGTTGGCCACACAGGTCTTCATCCTTGTCCCTCTTTGGCATCCTGTAATCATTTGGAACTTCCTAGCTCCAGCAGGAATGAACTCAACTCCCGCTACTCCAACAACACAGACTTGAGCTAACAAAGAATCTCCACTAAGTGTTAGCAATATAAAGGCTATGACACACAGTGGGTAGTTCAGTGTCTACCCAGTAGAGAAAGTGAGGAATACTTGTAGCACCTTAGAGACTAACTAGTTTATTTCAGCATAAGCTTTCGTGGGCTATAGCTCACTTCATCGGATGCATAGAATAGAACAAGACAGACACAATTAACCAGGGGCTGAATAGGACTTCCGAATGGTTCTCTCATTACAGTAATTGATTGCATTTCCTGAGTTAATTTCACTGACAACAGAAATCCATTTCAAAAGGTGTTTTTTTTCTCCTAGTGATAATGGACCTTTAACAGCCCTCTTAGAATTGGTATGCTACATTTAACAGCCCTCTTAGAATTGGTATGCTAATGTACATTTTTTTTCTTTTTCTTTCTTTCTGTGTGTATAAATACATCTTACTTCTGTTCCATTCTATGCATCCGATGAAATGGGCTATAGCCCACGAAAGCTTATGCTGAAATAAACTAGTTAGTCTCTAAGGATATGGTTAGACTGAAGATTATAGCGCGTTTATTTGTAGCGCTTCCCAATGTAGCGCAATAGGTATCGCGCTAGGGACTGTACAGATTGAAACCTTGTAGCGCTAAATAATGGATACATTTGTCGCGCTTCTGGCGGCAGTAGCAGTTGCGGGATAGGGCAGGTATCCCAGCATTCAGCTGGGTGCAACGTGCTTTGCAAAGGAGGGGGGTGAGGGGGAACTGGGAAGTTGTTCACAGGGAGACGAGATCTGGCTGTCAGTTAGTTTTCGTTAGCGAAAACTGACAGGCTATTTCAGACACACAGCTCCGTCCGCAAGTATTTTCACTGGTTATTTGCTGTGTGAGTTGTTAGAGAGAAACTGCAAAGCTACTTCCGCTTTTATAAAACAACACCTCACGTCATTTGCCTTACATGGCAAGTTGATTGTCTTTAATGGCTTGCTGATGGCCTTCAATAGCTTGCTGATGGCTTTACATGGCTCGGAGGCATGCAAGAGATCCCATGAGTGTCCACATTCCCAACCTTGCGCTATAACATTAGCGCAAAAAGGCTTATCCCTCTCGAAAAGGAGGTTTAATACTTGCGCTTTAAACAGTGAGTCATTTCGCAAAATCTCCCTTTGAAGTGTGTTCGGTACGAAAATTATTGCGCTACTGGAGGGTTTTTGCGCCGCAAAGCGCCAGTCTAACCATACCCTAAGGTGCTACAAGTATTCCTGGTTTTCTTTACAGATACAGACTAACACGGCTGCTATTCTTGAACCTATCCAGTAGAAGGCCGACATTATGCTGCAGGGGATGATGCACTCCAACAGTAGCATGGCTAATGTAGCCTGCAGGGTTGTGCTCCATGACTCTCCTCAATGTCACTGGGTAAAACTCCCATCCAACAGCTGGGAGTTGTAGCCCATCAGCAGCATTCGGCAAATCATGAAACAGACCAGAGCCAGAGGCCTTGTTCTGCTGGGCCGGCTGTAGCTGCTCTCTTTGTCCTGGGTCATTGCTTAAGGGTGGTACAAGGCTGTATCCAGATACAGCCCAGCCACCGACAAATCCACCGCTTAGAAAGCAATCTCCCGACGCCCAGGGCAGCAATAGGATTACACAGGATTGAGTCCCCTGGCAATGAAGGGACAAAACAAATCCCATAAGGCTCTATGGGATTTATTAGGCTGGAAATAATTAGGACATTTCTCTTGACTGGTAACATCACGGGACCCAACAGGGACCCCACGAGGTTCCACCCGGATAGGTTTCCATGTTCGGTTTTTCATCACATACAACAAACCAAGACAGGATGGGGGGAAGGAACGCAGAGGGGGTGGTGAGGTGTATGGGCCCATGTGACCATGCTCCACCAATACGAGTGCACAGGGGCCCTGCTCCACCAACGTTCAGGGCTGGGTCTCTTCCCCGCCCCCACCTGCCACCCCCGTGCACCTTTCCTGGAGTGTCTCCCCGTCACCCCCCATTTCCCGGTCCCCGAGCAATTTAAAAGGGCTCGGGGCCCCCGCTGCCACCACCGGCAGCGCAACTGGGCTAAGGCGGCTTCCTGCTCATCCACACTGTTTCCAGAAGAGGCCAGCAGGGGGAGGGGTGTCTTCACACGCTGCCCCCGTCCTGCGCTCTGCCAATGGGAGCTGCAGCGACGGTGCCAGTGGGTAGCGGCGCATGAAGACCCTTCTAGCCCCCTGCCTAGGCACTGCTGCCAGAGAGTGTGCTGGTCTCTTTCGGGAGTCACCCCAGGTAAGTGCTCCACCCCTCATCCTCTCCTGCACCCCAACCTCCTGCCCAGCCCAGCCCCCGCACCCAAACTCCTCCAAAAGCTCACCCTCTGCACCCCCTCATGCCCCCCAACTCCCTGCCCCAGCACATCTCCTGCACTGAAACTCCCTCCTAGAGCCCATCCCCTGCACCCTCTTGTACCCCAAACTTCTGCCTCAGCCCAGAGCCTGCCCCCAAACTCCCTCCCAGAGCCTTAAGCAGGTGCGGGGGGGGGGGGGGAGGGGGAAGGGCTGGACTTGGACCCATTCTGGGCACCACCAAAAATTATACAAACCTGCCACCCTTGAAGCTTTTGCATGAGATTAAAAGCAGGCCTGTCCCTTTAAGGTTTACCAGGATTCGGTCTGACAAAGGGGCGCATTGCTCCCAAACTCCCCCAAGGGCAGGGGCTGGTGGGATTTTCAAATGTCAGTCTATAGGATTTAGCCTGGTTTCCCCCCACCCCACCTCCATCCTTTGGAGCAGACACTGACCCGAGCAGGGTCCCATTCACATCATGTGATGCTCATGGGGGCAGGAGGCCTCCCACCGGGGTGCTGTCTCTGGACTTCAGTGGCGGGGGCCTCCTTATTCTCACGTCTCGTTCTGGCTAGGAGGGGTCATCCTCCAGCCAGGACCCGAGTAGTTTTCATGCCCCAGCACTATGAGGTATTAGTACAGGAATGGGCGCCTGGAATGTCTGGCACGGGCACAATCTACTGCGGGTTTAGAGCAGACATTTAGAGCAGCATTTTCTAAGGTGGTGTTGGGGACCAAATAACGACCTAGGCCCTGATAATAAAGCACTGGGATGCAATGAGCCCAGTTACTGACAGTGATACTGATTATGATTTACAAGCCTAGAGATTTACAAGATTGGAGAAAAAGTGCCCGGAAAACCCATGTCTGAAAAGGATAAAAGCCTAGAATCCTAGACTCCCAGGGTGGGAAGGGACCTGAGGAGGTGTCTAGTCCAACCCCCTGCTCAAAGCAGAACCCACCCCAACTAAATCATCCCAGTCAGGGCTTAGTCAAGCCTGACCTTAAAAACCTGTGAGGAAGCTGCCATGAAGGGCATGGGAACCCCTCTAACAGTCCTATTCAGAGAATTACCAAGTGTCTATTGATGATCAGTCTAGGATGAGCCATGGAGACACATCTACCTGGATAGGAAAATAGGAGGAAAACTGCTGAATGGCAGACACTGAGGACTACGCGCAGGGCTGAAGTCGAAGTACCTTAGTTTGACTTACCTGGCCGCCGCGGCTCCCTGTCGACTCTGCTTCCTCCTCCTGCGGAGCTGGAGTTTCGGAGTTGACGGGAGCGCGTTCGGGGATCGATTGATCACGTCTAGGCAAGGTGTGAGAAACTGATCCCCAATCCATCGAACACTACCCGCCGATCAGTTGAGCCTTGCATTGCATCACCAGCCAGGTTAGGCAGGGTGACAAAGCCCCCTTGTCCCAAAGGGCCATTTTCCCCTGGTGACTAATTTCTACTCCAAGTCTATAAAGGGGACTTTTAAGGTAAATCCATTATTCCTTCAGTATTACCCAGGCACAAATCTCACAAAGAGTCTCACTCTTGACAAGTTACCAGCCTTATGTAGTTCCCGTCCCCGCTCCTCTTTGTAAGTGCCCTGTCAGACACGTGTGGGGTGCAGTGAGTTTGTCAGGCCTGTGGTGATCAGGGGGCCCTTTGCCAAGGGGTGCTGGTGTCACAGTGAGCTTTGGGTTGCTGACAGGACGGGGCAGGGCACTGGGCGGGGGGGGGGGGGGGGGCAGGTACCTGTCACTCTCCAGTGCTCGGGCTGTGCCAGGGCCAGCAGTCTCTTCACCTCGAGTCTCCCTCGCTTGCCCGGGGGCCCCTCCTCCTCTCAGGCTCCCCAGCCGCTACTGCCACGGCCACCCGGGAAGACGCGGGTGGGGGCCGCCGCCCGGGAGGAGACGCAAGGGGCTGGGCTCAGCTGGGGCCCCGCGCCTGCTGGCTGAGAGCAGCAGGAACCAGCAGCCGCTTGGGGGGAGCTGGGCGGCCCGAGCCCAGGGCAGCAGCAGCCTCCGTAGTAGCAGCAAGTGGGGAGCGTAGCCCGCCATGGGGCAGGAGAGGCCGCGCTGCAGCTGCTGTTCCCGCACGGAGCAGGAGGACAGAGGGGGCGGAGCAAGGACAGAGCCTCAGGGAGGCCTCAGGTCAGAGCGGCGGTGCAGCACCCACCAAGAAAAAAATAAGTCAGCACCTGTGCAAAGCTACTGCACTAAGGGTGGCCCCCGCTGCATCCCCACAACGCCAGGTATTCCCGTCCTTCCTGCGCCCACCTAGGTGACCCTGCCCTTGCTGGTGTGGGCTGAGCGCTCCATTGGGAGCCAGGCCCAAGGCCAGCTCCGCAAACAGCAGACCCTGGCCATCCCCTGCTGGGACACCAGAGGGGTGTTTTGGTGCTTTGTTTGAAATGACTCAAGAGCCCAGATGCCACCTGGCAAAACAGCCCTGCGCAGGAGGGGCGGGGGAGCCAGGTTCATTCTCCAGCGATCTCTGTGGCCCGGAGTTTCCTCTCTCGCCGTGGGCCTCAGGACTGCCTGAGTCAGAAAGGTGTTTCCTGGCAGACTGATTGCAGTCAGCAGGAAAGGCGTGTGAGCACAAACAGCAGCCGGATGAGGAAGCAAACCCCGAGGGGAAAGTTTCCTCTGTGAGCTACAGCCAGAGAGCAGAACCTGGCTCATCGGCCCAGAGGGGTGAGGTTTCATCATGGACGTATTGGGCTAGTGGATCAGTGTCGCACGTGACCGGTTAGTTAATACCACCCGTACCTCACACTCTCCAGCTAGAAAAAGCACATTACGGAGCAGGGGTAAATTTTGGATTCTAGGGAAAGTTTTACCAACTGTTTGAGTGGATTTCGCGGTGGCTCTGAGTCTTCCTGGAGATCAGCGCACCAGACCTGGTTTCCAAAGCCAGGCCCTTACTTCCCGGATTACCCTCGCGGGGAGCACGGGGCCCCATGCCCGTGCCACAGCCCTGGGTTTGGGGATCACGTACGGAGCCACACAGAACCTGCCTTTGTACATGTGGAGAGGCTGCGAAGAAAGGAGGGCCAAGGAGTGACAGAAAACAAGACATGGCAGAAGAGGTGGAACGTTGGGGAGCGCAGGCGGAAGGGGTGGAACGGGGGTGGGAGCGCAGGCGGAAGGGGTGGAACAGGGGTGGGAGCGCAGGCGGAAGGGGTGGAACGCGGGGGGAGCGCAGGCGGAAGGGGTGGAACGCGGGGGGAGCGCAGGCGGAAGGGGTGGAACGCGGGGGGAGCGCAGGCGGAAGGGGTGGAACGCGGGGGGAGCGCAGGCGGAAGGGGTGGAACGGGGGTGGGACCAAAGGCGGAAGGGGTGGAATGTGGGGGGAGCGCAGGCAGAAGGGGTGGAACGCGGGGGGAGCGCAGGCAGAAGGGGTGGAACGCGGGGGGAGCGCAGGCGGAAGGGGTGGAACGGGGGTGGGAGCGCAGGCGGAAGGGGTGGAATGTGGGGGTAGCGCAGACGGAAGGGGTGGAACGGGGGGGGGAGCGCAGGCGGAAGGGGTGGAACGCGGGGGGAGCGCAGGCGGAAGGGGTGGAACGCAGGGGTAGCGCAGGCGGAAGGGGTGGAATGGGGGTGGGACCAAAGGCGGAAGGGGTGGAATGGGGGTGGGACCAAAGGCGGAAGGGGTGGAATGTGGGGGGAGCGCAGGTGGAAGGGGTGGAATGGGGGTGGGACCAAAGGCGGAAGGGGTGGAATGTGGGGGGAGCGCAGGCGGAAGGGGTGGAACGCGGGGGGAGCGCAGGTGGAAGGGGTGGAACGCGGGGGGAGCGCAGGTGGAAGGGGTGGAACGCGGGGGGAGCGCAGGCGGAAGGGGTGGAACGCGGGGGGAGCGCAGGCGGAAGGGGTGGAACGCGGGGGGAGCGCAGGCGGAAGGGGTGGAACGCGGGGGTAGCGCAGGCGGAAGGGGTGGAATGGGGGTGGGACCAAAGGCGGAAGGGGTGGAATGGGGGGGGAGCGCAGGCGGAAGGGGTGGAATGGGGGTGGGAGCGCAGGCGGAAGGGGTGGAACGCGGTGGGAGCGCAGGCGGGAGGGGTGGAATGTGGGGGCTCGGAGCGCAGGCGGAAGGGTTGGAACAGGGGTGGGAGCGCAGGCGGAAGGGGTGGAACGCGGGGGGAGCGCAGGTGGAAGGGGTGGAACGGGGGTGGGAGCACAGGCGGAAGGGGTGGAACGGGGGTGGGAGCACAGGCGGAAGGGGTGGAACGCGGTGGGAGCGCAGGCGGGAGGGGTGGAATGTGGGGGGAGCGCAGGCGGAAGGGTTGGAACGGGGGTGGGAGCGCAGGCGGAAGGGGTGGAACGCGGGGGGAGCGCAGGCGGAAGGGGTGGAACGGGGGTGGGAGCACAGGCGGAAGGGGTGGAACGGGGGTGGGAGCACAGGCGGAAGGGGTGGAACGGGGGTGGGAGCGCAGACGGAAGGGGTGGAACGCGGGGGGAGCGCAGGCGGAAGGGGTGGAACGCGGGGGGAGCGCAGGCGGAAGGGGTGGAACGCGGGGGGAGCGCAGGCGGAAGGGGTGGAACGGGGGTGGGACCAAAGGCGGAAAGGGTGAGGAGGGGCCCCTTCCCAAGGCCCCAGGAAACCGTAATCCACCTCTGTTTGAATCACCAGCATCCGTCCCTGCTGAGTCGTCTACGAGGGCACTGGGCGCTTGCCTTGAGGGCTAATGCACTCCGTTCCCTGCAACAGGGATCACCTTGAGTCCCAGCTGCTCCGGGGTAGCCTGATTCCAGGGCAGTGCCGTGCGAGCCCCCCAAACCCTGTGGTGCAATGCAGCAAGTTGTGTCTCTCCACTTGTCACAACCCGCTGTGGGTGATCAGGAATTCATTGATGGGACAGCCTCCATTATCCTCTTTCCATACTGACAACTGGCCCTTTATTCCCTCTCTTTGCTACTGTGACGAAGTAGGAATACTGTGTGTGTGCCTCAGTTTCCCCTATGCATTTCTTAAGTGTCTATGTGAAGGAGTAGGGGCTGACACTGGAAGCAAGCAGGCAACACCCTCCCCTCTCAAGGTGTGCATCCCTGAAGCTGTAATCTGACCCCAAGTAGGGGAGAGAGGTCACCTGATCTGGCTGAGCCAGGGGGGAGAAGGGGCTGGAGAGAGGGAGTTTCAGTGGCAGTTTGGAGTCTGCAGCTGGCTGAAAAGATGTTTTAGAATCTGAAGCTGGGTGGGCAGAAGGGAGGCAGGCCCAGGCGGGGTCTGGCCTCCCTGGGCCCCCAAAGTGGATCCAGCGGAGGGGTTCGGGTACCTACAAGCTCGGTGTTAAACCATGTACCTGTCGACGAATAAACCTCTGTTTTACTGGCTGGCTGAGAGTCACGTTTGACTGTGGATTTGGGGTGCAGAATCCACGGGCTCCCTCAGGACCCCGCCCGGGCGGGCTTGCTGGGGGAGCGCACGCAAGGGCAGAAGGTGCTGAATGCTCCGAGGTCAGACCCAGGAAGGTGGAAGCGGGTACCCGTGAAGCTCCTAGCCTTGGAAACAGGCTGTGTACGGAGAAGGGGCCCTCCACCCGGAGTCCTGTCTGGCTTCCTAGGGAGTGGTTCCAGACCATCGCCCGGGCGCTCCATGACAGCTACCTATTGCTGAACCTATTTAAATGCATGACAGGGCATTACCCTCAATCTATACCGGGCTCCCTTAATAGCTTCTTGTCAGGAACGTTATCAAAAAGCTCTGAACAGTCTCCATCAATTAATGAAACACAGCAGTTCCCCTGCAGCTGTGAGGGTTAACTCCATCCGGGAAGGTTCAAGAATAGCAGCCATGTTAGTCTGTATCCGTAAAGAAAGCCAGGAATACTTGTAGCACCTTAGAGACTAACTGGAACGCTCCCGGCTTACAGCGGCTCTGCTTGTCACTGTCACATCATGCTCAGCTCGGAGAGGAGGCTAGCTGCCTTCAGTTATTTTCTCCAGTACTTTTCCATGGTACTGAAGTCAGCTGGATAACCCTTGGGATAACCCCTAGCAACTGTTTTACAGGTAGGATGATATTGGCCCCTGTCCAGTCCTAAGCTGTGTGAAGTGGGTATTTATTAGTGTTACTGCGACTTGCCCCATGCCACTTGGCCAGTCACTGATACAGTTGGTAACAGAACCCAGGCACCTCCTTCTCTAGCCACTAGATCACACTCCCTCCACTCATGAATATTTTTGACTTATACAAAAATTATCCATAAGCACGGCCATACTGGTTCAGACCAATGGTCCACCTAGCTCAGTATCCTGTCCTCTAACAGCAGCCAGTGAATAGAACACAGTAACTTATTGAGCGACCCATCCTCTGTCCTTCAGTCCCAGCATCTGTCCCTCAGAGGTTTAGGGACACCCAGATCACGGGGTTGTGTCCCAGAGCATCTCGGCTAAGAGCCATTGCTGGACCTATCCTTCGTGAACTTCTCATTCTGGTTTGAACCCAGTTCTGAGGGGGCTTGGAGGTTTAACTTGCCTGCAAAGAACTTCGGGTTCTGGCACAGGCACAACATGGATGTTAGTGGTGCTGTGTGCAGGAGAACAAAAGTGGAGACCCCTCACGGCTTATCACAGGGAAAGGAGGAAGCTTGGCCACTGAGCCCAATGGCTGGAAGTCTGGGCCACGGTTCTCTCCATGACTGCACTCCCTGGTGCTGCCAGTGGTTGTGGATAACACGAAGAGAAGATGCCACCCCAGCCTTCCCCTTGTGCCCAGCAGCCAGCGCTTCTCACAGCGCATACCCTTGCCACACAGGGAGGGAAGCTCCAACATACAGTATCTGCCACTCACTAGGCACAGAAATGGGGGGGGGGGGGCCTCCACTGGACTGTGTGCCCTGAATTCCTGGCCCAAGTTGGAAGACCGGAAGCTCACGTAGAATTGACAACGGTTGAGGACACGAACGCCATGTGAAGGAAAATATTCACCGACATGAGTGGCTGAAAGAGAAAAGATCCTGGGACTGATATCAGCGCACAGGGGATGTTGATAGCGCACAGGGGATGTTGATAGCAGCGCACAGGGGATGTTGATAGCAGCGCACAGGGGATGTGATTTTCAAGGATCATGAGATTGTGAACGGGACACACCGCAGGAATGAAAATCAACAGAGATGGGACCGAGCTATATAAGCTCTGTAATTTGTGTCAGGCCCAGGATCTAACATCTGCCTACACTTCAGAATGTAACATTGTAAGGCTAAGACAAAAAAAAAAAAAATCATTAGCCGTCACCTTCAGCCCCCAACTTAAGCCTCTTCAACGCATCATCAGAGACCTACAACGTATCCTGAAAGATGATCCCACGCTCTTACAGATCTTGGGAGACAGACCAGTCCTCGCTTACAGACAGCCCCCCAACCTGCAACAAATACTCACTAGCAAACCGCACACCACACAACAAAAACACTAACCCAGGTACCTATCCTTGTAACAAAGCCCGATGTCAACTCTGTCCTCATATCCATTCAACTGACACCATCATAGGACCTAATCACATCAGTCACACCATCAGAGGCTCATTCACCTGCACATCGACCAATGTGATATATGCCATCATTGCCAGCAATGCCCCTCTGCTATGTACATTGGCCAAACCGGCCAGTCTCTACGCAAAAGAATAAATGGACACAAATCAGACATCAGGAATCATAACATTCAAAAACCAGTAGGAGAACACTTCAGTCTTCCTGGCCATTCCATTACAGACTTGATGGTGTCAATTTTAAAACAGAAAAACTTTCAAAACAGACTCCACTGAGAAACTGAGGAACTGGAATTAATTTGCAAATTGGACACTATCAACCAAGGGTTAAACAGGGACAATGAGTGGCTTTCTCATTACACTAATTGAATGCATTTCCCTGTTAAGTTCCCTTCAAAGATTCTTATCACCTGTGAGACCTAGAGATCCACTACAAAAGGTTTTTTCCTCCTGCTGACAATGGCCCATCCAAATTAAACAGCCTCTTAGAATTGGTATGCTAATGTACAACTTTTTTTTGCTTTCTGTGTATAAATACATCTTACTTCTGTTCCATTCTATGCATCCGATCAAGTGGGCCAAAGCCCACAAAAGCTTATGCTGAAATGAACTGCTTAGTCTCTAAGGTGCCACAAGTATTCCTCGTCTTATTGTAAGACTAGTGATCCTCTTCAGATTTGACACATTGGCCCAAGCCCTTACAAAGGACCCCATAAGAGTCCTTGCCTGGTATGATTACCAGTGACAGAGCTTTGTGGCTCTATTTCAAAGTTCTCTTTCAAAGAATACAAGGGAAGGGCCTGGCCCGTTTCTTCATATCTCATTGTCCATCATACCAACATGCAACGGAATCCATTGAAAGGTTAGTCTATTGTCTCCTTCTCCAATCCTCCAAGCCAGCTCCTGAACTGCATTGGTAATGGCATTCAGGTTTCTGTGAAAGGAACTGAGGATCAGCATCTGTGAGTCAAGAAACACCACTCCTGCCTCTCTTCCTGCTGCTTACTTCTGGCAGTGTGTAGAGCATAGCTACCATTCGAGCTGATCTACATTGAACAAATGCTTTTCCCGTACTCTACTAGGCCACTGGATGTAGACCCCACAATCACCATTGAAGAATACTGACGAATTTGTCTGAGGAATCATCAATGTACCCATCAATCTGTCTTGTGACTGATACTGTTGGAAGGTCTTTTCTGAAATTTTCCTTAGAGTAGCCAAGTTTGTGTGTTCCTTCAAGCAAAGTTCCTGAAGAGAGAGATGTTTACTAAAGTAAATAGGTTCATATGGAAGAACTACTGGGCACTAAGCTTCTTCATCTACGTCTGTTTCATGAGCTGTGATACGAAGCACAAATTCATCTGTATATGTTTATGAGATGATGTCACAAGAGCTGAAAGTCTGGCAGGAACAGAGGAGGAACAACCACCTCGAGTGGCCTTGTCTTTGAAATCGTACCGTTTAGTCTCGCTGTTATTTTCCAGTGCTGTGGGAAATCTCTTACCCAGAAGCACTCAGAATCGCTAACCACTTGACTGTGGGTCAGAGAGGAAGGTGTAGCAGTCAGTTACGCTGGCCCTGTGCCCTCATCCCAAGGCAATTCTTGTGCGCTACCATCACATATATACATTACATCTCTAGGTGCCTACGGGTGTCAGAGTGATGCTGCTGGAGGCCTCGCCACAGACTGAGGGGCAAGTAGACCAAGGAAGTGTTGACTGTTTTGTTGTCAAATCATGATTTCCTTGGTTGTTCTCTCTGTCAGCTGAACAGTATCAAAGTGCATTACATTTTCCTGTGAGTGCTGTTTAATTGCTGCATTGCCACGCCCAGTCATCAGCATTGGGGTGAGGAGAATCTGGATTTGCAAAAATGGTTAGAGAGTCTGGGTGCAGAAACTTGGCTACACTAAGGAAATTTGCCCAACCTGCAACACCTGCTGAGATGATGGGTGCGCTGCCCCTTCTGAAAATCAGGCCTCATTGAGATGTCTCAGGGAGGGCCCTCAAGACCGGAGGCCACCAAAATCACAAATCTTTGCAAAGTCTTGCCCTAAAGTCATGCAACTTTCATGGTGAGGTTTCCTACAGGAAACAAGAACATGCCAGTCACAAGAGGACACAGAGAAATGGTCAGTGGGATGCTCTTCCCCCTTTTACAACTGGGATCCTGTACCTGGAAGCTCAACCACCATAAAGCTTGTAGATTTCTGCTGCAAGGCTTGACTGAACCAGCCTAAGTAATAAAACAAAGCCCAATTTCATCTCCACAGCAAGTACGTCCGCCTACTGCCCACAGCCAGCAGGATCTGGGGCACGTCATTCCCATCTGAGAGGTTCTATAGAAATAGGCTGCAGGAGACATTAACAATCTGATAGCAAGCTCCAGTCAGGGCAGAGAGAGCATCTCTAATGAGCACGCTAGCGCCACTAAAGCAATCCCACTTGACACTGTGATTAATTCCAAAGGTCAGGAAGGAGGAAATGAACAGCACAGAGCTATTAGTCCAATTGCACCTGCCCTGACAGTGGCTAGTTTCCACCAGGCCCCCTCACTTCATCCTGGACTCATCTTGAAACGCTCCATCTGGCCCTGCATCAATTTTCCACTGTGTCCAATCCCATTATTACTCCTGAACGCTGAACCGACTCGAAGCGAGCATTGGCTCATTCAGCAGTTTGCACCAGAGGAGAAAAGATGGGTTTCTGGCATGATTGAATATTATAGGATTGTCCTGATTCTCTTCTCCCTCAGAGTGGTGTGAGTCTGGAAACATTCCACAGCCAGTGAATTTACAGCAGGTTAAAGTGGGTGCAACAGGAACTGCACCAAGGCAAACCAGCATAAATAAGAAGAAACTCAATCCCAGTGTTAGGGCTGGGTGCCACATGTCCACGGCACCACTTTAAATCAGTTCCTGAACCCAGTGAGTTAAAATCAGTGTAGCCCTCTGTGCATGGATGCTCTGACACGGGGCTAAAAGTGACCAGTACTGATTTAGTTTAGTTCATCTGGCTACTGAGTGTTACCATTGGTATCGGCCACTCTCAGACCGAATTCAGAGCGATCACACGGAGGTGTTGCCCTGATCTCACGTTTAGTTAAAACGGTGCCACGTGTGGATGTAGACTGGACTCAACTGCCCATCAAGAGCACTGGAGCACCAGTCTCACAGTACAGCCGCTCTTCAGCTTTGGGGCCTGAGAGATGGCGTGTTCCAGACAGGCCACCCGGGCAGGACAGCAGAGCAGACAACCACCCTGAGTCGTGCCCTTCAAGGCTCTTACAACCAGCGCCAATCAGCCTCCTGAGCTGGGGTAGTGGCTTTGCAGCTGGGAAACAGCCACGGTGCTTACAGGCACCTGGAGCGCTGCACTGATTGGCTGACACCTCCGGGACCCTGGAAGTGCTTGAACAGGCCAAGGCCAGGAGCCCATTTTCCGTGGTAACGGCGCTTAGAAGCCAAGGGAGTGACACAGCAAAGGCTCTTCCAAAACCTGGTTGGCCTGTCAGTGCCACTTGGAATGGTAGGGAGGTGTTTTGTGCATGGTGACAGGATTTGGAAACGCAGCCAACCTCATCAATACTCACCCTCTCCCGAGAATCCCCGTAGTGCCCCTCTGAGGACTTGTCCACAGGCCTCTGACCCATCTTCTGGGGCCTGTGGGGAGATCTCACTGGTGCTCCCGGCACTGAGCAGTTTTTGCTTTCAGTGGACTTCAAAACTGTTCACCCAGCGTCCCACAGCTCGAGCCTACTGTAGCAGGGCAGTCACCCCACTCCGGCTCAGAAAGGGTTAAAAGACAGCCCTTGGAGAGGGCTGGGGCCGAGTGCCAATAAGAAAAGGCTGGGCGGCTGCCAATCGCGGCCAGGCTGAGCCCTATAAAAGGACTGTGAGCCAGGCACTTCCTCAGTCTCTCTCTAGCTTTGGAGAGAGATAGACCTGGCTGCCTGAAGGAGGAAAGGATACCTGGAGGGGGGCAGGCTGAACTGGGGCGGACCTCCCTGGCTGTGGCCTGACAGGAAGGCCTAGAGGTACTGAGCTGCAGGTCCAAACTGCCAATGGCGAGTGGCCATCACACTGCAGTCTGCCCCAGGGAACAGGGGCTAGATGATGACTGGCAGTAGCCACTGAGGTGAAGTGGGCTTAGAGAGCTGTGGGTTCCCCTGGGAGGGGAGACCCAGAGAGTGGGGGTCCTGTCAGCTAGCAGAGGATGCTCCGAGCTAGAATCGAGCTAATTCCCAGGGCAACCAGCAGGAGGCGCCACACCAGTGAGTCTCACTTTGCTACACCTACCATGAAATCTCTGAGCATAAAATCCAGCCACCTTCAGCTTTGTGGCACACCCCATCCTAGGACAAAAGGCAGGGAGAAGTGTCCACGCCAAGCAGGACTGGAAAAGCAGGGAGCCTTCAGATTTGGCAGCGGGCCTAGTACTAACTGAGTGGCAGAGATAGGAGGGCCTGGGACATGGGGGAGAGAGGGGACTCTGTTTAGAAGGTTTTGTGGTTCCCTCTGCGTTCTGTACCATAAAATGCAGTCATACAGACTTCTGGCTTTACAGGCAGAGGGACAGAAAAAACAATCCCAAGAACAAGTCTGACAACTCTACAATCACTGCCGTCCGCGATGGTGCAGGATGCTAGAGTCTTTACCGGCACAAACCCAGGGTGGCTGCATTACCGAGGGGCACAAAGGCAGGAGGGAGCCATTCACAACCACTGTGGATCAAATGATTATGCCACAAGACAATGTCGTCGGTACAGGACTTGTATGCAACAGGAAAAAGAGCCTAGAAATCTAGTGGAGGTACTTTGCTGGGCCTCCTTATGCAGAACCTGAGCATCTCCCTATGAGGTAGGGCAGTGCTGTCAGATGGGAAACTGAGGCACAGAGAGACTAAGGTATGTCTACACAGGACTCTGTCATGGATTTAAGCACAAACTGCACCTTCCATCCACACACAAATCTGTCTGACTGGGGTCAGGAAGCAGCAGAACCAGCACTGGGGGGTGGGTCTGAGCCCACATCCTGCTGTGACTCAGGTCCAAGCCCTGTCATTTTGCAGTGCGGACACAGCTCAAGCCAAACACCTAAGTCAGAAGGTCTGCACAGCTGTGACACGAGGGGCCAGCAACTGTAAACCCAGGTTTCCAGTGCAGTGTGGACACTCCTGCTCAGACTTGGAAACACTGAATCCCATGACCTGTAAACACAGTACAGTGGAGATGTACCTCAGTGACTTACTTCAGGGCACACAGGAAGGCTGGGAAAGAGCAGAGAACCAAAGTCAGGTCCCCTGAGCCCTGGTCAGCACCGTAACTGCTGAGTCATCCTTCCCATCAATATTTGAGTCCCATGTGCGCAGACAGCATGCCGCAAATCTTATGGCCGAGGCATTGCAGCGGGACCCAGGTTCACCTTCTGATTCTGCCCCAGACTCCTCGTTGCACCTTTCACCAACTCCCCCCCTCGGAAATGGTGTCTGCCTCATCCGCTTCCATTGTAAGCTGCTTGGGGCAGGGACGGCGTCTCCCTAAGCATATGGAGCGCCCAGCATGGGACAGAAGTGATGAGACACATGCCAAGCACACAAGAGCGCCCGAATCCTTTATTAGTACGACCGGCTGGAGGCAAGTCCCCCCACACCTGCGCCTGCTGTTGCTCTCACCTTCCTAGGAGACTGAACGGGAACCAGACAGAGGGAGGTTTTCTTGTATAAAAACCACAAACACCCAGACCAGTCAGCATCGTGTGGAGGAAGACCCAGCACGGAGTGGCTGGGACCCAGCTGGATCCACAGGAAGAGTGGAGCGAAGGGCTACAATCTGAATTCCACAGCTTCGACAGCAAAACTGGCGTCAGCAGGAGTCCAGTTTGTGCTCAGCGCGTGGGATGAACCCAGACCCCCTCATCCGCTTTCCCAGGCTGCTGGGCACTGGTGCCCCGAGGCGACCCACAGGCCTTGTCTTTAGGCAGGAAGCGGCCAGCTCCAGCAGCCCATGCCTGCTCCATCTGATTCCTCCCACTGCCAGCAGCATAAGGGGCACAGTGCCCATGGCTTTCGTGGGGACTGGTGCTCAGAGAATGCCCATTGGGATCATGCCAATAGAGAGATGCTACTGCCATCGGCTAGGCAATACTATCCCCAAAGTACCCCCACCTGCTGACAAACCCCCTCCCTGCCTTTACAGACAAAGGGGAAACCCCACAGGACGTACAGGTTGAGTCTTGGAGAGAAAAACGGTTTTCAGCAGCTGCCAGCCGGTTCTTGGAGATGGAGGGAGGAGCGAGATGCCCTGGTGCCACTCACGGCTTTGTCTTGCTCAGTCGGATGTCACGCTCGATTTCAAACTGCCTGTGATCCACACGCTCCAGAAACGCTTTCCTGTCGATGTACCTGCAGTGGAGAGGGAGGCCGAGAGAAGCAGGTCAGCACAGGCTTGCCCTTGAGGGACACCAGGCTTGGAGCCTGCAGCGTGGAAAGCTGCCTTGACTGAAAGATCCTGGGAGCATCCCAGAGCAACTCCCCCATGTCCCCAAGTGTCCGAAGCAAGCAGCTGGAGTGTACGCTACACGACAAACTCTCCTGTCTATGTCTTTACCCAGCCTCCATTACTGAGCACTTGCAATCTCTCCCAGACTCCCCGCACCCAGCTGGGAGGCAGGGCAGGGCTGCTCTCCCCATCGTACAGAGGGAGAACTCAAGCATAGCCAGACTAAGTAACTTGCCCAAGGTTGCCCAGGCAATCTGTGTCTGAACAGGTAACGGACCCCAGTCCACCGACCTAGTGCCGACCTAACCACACCCTGCCCCCCGTCCAGATCATTTTCCCAGCTCCCGAAGCTCTCACAGAAGAACACACCAGGGCAGAGAAACAACCTCTGCAAAGCACGTTGCCATTTCTTAACGAGCTGCAGCTGTAGTCTAATACATTCTACCACAACCCACACTACAGCTAGCTGGGGGCTGCGCTACTCATTAACCTCTCTCTGGAGCGGAGCCGGACTCTTCACGCTCATTTGCCTTTTCTTCCACCGTGTAATATGTTCTACACTCAGCACAAGGCCACTGCACTCAGCAGCGGATGTCACGACAGGCCCCAGGGCCCCAGAGCAGTGGGCTTGTTGGGGTCCTTTCTCATCGCCACCCCGGACAGGCCTGGCACACAGGGGGCAGAGGGTGCTGAGAGAGCCAAGCTCCAAAGCAGTGGTGAAAGCTACAGCCCAGCCAGCCACGAGGCTCTGCCCAGTTTAGAAGCTACTGGCTGGCTGAGCTGTCTTCGTCAGTTTTCTTCCCAGTGCAGCTGGCACCCGGGATGGCAGGGACTGAATGGGCTACAGAAGCTGAGCCAGTCACTGTCCCCTAGCATGGTCCCTCCAGGTGGCACATGGGCAGAGTGCTGGGGGGAGGGGGGGGGGAGCTGCTGTGCCTCTTTCCAGACTGCAGGGACACGGGGCTGGCAGCTCCTTTCACAAGCACTCAAGCTGTGATCACAGATCTCTCTTCTCTCTTGCAGTGACTGCAGGCTCGGGGAGCAGGTTCCTCCAGACTTCACAGTAAGGGATGTGTCTGCCCCAAAGACAGACGTGCTGTGCTGCACCTGGGACTGTCCTACCCAGCGTCCTCTCACGATGGCAGATGCGGGTCAGCTCTGGGGACATGCTGCCGAGGGGTAGGGGCCCAGCGTGCTAGTCCTGGCCCCTCCCCGTGGGGACCTGCCCACAGAGCCCCCTTCAGTTCCCAAGTGCCCAGGAGCTGGGCTGCCTCGCCCAAGTGTGGGAAAACTTGCAAAGAGCCCCGGGCACCGTCCCCACCCTTTGCCAAGGGCACTAGCCCTTCACTCCCAAGAGACCGACCCTCCAGTCACAGCAAACATTTCCACGGGGCGAAGCTGGGAGGAAAGGAAAACCCAGGGCACCCGAGAATGAGCCATTTGGCCATGAGAGCTGAACTGCTCCCGGGCTGGACTCTCCCCCGCTAGAGAGCGGTCAGCAGCCCTTGTGGATCAAGGGCCTGTGAATGCTCCAGTAGGCAGGAAGAATGGTGCTGCAGCGGCAAGAACTCTGCTAGGTCAGGTTGGCCCTAGGGCGAGGGGCGGGAACGGGTTAGCCAGAGGACATGGCTCAGAGCTTAGCCATCTGAGGGGGGGCAGAGGCAGGCCCAGGGCAATTCTAGGAGCTTGTTGGCCTCTCCCCTGACTGCTGCCCATGGCTCTGGCATGCACCCCTCACCTGAGAGCGGAACAGCAGCACCAGACACTGAGCGGACCGGCCAGGGCTTGTGAGGGAGGTCCATGGGCCTGTGACGAAGTACTGTGTGTGTGTGCCTCAGTTTCCCCTATGCATTTCTTGGGCGTCTATGTGGAGGGAAAGGAATGTGTAGCTGATGCAAAGCAAAGCCAAGGTGAAGCTGTAACCTGTCCCCAAGTGGGGGGAGGAGGTCAGCTGAACCTGTTGGAGAAAGGTCAGGTGATGCCTCCTAGCCTGGGAAAGGGACAAAGGAGAGCAGGGAGGGGCTAGAGGAGGTTTGGGTCAGTCTGGTTTTGAGCTGGAGCCAGGCAGGAGAGGGGAGAGCAGCGATCTCGCTCTCTGGCCCCAAGATGGATCCAGCTGAGGGCTCACGCTCGCTGTATGGTCTGTGATTAGAAGTCATCGAATCAACCTGTTTCACTGGCTGGCTGAGAGTCACGTTTGACTGTGGATTTGGGGTGCAGAACCCATGGGCTCCCCCAGGACCCCACCCAGGCGGGCTTGCTGGGGGAAGCACACGGAGGGGCAGAAGGTGCTGAATGCTCCGAGGTCAGACCCAGGAAGGTGGAAGTGGGGACCCCTGAAGCTCCTGGCCTGGGAAACAGGCTGTGTACGGAGAAGGGACCCTTCACCCGGAGTCCGGTCTGGCTTCCTAGGGAGCGGTTCCAGACCATCGCCAGGGCGCTCCGTGACAACGCCCAAGAGCTATCTGGGTGTGAACAGAAACTAGAGGCACTTCTAGAGCAACCACCCCCATTAGTGCCCACACCCCAATACAGGCACTCCTGGGGATCAGCGTGGCATGCTGGGACCCACACGTAGATACCTGGACGAGGGGCCACATTTGCAGCGGCAGCTCGGTGGGCTTCACCTCCCGTAAACTACCTCTGGAAAATCAGCTCTATCCAGGTGCCTCACCTGAGGTCCCCCTGCCTGGAAATTCTGGTGACAGTGAGGTCTTCTGGATGAGACATGAACTAACTGCCACTCCCAGCCTCCCTGTGAGGTGGGGTTCGGGTTACCCCTTGCTGCCATGGGGTAATGGATACAGAGCAAGGTCCCACAAAAGTGGGGATTCAAACTCAGAGCATCCTGGTTCCTTGTCCATTTACCCAGCCGGCTCCACCTCCTGTGATGTGCAACCCGCTGCCCCCGGGGGGGAATGTGCCAGTCCACAACAAGGCACATGGTCTGCCTGGCTTGGCAGCTCAATGAGAGGCATAGGCTGGGCTTGTTCAGATGTGCGCTCTCCGCCAGGCTCCTCACTCTCCTTCCCCCTCCTCTAACGTGTGTGAGAAATGAACAGGCATGAGGCTGGGGCTCGAAGATCTGAGCCTTTGCCACAGGCTCCTGGCATGGCCTTGGCTGAGTGCCAGGCTAGCCGGGCCCTGGGACAGGTCCAGGCTGGGGAAGTCTGTCAGAACTGCAGGCAGCTGGACATTTTCCCGGCCTGGCAGTCCGTCGAGCAGACCGGAGGGGCTGCTTTTATTAGGTGCCTAGAGACCTGCCTTAGGGTCCTCTGCTTAGGTAGTGGACTGGCTGGCCCCTGGTTGACTGGCATGGGCCTATCTCACTACAGGAAGCCACTGAGGTCCAGCTGCTCACCGGCTCCTAACTCCTGTGTCTTGACACAACGGGGCAAACCCTGCTGCCTTTCTCCCTGGCTTTCTCAGCTGGCCTGGTGAGTTGTAAGCCTAGCTGTGGATCCAGCCTGGCGTAGCTGAGCACCTCCCAGCCAGTACGGGAAGAGAGGCAGGGCAGCACTAGCCCCAGTCACAGCTAGGCCTTGCCCCAGGTTACAGAGAGGCAGTGGCTGAACTGGGCACTGAACCCAGGTCTCCCGCTCCAGGGCCCCATCTCGACAACCTGTTTGCTCCTCGACTGTTCGCTGACACTAGCCAAGGGGGTCCCCATCTCAGTGGGGGCCTCGCCGTAATAAAATAAAGCATAACAAAATGTGGAGCACAAAGGATGCTGGGAGCTTTTCCCCTCCCCCGACCGATGAAACCACTCACCTGCAGCGTGGGAGGCTGCAGAGGCCCTGAGGCCACGAGTCTGGGGTTTTGTAGGAAGCTTCAGGCGACAGGACAAGTCACAGGAGCAGTTTGCGTGTGTCACTAGGAGGGCGTGGTCTCAAAGCACAGTCAGAGCCCAGGCGTGGTGCGCAGTGCAGACATACCCGTAGTCTTGGTGAACGTGGTTCCCATAAAGTCTGGAGATTCACCCCTCCCTCAGTATTGCAATTTATACTGGGGGAGCACATCCACACCCCACTCCTGGATCAGGGGCTCACTGCCAGCACCGGGTAGACACAGGAACACACTCCCTACCCCAGCCGCCTGCGACCCAGCGACCGCCTTGCAGCACGGGAATCGGGTGGGAATTCCTTTCAGAGTCAGCCAGTGGCTGCTAGGCTAAGGTTCAGCAATGTGCCAAGTCCCTCCCACTCAGGAGCCATGATTCAGAACCCAGGTGCAGAGCACGTCACAGCTGCTGGGTCAGCTGCAGGCTGGACGACATCAGTCAACGGACCGAACACAGCCCAGCCCAGCCCGGCTCACTGGCGGTGGGTGCTGGGGAGGTGCCTTTTCAAAACACTGCACAGAAACGGATGACTGACAGCCTGTTCGGTGCTATCAGAGCGCGGCGTTGATTTCGCACACACTCACCTGTCAGCCTGCTTCCAGTCCAGGCATGCAGGAACTGGAAGCAGAACAGAATGATGCCCTTTCTGCTGAATGTAGGATGGCTCCGGTCTTCTGTCGTTATCAAATCCCAAATGTAGCTTGTGGAGGTAACTCCTTACAAGAACCACAATGAAGGCACATCGTTTTGTGCCACAAAAGGTGTGTCTTATCTGTCTTACACAGCGGTGGGGAAAACAGGGTTACTTACCTGTAACTGTTGTTCTTCGAGTGGTTGCTCATATCCATTCCAATTAGGTGCAGCGTGCACGGTCGTCGGGAAGACTTTTTACCCTAGCAACCCCGGCCGGGTCGCTCGTGGAGCCCCCTGGAGTGGCGTCTACATGGCGCTGCATATATAGGGGAGCAGACCCGGCCCCTCCCTCAGTTCCTTCTTGCCGGAGCTCCGACAGTGGGGAAGGTGGGTGGGTGTGGAATGGATGTGAGCAACACATCTCGAAGAACAACAGTTGCAGGTAAGTAACCCTGTTTTCTTCTTCGAGTGGTTGCTCACATGCATTCCAGTTAGGTGAATAACAAGCTCTTACTTAGGCGGTGGGATCGGAGCGATCAAGCACCGTACTGAGGACAGCTGAACCAAAGGCAGCATCGTCTCTCGACTACTGGACCAACGCGTAGTGGGTCGCGAAGGTGTGGACTGAAGACCACGTGGCAGCTCTGCAGATTTCCTGGAGCGGGATCCAGGAAGGCCGCTGAAGAAGCTTGAGCCCTCGTGGAGTGGGCAGAGAACGGCTTAACCGGCGAACCCGCCAGGTCGTAGCACGTGCGGATGCAGGCTGTGATCCAGGTGGAGATCCGCTGGGTAGAGACCGGGAGACCTTTCATACGGTCTGCTACTGCAATGAACAGCTGAGGCGATTTGCAGAATGGTCTCGTCCTATCGATATAGAAAGCCAGGGCACGCCTAACAGGCGGCGCTCTCGCGACGAAGCGTGTGGCTTCGGACAAAAAACGGGGAGAAAGATCTCTTGATTGACGTGAAACGCCGACACAACCTTGGGCAGGAAGGCAGGGTGGGGCCTGAGCTGCACCTTGTCCTTGTGGAAGACGGTGTACGGGGGCTCCGAGTTAGTGCCCTGAGTTCGGACACCTGCCGTGCTGAGGTAATGGCGACTAAAAAGGCTGTCTTCCACGAGAGATACAAAAGGGAGCAAGTGGCCATGGGTTCGAAGGGAGGACCCATGAGGCGGGAGAGCACCAAGTTGAGATCCCACGAAGGGATCGGCTGTCGGACCTGGGGGTATACCCGATCCAGGCCCTTAAGGAAGCGAACCACCATCGGGTTGGAGAATATAGAGCGGCCGTTGATTGGCGGGTGAAACGCAGATATGGAGGCTAGGTGCACCCTAATTGAGGAAAGCGCCAACCCTTGGTGCTTGAGGTAGAGTAGATATTCCAGAACGAGCTGGATAGGAGCAGACATCGGGGAAGTACTATGCTGGGCGCACCAACCGGAGAAACGCTTCCATTTAGCACAGTACGCCAAGCAGGTGGATGGCTTCCTACTGCCCAAGAGAACTTGCCGAACCGGGCTAGAACACAGCAGCTCCGCCTCCGTGGAGCTTCCACGCCGTGAGGTGGAGGGAGCGGAGGTCTGGGTGGAGGAGGCGTCTGTACTCCTGAGATATGAGGTCCGGGTATTCCGGGAGGAGTATGGGGTCCTCCACGGACATGGCCAGGAGAGAGGTGAACCAGTGTTGCCTGGGCCATGCCGGTGCGATCAGTATAAGGCGAGCCACGTCCCTGCGAGCCTTGAGCAGCACTTTGTGGATGAGCGGGAACAGGGGAACGCGTACAGCCGTTGACCTTTCCATGAGAGGAGAAAGGCATCGGTGAGGGACCCTGGCAAGGCGCCCCTGAGAGAGCAGAATCGCAGGCATTTGCGATTGGCCTGGGTGGCAAACAGGTCGACTTGGGGAAAGCCCCACCTGAGGAAGACTGAGCGAATCACGTCTGTCCGGATTGACCACTCGTGGGCGGAGATCGACCTGCTGAGACGGTCCGCGATGACATTCTGTGACCCCGGAAGGAAGGACGCTATCGGGTGGATGTTGTGGGCTATACAGAAGTCCCACAGAAGGAGAGCCTCTTTGCATAGAGGGGAGGAACGAGACCCGCCTTGCCTGTTGACGTAGTGCATTGCGGTTGTGTTGTCCGTGAGGATAGCGATGCACCTGCCCTGGAGTTGAGCGCAGAACGTCTGGCAGGCCAAGCGCATAGCCCGAAGTTCTCGCACGTTGATGTGGAGCATTAAGTCTCCGTTCAAACAGAGACCTTGGGTCCTGTTGTGGCCGAGGTGAGCCCCCCAGCCAAGCGAGGACGCGTCCGTAACCAGTGACATGGAGGGTTGCGGGGGCTGGAAAGGGAGCCCTTCTCAAACCAGTGCCTGGTTCTGCCACCACTTCAGGGAGGACAGAACTGGCTCCGGGACTGACACCAGCATGTCTAGATTGTGCCTACACGGACGGTAGACCGTGGACAACCATGACTGGAGAGGGCGCAGGCGCAAGCGGGCGTACTTGTTGACGAAGGTACAGGCCGCCATGTGACCTAGAATACTGAGGCACGTGCGCACCGTGGTGGTTGGATACCTGCGGACTGACGAAACGGCTGACGATATGGTTAGAAAGCGGGTGTGGTGGAGAAACGCACGAGCCCGCGTGGCGTCTAACATCGCGCCGATGAATTCCAGCCGTTGCGTGGGAGCCAGGGTGGACTTGTCCTCGTTGATGAGACCCAGCCTGCGGAAGGCATCGATGGCGATGCGTACGTGCGATTCCACCTGATCCCTGGATCGGCCCTTGATAAGCCAGTCGTCTAAATACGGGAACACCGTTATGCCGCACTTGCGCCTGGAGGAAGGCGGCAACCACGGCCACACATTTCGTGAACACTGGGTGCCGTGGAGAGTCCGAACGGGAGTGCCGTGAATTGATAGTGGGTGTTCCCTGCTACAAAGCACAGGAAGCGCCTGTGGGAAGGGAAGATTGCCACATGAAAGTAGGCGTCCTTCATGTCGAGGGCAGCATACCAGTCCCCGAGTTCCAGCGAAGGGATAATAGTACCAAGGGAGACCATGCGGAACTTCAACCTCACCAGGTGTTTGTTGAGCTCTCTGAGGTCTAGGATGGGCCTTAGCCCCCCTTTCACCTTGGGGATTAGAAAGTATTGGGAATAAAATCCTTTTCCCCGAAGATCCACCGGGACCTCCTCGATGGCTCCCGCTGACAGGATAGCGCGCACCTCCTGCCGTAGGAGTTGCTCGTGAGAAGGGTCCCTGAAGAGGGACGGGGTGGGAGGGCGGGAAGGAGGGGTGGAGCAGAACTGAAGAGAATACCCCTCTTCCACTATGCACAGGACCCATCGATCTGAGGTGATCTGGGCCCAGGCACGCCGGAAGTGAGATAGCCGCTGGAGGAATGGAGGGGAAGGAACTACACAGGGGTGTGGTAGACTGTCCTCGACCACAGCTTCAAAAGTTTGACCTGGGGCCCGAGGAAGGAGGTCTGCTCGGGCCTTGCGCCTGTCCTTGCTGGCGCGGGGTGGAACGGCGTCTGCCCCCTCTGCCAGGACGTCTGACGTTCTGCCTGGTCCGAGGAGGGGGGTAGGGTCGTTGCGGTTGGGGTCTGAACGGTGCATCCCCAAGGACCGCATGGTAACCCTGGAATCCCTGAGGGACTGAACAGACCTCTGCCTTCAAAGGGGAGGTCCTGGATAGTCTGCTGAACTTCGGTTGGCAGCCCGGACCCCTGCAGCCACGAAATGCGTCTCATGGCAATCCCGGAGGCTAGCGTGCGGGCGACCAAGTCCGCAGAATCGAGGCCGCCTGCAGGGCCGTTCTCGTCACCTTCTTGCCCTCGTCCACAAAGGCAACAAACTCCTTTTTGCGCTCTACTGGGACGTGGTCCTTAAACTTGCCCATGGAGTCCCAGGCGTCGAAGGCTAAGTACCGGCTAAGCAGCGCCTGCTGGTTCGCAATACGGAGCTGGAGGCCCCCCGCTGAATAGACTTTCCTGCCCAAAAGGTCCAGTCGCCTGGCCTCTATTGCCTTGGGGGTGGAGGCCGGTTGACCATGGCGCTCCTTTTCCTTGACCGTCCTGGCCACTAAGGAACCCGGCGGGGGGTGGGTGTATAGGAACTCGCAGCCCTGTGCCGGGACGAAATATTTGCGCTCCACCCCCCTAGCCGTAGGGGGAATGGAGGCAGGAGTCTGCCACAGCATACGCATGTTGGACTGAATAGTTCTGATTAGCGGTAGTGCCACCGTGGTAGGCGCACCTGACGATAGAACCGTGACCACAGGGTCATCTTGTTCCACGACCTCCTCTGCTTGGAGGTTCATGTTTCGGGCCACCCGCCTGAGCAAGTTCTGATGCGTTGACATGTCAATCGGCGGGGGGCCTGAGACCGTAGTGCCCGCTACCGCCTCGTCGGGTGACGAGCCCGATGTAGGGACCTGCGCTAGCTGAGGCGACTGCTCCCCAGCGTGCTGGGTTGGCGGGGGCTCAATGGCAGCAGGAGGTGGGGGCTGTGGCTGCGAGGAAGCCTCGGCTGTAGGCTCCAGAGGGCGCCCTAAGGTTGCCTCTGGCTTTGAGGTCCTCCCAGAGCGCCGGGTCGGTGGCCATGGATCACCTTGGGCCTGGTGATACACCCACGGGGTCCAAAACGGCCAGTCCTGTTGCTACCGGTTGGGAGCCTGAGACAGGGCTTGCCCCTGGTCCTCCTCTAGCACCGAGTTCAGGTGCGAGGCGGATGAGCCCGAATCTGACGGAGAGGGCCATGGAGGTGCCGTTGCTCTACCGGAAGTAGAAGGCTGAGAATGGTGCAGGGGCTGCAGCGAGGACTCCAAATGCGGGCTAAGATAGGCACGCTGTTCGCTCCGGTGCCGTGAGACCGATCGGGATTTTGAATGAGATCGGCTCCGGTAACTGCGGGGACTGTGATGTCGAGAGCGTCTGCCCAGAGAAGGATCCCGGCGCCGAGATGTCAAGCGGTACCGAGAGGATTGGTGCCGGGAGGTTGAGTGGTGCCGCGATGTGGAGCGCCGCCGCGATGGCGAATGGTGCTGGGAGTACGACCGGCACCAAGATTGTGAACGGCGCCGGGACTCAGACCGGGTGAAGAGCGGTACCGAGAGGTAGACTGGTGCCGAGACAACTTTCACGGGGACCGCGATTTGCGCCGGGATTCCGAACGCCGCAGCGGTGAGCGGTGCCGTGATCGGGAGCAGTGCCGCGATGGTGAGTGGGAGCGGGACCTACACGGTGCCGGGGGACGCAATACTGGCTTTCCCCTTGACTGCAGCTCCCTGGGCTTAGCCTTAGTTAGTGTTGGCTGGGCCTCTGTAAGTGCAAGAAGGTCCCTGGCCACACTGAATGCTTCAGGAGTGGAAGGCAGACTATCTGCCTGGGAGGGGAGCCGAACCAGCCCGGACTCAACAGCTCGGTGAGCGGGGCCGGAGTCGACGGTGCGGGGACTGCGGGCGCCGGTGCCGAGAGTTCCAGTGCCGGGCGCACCTCGGCCGGTGCCTGGTGCAGCATGGTAAGGCCATGTTTCGCCGACTTTTTCTTTCCAGTCAGTGACTTAGGCTTCCCCTACACGAGGTGGCTCTAGGCGGTGCTGTGGCCGTACGAGTTGGGGCCAGGACCGCTGGTGCGCTCTGCACCGAGGTAGATGGAGTTGCTGCCGCATGGGATGTAGACGGTGCAGGGCTGAGAGCCGCCTCCATAAGGAGCTGACGCAGTCGGAAGTCGCGCTCCTTCTTGGTCCGAGGTCTGAAACCACGGCAAATCTTACACTTCTCCCAGGCACTTCAGGCAAGCGTCGTGCGGGTCACCGACAGGCATGGGCTTCCCGCAGGACACACAAGGTTTGAAACCCGGAGCCTTGGGCATGAGCCCTCGGCCGGGGAGGGCGCGGGGCGAGCCCCTAGCCCTACAAACCACTATTTACAACTACAAACAACAAGAAACAACTATGAACAACGAAGAGTTAGCTAGGGCGTGGAGAGACTCGCTAGGAGAACTCCACAGTTCCAACAACCGTCACGGGCAGAAAGAAGGAACTGAGGGAGGGGCCGGGTCTGCTCCCCTATATATGCAGCGCCATGTAGGCGCCACTCCAGGAGGCTCCACGAGCGACCCGGCCGGGGTTGCTAGGGTAAAAAGTCTTCCTGACGACCGTGCACGCTGCGCATGCACACCTAATTGGAATGCATATGAGCAACCACTCGAAGAAGAAGGGTAATTCCCGGCATTGGTAGATAGGTGTGCTAGCTCTCCCTGGGTTATTCCCTAATATCAGCAGTGTGGTCACAGTGCTAGCTGCTTCAGTACAACCCCATTCAAGATCCTAGGCACATCTGCGGGCAGCTAGTTAAATCCAAAGCAGGGTGTGAGGAGTCACAAAGGGAGTTCACTAAACTGAGTGATGGGCAACAAAATGGCAGATGATATTCAATGTTGATAAATGCAAAGTAATGCACATTGCAAAGCATAATCCCAACTATAAATACAAAATGATGGGATCTAAATTAGTTGTTACCACTCAAGAAAGAGATCTTCACATCATTGCGGATAGTTCTCTGAAAACATCCACTCAATGTGTAGTGGCAGTCCAAAAAAGCTAACAGAATGTTAGGAGCCATTTGGAAAAAGATAGATAAAACAGAAAATATCATATTGCCTCTATATAAATCCCACATCTTAAATACTGTGTGTGGTTCTGGTCACCCTATCTCAAAAAAGATATATTGGAATTGGGAAAGATACAGAGAAGGGCAACAAAAATGATTAGGGCTATGGAAAGCTTCCAGATGAGGAGAGATTAAGAAGATTGAGACTTTTCCCGGAAGAAGATTGGAAAAGAGATGACTAAGGGGTGATATGCTAGTGGTCTGTAAAAACATGACTGACTGAGAAAGTGAACAAGGAGTGTTATCTATTCTTTCACATAACACAAGAACTAGGGACCACCAAATGAAATTGATAAGCAGCAGGTTTAAAACAATGAAAGGAAGTATTTCTTCACATAATGCAGTCAACCTGTCGAACTGTTTGCCAGAGGATGTTGTGAAGGCCAAAGATACAACAGGGTTCAAAAAAGAACGAGATAAGTTAATGGAGGGTAGGTCCATCAATGGCTATTAGCCAGGATGGGCAGGGATGGTGTCCCTAGCCTCTGTTTGCCAGAAGCTGGGAATGGGCGACAGGGGCTGGATCACTTGATGATACCTGTTCTGTTCATTCCCTCTGGAGTACCTGGCACTGGCCACTGTTGGGAGACAAGATACTGGGCTACATGGACCATTGGTCTCACCCAGTCTGGCTATTCATATGTTAGTCAAAGTCCCTGCCTGTGCCACCACAGCCAGACTGCTGTTTTTATGCGCGAGCTTGAGCAGTGCTAGTGTGTGTGCGTCTACCCAGGGCGGAATGACATCTTCCAGCTGCTATGCGGACACACACAAAAGTGAGGCCCTTAGAGGGGAGGCTCTATCCTGGGAAGGGACTGGTGAAATCACTCCGCAGATCTGTCCCTGATTCACAAGAGCCAAGGCAGATAAAGAGGGTACATCTCTACTGCAACTCCTCTGGGGCAGCAAGTCTTATAGTCTGGGTCAATTGGCTCCGGTATGTCAGGGTTAAAAACAGCAGTGTAGATGTTCCTGCACAGACTGGGGCCGGGATTTGGAAACCTGGCAAGGGGAGGTGGGTCTCAGAGCCCGAGCAGGAACGACTACAGTGATTTTTAGTCCAGCAGCTCGAGCCTGTCAGTTGGGGTGGGGTGGGGGTTTGTAGTGTAGATGTTTCCGGAGCTGGAATCATAGACGATATGGGATCAGAGAGACCTCAGGAGGTATCTAGTCCAACCCCCTCCTCAAAGCAGGACCCATCTCCAACTAAATCATCCCAGCCACGGCTTTGTCGAGCCTTAAAAACCTCTAAGGAAGGCGATTCCACCACCTCCCTAGGGAACCCATTCCAGTGCTTCACCACCCTCCTAGGGAAATAGTGTTTCCTAATATCCAACCTAAACCTCCTCCACTGCAACTTGAGACTCCTTGTTCTGTCATCTGGTACCACTGAGAACAGCCGAGCTCCATCCTCTTTGGAACCCCCTTTCAGGTAGTTGAAGGCTGCTATCAAATCTCCCCTTAGTCTTTTCTTCTGCAGACTAAATAAGACCAGTTCCCTCAACCTCTCCTATAAGTCATGTGCTCCAGCCCCCTAAACATTTTGGTTGCCCTCTGATGGATTCTTTCCAATTTTTCCACATCCTTTCTGTAGTAGGGCTCCCAAAACTGGACGCAAAACTCAAGATGTGGCCTCATCAGTGTCGAATAGAGTGGAATAATCACTTTCCTCGATCTGCTGGCAATGCTCCTACTAATGTAGACCAAAATGCCATTAGCCTTCTTGGCAACAAGGACACACTGTTGACTCATGTCCAGCTTCTCATCCACTGTAACCCCTAGGTCCTTTTCTGCAGAACTGCTGCTTAGCCATTTGGTCCCCAACCTGTTGTGGTGCATGGGATTCTTCTTCCTAAGTGCAGGACTCTGCCATTTGCCCTTGTTGAACCTCATCTGATTTCTTTTGGCCCAATTTTCCAATTTGTCTAGGTCCCTCTGTATCCCGTCCCTACCCTCCAGTGTATCTACCTCTCCCCCCAGCTTAGTGTCATCTGCAAACTTGCTGAGGGTGCAGTCCACACCATCCTCCAGATCATTGATAAAGATATTGAACAAAACCGTCCCCAGGACCGACCCTTGGGGCACTCCGCTCGATACCGGCTGCCAACTAGATATCGAGCCGTTGTTCATTACCCGTTAAGATCGACAATCTAGCCTGCTTTGTATCCACCTTATAGTCCATTCACTGTTCCTGATCACTTTCCTCTCCTCTAAGTGCTTCAGAATTGATTCCTTGAGGACCTGCTCCATGATTTTTGCAGGGACTGAGATGATGCTGACCAGTCTGTAGTTCCCTGGGTTCTCCTTCTTACCCTTTATAAAGATGGGCACTACATTAGCCTTTTTCCAATCATCCGGGACCTCCCGCGATCGCCATGAGTTTTCAAAGATAATGGCCAATGGCTCTGCAATTACATCCTTTAGCACCCTCGGATACATCAGATCTGGATCCATGGATATGTGCATGTTCAGCTTTTCTAAAAAGTCCTTAACCTGTTCTTTCCCCACTGAGGGCTGCTCACCTCCTTCCTATGCTGTGTTGCCCAGGACAGCAGTCTGGGAGCTGACCTTGTCTGTGAAGATGGAGGCAACAAAAGTATTGAGTACTTCCGCTTTTTCCACATCCTCTGTCACTAGGTTGCCTCCCCCATTAAGGGTCCCATACTGTTCCTGACCTTTTTTCTTGTTGCTAATATACTCATATAAATCCTTCTTGTTACCCTTCACATCCCTTGCTAGCTGCAACTCCAGTTGTGTTTTGGCCTTCCTGATTACACCCCTGTATGCTCGAGCAATATTTTTATACTCCTCCCTAGTCATCCGTCCAAGTTTCCATATCTAGTAAGCTTCCATTTTGTGTTTAAGCTCACTGAAGATTTCACTGTTAAGCCAAGCTGGTCGCCTGCCATATTTACTATTCTTTCGGCACAGTGAGATGGTTTGTTCCTGCGCCCTCAATAAGGCTTCTTTAAAAAGCAGCCTGCTCTTCTGGACTCCTTTCCTTCTCACATTGGCCTATTCCTTCTTGCACAGCAGCAGGATTGATTAGGACAGTCGCACCCGTGCACACCTAATGAAAGCTATGGGGCTGTGCACTGGTCACTCAGTGCAGCAGTGGGCCCAAGAACCCTTTGGCAAGAGTCAGCGGAGCCGGACTCCCATTCCGGACTAAGTTTGCATGGCTGGCGACAAGGACAAAAAAATAAAGAAAGCCAACGTGTTGTCTAAAAAAGAGCCACCGTGGCTTAACAGCCAAGTAAAAGAAGCAGTGAGAGAGAAAAAGGCATCTTTTAAAAAGTGGAAGTCTAATCCTAGTAAATAGAAAGGAGCATAAGCACTGCCAAATAAAGTGTAAGAATGTAATAAGAAAAGCTAAAATGGAGTTTGAAGAGCAGCTAGCCGAAAACTCAAAAGGTAATAACAAAATGTTTTTTAAATATGTCAGAAGCAGGAAGCCTGCTAAACAACCAGTGGGGCCCCTGGATGACAGAGATACAAAAGAAGCACTTAAAGATGACAGAGTCATTGCAGAGAAACTAAATGAATTCTTTGCTTCAGTCTTCACGGCTGAGGACGTTAGGGAGATTCCTAAACCTGAGCTGTCTTTTGTAGGTGACGAATCTGAGGTATTGTCACAAATTGAAGTATCAGTAGAGGAGGTTCTGGAACTCATTGATAAACTTAACTGTAACAAGTCACCGGGACCAGATGGCATTCACCCAAGAGTTCTGAAAGAACTCAAATGTGAAATTGCGGCACTATTAACGAGGGTTTGTAACCTATCCTTTAAATCGGCTACTGTGCCCAGTGACTGGAAGATAGCTAATGTAACGCCAATATTTAAAAAGGGCTCTAGAGGTGATCCTGGCAATTACAGACCAGTCAGTCTAACGTCCGTACCGGGAAAATTAGTTGAAACAATAGTAAAGAATAAAATTGTCAGACACATAGAAGAGCATAAATTGTTGGGCAAAAGTCAACATGGTTTCTGCAAAGGGAAATCGTGTCTTACTAATCTATTAGAGTTCTTTGAAGGGGTCAGCAAACATGTGGACAAGGGGGATCCGGTGGACATAGTGTATTTAGATTTCCAGAAAGCCTTTGACAAGGTCCCTCACCAAAGGCTCTTACGTAAATTAAGCTGCCATGGGATAAGAGGGAAGATCTTATCATGGATTGAAAACTGGTTAAAAGACAGGGAACAAAGGGTAGGAATAAATGGAACTTTTTCAGAATGGAGAGGGGTAACTAGTGGCGTTCCCCAAGGGTCAGTCCTGGGACCGATCCTATTCAACTTATTTATAAATGATTTGGAGGAAGGGGTAAACAGTGATGTGGCAAAGTTTGCAGATGATACTAAACTGCTCAAAGTAGTAAGGACCAAAGCAGACTGTGAAGAACTTCAAAAAGATCTCACTAAACTAAGTGATTGGGCAACAAAATGGCAAATGAAATTTAATGTGGATAAATGTAAAGTAATGCACATTGGAAAAAATAACCCCAACTATACATACAATATGATGGGGGCTAATTTAGCTACAAACAATCAGGAAAAAGACCTGGGAGTCATTGTGGATAGTTCTCTGAAGGCATCCACGGAGTGTGCAGCGGCAGTCAAAAAAGCAAACAGGATGTTAGGAATCATTAAAAAAGGGATAGAGAATAAGTCGGAGAATATCTTATTGCCCTTATACAAATCCATGGTGCGCCCACATCTTGAATACTGCGTACAAATGTGGTCTCCTCATCTCAAAAAGGATATACTGGCACTAGAAAAGGTTCAGAGAAGGGCAACTAAAATGATTAGGGGTTTGGAACGGGTCCCATATGAAGAGAGGTTAAAGAGGCTAGGACTTTTTAGCTTGGAAAAGAGGAGACTAAGGGGGGATATGATAGAGGTATATAAAATTATGAGTGGTGTGGAGGAAGTAAATAAGGAAAAGTTATTTACTTGTTCCCAAAATAGAAGAACTAGGGGCCACTCAATGAAATTGGCGTGCAGCAGGTTTAAAACAAATAAAAGGAAGTTCTTCTTCACTCAGCGCACAGTCAACCTGTGGAACTCCTTACCTGAGGAGGCTGTGAAGGCTAGGACTATAACAGGGTTTAAAAGAGAGCTGGATAAATTCATGGAGGCTAAGTCCATAAATGGCTATTAGCCGGGATGGGTAATGAATGGTGTCCCTAGCCTCTGTCTGTCAGAGGGGGGTGATGGATGGCAGGAGAGAGATCGCTCGATCATACCTGTTAGGTTCACTCACTCCGGGGCACCTGGCATTGGCCACTGTCGGTAGACAGGATGCTGGGCTAGATGGACCTTTGGTCTGACCCAGTATGGCCGTTCTTATGTTCTTATGTTCTTATGTCTGTAAACGGAGTATGTCTGATCTGAGTCCCTGTGAGGTGAACACAGAAACCCACACACTCATTTGTCCACAGCCAATTTCGGAGCATATGTACGCAAAACAAGAAACTACCGGAACTAACTGCTCCCAGCTTGCCACAGTGCAAGTTGGGCAAAGACCTCAGAGCAGGAATACAATGAGAAACAGCACTGGAAACTCACAACGACATGGAATTACTCATGCTAGGGAAGGTTTTTTTTTAAATAACCTACATCGCCCAATTCATCATTCGCTATAAATAACCTGCAGTAATGGAAGTGGGGTAACCATGAGCTATCTCAGATGAAGGTACATTTGCTGTAAAAGAAGTCTCTGCTAATGAGATCTGATAGTTCCCTTTGGGAGGATTTTATTGGCACTTTGGGTCCCCTGCCAGTCACTTGCAATCACACACTGTGACAGCCCCTGTTTTGCCTGGGACATGGAGGAGAGATCTAGTGCAGATCCCCCGCTGGGCTTGCCCTACATAATGTGGCACAGTTAAGAACCTGTGCCACATGTTCAAGTTTATAAAAATATGGTACAGCAACAGATTTACAGCAAAAGGGATGTTTCCTCCCCCACCCTCTGTCTCAGTGTCTCCTTTTCAAAAGCAGGACAGGCCCTGAGGAGCCGACAGAATTTGGGTTGCACACAAACCCAGATTCCATTGCTGATGAAAAATAAACAAGGGCAGGTTAGCTGTAGCCACTTGTACCCTTTAGCTTCGAGATTACAGCAGGACATGCTGTGGAGGGCAGAATGAACTGTGTTACGAAAGGAAGGAAACTGCAATTCCATCATTCAGCCAGAACAAGAGTGCTGATCGAGCAACTTCTGACAGCTTGAGAAAGCAAGCGAAGGCCTAAGGACCTGCCCTGAGATGTGAACAGTGACTTTGACAAGGTTATTTTTTTTTAAAAGGAAGAATTTCTTTCCCCTGGCCATAAGACATACGATTACTATTTCTATAGTGTGTCGGGTTTGCCTGGTACGTAACAATCTGCCATAGGTGACTGGCTGCTTTCCTAATCAGGTGGAACCCATCTTCAGTTACACAGAGAGATCCTCAGAGCCTGCTCGTGTGACAAATGGCGACAGAAAGATTTGTAAAAGACAGAGAATCATAAAATAGAATAATAGAATATCAGGGTTGGAAAGGACCTCAGGAGGTATCTAGTCCAACCCCCTGCTCAAAGCAGGACCAACCCCCAACTAAATCATCCCAGCCAGGGCTTTGTCAAGCCTGACCTTAAAAACCTCCAAGGAAGGAGATTCCACCACCTCCCTAGGGAACCCATTCCAGTGCTTCACCACCCTCCCAGTGAAAAAGTTTTCCCTAATATCCAAACTAAACCTTCCCCACTGCAACTTGAGACCATTACTCCTTTTTCTGTCATCTGCCACCAAGGAGAACAGTCTAGATCCATCCTCTTTGGAACTCCCTTTCAGGTAGTTGAAAGCAGCTATCAAATCTCCCCTCAGTCTTCTCTTCTGTAGACTAAACAAACCCAGTTCTCTCAACCTCTCCTCATAAGTCATGTGCTCCAGCCCCCTAATCATTTTTGTTGCCCTTCTCTGGACTCTTTCCAATTTTTCCACATCCTTCTTGTAGTGTGGTCCCCAAAACTGGACACAGTACTCCAGATGAGGCCTCACCAATGTCGAATAGAGGGGAACAATCACGTCCCTTGATCTGCTGGCAATGAACCTACTTATACAGCCCGAAATGCCATTAGCCTTCTTGGCAACAAGGGCACACTGTTGACTCATATCCAGCTTCTCGTCTACTGTAACCCCTAGGTCCTTTTCTGCAGAATTGCTGTCCAGCCATTCACTCCCTAGTCTGTAGCAGTGCATGGGATTCTTCCATGTGAAGCATGGTTCATCAGTGCCAGGCAGGAATCAGGTAAAGTCACCATTCCTCATCCTAATAGTTCTTGTTCGGATTGTTTTAGCAGTATATGGGATTCTTCACTCCTAAGTGCAAGACTCTGCACTTGTTGAACCTTATCAGATTTCTTTTGGCCCAATCCTCCAATTTGTCTAGGTCCCTCTGAATCCTATCCCTACCCTCCAGTGTATCTACCACTCCTCCCAGTTTAGTGTCATCTGCAAACTTGCTGAGGGTGCAGTCCACACCATCCTCCAGATCATTGATAAAGATATTATATAAAACCGGTCCCAGGACCGACCCTTGGGGCACTCCGCTTGATACCGGCTACCAACTAGACATGGAGCCATTGATCATGACCTGTTGAGCTCAATGATCCAGTCAGCTTTCTATCCACCTTGATCCTTACCTGTTAGGTTCACTCACTCTGAGGCAGCTGGCATTGGCCACTGTCAGTAGACAGGATACTGGGCTGGATGGACCTTTGGTGTGACCCAGTACGGCCGTTCTTATATGTTACACATTTGACTTGTATCAATTTTTTAAAAAGAAGAGTCTTGTGTTTTCATGGTACCATGTTTCTATTCTGTGAAATAACAAAGCTACCTGCTGATAGCTCAGTGGACCTGAGATCTGCGTGAGCGGTTAAGAAGCAAGGCTAGTCACGCTTGCAGATAATTTAAGGTTGCTACTCTGATTGCTCATCTTTCCTATGCACTGATCTCTTCTCCAATCTTCAAGGACTACTGCATCAATGCCACTGGAGAGGTGTGCCAGCGGTGAGTGAAGTCTGGATATCTGGTGTCCCTTTACGGGGGCCAGGACAAGAAATCAGAACTTTCCAAGGAAGCGGGACATTTGCAGTTTGGAACTTCAGGTCAGATGTAATCAGGACCAAACAATTAAAGAGGCTGAAGGATCTTCATGATTTCCTGTAAGATTCTGTGTCCCCAGGCCACTAAACTAGTGTATTGAATGCAATGCTACTGAAACAGCAGGGGCCTGTTCAGCCCGGATGTAAGCAGGTGCAGTGTCACTGAGGCGGGGGAGCTGCACCCACATACACCAAGGATGCATTTCTAGGTAAGAAGAATGTCTAAGGGTTGGTAGAAGGTTGCAGAGCCTTTCATTTTATGCCATCAGTTTGAATACAGCCCAAACCAACCGCAGCCTAAAGTCCTGATGGGTTCCCAGCTGTCCATGCGAAATGAATTCTCAGGTGGGTTGTTAGTCCAGCTCCTGGTAAAAAAGTGTCTGCCGCATGGACACCACTAGAGGCAGCTACAGAGAGCTCAAAGGCTGATGGACATGGAGAGTCAACTCCTCTCTATATCCTCTTGAAGGCAAGACCCTGCAAAGCCAAGCTAAGGGACACTGGCGGGACTTTCGTTGTCTACCCATTCTGGGGAGAGGAGCCCATCAGAGAGCAGAGGGCTCTGGCGCAGCCTTGCTGCAGACATCTGTCACTCCTGGTGATGCTGACATATGCCATCTGAACTGTAAGCCTTCCTCAGAGGGGCTTTTCTTCAGAGAAGTCCAGCTCTGTGTACTAATGAAGTTCACAGTGCTGAGATGATTTGTCAGGTCTTGCACAAAAGCCCCTTCCCCATCCTGGTCTAACATTACCAGAGCCTGAGCATCTTAATCTGGAGCTGGGGTAAATCATCACAGCTCCTTTGACTTGCTCTGGCTTAATGCACTGCCATCCACCCCCCACCCCCCACTGCTCTATTGGCTCCCACCTGTCTATGCTGGAGAGGCCAAGAGGGCAGATCGAATAGGATGAGTGGTATGTTAGAGGCCAGGCAGCAAAGAGAAAAGACAAGGTTAAGAAAATGTCCATTTGAAACAGAAAATCAGATTTGTGGAGGCCTGAGGCTGAGAGGTCTCCTGCAGGCAAAGCGTAAGAAGAGCTTAGCACAGGGTTACATTTGATGAGCAGTCCACGAAGCTGGGGAGATTTTCCCATGGACTAAATAAATATAATATATATGGAGATATGCATATCTCATAGAACTGGAAAGACCTTGAAAGGTCATCCAGTCCAGTTCCCTGCCTACACTAGCAGGACCAACTACTGACCTCTGACCGATTTTTTTTTTTTTACCCTCCCCCATCCCTAAATGGCCCCAAGCATTGAACTCACAACTCCAGGTTTAGCAGGCCAATGCTCAAACCACTGAGCGATCCCTCCCCCCCTAGAGACGCACTTGTGGTAGGGAAGCCACGTCTGATCTTATTTCCCTTTTCCACAGCACACATTATGAACTGTTTTATCTACAGCGCCGCTGCTTACTTTTATGATGCCTCCGTTAACTGCACTAGAGTGAGCACTGCTAGACACACACAATAAATACACAACACTCTCATAAACTGCAATGCGCTCTGACAGCTGTTCTTCATTTGTACACATCTGTACTGAACAGGAGGAAGGCCTGAGGAGGCTGTATGGTGCCCTTGGGTGATGTTAAGAAGGAAAAAAATGTGCCTATGAAAGTGGGATATTTTAGAGCAAGCAGTACAGGGGGCCAGCATCTTTCATCAGTAGACTGCTGGACTGGCTACTCTAAGAACCTGGTCAAGCTGCATTTGCCACCCTATCAGTGCCATGACAGCCAGAGTCCATAAAGGGAGGCCTGAAAATCCTGCTGAAGACTTAGGGGACTGTGGGAGTGCTCAGGATAGCCAGACTCCTTCAACAGTCCAGTCTATCCCCAGGACCCTTAGCGAGATCAACTGCTGAGCCTCTCAACAGCGGCCTACTGCTTTGGGGTTAGCCACGTCTCTGCAGGAAGTGATGGGTTTCCTGGGTGCTTGGCAGACCCCAACTGCTACTAAATAATGTCTTACCCTTCTTTCCCTCGGTTGTGGATGGCCAGATCCTCCCCGATCCCTTCCTCCTCCTTGAAGTTCTCCCAGTCCAGTTTGGATTTCTCCAGCGTGCTCATCTTCTGCTTTTTGGAGCCAATCTTTCCTAGGAGGCTGCTCATGCCACTTGGCCTCTTCACCCTGATAGAGACGACGAAGCAGACACTCATTATTTATGGGGAGAAGACGTCATTCCCACCTCAAATCAAAACAGAGATGAGAGATGGTGTGTGAACCAGGTGGCCCCAGCTAAGGAGAATGGTTTCCTTTGCTCAGATCAACCCGGGTCAGAGACACTCCTGCCAACAAGCCACATTTCCTTGGAGCCTCTTATCTCATGCAGATCTGATTGGCAGAAGCTCTTTGAGGTGCAAAGATTCTGTGTTTGCCCTGCAGGCTCACAACACACTGCAAACAGCAAGGCGAGGAGTGGCGGAGAGGGGTGTGGCTCCGCACCCTGCTTTAAGGGGCTAACAGTATCATCCACTGCTTCAGGAGACTCATACACAACCTGGGGTAGACACAGAACTTAAATCAGAGGTGTGGCCGTGTTAGTCTGGATCTGCAAAAGCGACAAAGAGTCTTGTAGCAAACCTGTTAGTCTATAAGGTGCTACAAGACTCTTTGTCGCTTTTACAGAACTTAAAGGTCCCCTTGTAATACGTAAGGCTAAATGAAGAAGCAGGGTCTGCTGGTTTGTGAGGAGAAGGAGAGAGAGAAAAGCAGAGACTGGGATGCCCTTTGAGGTTTCCACAGCAGTGGCTCTCAAGGTGGCATGAATCATACAGCCCATGCCACCTCTGCAGGACTACTAAAGCGAGGAGACTGCTGCCACATAAGTATAACAAGTGGGAAGCGTGATATCACTAGGAAGGAGCAGCTGGCCAGCTCCCTGTAAAACAGCATCCCCTGCGTGCTTCGCGGCAGTGCTGTAACCTCAGTTTCCTTTTGACACCCCAATAAGTTCATGAAAGCAGATCTAGTCCATCAACATCCTTTATTAACAATACATAGAGCAGATAGTCCCACAGTATAATACATATCACACCAGTGCAAGCAGCCCTTGTCAGGGCTGGCTCCAGGCACCAGCCAAGCAAGTAGGTGCCTGGGATGGCAAACGGGAGTGGGTGGCATTCTGGGCACTGTCAGGGCGGTGCTCTTCCCTGGTGGAGCTGTTGCAGGCATTTTCGGTGGCACCCCTGCATCAGCTCTGCCAGGGAAGAGCAGTGGAGCTGCTTGGGGCGGCAAAAAAGCCGTGGTCCTTGTTCTCACCATACCCCAGGGTCTTCCATCACAGCTAAGCTCCTTATGCATCCTCTTCCACCCAAGCCCTTCCTTCTAAGGTGCAACCCCACTTTCCCCTGCAGGAACTCCTGCAGCCTCTCCACTGGGGGAGCATCTTTACCAGGGAAGCATCCCTCCACCCCTAGTCCTCTCATGGTTACTCTGGGCTAGCTCTTCAGCAAGGAGACATCAGCAGGTGAGCTCCTCTGCTGCTCCCCCTTCCTTCAGCCTTCTCCCAAGAGCTGTCTTGTTTCTCTGACAGCTCTCCTCTCCTGCCTGCCCGCTTTATAACCCCCCAGGTGCTACCTTGCCCTCTTAAATGGCCTAACTGGGAGCACCTACAATGGAGCAGGAGAGCTGAGCCCAGGTACATGAATTGCAGCCATCCTGTTACACTGTTGCCACTGCAATAAGAATACCCCACTAGGCCTCTAGACCAGCATGGGCTTAGCATTACTTCTCCCCACCACAACACTAGAGGCTTGGATAATATGGTAGCCCAGGGAAGGGGTTGTGGCCAGGAGCCAGCAAACTCCCAGGCCTGATTAGGGAGTAGGCTCAGCTGGGTGGCCACACCCCAAACACTAGCAGGCCTAATAAAAAGGCTGGGAGGCAGGGATAGGGAGTCAGTCTCCTCTGTCTCCAGAGGAAGACAGGCCTAGATGCGGGGAGCCTTAAGCAAGGTACCTGGATTGGGACAGGGCTGGGGCAAGGCACTAGGAGCTGGGGAAGCTCTAGCCTGGGAGCCCCAGGCTGCTGGGCCTAGCAGAAGACCCGACCCAGGGGTACGGGGGTTGCAGGAGGCAGCCTGGGGCTAGCATTCGGAGCAGCAGGCCAACCCCCCTTGCCGGTGATGAGAGGCCATGATACTGCAGTCTGCCTCAGTGAGCGGAGGCAAATGGTGACTCGCAGTGGCCAAGTCTGAGGCAAGGTGGGGATAGTGGGTGGAGGGTCCCCCGGGGAGGGGGAACCCTAAGACTTGAGGTGGTTCTGGAGGGGTGCAGCACCCTCAGCTAGGGGGCACTGGGGTCCGGGAGGGACACGGGGCCGGAGTAGGAGCGGGACATCGGCCGGCAGAGGGCGCTCCAGAGGCTGGAGAGCTAATTCCCGATCGACCAGCAGGAGGCGCCGCCGGGGTGAGTGCCCGCTCGCTTACAGACCCTCTGTTGTTTCCCCTTTAACCAGTTCCTTATCCACCTTTCAATTTTCATATTGATCCCCATCTTTTCCAATTTAACTAATAATTCCGCATGTGGCACAGTATCAAACACCTTACTGAAGTCAAGGTAAATTAGATCCACTGCATTTCCTTTATCTAAAAAATCTGTTACTTTCTCAAAGAAGGAGATCAGGTTGGTTTGGCACGATCTACCTTTTGAAAAACCATGTTGTATTTTGTCCCATTTGCCATTGACCTCAATGTCCTTAACTACTTTCTCCGTCAAATTTTTTTTCAAGACCCTGCATACTACAGATGTCAAACTAATAGGCCTGTAGTTACCTGGATCACTTTTTTTCCCTTTCTTAAAAATAGGAACTATATTAGCAATTCCCCAGTCATACAGTACAACCCCCGAGTTTAAAGATTCATTAAAAATTCTTGCTAATGGGTTTGCAATTTCATGTGCCAGTTCCTTTAATATTCTTGGATGAAGATTATCTGGGCCTCGATTTAGTCCCATTAAGGTGTTCGAGTTTGGCTTCTACCTCGGAAATGGTAATATCTACCTCCGTATTTTCTTTCCCATTGGCCATGCTACCTTTATCCCTAAGCTCCTCATTAGCCTCATTAAAGACTGAGGCAAAGTATTTGTTTAGATATTGGGCCATGCCTACATTATCCTTAACTTCCACTCCATCCTCAGTTTTTAGCGGACCTACTTCTTTCTTTGGTTTCTTCTTATTTATATGACTATGGAACCTTTTACTATTGGTTTTAATTCCCTTTGCAAGGTCCAAGTCGACTTGACTTTTAGCCATTCTCACTTTATCCCCACATGTTCTGACCTCAATAAGGTACCTTTCCTTGCTGATCCCTCCCATCTTCTACTCCTTATAGGCTTTCTGCTTTTTCTTAATCACCTCTCTGAGATGCTTGCTCATCCAGCTCGGTCTACAACTCCTGCCTATGATTTTTTCCCCCTTCCTTGGGATGCAGGCTCTTGATAGCTTCTGCAACTTTGATTTAAAGTAATTCCAGTCCTCCTCCACCTTTAGATCCATAAGTTCTTCAGCCCAATCCACTTCCCTAACTAATGTCCTTCATTTTTTAAAGTTAGCTCTTTCAAAAGCAAAAACCCTAGTGGCAGATCTATTTTTGTTTACCCTTCCGTTCAATTTGAACTGAATTAGTTCATGATCACTAGACCAAGGTTGTCCCCTACAACCATTTCTTCTATGAGATCCTCATCACTCACCAAAACCAAATCCAAAATGGCATCCTCTCTTGTTGGCGCAGTAACTACCTGATGAAGGAATCCATCAGCTATTGCATCTAGGAAAATCTGAGCTCTATTATTATTACGAGCGCTTGTCCTCCAGTCTATACGTGGGAAGTTAAAGTCGCCCATGATCACACAGTTCCCATTAGTATTTACTTCATTTTAAACATTAAAGAGGTCTCTATCCATATTCAAATAAGATCCTGGTGGTCTATAACACACCCCAAGCACTATCCCAGGGGAGGCTTTAGTAGTTTTTTTCCCTAATGTGATTTCTGCCCAGACGGACTCTGTCTTATCCATTCCCTCGCTTTTTACTTCTTTACAGTCTACCTCATCATTTATATATAATGCTACTCCACCCCCTTTACCTTTGTTTCTGTCTTTCCTAAACAGGACATACCCTTCAATACCTGTACTCCAGTCGTGACTACTATTCCACCATGTTTCTGTGATCCCTAGAATATCTGGTTTCACTTCCGGCACTAGAAGCTCTAGTTTCTCCATTTTGTTACCTAGGCTCCTCGCATTGGTGTGCAAACATCTTAATGTTTGCTGTTTGCCCTCAATCACATTCTTTACCCGATTAGGCAAGGACAGTCTACCATTCTGTATTCACACACAGCAGCTTGTTACATTGAACCATGAGAATGCTTTAAATCCTTTGCTCCAGCACAGACGAAGGAGAGAACATACATAAACACACATGCATCCCATAAGACAGGAGGTAACAGGAGTTGGCATGTGCCAGGTGATTTGTAACATGCTGATGTGCTAGGTCCTGTCCAGGATGCGCAGTGAACATGCTCACTGCCTCAGCATCTTACAAGACAAGATGCACCGGGAGACCCAACTTATTTTTTAAGTCTTCTTCTCTTCTCCCAAAGGCTTACGATTTTAGTCTCTCTGTGGAGTTCGGTTCCAGGAGTGCACACTAATGCAAGTTTGGATAGCACAGTCTGTATTCTAACCAGACTTGAAGAGGAGAATAGCAGCTTGGCCTAGGTAGAAATAGATGAAGTGCTTAGTCTCATGAGTCACAGCAGCCAAAGTTCCTTCCCACAATGAAGTGCCAAGTGGGGTTGTACTTCTTGTCAAACTCCTTCGTTATATGAGCTGCAATATCCTTCTCAATGTTATATTTCTCCAGGGCCGAAGTGGCAAACTCTCTTCAGACATAGTTGCATTCTTGATTACAGTCATTCGATTGCACATGGTTACCGTGTGCTGGACAGATCTGAGCATGGAGGGAAGCTCTCCGATGTGGAAGGCAGATAAAACCTCATGCTTTGGGGCATAAATCAATCTCTAAGCACTAGGTGTCACGGAGTGCCCGGGCGATTGTCTGGAACCGCTCCCTAGGAAGCCAGTCAGGACTTTGGGGAAAGTGTACCCCCTCCGTACACAGCCTGTTTCCAAGGCTAGGAGCTTCATGGGTACCCACTTCAACCTTCCTGGGTCTGACCTCGGAGCATTCAGCACCTTCTGCCCCTCTGTGCGCTTCCCCCAGCAAGCCCGCCTGGGCGGGGTCCTGGGGGAGCCCATGGATTCTGCATCCCAAATCCACAGTCAAACGTGACTCTCAGCAAGCCAGTAAAACAGAGGTTTATTCGTTGACAGGTACATGGTCTAATACCGAGCTTGTAGGTACCCGAACCCCTCAGCTGGATCCATTTTGGGGGCCCAGGGAGGCCAGACCCTGTCTGGGCCTGCCCCCCCGCCCCCCCTAAGTTCAGACTCAAACCTCCCTTTCCAGCCAGCTGCAGACTCCAAACTGAAACTCCCTCTCTCCAGCCCCCCCCTCCCGCTCAGCCAGGTCAGGTGACCTCCCTCCCCCCACTTAAGAGTCAGAATACAGCTTCAGGTATGCATACCTGCAGAGAGGGGAGAGGGCGTTGCCTGCTTGCTTACACTATCAGCCCCTGTTCCTTCACATACACTTAAGAAATGCATAGCAGAAACTGAGGCACACAGTATTCCTACTCTGTCACAATAGGCATTAGGATGAAACCATCAGGGGAGTCAGATCTTCCCATATCTGCCCACTGAGGGGCTTCTTGCATCTTCCTCTTTAGCACCCAGTGCCAGCCACACTGGAGACAGGATGCTGGGCGAGCTGGGCTGGGGGTCCGAGGCAAGCTGGCTACTCCTATGTTCCTTGAGACTGTGTATGTAGGAGATGCCGCTGGTCGGCGTCAGCCACCATTCTGAAGGACACGTGAGATCTTCTAGCTCTGTGCTGCAGCTTTGAACTCCCAAAATAAATGCAACAGCAAACCCCCCCAGTGCATGGGAGCTGTTGAGCTTGTGCCAAAATGGAGTAACCGAAGTCCATTAAAGTCTAATTAGGGAGTCGTACGGCACTATGTGCCTCATTGGTTTGAACAGCAAGAAAAGGGGATAGATTGACTGCCAACTTGAGGAATTATTACTCTTTTTGTAGTCATTAAGGGTGTCTGCTGTGGCATCTTTATCTTCTTACACTTAATGGAGAGAAGGCAATTTGCTTAGGTGCAAAGCGATCATTCCGTGTGTGCGTGGGCAATATCCACAGAGAGTGTAGGGGGGTATTGCCAGGGGGCAGCACCCCCGGAAAAAGGGCACTGGGATCAGGGCGGGACACGGGGGCCAGCGACAGGTGCGACACTGGCATGCAGAGGGCGCACTGGAGCAGGAGTTAATTCCCAGATGGCCAGCAGGAGGCACCCCGGGGGTGAGTCATTGCACTGCTACAGGCTGCCACGGGACACTTCCCTGCCCTCCTCAATGCACAAATTGGAAGAAGCACCGTAATCATATGCACTTGAGGGGAACCGTTAGCGACATGCATAGACAAACCATTCACTGACCCAAGACTCGGCCTTCTTCCTCCTTTCAAAAAGTGGCTATTCAGCTCAGCTACTAGTAAGCCGCTTATAACTGTATTTTTGTCAACGAACATCTTGCGAATGAATAGGTGGCCGCTGCAGCATGGGAGAGCTCACACTGATTTTACAAGTGCCGGTTCCTTCAGGGTGTCCTTCGTGCTACAGCGGTGAAGACCACAAGATGACAAAGCTAGACGGAGAGATCTTTGTGCTGCTGCATCCTCCGCCATTTGGAAAACCCCATCAAGCCCTAGCAAGTCTTTAAAAGCACAGCATTGCCCTGGCAAAAAGAGCCAAGGGGGAATTCCACAGCGCAAGCTGTCCTGCTCACCTGAGACATGGATGGCCAAGACAGGTTCGTTCACTGGATGCCAGTGGAAGGGGGGAGGTTTTGAGGACTCGGGTGAATCCATGTTATGAAGGTCTAATTAGACCTGTTTTTCATGTTTTTCACCCGCTCCTTCATTGGGAGACCTTTCCAGCCCCACACCAAGTGTTTTGGGGGCTACCTCTTCTCTATCCCACATGCAGAGGGAGCACAAGATAAAACAAAGGACTTGGGAAGCAGCACAGGTGTGTACACCTTCACCCTAGACCAATGCAGCTCTAGCCTACGGTATCCTTCATATCTCTGAAAGTCCCTCCACCGTGGGCCTCTCCCAGCTCACCAGGACTTTCCTACAAGCACCTAATGGAGCACACCAGCATGGGATGCTGCTGAGCCACATTCAGCTCAGGCCGTAGGGTACCTTACATCCCCCATAAAGCACGCTCAGACTCCTCTCCACCTCCCACAGCAGAGAGAACACTGCATCCCTCCCTAGTACCTTCAATCGAAGATGTCCAGGTGTGGCTAGACAGATGGTCACTGTGTATGTCTCCCAGCTCCACTGTGATGGAGGGTTTTCTCCCCTTTCCACAGGGCAGAACTGATGCCCACAGAGATTCAGTGATTTGCCCAAGGTGACCAAGGGAACCTGTGCCAGAGCCAGGCACAGAACCTCCCCCTGGCCCTGTGCTGTTTTGTACCCACAAGAGCCTCTGGACGTTAGTTTACCTGGAGATTTACCGGTAAAAACGCTGATCTGTAACTGTGCTCTAAACCTGGCTTTAAGGGAAGGTGTGGGCCAAGTCCCCATTTTTTAAGAGAAAACACTTCACTCAAGTAATTCTGGGGGTCAGTTTTATAACGGTCTAGGCAGCGAGAGCTGTAACAGGCAGGAGCGCAGTGCTGCCCATCCCACCCTCTGTTCCCAGTTTGCTGAAGATGGCAGGCTGCATAATTCAAGCCCTCCCAGAAGACCTGTTACCTCACTGTTGCATGGGATGCTAGGCACACACTCTTGGGGAAACGCAAGGCTAAAGGGCTTTGCAGAGTCCAACCACAAGAAAACTCAGCCCCAGATTAACTCCTTTCCTGCTGGCTGCTTGTGGAGCAGAGGAAGGCTTTAGGGGCATCCCATATTGATGGTCTATACAGGGACATTGGCAATCAAAAGCGAAGGGGAGCAACGGGATGGTGCTTTGCTCCACATCGCAGCTATGTCAGGTGGCACTGTAGAGACCAGACCTTAGACCTACTGCCACGCTCCTCTCAAGCCCTCCGCCGAAGCAGCATCTGCAATGTTATTCCCTCCCAGTGCAGCTGAGGAAACTACGCTCCTGGCCTCCATGCGCTGCAGCACTTGCCAGTGGCACAGACCAGTTTAATGAAGTGCAGTCACTTGCCTTCCCTCCCCTCCAGCTTTGACAGAGAAGGCTTGTCCCAGTAATTGCTACAGAGGGCAGTCACTTCTGTGGGAGCAGTAGTGAAGTGAGGCTCTGTCCCCTGGCTCTCCCACAGGTGCAGGGCCGCCAGGCGATGGCAGAGTGAGGCCGCCTAGGATTAGCGAAATAAGCAGGAAATCCCTAAATGCAGGGGGAAAGGAGGGCGAGGTGAGGAATGATGTCATTTTGCTAGGAGAAAGGCACCGAGGGGTTAATAAATAGAAATATTTGTGCCCTAGCAGGGGCTGCTGTGAAGCTGAATAGTTTCCTTAACTGCAGGAAATGGTTCTCATTAGACACTAACCACAGCTGGGCAAGCTATGCAGCCAGTAAATACTTTCTCTGTCCTAACAGAAAGATTCTTAACCAATGCATCACAGACCACCAAGCCCACCCGCTCCCGTCCCAGGACAATGCGCCTGCGTGCGAGAGACAGTCTCAGCACCACCACAAAGAGAGAAGTTGTGTAGAAATGCTCAGTTCTGGCTTGCAGCCTAGATGCCAACGCCGGTTCTCAGTCGGCGACGTCTCTGAATCCGCCTCTTACAGACGGAGCACTGGGGCCTCGGTTGCCCCGGGGACAGAGCACATGTGGGGCATTACTAGGCTGACCATATTTCCTTGAGACAAAAACGGGACATTGGGATGGCAAAAACGGGACGGGGTTATGTAATATTCTGTATTCATGAAAAAGACGATAAAAAAGTTTTATTACATGAACATATTGACTTGAGCTAACAATTATTCTTCAGTGACAGAACTCATACAAAAATTTAGGTAGACGTAGAGGGGGACTGTATTTCACCACGATCGTACCATGAATATTTCTCCGATGAAGTAATCTTAAGCAGCAAATTTCGGTCTTTCAATACCTTGTCATAAAACTTCTCACACTCCATGACACAATTTTGTTTTACAACTAACATAACCCTCATTGTCTCAACACTTAATCTAGATTTCTCCTTTGACCACATACTGTTCATAACAGAAAATAGTCTCTCGACAGGTGCTGTACTTCCTGGAAGACAAAGAATAAACTCTACAATATTACAGAAGTCTTGAAAGTCTAGGCGTTTTTCGCTCATTTCAGAAAAAATCTTTACCCATCTATCAGATACAGAAATGTTTTCTTTATTCCATGTATCCAACTGCCTCACAATTGTAGATTTTATGAGGGTCCACTAATCGAATACACGAGTTTCTTCTGTTTCTGTGCATGTGATGAGTTCCTCGTTCAGGCTGTCCTGTATTTCTTTCCATTCAGGTGTCTTCCTTAGTAGCACCCACTTGAACTTCTCAGTGTTTCCTACAGTGCACTTCCACTTGTTGATATATTCTAAGCTGATTTCATAGAAATTCTCGACTACCTCAAAAAACTTAGCCTCATTAATTTCTCCTGAATCTACTAACACTTTCAGTTGTTTTTGATATCAGTAATTACAAACACTTCACTTTTTCTGGACTCTAAATTGTTTACAAGATTTTCAATGTTTATGGCTACTTCTGTAGCTGAAATATTATCTTTTTCAATTAAACTAATGTATGTTTGGAACGTAGACACTTGATCTCTTGCAAATGACAACCACAATTTCAAACAGGGATCTTCAAACCATTTTCGCAAGATAACAGGGCATTTTTCTTGAGAAAGAATATAAGAACTAAGCCCATCAAACATGCTTAAAATTCTGTCAACTGATGGACCCAAGGACAAAAATCTTGTATTTCCATGCTCTAACAATTTAGCATAATTGTTTCCTGCAAAGTCACAAAAGTTTTTCAGTTCTTCAACTCTAACTGTGTATATATGGAAGTATTTGTATACTTTCACTGCAAAACATTCAATATCACTTGGTAAACAGTCGACAGCACACTGGAGACAATTGTGTATAATGTGTGCCCCACGACCAATACTGATAATCGGCCTCTCCAGTTCAGTTTCAAGTTTTCGCCACACATTATTTTTGCCAAGTCTTTTGCAACCACCAAAATTGGTGTTCGTGTTATCTGCACACAAAGCAAACAATTTTGTTTTGTAAAGCAAATTTGTCAATTACTTCCTTCAACATAGCACACTGTAGATTGGATGTTTCACCAGGTAAGGAAACAGTCTATAATTTTGTCTTGAACACCACAATTTGGCAAAAAGTACCGCACAACGATTGGAAAAAATTTGATGTCTTTTTTGTTTGATGCATCTAAACTGACTGTAATGCTTTTTGTTTTATTCAAATACTCTATTACTTTGCCGAATATGTATGGAGATAAAACGTTGGTAATTATTGCTTCTGATTTGATACGTGCTGAGGAAAATTTTGGTTCATAAATTTTCTTTATCAATGTCGACAAGCAATCATTTGCGTGAAAACTTTGGCCGTGACGCACAGTATGATAAACAAAGAGAGCTTCACTTGCTGCAATTTTATCGCTTTCAATATCACCATCACATCTCATAAACGAACAGATGTTTTTAACTGAAGCCAGAGTCTTTTCAGCATCCTTATGTTTCTGGCTACGTAGATGTTGGTTGATGTCACTTCTACCTCCATGAGCAATGGAAAAATGAACATTACAATGTTGGCATACCACTTTTGTTCCATCACTACACAGTTTGTCCGGTTTAATAAATTTGAATTCCTTCTGGAGATAGTCATTAAAACTGCAGTTTCGCCTCTTTGTCTTTGGCATTGCAAGGATAGACTTTAAGCTTTAAAAAAAGACGCCATTACAGACGCCGCCACATCAGAGCGAGGCCACCGTCACCGACATGTGCATCCCCACTACTTCCTCTTTTGTCACACTAGTGGTTTTACTGTACGCATTGATTAGCATAGAGTCTTATGAGAAATAAATAAGCCGCGTTCAGTTTTTTTACAAAAAATGGGACAAAATTGACATTTATATTAAAACGACGGGACGGTCAGGAAATATGAAAAAAACAGTACTGTCCCGTTTAAAAGGTACGTATGGTCAGCCTAGGTATTACTCACCACTGGGGAGCCGCTCCCCCACAGCGATGGGGGACGGCTGGGTTACCCTCTCCGTGAAAATCCTTGTTTTCCCAGTCCTGTGTTAGGGACTTGCTGAAATGAACCAGGCTGGGGTCGCTCCAGCCTGGACCGTGACCAATCACAAAGGCACAGCTGGATGCATGGGGCTCTGCGACTCATTCACAGTGCAGGCTGCGAGTAACAATGCCATTCATGATGCAACATCCCAGTGCCACCTGCAGCAATGGCCGACACCCATCAGTGGCAAGGTGGAAACACTGATTGCTGATTGGGTTTAATAAACTCCCCATTTCCTCGCCCCCTCCCCCTGGCTTCCTCGTACAGGCTCACCTGCTGCCTGGTCCCCGTCTCTCCTGGAGATTCTTGCCTGATGGTAAGTCCAGTGCCATCAGCAGCTCCAGGCTCCTCTTTCATGGCCACTCCGGCTGGTGACTGGTCGTTCTACTCCCACTGGTGGCTCGAGGTGCAGCTTCCATAGCCTTTTCCCCTCATTTGTGTGGCAGAGGATCCTCCGAGGGGCAGGGCCTGGGTTTTGGTGGGTGGGCATCTCAGTGGGCTGCCAGATGAGGAAGTTGATACTATTGAGGACTGGCTCTTTGCTTGGTGAAGGAGAAGGATGGGGAGGCCATCAGCCAGTATTTGCTTTGATTGTAGTTTTAATTCTCTTCCCAGGCACCGGCCGGCAGCCTTAGTTTAGGTGGATTTTTATGTATTTAAGTCTAATTCAATAAATTTTCTAGCTCAGATTAGCAGTGACCTGGGCTCACCATCTGGGGGCTGAGCAGTGTCCTGTGTGAAAGAACGAAGGCTCCATCCAATTCTAGTTTTGCTAAATTCACCTCGAGCAGAGGGCAGGATGGAAGGGCCACACGAGGGATCTGGTCAGAGAGTGGTGATGGATGGTAGGAGAGAGATCACTTGATCCTTACCTGTTAGGTTCACTCACTCCGGGGCACCTGGCATTGGCCACTGTCGGTAGACAGGGCTGAATGGACCAGAGGTCTGATCTTATGTTCTTATGTCAGACCAGTTCCAGCTCCGATGTGCCTCATAGCAGCGAAGGATGTAGCAGAAAGGTGCCAGGCCGGCGTGGCAAAGCGCTGGCTTCTACTGCTCTGCGAGCTGCCTCGCAGCAGTCTCCCCCACCGACAGGTGCAAAGAGTCCTCCTCTGGCAGGATGACAAATCCCCACGTGCTGCCCTGGTGATGGATCAGGCCTGTCAGGTGCAGCTCAGGACTGCCCTCACAGACCGAAGTGATCGACGTGCTGTACGTGTGCTAACCCAGAGGCTCTCAGAGACGGACAAAACTGGTTGGCATTTCCCTTCTTGCACTGTTTCCCAAACTGGCACTGGCTGGGGGTGGAAGGAGGGGTTATCGTGTTCTCTGACCAGCAGGTGTTTAAAAAGCCCCAAACCCAGTCAACATGCCCTTAAGCTCTGGGTGGAGATGGATCACTTCAGAAGGAAACAGAGATAAAAGGGAGAGGGTGGATGCAGTTACATAGTTGGCAGCTTTTAAACAGGTTTATTTTGGAACGCAGACTGCAGGATGAAGAGGATGCAGGCCAAGCCTGCCAGCAAGGAAAGGGTCAGTCAGGACAGTGTAGCAAGAGGAAAACCCTGCCAAGTCAGATATCTGTGCCTTTCCACACACTCTGCTTGCCCAGGCGGGGGCAGGTGTCGAGTGCTATACCCTGACAGTGGCGATAGATCAAGTCAAGGAACATGCTCAGAACCCAGTGGGTGCAATTCTGTGCCTGTAATTTGCCAAAGGAGTAACTACTACTACTGACAGTTCGGTGGGGTCTCTGGCAACTGATGTGGTTAGCATTTCCCATTGACAAGCCCGCACAAGCCGCATGGTAGAGCAGGGAAGATTGCCACCTAGTGACTCATCAGCTCCTCCTGCAGTCCCAGTGCAATCCTCAGAGGTCTTTCACACAAGAACTGACCTGACCTGCTTATTTTAGGGAATAATCTAGGATCACAGCACAAGGCGGGATAGCTGCAGGCCAAAATGAACAGTTAAATCAGACAGCTGTTGGGGCAAGGGAGGCCATAACCTCCCCAAAGCGTAACCTGCACCAATTAAGGAGAAGGGGAGACATCTGCTTTGCCTTGCCACCCCAGTGTGTCGCGTCTGCACACCCACACATTTGCATTCAGCTCCATTACTTTAATAGCCCCTCTGGCTTCTACTTTTATGGCATCAGCCATGAAAGGCTCATCCGCCCCTCCCCACAAAGCCAATCACCAACGGCACCTTTTGATCCCAGCAAAAATGTGCACCACCTGAAGCGCATCACCTGAACAATTTAACAGCAGCGGCAAAGGTCCAAGCAGCTCTTGAAAAACAGTCACGTATTTGGGGGCAGGTTTTTTTAGTAACATAATTTGCTTGCCCGATTACCGAGATGCCAGGCAGACAATGGACTGATCATTTGAGCATGCCATTATCTCAAGGTGGGGCATAACTAAACATCTGGGCTCAGAGCCTCAGTTGACTTTAGAGGATCAGCACCGACTTACTGAAGATCTGGCCTTTGCACACTAAGAATTCAAGAGAAACAGGAATGTACATTGCTTCTGTAACAGCTCAGGGCAACTGCCCCCTATTGCTCCCCTCATGGTCCAGGCTCCTCAGCTGTCACCTCTCTAGGGCAGAGACCCACGTCTCTCCCCCTCCTGAATGGGGTTTTTCCAGGCTGCACAATTCCTTGCCTATACTGTGAGCTTTGCAGCATGCTGTCTGCGCTTTGCTGTCTCCTCAGAGGCTACAAACAGCAAACTGCCTGGAGTTACAAGTTACCACACAGCTTGTTTTAAAGCAAGCACATTTATTTGTCAGCACTGCACAGAAAACCAGAGTGTGAAGAACTTCAAAAAGGTCTCACAAAATTAAGTGATTGGGCAACAAAATGGCAAATGAAATTTAATGTGGATAAATGTAAAGTAATTCAAATGTAAAGTAATGGAAAAAATAATTACAACTATACGTACAATATAATGGGGGCTAATTTAGCTACAACTAATAAGGAAAAAAATCTTGGAGTCATTGTGAATAGTCCTCTGAAGACATCCACGCAGTGTGCAGCAGCAGTCAAAAAAGCAAACATGCTAGGAATCATTTAAAAAGGGATAGAGAATAAGATGGAGAATATCTTATTGCCCTTATATAAATCCATGGTGTGCCCACATCTTGAATACTGCATACAGATGTGATCTCCTCATCTCAAAAAAGATATACTGGCATTAAAAAAGGTTCAGAGAAGGGCAACGAAAATGATTAGAGGAGGAGACTAAAGGGGGATCTGGTAGAGGTATATAATATCATGAGTGGTGTGGAGAAAGTAAATAAGGAAAAGTTATTTACTTGTTCCCATAAGAACTAGGGGCCACCAAATGAAATTAATGAACAGCAGGTTTAAAAGAAATAAAATGAAGTTCTTCTTCACACAGCGCACAGTCAACCTGTGGAACTCCTTGCCTGAGGAGGTTGTAATGGCTAGGACTATAACAGGATTTAAAAGATAGGGCAAGCATGTGCAGGGGCAGTGTGGAGATAGGCTCCAATACCTCGCACAGAACTCACCGAGGCCGCTATCATTAGTAGAATGGGGGAAAAGAGGCAATTTCTTCTCCTGTTGAAGTAAGTAGCAAGTCTCCCATTGCATTAAATTCATTTTACCCAGATCAGATTGGCAAAGACCCAGGGATTTTTCACCTTCCTCTGCAGCATGGGCCATAGGTCATTTGCTGTGTTGAACTATAGCAAATGATGGATTCTCTGCAACTAGAAGCCTTTGAATCATGATTTGAAGACTTAGGCCCCTAACCTCTGGCTGAGTTGCTGATTACAGGAGAGGGCAGGTGAGGTTTTGTGGCCTGCGATGTGCAGTAGGTCAGACTAGATGATCATGATGGTCTCTTCTGAACTTTAAGTCTGTGAGCCTCTGACCCGCAAGTTTCCTTTCTCAGCAGGAAAACCTCTTCAGGGAATGGATGAGAATTTCCTGCCCAGCTCAGAATGTTTTGGGAAGAGACTGCTGCCATGGAGAATGCACTTCCTGCCGGCAGGACGAAAGAAAATATTTCCCTGAAGCCTTTTAAAGATAGTTGCTAAGGGCTTGTCTACATGACCAGAGTAAAACCCTTGTGTGGACACAGCTAGAGTGGCAAGAAGGTGCTCCCAGCGGTGTAGGGGAATAAATTATCCTGGTAGCGGTCCCCTTTATACCAGTATAACTGCATCCATAAGGGGCGCTATACTTGTATAATTATATTGGTGCAAAATCCCCCCTGCCTTTAGGCCTTGTCTGCACTGCCACTTTACAGCGCTGAAGCTTTCTTGCTCAGGGGTGTAAAAAAAACACCCCCGAGGAATGCAAGTTTCAGCACTGTAAAGTGGCAGTGCAGACAGCTACAGCACTGGGAGAGCTGCTGTGACTACACAGCCACATTAAAGTGTTGTTGCGGCAGTGGGTTAACATTGGTATTGAAGACATCCCTTCGGTTCCACCAGTACAAAAACTGCCCATAGGACAGGCCCAACTTTGGCTCCTTTTTACAGGTTGGTGTGTGAGGCTGTTATAACCCATGTTCTCACTGCAAAGTAGGCAGGTGGCCAGCTAGGCCGAAGACAAACCCAGCTCAAGCCTGGGATACAGATTTTCCTGTGTGGATGAAAGGGGATATGGGGCAACACAGCTTCATACACTGCTGAGAACGATGGTGTCAGGGATTCTATTTCCCCACTCTAAACTCTAGGGTAAAGATGTGGGGACCCCGCATGAAAGACAAATCACCCCCTAAGCTTATTTTACCAGCTTAGGTTAAATCTTCCCCCAAAACCCAAACTTCTCCAGTTGGGTCTTGGAAATTGCTGCCACCACCGATGTGAGTCCCCCAAAATTTGTGGGGCACATTGGAACCCTAATAGTAATACCTCCCCCCCCCTTTTCACCTGGGAGAGATTCGAGAACACAAACTCTCACTAGCTGTGAGACAAGCCTGATCCAAATTAGGATCACTCCAATGGAATTAACAGACAGTTCTTACACAAGAAAAAGTTTTAATAGAAGCAAAGAGAAAAGCATAACTCCTTACACAGAATTTTATAGATACTAACCTTCTAGCATTACTCCCCTCATGGAGCCCCCTCCCTTGGAAGTTCTCTCCCTGCTAGCTTAACAGTTTAAGGACACCGTGGATCGATTACAAAGTGATACAATTCAAGAATAAACTTACTGCCACTTGTTTTCTTAGCAGGTTATTGAAACGATGAATAGAAACAGATATGTTTTTCCCATAGCCAGGAAATGCAGACAGGCAGGCAGTAGCCTGAGAGAAAAATCAGACAGAAAAAACCCGGGAACAAAGTGAAACTAAACCCTTTGTCTGCTAGGTGCTAGCAGCTCTGATACATCGTCCCCTCCTGTTTCAGGTTTAACCCTTCACAGGTAAAACAGTAATTCTAAGGCACTTCATACTTATGACAGATGGGATACCCCATCAGTCATCAATCCCAGCCCATGAGCTAGTCCAGAGACACTGTGGATGTGGTTACATAGATCTGACCCGGATAGGGCTTTGCAGTTGGGACACCCCACCTGGGTTAGGCTAGCCTAGGCTAACTGCAGTGAAGACATACTCGGATTGGCAGAGATTTCTAAAGTAGACACAGCAGGCAAGCTAATTACATCATAATGACTGTGCAGGCACATCAATCGGGGTTTAAGTGGAACAGCACCAACTTTTGATACTGTGAGGACAGCAATGATTCTAACCCACTACTAAGCACATATTCCTCCTCTCACACCTGACCATGGGTTCTAAGGTCTGCCCTGTACACACATGTGCACCCTTTAACTAAATCAGTGAAACATCACACCTTACTTGCATCAATGCAATTTCTGGGTGGAGAGCTAAATAAAAGGAATAGAAATAATCCTCTGATTTATGATGTTATATGCAAAGATGGGGTGAGGTTGAACATTGGTGTACCCACAACCTTTATATTTTTGTGATGTATTTAAAACATTTATAAAAATAAACTGGAAAAAAACAACCCTCTAAATTAATGGCATGTCAAATATCAGAGTACCAGCCGTGTTAGTTTGTATCTGTAAAAAGAACAGGAGTACTTGTGCCACCTGTGGCAAATTACTCCCACGATATTGATGGGTCCTGAGCTTTCTCTTCTTGTGGGGGAATTCAGGGAGCCTTTTTCTTGCCTCTGAACAGGGTATTAACTGTCCCACAAGTATCCTAGAGGGGAGAAGGGGAGAGAGAGGGACCAGGGCCCGCCCTCTACTCGGGGTCCCAGCCCAGGGGCCCTGAGGATAGGGGTAAACCACTGGGATTAGCTACTCCTTCCCCTGGACTACTTCCCTCTCCTACTCTTCAGTTTGTGGGGGGCTTCCTGCCCTCTCTCTACACAAGCCAGGTGTTCCTTTACTTAAGGTCTGGGTCTTTCTTAGCTCACCGCAGCACTTCTTCAAACTGCTCTCTGCTCCAACGCCTCCAAACTGCTCTCTGCTCCAACGCCTCCAAACTGCTCTCTGCTCCAATGCCTCCAAACTCCTTCCAAACACCCACACCTGTCTGCCTGAGGCAGGTTTTTTTATTAAGGCCTTAATTGACAGCAGGTGCTCCTAATTAACCTGCTGCCTGCTTCCCTAGTCTACAGGGAGCCACGCCCTAATGAACCTGGAGCTGATATATCTCCCCTCAAACACTCTCACACAGCTCCCTGACCTTCCTCTATCACACACCTTAGAGACTAACAAATAGATGTCAAATGTCAAACAGAAGTGCTGAATTTCATTGCTTTCACCATGTGGGATCATTTCACCATCAAGGTGTTTTTCTTCTTTTTAGCCTGTAAACTCGTTGGGTTGGCCAACACACCAGTTTTGTACTGATTTAACTATACCACATTAGAAAACAGATACTGTTAGATCAGACGCTCAATATGGATGTATTGAAATAAAGGTGCTTGCACTGGCATATTAAAACAATAACTTTGTCCATGCTAGTGTGCGTTCTGAATTAACTAGATCTGTTTCTAAACTAACATAGTTAAATCCGTATAAAAACTTGTGTTTACACAATGGGTCAGACAACTGGTATTCTAACATGGCTGTCCATGCAAATGGCAGATAGGAAGAAAGGCCAGAGTCCGTGTATTTTGTTGTCTGTAAAGCTGAGTAAATTATCGTTTTTTTGGTAAGGGGGCAGAGGAACCGATATATCAAATAACGTTTTTTTTTGGTTTAATTTGAGCTGTAATTGCATGTTTTGGGGTTTTTTCCCCACTGGAATCTAATCCTCCCCACCCCCAAAATTTCATTGTAAATTGAACAAATGTTTTATTTGACCGAAAAACCAATAAATCAATTTTGTTTCATTTCCAGGTATTTGTTTCCCTTTGTTTGGGTTTTTAATATAACTCTAGCTAAAGTTCAAGAGCACACATTTTGAAATGAAAAGTCCAGGTGTTTTATTTTGAAACGGTCAAAACACCCCCCTCAACTTTAAAAACAAATAATTTTTGGGGCTGAAACCATTTGCTAAATTCCCAAAGAGTTTCTGTGCCTCACAAAATGCATTTTTGGAAAATTATTTGCTGAAAAAACTTCCCCTAGCTCTAAATACTTGGTCCAATCTGGCGCATATACCACAAGGTAGCAGCGGACTCTGTTGGTGGCTTATATTCTGCATATTTGTAGGGCTAAATTCAGCTCACTGACATTGGTGACAATTTGGAGTAACACCCTTCAGTGACGTCTAGACTAGGCATGGAAATAAACGTAACTTGACTTTCAAAGCTACTAAGTGCTCAGCTCCTACTGACCAATGGAGTTTGGTTAAATGTTTAAAATCAAACCACCAGTCACCACAACTCTAGACTGAGATTAAACCTGGAACAAAATTTACTTAAAAGGAATTTGCCTGAGAAAGGTAGGAGCAGCTGTAATCATCTTCACAAAATTACTGCACTGCACTACCTTAAAAACATCTACGTTCCTTCCTGCCAAACTATTCAGATTTTAATTGGCAATTGGGTTTATAAAAAAAGAAACTGCTGGCGCACAGAACAGAAATTCTTCCTCTCTTCTCATGAAGGCAAACACCATCCCCTTTGGTTTAATAGCAGCTCCTTTGTTTAGAATTCCAGTTCTAAGCAGCCTTGAAGTACTCCGGGAATGGCTTGGTTATGATATCCCCTCCAGACTGATGCGTTGACTCATTTCTAGCCAGCCGAGAAGCTGCTCCAAATTGCATCTAAAAAGTAACGGTAATGGAATTGTTCCAAGACTAAAGGGATTTCAAAGTGAATGACTTTGGATGATGCAGCAACTGGTTCAATTCCCACACTGTTTTTTTTTTAGCCCTACATGCCTTGCGGTAGTATAACTGCATGGAGGTTGTAACATCCTACTCAGCCGATCCTGAGAACGTGCCCTGCATTCATCTTCCAGGGAATGCGTGCCAGGTTTAATCAGTGTGCCCACATAAAAGACAGAGGTGGTTTGATACCTGAGCTTCAGTTCTGATCAGCTTCCCACTGTGTCAGTTTAATGCTGTACTCTGATGAAAATGAGCCAAGAGAGCCAAGATGGGGGCAGGGCAGAGAGGGATTGAAAGAACAATGCATCTGACAGGCTTGTGAATGTTCAGATTCAAAAGAGAACATGCTGCTTCCTATCAGCAGATGTGTGCAAAATCCAGTGAAAAAAGAAAAGAGAACTAGAAGAGGAAGACTTCCAAAATTAAAACAGGCCTCTCTAGCCTAGCACAACTGTCCCGCTACAACAAGAAATAAGTGAAATCCAATGGACTAATTGCTTTGCCAAGGTCCTGCTGGAATCAATGGGAGTTAGGTGCCTAAATAGCGTGGAGGATCTGGGTTCAATTTCACTGCAACAAATCTTTTAGCTCCTGTGGTAGAAATCAATAGGACAGTGCTGAATGCCTTGGGCACACACCCTGCTGATGGTTTTCACATGGGGTTATCACAGTCACACAACAGAACTTGTATCAGAAATGCACATTTTCAATAGTGAACGTAACTGACCAGAGGAACTACATCCCAAGGAATGGGACGGAGCTCCCTCAAGTCCTTCAGTGGAGATCGGCTATCTCTTTCAAAAATACACACTCACATTTAACACAGTAACACATCACTCCAGGAATCCAGGTGCTATGTAGTAGCCCAGACCATCTGGCCTTAATGACCCCTTACAGTCTTCACATCTCTGCTCAGCAGGGTGTATGCCATGATGGAGTTGACACTGGAGACTGAACTCCTAAGCCTCTGGAGGTGACTTCTGAAACTGAGATGCACTATTCCTGCTAGCTCTGTGCCTGCTCTGTCAAGAGCCAAAAAGTTTAGAGTTCAGGGCTGTCAATCCTGTTCCGTTCCTGAAGGGTCACTTCAAAATAGAGGATCCCTTCAAATGGAAGCAGGAGAGAAAAAGCAGCGGGACAGTACCGAGAATTTAAGCCACTTGACACAATTCACTGCAAATCAGTGGTCTCCAAACTGTGGGGCACGAGGAACATTGGGGGGAGAAGGGAGAGGGGCAGCAGGACCAGGTCCAGCCCTCACAGAGAGTAGGGAGGAAGCACCATCCAGCCCCGCTTTGCCCCCAGCTCCACTCCGGCTCCGACCTTAGCCCCAGCCGCAAGTCCGGCCCTACCCACCGGCTCCACTCTGCTCCTGGCCATGGCCCCTGGTGCAGCTCCTGACCGTGACTCCTAGGGGGTGCGACCGGAGGGGGGATGGGTGGGGCAGAGACAAAAACATTTGGGGACCACTGCTGTAAATCAATAACTAATACTAGCAAAAATACCCGGCGTTGCTCGGGTCCGTCGGAGGTGGGGAGGGGGCAGAGAGCTGAGCGAGTGCGGGGTCCGTTGGAGGGGGGAAGGGGCAGACAGCAAACCTGACACCCCCACCTCCCCCCCCAACAAAACCCGACACCCCCACCTCACTTACCCCTGACCAACCCTGACTCACATTTTCACCCCCCCACCCAAACCCAACACCCCCACGTCACCCCTCTACCAACCCCAACACCCCCTGACCAACACTCACACTTCACCCCCTGTAGACCAAACCTGACACACCCACCTCACTTTCCCCCCAACCAAACCCGACACCCCTACCTACCACCACAAACAAACCCGACACCCACACCTCACTTACCCCTCTGCCAACCCCGACCCCCTCCTCACCCCCCCAATCCCAACACCCCCATCTTACCCCCCCACCAAACCCAACACCCCCTGACCAACCCCAACACCCACCCCTCACCCACCCCGACACCTTCCCACCCCCCCCAGAACAAACCCAACACCCCCGGCTCACTTACCCCCCAACCAAACCCAACACCCCCACCTCACCCCCCAACCAAACCCGACACCCCCACCTCACCCCCCGACCAAACCCGACACCCCTACCTCACTTACCCTCCGACCAAACCCAACTCGGGTCCGTCGGAGGTGGGGAGGGGGCAGAGAGCTGAGCGAGTGCGGGGTCTGTTGGAGGGGGGAGGGGGCAGAGAGCTGAGCGAGTGCGGGGTCCGTTGGAGGGGGTATTATGACATCATAACTATGTCACAGAGAACAGCAGCTGCCCAGCTGATGTGATTGGCCTTTAAATAATTTCACCCCTGGGGGGCGTCAGAGGTGAGATTTGAAAAATTTTCGACTCTTACCCTGATTAGGACCCTAAGACCTATAACGGTACCAAATTTCAAGTCTCTAGCTCAAACGGTGTGGAAGGAGTAAGTGCCCGTACATACACGCATACACCATTTGACTTTTATATATATCGATTTGAAAGGAACAGAGATCAGGGGGAGATGGGAAACCTGTTTGTGATTTACAGATGATTGGGTTGGGCAGTGTTAAAGCTCCGTGCTCTGTGTTAGCCGCAGATTCTCTCCTCCCTTGTCCAGCAGTAATATTAGTGATAAAAAGCCACTTGCTCCTGCAGTATTTGCCCTAGGCATGGTGTTTGTCTCTTTTACCACTTCCACCCTTCTGCTTCAATCGTTAGGACACTGGTTTCTAGCACAATGCGAATCAGACAGCTGTAGAGAATCGGAGTAATCTGTCTCTTCCCCACACACCCTGCGAGGATTCACGGAGCCTCCCACAATAAGGGGTATAAGCTCACACGGCCTTCCTCACATGGGCACTCCCGGCTGACAGCGCTGCACAGAAGGCAGACGGACTGAAGGGAACGGATCCAGTTAATTCTTTCCCTGGGATCAGGATGGGGAAGGATTAAATAGGCCTCGTTTTCTCAGTCAATCCCATATTTTGTCCAGTCACCCATGGGTGGGCTCTGCAGTAGGTGTGGTGTGGACAGCATTCCCTTTGGAATCAGTCAGTGCTCGTCCTTGAAACGGGCAGAAGGGGTCCTTGCTCAGTAACAGGAGCCCTCTCAAGAGCTGAGCAGGCCACCTCCAAAGCCCTGACAGCTGCAGGAGCAGGAGCCTGGAAGCTGCTTCTGCAGCGTGCTCACTGGGCTAGCTTGGTACGCAGTTTGTTTTCGAACACAATGAAACCAGGGGGCTTTCGGGCTCAGATTTCAGAATTGTGTAACCCGGAGGTGGACATACATCTCAGCCCGAGGGCCACATCAGGGAACAAAAATTATATGGCGGGCCATGAATGCTCATAAAATTGGGGTTGGGGTGTGGGAGGAGGTGCCTCAGGGCTGAGGCAGGGGGCTGGGGCATGGGGCGAGGCTCAAGGGGTGCAGGTCCCAAGCGGTGCTTACCTCAAGCGGCTCCCGGAAGCAGCGGCATGTCCCTTCAATGGTTCCTACACGGAGGCGCAGACAGGTGGCTCTGCATGCTGCCCTATCCGCAGGCACCGCCACTGCAGCTCCCGCTGAAAGAGGCCACTGGAGCATGTATGAGCGGGGCCATGCCATGGCTTCCGGGAGCTGCATGGTGTGGCCCCAACCCAGCGCCCCAGCTGGAGCAGGGCCAAGCCATGTGCTGCAGCTTAGTTTGCCCACCTCTGGTGTAACCACTGCTACACAGGATCATTTGCATACACAGTCATTGCAGCTGCACATCAAAATGGGCAGCTGGGCATCTAATTGGTCACTTAAATGTGCAACTGAATGTGGACAATTCTGAAAACGGGGACCTCGCTGCGTTATTTACCCAAACCTCCAGCCCTAAATTACCCTGCTTTGAGGGCCCACTTTGTGATTAAAGTGTGGCCCTTTGTCTGGAACATTACTGTTTTAAAAATTAAAGCACAAAGATTTTTTTTTGTAACCCAAACCGTAGGCTGCTTAACACCAGCAGGGCAGCCAGTCAAAGCCTTCCAGTCATTAGACAGATTATATTTAAGAGCCATGTGCACAGCTGAGCACGGAGAGGTGTCCCATAAAGGATTCAAATTGCAAGACCCGTGCACCTCAGCAAGCAATCTCATTTAATAGTCAATTAACAGAGACGTGCCCCTCAGAGCTAAAGTTCACTGAAGAAAAAAAATGCAAAGGCATCGGATTTCCCCTACTTTGGCTATTAAATCAAGACAGCTGATCCTAATGTAGCCCAGCACTAATTGGAAAATGGGGGGAGGGAGGAGAGCATGCTTGTGTGAGAGACAGACAGAGCGTGCCAGCAGTTTTATTCCAATCCACAGTATAAAAAACAGCACAATAATCTTCCTGATAATACACAATTCTGCTGGCAACAGAAAGGCATTAGATAAATTACGGAACCAAAAGACAAAGCAATTTATAAATACAGAGCACTCACGACTCTTTAAGGGACCAGAACATTAAACTAATCTTGGGCCAATTAAAATCTTCCCAACAGCAATCCCCAAGAGCAGTGTTTCCCAGTGTGGTACATGTACTCCTGGTGGTACGTGAAAGGGTTTCAAGGCGTATGCGGCAGAATGTTTTATTTTAATTTATCACAGTTTTTTTAGCAGCAGAAAACAATTCACTAAACTTTAATGTATAAGAATGGTGCACACTTGAACATTTATTTTTAACAAACATTTAATCCAGAATGAGATGAATTAGGAGTGCATTATCGAAATGTGGCTCCCCCCCCCCAATTATCTTCACCAGAGAAGGGATACACTGGTAAGAAAAAAGTCTCAAAAGGGGTGCGCGAATGTTGTAAGTTTGGGAAACACTGCCCAAGAGGATTCTACTACCTGAGACCTATGCAGTCTCTGTGACAAGGAAACAAGTAACTCATGGCAGATCTCTCATTCATTAGCCTCAGCCAGATTACAGGCCAGGGGAGGGGCTGGCCACCTATGCAGCCCCGTGCTATTAATGAGCAATACGAGATGGAGCATACCCCCAAATTTTACAAGCATAGAATGTGAGTGTAACCAAGAGCATATGGGTATTCTCCTCCAGTACTGCCAACTCCAAGTGTTCAAAAATCCTGAAGTCAGGCTCCCAGAAAGTCATGAGTTTGGCTTAGAAAAATACATTTGGGTTCTTTTTATTTGCTTTCTGATTTCTGTGCCTTTAGGATGCATTTGGGTCACATTTTCCAGCTTTTCTCTGCAACCATTAGAGCTAGAAACCTGCTTTTTGTTTTTTGATAAAAGCTGGGATTCTTGTTTGCCTCCCAGAGCTGGGGCTTTAAGAAAAATAAAAATCACCCAACATTTTGAGACTTGGCAACATCGCTCCAGTTAGATTTTGTATCATTCCTCTCTTGAAATTCAACAGGGCACTAGATGGCTCCAGGGATCTGTAATGAGGTACAGAAGTTAACAACTCAAGCTCCTTGGTTAGACTCCAGACCAGCTATTACCTCAGGGCAGCTGTTTAGTCACCTACATGGAAACGTTTGGTGGAAAGATAACACCAAGAAACACATGATAACAATGGGCACCTTTCTGGCAGTCCTAGCCGTGAGCCCAAGGGTTATGTGGACCACAGACTCTGAATTGCCCTTTTGTCCTGAGAAGTGGATGTCCCCAAGTCAGGACTGTAGCACACTGGAGGAGGTGGTGTGCAAAGGAAGTTGATCTGTAGTTAAACAGAAGGGATGTTACACTGGCACTTTTGACTAGTACCAAAGATATGACATAAAAACTGGATAGCAGCAGGCACAAGAAAAGGAGAAAACGGTGCAGCCAGTCACCACTAGGGTATATGACTATGGGATATGACAGTCAAGCTGGCCTCTTTCTGGGTTGTGCATCATCACCGCAGATAAAGAGTATGCAAGCCAGATACTGTCCTCTGCTGCACCCCGACTCAAGTATCTCAACAGGGCTGCACAAGAGTAAATCAGAACTTGGTTAAATCTGCTGATGGGTGAGTAAAAATGGAACACCCTGACCCATAGCTGGCTTTACAGGTCTGAAAAAAGTAACACAGATAAATCAAACCAGTAAAAAAAACTGCACAGATCTGACTCGACACACCACAGGGAACAGAGCTGCAGAGTAAGATTGCATCATTAGTCTCCTTTCAGAGATGAACCAACAGAAAAAGGTTTGACAGAAGTAAAACTGACAGTCTGTTCTACCCAAATATCCACCCCAATAGCATAGCTTGGAAGTGAGATCCTTACATCATGGGAAGAAAACAAGATTTCCGTTTTCTTTCCTCTCAGCAGGAAGACAGATGAGCATTTCCTGGGTGGTCTTTGCTTCAAGCTGGCAGATGCTGCTGCACTGAATTCCTCTGAGAAATGCAGCGAAGGAGAAAGGCAGGCTGTGTCAATTTGACTATCGGTAACCAGTTTGGTAAAAAAACAAATATTCCTACTATTCTTTTTATCTAATCTGCCCTCTACAAAATGACTGAGGCCGAGTGTTTCCTTGCCTGGATGCTGCTGCCTTCCTGACTGCATGGTGACCAAGACAAAGGTGAAATGTCTTTAAAGAGTAAAAGTTTATTTGAAAAAGTAGATGGGACTGAAGATGGAAGGAAGGATGAAAGCAGGTGCCGCAGGGAGAAGAGCACCTGACTCCTCCCACTATGTTAATAGATGAGCTACTAAGGCCAACAGATCCTAATCATGGATCCCCACACTAGTACCGGTACTCTAGGCTCTCATCTCTCTCTCTTATTACCATCATCATCGTTCCAGCTATGGATCACTGTGCCAGGGTTGTACAAACAGAGGCAGATTCTGCCCAGAGAGCTTGCAATCTATGTTAAATGTTGAGCTGTGCTAGGCCTAGCTGACATCACTGCCTAACACAGGGGTGGGGAACCTCCTGCCCGCAGGCCTTATATGGCCCGCCAAAGCCTTCCGTCCGGCCCACGCGTGTCCCTGGCCGGCGGCTCCCCCAGGCGCTTCCCAGCCCCTTCGCCGAACGCAGAGGGCCCCCCCCCCCCCCCCCGGCGGCCCAGGGCGGCTCCGTGCTCGGCGAAGAGGCCGGAAGCGCTTCGGGGAGCCGCCGGCCAGGGACGCGTGGGGGTGGCTTTGCGCTCCGGCCGGCAGGCAGGCGTGGCTCCGCGCTGGGGCCGGCAAGCGACTGGGGGAGCCGCCGGCCAGGGATGTGCGTGGGCGGCTCGAACCTGGGGGGGGGGGGCGCTGGCACCGCGGGGAGCCAACGGTCAATGGGGGGGGCGAGGTGTGGGTGCAGGAGGTAAGGAGGCTTGGTGGGGGGAGGCTGGGCTGGGTGGGTCAGGAAGCTGGGTTGGGAGGGGGGAGGAGGTTAGCTTCGGTGGGGTGGGCCGGGCCAGGCACGGGTGGGGGAAGAAAAGCAGTTAGATGGGAGGCTGGGCGGGGGTAAAGCAACATCCTACACCCAGGCTGATAGCGGGAGCTGACTGGGGCTGGCGGCAGGACCCTGGCTGGCAAGGGGCCAGCGGGGGAAACCCCAAAGCAGTGCAGGGTTAAGCACTCCGCCTGCCACTGCTTTGGGGTTTCCCCCGCTGGCCCCTTGCCAGCTGGGGTCTCAGCTCCCGTTGCCAGCCTGGGCTTCCGGGGGGAGGGGGGGGGGGAAGCGGCCCACGAAGGACATTATAAATGTCCAGATGGCCCTTGGTACAAAAAAGGTTCCCCACCCCTGGCCTAACACTAGGCAAAATGGAACATGGCTGTCCCAGTCCTGTAGCCATGAACAGTGCAGGACAGAGAATAAGTAGTGAATCAGAGAGGGCAGTAGTACTGTCTGGGACAGTAGCCGTAAACACAAACTGTGGGTAAGCTGCTGTGAATTAGCCGGAGGGGGTAGGGAATGCATTTATTTGCTCTTTAGCAGGAAATTCTGTGATTTTGCATTTTTTTCATCTGACTTTGAAATTTTCTGCAAAACAAAATTCCAAAAACATTTTTGATTTGTGTCGATTGAAATGTTTTGCCCTGATCTTGACCACTGGAAACCTTTTTTCATGTAAAAAGAATTATGTTCTGAAATGAAAAAGCAAAATGTGACATTCCCAAAGTGGTGAAATTGGATGATCTGACATTACTGAACTGCTTCGTTTTGGGGGCTGGGGGTGTCCAAATCAGCATTTTTCAAAATGTTTTGATTTCAACCAAAAAAGCATTTTCCAAGGGAAAAAAAAAACATTTCACCCAAATGTTATTCCACCAGCTCTAACAGTAATTATCCTGCACAGGAACTGAAATGACTCACTCAACTAATGCTCTGCCCTTCTCTTGCACCTTTCCTCAGAGGAGCTCCAGTGTGAAAGAACTCAGCCTCATCCCCTCCTTACGAGGTAGACCTTCCGGGGAGCCATGGGACAGAGAGGCTAAATGACATGTACGATCATACAGCAAAAGCAGTGATGGAGGTGGGCTGGAACCTATAAGGGCTGGCTCCCAGTTCCCTTCTGAAACCACTTCCTCCCCTTTCCTTGCAACTGCTGCTGTTTGGGGCAGAGGCAATGACAAGTGAATGGATAAAATGATGAAAGGGAATTGGTTTTTCTTTAAGAATGGGATGGCTGGACATGCTCTCGGTGTGCCAGCACATGTAAAGAGCAGCATTGAGATACCCAAAATGGATTTAGCGTTTAAGTCTTTTTGGCTCGTGGCTGGCGAGTTGCAGATCCAGATGTCATGCGAGGTAAAGTGGGTGAAAGCCACAGGAACAATATCAGCACCCCAAAGGTTAAACAGAGTTGGACATGTAAGTGAAGGAGGTTTCAGAGACAGGGCTTGATTTCTGAAAGTGGAATTTTGGGCTAAAACTTCCCTGGCCCCCTTCAATAACCTGCCCTCTGGATTAGAGAGAGGCAGGAGGCAAACCGGCAAGCTGAAAATCAGCTATGGAAATAAGCTATTTGGCATCTCAGATTGCTCCCCTGACCTGGTGACAGCCAAAACCAGTAACCTGTCCACTGAATATCAAACCAAGAATCTTCCCCCCCCCCCACAAAATAAGGCTGTGTTACTTCAACACCCCTCCCCCATCACCCCACCAGCATGGGGATGAATGATTGGCACGAGAATGTTAAATTTTGTTCCAGACTCCCCTATAAAGTCTATGTGGGAGGTGCTAGCACCCTCCTCTTGAGCACACACTTGTATGAATCCAATCAGCGTGCCATTCCTCATCGCTAGCACAGCGACCATTGCAAAGTCAGCGTCATTGTGTATATCACGTGTCATGCTTAGAGAGGACATGCAAAGGTTTTTAAGCTGGGGTTTTGTGCCCTTTTCATGGATAATGGCAACTGAAAAGATGTCAATTCCCACTCCCAAATAAGTCCGCCCCCTATTTCTTTCTTAGAAATACTAGGAACGGCGAGTCTAGTCCTGCTTAATTTTGTTGGAGGCCTTCTTGGAGGTCTTAGGGATCTTTATCACCTTAACTGAAGGCTGGAGGGTTGCATCTATAACAAAAGAAAGTGAGGAATACTTGTAGCACCTTAGAAACTAACCAGTTTATTTCAGCATAAGCTTTTGTGGACTATAGCCCCCTTCATCGGATGCATAGAATGGAACAGAAGTAAGATGCATTTATACACACAGAAAGAAGGGGGAAAAAAGTTGTACATTAGCATACCAATTCTAAGAGGCTGTTAAATCTGGATGGGCCATTATCAGCAGGAGAAAAAAATACCTTTTGAAATGAATTTCTGTGTCTGCACTAGATAGCAAGTGTTGAAGATAAATTAACTAGGGAAATGCAATCAATTAGTATAATGCGAGAACCATTCGCAAGTCCTATTTAGCCCCTGGTAAATTGTATCCAATTTGAAAATTAATTCCAGTTCCTCAGTTTCTCGTTGGAGTCTGTTTTGGAAGTTTTTCTGTTTCAAAATTGACACCATCAAATATTTAATGGAATGGTCAGGAAGATTGAAGTGTTCTCCTACTGGATACAACCGCATTTGCTCCAGTCCCTCAGACAGAGACAAACACCTTCAAGATCTCTACCAAGCATTTTTAAAACTATAATACCCACCCGGGGAAGTGAAAAAACAGATTGACAGAGCAAGAAGAGTACCCAGAAGCCACCTACTACAGGACAGACCCAACAAAGACAAAAACAGAACCCCATTAGCCGTCACCTTCAGCCCCCAACTTAAGCCTCTCCAACGCATCATCAAAGACCTACAACCTATCCTGAAAGATGATCCCACACACTCACAGATCTTGGGAGACAGACCAGTCCTCACTTATAGACAGCCCCCCAACCTGAAAGAAATGCTCACACGCAACCAGACACCACACAACAAAAAGAAATTTGATGAGGTTCAACAAGGAGAAGTGCAGAGTCCTGCACTTAGGACGGAGGAATCCCATGCACTGCTACAGACTAGGGACTAGGCAGCAGTTCTGCAGAAAAGGACCTAGGGGTTACAGTGGACGAGAAGCTGGATATGAGTCAACAGTGTGCCCTTGTTGCCAAGAAGGCTAATGGCATTTTGGGCTGTATAAGTAGGGGCATTGCCGGCAGATCGAGGGACATTATTGTTCCCCTCTATTCGACATTGGTGAGGCCACATCTGGAGTACTGTGTCCAGTTTTGGAGCCCACACTACAAGAAGGATGTGAAACAATTGGAAAGAGTCCAGAGAAGGGCAACAAAAATGATTAGGGGCCTGGAGCGCATGACTTATGAGGAGAGGCTGAGAGAACTGGGATTGTTTAGTCTACACAAGAGAAGACTGAGGGGAGATTTGATAGCTGCTTTCAACTCCCTGAAAGGGGGTTCTAAAGAGGATGGATCTAGACTGTTCTCAGTGGTACCAGATGACAGAACAAGGAGTAATGGTCTCAAGTTGCAGTTGGGAAGGTTTAGTTTGGATATTAGGAAAAACTTTTTCACTAGGAGGGTGGTGAAGCATTGGAATGGGTTATCTAGGGAGGTGGAGGAATCACCTTCCTTAGAGGTTTACACGGTCAGGCTTGACAAAGCCCTGGCTGGGATGATTTAGTTGGGGTTGGTCCTGCTTTAAGCAGGGAGTTGGACTAGATACCTCCAGAGGTCCCTTCCAACCCTGATATACTATGATTCTATGAAAACACTAACCCCAGGTACCTATCATTGTAGCAAAGCCCGATGCCAACTCTGTCCTCATACCCATTCAACTGACACCATCATAGGAGCTAATCACATCAGTCACACCATCAGAGGCTCATTCACCTGCACATCGACCAATGTGATATATGCCATCATTGCCAGCAATGCCCCTCTGCTATATACATTGGCCAAACAGGCCAGTCTCTACACAAAAGAATAAATGGACACAAATCTGACATCAGGAATCATAACATTCAAAAACCAGTAGGAGAACACTTCAATCTTCCTGGCCATTCCATTACAGACTTGAAGGTGTCAATTTTAAAACAGAAAAACTTTCAAAACAGACTCCAACGAGAAGCTGCGGAACGGGAATTAATTTACAAATTGGATACAATTAACCAGGGGCTAAATAGGATTTGTGAATGGTTCTCTCATTACACTAATTGATTGCATTTCCCTAGTTAATTTATCTTCAACACTTGCTATCTAGTGCAGACACTGAAATCCATTTCAAAAGATATTTTTTTCTCCTGCTGATAACGGCCCATCCAGATTTAACAGCCTCTTAGAATTGGTATGCTAATGTACAACTTTTTTCTTCTTCTTTCTGTGTGTATAAATGCATCTTACTTCTGTTCCTTTCAATGCATCCGATGAAGTGAGCTATAGTCCACGAAAGCTTATGCTGAAATAAACTGGTTAGTCTCTAAGGTCCTCGCTTTCTTCAGGGATACAGACTAACACAGCTGCTATTCTTGAATCTGTAACAAAGATGCCCTTTCTCCAAAATGTTTATTAGTTGTTGAGGCTAACTGCCCAAACCAAACAGAAGCGTTTTAAGCAGTCCTCTCAGTGGCTCAGCTTTCACCCTGGAGCTCTGCCAATGTCATTTCCTTAATACTGCAGTCCCTCATCACTCTCTCATGACGTACAAGAACTGAATTTCTGATATCATCCACAGGAAGGACATTTTTTTATAAAGAGTAAAAACCTTTCCAGCTTCCTCTATGCCTTGCGCAAGAAGAAGCAGCCCAAAAGAGTAAGCACCCCCCTTTTCAGGACACCTTTGAAGCATGCAGAATGCAGCATACTTAATCCCCCATATGCTCCTGCTTGCTTTTGTAAGATTTCATTTACCACGAGAAAGAAGTACAGCATAGTTAGTCCGGTCCAATTTACTTTTAAGAAGTCAGGGCCAGGATGGAGCAGACCATGAGATCCACGATTCTCTTCCTCCTCAGGTTTGGAGAGAGGAAAAGAAAACAGGACATTTGATATTTAAATTCTAGATCTTTTGAATGCAAAATAATAATAATAACAACAACGTACTGGAAACATTCAAGCAAGGGAAATGTCTTGTCAGCAACATTGAAATGAGAGTTAGATCAGCCCGTGAATGTATGCAGGCAGGAACTAGCCGAGGCCGAGAGTTATTTAATATTCTGGATAGGATAGAAGTTAATTGCTTTGCCTACCGTTCATCTGCCTTGAAGTGAAAATTAAAAGCAATAAACAGACTGACAGGTTATCTAGCTGGGCTGTGGCTTCTGCAGCACCCCTCTCTTCCATTTAAATGTCCTTTTCCTTCAGTTCTTATGGCAATATTCTGAATGAGAAGAGAATTATTTAGCCCAAGATGTTCCAGAAGTGACTAGTGATTTTCAGTGCCTTGGTTTTATGGTGCTGAAGTTGAGGCACCTAAAAGGCCTAGCTCTTTCCCACGCACAGAAAACTGAGCCCCTTTAAAATGTCTTAAAAGTTGGCCACTGAAACCCTTTAGAAAATCTTGAGCTTAATATTTATATCCAGAGCCCCCACTGTGCTAGCGGCTATACATACAAATTCCAAGCCCACAGGAGCTGATAACCTAAGAGATATTGCTAGATTTTTCCAAAGATGGATTAGTAGGTGGGCTGTCTCCTCTATCTTTTTCATAGCTACATTGGGGGCGAGGGGGGGGGGATCGACCCAAGATACACAACTTTAGCTACGAAGTCGGCACATCTTAGGCTGACCTACCTGCCATTCTCACGGCAGCAGTGGGCTCCCACGTCGACTCCACCTTGTGCCTTTTCGTGAGCTGGAATTCTGGAGTCGACGGGAGTGCCTCTGGGGATCGATTTATCATGTCTTGATGAGACGTGGTAAATCGATCGCCAATAGATTGATCACTACCCACCAATGCGGCGGGTAGTGAAGACATACCCTAAGATTTTCTCTCTTTCAGACAAAGTAGCTTCTGTAAGAAATGAGAGCTCTTTCATGAGCTCAGTCGGCTGTGTTAATTACAGTTTTTAGGCACAATCATGCCAGATGTTCCCTTGAAGAGAATTAAATTTTCTATATTTTTAAAAACAAACTTTATTTTTTTAAAAAAAATGTTGAAAGGCTCTAAGTGCTTCCCATTGAACAAGCGCTTGTGGAAAGCCAGGACGTAAGACTGAAAAAGCAAGCTGGAAGAATGCTTCCTTGATTTAAAGACTGCAAAGGATGGTGAATTCATCATGTCCCGTAATAAATGGTTAAGAATCTCCCAGTGTTAAAATTTGCTCCTTATTTCTAGCCTGAACTTGTTTAGCTTCAGCTTCCAGCTGGATGTAGTTATGACCGTGTTTGATAGGTTAAAGAGCCCTCTACTACCAAAAATTCCAACCCTACATAGGAACATATGGGCCATCAAGTCACCTCTTAGGGCTTGTCTATATAAACACCAAGAGGTGACTGGATTTTAACCCCAGCTTGCTGCAAACTACGTGTTAATATAGACGAGCCCTTATGTAAACCTTTATAATCTGCTTGTCTACATTGTAACCGAATCAGGGGATCTAATGACAACCTGATTACACTCTGTAGCGCAGATGAGAATTGTGTTTCACTGTCTGGTGCAATGAGTAAAACCAGTAGAGACGTTCTTGCTTCCAGTCCCCAAGAAGAAACTCCAGGATTGGTAGCACAATGTTTGCAGCAGAAGACTCTCCTGCAGAGCCTGCTCTCTCTGGCACCTCAATGGTGTGTGGGGATGCAGTGCAAGGCAGATGTTGTATAGCAATGAGGGGCTCCCTGCATGCAGACAATGGGGTTTTTGTGCAATAAAATAGCGAGGTCTGCCCACCTTGCCTGGAGGGTATTATTTTAATTGTGTGCTTTTAAAAATGGCATAGAACACAGAAGGTGCATTAATAGGCATTGTGTATAAACAAACAGGTCTCTCTACATAATGGGCATTGTTAGGTGTCTGAATGGCTCAGAAGTCGCAAGAAAGTTCAGCTACACAATCTAGGCCCTCAGTGCACTGCCTCTCTCTAAATACCAGGCAGAAAGCCTTGTGCAAACACACAAAGTGTGTGTGCGCTGCTGTGTTTGGATCCTTTTCTATTTCTTGCTGTCCATTTCCTCCTCCATTTCCCTGGCTTCCTTTCCATTGTATTATGACCCTTCGTTATTTCTTTGCCCTCTTCCTCCTCTTATTTTGAAGTGTGCAGACTGAGGAGTTGGGTGCTATGAAATCATGGCCTAACAGAAAAACAAGCTTCCGAGTCCTCAGGATGCAAGGCTAGAACAGAAGGGGAAGCTAGCTTCAGCCTTAACTATGGAAGGAGCAGCGCCCATCACACCAAGAGGCCCTGCAGAAATACAAGAGCACGTACCTAACAAGTCACTTCCGCTCACCATGAACTTGATGCAGTTTACCGGATGCTACCAGGTGTTAGCCGGTTCCCTGCACCTATAAACTTGCTCAGCATATACCTTAGAGTAACATTTTTACTCCTTTGTCCCCAGCTCAATGACAAGGGCAAGGGCTAATGGGCACAGTTAAACAAAGTTAAGAGCTTCTGAAAATACCACACTACAACTTCCTGTCTTGGGGATGCCATTATCTTAAAGACTGGCTTTCGTACCAAGGTGAAACTTTAAGAGAGGCGCACACTCGACAGATAGTAAATTTCATGGATTCAGCTATTTCAATCTGAAGTTCCATGGTGCTCTAATTTCATAGTATTGACCAATAAAGGAGTTGTGGGGGGAGTTGCAGGGTTATTGTAGTGAGGGGCAGGGAGGTTGTGGTACTGTCAGCCTTACTTCTGTGCTGCTGCTGACAGCAGCGCTGCTTTCAGATCTGGGAAGCTAGAGAGCAGCAGCTGCTGGCCGGGAGCCCAGCTCTGAAGGCAGAGCCCCTTCCAGCAGCAGCGCAGAAGTAAGGATGGCATGATATGGTATTGCCACCCACACTTCTGCACTGCTGCGCAGAGCTGGGCCCTCAGCCAGCAGCTGCCACTATCAGACTGCCAAGCCCTGAAGGCAGTAGCACAGAAGTAAGTAATTTTTCAAATCTCACCTCTGACACCCCCCAGGGGTGAAATTATTTAAAGGCCAATCACATCAGCTGGGCAGCTGCTGTTCTCTGTGACATAGTTATGATGTCATAATACCCCCTCCAACAGACACCGCACTCGCTCAGCTCTCTGCCCCCTCCAACCTCCAACGGACCCCGCACTCGCTCAGCTCTCTGCCCCCTCCCCACCTCCGACGGACCCGAGTTGGGTTTGGTCAGAGGGTAAGTGAGGTAGGGGTGTCGGGTTTGGTTGGGGGGTAAGTGAGCCGGGGGTGTTGGGTTTGGTCTGGGGGGGTGGGAAGGTGTCGGGGTAGGTGAGGGGTGAGGTGTGGGTGTTGGGGTTGGTCAGGGGTGTTGGGTTTGGTGGGGGGGTAAGGTGGGGGTGTTGGGTTTGTTTGGGGGGGTGAGGAGGGGGGTCGGGGTTGGTCAAGGGATAAGTGAGGTGTGGGTGTCGGGTTTGTTTGTGGTGGTAGGTAGGGGGGTTGGGTTTGGTTGGGGGGGAAAGTGAGGTGGGTGTGTCAGGTTTGGTCTACAGAGGGTGAGGTCTGGGTGTTGGTCAGGGGGTGTTGGGATTGGTAGGGGGTGACGTGGAGGTGTTGGGTTTGGGTGGGGGGGTGAAAATGTGAGTCGGGGTTGGTCGAGGGGTAAGTGAGGTTGGGGTGTCGGGTTTGGTCGGGGGGGGTGAGGTGGGGGTGTTGGTCAGAGGTGTTGGGGTTGGTAGGGGGGGTGAGGTGGGGGTGTCAGGTTTGCTCTCTGCCCCCTCTCCCCTCCAACAGACCCCGCACTCGCTCAGCTCTCTGCCCCCTCCCCACCTCCGACGGACCCGAGCAACGCCGGGTATTTTCGCTAGTACTGTTCGCTAGCATATATATGTTAATATGCATTAACCACAAATAGTATAGCAGTTATAGATCGTAAACTGGCTTAAATCTTTACTATAATCCTGTTCTCTCATGCTAAGTAGCCCATAGCTCCTGGCATAAGCAGATAGAAAACTTGTCAAAATTAAGACATTTGTTCCATGTCTTAGTGCAAGGTAGGGAAGCACCTTCATGGACCCGTACCTAGACTGCTAGACACCAAAACAAAGATAAGGAAGGAACAGAACAACAAGCTAGGAAGCTGGGACAAACTGATGGGTTGGATTTTAGTGATGTGTAAAGAGATGGTAACTTGTACAACCAACATATTAGAATACCAGCTGAGATGTGTAACTTTGGGAACGTACCTTCTGTGTAAGGTGAATGTAACATTGCTGCACGAGACGGCTTTCCAGAGACTGGTATTGTATGAAACCTTTTCCCTATACTGTATTATTATTGGCTTAGAGCAATAAACCTGAGTGACCATGGTTATTTGGCCTCTTGAATATATTTAGTAAAGAATCAAGGTGTGGTCAAGCAACTGACCAACACAGAGCACGGATTTCAAGAGGAACCAGGAAGTGCAAAAGCTGCACACGCCCCTGAGACTACTCTGGGAACAGTGTCATTTTGAAGGTTTTCACGCAGGGTCTTTATTTTTAAATAAAGGACTCTGTAGAGAAACCCACTTTCTCCATCAATTGCCCAGGAAATGAATCACTGGGCTTCAATTCAGAAGTCTACCAACTCGCAGCAGCCCTTCAAATCTCACTTTGAGAAGCTCTAGCTGACACTGACATTTTATTCTTGCTGACTAATATAAAAACTAAATAAAAGGGAACGAATAGGCTGATAATTTTCAACACTCATCTGTGCAGTTCGGTTTTATTTACTTCACTAGGGGATGTACATCAGTTCATCCAGAAGACTTTAAACCTGGTTTTGTTTATTGCATGCTTCTGTATCAATGTACTAACAGATAAAGCCCAAGATAGTGTATCAGTTGGTGTGCTACAGGCCACCACATCACACTAGGGCACAGAACGACCACCTCCATACACACCTATCTAAAATGTGCAGGAAAAAAAAGCAACATGATCACTATGGGCTTCAATTTGAGTGACATATGCTGGAAGTCTCATGCTGCCAGTAGTAAAACATGCTTGGGATTTCTAAGCATTCGATATAATATAATAGGACAATTTCCAAAGTCAGAAAGTGTTGCAACCAACATAGGGGAATTCTCTATTAGATCAAGTCTTGACAGATAAAGAGGAACTGATCACAGAACTAAAAAATGAATGGTAGCTTAGATACAAGGGATCATGACTTGATCACATTTATGATGAGCAAGCAGACTAAAGTTCAAACCAGTATTTATATATCTCACAGCTGAAAACAATTATAAGCCAAATCAGCTGGCAGAAAGAATATAAATCAAAAAAATGTGAACAGAAAAACTGGGAATTGCTCACAAACAATTTTCTAGATGCCCAAAAACCATGATCAAGAAAGAAGGTCATATTGGATAAAATCTGACTAAGTTTAGAGAGGAAATGAAGGCAACTGTTAAATAAATAAATAGTATATTTATAAAACAAATGAAAGAAAGGGGAAGTTGATAGTATTGAATATAAATCAAAATCTGCAGAAAACTAATATAGGACATGAAGGGACACAAAGGGACCTATGGCTAGCATGGCTGAGGGAAATAGGAGAGTTTTTAAAGCATATTAGAAATAAAAATAATCCTGATAAAGGTATTGGATCAGTACTAGATGGAAATGGTAGAATTACCCATAATAATGAAGAAAAGGAAGAAACGTTCAATAAATATTTCTGTTCTATATTTGGGGAAAAAACCGATGATGCATTCTCATCACAGGGTTATAAAAACCCTCTTTCCATTGCACTACTATCTGTGGAGGATATTAAACAGCTGCTCCTAGACATTTTAAAATCAGCAGGGTCAGAGAATTTGCATCCAAGAGTTTTAAAATACCTGGCTGAGAAGACTGCAGGACTATTAATGTGGATTTTCAATAAGTCTTGGAACAATGGGGAAACCCCAGAAGACTAGAAAAAAAGCTATGTTTAAAAAGGGAAAATAGAATAGCCCAGGTAATTACAGGTCCGTCAGTTTGACATCAATCCCAGGAAGGACAATAGAGTGGTTCATATGGGAATTAAAGGAAGATAATATAATTAATGCAAATCAACATGGGTTTATGAAAAATGGATTCTATCACACTAACTTGATATCTTTTTTGCTGATGAGATTACAGGTTTGGTTGATGACGGTAAGTGCTGATATCTATTTAGATGTCTGAAAGGCATTTAACTTGGTACCAGAAAAGATTTTGATTAAAAAACTTGAACAATATTATTTTAACATGGCAGATTAACTGGATTAAAAACTGGCTGATAGGCCTCAAAATGTTATTGCAAATGGGGAATCATTATCACACAGGTATGTTTCTAGTGGGATCCAGCAGGGATCTTTTCTTGGTCCTACACTATTTAATATTTTTATCAAGACCTGGAAGAAAACATAAAATTGTCCCTGGTAAAGTTTTCAGATGACACAAAAATTGGGGGAGTAATAAGTAACGAGGAGGACAGGACACTGATTCAGAGTGATCTGGACTGCCCAGTAAACTGGCGCAAGCAAATGTGAGTTTTAATGGGGTAAATTTAAATGCGCACATCTGGGAACAAAGATGGTAGGCCATACTTACAGGATGGGGGTGGCTATCCTGGGAAACAGTGATTCGGAAAAAGATAAGGGGATCGTGGTGAATAATCAGCTGAACATACAAAAATGTGGCCAAAGGGCTAATGCAATCCTGGCATGCATAAACAGAGGAATCTCAGGTAGGAGTAGAGAAGTTATTTTACCTCAGTATTTGGCACTAGTGGGACAGCCATTGGAATACTGTGTCCAGTTCTGGTGTCCGGGGGAGGGCGGGGAGGATTGCATGCGCAGCTCCTCATTTAAAAAGATCATTTTTTGGTTGCTTCCCAAAAAGCTCCAGAAATCAAATGGCAGCCCCGAGGCCCTGGGTGCGTTTTAAAAGGGCCGGCACGTCCCGAGGCAGCATTACTGGCCGTTTAAAACAACTGCAGACTGAGACGCTTAAAACCCAGTATAGTCAACCAGAGGGAGTGTGCCAAAACTACAGTCAAGTCACCCAGGCAGTGACCTAGCATCAAACACGTTTAATGTGTCTTGGGACCCTTCAGACCACAGGGCTAGAAAGCATCCAAGCTGCTTCCGGTCCCCTTCCAAGCGCAGACAGGGTCTAACCCCGAGCTTGCTGGCAACCTCAGCAGGGCTGCTGAGCTCCCAGGGATCCAGAGGACACTTGAGGCAAGCTCTGCTTAGCACTCTGCCCAGCTGCCCACCATCCAGTCCTACTCTGATTACAGACCAGCGCACGGAGAGGTTTTTTCCTACACGGTACTTGGCTGGCACCCTAAAAGAATAAGCTTTCCACACTGGCCTGAGAAGCATTCACTGTAAAGCCATCAATCTGGCTTACATCGCCAGGGCTACAGTTAATGGCTGTCCCCTGTAGTAAAATGACACACAACAGAGGCCACATAAAACAAGTGGAGACCTTAGCTGGCAATTGTCACTGCCCTGCAAGGACAGCCTGTGGTTGCTGCATGGGGGAAATCGCACCTCAAACGTTTTTCACAAGCACCGAACCCTACTGAGCATCGCTTCAGAGTTTCTGGGAAGCTATGGTCGTGTCTTTGCATTAGCTGGTTCTTGAGACAGAAAATCAGGAGACTGAATATTTGCAGTGGCTGATCTCTCACCATCCCACTCACCTGACTGCCGTCCCCTAACCGGGCAGGGGAGAGGGGCACAGTTTGGATTTAGGTTCACAATCCAGTAGGCATCATCTTGTTGGCTCCTTCTGCAGGAGCAGTTCAGACAATCTCATGCACAAGCAGGACATTCAGTTTGTTTATAGGCATTTGGAGGGTTTTCTCCACCATGGCATTGCTTACTGGAACATGCAGTGGCCTAGATTCTAGAATAGCCCACCGGTCACTAGGATATTGGAAACTGTGCACATTCCCATCTCAGACAGGAGTTGTCCGTGAACAGGAGTGGGTGGAAGAAGAGTCTGGGATCTAGCCAAATAGGTTACAATTCTTGTGCTGGAGGTTGGGTGGCTCCCAGCAAGCATATTGCATCTGCAGGCAGTCACAGAGCTCACATGGACATGAGCTAACAGATGGACATGTTAGCTGGCTTCCACTCACCTAAAATGTGGGAACAATTAAATGTGCCTTTATTTAGTGAGAGCTAAAACAATGGAAGCCACTGCCCAAAGACTAGACTGAATGAAACACGGGGTCTGGGGACTGATTTTGTTGCAGCTATCAGTGTGGATGAAAAAGAAACCAAGAGCAGATGGAGAGAGCAACAGAAACCCAAGAGGAAGCAGACTGAAAACGGGAGAGAGCAAGAAAAGCTCTGGTAGTGAGGCCTGAGAGCAAGCAGAGAGAGAGCTTTTGGGGCAGAGCTGGAAAGGCAGGCTTGGAGTTGTGAACAAGGAAACTGTTTCCTGTTGCTTGATCCTACTGTGTTCAGAGAACCAGGACTTTGTGTACATTCTTTGTAAATAAACTGGACTGCATCAGAGAAGACAGTCAATTTCTCCTCCTAGTGGAGCACCCACCTGGCCTCAAATGCTGCGTAACCATCTGGGCCAAGAGGGGCAACAGCATTTTTGTGCAACATCCTGGGTCCCTTCCCTCCAAACTTCCTCAGTGCTTTGGAACAATCAAAGAGAGTCCATCCCAGGCTTCACACTGAACCCCAGACCTGTTCAGATGAGATTTCAGGGGAGCTAAGTCAGTGCATGTGTTGCAGACGCGATCATTAAGTGTACAGAGCAGTAAGGTGTCAGCTGATTTCAGGAGCTCCCCGTTAACCTGAGATACAAACCTACATTTGAAAACAACCATGCCGGCCCATTAAGAAGACAGAACGCTCCTTAAAACAGCAGTGCAGTCCATAGGCGCCAACTTCTTCTGATGCCAGTGGGTGCTCGACCCACCTCAGTCCCTGGCCTCGCCCCAAATCCACCCCTTCCCTGCCCCCTCCCACCCCATTCCAACCCCTTCCCCAAAGTCCCCACCCCAACTTCCCCTGCTCCTATTCGACTCCTTCCCCAAATCCCCATCCCAGCCCCACTTCCTCCCCACGCTTACTATAGTTGTTTGGCGGCAGCAGGTGCTGGGAGGAAGGGAGAAGCGGAGACACAGCGAGCTAGAAGGAGGTGGAGGATGAGGTGGGGGGGCGGGGCGCTTGGCTGCCGGTGGTTGCAGAGCACCCACTAAATTTTCCCCGTGGGTGCTCGAGCCCCGGAGTACCCACGGGGTCGGCGCCTATGGCACAGTCGCAACCCAGAGCTTGCCCAATGCTCGGGAGGCAGCTAGAGAGAGATTTGTTTGCATGGAAAGAGAAGGATGAGGACAGACTGCTCTACAGCATCATTTGCTGCCTAAGACCGAGAAGCTCATGCTAATATTCTGCTACCCCACTGGAGGTTTAGGATGAGAGCCAGGCAGATAAACTAATCATTCCTCCAGGAGCAGAAAGAGATCCTATTCCCGGCCCTACAATCCAGCCTGGACCTATAGAGAACCAGGGCCGGCGACAGGAATTTTGGGGCCCCATACGCAGATCGTGCAGGGAGAGCACCCCCGGTCTCCCGCCGCCCGCGGGCCCCCCCCCCTCCGGCCGGTCTCCCGCCGCCCGCGGGCCCCCCCCCCGGCCGGTCTCCTGCCGCCCGCGGGGCCCCCCCCCCTCCGGCCGGTCTCCCGCCGCCCGCGGGGCCCCCCCCCTCCGGCCGGTCTCCCGCCGCCCGCGGGGCCCCCCCCCTCCGGCCGGTCTCCCGCCGCCCGCGGGGCCCAACCCCCGCATGCGCTCTGGCCGCGTGGCCCCCGCATGCGCTCTGGCTGCGTGGCCCGGCCGGGAGAAGCAAAGGGGGGCGGGGGAGGCTGCTGGGTGCTGGGGGAGGGGGCTGATGAGCGCTGCAGCGGCTGCCCGGAGCCGCACCTTGCTCAAAGGCCCGGCGACAAGGGTGTACAGCTGCGTACCGGGTCCGCCCCGGATTTAAGGGCTCCCCCTTAAGTCCGGGGCCCGGTACAGCTGTACCCGGTGTACTCCGCTGTCGCCGGCCCTGTAGAGAACCACCACACACATAGAGAACCACCACACATATAGAGAACCATCACACAGCATTGGCCATGTGCAACTTCCCCTTTAAAGACTTCTCCAGAGTGCTCAAATGCAACAGCCATGTAACAGGAAAGAGGAAACAGAAAGCAGTGTCGGGCGACTCGGCTTGGCCTTTAGAGAAGGCCCAAAACGCCTGACCTATTTTTCACACCTCTCTTTGCAGAGTCCATGTAATTCTCTAGAAGCGGCTGGGTTTCCAACACAAATGCTCCAGTGCTCTTTCGACTGGGGAGATGAGAGTGCGAGCATGTGCGTGTGGAAAATCTCCCACCATGGAATGGCCAGGCACTTATGGTCAGGCCTTCCAACAAAGCACTATGCACGTGTCAGGGAGGGAAGGGAACAAGGATCCGTTCCAGCTTTCCATAGGGTTAGTTCAAACAGTGGGGAGGGAGAAGGTGCCGTCTTAAAGCAATTGCAACTCAAAAAAAGCAGAAGGGTCTTGACTGTATTACCCACTGACAACAGGCAGTGGGGCGATGCGACGCCCCGCCTAGCGAATCAAGCAGCAGATGGAAACCGAGACACTGTGATTTGTATTACAGAGAGCAGGCCCCCAGAGTGCAAGGTGCTGTACATACTGAGAAGCAGTCATTGCCCTGAAGGGCTTGCACTTCAAATAAACAGGGCAGACAGAGGGTGGCAGGTTGGTACATACTGTAGGTTCTGCTTATTAGCACCCCCCCGGGTGCCAGCAGAAAGTTGCTATGAAGCAGCAGCTGGGGGAAGAAGTGTAAGGACACGCCCTCGCCACGTGCAGCCCTGCAAACCTGCCTCTGGGCAGGGCTGGAGAGAGGATAGGGGCTGCAGGCCTGTGCCGAGGCTTTCTGTGGGGAGTGTGGGCACTGGGGGCTGCACCATCCCTCTCAGGGATCGGGGCTCAGCATGTCCCAGTGCTTCCTTCTCCGAGTGGGCCCCCAGCAGGCCGCATCCCCTCTCGCCACTACTGCCCTGTCCACAGCCTTCCCTGCCCTTACCCCCCGTGTGGAGCCTACCTGCAGGCACGTTTCTCGGGCTGCAGTCCCAGATGGCAGCACTGGCAGGCAGGGCCGGCGACAGAAATTTTGGGGCTCCCTACTGTGATCGTTGGGGGCCCTCTACTCTGATCGTTGGGGCCCCCCCAGCCTATTCTCCTTCCTCCCCTGCCTGACCCGGCCCACCCAACCTAATCTCCTCCCCCAGCCTAACCTCCTCCCCTCCCCACCCATCCCTGCCTGGCCCACCCTGCTGTTGGGGGTGATCTTCCTTTACTCCCGCCCCGCCTCCCCCCATCTCTAACCACCTTCCCTCCCCCACCCCTGCCTGGCCCGGCCCATCCCACCGAACCTAACCTCCTCCCCCCTCCCAACCAAGTCTCCTAAACAGAGAGAGAGACTTGGGAATAAAAAGTTGCCCAAGATGGCGAAAGCCTTGTTTAGAGGGCAGAAAAATGGAGGATATTGTAATACAGTAGACTCTCGATTATCCGGGATGATCGGGAAAATCTTAATCCCGGTTAATAAAATCCCGGATAATCAAGCGTCTATGGGGGTGGAGGGGTTCGCAGGCCGCCCTGGGGCGGGGGGTGGGGATGGTGGTGGTCCCACCACCTGCCCCAGTCAGCTCCTGCTGCCAGCCTGGTTGTAGGGAACCCAGGTTGGCAGCGGGAGCTCAGACCCCGGCTAGCAGGAGCTTGCAGGGAAACTCTAAAGTGGCAGCCGGTTGAGCGCTCAGACTGCCGCCGCTTTGGGGTTTTCCCCCCAGGCTCCTGTCAGCGGGGGGTCTCAGCTCCCGCTGCCGGCCTGGGCTTCCTACACCCAGGCTGGCAGCAAGTTGAGACCCCGGCTGGCAAGGGATCCACCGGGGGAAACCCCAAAGCCGTGGCAGGTTGACTGCTCAACCCACCGCCGCTTTGGGCTCTCTCCCCAGGCTCCTGCCAGCCGGGGTTCTGCTGCCTGCCCCAGTCAGCTCCTGCTGCCAGCCTGGGTGTAGGAAGCCCAGGCTGGCAGCGGGAGCTGAGACGCCCCCCCCCCACCCCCCCGTTGACAGGAGCCTGCGGGGAAAGTCTAAACCGGCAGAGAGCTGAGCAGCGGCGGCAGCGGCCGAGCTCTCAACCCGCTGCTGCTGTAGAGTTTCCCCGCAGGCTCCTGCTAGCTGGGGTCTCAGCTCCCGCTGCCAGCCTGGGCTTCCTACACCCAGGCTGGCTGCAGGCTGAGACCCGAGCTGGCAAGGGGCCAGCCGGGGTCCTGCCTCCTGCCCCAGTCTGCTCCCGCTGTCAGCCTGGGTTCCCTGCACCCAGGCTGTCAGTGGGAGCTGAGTGGGGCAGGCGGCAGGAGCCTGGGGAGACAGCCCAAAGCGGCGGCGGGCTCAGCACCCAACCTGCTGCCGCTTTGGGCTTTCCCGCCAGGCTCCTGCCAGCCCAGGTCTCAGGTTTCCTACACCCAGGCTGGAAGCAGGCTGAGACCCCAGCTCCTAAGGGGCCAGTGGGAGAAGCCCCAAAGCAGCGGCAGGGTAAGGCTGAGCCCGCTCCGAGCTCCCTGGGGCCCCCTCGCTGCACACTGCGTACCCCACTGAGCACGGGCAGGGGAGGCAGCGGGGGAGGAATTGCCCCTGTGGCTGCAGCTGGCTGACATGCCCAGAGCGGCGGTGGGGAGAGCGCAGAGACACAAAGAGGCGCTCCCAGACCAGGCGGCAGCGGAGCAGCCCCGGCACCCACAGGCAGCGACGGAGCCGAGCAGCCCGGCCCAGACCCCTCCCGCCCTCACCAGCTCACAGGGCAGCGGCTCCCCCATGGCAGCGGTGCGAGCAGGGAATCTCCGGGAACCGTCTCGCGCCACCCCCTGTGTACCGGGCCCCGGACTTAAGGGGGCCCCCCTTAAGTCCGGGGCCCGGTACAGCTCTACCCGTAGTACCCCCCTGTCGCCGGCCCTGCTGGCAGGGGCTGAGCACCTGCAGCCAGGGAAAGCATGTCCCAGCCCGTCTGCCCTGGCTGCAGCCCTGAAAACCACCTGCAGGGGGTGCTCCACACGTCCCAGTGCTCCTTAGCCTCGCAAACCTGCCTGCAGGTGGGGCCTCACTGCCAAAAAATGTTGCCAAGACCCGAATCTCAATTGGCCAGGATTGGTGCCCCGCAAAACAGTGTTAATATCCAGGCTGCTGTAAAGCAGAATCTAGAGATGGGGAATGAGACCCAGGAATTAAATGACCTGTTCACTGTTACCCAGGCAGTCTGCGGCAGAGCTGAGAACTCATCCAGCTCTCCTGAGGCCCAATCCAGTCCCCAAACCACATGATCCACACAGAGCTCCCCATGCACCAGCTGCTCTATCAGATCGTCTTGAACAGCTGTTCCAGCCGCTGCACCGCAACGGTTGCATAGTGTAAAGATGGTCCATGCTGTGTGCCAGCCATCATGCAATCAAACAACAGAAGCGGTTTGGAAAGCAGCCCTTTCGCCCCCTCCAAGCCAGGTTAATACCCTCCCCTTAATGAGCTCATACCTCAGCTCCCTTGCAAAGCTTCTCCGAGTTACAGCAGTGGTAGGGACAGAGTTCCTTAAATGCCAGAAGGGTTAGCCTGCCTCCAGCCAGGAGGGGAGAAATTAAAGCTTTTGGCAGAATTCCCACTGCCTGAAAGCCATGAACTGAAATCCACAGCAACCTTTTCTTTTCCCTTTTAACCCTTACATCGCAGCCAACCGGGCTCCAAATAGCTTCCAAAGTATTACAGCTGATCACCCCTCGGAACACAAGCATCCCGCCATGCTGCATGCCACACTCCCAGCAGACGGTATGGTGGGAAATCTCCCCTCCAATCAGAGAGAGCTTCCTCTTTGGGAGCCCCCTTGGCTCTAGGAATAGAGAGGCACGTTTACTTTGCCTTTTTACACTCAGTGCGGGCCTAGGGCCTCCTGTCAGCCTTCCTGTAGGTTTTGGGAAAAGGGAAACCATTCACATTACGAAACTGAACCAAGGCCTGGCCCTTGGCTATTTCACATATGAAATTACTGATTTCAATCTACCGCCGGCCAGCAGGCAATAAAGGTTGGTAGCATCAAACAGCTGCTTAGGGATTTATGGGGCCTAACTCAGGGGTCGGCAACCTTTCAGTAACACAGCACCAACCAGTAATACATTTTAATGTTTTTAGACAGTCTTTTTCTAGAAGTCTACAATATAGAACTAAATTATTGTGGTACGTAGAGTAAATATGGTTTTTAAAATGTTTAAGAAGTTTCATTTAAAATTAAATTAAATCAGAGCCTCCCAGACCAGTGGTCAGGACCCAGGCAGCGAGTGCCACTGAAAATCAGGTCGCGTGCTGCATTTGGCAGCCATGCTATAGGTTGTCTACCCCTGCGCTAATTCATTCTGAGGCTTGTTTTGAAGTGAAGTACAGTTGCACAGACTTTTGCCAAGTTAAGTGGTTATAGTTCTTAGGCATTAACTGCTGTTCCTTCTACAGACCTGACCAGGTTCCCCCCCAAGATCTGCAACCAAATTTCAAACAAGCTCATCCCAGAAGGGAGAAGCCAGCACTTATAGCCAACAAGTTTCACACCTCAATACATGACGCTGACTTCATTCAAAATGCTACCCGAGCCAACCTGATCACTTGCATTTTCAAAACCTGTAGCCAGCAGCAGATCCAGATGAAACTTATGTGGGTCCAGCGCCAAGCATATTTGGCGTTGGGCGGTCAGTCCCCAGAGCGAGGGGCCAGTCAGGGGCAGGGGCCTGGCGTTGGGCGGTCAGTCCCCAGAGCGAGGGGCCAGCCTGGGGCAATGGGACTTGGTGTTGGGCGGTCAGTCCCCAGAACAAGGGGCCAGCCAGGGGCAATGGGGCCTGGCGTTGGGTGGTCAGTCCCCAGAACCAGGGGCCAGCCAGGGGCAATGGGGCCTGGTGTTGGGCGGTCAGTCCCCAGAACCAGGGGCCAGCCAGGGGCAATGGGGCCTGGTGTTGGGCGGTCAGTCCCCAGAACAAGGGGCCAGCCAGGAGCAATGGGGCCTGGCGTTGGGCGGTCAGTCCCCAGAACAAGGGGCCAACCAGGGGCAATGGGGCCTGGCGTTGGGCGGTCAGTCCCCAGAACCAGGGGCCAACCAGGGGCAATGGGGCCTGGCGTTGGGCGGTCAGTCCCCAGAACAAGGGGCCAGCCAGGAGCAATGGGGCCTGGCGTTGGGCGGTCAGTCCCCAGAACAAGGGGCCAGCCAGGAGCAATGGGGCCTGGCGTTGGGCGGTCAGTCCCCAGAGCCAGGGGCCAGCCAGGGGCAATGTGGCCTGGTGTTGGGAGGGGCAGCCCCACTCCACCCAGTGTGAGGGCACTACTGACAAACCAGCAGTTGTCAGGCACACAGTGGGCTGCCCGGCCCTGGGGGGGTGGGCCTATGCCACACCACACAGCCCCCTCCATTCAACACCCCAAAACTGCCTATGGCCAAAGCCCCCCTAGACCCACTATGCCCAGCACCCCAAAATGCACAGCACCCTGCACACCACTCCTTCCCAAAGCCCTAGCACGCCCCCGAACTCACACTCCCTACTGGCCCAACACACAGCTCTTCCCCGCCCCCTCACAGCCCAGCACCCCCCAGACTCCCCACAGTCCTGCCTCCCCACCATACTCACTGGCCTTGCTGGGAAGCGACTGTCTGCCGGGCTGGCCTCAGGGCAGGGAATCACTCAGGCCCTTCAGGAGTGGTGCGATCAGCCAGGCCTCTCAAGACGCACTTGCCTGGAGGGGTCCAGCTAAGCCCCTCATGTTGTCTTCCTTCTACTCCCCACCCCCACCTGGCTGAGACTGACTCAGCTCCGGGGAGACAGGGGGGGCCCCCCAGGTGGTAGGAAGCAGAGCCTGTCCAGAGCAGGTGGTGCACTGGGGTCCGGCCAGGGGGCTGAGGAGCAGGGAGTGGGGCCAGGGAGCAGAGAAGAGCTCTCAGCCAGACTGCAGGCAAGCCGAGAGGAGCACGTGGAGGGTGGGGGGAGCCAGCGGAGTTTCAGGGCGCAGTGCAAGTAGAGCAGGCTGGGGCCTTTTCTGATCATGGAGCCACTGGAGTCATTGGAAATCCATTACTGGCCAGCAGGAGAGAGTGAAACCTTGGATGCAAATCAAACATGTAGAGAACAAACAGACTTGAGAGTGTCACCTAGACAGTGCTCCCTCGGCCCAGGCTATCTGCACTCCAACCGGGAAGAGGGAATTCAAGGCAAAGGCCATTTGGCAGAGTGCTAGATACGCTGCAGTCAAGGATGTCCCTTTATCACACTGCAGCGCTTCTCCCTTTCTTATCCCACTTTATATTCCCAGAGGGAGGACACGATTGATGTGCCTTCCTGTTGTTCGAAAGGCTCCCAGATGATAAGTGGAGGAAAGCAGAATGTATGACATTGTCTTCCTGTGATGGAAATATGCCCCCTGTCCATAAGGAACAAGGCACTACAAAAGCAGAACAGACTGCGTCACCACCTTGGTGGAGGGAGAGACCTGCCTAAGCTATGTCACTTTGAAACAAAAGAACCATTAGCACCCAACTGCCAGACCTGTGCTTTAACCATTAGGCAATGCTTTCCCTTGCTTTCCATTCCAATAGGACAATGCCCAGCATGAGAAGATATAGGGGGCTCCCTCTGCGTGTTCTCAAATGTTCCAGAATAAAAATATAGCCAGCTCCATTAGCAGTTAGTTCCACAAGCATTCTCAGAGAGAGAGGAATGCCATGACCCAGGAGAGGACAGAGGAGAGCAGGCTTCTCAGAACCCCTGCTGCCTGGAGGGAAAACTGCCCCCCAACTTTCATCAGAGAACTATCAAAGGACCCAGTTTGGAGGGGGTTGTTTGTATCTGGTGAGACAGATGCGTTAGAGTGTTTAAGTCCTCAAATAGCTGAGATTCCATTCTGCTGAGCTCAGACAAGACTAGGAAAAGAAACAGCTGATCCCAGTTAGCCAGGCCTGGGGAATGTGCTCAGCTGGATCAAGGCAAAGAAATACAATGGTATGGAGTGACCTGGGCTCTGGTAAGCAGAGATCTCCAAAGCAAAGTTAACCCCCACCACACACTTGAAAATGCAGCAGTGGGGCAGAACGCCAGGGGTCCGGATTCTCATCTCACCCTGCTATGACTCAGGCATCACCCCGTCCAAGTGAGTGGAGTTTTACCCCTTCCGCATATGGGCAAGGGAGAGGAGAATGAGGATCTGTGATCTCCCTCTTGGAGGAAGATGTTTGCTGCATTCTTTGCTTTGAGCCCAGTATACCAAACACAAAGGAGGGGAAGGAGGAGAGCTCCCCAGAAGCTCCCCTCCCCCAGTTTCCCCACAGTCCTGAGAAAATGCTTAATGACAACCAGTAGGAAGGGAGGGGTGGGGAGAGGAGACCCTGAACAATAACCTGGTACAGGTAGTAGAGTTTCAGCTAGGGCCCAATCCTGTGCAGTGCTAGCAGACTCAGCTCCTGGTAACTTCAAGGGGTCAAGCTGCTAGGGATGCCTTAAACAGGATTATAAAACAGCGGAACACTTGTTTAGTCAAGCTGATGACACTCGTTCTTCCCCAGCCTTTAAATGCTGCTCCTTCCATGGCAATGAATCTCAATGTAATAAACAAACAAAAGTGTAACATTAACAAACAAAAGCCCTGGTGGATCAAAGAGTCAGTCAAGAAATCAATAGTCAGCAGATGCTAACAAGGAATAATTAGAAAGTGCCCAGAGAGATGCAAAGAAATAACAATGACGATAATAAAAACAGACCAGAGACCTGTACAGGTACTCATCGCTCCACTGGAAAAGCTAATCATAGAATCACAGAATATCAGGTTTGGAAGGGACCTCGGGAGGTTCTAGTCCAACCCCCTGCTCAAAGCAGGACCAATCCCCATCCCCCTAATGCCACATTGAAAATCGTGACTCTTCCAGACCCAAGTGGAATTAATAAGAAATATGTAAAATTAGCTGTGGGGCACAAGTCACAACCTGGCAGCCTCACCTCATTATGAGAAGAAAACTGCGTGTCATGTACTATTTGCCTCCAGACAGTTGCCATACGGGCAAGGAGCCAGGATTTCTCATCCTAGCTGGGAGTATACTGCCCCCTAGAGCGCAGCCGGGGCACCGGGCAGAAGCACAAGCAAGGTTCTTGAAATTGTTAGTGAGGACTCAGCTGTGCAATTCCATAGTGCACTATTCAAAAGAAAAACAAGCCCAGACAAGCGTGAGCTCTTCATCCTGTGTGCTACTGTGAGGGTTATAGGCAGACCACCTTTTTCACCCCTCACCGGCCAGCTAAATGACAGATCAGCACCAACCCCGAGCACACGGAAATCAGGTGTTCAGAAGAAAGGAGGCAGATCAAGTGAAATCAGCAAAGTCTTTCAGGCAAACCACAGCATGTGGTAGCCGCGAGAAACAGCATTCTTTTGCTGCTCCAGTTTTAATGGTGTAGCAGCACTGGCCTGCCGTAATCAACATCCACTCTGAAACTGGACAACCCTGTCACCCCTCCAGCGCTCAAACTGCTGCACATCCTCCGTAGCAGACACCAAGATCCTAGGAACACAGGATTCTTCTGCTGAGGCACCCCAGGCTCAGGTGCTAAAATGCTCCATTAAGACACAGAGGAATTACTTCTGAGCAATGAGGAGGGTTGGGTCCAGATCTAAAGGAGGCTGGAGCACATCTCTAGGCAGAGGAGCCCTGGAAAGAAACCTTAGGAACAGCTCTGCTTGGGGAGCAAGTTTAGCTGAGGTTTATGGGGGCTGGGATGCGGCTCACTCACATCCTCCAAGAAAGAGTCCCACAACTGCTCCTCCCACCACCTTTAAGGCTGAAGAGGAAACAAGGCCTGGAAGCTCTTCTACTGGGATGCAGCCACATGACCCAGTGGAAGGCAGGGGAAGATCACCCTTGCCTATATGGCGGTGGGGAGGAAGATTCAAGAAAGCGTTGGGGCACAGATATTAGGGGATGAGACTTTCGCTGAACTCCCTTGTTTTGAAGTTAATGCTATTCACATGCAATGTGATTCCAGCAGCCTGTGTGTGGAGATTCCTCCAGCTTCATTTTATGTCCTCATTACCCTGCATGCTGAAGGGTTTTTTTAAGAGTGTATGGTACTCATGCTCTAAACCACAAAGGCTCTACTATGTCACCGAGGACTATTAGGGACAAGCTAAATGTGCATGTTATTGACTAGATAATGGCTTCCCTGGTGCGAGCTCGGATGTACAGCAGTAGGAATACTGCAGGAAAAACAACGTGGCTTTTTGGCATGGCATTTTATGGCTGAGAGCCCTTGCCCAATTTTAGTGATGCTGACAGCTGGAAGGCCTTCTTAATAATAGCGGACACTTGTGGCGGTGACCATAAATCCGAACAAACTAGCACCACAATGGTAATGCAACCAGGTAAGTGGTGTAAAGTGGTAGTCTGAAACCCTGCCTGCAAATCACTAATCAACATTACCGGGGGGCAGCCAGGGCCTCATTGTGGGACAACTCTAATGCATCAGGACTGTAATAAGGAAGAGGCTGGGAAACGTTGGATCTATGGGAACCAAAGAGGAGGGCTCCCGAGGACTGACCTTATCAATAAACCCTGCTGAGGGAACAGGGTTGGCTGCCTTTTATTCCGGGCTTTAATTAAAGCCAAGTGTTTAGTTTGCTCCTCTCTGGAACTACTCCCTCCCCACCCCCTGTAAACCACTGCTTTATTTAGCACGCCTGGCACGGATGTCAAGCATGCCAGAAAGGGATTTTCGGCCCCAAGTGTCCCTTCCCCAGGCCCAATTAGTTACCCAGGGCTTGCTAATGTGGATATGAGAACAGGATGTTTGATTTTGCTACCATTACTTTCCTGGATTACTTCAAGCTGTTTAGATAAAAGAAAATAAATAAATATGGGGCAGGCTGGCTGCATGCAGAATCAAAACAAACTGCTTGCAGGCGGAGGGAGGAAAAGCCTACAGAGAATCCAGTCTCCGTTATTAGAACTGTATCTTACACTTCAGGGATCTAAAAGTACAATCCAGTCAAAGGGCAGCTCATTCCACAACCGACATATGCTTGCTTCTCTTTGGGATCGTTGATCAGTTACTGGATCTCTGAAGGCTCCAAGGACAGCACAACTTTAATTACTGAGGATTTGTATTTCATTAGCTTCTAGAGACACGAGTCACTATCAGGGTCCCACTGTGCTACGTGATGTAATACACAGGGGCAGACAGTCCCTGCCCCAAAGAGCTCACAGTGTGCTAAACAGACCAGACCGAGTTATCTTCAACCAGACTGTTCCTTCTCTCACACACAGAGCTTTCATGTCAGAGTGACATGAAATGATCCTCACTTCAGAACACGGAGTCACTGCCCAGACACTAGCTGGGTTCAGTGTCTGGAAACTGAGCGCATTTTCTTAACGTAAAAGTGCCTTATTCTGGCTTAAAGACACAAATCAGGCCTGTTAGTTTTCTTACCTGAAAGTACACTGGCTGGTTTCCAAACTGGGAGCAGAATTCTCTGAAGCACGTTTGCCTTTGTGCTTAAAAGAAAAAGTCCCAATGGATGGTCGGAACAAACGCACCAGAATGGATTGACAAAAAAAGTCACATACACCAAAAGTCTACCAGGAAGCCTACTTAGAACACCATGATATTAGGATATTATGGCAGTGCACACTGGACCTGTAAGACAGGTGCACAGACTGACTTTGCAACAGCCTAGTGCCCTTTGATTTCTTTCTATGTTGAGTGTGTCCCAAACACGGAAGTAAACAAAGCCCCACAATATTACGTATTTGCCATCGTGACAATATTCTGTAGGGCTTAGTGTGTTTTGGGGCATACACACCAGCAAAGACGATGTCAGAAGTGCTTTTGGCTGTGCCAAGTCATTAGGCGGTGTCACAAACTGCTGGTCTGCAGCTAAATGTTACCCTATAATGCCGTACCATGCATGACATTCCCCCATGCCTCCCCTCACTGGCACGCCACCCAACTCGGCAACCTTGGCTCAAGCTTTCAGCAGGCTGTTTCTGGTCTCTTCACTCAGCTGGGCTGGGGTCTAGTGACAGGCAACTGGCCCCATTTTGTTCACTCTAGAAGCAGGACCCTCATTACTCACTCCATTTGTGTGGGGTGCTGACTTCTGGAGGCATGTCCCATGATTCTTTGCGCTGCAGTAAACTGAGTCACACTACACATTATTGCAAAGTGTATTGTAAGAGAACTTGTCTGTCCTTTCTTGGCACTCATAGGGAATTGTGGGGAGGCAGTGCAGGTGGTGCTAATCTTTGTCAACCCTGCACACTGCTTGTGTTAACAGCTGACAAGTTGTGCTCACTTGAGCCCTGTATATCTCCTGACAGGAAGCCAACTCGAGTTCAAAGCACCCACAAAGGGTGCATGTGTGTGGATGGGACTCGAGTTAGAGGCAACCCTTAACCTGAGTTAACTTTGTTGTGAAGACTGCCCTACATGACAAGCATGCTCCTCCGGGATTCTGTCACAAGTGACAATACTAAGCTTATATACATATTCATTCCTCTAAAGACCAGACTCATCCAAGGAACATTGCAAGTCCTCATAATGGTCTACGTTTATATTTCCCCAATTTAGCTAAGACAATATTCAGATGGACAATTTCAGAGTGATGACCCAGCTGCAGATGCTGAAGAACTCAAACTCTACTAGTTAATCTCAGAATTAACTCACACCAAGAAACTGTCCCTTCAAACCCGCTTTAGGCTGACGGAATAACAATTGAGTGGTTTTCATTCTACCCACATTCCGATCAAACCGATGTTAGGTCTCTTCAAACACAAAGAGATGACTTAGGCCTAGAAATACTCCCCAACAGAAAGTGGACGTATCTCTTTTGTGCCCTAGCTAGGTAAGAAGGTTGCCCTGAGATTTTCAAGTCATTCATAAGGATGAGCATCACAGATCCAGGGGGTGGATCTGACAGATCCTTCAGACCTTGAATGAGAGCCGGGCTCATCCCAGAGTTCGCCACTCCAGCCTGGGCTTGGAGCAACATTCCACCCCAGCCAAGGGAGGGGTCCAGAACAAGAAGATCCGTAATAGAAACATCACCTGTTGGGACAAGACGGTGTAACCACAGAATTAGAGCGATTCTGAAAACTACTGAGTCCTGGGAGTTGTTCATGCTCAGCGCCTCTCAGAATCAGGCTCCAGCGCTCAGTCCGGCTGCCACTGAAGTCGATGCAAAGCTTCCTTTGGCTTTAAGAGCATAGGGTTGGGCCTAACTCACCATGCGGGGCTCCCTTCTCCCCCCAACTCAGGCACCCCTAGATGTAAAACACATGCACTCACCCAGAGACTGTCGGAAGGGAAGTAGGAGCCACTGGCTGGGTTTTCTCCTTCTCTTGCTGCTTTAAAAAGGATTTGGCTTCTTTTGAGGCAGCATCCACTTCTTTAGTCACCCTGTGGCATGGGAGAGACAAAGCCATGTGTCAAAGCAGAGTAGTGTACAGAATGGGAATCAGAGATCCAGCAAGGGAGCACAGGAAATAGCCGTATCAAAGGCAACACTGGGCCACATGCATTGTGTTAATTCCTCTTCTATTAACCACTGCAGGCGGAATCAGCATGTCATGTTGAGATTGCATTCCAGTAGCAAACCATCTGCATTCAAGTGACAATGAAATGATAGCGAATTAGAGCTAACGGGGCTTTAAAAATTAACAGAAACGTTTATTCATTCAAACAGGCCCATCTCACCGGAAGCTACTGAATACCCCAAATGGGTCACTGGAGGCAAGTCTGGTCTTTAATTCCTCATTTGCTGGTCTTCTGTGATGGCATCTTTCCCACTCACACTTCCCAACGAACAATTGACTGGGCTGACGACTACCTCCGTGACTGATGTTGGAGCAGGGAACATGTCTATAGCAATCATGCTCGGACAATGTTTGAACGGCCAAAATCCATGTACTGTGGCATAACAATTTGGTGCATGGGTTTGTGTCAGCTTTCAAAGGCCCAAAGTACAGAGTTTGGTCAAGAGGCCTAACAAACAGTGATTAGCTAAGAGACAGCAAAACAACAGACAGTAACTTTGCTTTGTTTGTTAAATCATAGTCAGCAAAATGGCAGATGTTGGAGCATAACTAAATCAGTGTATCTTATTCAAAGTTGCAAATAGAACAAAGATGTCCTGTTCCTGTTGTGTTAGTTCTCCTGTAAGGAGGAGTTCTTCCCACAAGACCAACCTTGAGTTTATGAAAGGTTGGCATGTCAGTATAAGATACGGCTCCCTCCCAAGTTCACTTTCCCAGGGATCAGCACCAGCCTTAAAACACAAAGGGGCAACTTGAAAGACAATTCTTATTGCCATATACTTTACACTGTTTCTTTGCTTAATTCCTAGAAATGTACCTGCTAAATGATCAGAGGAGCTACTTCATTCCTGTGGACCCCACCTCAATTTCAACATATATTATATATATATTTTATACTCATACAGTTCATTAAAGTACTAATTACATGTTAACTTGTTAACCTGAAACCATGGGCGGAGACATTGTGTGACCTTTTGACTATTGGCTACTGTGCTATCTTGTCTTGCTATGCTAGGCCTATCTGGGGGTTTGGCGTTACCTACTCCGTCACTTTTCCACGCCCATGATAAATCTATATAATTCATTGCAATCAATTAATTAACAGTGTCTCTGAGCCTAATAAGCGAGGTGACACTCCGTCAGTGCTGTACGTAATAAACTCCTTTGCTTGACTCCTACACGGTGTGGATTTATGTCCTTCAATGCTGAAGCAGAAATTTGCTACAATTACCAGTAACTTGGTAAGTAAGCTGCTATTTTTGGTTTCAGGCCTAGATGATACAAAATATTGAACTTATTTAAAAAAGTCAGTATTGCATCTGCTATGGAGAATACAAATATTAGAAAGAAAATCACCAGAAAACCCTCTATCTTAAACCAAAGCACATCAAAGGAATGCAATGAGGTCACACGGGTCACTGAGGTCTGACTCTGGCCTACACTCATTTATTACAGTTGACTTGCGAAAGGAAAACCCAGCCTGACTCTCGGGGAGAAAAATGCTTTAGACTTGTTGACTGAGAGACATTGACAGGGGAACTGATAAGGAATCCCCACAGTGCTGTTTATACAGAGTCAACATTCAGCGACAACACCACCTTAAGGCCAGCAGGAAGCAATAAGTGAGGGGATGAAGGAAAAAGGCCTTTGTCTTCCTCCCTGAAGCCCCAATATGGAGGGAAAGGAATGTTGAAAACTAAATTAACATCTGTGCTAACTGATTCTTGCCTCAGCCTTGCTCATTCAGTGCAAAAAGGAGAGATTAGCTTCATTTAGCTTTGCTACCTGCATTTCCAATGGGCAGCAGTCAGTCATGTGGATTGACGTCTGTTTCAAAGCAATGGATATTTAGAAGTGTTTGCAGATCAGACTGAAAGGGGAGAAATTAATTCAGGAAGAAACAAAATCCTTGTTACAGCAGCGTTACAATTTAGAACATCCAGAACACACTGCCCGGGCACAGCCCTGAGAGATAATGCTTGTGTCGTGCTGTATTTATATACCAACCGTTATTGTACTTTTCATTAATTTCATTAGACAGAATAAACTCATCGCCTTTATGCGGCAATTAGCTGGAACTCCCCAAGGAGCCCTCTCAGAGGTGGATGCTGGGCTCAGATTAAAACCACAATGTCTATTTTTGAACATACCAGATTGAGGAAGTGGCTCAATTCCTCTCACTGCTCTGCAGCAAAATCGGCTCTCGGGCATTGTGCACAAAGATGACAACTCATGGAGATGCTCTCCTGGCTGTTATCACCCCCCGCACATGCTTTCACCCAGTCCAGAAACTGGCCTTCAAGGCATAAAGACAGTGATAAGCAGCCATGAGAAACATCAAAGTAACCCAAGAGATACAGGAGTTCAAGAACCATGGAACGGAACTCTACGGCTCTAGGCCCCCTGCTCTCAGTCTGACGGGGGAGCTTTCCGCTGGGGAGCCAAACTAGCTGTTCAGCTCCAGCAAATGTTTGGGACTTGTAGCCTTGGCCTAGGGGAGATGGTGAAGAGAGTAGCAGCCTGGGAATAAAGCAAGGGTTACAGGAGGAAAGTTGGAACTAGGAGCATGCCACTATTAACTCTGTATGCTCCGATCAAGAATAATGGCCAATAAGCTCTTTGGAGCAGCGGCAGCATTCCTGACCATACATTTGTAAAGCATCTAGCATAATGAGATGCTGAACTTGATGGGCCCCCATCACTCTGGTATCTGAGCACCTCACAATCTTTACTGGATTTATCCTCATTTGCACCGGTGAGGGAAGGCACCCCTATTACCCCATTATACAGCTGAGGAATGGAGGCACAGAGAGACTAAGTGACTTGCTCAAGGTCACCCAGGCAGTCAGCAACAGAGGAGGGAAGTGAACCCGGGTCTCCCAAGTCCTAGGTTAGTGCACCTAAGAATAGCAGCGATTGCACGGGAGTGTATGGGGGCTTTGCATAGATCCTCTCCTACCGGTGCTGCCTTCAACGACACACAATTGGGAAACAGCTCATAATATTCCGCATATCTGGAGCCCTTTGCCTCAGGCACTGCTCCAGCATTTAACCTCGCAACCCAAACCCGATGCCCACTTCACTGCTGAGCGGACTGCAGTGCACAGTACATGCCCACAGTAACAGAGCCAGAAACAGCACCCATGAGTCCTGTCTCCCTCCGCTCTGGTCTCACCACAAGACACCACTGCCCCAAATTATTAGGAAAGACACTGGTCAAAGAACATTAGGAAGTTTAAGATTCCCAGGAAAATACTAGACTAGATTTGCTCGTGTACAATGTGACAAAGTATACAACAGGATGCCCAGTGAGCACAGTCACATAGCTGAGCTTCCACAGTTCACCTCCACCTAGTGCTAAACCCGGCAAGGCTACTGCTAGGTCCCTCAACGCGAAGGCAGGATCAGTACCGAGGAGGCCCTCTTCAGGGGGAAAGAGACAGACGTGCTTCACAACTTGGCTCAGGGCAACAGCTGTGGTGCCTGGATGTACAACAAAGCACTTTGTCTGCAATTATTTACCACTCCCTGTGGCCTGTCAACAGCTGCTCTGAATTTATTTTTTTAAAAATCATAAGCCATCGTAGCACCAAGATACAGATGTGGTGCGCTGCTTGTTTCGTCAGCACCGCACAGCTGTGGATGGAGACAAGCATCAGAAAATGAATTAAAATGAAGAGAATTATCTTTGAAGAGAATTCCATCACAAGAGATCTATACTGCTTCATAAAACTACACAAAAGCAACTCAGCAGCAAGGTACAGCTGGGCCAATGCCGGCAGTGACTTTGCATCATTTCAACGTAACTGACAAATGAAAGAATATTAAAAGGCTTTGATGGGCAACAGCTCAGAGCATGTACATTTCATCCATCCAGAGATCCCTGGCCAGACAAAAGTAATAACAGAGGCCAGGTTTTCAAGAGACAATAGTTCACCATGCACTAACCTAGGCATTTCCTGCTCTGCACTGACAGAACTGGGAGCTGCTAATCCATCTGGAAGAAAACACAGTCATTACTAAAGAAAATTACAAGACTAAATAGTTGGTAAGTAACTGTTTGCCTGGCTGTTAACCAGGATCCTATTCACACTTCCTTGCCCAGGAATAAACATGAAAATAAATATATTGTCAGCATTAAAATAAGTACAGACGTGTCTCACCCACTCACATACCCTGTAATTTGCATACACAAATCTGCTGCCTCTCCTCATTTCTCCACAGAGATTTAATACAGTAGCCGAGAGTTGCAATGAACCGCCTCAAACTTGTACAAAGTATAATAATACAGAACATTATTGTTATTTGTATGGCACTAGCGTAAGGAAAGGCAGTGTTGCCTAGGGAATACAGCAGTGGACTGGACTCAGGAGACCTGGCTTCTATTCCTGACTGCCACTGATGGAGGCCGTATGCCAGTCACTTCCCTACTCTGTGCCTCACTTTCCCCATCTTTAAATCGGAGACGATGCTACTGACCTCCTTTGTAAAGTGGTATGAGATCTACTGATGAAAGGTGCTAAAAATGAGCTAGGTATGCCTGGGAACCCCTGACACAGGGCACAAGACAGGGCTTTCCCCAAAGACCGTACATTCTAAGTACAGTACTAACCAGATCACTAGGTGTCTAACATTTACAAGCGACATAGGAGATGGAGGGAATATATGAAAACTATCCTAAGCCACCTTTGTCAAACACACGCATAAAGCACATTTTGCGGTGCAACAACCTTGCTTTTGAGATGTTAAATTGTGAAATGCGCACTTCAAAAGTCTTCCAGTGTAAGGCAGCAGGGAGCCCCCCCTCCCCAGCCTCCTCCCCCCACAATATTCCAGTGCTGACAGAAGACAAGGCACCAGCAGCAAATAAAAACACCCCATCAGAAAGCAACTCAGAAGGGAAAGATCAGGAGCAGAGTTCATCATCAAGTTCACTGTGCATGGTCATGGTGATGGGAGTCCTCAAAATACCCAATACAGATTGGAGAGATCCAGCTGACAATTCTGAAGATGCTTTGAGATTCCTCCACACAGATGAGATCTTTCATTTTCCTTACACGGGTTAATTACTGGCTTTGTTGATCTGGCAAACTGATTGTACAAAGATATGAATTCTGGGTGATATATGAAGGGTTACTAGGAAAAGTAAGAAAGAATTGAGGGGCGTCAAGGCGGCGCCACCTCTGATAGCCAGGTGAAGGGCTATGGCTGCTAGGTGTGAACGCTGCCTCCTATGGGTATTGCTAGGCAAAATTCTCTGGCTTCGGTGCACAAAACACCTAAGTGGAATACTGTATATGGTTGCATCTACTCGCAGAAGTGCCAGTGAACCCCATGCATAATGTATAGCAGCATAACTGATGCCTACACTTAATGATGTCAGCTTTGGTCAATAGTTGTCAATCATTATTAGCTAAAATCAGACCAGACTCCCCCCCCCGGGAAATCTTATTCCCTGAAGTTTCAGAAAGGTTATCGAAACTTGCCAGGAGACCCTTTCAGAAGCTTTATGCATCTCCTCAGAGGTATCACACTTTCACTTACTGGATTCCAAAATCAATAGCTGCTTTTGGAATGGAAAAAAGTCAACATAAACTGCACAAGTCTGAGGTATCCTCTGACCTCTAGGAGCAATAACATTGCAAGGACGGACACAGCACAGAACTGCTGCTATTGACATGTCGTAATGTCAAGATCAGCGAGTTAGGCATCAGCTGCAGCAAAGCTCCTCTTCATTTTTTTTGTTTTAAAGAGCAAAACCAATACAAAAGGCATTCAGCCCTGGAACCTACTTGGGGTTGGCTTCATTCCCAGGATGGCTTTATTCTCTTTCAGAAATTGTAGGTCCTTACTAGTCTCCTACTACATAGGCCAAATTTCTTCAAGTACTATAGAAAGAGTCCCCAGCTTCGGGGATGCTATATGGGGTAGTGGGGGTAAGTGACATGTCACTGAACAACAGCTCGGTTTGGATTTCCTTTGGAGCTGCTCTATCTAGCTTCGCTCTGCAGGAAGGATGTCAGCTGTGGATCCCAAAGAGACTGAGGATCAGGGCATTCCAAATGGGGAGATCCTTAGGGCACTTGTGAGGAATGTAGAGGCCAACCCCAGGAAACACAAATAAAAAGGAAGCAACTAGAATAGGCTCTTCCAGATTCCCTTCACCAGGTTAAAGGATCTGGGATTAAAACAGACACAAGACAGACCAATCTTCTTCCATCCCGACAAAGCAGCCTTGGACACCCTGATGGTCCTCGGAGCTTGGGCAAGGAGACCCAGGACTTCCAAATCCTACAAGGTAGCCCTTGTAAAGCCCTGGGTCCTACAACCCCGTATGTGTAAAGTGACAGAAATCGGAGACTTTTGGACACAAAAAACAATTCTGCTAGCACTCACTTGCCACATCATTCACTGATGCTGCAAAAGCTTTTCAGAAAAAACCCAACCTGCATGAAGATCAGCAATACACATCAGTCTCGTGCACCTTATCGACAGCATTAGCAACTGAAAGAAAGACATCAAAGCACTGATCCCCACTTCTGAATGGCATCAAAGGACACTGCCCTTCTCTTCTACTCATCCCTGCACAACACCTTGGGAATGACACTCTGCGTCCAAGACTCTCACCAACATCTCCAGCAAGAATTCTGAAGGCTCTCTCAACTTCTCACTACTAACAACCTGGATTTCCAGAGCATCATCAGAAGCCTGACTCGTATGGCAAGAAGAGGGTTAACAAAATCATGTGTTCTAGCCTCAGCCTATCCTGACAGGTTTAGATGATGCATCTGACCAAGCTACATGGTGAGTGACCATAGAGTTGGGGGGCATCTGGCTGAGCTATATTGAGTGCCCATAGAGTCGGAGAGCAGGAGGGTGGCTGGTCAATTACAGGTGGTTTAAATGCTGGGGATGGGGAAAACACTACATCCTAAAAGTCACTGCTGTAAATTCCTGCTTTAAAAAAAAGTTTCGTTTTATAGCTCGTGCTTGGCATTTCCCACCTCTTCCCTATACCTGGTGGTAGAAGATAGGGACTCAGCATGCTGTCCTGACAGACTATGGCTACGTCTACACTTGCACTGGTGTGCAGAGAGCCAGCTAGAATGGATATAAACAGAAGTGTAGATGAAGTAGGCGAGTCAAGTGCTTCACACACCCAGCTATATACCTTGCAGCACTCTCTGCAGGCCAAGCCGCATCGCTCATGTCTTTATGTCACTATCTTTAGCAGTGTAGCTCCTCACTACTAGAACCTTTCACTGCAGCGAGGAAAGGCTCTGGTGGGGGGAGGTGGGAGGAAAGGCTCCAGCAGCCAGGAGGGAAGATTCCCTGCTGCCAGAGCCTTTCCTTACCACAGTGAAAGGCTCTAGGAGCCGGGAGCTTCCGGAGCCTTTCCCTGCTGCTAGAGCACTTTATCACTACGTGTAGTTACACGCTTAGGGTGGCATGTGCAGTACAGAACTAAGTGTAGGGATAGCCTCATGGAACCAAGAGGCAGAACTCCATCCCATGGACCCCTTGGGCTTACTCTTCACTTAGCCACCTAGCCTGGGAGGCAGAAGGGATACCTCCCTATTCCAGAGCAGCAGGAGTGAAACTGCCATTACCGGGAGGGAAGGCAAAGCTGAGGAGGGATGTGGTGGCAATTAAAGAATCCCGCCAGGAAGGTGCTTTCTAAAGAGCAGCTCTTGGCAGCATGCTAAGAGCTCTCACAGTCCAGATCCACTGTTCTGCAGCTGCTCCCTTTTGGCGAGGGGCTCAAAGTGGAAAGGATGAGGAGAGGAGGGCAGGAGCCCAGCAAGAGCAGCTGTGAGCAGCTGAATGGCTCATCCCTGCACAGGGAGGAGCTGGGGATAATCTATTCTAGCTGACAAGCCCACGGAAGATGCAGGATAAAATCCATCACCTTCAAAACTGGTGCAAAGGCAAGAAAGAATTCAGAGCAGCTTCGAGCGATTCTCATGTTCTGTATCCGAATGCCAGTTCCATTGCTGTTTAGGTCAGACCTGTTACCCGTGCTTCTAGTATATATCCACAGGTGATATTTTATTAAATTCAACTTAAAGGGACAGTGTAAAAAAGGGGACTTCATATGACTGGTCTTCCTGACACCGGGGAAAAGAATCTGCATCACAGCTTGTCTCATGTGGGTGCGCGTTCATGGGCAGCTGGATGTAGATGTCCATGGGGGAGGTAAGAGGGCCGGGTGTTTCAATAGCCCACATGCGTGCACTATTTCAAACAAATGCATGACTAGGGACAGGACAAGGAGGGGTGGCAGTGGTGAGGAGCCTGGAAAAGTTAAGGAAGTTGGGTGGCTGAGATAGAGCCCAGGGTCTAGGAAGCTGGTCTCCAAAGCCCAACCAGTCAATCCAGATTGCGTCTCTAGTTGCATGGATGTCACCTCTACTGATGGTACTTATATAGCCCGTTACCACAGTCTGTGAGCACCTCACAATCTCTCAATACAGTTACCCTCCCGCCCTTGTAAGGTAGGGAAATGCCCTGCCCACTGGACAATGCTTCCTCTCTGTAATTAATGTCCTCTGAAATGAGCTCTCCCATTTCTCCCTATTTCTGATTGTTATCAGAACTGGCTTTTGTCTGACCTCCCACCACTGACAGGATTCTAACACTGCAGTGATAGCGTGGATCCATGGGCCAGCACCATTCACACTAGGTCAGTTTCACTGCGATTCTGGATGAGCACCAGCTGGAGATTGGTTTCTGCACTCAGTGCCCAGCAGTAATTGACAGCGAGATCAAGAGCTGCAGAAGCTGTGGCAGCCAAATAGAACATAAGCATCCTAATAGTCTAATTACAGATAAAAGCCCCTGGCACCAGAGATCTGCTGCTTATAAATGCAGCCGCACGCCTTGCATCATGAGGCAAGTTCATAAAACAAAGCGCTTCAAAAGGGCTTCTCTCCACCTGGTGCTGAGAGACAACATTGAACTTTCATTGAGAGGTAAATGGGCTTTGCAAATTGCTCCCACTGTCCATGATTTACAGCCCTCTGGGTGACAACTGCCCCTGCTCTGTGCCTACTGCACACAAAAGGGACATGAAAAGCTGACAATGAGTGGCAGAGACTGTGTCAGAACAAGGGAATAGATGCCAAGGAGAAATAGAAATCAGCCATCAAGGAACGATCATGACTAATTCCAACACAGAGATGTCTCAGCTCTGAATGGCAATAGGTGACCTATTACTTTAGAAAACAGAGAAGGCTATAAACTTGGTTCTTTATTTGGCATTTTTAATATTCTGAACCTACTAAGAAGCTTCTCTAAACTAAAAAGGGTGATCCAGCAGTGGACTTAGTCTAATTAGATAAATTAATCTAATATAGGAAAGGGTAATTCCTTCTGGGCCTGGAATTATGGAAAATCCTACATAACACAATGGGCTGGTGCCTTCCCCACCCCATCCCCTAGGAAACGTGGGGCGGTTATGTATTAAACACCTTGTGTTGCAGATGAGACATGTTTTCTCTGCATCTGTAAAACTAAATGGTTTCCTAGGCAGTAAGAGTTCCAAGAAAAGACCAGGGAGATCTGTACTTAAAACTATCCAGGCTTAAATCTTGATCTCATTCTACAGTTTTCAAAAAAGGAACCATTCCCAAAACGCAGCCTCAGCCCACTTAGAAAGCACCATAACAGACACTTGCCAGGTATCTCCCCAGCAGAAAAATCCAGCATTTGGTTTTCAGGTCCATTCTATAAGCAATCATTGTGCACAAACAGCATCATTTTCCTTTAAAGAAAAGAACGCCCCCAGCTCTGCAACCTAGCACTGTTCAAATGGGTGTTCACAGGGATGGTTCTCAAGCCACGGTTCATGGAATCTTTACTGACAGCCTGAAGGATGACATTTTTGAGATGCATGTAGTTGGTGGACTGGGGTATCAATTACTCTGCTTCAGGCATGGTTATTCATAAAAACAGGGAAAGGAAACTAGAAAGTGACAAAGAGTTTTGTAGCATCTTATAGACTAACAGATTTTAGGGATCATGAGCTTTCGTGGGTTAAGACCCACTTCATCAGATGAATGTTGTGGAAATCTCCAGAGGCAGGTATAAATATGCAGGCAAGAAAGCAAGGTAAATTCAATCAGTGGGGGTGGTGAAGCCCACTTCCAGCAGCTGATCTGGAGGTGTAAACGCCCAGAGAGGAGAAACTGCTTTTGTAATTGGTGAGCCATTCACAGCTAATATTAAGTCCAGACCTGATAGTGTTGAATTTGCAGATGAACTGGAGCTCAGTAGTTTCTCTTTGAAGTCTGGTTTTGAAGGTTTTTTGCTGCAGGATGGCTGTTTTGAGATGTTCCAAGGAGCTAAGAATCCACTGCATGCCACCGGACCGTTGCCACAAGCACTGATCTATCTCGAGCCACCCCAAGTTTTGGGGACTTGTTGATACAGAGCTTGCTTTAAACAATATAAAGTAAATTAACCATGGTGCTTTGCAGGATTACACCAATTACACCAGGATTGCACCAAAACCCCAGGGGGGGGGGGAAAAGGGAGCAGGCAGGCAGGATTGCTCAGTGGTTTGAGCATTGGCCTGCTAAACCCAGGGTTGTGAGTTCAATCGTTGAGGGGGGCCATTTAGGGAGCAGGGGGGCAAAAATCTGTTGGATGATTTAGTTGGGGATTGGTCCTGTTTAGAGCAGGGATTTGGACTAGATGACGTCCTGAGGTCCCTTCCAACCCTGAGATTCTCGGATTTATTCTAGATAGAAGTCACAGTTTAACTTCTTGCCAACTGCTTGAAATGGGCCATCCTCATTATCACTACAGAAGTTGTTTTTTCTCTCGTGCTATTAATAGCTCACCTTAATTGATTAACCCATTTAAAGTTAGTATTGCAACCTACATCTTTTCATGTTCTCTCTCTCTCTAACTTCCTACTGTATGTTCCACTCTTTACAGCTGATGACGTGGGTTCTAGCCCATGAAAGCTTATGCCCAAATAAATTGGTTAGCCTCTAAGGTGCCACAAGTACTCCTCATTCTTTCCTAGACACAATTGTGCAAATAAATGACGGTCACATACACACCACCCTATACTGGAAACCTACTGACTTGCTATACTTACCTACATGCCTCCAGCGTCCATCCAGAACACACCACTCGATCCATTGTCTACAGCCAAGCTCTAAGATACAACCACATTTGCTCCAGTCCCTCAGACAGAGACAAACACCTACAAGATCTCTACCAAGCATTCTTAAAACTACAATAACCACCTGAGGAAGTGAAAAAACAGATTGACAGAGCCAGACAAGTACCCAGAAGCCACCTACTACAGGACGGGCCCAACAAAGACAACAACAGAACACCATTAGCCCCCAACTTAAGCCTCTCCAACACATCATCAAAGACCTACAACCTATCCTGAAAGATGATCCCACACTCTCACAGATCTTGGGAGACAGACCAGTCCTCGCTTACAGACAGCCCCCCAAACTGAAACAAATACTCACTGGCAACCACACACCATACAACAAAAACACTAACCCAGGCACCTATCCTTGTAACAAAACCCAATGACAACTCTGTCCACATATCCATTCAACTGACACCATTATAGGACCATCAGAGGCTCATTCACCTGCACATCGACTAATGTGATATATGCCATCATGTGCCAGCAATGCCCCTCTGCCATGTACATTGGCCAAACCGGACAGTCTCTACGCAAAAGAATAAATGGACCCAAATCTGACATTAGGAATCATAACATTCAAAAACCAGTAGGAGAACACTTCAATCTCCCAGACCATTCTATTACAGCCTTGAATGTGTCAATTTTAAAATAGAAAAACTTCCAAAACACTATAAACCAAGGGCTAAACAGGTATTGTGAATGGCTCTCTCATTACAGTAATTGATTGCATTTCCTAGTTAATTTACCTTCAATAGTTCTTATCTCCTGTCAGACAGATACCCACTACAAAAGGGTTTTTTTCCTGCTGACAATGGCCCATCCAAATTAAACAGCCCCTTAGAATTGGTATGCTAATGTACAACTTTTTTTTGCTTTCTGTGTATATAAATACATCTTACTTCTGTTCCATTCTGTGCATCCGATCAAGTGGGCTATAGCTAGGCTGACCATACGTCCCGTTTTGAACGAGACAGTCCCGTTTTTTACATATTTTTGGACCGTCCCGTCTTTTTGACAAAAATATCAATTTTGTCCCGTTTTTGGGGCAGGTCCCAAGCTGCTTTCTAGGGGGAGGTTCTTTCTTTGCAGGACTCGCAAGAGCTCAGGTGAAGAATCTTGCTACCTAAGGACAAGTATCAGACGTCAAAATCTCCGATGAGCAAACTGCGCTCATCGGAGATTTTGACATCTGATACTAGTCCTTAGGTAGGGAGAGGAGGCAGCAGACGGAGGGAGAGAGCAGGGAGGAAGGGAGGGATGGAGAAGGGGGATGGAGAGAAGGGAGGGATGGAGAGAAGGAGGGAAGAAGGAGGAATAGTGAGAAGAGGAGGCAGCGGGCGGCGGGCTGAAGTCGACGGCGGAGCGGAGCTGTCCGGAGCCGCAGCTCCTTCTTCCCTCCTTCTCTCCATCCCTCCCTTCCTCCCTTCTCTCCATCCCCCTTCTCCATCCCTCCCTTCTCTCCATCCCTCCCTTCCTCCCTGCTCTCTCCCTCCGTCCGCTGCCTCCTCTCGCTCCCTCCATCCCTTCTCTCTATCCCCTTCTCCATCCCTCCATCCCTTCCTTCCTCCCTTCTCTCTATCCATCCATCCCCCTCTTCCTTCTCTCTATCTCTTCTCCATCCCTCCCTCCCTCCCTTCCTCCCTTCTCTCTCTCCCTCCATCCTCTTCATCCCCCATCCCTGTTCTGCTTATTCCTCCATCCATCCCCCCCCCCAGTCCCCCCTCTGCCTCCCCCCCGCCTGGCGCTGGGGGGCCCAGGTGGGGCCATGGCGCTGGTCACCTCGCCCACCGAGCTGGAGTGCCTGGCCAAGCCGCTGTTCTGCCACAAGGGGGCACTGCGCCAGAAGGTGATCCACGTGGTCAAGAGCCATAAAGTCACCGCACGCTTGTGCAAGTAGCCCACGTTATGCAGCCACTGCACCGACCTCATCCGGTGAGACCCCCTAGAGCCCCCCCCCAGCGCTCCTCAGCCCACGTTCTGCAGCCACTGCACCGACTTCATCTGGTGAGACCCCCCTGGGACCTAGAGCCCCCCCAGACTGCCCAGAGCCCCCCTAGAGCCCCCCCAGAGCCCCCAACCCCCCCCAGTGCCCCTCAGCCCAGGTTCTGCAGCCACTGCACCGATTTCATCTGGTGAGACACCCCCCCCCCGCAACTCCGTCCCATTTTTGCCATCCCAATGTCCCGTTTTTGTCGCAAGGAAATATGGTCAGCCTAGCTATAGCCCACGAAAGCTTATGCTGAAATGAACTGCTTAGTCTCTAAGGTGCCACAAGTGTTCTTTGTCGTATTTATGGATACAGACTAACATGGCTGCTAATTTTAAAAGGAGAATAAATTCATCAATTCTGCTAGGCTCCTTTGACAATCCCTACTTTAAAGGCATTAATGCTTAAGCACTCTTCCACCCATGGAACACTGGTGTTCTTAAGAAAACCTACAAGGTACATCTGCCTATTAATCCAAGTCTTCCTTTAAACTATACGCTTATCATACCCACCTATATGCACAAGAGACTTAAATCACCAATAGCAATTGTAGATCCACACCCTGCAGATTTCAGAAAAATTCAGTAATAGTTTCTTGCTGAGCAAACCTCTTATGCTCTATTTAGGCTGTACCCTGAATACGTGACGTTTGTGTGATGTGAAGGGAGGAAATATTCCTTTGGTAACTGAATAGGAACATGGCTGTGCAATGCTTCATTTGGCTGAGAAGTTGCTTTATCCAAGTAGCGGTGTGAGTTTTTAAACTGGCAATCTGCAGTGCCATTGATTAGTCTCTTTTCATTTAAGAGCGCAACTGCATCTGAACGTCTATTTCTCATATGTGTGGTTAAGAAATAAACACACATCACAGAATAGAATCAGAGACTATTAAGGGTTGGGAGGGACCTCAGGGGATATCTAGTCCAACCCCCTGCTCAAAGCAGGACCAACCCCAACTAAATCATCCCTTAAAAACCTCTAAAGATGGAGATTTCACCATCTCCCCAGGTAACCCATTCCAGTGCTTCACCACCCTCCTAGGGAAATAGTGTTTCTGAATATCCAATCTAAACCTCCCCCACTGCAACTTGAGACCATTACTCCTTGTTCTGTCACCTGGTACCACTGAGACCAGCCTAGATTCATCCTCTTTGGAACCCCCTTTCAGGTAGTTGAAAGCAGCTATCAAAGCCCACCTCATTCTTCTTTTCTACAGACTAAATAATCCCAGTTCCCTCAGCCTCCCCTCATAAGTCATGTGCTGAGGCCCCTAATCAATTTTGTTGCCCTCTGCTGGACTCTCTCTAATTTTTCCACATCCTTCTTATAGTGTGGGCCCCAAAACTGGACACAGTACTCCAGATGAGGCCTCACCAATGTCGAATAGAGGGGAATAATCATATCCCTCGATCTGCTGACAATGCTCCTACTAATGCAGCCCATTATGCCATTGGCCTTCGTGGCAACAAGGACACACTGCTGACTTATATCCAGCTTCTGTACACTGTAATCCCCAGGTCCTTTTCTGCAGAACTGCTGCTTAGCCAGTTGGTCCCCAGCCTGTAGCAGTGCATGGGATTCTTCCTTCCAAAGTGCAGAACTCAGCACTTGTTGAACCTCATCAGATTTCTTTTGTCCCAATCCTCCAATTTGTCTAGGTCCCTCTGGACCCTATTCCTACCCTCCATTGTATCTACCTCTCCCTGCAGCTCAGTGTCATCTGCGAACTTGCTGAGGGTGCAGTCCACGCCACCCTCCAGATCATTGATAAAGATATTGAACAAAACCAGCCCCAGGACCAACCCCTGGAGTACTCCACTTGATACCAGCTGCCAACTAGGCATCGAGCCATTGATCACTACCCATTGAGCCGGACAATCTAGCCAGCTTTCTATCCACCTTATAGTCCATTCATCCAATCCATATTTTTTTTTAACTTGCTGGCAAGAATACTGTGAAAGACCGTATCAAAAGTTTTGCTAACGTCAAGATATATGCAAAGTCTCAAGTCTCAAAACAGTCCTGGAGAGAAGCAATGGAACCTAGCACTGAGAGAAGAGGACTGGGTGTCAGGGCACCTAGCACTCTAAGGTTCTCTTTGTGATTTTGCGACAGATGTTTTTGGGAAAGTCCCCTGCCCATCGTCCAGAAGGTAGGTCAGTATCTCCATTTTATACACACGGAAAGTGAGGCACTACAGCTAGGAGGCTTACCTCATTATCATGTGAATAGCACTCTGAGATTCTCCAACAGAAGGTGCTACCTTCAGAAAATACAAGGTATCAATTATTTCAACAGTACTAAATCCACTGAGAAATGGGTCCAAGTTTCATGACCAGCTCATTACCTTTCCATATTGCTCAACCAGCCATAATTAAAAGCAATGTCATTGGGAGCAGTTTACCTATGTTTCCCTCTCACTTCTTGATAACACTGAGGTGTTACTGCTTAGGTTTGGCTCCCCCTGGTGGAGAATTCAATTCCATATGTTTTAATTTTTCATGAGGTCAGGGATCAGCATTTGCCTTATTACTTAAAGATAATGATGTTGGCAACAGAATGGAATCATCACTCTACCAGGCCCTAATGCAGTCAAGCATTATGCAAGCTTCACCAACCGAGTGCAGCCATTGCCCCCAATACTAACTTCGGTCATTGCTAACATGCTTCTCACTGTGGCATCTAAGAATTTAAAATAAGGAGTAAGAGACATCACCATTGTCCCACTATGACCAAATGCCCTGTAGTTCCTGACACATCATCCTGCAAGGTGGCTGAATTCTATGGGGAAGGGTCTGGTAAGCCATTTGCCAGCATCCCTTATTGAGGGAAGGCCTAAGCAAAATAGCAAGTTTATCCTTTTGCTCTGAAGATGGCCAACGACAAAGCTCCACAGAAGGATGTTCCATCACTGTTCACTGAGAAACCTGCCCCCACTATCATCATCCTCATTAATGATTTAGATAATGCCATAAAGAGTACAGGACACTTATAAAGTTTGCGGACAATACCAAGCTGGGAGGGGTTGCAAGTGCTTTGGTGGATAGGATTAAAATTCAAAATGATCTGGAAAAACTGGAGAAAAGGTCTGAAGTAAATAGGATGAAATTCAATAAGGACAAATTCAAAGTATTCCACTTAGGAAGGAACAATCAGTTGCACACATACAAAATGGACAATGACTGCATAGGAAGGAGTACTGCAGAAAGGGATCTGGGGGTTGTAGTGAACCACAAGCTGTATATGTGTCAACAGTGTCACACTTCTTTTTGGAAACAGAGTGAACATCCTTCTAGGATGTATTAGCAGCTGTGTTGTAAGCAAAACACAAGAAGTAATTCTTTCGCTCTAGTCTGTGCTGATTAGGCCTAAACTGGAGTATTGTGTCCAGTTCTGGGCACCACATTTTAGGAAAGATGTGGACAAACTGGAAAGAGTCCAAAGAAGAGCAATACAAAATGATTAAAGGTCTAGAAAACATGACCTGTGAGGAAAGATTGAAAAGAATGGGCTTATTTAGTCTGGAGAAAGGAAGACTGAGGAGGGACAAGATACCGTATATTTCGGCGTATAAGACGCCTTTTTAACCCCCAAAAATATTCTCAAAATTAGGGGGGGCGTCTTATACGCCGAATATATGAACCCTGGACCCTGAGCACCGGGCAGCTGGAGCTGGGGCGGCTGCAGGTGGCCCGGCGGGCGGGGCGGGGCGACGCTTCCCCCCCGAGCCCACCCGCATGTGTTCGGGGCCGGCGGGGAACGGGAGCAGCTCGGGCGGTGGGGACGGGAGAGCGGCGCGCTCCCAGCAGCCCGCCCGCGCGGCGGGGACGGGAGAGCGGCGCGCCCCCAGCAGCCCGCCCGCGCGGCGGGGACGGGAGAGCGGCGCGCCCCCAGCAGCCCGCCCGCGCGGCGGGGACGGGAGAGCGGCGCGCCCCCAGCAGCCCGCCCGCGCGGCGGGGACGGGAGAGCGGCGCGCCCCCAGCAGCCCGCCCGCGCGGCGGGGACGGGAGAGCGGCGCGCCCCCAGCAGCCCGCCCGCGCGGCGGGGACGGGAGAGCGAGGCGCTTTTTGTGTATGGTGGTGGGTTTTTTTTTTTTTTTTGTGTAATCCGGCTTTTTTACTTAAAAACTCAGGGGTCGTCTTATACGCCGGAGCGTCTTATATGGCGAAAAATACGGTAATAGTTTTCAATACAAAGAAGGTTAATACAAGGAGAAGGGTGAAAAACTGTTCTCATTAACCTCTGAGGTTAAGAAGCAATGGACTTAAATTGCAGCACCAGGGCAGTTCAGGTTAGACATTAGGAAAAACTTCCTAATTATCAGGGTGGTTAAGCACTGGAATAAACTGGTGAGGGAGGTTGTGGAATCTCCATTACTGGAGATTTTTAAGAGCAGGTTAGACAATCACACATCAAGGATGGTCTAGATAATACTTAGTGCTGCCAGGAGTGCAAGTGATTGGACTAGAAGATCTCTCAAGGCCCCTTCCAGTTCTATGAGCTTTGTCCTAAGCTCCCTCGACTGCAGCCTACTTGCTGATCCTAGCACACTCACAGCGACGTGAAAGGAGACACAGTACAAGAGATAGTCAGGCCTTTGCTCATGGAAAGCTTTGAAGAGAACCAACTCCTCAAAGCACACCCAGTGCCGAACAACCCATTAGTCCAGCCCTAAATCTGTCAGTTTTATAAGGGGGTTGGCTAGCAGCAAGGTGTTACTACTCCTGTGTCTTGTCTTTAACAAGACTTCATTGGTCACCCATAGCCACAGTGGACTGCAGTACAATTTGCATTATAAGAGTTGTCCATGGTCAGTTATGGAACTAGAACGGCACACTGAGAACAGAAGGAGCATCTAGCACTGTTCTGCACCAACATTTTAGCAGGAAGACAGATGTTCTAGCTAGCCACTCATTTTCCAAAGACAACATACAATATGATTGTCATATCAGCTCAAGGCAAACTCACCTGACCTCTTCACCTGCAAAATCAAACACTTTGGTAATTGTCACTTTTGCCATGTCTTCTGGCTTCTCTGGCTCTTTTGCTTCTTCCTGGAGTTTGCTCAAATTCTTCTCCTCTGTAGTCTGAGAAACACAACAATGACAAATCAAAGAAACTGAATCCTGCAGTGAGACCACCTAATTATGTCAAGTGGCCTATGGACTGCCCCATCAGTCAGGTGGCACTCGATTTACAGCTCAGATGCTGGCTCCACTGGTCACTATCCAAAGCAAGTCACCCACAATAATAGCAAAAAAGATCAGTGGTTCAGCTGTCGGATTTAAATTCACCACTTGAATTCCAACCCTCATTACAGGGCCAGGCTTGAAACCTCAAACTCTTTTGTACACCCAGCAGAAAAGCCTGAGAAATCCACACGCCGCCCTTTATGGGACCAAATGCAAAAACTAGCATCAGTATAAAAAGTTAAAAAATTAGACAAGCATCTGGAAATTCCACATTAAGCTTTCTACCACCAAATTACAGTTACCTGCCCCATAACCTTTCAACAACTAAAAGCAATGAACTAAGGTTTGCTTTTAAACAGGGAAACAAACAAAATACAGCTATAGAAAACAGTTATGTTCCTGTTGCAGTAGAGCTCTTGAGAATTTTCTGATGACTGATTTTTCATCCTTGTATTAACACTAGTTTTTGCATTTAATTGCCTTAGTTAATTGTTATATTTTGCTATACAGAAAAGTCTCCAGATTGTTAGCTACCAGGTATTGGGTCAGCTTCTGGTCAGGCACTTCCCCCTAGTCAGGAACAATTGCAATATACAATGGTGTACACAAATGACAACTGTAAACTTTTCAAACACGCCTGTAACACTTGTTTTCTATCCACTGTATACCATGCCATACATTTCAAAGCAGATATGACTAAAATCTAAAGCCAAGATTTCCCAAACCTAGCCCAGGCTCTATACTGAGAATTAACTGCATGCCATTTTTTAGCAATGAGCCTGCAAAAAAGCAGCGATCAGACTAGTATATTTTTTTTCCAGCATCTTATTTTTAAAACAATTCTGAATGTGACTCAAATGCTCAACAGGCACAACTTCACCTTTGGGAAGAGACCCATCATGAAGATTTCAACCCAACTGGAGATTATTTTTCTAAAAGTTATGAGCAAATGAAAACCAAGCATTATACAACTGAAGTCATTTTGGACCTTTCAGCTACAGCTGTAGTCTGAAGGGTGGTTGTGTATAAATGGCCTTGCAGGGATCTGTGTTTAGTGTCTCCAAATATGCTCAAGTTTACAAATGTTTTTCCTAGCTGCCAGCCCTGTGCAATCACAATGGGATCTGAGAGTCAATCTGGGTTCCTTCCTCTCACTCACCACCACCTCTACTTAAGGTTCTGGGGGCAAACTGTGCCCTCACTAACTCCTGTTCATCCCTATTGTCTTCAAGTACATGGAAAAGTGACATTAAGGAAATAATGTAGTTATAGCATTTTTGCATTTACCAGTAAGTGGCAAACCCCTTGGATTAGTCAATTTCCTTATGGTAATAGTAGTTCTAGTTAGTTTCACATTCAGCTACTTGTGCGGAAATGTTTACAACAAAGTATATCCTGACCAAAGAACCCAAGATCAATGGGCTTTATAATGTTGGACTTCTGCCATGGAGAGGACAGTTGGGTCAGAATCCATAGTCAAGCAGTTTATGTTAAAAAGCACCACTCTGAAGAAAGGCAGGAGGGAAGTGAGATCCCCTTTCATCCCAGAGTGGCAATCCAAACCTGCGGCATCTTCAGGATAGCCTGAATTGCAGGAGGACATGTAGGTCATTGGTATGTTTTACACCCTGTGTTTCCCCTCCTCCTAATCTTCCTTTTATGAAATGCACAGGGAAGCAAAGAGGAACAGTGTTGCACTAGAGGTACTCATGCAAATTACACTTGCCATTTGCAGCTGAGTGCAGCCCATCATAGGGGGAGTCAACCTGACCAACATTTAACAGGAACCTGACAATCCATTTGCAGCTGGCAGCTCCAGTTCCCCTCCTTCCCACTCCTGCTGGTGAGTATTTGTTTCAGGTTGGGGGGCTGTCTGTAATGTAGCTTACCTACATGCCTCCAGCTTCCATCCAGAACACACCACTCGATCCATTGTCTACTCCAGGGGTCTCCAAACTACGGCCCGCGAGGCCCTCTCATCCGGCCCGTGGAGATCTTTTTGGCTCTTTGGAATTTTTGGCTCTTTTGAGCTTTTTGCTGGGACGGCTCTGCGCTGGGGCCTGGTAGCGCCGCGCGGGCCGCCAGCCGCGGGGCCGGGACGCGCCGCGTGCTCGGCTGCCGCCGCGGGGCCGGGACGCGCCGCGTGCTCGGCTGCCGCCGCGGGGCCGGGACGCGCCGCGTGCTCGGCTGCCGCCGCGGGGCCGGGACGCGCCGCGTGCTCGGCTGCCGCCGCGGGGCCGGGACGCGCCGCGTGCTCGGCTGCCGCCGCGGGGCCGGGACGCGCCGCGTGCTCGGCTGCCGCCGCGGGGCCGGGACGCGCCGCGTGCTCGGCTGCCGCCGCCGGCCGGGACGCACCGCGTGCTCGGCTGCCGCCGCCGGCCAGGGACAGCTCAGAGCTGGGGCCGGGACGCGCCGCACCGCCACGCAGCTACAGGGGGCGAAACAAGGAGCCACCCACTGCCAGGCGGCGAACCGGTCTGTGGGGAGAGACCGGGTTGAGCGGGTCAGTTGGGGGGGGGGGGGGAGAGACCGGGCTGGGTGGGTCAGTTGGGGGGTGGGTGAGAGGGAAGGAGGTTTTGGGGTGAGAGACCGGGCTGGGTGGGTCATTTGGGGGGTGGGTGGGAGGAAAGGAGGTTTTGGGGTGAGAGACCTGGCTGGGTGGGTCATTTGGGGGGGGGGGTTGGAGGAAAGGAGGTTTTGGGGTGAGAGACCTGGCTGGGTGGGTCATTGGGGGGGGGTTGGAGGAAAGGAGGTTTTGGGGTGAGAGACCTGGCTGGGTGGGTCAGTTGGGGGGTGGGTGGGAGGGAAGGAGGTTTTGGGGTGAGAGACCTGGCTGGGTGGGTCATTTGGGGGAGGAGGGTTGGAGGAAAGGAGGTTTTGGGGGGAGAGACCTGGCTGGGTGGGTCAGTTGGGGGGTTGATGTGTAGTGTTCATGTGTAGTGTTCATGTGTAGTGAACAGGTGTAGTGAACAGGTGTAGTGAACAGGTGTAGTGAACAGGTGTAGTGAACAGGTGTTCATGTGTAGTGTTCATGTGTAGTGAACAGGTGTTCATGTGTAGTGTATCAATGTGTTATTAAATAATAACTGAATAAAATAATATTAAATAAATAATTAAAAACAACATCCATGTTTTGATTCTTTTTTATTTGGACCTCGAGTGTGTTGTCGGCCCCCGAACTGCTATTTGATAGCTAATGCGGCCCTCGGGCTGAAAAGTTTGGAGACCCCTGGTCTACTCAGCCAAGCTCTAAGATACAACCGCGTTTGCTCCAGTCCCTCAGACAGAGACAAACACCTTCAAGATCTCTACCAAGCATTTTTAAAACTACAATACCCACCCGGGGAAGTGAAAAAACAGTTTGACAGAGCAAGAAGAGTACCCAGAAGCCACCTACTACAGGACAGACCCAACAAAGACAACAACAGAACACCATTAAGCCATCACCTTCAGCCCCCAACTTAAGCCTCTCCAACACATCATCAAAGACCTACAACCTATCCTGAAAGATGATCCCACACACTCACAGATCTTGGGAGACAGACCAGTCCTCGCTTACAGACAGCCCCCCAACCTGAAACAAATACTCACTGGCAACCGCACACCACACAATAAAAACACTAACCCAGGTACCTATCCTTGTAACAAAGCCCGATGCCAACTCTGTCCTCGTATCTATTCAACTGACACCATGATAGGACCTAATCACATCAGCCACACCATCAGAGGCTCATTCACCTGCACATCGACCAATGTGATATATGCCATTATGTGCCAGCAATGCCCCTCTGTTTTGTACATTGACCAAACCGGCCAGTCTCTACGCAAAAGAATAAATGGACACAAATCAGACATCAGGAATCATAACATTCAAAAACCAGTAGGAGAACACTTCAATCTTCCTGGCCATTCCATTAAAGATTTGATGGTTTCAGTTTTGAAACAGAAAAACTTCCAAAACAGACTCCAACGAGAAACTGAGGAACTGGAATTAATTTTCAAATTGGACACTATTAACCAGGGGCTTAACAGAAGTTCAGACTGGTTCTCTCATTACAGTAATTAATTGCATTTCCTGAGTTACTGACAACAGATCTCCATTTCAAAGGGTCTCCTAGTGATAATGGACCATCTACATTTAACAGCCCTCTTAGAATTGGTATGCTAATATACAATTTTTTTTCCTTTTCTTTTTCTTTCTGTGTGTATAAATACATCTTACTTCTGTTCCATTCTATGCATGCGATGAAGTGAGCTATAGCCCACGAAAGCTTATGCTGAAATAAACTAGTTAGTCTCTAAGGTGCTACAAGTATTCCTCGCGTTCTTTAGGGATACAGACTAACAGGGCTGCTATTCTTGAACATGTCACATATCTCTCTCTGTTAAGTCTTGGCTTCAAGGCACCACCCCCCATAGCTCCCACTGGCTGGGAACTGGGAATTGTGGCCAATGGGAGCCTTGGGGAAGGTATTTAGAGGCGAGCCCATGGCAACACAGGGCCATGTGGCCTCCCTCTCCCAGGGTGTGCTGGAAGTTGTAGTTTGCAGGCTCCTGTGTTCCACTGGGGCCCTGGGAGCTGCCATGCCAGCTGTACTACTAATCCCAGAATGCCCCGCGCCAGGCTACCAGCTAAAGTGGTCAGAGCAGACCAAATAGAATCCCAAGCAAAGCAATGGTCTGGTGCAGGGAGAGGGTTCCCGGTGCTAATCCTGCTGTGCTCACCTCCCACTGGGAGCTCCAGGTTTTCTCCACCTCTGAGTCTGCCCCACTCTCTTGTGGTGAGAGCAGCCCCCCAGCAAGGGCAATGCCTGGGGGCTCCTGGGCACTGTCTCGACCCTGCACTTCAGGGAGGGGGGGTTGTTGTCTGTGGTCCCTGGGAGTGGAGGGGGGGGTAGTAATGACAGTGGGGCTTGTCAGTGCTGGCTGCTGCACCCCCTGCCAGTGTGAATGCCCAGTAACTGCCCCCTGCACTCTGGAGGGGAGGGTGTGCAGCGCACTTTGGGGGGAAACGGACAGTTGTGGGGTCTGATGGGGAGAGTGGGTTGAAGGTGGTGGTTGCCTCAGTGTGTGTGTGTGTGGGGGGGGGGTAGTAGAAGGGAGGGAGGTGACAGCCTTGGGGTGAAAGCGTGTGACAAGGTGGGCAGCAGCAGGCAGATTGAGAGACTGAGGGGAAAGCCCAGGTGTGAAGATTGGGTTGGAATGGGGGCAGGGAAGAGGTGGGAGAAGGCGGGGGAGGGGTGGGGCCTCATGGAAAGGAAGGAAGGGGGGTGTCAGTGATGCAGCCCTCGGGCTAATGTACTAGTCCTCATGCGGTCCTCGTGGTCATTTGAGTTTGAGACCCCGGGGCTAGATAGTGCGTCCAGGCCAAAACCAGTGAGGAGATAGGCCTTGTACCTTGTAGGGACACCTGTGCCTATGTGTACAGCTCAGAGAAAGGCAAAGAAAGCTGCTGCTTAGCACCAAAAGCAGCCGGGATAGGTCAGCACCCTTTACAGTGTCACTTCTTTCCAGCTGGAATGAAAGACTCTGGTTTCAGCACTCAGGTTGGTGACAAGAGCTCAACCCCATTTCTGACACCCTTGCCCCACAAGGCCACATTCGGGGTAGGAGGAATCCATTGTTTGCTATTCAACCCAACACTCAATACTAACTACAACTATTCATCATGATCTGCAGATTTCTACCCTCTGGATTCTTTCCCCCGATCCATACAATAAAAACTGCCCCAGCCAGCTCTCTCTATTACCTCGTTAGTCTGTCGACTGGTCAGTTGAGCACCAGCAGGTGCTTTAGATTTCTGCCCCACATCATGGAGGAAACTGGCCCACAGAGCATCCTCTTTCTTCTTTTCCTCTTCCTCCGCTCTGCTTCCTTTCACCTGCCTGTCAGCCTCCTCTTCCTCCTCAGTGTCACTTTGTTGATCCTTCAATTCGTCTCTTTCCCCTGGCACTAACAAGAGGCCTCCTCTCTTCCTTTTTCTGGGAACAGATGACAACAGAAATGCTGAGATCAGGCAAAGCCCCACCAGTAGAAACATGAGCATGGGCAAAGTGACTTCAGGATTCAGTATATACAGACTGCTGGATTCTGGGATGCTTCCATTTACCTTCAAGGGGAGACACTGAGCCTGAACCCCACACTGATCAGAAAGTTGAAGGGCAAGATTCAGAGAATCTCTTTAAATGTTCCATAATATGGCAAAAGCCCATGCTACAAACGCTGGTGGGGATGGAGAACTTGGGTAAGGAAGTAAGCGTTCTAGAGCAGTGGTTCTCAACCAGGCTATCCGTACCTCTGGGAGTATGCAGAAGTCTTCCAGGGAGTACATCAACTCATCTAGAGATTTGCCTAGTTTTAAAGCAGGCTACATAAAAAGCACTAGTGAAGTCAGTACTAACTAAAATTTCATACAAACAATGATTTATTTACATTGCTTTCTATATTATACATTAAAATGTAAGTACAGTATTTATATTCCAGCTGATTTCTTTTATAATTATATGGCAAAATGAGCAAGTCAGCAATTTTTAGTAACAGTGTCCTGTGACACTTTTGTATTTTTATGTCTGATTTTGTAAGCAAGTAGGTTAAGTGTGCTGCCTGCCAGGAGCTAGGATTCATGATGTGACGGAGAGACTGACGAGACTCGTCAAGCCCTCGGATCGCTACCCCTTCCTGCTTCTCCACGTGGGCACCAATGATACTGCCAAGAATGACCTTGAGCGGATCACTGCAGACTACGTGGCTCTGGGAAGAAGGATAAAGGAGTTTGAGGCCCAAGTGATGTTCTCATCCATCCTCCCTGTGGAAGGAAAAGGCCCAGGTAGAGAATTGTGGAAGTCAACGAATGGCTACGTAGGTGGTGTTCGAGAAGCTTTGGATTCTTTGACCATGGGATGGTGTTCCAAGGAGAAGTACTAGGCAGAGACAGGCTCCAACTACCGAAGAGAGGGAAAAGCATCTTTGCAAGCAGGCTGGGCTAACCTAGTGAGGAGGGCTTTAAACTAGGTTCATTGGGGGAAGGAGACCGAAGCCCTGAAGTAAGTGGGGAAGTGAGATACCGAGAGGAAGCATGAGCAGGAGAGCGCAAGAGGGGAGGATTCATACTGAGAAAGCAGGACGATCAGCAAGTTATCTTAAGTGCCTTTACACAAATGCAGGAAGCCTGGGATACAAGCAGGGAGAACTGGAAGTTCTGGAACAGTCAAGGAACTATGATGTGATTGGAATAGCAGAGACTTGGTGGGATAACTCACCTGACTGGAGCACTGTCATGGATGGATATAAACTGTTCAGGAAGGACAGGCAGGGCAGAAAAAGTGGGGGAGTTGCATTGTATGTAAGAGAACAATACGACTGCTCAGAGCTCCGGTATGAAACTGCAGAAAAACCTGAGAGTCTCTGGATTAAGTTTAGAAGTGGGAGCAATAAGGATGATGTCGGGGTGGGAGTCTGCTATAGACCATCAGACCAGGGGGATGAGATGGACGAGGCTTTCTTCTGGCAACTAACAGAAGTTACTAGATCACAGGCCCTGGTTCTCATGAGAAAACTTCAATCACCTGATATCTGCTGGGAGAGCAACACAGTGGTGCACAGACAATCCAGGAAGTTTTTGGAAAGTGTAGGGGACAATTTCCTGGTGCAAGTGCTAGAGGTATTAACTAGGGGCATAACTCTTCTTGACCTGCTGCTCACAAACAGGGAAGAATTAGTAGGGGAAGCAAAAGTGGATGGGAACCTGGGAGGCAGTGATCATGAGATGGTCAAGTTCAGGATCCGGACACAAGGAAGAAAGGAGAGTAGCAGAATACGGACCCTGGACTTCAGAAAAGTTCCCCAGGGAACTGATGGGCAAGGTCCCTGGGAAAATAACATCGGGGGAAGGGAGTAAAGAAAAGCTGGCAGTATTTTAAAGAATCCTTATTGAGGTTGCAGGAACAATCCATCCCAATGTGTAGAAAGAAGAGTAAATATGGCAAGTAACCAGCTTGGCTTAACAGTGAAATCCTTGCTGATTTTAAACACAAAAGCTTACAAGAAGTGGAAAAGTGGACAAATAACCAGGGAGTATAAAAATATTGCTCAGGCATGCAGGAGTGAAATCAGGAAGGTCAAATCACACTTGGAGTTGCAGCTTGCAAGGGGTGTTAAGAGTAACAAGGGTTTCTATCGGTATGTTAGCAATAAGGTGGTCAGGGAAAGTGTGGGTCTCTTATTGAATGAGGGAGGCAACCTAGCAACAGAGGATGTGGAAAAAGCTAATGTACTCAATGCTTTTTTTGCCTGTCTTCATGATCAAGGTCAGCTCCCAGACTCCTGCACTGGGCAACACAGCATGGGGAGGAGGTGACCAGCCCTCTGTGAAGAAAGAAGTGGTTCATGACTACTTAGAAAAGCAAAAGCAGAGCACCGACCAGTAGCTACTGACAACAGGAGTTACAGTGGATGAGAAGCTGGATGAGTCAACAATGTGCCCTTGTTGCCAAGAAAGCTAATGGTATTTTGGGCTGTATAAGTAGGGGCATTGCCAGCAGATTAGAGGGGAATGATCACATCCCTTGATCAGCATTGGTGAGGCCTTATCTGGAGTACTGTTTCCAGTTTTGGGGCCCACACTACAAGAAGGATGTGAAAAAACTGGAACGAGTCCAGCAGAGGGCAACAAAAATGAGTAGGGGCCTGGAGCACATGATTTACGAGGAGAGACGGCGGGAACTGGGATTATTTAGTCGGCAGAAGAGAAGAATGAGGGGGGTTTGATAGCTGCTTTCAACTACCTGAAAGGGGATTCCAAAGAAGATGGATCTAGACTGTTCTCAGTGGTACCAGGTGACAGAACAAGGAGTAATGGTCTCAAGTTGCAGTGGGGGAGGTTTAGGTTTGATATTAGGAAAAACTTTTTCCTTAGGAGGGTGGTGAAGCTCTGAATGGGCTACTGAGGAAGGTGGTGTGATCTCCTTCCTTAGAGGTTTTTAAGATCAGGCTTGACAAAGCCCTGGCTGGGATGATTTAGTTGGGGATCGGTCCTGCTTTGAGCAGGGGGTTGGACTAGATGACCTCATGAGTTCCCTTCCAACCCTGATATTCTGTGATTCTATGATTCTAAGTGAGGTGAAACTTGGGGTACGGAATATAAATCAGTCTCCTTAAAGAAATACAGTAGTTTGGAAAGGTTGAGAGCCTCTGTCCTAGAGGAAAAAGCCTGGACCTAGAAGTCAGTAACTGGGCTCTATTCCTGGCTCTGACACGGACTTCCAGTGTGGCCTAGGGTGAATTATCTAACCTCTGTCTCCACATCTGTCTGCAGAACAGAGATAATGCTCTTTGACAATCTTCCCTTATAAATTTGGCAGTTTTTGTACTGTCTTTGCACATAACCTTTAACATTAACCAAAGTTTAAACTACATTGCACTTTCATAACTGAAGTGAGGGTGGGTGATTGCAGGTGATCCCAGTGGCTTAGCAAGGAAATGAAGGGGGGGGGGGGCGATTCAGCATTTACCTGCACACAGTGTCTTTGGAACTTTTTTTGCCTTTTTCTTTGTACGGTTTCTCTTCATCCTCGTCTTCCTTGACCAACTCGCTCACGTCATCTTCACTGTACTCCCCACCTGGAACCACACAGCAGCGGGACCCACAATCACCCAACAAACAAACGAAAACAAGTCAATTCTGCTTCTGCCACAGGAAAAAATGGTTTCAAACAACCCATCTGACAAAATTAAAATCATAAGTATATGGCATAGCCAAGCCTTCCAGTGGAACCTTCTCCTCGGCCTGCCCACAGAAAGCATGCTGGTGAAACAAGATATAGGCATACCGTGTTCAAAGGCTTCCTTAGCAGTCAGGATTCAGAGGGAAGTGCTCAATTCTACCATCCCATTTGTTTGTCTTATCCACCTGTTAGGACTTGTCTTTTAGACTCCAACATTTACTATGTTTGCACAGCAGCTAGCACAATGGGCCCTCAGCCTGGTAGGCCTACCTGACAATCAATGTTCAGACACACCAAGAAGAGAACAGAAGGAGGAGGATCCCCATTAAACTGACTGGCTGCATATTTCATCATTGTATTATAGAAATACATCAAATAAGATCTCTTATGAAAGCTTGTAATGTTCTAACTTAATAGTCATTATTAGATATGTAAACAGACCATGCTGATGAATTTATATATTTATGTATAAGAAAACTAGACTCTTAAGCTTCAATTACAAATCACAGCAGGTTGGTGTAGCCATCAAGCAGGGAGGGGCATCTCCCAAACAAGTTGTTTGCATCAAACCACCTGCAAATACCCATTCATTATCGAGCCCAGGAAAAAATAATGATGGACCATTTGAGTTAATGGAAAAACAACAAGACATCTCCAACAATTGTGTTGAGAGAGAATTTCCCCAATCTGAATAACCATGAGTCAATCATAATCTAAGGGCATGTCTACACTACAAAATTAAGTTGACCTAATTTACATAGGCATACAGCCACTGCAGTAATCACATCGGTTGTGCATGCCTACACTTTGCTCATTGTGTCGGCAATGCACCTCACCACCAGGAGTACATACATCAATTATACTGTCACAGTGTGGGGCACTGTGGGATGGCTTCTGAAGGTCACTAATAGTTGATGTAAGCAACTTAGGGCTGGTCTTCACTGGGGGAGGGGAGAGAGGCAGCATCAAGTGAAGATACGCAACATCAGCTATGTTAATAACATAGCTGAAGTCAGTGTATCTTCAGCCGACTTACCTGCCGTCCTCATGGCGGTGGCAGTTGGCGGTGCACTCCCCCATTGACTCCAGCTTGCTCCTCACATCAAGCTGGAGTTACAGGAATCAACGGGGGCATCGCGGGCGATCGATTTCTCACATCTTAATGAGACGTGAGAAATCAATTGCTAAAAGAGTGATCTCTACCCACCAATCCGGTGGGTAGTGAAGATCTACCCACAGTGTCTACACCTTGAATCTACATCTCTTGTGGAGACGTTAAGTCGGTGTAGTGGGGCAGTTACATCAGTGGGAGTATAATTTTAGTGTGGACACTTCTAGAGTTAGGTGGATGTAAACTGCCTTTGCCTCTGTAATGTAGACCAGACCCGGAATAATTTTTAAAAGGAAAAAGCCTTTTAAAAAGAGACTTGGAAGGGAGGCTAATCATCTAGAAACTGAGGCACAGCTTCCTGACGGGAAGCCACCCACGAATACGAAATCCCCCCTACAGCCAGAAAGCTGTTAAAAGACATTAGGTAACTTGTATTAGACAAGGGATTTTATCCAATAGAAAAGTATAAAGCCTGAGGGTTGCATCTATACGTTTATTTTCTTTGTAACTTGTGCATGTTTGCTTTCCCTTACTAGTTCATCTGGAGACCATAGGTTTTCTATTCAATGAATTTTGTTTGACTCCCTCAGAGAATTGATGGGCAGGATCCCCTTAGAGAATAACATGAGGCTAAAAGGATTGAAGGGGAGCTGGCTATATGTTAAAGAATCCTTATTGAGTTTGCAGGAAAAAAACATCCCAATATTTAGAAAGAATAGTAAATATGGCAGGTGACCAGCTTGGTTGAACAGTGAAATCCTTGCTGATCTTAAATGCAAAGAAGCTGACAAGAAGTGGAAGATTGGGCAACTGACCAGGGAGGAATATACAAATATTGCCCAGGCATGCGGGAGTGAAATCAGGAAGGACAAATCACACCTGGAATTGCAGCTAGCAAGAGATGTTAGGAGTAACAAGAAGGATTTCTTCAGGTATGTTAGCAACAAGAAGCAAGTCAAGGAAAGCGCGGGCCCCTTACTGAATGAGGGAGGCAACCTAGTGACAGAGGATGTGGGAAAAGCAAATGTACTCCATGATTTTTGCCTCGGTCTTCACGGACAAGGTCAGTCCCCAGAGTCCTGCACTGGGCAGCGCAGCATGGGGAGGAGCGACCAGCCCTCCCCGGTTCCGGACTATTTCGAAAAGCTGGACGAGCACAAGTCCCTGGGCCGGGTGCGCTGCACCCGAGGGCGCTAGAGGAGGTGGCCGAGCGGAGTCTCCTCGAACACCACGAGCTCCCGGCCCCGTAACGCGCCCTGCGACCCCCCACAGAAGGCCCGGATAGGAGCGAAATTATTATTACTCCACAAGAGCTGCCCCTCCCCCCGCGCACCCCTCCCCCCTCCCTCTGCCACCAGAACGCCCAACGCCCCTCCCCGTGCAGCCCCCCGCCCCACCTGAGGGCACATAGTCCTCGTCGTCGGCGGAGGAATACTCTTCCGATCCCGACATGCTGTCGGCTGGCGCCGCCGGTTCCCAGCTAGCACCAGAGAGACGGGACAAACCGGGCTAGAGCGTCCTCTCCGCTTTGCGCCTAAGCTATAGAGTCAAGGGCGTTGGCTAGAGCGCCCGCCGGTACTCGCGCCCGTGGGGGGGTACCATAGAGCCACGTATTGGAAGGCTTACAGCGCCCTCTTGCGATGGGGGGCACCATAGAGGTATGAGCTGGGAGGCTAGAGCGTCCCTCGCGATCATTGAGGGGCACCAGAACGGAACATCCGGTGTTACCCAGATGCGGAAGTGACGTTTCAACTATGTGGCGCTCTGTCCGAAAGTGCCCTCTCTCTCTCGGCCCGCAGCAGCTTGTGAGCGCACTGAGGTAGTGCGCCTCCCTCTTCCCGCAGGGGGCGCGCTTGCGAAAGGGCAAGGGCGGGAGGCGTGTCTGACCGGCGTCCAGCCGCTCTAGGAACAGCGGGGGGTGATGGGCGAAGGCCCCTGTCTGTCATGGCGAGAGGCGGGACCTGACGGGCGATCCGCGGTGCGATTGGCGCACGGTGCCGTCTGTTCCGCTGGGGGCGGAGTGACGGGTGCCGGAGGCGCTCTCGGGTACGGCGCAGGGGCTGCTCCGTGCCCTTAATGGCGGCGGAATGGAGAGCGGCGAGGCGGGCGGGCTCCTGCAGCAGATCCTGAGCCTGCGTCTCGTACGGGTGGGCAACGGCACCACCTACACCACCCCGCTGGCCAGCTTCCCAGGTACCGGGACCCCCCCCCTGGGGACCCCGCCCCGCTTCCGGGTCCCGCCCCTCCCCCCTGGGGACCCCGCTTCCGGGTCCCGCCCCTCCCCCCTGGGGACCCCGCTTCCGGGTCCCGCCCCTCCCCCCTGGGGACCCCGCCCCGCTTCCGGGTCCCGCCCCTCCCCCCTGGGGACCCCGCCCCGCTTCCGGGTCCCGCCCCGCCCCGCTTCCGGGTCCCGCCCCTCCCCCTGGGGATCCCGCCCCGCTTCCGGGACTCTCGGGACTCTGACCCCCTTCTGGGTCCCCAAGACCCATGCTCCGTTTACCCCCCCCCCAGCCCCATCTTTCGGGACCCCCCAACCAGGTCTATTCTCCGGTCCCATCCTTCGGTCGGTAGACACCCCATCCCCTCCCCCCCCATTCATTTTCTGAGCCCATCCCCCCGGGACCCCGAGTCCGCCCTATTTTCCGGGAAGCCGGCCCGCCGCTCCCGCCCCCGTCCGTTCTCCAGACCCAGCCCTCCATGCCCCGTCTTTCAGGACAGTCTCCAGCTACGCCCACATCCGCCCCAAGACCGATTCCAACCCGCCCAGGACCGCCCCGGTACTGTCCCCCTCTTCATCCATCAGTTTGGATGCGCCGGTTATATTCTCCTCTTTATAGTTTGTCTGAACTATAAGCAGAGCCTTTCACAGTGTCCATTGCTTGGCTGCCATCTGCTTTCTAAGAAAGGGTGATCAGAACTGAGAAAATCTAATTGAGGCATTGCTGAAATCGTCTCCCCAAGCCTGCTCCTCGGGCTCCTACCCCTGCGATCACTCATTAGGTGATGGCCACACTGAGAATCTTTAGTAAAAATGTCCTATAGGTAGGTAAGGTTAGAGAACAGAGCTGTGGTGTCTCTCCTAGAAGGAAGCTCATCAAATGGGGTTTGCATTGCCCCTAGATTCAAGCCAAACCCTGCCAGGCCTTCAGTAAATTCTGAAACATGGTAAATGATTGGGAAGCAGGTGTGAGAAATGGTGACTCCCTCTTGAAATCTGTACAGCAGCAATTCTCAAACTAGTTGAGACCGCGACGCCTTTTTGTGATCCAGCGGCGCGGCGCGATCCCTCTGCCAAAAAGCCGCCGAATTACCAAAAAAAAAAAAAAAACCCGCGTGTGTGCCCCCGTCCTTGTCGCGGGGGGGCTGCCAGGAGCGCCCCCGTCCCCACCGTGGGGGGGCTGCCAGGAGCGCACCGTCCCCAGCCCACCCGCTGCGGGGACTGGGGGCCGGGGCGCAGCCCCAGTCGCCGCGAGTTGTGGCAGCAGGAGCTCGCGACCCCCCCGGGGAGCGCTCTGTGACCCCCCCGGGGGGTCACGACCCCCAGTTTGAGAAACCCTGCTGTACAGTATAGGGTAAAAGCACACACAAGACCAGATTTCAGTCTGTGACCAATTTTTCATGGCTGTGAATTTTGTAGGGCCCTAATCATCACTAATAATGAAACCTGTAGCCCTTGTCCTGAATGGGGTTCCAGGAGTGCAAATGAGGGCAGAATCTGGCCCTGCAGTTGTTCCCGTCAGGGTAGAATTCAGCTGTAGTTGTGCTGACTCACTGGAGTAAAAAGCAGCCAATCATGTTACTGTCACAAAAGTGAGCAAGTCTGATTCTATACTGTGGGGAGCAATTTTCCTGCTAAGGAGATGCTGCCATTTTTATTCAGTGTCACTTTCAAGCTAGATCATGGGGTGCAATGCATAGTCTTAGCCCTTGGCCATGCCAAAGAAATTGCTCTCTTGATCTCTTCCTTACCTTCCCCCATCCCACTAAGAAGGCTCATTTTGTGACAGTGATGTGGACCAGTGCAATGTTCTGTTCAGTGACCTGCATTTTCAGGTTCTTATTCCAAAACATTTTGGTTGTACTTTGATCTCCCTGCAGCATGAAATAAGTTTTGGTAGCATGAAGAGATTCAGATAATTATGCTTTTGTCTTGGCTGCTATAATAAACAAAATGATCCGATTTAGATGCACAAGGGATTATTACAGGGCTGTTTACCCTTGTGGTGCATTGTAGTTTTGGAATTGATGTAACTTTCAAATTGTTCTGAAGTTAGGGCAGGAATTTGTAATGGCTGAATGTTGTCTTAGCATTGCCATCCCCAGTACAGAGCAAACTTCTGTAGCTGTCCGTGGTAAGGTCACACCTTGGTCCTTTACATCATGGACACTCTTACGGTAGGAACTTTGTCATCCTGTGTGTTTGTACAGCACCTAGGACAGTGGGAGCCCAGTCCTGATAGGAGCCTTTGGTAGCTGCTCTTGTGTTCAGGTAGATGGTGAAGTGTCCTGACTTCATCAACCTTCTTTCTCCTTGCCTTGCAGAAATGTGGTATGGTGTATTCCTGTGGGCACTTGTATCCTCCCTCTCTTTTCACATCCCTGCGGGATTACTGGCACTCTTAACCCTCAGACATCACAGATATGGTAGGTTCATGTCTGTAAGCATCCTGTTGATGGGCATCGTGGGACCAATTTCTGCTGGAATCTTAACAAGTATGTTAGACTTTCCAAAGTACTCATTTGACTGATGGGTGTCTCTCGATGAGAGTTCACTTCAGAAGCTAGCTGAAATGGGATGCTATTTCTTCTCCCTGAGAAAGGAGCTAACATCTCAAAGTAAGGGTCTTCCACCCATGTGCTTTGTTAGACCTTCCAATACAGTTCCTTAATGCTCTGTTTTTCTAGTGCCTTCCACTGAGGATTTCAAAACATTGAGCTGGATGACAAATATGGAATCTAACCATGGCATGTCTAGTCACTTTCAGACTTGAAATACATTTAAAATATTTTAGTGATCTGTATGTTTGCCTGAAACTGAACAAAGGATTCTGAGTTATAGGCACAAAAGATTCCATTCTATAGAGTCCCACAACTCATTGAATAGTTTTATCTAAAGAAGCCCCAAACAATACGCTATTCAATGAGTCATTAGCAAGGCTTTGTAATTACCCTATTATATTTCTGTACTGAGATTGGTATTACATTGCAATGTCTGTGTAATGTCCTGTTGATGACTTTCTCAGGCTCCAGTTGAACATTCTCTTTCTGTCTGCCGTACTCTTTGTACTGGGAGTATATGTCTGTCTCAGATAAAATGCTTTGCATTTTCCCCCAATGAATTCCCTTCCATAGGCCCAGGTCCTTCTGTGGTATCCAGTCTCCTCTCCTGTCCGAACCTCTCTCCACTTTCCTTAACTTGTGAGGATGGTAAACAATGTATCCAGCACATGTGCATACTTATACCATCTATATTCTATAGCAGTGCTCCCCAACCGGTGTGCCGCGGCACACTGGTGTGCCGTGAGGCCATGCCAAGTGTGCCGCGGCAAAAGCTCTGACCGCGAGGCTGGGGGGCGGGGGAGGCGGTGTGGCGCGGCGCTGCTCTGACCGCGACGCTGGGGGCGGGGGAGGCGGTGTGGCGCGGCGCTGTTCTGACCGCGAGGCTGGGGGGTGGGGGAGGCGGTGTGGCGCGGCGCTGCTCTGACCGCGAGGCTGGGGGGCGTGTCGCTCTTCTCCTTCCCTCGCTGGAGTCGGGTCACAGCAGCGTGACCCAGCGAACAAGTAAGCGTGGGGGGGGAAGCGGTGTGCAAGGGGGTGTTGGGGGGAGGCTGGGCTGGGAGCGGGGGTAAGCAGTGTGCAAGGGGGCGTTGGGGGGAGGCTGGGCTGGGAGCGGGGGTAAGCAGTGTGCAAGGGGGTGTTGGGGGAAGGCTGGGCTGGGAGCGGGGGTAAGCGGTGTGGGGGAGAGACCGGGCTGGGTGAGTCAGTTGGGGGGGGGGGTTTGGAGGAAAGGAGGTTTGGGGGGGAGAGACCTGGCTGGGTGGGTCAGTTGGGGGGTTGGAGGAAAGGAGGTTTGGGGGGGGAGAGACCGGGCTGAGTGGGTCAGTTGGGGGGGGTGGGAGGGAAGGAGGTTTTGGGGGGAGAGACCGGGCTGAGTGGATCAGTTGGGGGGGGTGGGGGGGTGGGAGTTGAATTCAGTCTTAAAATATATTATATGGCTCTTACTGAAATAAATTTCCAAGTATTTTGCTTTCATGGCTCTCTGAGTCAAAAAGGTTCCCGACCCCTGGCGTAGTTAAACTTAGAAAATCGGTATATGAATTATATTTATTTTGTACGGCTTCAAATATGGACAAGTTTTTGCTAAAAGAACGCCCAACTTCACCGAAAATTGATGATGAAACCAGCACGAGCGATATTGCAAAAAAACAGAAGATTACGAAAAGGCAGTACAACGAAGAATATATTCGATATGGATTTTCGTGGTGTGGTGAAGAAACGGCTCCAAAACCAGAATGCGTAATTTGCAGGGAAAAGCTGTCTAACGAGGCAATGGTTCCAAGTAAACTGATTCGCCATCTAAAATCGAAACATCCTAGTTGCGCCAACAAGAACATACAATATTTTCAACAGCTTTTGAGTCAAAATGCTAAACAGATACAATTTATGAAGTCATCAGTCACAGTTTCTGACAAAGCGTTAGAAGCTAGTTTTTCTATTGCAAATTTAATTGCACGTCAGAAAAAAGCACATACAATTGGCGAAACCCTCATTAAACCAGCATGCATGGAAATCATTTGAATAATGTTTTGACCTGGTGCAGTTAAGGAAGTAGAAAATGTTCCGTTGTCAGGTAATACTGTAAAAAGACGTATTGACGATATGTCTAGCGATATTCTGAAAACAGTAATTACCAAATTAAAAGCAGCTGGAAATTTTTCACTCCAAATTGATGAAACAACTGATATTAAGAACCAAGCACAGCTAATTTGTATTGTCCGTTTCGTTGATGAGGGCGCTATAAAAGAGCATTATTTATTTTGCAAAGTGCTTCCAGAGCGGACTACCGGTGAGGCAATTTTTCGTGCTACAAATGATTTCTTCGATACTTATGACATTAAATGGAGTAATTGCATAAGTGTTTGTACGGATGGTGCCGCCGCAATGATGGGCAATAAAAAAGGTTTTGTCTCATGTGTAAAACAACAAAATGCGGAAATACAAATTACCCATTGCTGCATACATCGAGAAGCGTTGATGGCGAAAAACTTGCCAGATGAACTATTGCAAATGATGAACGAATGCGTGAAAATCATAAACATCATTAAAACAAGGGCCCTGAATACGCGAATTTTTGAAATACTCTGCGAAGAAATGGGATCAGAATATCAGTCATTATTGTTTTACACTGAAATACGTTGGCTATCCCGAGGAAAAGTTCTGGCAAGATTATTTGAGCTTCGCAACGAGGTGAGCCATTTTTTATTGAAGCAAAACATGTTCGAACTACACCAGCTCCTCGAGGATGATCACTGGATTACAAAACTAGCATACATGGCTGACATATTCGAGCACCTGAATGAACTCAATAAAAGGATGCAAGGTCGGAATGAAAATGTATTAACGTGCTCTGACAAATTAAATGGATTCAAAGAGAAACTGGAACTTTGGCAAACGGAGTTAGGACGTGGATCACTAGAAATGTACAAAAGAACAAACCAGATTAAAATTGAAAATAATAAGCAGTTCATAATAAATTTAGCTCAACGACATTTAACATTGCTCTTAGAGAAGTTTGATCATTACTTTCATACAATCAATACGGAGCAATACGATTGGGTTCAAAATCCTTTTGCAACGATTGCCAAATATTCTACCGAAGTACTTTCCCTTCAGATTCGAGAGGACTTTCTTGAATTGAGGAATGACGGGTCATTAAAAATAAAATTTGCTCAAGTTCCGTTGGATGTGTTCTGGATTGGGATTGAGGAAGAATATCCCCATATCTCCAAGAAGGCTGTCGAAATTCTGTTACCATTTGCAACCACATATATATGTGAACAAAGTTTTTCAGCGTTAGTCTAAATAAAAAATGACAAGCGGTCATGCTTGAAGGGCATCGATCAAGAACTTCGGGTTGCTCTGTCCAGTATTAAACCGAACATCAAATCTCTGTGTTCATTAAAACAAGCGCAGGTGTCGCATTAGTTATAAGTTGTTAGAGAACAGTTAGAATATAGAGTTATGAACTGATGGATGTGTTACAAGTACCTACCTAATTATCAAATAAAATAATAAATCAAGTAATTCTGTTATGCCCAGTTTGACATTCCTATACTATTATACTCTTCAAAACGATATTTTGAAGATTATATTTGTTTTTTATCCAATTTTTGTATGTGGTGTGCCGTGGAATTTTGGGAGAGGCTATGGTGTGCCGAGGGTGACAAAAGGTTGGGGAGCACTGTTCTATAGTAAAACCTGCTAACAGTGATCAGCTATAGGATAATAAAATCCTAGTATCTCCATGTTAGTTGTGGTTTTGTGACAGTCCACTAGGGTATCTGGGAAGCTAAACCCTCCTTTGGTGGCTGTTAAGTGTGGACAGGGCTATTCCATAGTTAAAACTACATTAAAAGAATGCGGACGTCTCTTACTAGCCTGTGCTGTTTGTAGGCATTAATGAAGTGAACAGTTGGAGAAGAAAATGTTGAAATCAGTCTTAAGTGCTGCATTCGAGAGCAATTCTTTCCAACTAAGTTTTTAAAATGTACTTCAAGTGTTTAAACCAAACAGATGTCTAGTTAATGATTGGAGACTTTACAAAGACCAGGCGAAGTTTTGTTAATATTGCTTTTTGCAAGCACAATTATTTGCTATTGTGATTTTTTTATTTAGATGTAAAACTCCAATGCATTCAGTGGTTTGGATATCTAAATCACTAAAACTGAACATACAATAGACATGAGATTGTATGACTAAATTTCTATATCGGACTTGCCATAGCCCATTAACACTCTTTTCTCATCAGGTGCAGCTATTGCTGGAGTTTACAGAGCTGCCGCAAAACAAATGATTCCCTTTGAAGCGCTTACTCTAGGTGTTGGGCAAACATTCTGCGTGATGGTGGTTTCCTTCTCACGGATTTTAGCAACTCTGTAGCATTCCATTGGAGACTTGAGTCTGACAATCAAATCAGGAGGGGAGAAGATTTCAACTGCGTGGCAGAGGTAGTCCATGATTGTGGCAATTTTTCAATCTCTGGGCAGAAAACAGCATGAGACGAAGATCCTGAACATACCTGGAAGGTGTTGTCTGTGGTTTTCTAAAGGCCTGGTTCTGTTGCTGATTTGGTAGCAGAATGACTTAACCCCTCAGATTAGATCTCTTCCCTAGTGTCTGTGATCCAAATGAAGTTCCTCACCACAAAGTTGGTTTGTTTAAACTTGGCTTCTGTAGAGTACAAAAGCAGGCACTGTAAAAAGGCTTGTCTTGATTTTCTTGTAGCACAGCTGTGTACACACTTCCCTGGAAAATAAGGGGTTAAATATTTCACAGATGCTACTGCAAGCATTATCTTCAAACCAGAATATAATGATTGATCAGTCTTCAGTCTGTTGTAGACTTGGTTGAAATTTAAGCTAATTTTGTTACATTTTGGTAACAAGTGCCAAGGGTGGTTGTTTTTTTTTGGGGGGGGGGTCATGGTGGGGAGGGATAGTAGCATTTAGTATAATGTTTCAAACAATGAACTGTTGTAGCAACAGAGAGAATCCACAATGTGACAGGTTCTGCTGTAGAAATGTTACTTCTTCTTCTTATCCTCTTCGCTCCTGGTGGAGCATAAGGCGCCAACCATTCTTCATTCGCTGAAGATTTGGTTGACGTTCCTGTAGCATTCGTTTTTTACATGGTGGGTTGCTAGCCCAACACAGAACCCTCCTCCCTCCTTTCACATCTTGGGCTTGGGACCAAGCAGGGCGGAGTGAGAAATGTTACTACTGCAGTGTAATGAAGCCATGACTCACTGCTGTGGCTCCTCCTGCTGGTCGTCCTGGGAATTGGCTGTTCACCAGCCTTGGCGCGCCCTCTGCTGGCCAATGTCTTGCTTGCCACTGGAACCCATCTCTCTCCTGGATCCCGATGCCCCTTTACTTTGGGGGGTTGCCCCCAGCAGTGCCCCTTAAGCTCAGGGTTCTGCCCACGGGAGTAACCTACAATCTGGGTCTCCTCTCCCAGAGGAACCCCCAACCCTCTCTCCCCACCTTGCCTCAGTGGCTACTGCCAGTCAGCATCTAGCCCCCATTCACTGGGGCATCACTGGCAAGGAGGGTTTGGACCTGCTGCTTCTGCTAACCCAGGGCTGCACCTTTACAACCCCAGTACCTCCTTAGGCCCTGCACAAAGACTGCGGCCTGGGGCATTGCCAGGCTGGAGCTCCCCTTGCCTTTCCCCAGCACTACTCTACTTCTGGTACCCTTAGCTGCCAGGTCCTCTCTCAAGAGCTAGAGAGAGACTGACTCGGCTTCTGGCTCACAGCCCTTTATAAGGTCAGGTGTGGCTGATTGGGGAAGCAGCCACAGTTGGGGCCATAACCTAATCAGCCTTGGCCTTTTGCTCAGGAGCAAGGTAACTGCCCCACTACAGGGAGGCACAGAGTTCAGTGAATGCTTTGACCTCTTGCTATTTTACACAATGTGAACAACTTTTTAAAACACTTTTTAAAGATGTGAAATGCAGTTTTTGAGATGTATGAATTGGCCTTTCTGGTCCCCCTCTTTCTAATGCTAAGTGTTGGGCTTAGTAGGGGGAGCAGCAAAAGGAAACCTCATTTTGGATATTTGGAAATGGAAATTTGTGCCAGATTGCATTCCCATTCATTATGAGCAGGAGAATTATTGTATGTTCAGGGGTCACTATTGAGAACGTTCTATTACAGTGAAACTTACCACCCATCATATACTTTCTGTTAAGGCAGCAAATGGTGGTGAAAGTAGTTGGAAATCATGTGTCTCCCTCTTGATCTCCATGCCTTGAAAAAGCCTGACTTTGATTAAGCTTTTGTTAGTTCTCCCTCTAAGTATTTAAAGAATTACCATCATGCCATTGTAACATATTAAGACAAGTCTTAATTGGATGTGGTAATCAGAGGTCCAGAGATTTAGAATTCTGTATCTGGCTTCCTTGACTGCACCATTGCAGTCACTGCATGTGCCAGCTGTGTCTGAATGGGCCACTATGGTACCTACAAGCACAGACTCTGCACCTCCTCCATTGTAAATATCTGGGCCTAACCATCAGATGTCTTTGTGGATTGAATGCCTCCTTGGGGGGTCTCAGAAAGTGCTTGGGTGATTTTTCCCTTCCTTGAGTGACTAGTACTGCCAGGAAACATGATCTCTTCTGTCCTATTTTGGTTTTTAAAAAAAGGATTTTAAACTTCTTGCACTCTCTGTGTTCTCCATTGAAATCTTATTCTCCACCCTCTGTTGAAATGCAGAAGGCTACAGGGGAGACATCCTCCCTCTCTCCTTTCCCATGCAATAAACCTAATCCAAAAGGAGCATTTTTGAGCTGATATGACAAATCCGTGCATCCGACAAAGTGGGTATTCACCCATGAAAGCTTATGCTCTAATTAATATATCTGTTAGTCTATAAGGTGCCACAGGACTGTCACTTTTGCAGATCCAGACTAACACGGCTACCCCTCTAATACTGAAATCCATTATTAGAAGCAATGTCTGTCTTCCACCCCCACCATCAAAAGTGCTTGCTCAGTTCCTTAATGTTCTTTTAAATTTAATTAAGCAAGTAGAAGAAGCTCACAGTTAATCTTCAGCTGGTATGAATGGACATAGCGTCAAGAGAGGGCTAGGGTAGTTTACAAAAACCAAGGATCTGGCTCTCAGCCTGTACATAAAAATATTTACTGGGAAGCAGGAAGGGCCTGAATCTTAAGAGCCAGTGAAGACACTGCAATAACAGTTCATGCCTAGCAGGTAGCTCTTTGTCACCAACTCTGTCACAGGTCTGTGCAGCTCTTGCACAGGGCTGTTGATGTGACATAGGCTTGTTTTGGTTCCGTGCAATTCCCAATGGGGCAAAATGACCAAAACTAGCAAAGAACTTGTAGAAAAATGTGAAAGCACAGGTACTCCTGCCTGCCTGCGGAAGGTGCATTGCACCCTAGTCCGAAGCAAAGGCTTAAGTGAAGCAAAGCCTGGCAAGAAGCCTTCTGCACGGGAGTTATTTTTTGCCTGAAGCAGAGGTTCATGGTCCTGTTGTTCATGTGTGTACATAGATTGTGTGCTGGTTTGAACCAAGTCAGCCTCCTGTCTGTCTCACTCACTGCTACAGCCACTACGAACAAATCTTTGTATAACAGAAAACCATGTAAAAGTAAATTCTATTTTTCTATTGACAAGTCTAATGCTGGTGGTGCTGTTTACCAATAAACTCTAATGATCCCTGTGTCCATCCTCTTTGTAGAGCGAGGGGAGGGTGGGTAGTGGAGCTTACATTCAGCTGTTTCCTTTTCCTTTGTCTTAGTAATATAGAGAGAGAATTAGGTGAGTTTTCTGGTAAATGTCCCATGTGTTTTCTGTGGAAATCCACAGTATCTTCCCCGCATCTGTAGGAAGGTGAGACCCTGAAACATAAATTCTTGTATCAGAGGCCCAGTATGAGACAAGAAGCCTGAACTAAAGTAATAGTCAAAAACATTGCTTAGTAAAGCTGGGCTGTGAGCCAGAGGCAGGTCCCTGCTCACAAAAGTTGGCAAGAAGGGGGCTGCTAGAAGTATGTATTACTAATAACACATGCTACAACGGCACCAGAACACCTGGGTACGAATACATCCCACACAGAAAACAAAGAACAGGCAGACCTAGCTTAAAGACAGTATAAAAGGACAATATGGCAGATACAATATGAAAGAACAATACAATGGATAGACAGTGTGATGAATGAATGTTTGTTTGAACCAAATCTGTGAGAAAGCCACTAAATCTGTGAGAAAACAACAAACCAACCCGTGCGAAAGGGAACCCCTTAATAGAGGGCTGCACCTCAGTATGTTTGCATAAGTATATAAGAATAAGAAAGAGTTAAAAGAATCAAAAGAAGCTACACCGCCCTGGAACGCTCCCACTACTTTTGCAGGGTGGCAAGCAGCAGGGCCGGCGACAGAGGGGTACAATGGGTACAGCTGTACCGGGCCCTGGACTTAAGGGGGGGCCCCCTTAAATCCGGGGTGGGCCCGGTACGCTGCTGTACCCCCTTGTCGCCGGCTGGGGGGGGGGGGCGCGCGCGTGGCGGGAGACCGGCCCGGGGGTGGGGGCAGCCGCGGGCGGCAGGAGACCGGGCGGGGGGGGGAGCCGCGGGCGGCAGGAGACCGGGCGGGGGGGGGAGCCGCGGGCGGCGGGAGACCGGCCGGGGGGGGAGCCGCGGGCGGCAGGAGACCGGCCGTGGGGGGAGCCGCGGGCGGCAGGAGACCGGCCGTGGGGGGAGCCGCGGGTGGCAGGAGACCGGCAGGGGGGGGCCCCACAGGCGGCGGGAGACCGGCGGGAGGGGGGGCCTGGGGTGGCGGGAGACCGGGGGAGGGGCCCCGCAGGCGGCGGGAGACCAGCCGGGGGGGGGCCCACACGATCTGCGTACGGGGCCCCCAAATTCCTGTCACCGGCCCTGGCAAGCAGACAAGAGACAACCCGCCCAGGAACAGACTAAAACACTGGGAACAACTGTAAGGAACCTACAGAAAAGAGATGGGCCGTCCCCTGTTATAAATATTGGTGGTAAACAGAGGTTCAGGTAGCTCCCCGTGCCTGAGAATGGTGATAGAAATGGAAAAAGGTGGCCCTAGTAAAATTAAAAGATGAAACCGAGTCCACTCCACTACAGTGCGACCACCAGCTTATGATAAAAGCCAGGTTCTGGTAAAACCTAGCCTGGTGCCTGTCAGAACGGAACACGTGTGTGCGCAGATGGGAAAATAGCACCCAATACTTTCACTGGATTGGTAAATCTAATGATGGAAAAAATGGAACAGTTCACAGAGCACGTTAGGAGACAGGAGCTGCGACTCAATTGCAGAGGAGTGAATAAAAAGGAATTTCAAAGTCAAAAACAAATATCGCGGGATAGCTTCAGTCAGAGTTGGCAACCCTAGTTAGGGGGTGGGTCTGGGGCCAGGAGCAGGACTGTGGCCAAGGGTGGGGGTGGGGATGGGAGTGGGACCGCGGACAGTGGCCGAGGCTGGAAGCTGGCACAGGGCCAGGCACAGAGCTGTGTCGCGACTGGAGACAGGACTAGAAATGGGGCCAGAAGCCGGGGATGCAGGTGGAGTTAGGGGAGGAGCAGAACTTGGGGCTGGACGGGGCTGGGTGGCTGGCACAGGCCCACACTGGGACATTCCCCAAGACCCCCCCCCACACACAGTTTGGGGGGCCTCTGCTCTAAGATGTCTGAAGGTATAGCCCATGTGTCCTCATGCTACTGTACACCCCGTTGCTCTATGAACTTGCCCAGGGAATTGCGGGAGATGGGGTCTGTCCTTGCTGGGCACACTGAGGAAACTATGGGAAGGCATTGGTGACTTAGCAGCACTTGAGTGGCAATTGGTAGAGCCCATGCTGCTGAACTGGCATGTTAGCTGATGAGTCATGCTCACGTGAAGTTTGTTCTGTGCCTCATAAGGGGCAAGGCAGCCAGCACTAAAAGTACCCTCACACTTGAGTAAAAGGTCTGTAAGAATCAGAGAGGGAGCCGTGTTCGTCTGGATCTGCAAAAGCAACAAAGAGTCCTGTGGCACCTTATAGACTAACAGATCTATTAGACAATACGAATTCACCCATGAAAGCTTATGCTCTAGTACAGGGGTCTCCAAACTTTTCAGCCCGAGGGCCGCATTAACTATCAAATAGCAGTTCGGGGGCCGACAACACACTCGAGGTCCAAATAAAAAAGAATCAAAACATGGATGTTGTTTTTAATTATTTATTTAATATTATTTTATTCAGTTATTATTTAATAACACATTGATACACTACACATGAACACCTGTTCACTACACCTGAACACTACACCTGAACACTACACATGAACACCTGTTCACTACACATGAACACTACACATGAACACCTGAACACTACACATGAACACCTGAACACTACACATGAACACTACACATGAACACTACACATGAACACTACACATCAACCCCCCAACTGACCCACCCAGCCAGGTCTCTCCCCCCAAAACCTCCTTTCCTCCAACCCCCAACTGACCCACCCAGCCAGGTCTCTCCCCCCAAAACCTCCTTTCCTCCAACCCCCAACTGACCCACCCAGCCAGGTCTCTCCCCCCAAAACCTCCTTTCCTCCAACCCCCCCGCCCCCAACTGACCCGCTCAACCCGGTCTCTTCCCCCCCAACTGACCCGCTCAACCCGGTCTCTTCCCCCCCCCCAAACTGACCCGCTCAACCCAGTCTCTTCCCCCCCCCCCCAAACTGACCCACTCAACCCGGTCTCTTCCCCCCCCCCCAACTGACCCGCTCAACCCGGTCTCTTTCCCCCCCCCCCCCCAACTGACCCGCTCAACCCGGTCTCTTCCCCCCCCCCCCAACTGACCCGCTCAACCCGGTCTCTCCCCACAGACCGTTTCGCCGCCTGGCAGTGGGTGGCTCCTTGTTTCGCCGCCTGTAACTGGGTGGCGGTGCGGCGCGTCCCGGCCCCAGCTCTGAGCCGTCCCTGGCCGGCGGCGGCAGCGGAGACCGCGGCGCGTCCCGGCCGGCGGCGGCAGCTGCGGAGCACGCGGCGCGTCCCGGCCGGCGGCGGCAGCTGCGGAGCATGCGGTGCGTCCCGGCCGGCGGCGGCAGCTGCGGAGCACGCGGCGCGTCCCGGCCCCGTGGCTGGTTCCTGACCCCTGCCGAAAGATCTCCACGGGCCGGATGAGAGGGCCTCGCGGGCCGCATCCGGCCCGCGGGCCGTAGTTTGGAGACCCCTGCTCTAGTAGATCTGTTAGTCTATAAGGTGCCACAGGACTGTTGCTTTGCAGGTCTGTAAGTGTGTTGACAGGACCCCAAGCAACACCAGAGTTAAGTCTGCAATGAAGATAAGCCTAGCATTGGCACCCTGGGGGATGAAGGATGGGGCTTTCAGGGACCTCCGGTCCCTTCCTCCAAAATTTAGGAATCAAGCAGATTGGTTCCCCTAGGAGTGGAACATGCACATGCTCACAAAGAGGAGAGGAATAAAAACTATAACCCAGAGGAGACCCCGCTGAGTTAATGTAGCAGAGTAATCTGTAGCTTTGGTACTGTCCTCACTGTTCAGTGCCTTATCTAGTGCTCTAATTCACCTTAGTTTTCATTTCATTTCCCTGTTTTATGAAGGGAGGAAAAAGGAAAAGGGGCAGAGCTGGTTGGCCTGTGCAACCTACAAGTTACACAGGTTTCTCAGCAGCACAAGTCAATTTTGTGCAGTTGAAGGAGCATCAAAGTCCCACTTCTGGAATTCAGATTCATGTGAATACTCTTCCCTAGAGACTCTGCCTCTGCTCAGGATGGTCTTCACCTCCAGACTGCTCTGAACAAACTCATGAGGTGAGATACAAGGAAGACTGGATCCTGTGCACTGTGCTGCACCTGGCTTGGGTGAAAGAGCTGGGAACGGCCAAGGTACAGCAGCTAATGACTTTCCGGTAGAGTGACCAGATGTCCTGATTTTATAGGGACAATCCTGATTTTTTATTTTTTTTTCTTATATAGGCTCCTATTACCCCCCACCGCCTGTCCCAGTTTTTCACATTTGCTGTCTGGCCACCCAACTTTCGGGAGACCGTCTCCTGGCACCGAGAGGGTGAGATGGTGACTGGGGTTAGGCGCTACCACTCATTGAATCTATAGCCATTCACTCAGACCAGTATCATTGCTTTGCAGCTGATACCGAGACAAGTTTGCTCCAGGAAAAAGCTGGATTGACACATCTATCTCTATATATAAAAGTCAAATGATGTATGCGTGCGTGTATGTACGTTCCCTTACTCCTTCCACACCGTTTGAACTAGAGACTTGAAATTTGGTACAGTTATAGGCCTTAGGGTCCTAATCAGGGTAAGAGTCGAAAATTTTTCAAATCTCACCTCTGACACCCCCCAGGGATGAAATTATTTAAAGGCCAATCACATCAGCTGGGCAGCTGCTGTTCTCTGTGACATAGTTATGATGTCATAATACCCCCCTCCAATGGACCCTGCACTCGCTCAGCTCTCTGCCCCCTCCCCCCTCCAACGGACCCCGCACTTGCTCAGCTCTATGTCCCCTCCCCCCTCCAACGGACCCCGCACTCGCTCAGCTCTCTGCCCCCTCCCCACCTCTGACGGACCCGGGTTGGGTTTGGTAGGAGGGTAAGTGAGGTAGGGGTGTCGGGTTTGGTGGGGGGGTGAGGTGGGGGTGTCGGGTTTGGTCGGGGGGTAAGTGAGCCGGGGGTGTTGGGTTTGGTCTGGGGTCGTGGGAAGGTGTCGGGGTGGGTGGGGGGTGAGGTGTGGGTGTTGGGGTTGGTCAGGGGGTGTTGGGTTTGGTGGCGGGGTAAGGTGGGGGTGTTAGGTTTGGTTGGGGGGGTGAGGGAGGTCAGGGTTGGTCGAGGGGTAAGTGAGGTGTGGGTATCGGGTTTGTGGTGGTAGGTAGGGATGTCGGGTTTGGTTGGGGGGGAAAGTGAGGTGGGTGTGTCAGGTTTGGTCTTTGGGGGGTGAGGTGTGGGTGTTGGTCAGGGGGTGTTGGGGTTGGTGGAGTGACGTGGGGGTGTTGGGTTTGGGTGGGGGGTGAAAATGTGAGTCGGGGTTGGTCGAGGGGTAAGTGAGGTTGGGGTGTTGGGTTTGGTTCGGGGGGTGAGGTGGGGGTGTCAGGTTTGCTCTCTGCCCCCTCCCCCCTCCAACGGACCCCGCACTCGCTCAGCTCTCTGCCCCCTCCCCACCTCCGACGGACCCGAGCAACGCCGGGTATTTTTGCTAGTACATTATACGATCCGCATCAAAGCCCCTTGGCTGAGTGCTGCTCACATGAATAGCTCTGATACTGTCTCCACCCATTTGGCTTTTCTCTGTATTCCAGCCACTGCTGGGCTGAACACGCCCTGCACTGTTTGCTCCAGCTAAACAGAGTAAACTCCCTTCTTTTGAGCAAACATTTTGTAGTTGTAAAATAAACAGGGTTTGATTAATGAAGTGAGAAGCCAGGACATTTCTGGAGTCCTGAGATGTTTGCAGGGCCGCAGGACACAGTGAAATCTGGGAGTGTCCCAGTAAAACCAGCATTTGTAGTCACCTCCAGGATCACAAGGGCATATGGGTCATTGTTCCCAACCTCCCACTTTGGCCTGTCTCTGGTCCAACCCACACTCTTGTAGAGGGATGGGGAAGAACCTGAGGATATGGTTTGTTTGAGTAGGACGGGATTAAATCTCCCTCCCCAATCCCGTTACTTTTCTCCTCATCTTCCAATGTCCCTGTCTTATGTCTACACTGCAATTAAACACCCACCTCTAGCTGTGCCAGCTGATTCAGGCTTGCAGGGCTTGGGCTCAGGGGCTATTTAATCGCAGTGCAGGCATTTGGGCTCAAGCTCTGGGCGTCTCCAACTTCTAAAACAAGCCTGAATGTCTACTCCACAATTAAACAGGTGGTGTAAGTTAACTTAGCGTGATTCATTTCAATGACACTATGTCCATTTGCACCAGCGGAAGATTAATTGTGAGATTCTTCTACTGGTTTAGATTACTTTAAAAGACCATTGAGAAGCAGCTGAGTAAGCAGACTTGATGAGGGTGGGGAGGGAAAACTGAGCGAAAAAGAGAAATTGTTTTAATAAAGTATTTGCTACATCAGCTCAAAGCTGCTCCTTTTGGGTTGGGTTTAGTATGTGGGAGAGGAGGGAGAAAATGGGGTCTCCCCTGTTTCAACAGGGTGTGGAGAATAAGGTCTGAGAACACTGAAGACAGAAAACTATAGGAGCGTTCTCTTATCACCAACATGATATGAACAGCCATGCCCATGGGACTCAATATTTGATCAGTCTTGTGCCTGAGAGGTCACCCTTATGTGCTAAGACCACTCCCTGAAAACTTAACTCCCCAAGCAAATTCAGATAAACACTATCGATAACAAGAATTCAACACCAAACCCATACGGAAGATGCATCTTCCAACCATTCAAGCTAAACAGATAAAAATGGTACTTGAGGAGATTAAACCGGTAGAAAATAGGTTTTCCAGCTCCCCCAGTTGCTCTAAGCCATTTTATCCCCATGTTTGTTCTAGCCCTTAACTAAGGGTATGTCTTCACTACAGCAGTAGTTCGATTTCCTTTATTTCGATGTTGTGAACGCGACTGTATACAGTCAATGTTGTGTGTCTTCCCTAGGCACAGCTAAGCACAGCAAGTCGACAGTGTCTGTCCGCAAAACTTTTGCAAGCGTCGACATGACGAGCGTTGCACTCTGGGTACCTATCCCACAGTTCCCTGATCCCCCAGCAGGCACCATTTCGAGTGCTGCACTATGGATAGGCATTTCCAAATTTCGCGCCCTTTTTCCACGCCGCCCACCCCCATTACGAGCAGTGCACTGTAGGTAGGCATCCCATAATTCGCGCCCTTTCTCCGCGCCGTGCTAACGCCATAGCATTGCAAGCATGGAGCCCGCTGACACCACGGCTGCAGTAATGGCCGTTGTGAGGACCTTGATCACGTTGCGGATTTCATGCTGCACCGTCTGCAGAGGAGGAATGCGATCCGGGGAGAACTGCGCTTTCTGGAACCCGATGACAGTGAGGAGGAGATGGACAAGGACGTGCACAGCGGGGACGACATGGACACTGCCGTTTTTGGAAGTAGGGCGACTGACAATCTGTCAAATTTGGTGGCAATGGGGCAGGCTCATGCCATCGAACGCCGATTCTGGGCCAGGGAAACAAGCATGGACAGGTGGGACCGCATAGTGCTGCGGGTCTGGGATGACTCCCAGTGGCTCAGAAACTTCCGCATGCGAAAGGGCACCTTCATGGAACTTTGTGACTTGCTGTCCCCGGCCCTCCGGCGCAGGAATACCAAAATGAGAACTGCCCTTACAGTGGAGAAGCGAGTGGCGATAGCCCTCTGGAAGCTTGCAACGCCAGACAGCTACCGGTCAGTGGCGAATCAGTTTGGGGTGGGTAGGTCTACAGTGGGCTTTGCTGTGATGCAAGTAAGCAGGGCAATCGTCGAGCGGCTGCTACACCGGGTTATAAACCTTGGAAACCTGCAAGCCACAATAGATGGCTTTGCCGCCATGGGATTCCCTAACTGTGGTGGGGCTATAGATGGGACTCATATCCCTATCCTGGCACCGGACCACGAGGCCGCCGAGTACAGAAACCGGAAGGGATATTACTCAATGGTCATGCAAGCAGTGGTTGACCACAAGGGACGTTTCACCGACCTGTACGTGGGGTGGCTGGGAATGCTTCATGACGCTCGAGTGTTCAGGAACTCTAGGGTTTTTAGACAGCTGCAGCAAGGCACTTTCTTCCCCGACCAGAAAATTTCCGTGGGGGGGCTCGAAATGCCGATCGTGCTCATTGGGGACCCAGCCTACCCCCTAATGCCCTGGCTTATGAAGCCCTAAACAGGAGCCCTGGACAGGGGTCAGGAGCTGTTCAACTACAGGCTGAGCAAGTGCAGAATGGCCGTAGAGTGTGCATTTGGCCATCTGAAGGGGAGATGGCGTTCCTTACTGATTCGCTCAGACATCAGCGAGAGAAATATCCCCATTGTTATTGCTGCTGCTGCTTCTGCTGGCTTGTGGGGTCGAGTGGAGCGGCCCACGGAGCTTGCCCCCCCGTGTTCTCACCCCGCGTCTGGGTGGGGAAGCTATGGGAGTTGGGGAGGGGGGGAGGTGGTTACACAGGGGCTGCAGAGGTGGTCTTTGGGCATGCTGCAGCTCCACCAGAGATCGCAGCATGTCGCTCTGGTCCTCCATTATGCGGAGCAAAGCATCCATGCGTCTTTCTTCGCGCTCTTCCCTCTTTTCTGCAGCGGCTCTCGATTCCTGCCTCTCTCGATTCCTTGCCTGTATCTCTCGATCCCTTGCCTCTATCATTCTTTCCCTCCATTCCGTCTGGCGGGCTGCCTCAGCGCGCGAGTTCTCCAGGAGTTCAGTGAACATATCGTCGCGCGTTCGCGTTTTCTTTTTACGCTTTCTTATCTGCGGTGCACGGCGGGAGGAGGAGGCCGGGGGATTCTGAGATACTTGTTCATCTGTGGGCGAATGTCGGAAAAGAAAGTTTGAAAGTTATGAGACAGATACATTCAAGGTTAGGAGGCAGATGCAGTCTCGGACGGCACACAATGGGAGTACTATGCCGTTTGCAACCTCAGTATTCACAGGCCTGATATGATTTCTGTACAAGGTCATGTTCTACACCTAAAAGTGACTGAATAGCTCACAGAAAAGTCAGAGCATCTCACACACATATGCGTGCCTCAGCCCAACACAGCTTCTGAAATCACCGTGCAGCCGGCCATGGTAAGTTAAAAGTGGCACTTGCATATTGTAGAGTAGCCCCACCCCTTTCCCCCCACCGCGGGGCGCCCACTGACCCGCAAACAGCAAAGCAAAGGCCAGAAAATCTCTCGCTAAGGGCTAAGGTCTTTTGGGGGCTCTTCAGACCGCTTGCGGACTGTTCAGCTTCCCTGCTAGCTACCGCTACAGGCTGGGGGGGGGGGGTGTTGGGTGCGCGTTGGATCTGAAGCGGAAGCAACCGCGTGCAGACTGCTCAGATTCCCTGCTAGCTACCGCTACGGGCTGGGGGGGGGGGGGGCGGTCAGCGTTGGGGGGGGGGGGGGGGCGGTTGGTCGGTCCTCAGCAGAAAAGAGTACTTTGCAGTTGGGAATCTTTATCTCCCTACTAATTGCAGTCCGTATCTCAAACAGGCAACCATGAATGACATCACTTTGCTGAGAATTTCTCGGAGAGATAGGGAGCGCATGCTCCTGGAGTCCATGCAAAGTCCTGGTCCATACGCCGCAATGCTAGCCTGCTCAATGATACCAGACAACTTACTACTTTCGTGGCGTTGGGATGGTGTCCTATCACGGGGGACCACATAAGGCGGCTCTCCCCAGAAATCTGCTGCGCTGGATTCATCGCTACCTCCTGGATAGCTTCCTTGAAATGTCCGCGGAGGACTTATGGTCAATCCCGGAGTATATTGACAAACTCTTTGAGTAGAAATTGACCAGCAATGAAAGCACGCTAAGACCTTAGGGCAAGTCACTCATTAATAAATGCTTCCTTTACAAAATCACGCGTCATGTAATCCCTTAAAAAAGAAACACTTACCCCCCTGGGAGGCTTGGGAGGGTACTGGCTCCAGGGTGACAAACAGCTCCTGGCTCTCTGGGAACACGGGTTCTCCGCTGGCCTCCTGCTGCTCCGTGAGATTTTCCTCTTCTTCATGGTCGTCCTCCTCGGAGTCAGTCTCCTCCCTGACGATTATCCCATCTGCGGAGTCCACGCAGACCGGCGCGATGGTGGGGGGGGCGCCCCCCATTATCGCATTTAGTTCATTGTAGAACCTGCATGTCCGTGGCGCGCCCCCCGATCGTCCGTTTGCCTCCTTGGCTTTCTGGAACGATTGCCGCAGCTCCTTAATTTTCACGCGGCACTGTGTGGTGTCCCTGTTGTGGCCCCTTTCTAGCATGGCCTTGGAGACTCTTCCATAGGTGTTGGCATTCCGTTTGTTGTTGCGTAGTTCCAACATCACGGATTCCTCTCCCCAGATAGCGATGAGATCCAGCACCTCACGAGTGGACCATGCTGGAGCTCTTCTCCTCTGGCTGGTCTCCAGGGTAGATGAGCTCTGCATGGAGTCTTGTGATGCTGAGCTCTGCATGGCGGCTAGTGCTGCTGATTGCTCTGAATGGCGACTGAGCAGTTCAGGTGAGCTGGCCACGCTGACCAAACAGGAAATGGTATTCAAATGTTCCCGGGTCTTATCTACCTGGCCAGAGCAGCGAGTTCAGAGTGCAGTGCAGAGCGGTCACAGTGGAGCAGTGAGGCAGTTCAGAGCGGTCAGAATGGAGCATTGTGGGACAGCCTCTGGAGGCTATTAATGTCGGGTTCCGTCTTCACTAGCCCACAGTCGAGCTTGGAATGTCGAGATTAGCCTTATTTCTCTCGTCAGGCTGGAATTCCAAATTCGATCTTGAGGGCCCTTTACATCGACGTTAGGGGCATGTATGTGAAGACAGGTACACGTTTAATTCGACCTAACGTCGTTAAAATCGAATTAAAGTTGTAGTGAAGACAGGGCCTTAGAGCTTCTTTCATTCAAGTGCATGTCTTCACTACCACTTTAAAACGATGTTAACGACGATAGGACACCAACCCACGCCACGAAAGTAGTAAGTTGTCTGGTATCATTGAGCAGGCTAGCATTGCGGCCTATGGACCAGGACTTTGCATGGACTCCAGGAGCATGCGCTCCCTATCTCTCCGAGAAATTCTCAGCAAAGTGATGTCATTCAGGGTTGCCTGTTTGAGATACGGACTGCAATTAGTAGGGAGATAAAAAGATTCCCAGCTGCAAAGTACTCTTTTCTGCTGAGGACCAACCAACCGCCCCCCCCACGAACGCTGACCCCCCCTCCCCCCAGCCCGTAGCGGTAGCTAGCAGGGAATCTGAGCAGTCTGCATGCGGTTTCCTCCGCTTCAGATCCAACGCGCACCCCACCCCCCCACCCCAGCCCGTAGCGGTAGCTAGCAGGGGATCTGAGCAGTCTGCACGCGGTTTCTTCCGCTTCAGATCCAATGCGCACCCCGCCCACAGCCCGTAGCGGTAGCTAGCAGGGAATCTGAGCAGTCTGCACGCGGTCTGAAGAGCCCCAAAAAGACCTTAGCCCTCAGCAAGAGATTTTTTGGCATTTGCTTTGCAGTTTGCGGTTTCAGTGGGAGCCAGCCACGCGGTGGGGGGAAGGGGGCGGGGTTGCTCTACAGTATGCAGGCGCCACTTTTAACTTACCATGGCCGGCTGCACGGTGATTTCAGAAGCCGTCTTGGGCTGAGGCACGCATATATGTCTGAGATGCTCTGACTTTTCTGTGAGCTTTTAGGTGTAGAATATGACCTTGTACAGAAATCATATCAGGCCTGTGAATACTGAGGTTGCAAATGGCATAGTACTCCCATTGTGTACCGTCCGAGACTGCATCTGCCTCCTAACCTTGAATGTATCTGTCTCATAACTTTCAAACTTTATTTTCCCACACTCGCCCACAGATGAACAATTATCTCAGAATACCCCGGCCTCCTCCTCCCGCCCTGCACCGCAGATAAGAAAGCGTAAAAAGAAAATGCGAACGCGCGATGAGATGTTCACTGAACTCGAGGAGAACTCGCGCGCTGAGGCAGCCCGCCAGACGGACTGGAGGGAAAGAATGATACAGGCAAGGGAACGAGAGAGAGAGGAAAGGAATCGAGAGAGAGAGGAAAGGAATCGAGAGAGAGAGGAAAGGAATCGAGAGAGAGAGGAAAGGAATCGAGAGAGGCAGGAATGGAGAGCCGCTGCAGAAAAGAGGGAAGCCGCTGCAGAACAGAGGGAACAGCGTGAGGAAAGACGCATGGATGCTTTCCTCCGCATAATGGAGGACCAGAGCGACATGCTGCGATCTCTGGTGGAGCTGCAGCATGCCCAAAGACCACCTCTGCAGCCCCTGTGTAACCACCTCCCCCCCTCCCCAACTCCCATAGATTCCCCACCCAGACGCGGGGTGAGAACACGGGGGGGCAAGCTCCGTGGGCCGCTCCACTCTACCCCACAAGCCAGCAGAAGCAGCAGCAGCAGCAGGCTGACGTTCTCGGAAAACGTTTAAAAGCTGCTGTGTCTTGCCCACCCCTCCTCTACCCCCTTCCCACCCCCCCTCCTTTGCCCGCTCATCCCCCACTGCGACTGCCGGTTTCCCTCCAGGATACCAGGACAGTGATCCCCTGTATTTGTATTTCCGATTAACCAATAAAGGAACCATGATTTTTCAAACAGTGATTTTATTTCCTCTGCAAGCATGGGGATGGGGGAGGGAAAGCATGGGGAGGGGGGAAGGGGGAGGGAAAGCATGGGGAGGGGGGAGGGAAAGAGAGTTCAAGGGCAGCAGGCTTAGAGCACAGCAAGGGAGCAGATTCTCAAACGCCATCTCGGGCACTCATAAAACTGTCTTTCAAGGCGTCCCTGAGGCGCAGGGCCTCACGGTGTGCTCTTCGACTTTCCCTGCTGTGTGGCTGCTCATAAGTAGCAGAAAGTAAATTTGCCTCTGCCTCCCAGCCTGCCATAAACGTTTTCCCCTTGCTCTCACAGAGATTGTGGAGCACAGAGCAAGCAGCTATAACAATGGGGATATTTCTCTCGCGGATGTTGTGACGAAGTGGGAGTACTGTGTGTGTGTGCCTCAGTTTCCCCTATGCATTTCTTAAGTGTCTATGTGAAGGGATAGGGGCTGATCCTGGAAGCAAGGAGGCAACGCCCTCCCCTCTGTGCATCCCTGGAAGCTGTAACCTGACCCCAGGTGGGGGAGGGAGGTCAGGTAACACCTGAAGCCCGGGAAAGGAACAAAGGAGCAGGAAGTGGCTAGAGGGGGTTTTGAGTCAGTCTGGGTCTGGGTCGAGCTGGGAGAGGCAGAGAAGCCATTTTCTCCCTCTTGGGCCCGAGATGGATCCAGCGGAGGGCTCACGCTCTTTCGCTGCATGGTCTGTGTTGGACCAGATGAAAGTCATCGAATAAACCTGGGGGAGAAGCAGGAGCCCAGAATCTGGGTCTCACCTCCTGGCACACCCCAGAAAGGCCTAACTGGATGGACCCTGTTTGGACTGAGAAGCTGTGAGTTAAATTAAAGAATATAAAAGAAGCCTTTAAGTAGGACTTTTCTACATGCATATTATTCCTCATTAAAGAAAAATATGTAAAAAGGCCATTGGTATTTGCTTTGTTAACCACTGTAGAAGATGCCAATTCTCTGGTCTCAGACTCCACTAGTTTAGCACTTGAGGTCTCTGCAGTGTTAAGTGATTATTTTTCAATACTGTTAATTCTATTACTCCATTGGTAAAGAATGCATGACTTGAAATATGGCAGTCTTCATGTTGAGGGGGCAATAATCCACAGTTTTATACAGTTATCCAGACATCTCAAATAAACCGTCTGTTCTGCTGGCTGGCTGAGAGTCACGTCTGACTGTGGATTTGGGGTGCAGAACCCATGGGCTCCCCCAGGACCCCGCCCAGGCGGGCTTGCTGGGGGAAGCACACGGAGGGGCAGAAGGTGCTGAATGCTCCGAGGTCAGACCCAGGAAGGTGGAAGTGGGGACCCCTGAAGCTCCTGGCCTGGGAAACAGGCTGTGTACGGAGAAGGGGCCCTCCACCCGGAGTCCGGTCTGGCTTCCTAGGGAGTGGTTCCAGTCCATCGCCCGGGCGCTCCGTGACAACTGGTGGCAGCGGTGGGATGTGCAGCATCCCGTGGACCCCGTGGACGGTGCACCCCGCAGTAAGTGACTGTGGGATCGCTGGGGAGCAGGCATGTTGAAGGCCCAGAGAATGCCAGTTACAGGGGGTGGAAAAGCTGCAGCTTAACCCCTGAGAGTGTGTGACCAGAAAGAAGGACTGTTGCAGATCCAGGGCCCCCCTGAAAACTGCAAGGAGCAGTCAGGGGCGGAGAAGCATGTGGCTTGGCCCTAGGAGGGAGAAGGATTTTTGCAGTATCAGGGTACCACTGGGGTTTGCAGTGAGCGGTCCCAGGGGCGCAGGAGCAGACGCTCAACCCTGGCAAAGAGGCGGTGACCTGGAAAGAGCTGGCACACAAGGGAGTTCCCCCTGGACACTGTGGGGCAAAGAGCATACAGGCCTGTGAGTCCAGAGCGAAGTGATGAGACTTCGTGACCCTGTGCTTTGGGAAGCACAGGTTAATCGTGCAGCTAGGAGAAGCTGGAGGATTATGGCTGCTCGGAGACAGTTGCAAGATTCCTGATCCAGGATGGGGTTGCAGGAGAATCTGGGAGCAACTGGAGTGGTCATGGTGCATCCCCAAGACTCCTGTCCCGGACCAGACGGGGGTCTTCACGATTGGGTTCCCCATCCGGGGACCGGAGACGGAGGAGAGTGGAGCAGAGTCCAAGAAAGACATTGGACTGTGAGAGGCGACAAGGGCCTGGAAGTGCTGCAGCGGAGCAGCAGTGTGAACTGGGAATGGTGATGCCAAGGGACCCAAGGGACTTCCGAAGGGTGAGTGGGGATAGACCCCTGGATGCCAGTTCCGCAGGGAGCCTCATCACTAAATTGGGGTCCCTCGGTAAGGGATGGGGGGAAGGGAACGTCCACCTCACTGCTGTTGAGCAGGCTGGCAATTCGAACCAGGGGAACCCTGCGGACAAGCCCTGGTGTCTAGCTCCCCGCTGGGTCCCAAGGCTAAGGACGCCATTCGCCAGATGGGTGGGGTGGTGGACAGACTCCCACCCCTGTCCCCGACCTGTATGTCTGTGTGGAGTCCCCTGGGTTCAAGTCGTGTGGACACCCAGAGGGAGCAGAGAGAAGTGGTAAATGGGGAGACAGTCCTGGGGTGGCAAGACCCTGGGACGGGGAGAAGTGTTGTTGGGCCCCGATGGTGCAGTGTCACCGGATGCTGGGGGGCGGTGTGACCTGGGTGAGGGTCACAGGGAGGAAGATATTCGCCCTGCCTAGAGCCCAGACCCCTGTGCAGACACAGGAGGGGTCAGGCTGGCAGGCTGCTGGGGATCTGCTGAATATTGCCTGTGAACTCCTGTTGGGGGGAGAAAAGTGTCTTCCTGGGGGCAGGATGCAAACCCTGCTCCTGTAACAGCCGAGGGTTTGAATTTGAATCCGGGGAACCAATCGGCGGAGAGGAAGATGGTCATTGAAATGCAACTGACCTGACTGGCAGATGGGAGCAGAATTCCTGCCTGCTTGTAAACGGGGCTCAAGGGAGAAGGAGGGGGGCTCAAAATACCTGCCTGCCTGTTAGCAGAGCCCTGGGGCGGGGTGGGACAGAGTGATGGTCCCCTCCCCCCTACACACCGGAGAAAAGTCTGTCTCTGTCTCTAATGCTGTAATCAGAGCAGAGAGCTCACAGCTTGGTAATTGTTCAGCAAGAGGTGGAGGGAATCAGAGATTGGCCAGTCTCCAGGCCTCTCTCGAGATAGTGGGGTACCACTGGCGGGTTGTACCCCAGGTTAGCTACCTAGCTGCCCCAATTTCAGAGCTAGGGAAGGATAGTGACCCAGACAAGGTGGTCTGGGAACAAGGGTGACAGAGGGCTCTCTGTGCCCCAAGGGAGGTGCTAATCCAGGGCCGGTTGTGACTCCTACCAAGGAGTGGGAAAGACAATGGGGCACCCATGAACCATTGGTGAGGTCGAACTTCCCCAGGTCACTGGCTAAAGTGACCACTGCTCAGTTCGTTCTCGAAGAGGGGAGATGTGTGACGAAGTGGGAGTACTGTGTGTGTGTGCCTCAGTTTCCCCTATGCATTTCTTAAGTGTCTATGTGAAGGGATAGGGGCTGATGCTGGAAGCAAGGAGGCAACGCCCTCCCCTCTGTGCATCCCTGGAAGCTGTAACCTGACCCCAGGTGGGGGAGGGAGGTCAGGTAACACCTGAAGCCCGGGAAAGGAACAAAGGAGCAGGAAGTGGCTAGAGGGGGTTTTGAGTCAGTCTGGGTCTGGGTCGAGCTGGGAGAGGCAGAGAAGCCATTTTCTCCCTCTTGGGCCCGAGATGGATCCAGCGGAGGGCTCACGCTCTTTCGCTGCATGGTCTGTGTTGGACCAGATGAAAGTAATCGAATAAACCTGGGGGAGAAGCAGGAGCCCAGAATCTGGGTCTCACCTCCTGGCACACCCCAGAAAGGCCTAACTGGATGGACCCTGTTTGGACTGAGAAGCTGTGAGTTGGATGGTTCCTGACATCTCAAATAAACCGTCTGTTCTGCTGGCTGGCTGAGAGTCACGTCTGACTGTGGATTTGGGGTGCAGAACCCATGGGCTCCCCCAGGACCCCGCCCAGGCGGGCTTGCTGGGGGAAGCACACGGAGGGGCAGAAGGTGCTGAATGCTCCGAGGTCAGACCCAGGAAGGTGGAAGTGGAGACCCCTGAAGCTCCTGGCCTGGGAAACAGGCTGTGTACGGAGAAGGGGCTGTCCACCCAGAGTCCGGTCTGGCTTCCTAGGGAGTGGTTCCAGTCCATCGCCCGGGCGCTCCGTGACAGATGTCTGAGCGAATCAGTAAGGAATGCCATCTCCCCTTCAAGCGGCCAAATGCACACTCCACGGCCATTCTGCACTTGCTCAGCCTGTAGTTGAACAGCTCCTGACCCCTGTCCAGGGCTCCTGTGTAGGGCTTCATAAGCCAGAGCATTAGGGGGTAGGCTGGGTCCCCAATGAGCACGATCGGCATTTCGACCCCCCCCACAGAAATTTTCTGGTCGGGGAAGAAAGTGCCTTGCTGCAGCTGTCTAAAAACCCTAGAGTTCCTGAACACTCGAGCGTCATGAAGCTTTCCCGGCCACCCCACGTAGAGGTCGGTGAAACGTCCCTTGTGGTCAGCCACTGCTTGCATGACCATTGAGTAATATCCCTTCCGGTTTCTGTACTCAGCGGCCTCGTGGTCCGGTGCCAGGATAGGGATATGAGTCCCATCTATAGCCCCACCACAGTTAGGGAATCCCATGGCGGCAAAGCCATCTATTGTGGCTTGCAGGTTTCCAAGGTTTATAACCCGGTGTAGCAGCTGCTCGACGATTGCCCTGCTTACTTGCATCACAGCAAAGCCCACTGTAGACCTACCCACCCCAAACTGATTCGCCACTGACCGGTAGCTGTCTGGCGTTGCAAGCTTCCAGAGGGCTATCGCCACTCGCTTCTCCACTGTAAGGGCCGCTCTCATTTTGGTATTCCTGCGCCAGAGGGCAGGGGACAGCCAGTCACAAAGTTCCATGAAGGTGCCCTTTCGCATGCGGAAGTTTCTGAGCCACTGGGAGTCATCCCAGACCTGCAGCACTACGCGGTCCCACCAGTCCGTGCTTGTTTCCCTGGCCCAGAATCGGCGTTCGATGGCATGAGCCTGCCCCATTGCCACCATTTTTGACAGATTGTCAGTCGCCCTACTTGCAAAAACGGCAGTGTCCATGTCGTCCCCGCTGTGCACGTCAGTGTCCCTGTCGTCCCCGCTGTGCACGTCAGTGTCCCTGTCGTCCCCGCTGTCCTCGTCCATCTCCTCCTCACTGTCGTCGGGTTCCGGAAAGCGCAGTTCTCCCCGGATCGCATTCCTCCTCTGCAGACGGTGCAGCAGGAACTCAGCAACCGTGATCGAGGTCCTCACAACAGCCATTACTGCAGCCGTGGTGTCACCGGGCTCCATGCTTGCAATGCTATGGCGTTAGCACGGCGGAGAAAGGGCGTGAATTATGGGATTCCTACCTACAGTGCACCGCTCGGAATGGGGGTGGGCGGCGCGGAAAAAGGGCGTGAAATTTGGAAATGCCTACCCATAGTGCAGCACTCGAAATGGTGCCTGCTGGGGGATCAGGGAACTGTGGGATAGGTACCCAGAGTGCAACGCTCGTCATGTCGACGCTTGCAAAAGTTTTGCGGACAGACACTGTCGACGTACTGTGCTTAGCTGTGCCTAGTGAAGACACACAACATCGACTGTATACCGTCGCGTTCACAACATCGACATAAAGGAAATCGAACTACTGCTGTAGTGAAGACATACCCCAAGTTTAAACCCCAGAAATTATCAACAGTTAAAAGGCTCTGGTAGCGAGTGGCATTGTGCTACCTGTGAGCCAAGAGATCTTGTATGACTCTTTAGCACCATCTCCCCTCTCCCATGTGTCCTTCACATCCCTACAGGAAGAGTCAGCACCAGGACACCAAAGTTTCCTCTCTAACCCCTCTGGATTTGGGGACTTCTGGTTCAACAAAACCAGCTGCATAAGTGAGGGCACCTGCTCTCCATCTATCCCCCTGGATTGTCTTCCTGTGAGACCTGCAGCGTCTCAGCTCTTTCATGTCAGGATATCATTAAGGCTTTTCTGTTAAGCTCTCCCATCATGGCATGATCCTGGCTCTTGACAGAATCCAAACACGGGAGTGGGCACACAACCACAGATGTCTGGAATGCTGGTTTCTAGGGACCCCCATCAAGAAAAATTCTTAGATACTGTATTTAGTGTACTTGAGCCAAGCCAAAAGAGTTTCCTAGTTGTATATTCCCCCCTCCCCCAAGCAAATGGGCTGTGTCCTTTCCCTTTGGTTCTTGAGTCCCACAACTCCAAAAGTCCCCCAAAGTCCCAAAAGTCCAACAGCCCAAAAGTCTCTGCAGAGTTCAAAGGTTCATCTACAGTTTTACCTCCCAGTCTGGGTGGAAATGGGGAGGCAGGTTAAGGAGAACCTTATGTGGTCTGAGGCTGACTGTCTGACCTTTCCATGAGGTTCTGCTGCAGCCCTCACCGCGAGTCACTCTGCCAGCTGTCCCACTTCACTCGCTGCTCTGCTCCACCAGTTGTCCCACGAGCTGCTCAGCCAGATACTCTGCTCCACCAGCTGTCCCAGGAACACCTCTGCTCTACCAGCCACTTTTCTCAGCAATATATATTCAGTTCCCCCTACTTAACACAGGGCTCAGTGATTTCAGCTTAAAGTAGGGGAAACTTAGTGCTACGTAGTTGAGGGTGAGTCATAACATGCTAGGTACAGTTCTACTGTCCTTGATTCACATAACCAGGATAGGTTCGAGAATAGCAGCCGTGTTAGTCTGTATCCATAAAGAAAGCGAGGAATACTTGTAGCACCTTAGAGACTAACTGGTTTATTTCAGCATAAGCTTTCATGAGCTATAGCTCACTTCATCGGATGTCTAGAATGGAACAGAAGTAAGATGCATTTATACACACAGAAAGAAAGAAAAGAAAAAAAATTGTACAGTAGCATACCCATTCTAAGAGGGCTGTTAAATGTAGATGGGTCATTATCAGTAGGAGAAAAAAAAATCCTTTTTGAAATGGATTTCTGTGTCAGGGAAATTAACTCAGGAAATGCAATCAATTACTGTAATGAGAGAACCAATCTGAACTTCTGTTAAGCCCCTGGTTAATAGTGTCCAATTTGAAAATTAATTCCAGTTCCTCAGTTTCTCGTTGGAGTATGTTTTGGAAGTTTTTCTGTTTCAAAACTGAAACCATCAAATCTTTAATGGAATGGCCAGGAAGACTGAAGTGTTCTCCTACTGGTTTTTGAATGTTATGATTCCTGAGGTCAGATTTGTGTCCATTTATTCTTTTCCGCTGCTAGAGCTTCCGGCCAGGGGCTGCCTGGGCCAGTGCAGGGCTGGTCCGCCCTGCCACAGTACTCTTCTTGCTCTGTCAATCTGTTTTTTCACTTCCCCAGGTGGGTATTGTAGTTTTAAAAATGCTTGGTAGAGATCTTGAAGGTGTTTGTCTCTGTCTAAGGGACTGGAGCAAACGCGGTTGTATCTTAGAGCTTGGCTGTAGACAAGTGGTGTGTTCTGGATGGAAGCTGGAGGCTTTTAGGTAAGTGTAGCAGTCAGTAGGTTTCTGGTATAGGGTGGTGTGTATGTGCCCATCATTTATTAGCACAGCTGTGTCTAGGAAATGGACCACTTGTGTGGATTGGTCCAGGCTGAGGGTGATGGTGGGATGGAAATTGTTGAAATCATGGTGGAATTCCTCAAGGGCTTCTTTTCCATGGGTCCAGATGGTGAAGATGTCATCAATATACCACAAGTAGAGTAGGGGCATTAGGGAACGAGAATTAAGGAAGCGTTGTTCTAAGTCTGCCATAAAAATGTTGGCATACTGTGGGGCCACACGGGTACCCATAGCAGTTCCGCCGACTTGAAGGTCTATATTGTCTCCAAATGTGAAATAGTTGTGGGTGAGGACAAAGTCACAAAGTTCAGCCACCAGGTTTGCCGTGACAGTGTCAGGAATACTGTTCCTGACGGCTTGTAGTCCATCTTTGTGTGGAATGTTGGTGTAGAGGGCTTCTACATCCATAGTGGCCAGGATGGTGTTTTCTGGAAGATCCCCAATGGATTGTAGCTTCCTCAGGTGATCAGTGGGGTCTCAAAGATGGCTTGGAGTGCTGGTAGCATAGGGCCTGAGAAGCCAGACAATCCTGCTATTAGGGTGCCAATGCATGAGACGATGGGGTATCCAGGATTTCCAGGTTTGTGGATCTTGGGTAGTAAATAGAATGTGCCTGGTCGGGGTTCTAGGCATGTGTCTGTATAGATCTGTTCCTGTGCTTTTTCAGGGAGTTCCTTGAGCAGATGGTGTAGTTTCTTTTGATAATTCTCCATAGGATCAGAGAATAGGGGCCTGTAGACTGTGGAGTTAGAGAGCTGTCTAGCAGCCTCTTGTTCATAGTCCAACTTATTCATGATGACAACAGCACCTTCTTTGTCAGCCTTTTTGATTATGATGTCAGAGTTGTTCCTGAGGCTGTGGATGGCAGGATAACAACACTTTATTCATCCTGCCCCAATAACAAAGAAACTGGGGATTTCACAGCAGCCAAAGGGACCATTTGGGCAAACAGTCCCATCATGCTAGGCAGGATGGGTGTGCCCATGCAAATGAGATTAGCCCCAAAGTCCTTTTCCTTCATTCACCACCAGATGTCAGGGTAGAGGCCGTTCTGACTCTGCTTACACTAACAAATCTGATTTTCTTCTGATCTCAGAATGTCACTATACAAATCCCTGGTTCACCCACACTGTGAGTACTTAGTGCACTTCTGGTCATGCCATCTCAGAAAGGGATCTATTAGAATTGTAAAGATACAGAGAAGGGTAACAAAAAGTATAAGTGCTTCCACATGAGGAGAGATTAAAAAGACAGGGACTGTTTGTCTTAGAAAAGAGATGACTAAGGGGGGATGTGCTAGAGGTTTATACAATCCTGACTGGTGTGGAGAAAGTGAACAGAGAAGTGTTATTTACACCTTCTTGTAACACAAGAACTAGGGGGCACCAAATGCAATTAATAAGCAGCAGGTTTAACACAAACACAAGGAAGTATTTCTTCATACAATGCACAGTCACCCTGTAGAACTCATTGCCAGGGGATGCTGTGAAGGGCAAAAGTATCACTGGATTCAAAAATGGACTTAGATTCATTCATGGAGAATTGGTCCATCAATGGCTATTAGTCAAGACGGTCAGGGACGCTACCCACGCACTGACTGCCAGAAGCTGGGCTTGGATGACAAGATCAATTGCCCTGTTCTGGTGATTCCCTCTGAAGCACCTGGCATTGGCCACAGTTGAAAGACAGGACACCGGGCTAGATGGACCATTGGTCTGACCTAGTACGACCGTTCTTATTGAAACCCAGTCAGATCTCCCACAAGGAACAACACATTGGTGCTTAATTCTGAGCTGCAAAGGCCACAACATGTGTTGTCCACAAATCAGGCATGTGCAATTGCTCACCGGCACAAGCCCTTTAACCTTCACAAAGAAGCGAAAAGGGGGCAGCTTTCTATCTGCTGTGGAACCCCTGGGGTGGATTCTGACCCATGCCAGATTTAAACGGGTACCACTTCTCCAAAGCTAATTTACACCTGCACAAGTTGTAAGCAGTGTCAGGATGAGCCCCACCCTGACATCTGGTGGTGGTGATAAATTGCAGGAATTGCAGTGAGTTGTGGAAAAGAACTTCAGGGGCTGATCTTATTTGCATAGACACACCCACCATGCCTATCTTGAGCTCACAGCAGCCCAAATGGTCACTTGGGCTGCTGTGGGATCCCCAGTTTCTCTGTTATTGGGGCAGGAATGATAAAATGTTGTTAACCTGATTATGTGAATGAGGGACTGGGACATGTGCTTGGCCTTTGTTATGAGGGAGGGACTCGCCATCATCTAGGTAGCACCCATTGGCCCAGGGAGAGGGGTTCCAAAACCTACCACTGAGAGAATGAGCCAACGATCGATTGATCTGTCTATCTCTTTTGGTGGGGGTCTTGTCTGAGGGCCCCACAAGCCTATTGCACCCTGCTTCTCTCCACTGTAGTATGTCAGAGCTAATTTTTTATTCCATTAGGAGTCTAGGTTCAGCCTCCTAAGCTGAATTCACTTGGGGTCCAGTAGTGCATCTGCACTAAGGTGCCCCCCCCCCCCCCATAAGCTGGAATCACTTAAGAGCTGAAATCATTGAGCACTGTTTTAAGGGGCGGGGGCTGAAGATATAGTGCTGAACAGCTGATGGAGTGGAGCAGTTTGTGTGACTGTTCGTGGAGTGGCTGGTGATGTGGAGCAGCTGATGGAGTGGAGCAGTTTGTGTGACTGCTAGTGGAGTGGCTGGTGATGTGGAGCAGCTGATGGAGTGGAGCAGTTCGTGGGAGAGCTAGTGGAGCGGCTGGCAGAGCAGAGCGACTGGTGAAGCAGAGCAGTTCCTGGGCAGCTGATGGAATGGAGCATCTGGCAGAGCAGCTCGTGGGACCGCTGGCAGATCAGAGCAGTTTGTGGGACAGCAGGCAGAGCGGCTCACAGTGAGGACTGCAGCAGAACCCCATGGAGAGGTGGGGCCGTTGGCCTCTGATCACATAAGGTGCCCATTAACCTTCCCCCCTCCCCCCCCACATTTCCACCCAGGCTGGGAGGTAAAATTCTACAGATGAACTTTTGAACTCTGCAGAGACTTTTGGGCTGTAGGACTTGGGTGTCAGGATGGCCTCCCCACTCTGAACTCTAGGGGACAGATGTGGGGACCTGTTTGAACAGACCCCCTAAGTTTATTTTACCCGCTTAGGTTAAAACTTCCCATAGACACAAGTTTCTCTTGTGTCTGGAACAATAGGCTGCCACCACCAAGCGTTACCCCAAGAACTAGGGGCAGGGCCACTTGAAGCCCCCTCTCTTTCCAAAAATCCCCCCCCCAAGCCTATACCTCCCTCCCTTGGAAAGGCTTGAGAAAAACCCCCTCACCAATCCTGCTAGGTGAGCCTGATCCAAAAAGCCTGGATCTACACAATGGAAAAAATCAGTCAGATTCTTAAAAGGAAGATTTTAATTAAAGGAAAAAGAAACAAAATTTCTATAGGACTCAGTGGAAAATCACTTTGCCATCACAAAAAGAATCAAAGAAAACCCACACCACAGAGGAATTCCTCCCTCTTTTGCTGAGTTTCAAAATACAGAGAAAACACAGGGATATCTCCTAAAAACCCGAGAAATTCACAAGTGAGAAACAAAATATAAAACTTAAAACTGCCTTTCCTGGATAAATTACTTACTGTTGCTATTTAGAAAGGTTATAAATAGATGGAGAGAAGAAAACTGTCTGATTCCCCTGAAAGCCCAGAGTGAATGAAAAAAACAGACAAAGCACTTTCCCTCCCGCCAGGTTTGAAAGCATCTTTGGACCCCATTGGTTCCTTTGGTCAGGAGCCAACCAGGTTTCTTTTAGCATCTTAACCCCTTGCAGGTAAACAGGAATTCTAGGCTACTTCATGCTTATGGCAAGGTGAAAAGTTCATAAAGTATTTCCAGGCATTTTTAATTGAGAACAAGTGCCTTCCTGTGCCTTCCAGGTTACTGAACTGGAGACTTCAGTGCAAAAAGAGTTTATTGAGTATGTCTTAAGTGCAAAGTTGGACTCACATAATGCCACTTATACTTAGAAGTGTGGGTTTGGATGCAAGCTAAGGAAGGAGCTTCTGGAAAAGAAAGGTGAAAATGGGAATGACAGCACCTACCCTCATTATCATTGTGCTATGTAACTTGAAGACACGATGGTGATTTGTGCAGTAGAGCGAAGAAAACAATGTCTAATGACTCTTTTGGCCCAAAAATGACTCTCTTAGCCGACTTAAAGCTGTATTATCAGAACTTGCTTTGTGCTAATTTACAAATTTACTCTAGAGCAGTAGTCCCCAACCTTTTTTACAACGCGGACCGGTCACCGCGGACCGGTCAATGCTCGCGGCCCAATGCTACTGAGATCCGCAACCCCTTTTAAATTTTTCACTCGCCGCGGTGGACCTTTGTAAGTCCGCCGCAAAGCCGGCGAATAAAGCAGCTGAAATGTGGATGCGAGCGGCATCAGTTTTTCTTGCGGGGCGGCAGACCCACGTATGTACGCAGAAAAGCCGCCGAATACTGCTCACGCGCCGATGCGGAAGTGCATTGAGTGCCCCGCAGTGCTGCTGAAATGCGGAAGTGCGCTGAATGCCCCTGAGTGCCTCGCGGCGCTGCTGAACAGAAGGCGGCCGCGGCCTTGTAACAATTGATCCACGGACCGGTACCGGTCCGCGGCCCGGGGGTTGGGGACCACTGCTCTAGAGTCTAAGCTAATGAATGTTAATCATGGACAACTTTAGCTGAGAACTTCCAAGTGCTTTTGTTTTTCAGTTTTATGCTAAAAATGGTCAAACTTGAGTGCCTAAAGATAGGCATCTACAGTCATATTTTGGTATCTGAATATTAGTAGCCTGATCGACCACTGAAAGCCAGTAGTTCATATCTATTCAGGTGCCCAAATATGGATTTAGGAGCTTAGACATTATGTCCTGTGATTAAAACGCAGTTCGGAACCAGGTGATCAGGATCCCAGCTCTGCCGTAGACTTCCTGTGTGATCTTGGCCAAAAGAGTCCATTAATTTTGGGTGCCTGTTTTGAGACACTATTGGGCCTGATTTCCAGAGGTGCTGAGAAGTCCAGTTGAGGACATTCATAGATACCTGCGCTCAGCTCCTTTCCCCATTAGGCTCTTGGTGACTCCAAATCACCTGTATCAAATTCAGAGCAACTTAAACCAAAGACATTGTCTCAATTGAATTTGAGAAAAGGGAGGTCGCAATCTAAAGAAGAATCTGCCTGCGTGTGAGGGTGAACAACAGACTCAAAACAAAACACAACAAACCACTTCTGCCTGGAGAATGATTTTGTGATTTTGTCAGACTAAGGGAGGTTTGTTTTTGAGAAAGTTGGAAGGGAGGGGAGAGAAACTGTACAATGGATCTGGAAACTGTAATCCCCTAATCTCTGCTGAACGATTCATAATATGTAATCTCATTCAGCACCTTGGTATATTGTATGGTCATGTCAGAACAGATGAGTTCTGTTGCTATGACAGCCTCACCCTATCTTAGGGCATGTTGGGTTAGGAACATTCAGGCACGTCCTATCATGTTATTGGCAATCCAGACTGTTATTGGGGCAGGAATGATAAAATGTTGTTAACTGGATTATGTGAATGAGGGACTGGGACATGTACTTGACCTTTGTTATGATGGAGGGACTCGCATCATCTATGTAGCACCCACTGGCCAAGGAAAAGGGGTTCCAAAACCCACCAACTTGAGAGAGGCAATGGAGAGGTATCTATCTCTTTTGGTGGGGGTCTTGTCTGAGGGCCCCACAAGCCTATTGCACCCTGCTTCTCTCCACGGTAGAATGTCAGAGCTAATTTTTTATTCCATTAGGAGTCTAGGTTCAGCCTCCTAAGCTGAATTCACTTTGGGTCCAATAGTGCATCTGCACTAAGGCCACTGCCCTACTATAAGCTGAGATCCCTTAAGAGCTGAGATCACTGAGCACTGTGTTAAGTGGGGGGAGGCCTGAAGATATAGTTCTGAACAGCTGATGGAGTGGAGCAGTTTGTGTGACTGCTAGTGGAACGGCTGGTGATGTGGAGCAGCTGATGGAGTGGAGCAGTTCGTGGGAGAGCTAGTGGAGCAGCTGGTGATGTGGAGCAGCTGATGGAGTGGAGCAGTTTGTGTGACTGCTAGTGGAGTGGCTGGTGATATGGAGCAGCTGATGGAGTGGAGCAGTTCGTGGGAGAGCTAGCAGAGCTAGCGGTGACTTTGGGGCATGTGAGACTCAAGAACCCAAGGTGAAGGACACAGCCCATTTGCCTTGGGGGGGGGGCTTCTGGTTCATGGTTTGTTTTATGAATCCTGTTTGTGGTGTTTCTCCAATATAATGCCACAGTGTTTCTCTCTGTTATTAAAAGGCTTTTGGTACACGCAGACTCTGTGCTTGCGAGAGGGGAAGTATTGCCTCTTAGAGATGCTCAGAAGGGTGGTATATGGTTGTCCCAGGTCACTGGGTGGGGGCTCGAGCCGGTTTTGTATTGTGTCATTAGAATGGAACCCCTGGATACTGAACCCGACCCTTGTTGCTGCCAACTCTGATGGGCAGAAGGGTTACACAAGTAACAGCAGGCTCAGACCCCATCTGTTTGAGCTTCTTTATACATTTCAAACACAGTTATCACTGGGCGAAACCACAGCCATGACCTGTACTCTGGGATGCTCAGAATGGATTTGGCTGATCGGTTTTAGCTCCTTCTCTGGCTAACACACCCTAGGGCAGTTTTTTGCACTGACTCTACTTTCCAGTTCTCTGATCACGGTTTTGGTTAACAAACTTTGTGTCATTTCCCCCTCCTAGGCTGTGCAAGTCCTCTGAGCTCAGTAGCACATTGGATCTGCAGTGATTGTCAATGTACCCATCTGAGCATCCAGCTAAAGCAAGAGAGAACCCCACAAAGAAGTTGGTGATGAAAGAAAAAGGGCAGTTTAAGATCTCAAGAATGATAAGAAAAACAACAGGGCTTTTCTGTCCCAAAGACTTGCAGCTGTTCAGACAGTGAATTCGTGTTTCACCCTCATGTCTGCCAACTCAGTTCTTGTTTATTCATCAGCCGTGTGGCTCTCCCAAACATGGCATAAGATTTTCAAACAAACGCCTCCAATGAAACTAACAGAGGGGAGGCGGGGACTCGACTGAGTGAAATCAGCTCAGGGGAAATGACACAGCCCATATTTAGCTGAACTTGCAAAGAAAAGGAGACAGAGGCCAGCAGCAGCTGTGAAGAGACCATGGCAGGATTCCATGTCCGTAGTGTCTTGGTGACTGGATGCAATCGGGGAATTGGTCTGGAGCTGATCAAGCATTTTATTGGGAAACCAAACCCACCCGACGTGATCTTTGCCACCTGTCGGGACCCGGAGGGAGCACGAGTGCAGGTTAGAAGCGTTTTTTTTTCTTAGCAGACCTGTGGTTTAGAAAATGTTCCCCAGAAAGGCATGGGATAAAAGCATGTTTAGATGGCAGAGCTCTTGAGGACTGAGTGAGGCTCTAACAGGGTTTCCTAGCTGTACATTCCCCTCCACCCCGAAACCTCCTGCCCTCTTACAACAAGGAATCTTGCAAGTTGCTATGGGAGACTTGATTTGAACTGACCCCAATTTTACCCAAAACACTACTGGACTAGTTCTCCACTGCCCTGCACCTTATGCAGAGTGGGTGTGAGAGGCTGCACTTCTGTTAGCCCCCACCAATACACACAGAGACATTCTGTCAGACAAACTTTATCACTACCTGGTGCTAAAAGATGCACCTTGACTAGGTAGGAGATCTGGGAGGTTCCTTAGCTGTTTCTCAGGGGCTCCACACAGCAACTACTAAAACATGAAGTGATCCCCAGTGCCTGCTCCTGGGGGCTCTGGAGAGGAGGCCCCCTGGCCAGCAACTGGAACAAGAGACAAATCTGTCAACAGGAGTGAGATGGGATCGGGGAGCAGGTGAGTGATGGCTGGGGCAGAGTTCGGAGAATGGGGGAAAGAGGAGAACTGATGGAGAGAGGCTGAGGGGATGGGGAAGAAAGAAGAAGAACCAGGAGGTATGTTGGATGGAGGAAGAGGAGTGACAGACAGAAAAAGGGAGTGAACCACATGCAAGGCGTGTGGAAAGGGGGAGCCAGGTGAAGGACAGAATGGATGGGGAACAGCAGGGGGTAAAACCTTAGGCAGGGAAAAAGCTGGGACTTTACCTGCTTTGATTGTTTGGTTGAATGCTGACTCAGGCTGTTCCCATGGTCTTCGCTCATAGCAGTGTCCTGACGCTCCCAGGCATTACTAACTGCCAGCCACAAGCTCAGCTTCTGCTCTCTGTTAAGCTCACTAACCCCCTCTTCCCCTCCTCAAATGCATGGGCTTGCACGTGGGTGACAGCAGAATCTGTGCCCCAGGGCTGTGGGTGTTCAGGGCCAGGCTGTCTGATGGGGCGATGCATTTGTGCCTGTGTTTTCACTTAGGTTCCATAATAATGTGGGGTTTTTTTTGCTTCCAGGAACTAAAAAATTTGGCTTCCAAGCACCCAAACGTTGTGATTCTGCAGCTAGGTACGTCCGGAGCACATCTGTCCTGCCGGCCGGCTCGGTGCGGACACTGCATGGCCAGCTGTCCGATAGCTGCTTTCTGATTCTGTCTGTGCGCTACGTTCACTATGATCCATTCCATGTCCTTCTTTCCATCTGCCCAGCGCCTAACTAGGTCATAATTGCTAGCGCAGCTACATGGACCACAATTTGTTAGTACACTGCCAGAGTAAGTTCCTCATCGCTGAACAATGCAGAAAGCACCATTACAGAGGCTGCCTGCCTCGGCCGGTAATCTGTGCCAAACACTGGACCCGTTTCTGCTCCCTTTGAAGCAGAGAGGTGGTCTGCTGCTCTTTCCAGCCCGGGCGTAGGTTAGACAATGCTCACCTTTGTGAGAACTGCAGTGAGAGAAGATGACAAACTAAACCCCAGCCAAGCCTAGCAGCAGCAGGAACAGTCTGGATTGCCAATAACATGATAGGATGTGCCTGAATGTTCCTAACCCAACATGCCCTAAGATAGGGTGAGGATGTCATAGCAACAGAACTCATCTGTTCTGACATGACCATACAATATACCAAGGTGCTGAATGAGGTTACATGTTATGAATCGTTCAGCAGAGATTAGGGGATTACAGTTTCCAGATCCATTGTACAGTTTCTCTCCCCTCCCTTCCAACTTTCTCAAAAACAAACCTCCCTTAGTCTGACAAAATCACAAAATCATTCTCCAGGCAGAAGTGGTTTGTTGTGTTTTGTTTTGAGTCTGTTCACCCTCACACGCAGGCAGATTCTTCTTTAGATTGCGACCTCCCTTTTCTCAAATTCAATTGAGACAATGTCTTTGGTTTAAGTTGCTCTGAATTTGATACAGGTGATTTGGAGTCACCAAGAGCCTAATGGTGAAAGGAGCTGAGCGCAGGTATCTATCAATGCCCTCAGCTGGACTTCTCAGCACCTCTGGAAATCAGGCCCAATAGTGTCCCAAAACAGGCACCCAAAATTAATGGACTCTTTTGGCCAAGATCACACAGGAAGTCTACGGCAGAGCTGGGATCCTGATCACCTGGTTCCGAACTGCGTTTTAATCACAGGACATAATGTCTAAGCTCCTAAATCCATATTTGGGCACCTGAATAGATATGAACTACTGGCTTTCAGTGGTCGATCAGGCTACTAATATTCAGATACCAAAATATGACTGTAGATGCCTATCTTTAGGCACTCATTTTTGACCATTTTTAGCATAAAACTGAAAAACAAAAGCACTTGGAAGTTCTCAGCTAAAATTGTCCATGATTAACATTCATTATCTTAGACTCTAGAGTAAATTTGTAAATTAGCACAAAGCAAGTTCTGATAATACAGCTTTAAGTCGGCTAAGAGAGTCATTTTTTGGCCAAAAGAGTCATTAGACATTGTTTTCTTCGCTCTACTGCACAAATCACCATCGTGTCTTCAAGTTACATAGCACAATGATAATGAGGGTAGGTGCAGTCATTCCAATTTTCCCCTTTCCTTTCCAGAAGCTCCTTCCTTAGCTTGCATCCAAACCCACACTTCTAAGTATAAGTGGCATTATGTGAGTCCAACTTTGCACTTAAGACATACTCAATAAACTCTTTTTGCACTGAAGTCTCCAGTTCAGTAACCTGGAAGGCACAGGAAGGCACTTGTTCTCAATTAAAAATGCCTGGAAATACTTTATGAACTTTTCACCTTGCCATAAGCATGAAGTAGCCTAGAATTCCTGTTTACCTGCAAGGGGATAAGGCGCTAAAAGAAACCTGGTTGGCACCTGAGCAAAGCAACCAATGGGGTCCAAAGATGCTTTCAAACCTGGCGGGAGGGAAAGTGCTTTGTCTGTTTTTTTCATTCACTCTGGGCTTTCAGGGGAATCAGACAGTTTTCTTCTCTCCATCTATTTATAACCTTTCTAAATAGCAACAGTAAGTAATTTATCCAGGAAAGGCAGTTTTAAGTTTTATATTTTGTTTCTCACTTGTGAATTTCTCGGGTTTTTAGGAGATATCCCTGTGTTTTCTCTGTATTTTGAAACTCAGCAGAAGAGGGAGGAATTCCTCTGTGGTGTGGGTTTTCTTTGATTCTTTTTATGATGGCAAAGTGGTTTTCCACTGAGTCCTATGGAAATTTTGTTTCTTTTTCCTTTAATTAAAATCTTCCTTTTAAGAATCTGACTGATTTATTCCATTGTGTAGATCCAGGCTTTTTGGATCAGGCTCACCTAGCAGAATTGGTGAGGGGTTTTTCTCAAGCCTTTCCAAGGGAGGGAGGTATAGGCTTGGGGGGGGGGATTTTTGGAAAGAGAGGGGGCTTCAAGTGGCCCTGCCCCTAGTTCTTGGGGTAACGCTTGGTGGTGGCAGCCTGTTGTTCCAGACACAAGAGAAACTTGTGTCTATGGGAAGTTTTAACCTAAGGGTAAAATAAACTTAGGGGGTCTGTTCATACAGGTCCCCACATCTGTCCCCTAGAGTCCAGAGTGTGGAGGCCAACCTGACACACTTGAAACAGGAAATCCCTGACTGGATTTGTGCTCTCTGCCGTGACCTCAGGAATGAAGTGGATATTCTAACAGTGATGTGGTTAAAATTGGGCTGCAGGTTATGAGCGATCCATCAGAGTTAGGAGTGAGCCAGGCCTCTCTCAACATATTAACTGAATTCTCCATCAGCTGTCTCTAGAGATGGGCTTTTAACCGGGCTACCATAACCATGGCTGTATTTATTTCATATAGTATCAGGAATGGAACCAAAACTGTGCTCATAACCAGTCCCATATTCTCTTTCCAGAAGCTACAGACTCAGCGAGCATCAAGAGCGCTGCAAAGAAAGCTGAGGCCCATCTGGGAGGAACTGGCTTAAATTTGCTGATAAATAACGCTGGCATTATGCCACCAAGCACACTTGAGTCAGCCACTCCTGAAGATATGTTAGGCGTCTATAACACAAATGTTGTTGGGCCGCTGTTAGTGACCCAGGTAAGAGTCTACCTTTGGCTTAAATCAAGGTATTTAGCTGAAGAGATCCCATCCTGCTTTAAAAGGAGGTGGCCCTTTTGTTAGGATTAGAATCGAGTTGTCTGTGTTCTGGTAAAGCCAGGGCTGGCAACAGGGGGGTACTACGGGTAGAGCTGTACCAGGCCCCGGACTTTAGGGGGCCCCCCTTAAGTCCGGGGCCCGGTACACAGCAGTACCCGTAGTCGTCCGTCCCCCCTTGTCGCCGGGCCTGGAGAGCGGGGAAGGGGCGGGGAGGCGGCGCGGCTCTCCTCCAGACGAACGCGCGTGTCCCCGGCAGGAGCAGTGAGCCCGGCCGGCGGCAGCGGCGCAGTCTGGGGGAGAAAGGGCGCGCGGAGAGCAGCAAGGGCGGCTCGCGCCGCTCCCGGGCTCGCTCTCCCTTAGGACCCCGCACTGCCGCCAGCCGCTGTCAGCTGGGGGGAGGGGCCCCCCCGGCTGGGCTCCCCCCCCCACCGCTGTTAGCTGGAGGGGAGCGCCGGCTGGGCTGGGGGGGGCCCGGCTGGGCTGGGGGGGGCCCCCAAACGATCAGAGTAGGGGGCCCCCAAATTTCTGTCGCCGGCCCTGGGTAAAGCCCACAGGTTCCGATCGGGATCGGAGCTCTATGTTGCTCAGTGCTGTACAAACAGAGAGGTCGAGGCGGTTGTCAGGGAGCTGTTCAGAGGAACAGCAGACCCCGACCCCGCAGAAGGGTCTAAAGCAGTTGAGCCTTCCTAAGGCTTCTCCTGAACACTTACAGACCTGCACATAGACCTGTTGTGTTAAACGCCCTCTCTGTTATGCATTGCTATGTTCCTGCTCTGAAAGTTAAACTCTCCTTCCTTTTCAGACGGTTCTTTTGGGTCACTGTATTCACCACTGCTTCCCGAAGGGAAGACTTGCAGATATGTCTAGGTGAATTACAGATTTTTGGGTTCGTTGGCAATTGTGAAAAGTTAAAAAAAGTCATTCTGGAGCAGAACAAAAATGATAATTTTTGGCAAATCACACAGTAAAAATTTATATTAATTATTATGATGACCATCATCTGAGCAAACAAAACAGTTCAATTTTGTATATTTTAAAATTTTTGGATTTTTTTAAAAGAAAATGAAAGGAAGTATTTTGAAATGAAAAATTAAAATGTTTCTGTTTTTTTCAGAAATGTTGTGGTTTTTTTCCATAAAGAACAATTCTGTGAAATTTATGTGAATTTGTGAAATATTGTGGAAGTGATAACGAGTCCTGTGGCAGTTTAAAGACTAACTGAAGTATTGAAGCATATGTATTCAGTATGCTTCAATACTTTAGTTAGTCTTTAAGGTCCCACAGGACTCTTCTGCAATTCCAGACTAACACGGCCACCCTCTGATTCTTGACATATTGTGGTGTCACTGAATCTGCATTCACTGAAAACAAGTTTTGGTCAAAAATGTTTGTTCAGCTCAGCTTGTAGGTGCCAAACCAGACGCTCTCTGAGAGCTGGGGCATCTCAGGATTCCATCCTGGGGAGGTACCACCTGATGGGGGGCACTCAGAGACCAGAGAAAGAGTCAAAGGTGCAGCTGTCCTGGTAACACTGACACGCCGTTCACTATACTGGAGTGACACAGGCCTACCAGAGAAGAGAATTTAGTGCACCCACATTTTATGCCGTTGGTGGTCCAGACATTGCAAGCCCCATCTAGATGGTTATTATTTTTCAATTAGTATTATTTTGATTAGACAGCATTGTAATTGGACCTGATATTTAACAGCTGGCAACACGCAGAGCAGAATGCAGCTCTCACCCTGAGGAGTTTATAGGGTCAGTCCAGACAGTGGCATTCTAGGGATGTTCTAGGGGGTAGAGGGAACCATACAGGTGGTGGTTGAGGAGTAGCTTGAAAGCGGAGACGCTGAGGGACAGCTCATTGGGAAGCTGTTCATAGGAAAAGGGGTGCAGCGAATGCAGGTGGTAAATGGGGAGGAGGAAGCAAAGGGGGTAGCCAGTTGGGGTGGGCACAGGAAGTGGGACTCAGGTGCAGGCAGATTTAGGTTTGAGAAGCAGGTAGATTTGTTATCAAGGACAAAGTGACCCATTGTCTCCCCAGGCGTTCCTGCCCTTGCTGAAGAAGGCTGCGCAGGGAAGCAACCAGAAAGAGATGAGCTGCAGCAAGGCGGCCATTGTCAACATCTCCAGTATTTTGGGATCCATTGAGAAAACACCTGAAATGTTCTTCTTTGTGCCAGTAGTCTCCTACCGCTGCAGTAAGGTATGTCTCCCCCGGGCTAACCAGTCACGGGATAGTCACTGAATCTCAGCTCTCTCAGCCTGAAGATAACGATCATTCTGAAATAGTTACACCCACCATGCCCCCGGAGCCCAGCCAGGGTTTGGTGGGCTGTGCTGGGGGAGGAGGGATGCTGTGGGTCTCTGCCTGGGGGTTGCTGTGGCTCTGCTTCCACTCACCATGTGCTTCACCTCCAGGCAGCGCTGAACATGCTCACAAAGTGCCAGTCGATGGGATACAAGCAAGATGGGATCCTGTGCACTGCGCTGCACCCAGGCTGGGTGAAAACGGAGCTGGGAAACTTTCAACCGAACGTGCAGGTAACACTGGCTCCTGGCAGAGAGATTGTTCGGGGAAAGGTGGGGATGCACCAACCTTTCCTTTTACTCAGGGAGCCTTCTGCTGCCTCTGCTGTGATATGTGTTAGAGCCGGGTACTTACTACAGCCATAATAAGTCATTTGCTCAGGAGAAAAATGGAACATGCACAGAGGATTCACCAGCCTTCCGGCTCCATCATTCATGAAATAAAATGAAGGCCTTTCAGCAGAAACAGGCTTGTGACGCTACAGAGCAGGCGGAGGAGAGAGCCTTCTTCAGCACACACTACTGAGCCTCATCTACCCTGGGTAGTTAGGAAATACAGGACCAGCGTCTCTCCACCAGAGCTAAGTGTATCCCAGCTGCTGGTGTTTCTATGGCTGTAGTATATTAGGCCTGCTCTGGGTGGGCTTAGACGACAGGACGCTAAAAAGGCCAGTTGCCAGCACACGCTGGTGCACTCACTTTTGTTAGCACTGGGGAAGCTGAACTGGTCCTGGTGCAATGGTGCCGGTCCTAAAATGGGTTTGTGTAGATGCAGCCTCTGAGTCATCCCCAGTCTTGAAATCAGTGTTTTTTCCAATGATATTCTATTTCTGTGCAAGTCCAGAGATCCCCCTGCCTGACTAGCCACTGGGATTTGGAAAATGTTAAGCAGGGTGTCACAGGGTGGCTGTCTCTTGAAGGGGAGTTGGGCCCAGCCTCACCTGTGGCAGATCAGTTATCCCCAGGCTGCGACTGATCAGCCAGGGACCAGGTGACTAGACAAGCCAGCAAGTTGTCAAGTTGGAGTAGAGAGCTGCCATGAGCACAGAGAAATATCTGTGGCAAGCGGCCTGTTGAATGGGAACCTTTAGAGGCTAGACAGGCCCCCACAGAAGACTCCAGGTTAGGAGGAAGGGACACTTGCTTGAGCTGCACTAGTTTTATCTGGAAAAGAAAATTCTTAGGCTAGGAATTCTCAGAGCCGCTCCGGCCGGTGGGATCCAAACCGGTTTCAGAGGGTCACAACTATCTTCCTGGCTAGCTGGCCAGACACGCTGGATTTCTCTCTGTTGGAGCATGGGGGTCACCATATGGAAGAGGTTGAGCACCCCCAGGCAGCCCTTCGTGCTGGGAGAGGAAAGTACAGCTGTGTTCTGTCTCACACTTTGGCATGAATGTTGCAGGCAGACCTGACGGTGGACGAGAGCGTGAGCGGGATCGTGAAGGTGATTTCTGACCTCTCTGAGAAACACCATGGTGTCCTGGTGAGCTGGGAAGGAAACACCCTGCCCTGGTGAGATTTCAGCATGGAGGCATGAAAGAGTCAAGCAGCAGCATCTGTCATAAATAAAAATCACTCCCTGAATCGGAGCCTGTCTTGAATCTCCTCAGTGGTGCAGGACACAGCAATGGGACACAAGCCAAGGAACAGAACTACTTTAAATGGGCAAATCCTTCACTTACTGTCCGCAGTGCAGAGGGCCCCACCTGCAGCACAACTGCCACAGTTCCAGTTCTCAGCCACTATATACACTATGCCGGCTTGCTCACTTCCATTCAGCACTGGCCACCCCACACCCTCCAGAATCCACCACCCCTGCAAACCCTGCAGTCTGCCCTCCACACTTCCACGGTGGATCGGCCCCCCAGCTCAGGGGCATCACTGTACCGGGCGAGGTGCAGCACACCCCAGCCAGGCAGTCCTGAGCCAAGCTCAGAGGAGGAAGCAGCTGTTCTCCCTCAGAAGCTCTCAACTTGCCTAGCAGGCCTCTAGAATTAGCACTTAATATGCACATCACAAAGACACACTACAGACAAACTCGCCCCAGGGGTCATGGAGTTGCTCCCCCTTCACCTGGAGAACCCCAAACAGAACTGTTTTAATTCCTTTTTCCTGGAGTGGGGGCAGCTGCCCCACTGCAGAGGGTCACACCAGTACCTCTGATGCTTCTGCCCCCTCCCGCACGAAGTAGTAGAGTGAAACTAGTGTGATTGTTGCCACTTACAGAAGTGCCAACTCATAACCTAACCTGTGAAGAACCAGTGGTGTAGGAAACTGGTTAGTCTCGTTCTATTTAGTGGTGTAGCAGTTCATCCACTGACCTGTAGATGGGGCCATGAGCATTGCTAATGAAGAGAGAGCCTGTGTTCTGGAGCCCAGCTGTGCTCGTTTCTCTCCTGGTACCAAGGTAAAGGAGTCCCAGGGTCAGTGCAGAGAGCAAGAAATGTGGGGGCTTCGGACAAGTTGACACGCTCCAGCTTGGCTGGTTATGTTGCTGTGTAATAGCCCCGCCCATCTCTGCAAATCCTGCACCTTCCTATTCCCTCAGGGTGATTAACAACGTCATTTTAATTACTGGAGCCAAAGCTTTGGGGAGCTGGTTAATATCAGTCATTTCAAAACAGTCTAAGGTCTTCAGTCCAGCTTTTCCTTCAGCCAGCCTGCTGTATTGGTGTCGGGGCTCACTTGATAGCAAGGGTGATGGGATGCAGGAGACCTGGATTCGCCTCCTACAGAAATTCTCTTTGTGATTTGGGGCAAATAATTCAATCTCTCCACTTCCTTCCCTTTAAAACAATGATATTCACCCTCCTTAGCAAGGCATGTTGATATCCCCTGGTGACAGGCATCTTGCTTAAAAGACCTTTGAATAGGGACTGAACCATGGGAGTCTTTCCATTGGCTTTATATCCAACTCTTCATCTCCACTTCCCTAAAGTAATATTTCCCAGTAGCTCCTTCTTCTGCACCTCCCACACCCAGAGATCAGTAATGGAATCGTACGATGTTGATATCCATATTTGAGCAGGGCAGTCATGTTCAGCAGATTATGAGTTTTCAATGATACCTCCCAAGACATACTTTGTCTAAAAATAGATTATCACCTTTTGAAAGTGGTGAACATGGGGGACGGGGTTCCCCATGTTTCAGAGCTGCAGGTGGCTGATGTGAAGGCCAGTGTGTCTGAGGCCCTTTGAGTTTTGACAACATAACTCCCAAGTGTTGCTAAACACTGTCATCTGCTTTCGCAAAGTTCTGTGGACCCGAGAACACGTTGTGAACCAGTCTAGTAGTCTCAAGAGTGTTTTTCCTAGATTGTCAGAAAACATCTATTTGTGTCTTGGCAACCCTGATAACACATTTGCCTTTTCAACTGGTGTTAGCCCACTGTAGATATCAATGCAATCCAGCATGAAGTTATCCTGGCTTTTAAGCCATAAAATCAGTGAGGTGGTGTGCCTCAGTTTCCCCTGATGTTGGTGAGGGCAGTGGGCAGGCTGCCTTTTGCTGCACGGCAGGAGTTCATCTCAGCACCTCCCTTTGCTGCTGGAGACATGCTGCTTCTCTCTGCTGCAGGGGTGTCAAACAGACTTTCTCTCTCTCAGGAGATTCTCGGATTCCCCCCCTTCTCTCCGGGATCTCAGAACAAAGATGTCTTTTGCTGCGGGTTACCACATCCAGAGCCTTAACCACTTAAACCAATCGTTCCCAATAAGTATGTCATCCATCGTCGTCGTCCCCCCCCCCCACTCTCAGCACCTGAAGCGGTCACCTGTGTCACCTGCCCCTAAATCCGGTCCTGCCTTCAGGCGAGCCCAGGAATCGCGCCCCAGCCTTCATCCTACAGGCCCTTCCAGGAGCTCACAGGGCTCCTGCTTATGTTTTCCCCGTGGAGTCCTTCCCAATGGCAGCTCCTGAGCCCCATACTCACAGGGCGCAATGGAGGGGGATGGAGGGCCTGGGGGAGTGACCATGGGGGTGCACACAGAGCCCCTGACATGGGGGGGTAAGAGGGGGATGGATGGCCTGGGGAAGTGACCATGGGGGTGCACACAGAGCCCCTGACATGGGGGGTAAGAGGCAGATGGGGGGAGTGGGGGAGTGGTTATGGGGGTGCACACAAAGCCCCTGTCATTGGGGGTAAGAGGCAGATGGAGGGACAGGGGGAATGGTTATGGGGGTGCACACAGAACCCCTGCCATTGGGGGAGTAAGAAGATGAAGGGCATGTGGGGAGTGGTTATTGGGGTGTACACAGAACCCCTCCCTTCCCATGTGGGGTAAGCGGCAGATGGAGTGTGTCATAACCATACAGCTAAGGGTAGCCTAGAATTCCTCCTTACCTGTAAGGGGTTCAGAAGCTCAAATAACCTGGTTAACACCTGACCAAAAGGACCAATGGGGGAAGAAGATACTTTCAAATCTATGGGGGGGGGGGGTGTTGTTTGTGCTCTTTGTTGTGTGTTCTCCTGGGAAGCAAAGAAGCTTCAGGTCAGAAATGCCTTCTCCTATAAACCATCCTGCACAAGCCTCTGATATTACAAAAAGTGCCAGTCAATAAGGCAAGGCGCCTTAGCTTACCTTTTTGTTTTCAATGTATGAATTTCCCCTTTGCTAAAGGAAGGTTTAATCCCTTTTTTCCCCTGTAATTTTGAAACTAAAGCTAGATGGGGTTCCTCTATGTTTTTGAATCTTTTGTTACTCTGTAAAGTATCTTCCATCCTGATTTTACAGAGGTGATTCTTTTACCATTTCTTTAAATAAAATTCCTCTTTTAAGAATCTGATGGGTTTTTACATTGTTTTAAAGATCCAGGTGTTTAGGTCTGTATTCACCTGTACCAGTTGGTGAGGATATTATTCTCAAGCCTTCCCAGGACAGGGGTGTAGGAGTTGGGGGAATAGGAACGTCAAGTGGTCCTTTCCCTGATTCGTTGTCTAAATCACTTGGTGGTGGCAGATACTGTTCAAGGACAAAGAATTTGTGCCTTGGGGACGTTTTAACCTAAACTAGTTGACATAAGCTTAGGGGGTGTGGGAACCTGCATGAAAGACACCCCCTCCCCAATCTTATTTCTACCAGCTTAGGTTAAAAAATAGATTAGTAAGACATGATTTCCCTTTACAGAACCCATGCTGACTCTTGCCTAACCTGGCTCCTGCTGCCCTCAGATGCTGAGCTGCCCTGATCACCCTTGCCATGGTCCTGGCACCGGCACCGCCCCCAGCGTTCGGAGTCCGGCCCTTCCGCTCTGCCGGCCATAGAGGGGTCAGCACCTGCCCTGCTTTCAGGCTGACTAAATGCTACAAAACCAGGCTGTGGCTGCCAGGCAGGGCTGTTGCGTTAGAGCAGTGGGTTTATTGAGGACACAGGCACGGCTGACGGGGGGTCACTGGAACGGCCCAGGGCTCCTGTCGCGTGGCCGGGGGCGTCTCACCAGGGAAGAACTTTCCCTTCCCAGTTCACAAAGGCCCCGTTGTCCTTCTCGGAGAGCGTCGGGAGCACGTTCAGCATCTCGCGGACACTCGCATCCACCGTCAGCGGGGCCTGCAGGGGGCAAAGAAGAGTGAGGGGGAGAAGCCTGCTCTGGGGCTGGCCCAGGATACCAGGGGCAGGGCCAGGACCTCTGTGATCCCATTCTGCCCTCGCTGGCAGGCCCCAGGCTGTGTCTACAATAGAAAGTGGGTGCAAAGGGCTGCACCCCTGAGAGACCAGCTACGCCCCAGGAAGCCAGACGACCCGCTCCTGCCCCCTTCAGCCCCCCAAGGCAGCAGTTCGGTGGGGTTTGCTGTGCAGAGCTGAGCACTGAAGGAACCAAGGTACCAGCAGCCCTGGGAAGCAACGCCCAGGACCCAGCACTGAATCCCCAGGGAGCTGGGTCCTGACGACCACCCTGCTGGGTTGGGAGCTCCTGAGAGGTGTCATCAGAACGGGGGTGGGGGGGGTGATAAGGGAGCAGGCTCCAGCATAACCCTTCCCCCTACGATGAACCCATGACATGAGGCTACGACTGGCCTCTCCCAGCGAGGCACCTACCTGGGAGGAGGGTAACTTCCCCATGTCTGTCTGCACCCAGCCAGGATGGAGAGCGATGCTCAGGATCCCGTCTCCTCCATACCCCAAGGACTGGCACCTGGTCAGCATGTTCAGAGCAGCCTGGGGGCGAGATAGCAGAGCATGGGGTGAGCAGGGACCCACCCCCAGGAGAACGGTGAGCAAGGGGGGCAGCTGGTGCAAGCTGCAGTGTGTGATTCTTGCCACGGGGATGATCAGCATGTTACTGAGTCGCCGCCTCTCACTGCCACGGGCCCACGGGCACGACCCAGAGTCCTGTTCCAAGGCTTGGGCTGTGGGGTCAGGTGACCAGGCATCATGTGACCCGGAGGCCGTGCTTCCCATAAGAGGGAGATTGGCCTGAACACTGGCTGGCAGGTCAAATCTAGGGGGCAAACCAGGGGGCAAGAAAGACTTTCCTTTCCCCTTTGCTGTAGCGGAACACAGGGAACCAGTGTGAATTCGTGCCCAGCTGGGCGCACCCCCTACCTTGCTGCACCGATAAGAGGGAACTTGCCCCAACTCCCAGCCAAAGAGATTCGTGATGGAGCCGCCCTCGCTGGAGATGTTCACAATGGCGGCCTTGCTGCAGCTCAGCCCTGGTTGGGGGCTTCCCTGGGCAGCCTTCTTCAGCAAGGGCAGGAACGCCTGGCGGGGGGGAGAAAAGAGCACCCAGGGGGGGTCAGCTTAGGGGAAAGGACCCACATTCCACAAATCCACAGAGCAGTGGATTTATTACAGCGACAGAAGAACCCAGTTGGCACCGCTGTGGTGTGTCTAGTGTAGACACAGCCCATCATATGCTGTTTCCCTACCTTAGAACCCTGCACAGAGTATCTTGCGGGATTATACACACAGCCTCTAGATCCGGGGTTCACAAACTGGGGTCAGGACCCCTGAGGGGGTTACAAAGTTATCGCTTGGAGCGGGGGGCACAGTTAAGGTTGTATTGGCAGCCTTAAGCTCTGATGAATTGCTCTTGTCTGGAGTGTCTTTCCCAGTCTGGCTGGGGACGCTGATAGTCACATTCTGATTGGTTGGGTCGCACCCATGCACCAGCTCAAGGGTGACCACTGGTAACCTCCTTCCCGAAAATCATTTACACTTATCACTGCTCGGCCCCTGCCCTACCAGCTGGTGCCTGGAGCCTTAAAGCCACTTTAGACTCAGTTTCTAAATGGTCCAATTTGCCACATCCAGTTCCTGACACAAAGTGCCTTGAAAGGGGCCGTGGGCCCTGTGGTGCAGCTGAAAGGGCAGCAGCTGGGGGATGAAGGGTCCAGAAAAGCTCAGACAGAAACTAACAAGCAAGAGCCCATGCGGCACTGGAAGGAACCCTGGTCTTACTAGGCTTGCTAGCCATTCTATTGGGACTATTTATCATAGTGGAAGGATACACTGGAGAAGCATCAGCCTCTTTTCTCTAGGGAGATGGCCTCTCCACAGGGGCTGGACTCTTGACTCAGACCCCACTGGAGCAGGGCGAGGGGCTCTAGGTCCATTCTCAGGTGGTTAGTCCCATAATGCACCTGACACGAACACGGTGATGAAAGCCGCGCCCCAGCCCCAGCCCCAGCCCCACACACGCCAGGTTGGCTCATTGATCCAGGAACCAGAGCCCTGGGGGAAGGTGTCCCAGAGTGCCTGGGGCGATGCTCTGGCACTGCTCCCTATGAAGCCAGTCAGGACTCTGGGGTGAAGCTTCCTCTCTGTGAACAGCCTGTCTCCAAGATTAGGAGCTTCACAGGTTACAGCTTCCACCTTCCTGGGTCTGACCTCGGAGCATTCACCACCTTCTGCCCCTCTGTGTGCTTCCCCCAGCAAGCCCGCCTGGGTGGGGTCCTGGGGAAGCCCGTGGATTCTGCACCCCAAATCCACAGTCAAACGTGACTCTCAGCCAGCCAGTAAAACAGAGGTTTATTCGATGACAGGTACATGATCTAGAACAGACCATACAGCGAACGTGCGCCCTCAGCTGGATCCATTTTGGGGGGGCAGGGAGTCAGATAGCCCCTCTGCCTTCCCTGCCTGACTCCAGCCAGCTTCAGACTGCAACTCCCCCTTCAGCTCCTCCCCTGCTTTCCTTTGTGTTCGTCCTGGGCTAGACCAGGTCAGCTGACCTCTTTCCTGCACCTGAAGTCAAATTACAGCTTCAGGTATGGCCACCTTCACACAATAGCCAGAGGAACCTTAAGAGCATTCCTGCCATCACAGCAGGGCAGGGTCCTGGCCTAAGCAAAGTCAAACCCCAGTGCAGCCGGGGCCGTGCCTCTGTCGGGGCCCTTACCTGGCTCACCAGGAGAGGCCCCGTCACGTTGGTTGCGTACACCAGGGCCATGTCCTCCGGCGTCTCCGACTCCAGGGTGCTCAGCCTCACGATCCCAGCGTTGTTTATCAACAGATTCAGCCCCGAACCTTTCAGATGCTCCTCAACTCTGGCAGCTGCTGCCTTGATGCTGGCCGGGTCCGTAACGTCTACAGAGACAGAGCAGGGGGTTCGGGGCCTGGTTCCTCCGCCCGGTAGCTAACCCCTCTCCCGGAGACACGAAGCCCAGGCTGCCCCACAGAGCCAGGCTACCAACTCGGGAGAGGGTGAACACGGCGCGCCATGCCGAGGGCAGAGAGTGACCTGGGTGGACCAGGGATCAGCTGGGCGCGTGTAAAGCAGTGTGGCAGTGTGAGTGTTAACGGGGGCGGGGGGAGGCGCGTGTTAGACCAACAGGGTCTTCCCACGGATGAGCAGGGTTTGAAATCTGCCCTCAGAGCTCCGACAGGCTCGTCCTCCTCCAGCCTTCGGGGTCCCATGAAAACACCCCGCGGGGAGACGCCTGATGGCACAGTGGTTTGGCAGCGTTGGAAAGACGCCGATTTTTCCTTTTAAAAAGGGTTTGCAGCATTTTTTTAATCCAAACCATCAGCAGCATTTTGGGGTTACTAGAAAAGCTGGTTCACCAAAAGAGCGCGATGGCCATTTCGACGTCACCGGAAACCTCAGACCAGCCACTCGATTTTCACCCCGGGTGCCGGTGTGACCCGATGTGCGAAGTCACTACGCCACTCGCTCAGATTTGGCCCCGCTCCCCCCATGTCGGTCAAGAGAGCAGCACCCCAAGCATCGGCAGGATGAGCGGCTGGTCCCAGCAGATCCCAGGCATGGCCAGCCCAGCACTGGTGAGCGCACTGTAGGGCTATTGACTGGGCCTGGGGTGCCCCCATGAATTTGGGTCCTGGATATTGGCCTTATTTGTTAATCTGGCCCTGGCAGGATCCCTAGGCTGGGATTGGTTCCCACTATCCCATCCCGTGAGAGGCATCCCTGAGGCTAGCAGAGCGTCCAAAGGGCAGACCCTGTCCATGAAACTGATTCCCTGACTCCAAAGCTTCAACTACCTGAAGATGGTTCCAAAGGAGACAGAGCTCGGCTGTTCTCAGTGATGGCAGACGACAGAACAAGGAGTAATGGTCTCAAGTTGCAGTGGGGGAGGTTTAGGTTGGATATTAGGAAACACTATTTCCCTAGGAGGGTGGAGAAGCACTGGAATGGGTTCCCTAGGGAGGTGGTGGAATCTCCTTCCCAAACCAGCCAGGCTCATACATGGCACAGGCAGCCCCAGACTCTGAATCAAAATCATCCCTTCCCTGCCAGGCCGGCACATGGGGCAATCTGCAGATACCAGGAACGTCCTGGGCCCCTTCCTGACCAAGCCCGCAGGGCCTGAGCAGGATGCGGGAGACCTGGGAGTCGCTCTGCTGAGATGGGTGGCGCCAGGCACCCTCCCCTTCACTAACACCTAGGCAGGAACAACCTGAACAGTGGCTCCCAACAAGGCAACGAACAGGAACATGGAGACGGGGGACAGGGAATAGGGAAGAACGGGACCCAGAGCAAGGGACCTCAGCCCTCTGGGTCCAGGGCAGGGCACCCACCTAGCGCAACATTCACCAGGTTTGGATGCCTGGATGCCAAGGTCTTTAATTCCTGAAAAAGAATAAAGTCAATGATTATTGACAGAGGCCCCAGCGACGGTCAGGCCGGGCACAGTCCAGCTCCCTGCTGCTACCCAGGACCAAGTAAATATCTCATTGCTTTGACTCTGCAAAGCTCCCATGGGCAGGGTCCAGCCCTGGCTTTCGGGGTCTGCAGTAGGGTCTGCACCGTGGGTGTTTAAAATGCCATCATCAAGCTCAGTGCAGTCAAATCAGGGACACGTTTCCCTGTCCCCTTCAGGGGACAGGCACAAAGCAGTGCCGGCGTCACCCACCTGTGCCCCCTGCCCTCGCCCTCAATGTGCTCTGTGTATCCCGTGCACAGCTCGTCCCCAGCCAGCGGGGCTGCCTTATGCGCTGGGGAGTGTCAGCCTGGAGTGAGTCTGAACTCCCCTCCTGCTTGGGCCTGTTGCTTTTGGCTCCAAGTGCTGGGAGGCTGCAAGCCCCTCGCTTAGATTCCCCCACCCTGGGTGCAGCTAATTCCGTCTCCTTCACCCCATTCTCACCTGTGCTCCTGGTCCCTCCGGGTCCCGGCAGGTCGCAAAGACCCACTCGGGTGGGTTTGATTTCCCCAGAAACTGCTTGGCAAACCCCAGGCCGATTCCCCGATTGGCCCCAGTCACCAAAATGCTGCGGACATTGAAGCCAGCCATGGTCCCTCGCCTGCCTCTGCCCCAGCCGGCAGCGTCTCTGCTCAGTGAGCGCTGGGCTAGCGGCACCTGGGGTTACCAGCTCCCTGATTCTACACCAAGGACTCTTGGCTACTGTCCAGGCCTGGAGCCTGCCCTGCACAGAGTAAAGTCAACAGAAGCCGAGCAGAGGCTCCCTGCGGGGGTACGGGAGTCACCATGGGTTGGAGGAGCTCCCCAGAAGGGTGGAGCTGTGAAGGGTAGAAAAGGAGATGACGGGGGCAGGCTGATCGGAAGATATAGAGATTGGATTGATTTGTGTAATTTCATGGGGTGACCTTTAAACTGGGCAGGGTTTGCAATCTCGCTCTGAAGTGATACGAATTTGGGCAAGTTAATATTCAACATGGTGAAACTCATTCTCCACCCCTGACTTGGTTGAGCCGAGTGGCACCTAGTGGCTTTTGGGGGTTGTGGAGCGGGGTGTGAGCTCTGTCCTTGGGGGAGGGGGCATTTAGGGATATGGGGGAAAATTCTGTTGGATGATTTAATTGGGGATGGGTCCTGCTTTGAGCAGGGGTTTGGACTAGATACCTCCTGAGGTCCCTGTGACAGTGTACCCCATAAGGTTTTATGGGGTGTGTGTGCCTGTATGTATGATATTACCAGAATATGGTTTTGCTACATATGCCACGTAACATATCTCTGTGAAGGTCATGATCCACTGGACCTGTTCATCCTGTTTGTATGTATGTGTCTGTTTTGTATTCAGAGTTATGAATATTGACTATGTGCTTGATTAGTTATATGTAGACTTTGGAAAGCAGCTGAGCAGCTCTCTGAGAAAAAACTATTCTCAGTTAAGCCCAACTGAGAACCAATCAAGCAAACAATGAACTTTGTAGATGCCCGTCCACACCCGAGCTTCCTCAGGAATGCAGCCTGGATGGTGGTGAGGGGAGTCTGGTTCAAACCGGCAACTGAGCCATGTGCTCTGAGAGTCCATGTGGATGCTGCATAGGAAGGAGGAGGGGCTCTCCACCCACAAGAGGAGGTCTATATAAACCTGGGGGACACCTCTCCATTTTGTTCTCAGCTGGCTCAAAGAACAGCCTCTCCCCCCCCCCCAAGGATACCTGGAAGAAACTGGAACAGAGGACTGTGACTGCGGGGGGGGTGTGGGGGTGATTGCTGGACCCAGGCTAATGGAGTTTAGCCTGAAAGAAGTGTAAGCAGTGTCGGGATGGGTGACATCCAGTGGTGAGTTGCAGGAATTGCAGTGACTTTTGGAAAATAACACCTTATTTGCTTAGACACACCCACTGCACCTAGCCTGCGCTCTAACAGCCCAGATGGTCACTTTAGCTACTGTGGGACCCCCAGTTTCTCTGGTATTGGGGCAAGAATGATAAGGTGTTGATTGACCTGTTTATGTGAATGAGGGGTTGGGACATGTATTTGGCCTTTGGCATGCTGGAGGGACTCGCCATCAGCTAGGTAGCACTCACTAGACAAGGGACAGGGGTTCCAAAACCCACTGAATTGAGAGGGGCCATGGACAGACTTCTATACCTTGTGGTGAGGGCCTCACAAGATCTATTGCACCTTGGCCTCTCTCCCTTGTGGAATGTTAGAGCTGATTTTTGCTTCCATTAGGAGTCTAACTTCAGCTCACTGAGCTGAAGTTCCTTTGGGTCTGGTGGGGCCTCTGCATTAAGGCTCTTCCCCCCCCACCTATGAACTGCAATCACTCAAGAGCTGAAAAATCACTGAGCTTTATCTTAAGTTGGGGGCCCTAAGCAGAGCAGTTCCTCTGCTGGCTAGTGGACCAGTTCCTGTGTTGGCTAGCAGGGTGGCTAGCGGAGTGACCAGCACGACTGGAGAGGTGGGGCAGTCGGCCTCTGACCACGTAAGGTGCCCCATAACCTGCCCCCCCCTCCACCTGGGTGTGGAGGTACAACTCTGCTATGAACTTTTGAACTCTGCTGGGGCTCTTGGACTTTGGGGACTTTGGGGGACTTTGGGGCTTGTGGGACTCAAGAACCCAAGGGAAAGGACACAGCCCATTGGCGCGCGCGCGTGTGTGTGTGTGTGTGTGGGGATTCTGGTTCATGGTTTGTGACTTTTGTTTGTGGTGTTTACCCAATAATATGCCACAGTGCTTCTCTCTGTTATTAAAAGGGTTTTGGTACACTCAGACTCTGTGCTTGCGAGAGGGGAAGTATTGCCTCTTAGAGGCGCCCAGAAGGGTGGTATATTGTTGTCCCAGGTCACTGGGTGGGGGCTCGAGCCGGTTTTGTATTGTGTCCTTAGAATGGAACCCCTGGATACTGAACCCGGCCCTTGTTGCTGCCAACTCTGATGGGCAGAAGGGTTACAGAAGGAATTTACTGAGGGCGAGGCCTTTTACTGTATTAGTGTTAGATTTGCGTGTTTTGTTTCATTTTATTTGGTAATGCACTTTATTCTGTCTGTTACTACTTGGAACCACTTATATCCTATTTCCTGTCTTTATTAAAATCACTTTTTACTTATTAATTAACCTTGTTGCAAATTATACTCCCTGGTCATGCACGGTTCAAGAGAACCGCTACGAATTATACCCACTAGTCACGCAGAGTCCGTTTCTAGGCTGAGGCAAAGTCCAAACTGCAGAGCATGGTGCCCCCTGCTAGTCAGGAGGGTACCCTGAACACAGATTAAAGAATGGATTATATATTCTTCTATAGTGCATGCACCCCGCATGCATCGTAATTTACAGAGAACGTCCCCTTATCTCCCACCTATCACACCTATCCCCTGCAGGCACTCTGTCCGTGCTTGCATGCTGATTTTACAACCATGAATTCATCTGGTCAGCAACTGTTTCAAGGCTTTCCTGTTTTGCTCTGCGTTTCAGATATCCCCTGAAGGCCCCTTCTCCCTTCCTCTGGTATGTACTGTGAGATAAGGACCAACAGAGAACTCAAAATGGAGTCACGCATGCTAACTTTCTTTAACAACCTGGAGTACGTGTTGGTACCGGGGGGGGGGGGGGGGGGACAGCTGTGCATATCTCTGTCATTGTTATAGAGGGCGAACAATCCATGAGTTTGCCCTGTATAACCTTTATACAGGGCAAAACAAATGTTATTCAGGGTTTGACTCCATTGGGAGTTGAGCATCTGAGTGCCAGAGGTAAGGCTACCTCCTGCCTGTTTCCAGGAAATCCCACAGCTGTTAGGGGACGTGGCTCAGACCTGGCAGGGTACTGAGGTCCTAAGCTGTTGGGGCAGGAAAACTGAGGCAGGAGTAGGCTTAGCACATCAGGTGGAAGCTCCTAAGGGGTTTCTGTGATCTCAACCCATCACAGTCCCTTCCAACCCTGAAATTCTATGATTTTTCTAAAATGAAATTAGTGTAAACCGAAGCTCTAGTCCTATAACCCAGCACGATCTACTAAGCTACATAGTGAATCAAGAATCTCCTCCTGTGATGCAATTTGCTAACTACCTCCTTGCCTCCGTTACGTGACTCTCTGTCCTTTACTCTGCTTGAGCAGCTCTTTGCATTTAACTCCCTTTAAAGGAGAAAGAGACAATAAATAGCCAATGATTTCTGAGGAATTGGAGCATTTCAAGAATCAGACAATTTAAGTGACACCCGCCAGCCCATCCTCCACACCCACCCAGCTGCTCAGCACTGTGTATCCTGCCAGCTCAACCCCACTCCCTGTATGGCCCACAAGACTGGAACAAGGTGGGTACATGTCTAGGCCTGGCTCTGTTCACTGTCCACCCCCCAGGCCTTCTAGAGTGCAGCAATGAGGGGCAGAGGAGCCGGACTCACCGTGGCAGTCAGTGAGAAGCTGTGATGGAACACACTCCTGTACCCCAACCCTACGCACGGTTGTAATGAAGCATGCTGCGGCTGCGGGATGATCCGGAAAAGGTCTTGCAAACCATTCGCTCGCTCTTTACGGCCTTCAACCCCAATTGGAGAGACATACAGGTAATTTTGGATACCCTTTTTACCCCAGATGAAAAGTATTCTATTTTAGATGCCAATCATCGGTGGGCCGGGAAAGAGCAGCAACGCTCCCCCTGGCCCACCATTAACCCTGAGTGGAATGGTAATATGCAGGAGGGTCAGGCGGCACTTGGACTGGCCAAGGAGGGACAGGGCTTGGGGTGCTGCCGGCAGCCCGCTGCGGCAGCAGCCGGGGCTTGGGTAGGGTGACCAGATCGCAAGAGCAAAATATCAGGACACACTGGGCGAGCGGGGGGTGGGGGTGGGGTGGGGTGGGGTGGGTGGGAGGGGAGCAATGGGGTATGTGCAAGGATATTTTGGCACACTAGGCAAAAATTTTACCTTGCACCCCCCCCTCCCCTTTTCCCAGAGCATTGCTTATTATACATTTTTAAATGAATATTGGATAATGTAATGTAGCATGGGGCAGAGGGTTGGGGTCTGGAGGGGGCTCTGGCTGGGACTGGGGATAAGGTGGTTGGGGTGTTGGAGGGGCTCAGGGCTAGGCCAGAGGGTTGGGATGTGGGGGGAGGGCTCTGGCTGGAGATGAGGGGTTTGGGGTACTAGAGTGGTTCAGGGCCTGAGTAGAAGGTTGGGGTGTGTGGGGGTGCTAAAGTTCTTGCTGGGGTGTGGGCTCTGGGGCGGGGCAGGGCTGGGGATGAGTTTGGGATAGGTGCAGGCAGGCTGCTCCGGGACTGGGGCCAGAGAGGAGGACTCCCCCCATCCCTTTCCCTGGCAGCAGCAGAAAGCTCTGGGGCAGGGCCCCTCCCCTTTCCTGCTCCCCCAGCAGCAAACTCACTCACCCCTGTCACTGACAGTGGAAGTTGGCGGGCACTAGGACCCAGCGGCGGCAGTTGCTGCAGGGAGGTGTAGTGTATTATACTGCTCCCGGTAGGAATGTGCCACTGTAGCAGTTCCTCATAGGTACGTGTGCGCATACAAAAAACCCACTTTGATCAAATAAAAAAGTCTCTCATCCCGCACTACAAACTATTTCTGCAAATACTGGGGTCTCAGTCCCACTGGGGCAACTGCAAACCCCCGTTGCCCCTGCCTGTGCTGGATTTTGTCCTCTGTCACCCTCTGCCAGCACCTCACTCTGGGGCTTAACTCCTCCCTCTCCCCCCAGACCCCTGATTTTTCCCGTTCGCCCCTTTGTTAATCCTTTCTCCAGCTGCTTGACCCACCTTGACCAGTCAATTCCCGCCGCCTGCTCAGACCCCGGCCACCCATTTCCTCCGTTTTGCCCCCTTTGCCATTTTTTAAGCCCTGTAAACAGCAGTCAGCAGAATCTTATGGCTAATAAAGGCGGGGAGAAGGGCAGTGGCTACAGCCGATGTTACTGAGCATGCTCAGTACACCCTAAGTAGCACAGTCTTACAAGGAGCACGATAATACATTGCACCGGCAGCAGGGGCTCGCGACCCCCACGTAATCAGGAGGGGTCGCGACCCCCAGTTTGAGAACCAGTGTTCTATAAGATATACCCACCCAGCGACAAAAGTAAACTTCTGACTCAGCACACTGGTCAGAAAAGTATCCCAGTCCTTGTAACACCACCAAAAACACTAGACTTAATAATGAGTGCTTATTTCAATGTTATCATGTGTTCTTCTGAGCCCAAAGGACCAGCTACATACCCAGATCAATATATAACTCTGCCCTTACCCAATACTCACACTGTTGCCAATCCTTTAGTATCTACTTTATAAAAAGAAAGAGGTGAGAGTTCAAATTGGTTAAAAGGAATCAACTACATACAATAATTGCAAGGTTCTTGGATGAGCCTTGTAGCAGCGATGGAATAAACTGCTGGCTCAAGTCAAGTCTCTGGTTGCACCCAGATCACTGGAACCTGTATAAGAAAAAGACCCAAAAATTGAGATTGTCCCTATAAAATCGGGACATCTGGTCACCCTACTCTCTCCTCCCCTGCTGTGACCTAGACCAATCTCGGGGGTTCGCCACCTGTGAACCCATGTGTTGCTCTGCAGCCCCGTTTCCTTGCTCCTGGTGGGGCCTGCCAGGGGCGCCCCCTGCCCTCCAGGTGCAGCCTGCGCTCGCCTTCCTCAGCATTGCTACCTGGCTGTTCCTACCAATAGCATTTGCTTGTCTCACAGATTAAGCCATTCTTGGCTAAGTACACCCGGCCGGTACCCTGAAACTGCGAATGGCTCAATCAGGTTTGGTTCCTTCAGTCACTGTGACCATTACCTGGATAACTGGGGTAATTCCAGCCACGCCAATGAGCGCTGACCTCAGGTGACGTGTGCATTTATGAGAGCAAAACCAACCCACGCATCTGTGCTCTTGATTCTAGCTAACCTTGGACCATGCACATGAGCCTGTGCTAAGATGGCGCTACTCACTGGCTGTCCTCTCAACGTTGGATGGTACTTCATGTACCTACCATGGTGACCACGGGGAGCAGGGAATCAGGACACAATTCCAGACACAGAGCCTGGGAAACAGATACCGCAGCTGAGGCAGGCAGCCGCATCCACATTACCCCCTCTCAACCCAGGGAGGGAGTGATGAAAAATAGCAATACAGGACTCTTCAATAGGGTGATCAGATCACAAGAGCGAAATATCAGGACACATTGGGCGAGCCGGGGGGGAGGGGGGGAAAGGTGTGTGTGTGTGTGTGTGTGTGTGTGTGTGTGTGTGTGTGTGTGTGTGTGTGTGTGTGTGTGTGTGTGTGTGTGTGTGTGTGTGTGTGTGTGTGTGTGTGTGTGTGTGAGGATATTTTGCGCTGTATGCAAAAATTTTACCTTGCACCCTCCCCTTTACATTTTTAAAATGAATATTGGATAATGTAATGTAGCATGGGGCAGAGGGTTGGGGTGTGGGGGGAGGGCTGGGGCTGGAGATGAGGAATTTGGGGTGCTGTAGGGGCTCACGGCTTGGGTAGAGGTGTGGTGGGGGGGTAAGCTCTGACTGGGGTGTGGGCTCTGGGGCGGGGCAGGGCTGGGGATGAGTTTGGGACGGGTGCAGGCAGGCTGCTCTGGGACTGGGGCCAGAGAGGAGGACTCCCCCAGCTTCCCGCCAGCAGCAGCAAGCTCTGGGGCAGGCCCACCCTTTCCTGCTCCCTCAGCAGCAAACTCACTCACCCCTGTTACTGACAGTGGCGTGGCGGGCACTAGGACCCTGCGACGGCAGTTGCTGCAGGGAAGAGAAGGGAGGCTTCTGACTGCCCCGGCCAGGGAAGGTCTAAGGGGGCAGCAAGGGGAGGCCGGAGGCGACCGGGGGGGAGGGGGGGAGGAAGTGGCCGGAGCCAGGTTGCGAGGCGGGGGGAGGGCTCTCTGCCCCTGCCTCCCTGTGCTCTGGCGCTAGCTGCATGCAAGGCCCCCGCAGAGAGCGCTCAGCCTGCCATCTCCTGACTGTCTCTGGGGAAGACAGGTCTAAGGGGGCAGCAAGGGGAGGCCAGGGAACCCTTGGGGGAGGCGCGGGGGGGCAGCCGGAGCCAGGTTGCACTGGCTGCAAGCAGGCAGCAGCAGCTCTCCTCGGACGCCCGGCTCTTCTGAAGGGCCCAAAATCGGGACAAAAGGGCGTCCCGCCCAAAACGCGGGACTGGCCCAATAAAATCACCCTCCTCTTTAACAGAGTTAAGATGAGCAGCCCTGTTAGTCTGTCTCCGTAAATAAGACGAGGAAGACTTTGTAGCACCTTAGAGACTAACCAGTTTATTTCAGCATAAGCTTTCATAGGCTATTGCATCCGATGAAGTGAGCTATAGCCCACGAAAGCGTATGCTGAAATAAACTGGTTAGTCTCTAAGGTGCTACAAAGTCTTCCTCGTCTTATCTACTCTTTAACGAAACTCCATTGGAGGATAAGTCTGGTGCCAGTAGCTGTGGTAATTCCAACTCCAATAGTCTATATTCAAATTGCTGCAGGTAAAATGCCACGCTCCCTCCATACTCTTACCTGAGCGTCCGGGTGGGGTGGGGTCTGTGCATTTCCTTTGAAAAAATGAGTGTTCAGAGCAGGCCGGTAACTGGAATCCTCCAGCTCAGGAGAACAGAGCAGGACGCCAGTTCTGTTGTGTTCGGTTTTGGACTTGGGCCATGATTAAGAGAGATGGCCAGGGGTAATCATACTGTGACATCAGAGGAGAAATGTTTGGGCCAGCACAACACAAACCAAAGAGAAAACATGTGCCAAGAAAGTTTGAATTATCAAGAACAAAAGTCAGAGGATGAAGATGTAAAACACTATTGTAGTTCCACCTATAAATGATTCTGACTGTTGCCTGTGGAGGTTGTGAAGGCTAGGACTCTAACAGGGTTTAAAAGAGAACTGGATAAATTCATGGAGGCTAAGTCCATTAATGGCTATTAGCCGGGATGGGTAAGGAATGGTGTCCCTAGCCTCTGTCTGTCAGAGGGGGGTGATGGATGGCAGGAGAGAGATCGCTCGATCATACCTGTTAGGTTCACTCACTCCGGGGCACCTGGCATTGGCCACTGTCGGTAGACAGGATGCTGGGCTGGATGGACTGTTGGTCTGACCCAGTACGGCCGTTCTTATGTTATGTCCAGATCCTTCCCCATGCTTGGCAGCTCTGACTCTGCACACAGCGCGGGTGAGCTGAATGTCGTTCATTCTGCTCCTGGTCAGCTCAGTCACTGGACAGCAGATTGTGCCAGGCCCAAGGCAGCACCCTGAGGGAGGGCGAGAGCAGCGCCTGCTCTCCCATGGGTACGCGAGGCTGGCAGCCTGTCAACAACCAGCAACTGACGCAGCAAAGCTGGTTGAAAACCTCAGCCGAGGCAGCGCTGTCTGGGGCTGTGCATGTCACACTGCAGCCCCAGCCCCCTCCAGAGAGACTGGCCTTACATTGCAAGAGGCTGCTCCCGCACTGGCCAGGACTCAATCGCCGGCCGCCCCATGGCAAGTGAGAATTCTGCACTGAGCCACAAGCTGCAGGAAAAGGACCAGTCGTGTACAGACTGACCCTGGCCTACACGACATTTAGATTGACCCAGCTAGGACACGCAGGGGTGTGAAAAATTACACCCCAAGCTTGGTACGTAGGCCAACCTGACCCCCGCTGGAGGTGCAGCTAGGTCAGCGAAGGAATTCTTCCCGTGATTCGCTAGGGCCACTTGTGGCTTATTTACATTGATGGAAAAATCGACGTCGGGGCCATCTCTGGCGCTAGGTGGCATAGCTGCAGAGGTGTTTCCATAGTCCCCATAGCACAGACAGGCCTAGAGTCCCAGAGATCCCTGGGCCAGGAACTGCTAGTCACATACATTGAAGCTTCTCCATCAGCACCCGAACAGAGAGCGGAGAAGGTGTGATCAGTGAGAACACAGCAACCAAGCAACACTAGAGCAAGGGGGACTCACAGGGGTTCTGTTGTTTAATGGGGACACTCCTCTCCTCATGGACCTAGAAATCCCATTGCCTGGGTTTCAAAATGTTTCCTCAGTCCCCTGGAAAGGACTCATCGGATAGAGGGTTAGGTTGGCGCAGGGCAATTACTTGAATTAAGGAAAAAAAAAAAGTCTAGCTCTTGCATTGGCCGGGAATCGAACCCGGGCCTCCCGCGTGGCAGGCGAGAATTCTACCACTGAACCACCAATGCTACAGCTGAGGAAAGTTGCTTCTCCAGCTGGATTTGTTCATGCTGCACCCATGGCAACACTCAGGCAGTATCTGGTTACAGTCTTACTTTGGAAACATGGAATTCTGGCCTTGCAGCATGAATCCTGGAAGCAAGAGCAGCCCTTGGCTCTTCATTTCACTGCCTTGGTCTTTAGTTTAGGGGGTTTAGTTCCCATCCCAAAAGTGCTCAGCTCAGACCAGGACACCTTTGGCTGAACTACCAGCAGAGTGAAGCTCGCCAAGCCAGGATCTCTGCACTCCTCTGGGGAAGCACAGTAGTCTGGCAATAAACTAACAGCCAGTCCAATGGGCCACGAGTAACACCTGAGACCACGCAGGAGCCACATGACAGCACACTCCTGGTGACAACAGCTCCAAGGGCCAATAGCAAAGGTTATGGGGGGAGAGGAAAGCCCCCTTGCCCATGCTGTGCCCTGCATTGGCATGTCTGAATGGATACCCAGGACGCTAACGAGTGCTCAGCCGTCCGAGGGTTATTACTCCCATGGGCTAGACAGGAGAGGAGATGGGCCTTGGGACCCATGGGCAGTGTGGCATTTTGCCTTCCCTTGCAAAGCACCTTGCAACTGATGGCTCTAGGGTGTGATTTTTCTTCTACTAAGAATAATCAAAATAATAACAAGTAGGGTTGAGCCAGGATTCTGCCACCTCTACTGGGTGTGGTCTCAGCCATTGTGCTAGGAACACAGCCCGATCTTTGAGGCCACATGCTAAGTCTATTTCCCCCTCCAGTGTATAATAAAGCTTGATATCCAGCAGGTACTTCGTCAATTGGGCTATGACATTTCACTTTTCTCAGGTTAATTGAATTCTGCACTGTCTTAAAAAAAAAAAAGATGACAGGGAAGATAAGATCCAATTTCCAAGGAAACAAAGTGTAAGGGAAAGTTTCCTCTAGCGCTCTTTGAAGATGTGCTTGCCGCTGATGTCTCTGAACACTGACATTTGGCTCAGCTATCTCAGGACCAAATCTCTTCTTTAAAAGGTGGGAGCCAGAGGCCCGCAGCGAAGCTAGCTGGTCCATCCAGAGTCAGAGGTTAGCACCTGGATGCTTTCACCAAGGCTGTAACCAACTCACTTTTCAATGAAGCCACAGGCTAAATGACTCAAGTGCTGAAAATTTTCCAAGTGCCTTCACACAATTCCTCCCAGGTGCCTAGATGGAGAGGCAAGTTCTCTCACAATTCACTCAAAATTTACTTTCATGGCAAGCCTTTTGTTATCTTAAACTCCCTGCTGCTCCCAGCTTTCGAACTCACCACATATCATAGAATCTTAGGGTTGGAAGGGGCCTCAGGAGGTATCTAGTCCAACCCTCTGTTCAAAGCAGGACCAACCCCAACTAAATCATCCCAGCCAGGGCTCTGTCAAGCCTGACCTTAAAAACCTCTAAGGAAGATGATTCTACCACCTCTCTAGGTAACCCATTCCAGTGCTTCACCACCCTTCCAGTGAAAAAGTTTTTCCTAATATCCAATCTAAACCTCCCCCACTGCAACTTGAGACCATTACTCCTTGTTCTGTCATCTGCTACCACTGAGAACAGTCTAGATCAGGGGTCTCCAAACTTTATGAGCTGAGGGCCATATTGGATTTTTGAAGGGGCTTCATGGGCCGAAGTGACTGCAGAAAATTTAATGTATGCAAATATATGCAAAATTGTTAAAACACAACACTACTGTGTCAGTGTTACATTAAATTCTAAATCAAGTATAAAAGTAGCTGTATAAACAATGCAGGTACTGCGGAATCATACAAAATATTTGTCAATACATCAAAAATCATTTAACATTTTTCTATTTCTAAACTCACAAATTTGTAACCTACAAATACACATTCAAAAATAAAGAAATATTTTAGCATTAGTGATAAAAATGGTCCTGATGTTTTTCTGCAGTTGGATTTCACATATTTCATCACTGAAAATGTTTTTTCACACACATAAGTACTGTACTTTGGTAAGAGAAGCTCCAGGTTCCCATTGTTGGTTGCTCTCTCCTCTGGCAGCTGCCGCAACCCCCCGCCCCTCCAGCTTTGCTCCTCCACTGCTCTCTCTGGCTTGTGCTCTGTGCCACAACCTCACCAGCCCTCTGAAGTCCATGGCCCTTTGCTGCAACCCTGGAGCCTTCAGCGCCCCATCCCCTTGGGCCCGCGGACGGGGCACCTGGAGCCCAGGCTCAGGGCCCCCTGTGTTAGCACTGGCGCTGCTGGACCCTCTGTGTTATTTCGCAGTCCCCTTCCCCAAACTCCAGGAAGGACCGGTGGGCGAGCTGTGCCATCAAATCTCTTTGCACCACCCAGCAGGCTGGGCCTGCCAGAGCGCTGGGGCGCAAGCCTCGCCGCGCCAAATTCAAAATGGCAGGTTGCTGCGCATCTCTCCCTCCCCCTTCCCGTCCTACGGTAACTGCTGGCTGGGGACGCTAGCAGGGAGCTCACATGCTTCCCACTGCACAGAGACAACAGAGTGGGGTGGGGGTAAGATACCAAGTGCACCCCACCCTCCCCCCGTCGGGGGGAGCAAAATCCCAGACAGATTATTTTTAACCAACGTTTTTTTAACCCAGACACTTTTTTTAAATATATTTTTTTAACCTGGACACTGCTGCGACCCCCCCTCCCCTTTGCTCCTCCAGCCCAGCCCCACCGTATTTCAGCAATCAAACAAGGGGATGGGGGGGGGGGGGGAACGACTGTAGCCCTGCCCCAGTCTCACCCCACCCACTCCCTCCCACCCCCCTCAGAACACCCAGCCTCCTCTTGCCCCCTGATTGCCCACTCCTGGGACCCCCGCCCCTAACTGCTCCCCAGGAGCCCAGCCCTATCTAAGCCCCCCTGCTCCTTGTCCCTTGACTACACCCTCCTGAGGACCCCCCCACACCCTAACTATCCCCCAGGAACCTACTGCCCCTAACAGTCCTCTGACTGCCCCAACCAACCCCCCGATCCATCCAACCACCCCCCCACTCTGTGTCCCTTGACTGCCCCCTCCAGAAAACCCTTCAAGTCCCCCTCCATCTCCTTACCATGACGCTCCTTTCCAATTCCACGTGGAATCCACCATGCCCCCCCCCCCAGCACAGCCCGACTGCAGCAGTCTGATAATGCAGCATGGGAGGGGGGGTGCTCGGTGACCAGCCGCAGCCCCTGGTCTGAGAATGCAGGAAGGGGGGGAGCTGGCCAGTGATGGGAAGCTGCGGGGGAGGGGTGGGCTGTGGCTGCAGAGCTCTCTGCACCTCCCTGAAACCAGCCAGAACCCCCGTCAGCTGCCCTGCCCTGCAGGGGGAAATCCCGGCACCCGAGCTATTCATGTCCGGGAGAATCCGGACAAAAGACAACCCATGTTACAACCCCACCCTCCAGCCCAGCCGCCTGCTACAACCCGCCCCCCTCCAGCCCAGCCGCCTGCTACAACCCCCCCTCCCCCGCTCCTCCAGCCCAGCCGCCTGCTACAACCCCCCCCCCCTCCAGCCCAGCCGGCTGCTACAACCCCCCCCTCCAGCCCAGCCGCCTGCTACAACCCCCCCCTCCAGCCAAGCCGCCTGCTACAACCCCCCGCCCTCCAGCCCAGCCGCCTGCTGCAACCCCCCCTCCAGCCCAGCCGCCTGCTGCAACCCCCCCCCTCCAGCCCAGCCGCCTGCTACAACCCCCCCCTCCAGCCCAGCCGCCTGCTACAACCCCCCCCTCCAGAGAAGCCGCCTGCTACAACCCCCCCTCCAGCCAAGCCGCCTGCTACAACCCCCCCCCTCCAGCCCAGCCGCCTGCTGCAACCCCCCCTCCAGCCCAGCCGCCTGCTGCAACCCCCCCCCCCTCCAGCCCAGCCGCCTGCTACAACCCCCCCCCTCCAGCCCAGGCGCCTGCTACAACCCCCCCCTCCAGCCCAGCCGCCTGCTACAACCCCCCCCCCCTCCAGCCCAGCCGCCTGCTACAACCCCCCCTCCAGCCCAGGCGCCTGCTACAACCCCCCCTCCAGCCCAGCCGCCTGCTACAACCCCCCCTCCCCCGCTCCTCCAGCCCAGCCGCCTACTACAACCCCCCCTCCCCCGCTCCCCCAGCCCAGTTGCCTGCTACAACCCCCCATCCCCCGCTCCTCCAGCCCAGCCGCCTGCTACAACCCCCCCTCCCCCGCTCCTCCAGCCCAGCCGCCTGCTACAACCCCCCCCTCCAGCCCAGCCGCCTGCTACAAACCCCGCCTCCAGCCCAGCCGCCTGCTACAACCCCCCCGTCCAGCCCAGCCGCCTGCTACAACCCCCCCCTCCAGCCCAGCCGCCAGATACAACCCCCCCCTCCAGCCCAGCCGCCTGCTACAACCCCCCCCTCCAGGCCAGCCGCCTGCTACAACCCCCCCTCCAGCCCAGCCGCCTGCTACAACCCCCCCCTCCAGCCCAGCTGCCAGCTACAACCCCCCCCTCCAGCCCAGCCGCCTGCTACAACCCCCCCCCCTCCAGCCCAGCCGCCTGCTACAACCCCCCCTCCAGCCCAGGCGCCTGCTACAACCCCCCCTCCAGCCCAGGCGCCTGCTACAACCCCCCCTCCAGCCCAGCCGCCTGCTACAACCCCCCCTCCCCCGCTCCTCCAGCCCAGCCGCCTGCTACAACCCCCCTCCCCCGCTCCCCCAGCCCAGCTGCCTGCTACAACCCCCCATCCCCCGCTCCTCCAGCCCAGCCGCCTGCTACAACCCCCCCTCCCCCGCTCCTCCAGCCCAGCCGCCTGCTACAACCCCCCCCTCCAGCCCAGCCGCCTGCTACAAACCCCGCCTCCAGCCCAGCCGCCTGCTACAACCCCCCCGTCCAGCCCAGCCGCCTGCTACAACCCCCCCCTCCAGCCCAGCCGCCAGATACAACCCCCCCCTCCAGCCCAGCCGCCTGCTACAACCCCCCCCTCCAGGCCAGCCGCCTGCTACAACCCCCCCTCCAGCCCAGCCGCCTGCTACAACCCCCCCCCTCCAGCCCAGCCGCCTGCTACAACCCCCCCTCCCCCGCTCCTCCAGCCCAGCCGCCTGCTACAACCCCCCCTCCCCCGCTCCTCCAACCCAGCCGCCTGCTACAAACCCCCCTCCCCCGCTCCTCCAGCCCAGCCGCCTGCTACAACCCCCGCTACCCCGCTCCTCCAGCCCAGCCGCCTGCTACAACCCCCCCTCCCCCGCTCCTCCAGCCCAGCCGCCTGCTACAACCCCCCCCTCCAGCCCAGCCGCCTGCTACAACCGCCCCCTCCAGCCCAGCCGCCTGCTACAACCCCCCCCCTCCAGCCCAGCCGCCTGCTACAACCCCCCCGTCCAGCCCAGCCGCCTGCTACAACCCCCGCTCCAGCCCAGCCGCCAGCTACAACCCCCCCCTCCAGCCCAGCCGCCTGCTACAACCCCGCCCTCCAGCCCAGCCGCCTGCTACAACCCCCCCTCCCCCACTCCTCCAGCCCAGCCGCCTGCTACAAACCCCCCTCCCCCGCTCCTCCAGCCCAGCCGCCTGCTACAACCCCCCCCCTCCAGCCCAGCCGCCTGCTACAACCCCCCCCTCCAGCCCAGCCGCCTGCTACAACCCCCCCTCCCCCACTCCTCCAGCCCAGCCGCCTGCTACAACCCCCCCTCCCCCGCTCCTCCAGCCCAGCCGCCTGCTACAACCCCCCCCTCCAGCCCAGCCGCCTGCTACAACCCCCCCTCCAGCCCAGCCGCCTGCTACAACCTCCCCCTCCAGCCCAGCCGCCTGCTACAACCCCCCCTCCAGCCCAGCTGCCTGCTGCAACCCCCCCCTCCAGCCCAGCCGCCTGCTACAACCCCCCCTCCAGCCCAGCCGCCTGCTACAACCGCCCCCCCGCTCCAGCCCAGCCGCCTGCTACAACCCCCCCACTCCAGCCCAGCCGCCTGCTACAACCCCCCCCCGCTCCAGCCCAGCCGCCTGCTACAACCCCCCCCCCCCCCGGCTCCAGCCCAGCCGCCTGCTACAACTCCCCCTCCCCCGCTCCTCCAGCCCAGCCGCCTGCTGCAACACCCCCTCCAGCCCAGCCGCCTGCTACACCCCCCCCCCACTCCTCCAGCCCAGCCACCTACAACCCCCCCTCCTCCAGCCCAGCCGCCTGCTACAACCCCCCCATCCAGCCCAGCCGCCTGCTACAACCCCCCCTCCAGCCCAGCCGCCTGCTGCAACCCCCCCTCCAGCCCAGCCGCCTGCTACAACCCCCCCCACTCCTCCAGCCCAGCCACCTACAACCCCCCCTCCTCCAGCCCAGCCGCCTGCTACAACCCCCCCCTCCAGCCCAGCCGCCTGCTGCAACCCCCCCTCCAGCCCAGCCGCCTGCTACAACCCCCCCCCACTCCTCCAGCCCAGCCACCTACAACCCCCCCTCCTCCAGCCCAGCCACCTGCTACAACCCCCCCCCCCTCCAGCCCAGCCACCTGCTACAACACCCTCCCCCACTCCGGCCCAGCCGCCTGCTACAACCCCCCCCCTCCAGCCCAGCCGCCTGCTACAACCCCCCCTCCTCCAGCCCAGCCGCCTGCTGCAACCCCCCCTTCAGCCCAGCCGCCTGCTACAACCCCCCCCGCTCCAGCCCAGCCGCCTGCTACAACCCCCCGCCCCCGCTCCAGCCCAGCAGCCTGCTACAACCCCCCCCCGCTCCAGCCCAGCCGCCTGCTACAACCCCCCCCTCCAGCCCAGCCGCCTGCTACAACCCCCCCTCCAGCCCAGCCGCCTGCTACAACCCCCCCTCCAGCCCAGCCGCCTGCTACAACTCCCGCCCCCGCTCCAGCCCAGCCGCCTGCTACAGCCCCCCCTCCAGCCCAGCTGCCTGCTACAACCCCCCTCCAGCCCAGCCGCCTGCAACAACCCCCCTCAAGCCCAGCCGCCTGCTACAACCCCCCCCCCCCGCTCCAGCCCAGCCGCCTGCTACAACCCCCCCGCGCTCCAGCCCAGCCGCCTGCTACAACCCTCCCCTCCAGCCCAGCCACCTGCTACAACCCCCCCCGCTCCAGCCCAGCCACCTGCTACAACCCCTCCCCCCGCTCCAGCCCAGCTGCCTGCTACAACCCCCCGTCCAGCCCAGCCGCCTGCTACAACCCCCGCCTCCAGCCCAGCCGCCTGCTACAACCCCCCCCTCCAGCCCAGCCGCCTGCTACAACCCCCCCCTCCAGCCCAGCCGCCTGCTACAACCCCCCCCGCTCCAGCCCAGCCGCCTGCTACAACCCCCCCCCTCCAGCCCAGCCGCCTGCTACAACCCCCCCTCCAGCCCAGCCGCCTGCTACAACCCCCCCCCTCCAGCCCAGCCGCCTGCTACAACCCCTCCTCCCCAGCTCCTCTAGCCCAGCCGCCTGCTACAACCCCCCCTCCAGCCCAGCCGCCTGCTACAACCCCCCCCTCCCCCGCTCCTCCAGCCGAGCCGCCTGCTACAACCCCCGCTCCAGCCCAGCCGCCTGCTACAACCCCCCCTCCAGCCCAGCTGCCTGCTACAACCCCCCCTCCAGCCCAGCCGCCTGCTACAACCCCCCCTCCAGCCAAGCCGCCTGCTACAACCCCCCCCTCCAGCCCAGCCGCCTGCTACAACCCCCCCCTCCAGCCCAGCCGCCTGCTACAACCTCCCCCTCCAGCCCAGCCGCCTGCTACAACCCCCCCTCCAGCCCAGCCGCCTGCTACAACCCCCCCTCCCCCGCTCCTCCAGCCCAGCCGCCTGCTACAACCCCCCCCCCAGCCCAGCCGCCTGCTACAACCCCCCCGTCCAGCCCAGCCGCCTGCTACAACCCCCCCTCCAGCCCAGCCGCCAGCTACAACCCCCCCTCCAGCCCAGCCGCCTGCTACAACCCCCCCCTCCAGCCCAGCCGCCTGCTACAACCCCCCCTCCCCCACTCCTCCAGCCCAGCCGCCTGCTACAACCCCCCCTCCCCCGCTCCTCCAGCCCAGCCGCCTGCTACAACCCCCCCTCCAGCCCAGCCGCCTGCTACAACCCCCCCCCCGCTCCAGCCCAGCCGCCTGCTACAACCCTCCCACTCCAGCCCAGCCGCCTGCTACAACCCCCCCCGCTCCAGCCCAGCCGCCTGCTACAACCCCCCCCTCCAGCCCAGCCGCCTGCTACACCCCCCCCTCCAGCCCAGCCGCCTGCTACAACCCCCCCCTCCAGCCCAGCCGCCTGCTGCAACCCCCCCCTCCAGCCAGCCGCCTGCTACACCCCCCCCACTCCTCCAGCCCAGCCACCTACAACCCCCCCTCCTCCAGCCCAGCCGCCTGCTACAACCCCCCCATCCAGCCAGCCGCCTGCTACAACCCCCCCTCCAGCCCAGCCGCCTCCTACAACCCCCCCTCCAGCCCAGCTGCCTGCTGCAACCCCGCCTCCAGCCCAGCCGCCTGCTACAACCCCCCCGCTCCAGCCCAGCCGCCTGCTACAACCCCCCCTCCAGCCCAGCCGCCTGCTACAGCCCCCCCCCCGCTCCAGCCCAGCCGCCTGCTATAACCCCCCCGCTCCAGCCCAGCCGCCTGCTACAACCCCCCCTCCCCCGCTCCTCCAGCCCAGCCGCCTGCTACAACCCCCCCTCCAGCCCAGCCGCCTGCTACAACCCCCCCTCCAGCCCAGCCGCCTGCTGCAACCCCCCCTCCAGCCCAGCCGCCTGCTACAACCCCCCCCCACTCCTCCAGCCCAGCCACCTACAACCCCCCCTCCTCCAGCCCAGCCGCCTGCTACAACCCCCCCGCTCCAGCCCAGCCGCCTGCTACAACCCCCCCCCGCTCCAGCCCAGCCGCCTGCTACAACCCCCCCGCTCCTGCCCAGCCGCCTGCTACAACCCCCCCCCGCTCCAGCCCAGCTGCCTGCTACAACCCCCCCCTCCAGCCCAGCCGCCTGCTACAACCCCCCCTCCAGCCCAGCCGCCTGCTACAACCCCCCCTCCAGCCCAGCCGCCTGCTACAACCCTCCCCCCCGCTCTAGCCCAGCCGCCTGCTACAACCCCCCCCTCCAGCCCAGCCGCCTGCTACAACCCCCCGCCAGCCCAGCCGCCTGCTACAACCCCCCCTCCAGCCCAGCCGCCTGCTACAGCCCCTCCCGCTCCAGCCCAGCCGCCTGCTACAACCCCCCCCCGCTCCAGCCCAGCCACCTGCTACAACCCCCCCCCCGCTCCAGCCCAGCCGCCTGCTGCAAACCCCCCCCCTCCTCCAGCCCAGCCGCCTGCTGCAACCCCCCCCTTCAGCCCAGCCGCCTGCTACAACCCCCCCCCGCTCCAGCCCAGCCGCCTGCTACAACCCCCCCCCTCCAGCCCAGCCGCCTGCTACAACCCCCCCCTCCAGCCCAGCCGCCTGCTACAACACCCCCCCTCCAGCCCAGCCGCCTGCTACAACCCCCCCTCCCCGCTCCTCCAGCCCAGCCGCCTGCTAAAACCCCCCCCTCCAGCCCAGCCGCCTGCTACAACCCCCCCTCCAGCCCAGCTGCCTGCTACAACCCCCCCTCCAGCCCAGCCGCCTGCTACAACCCCCCCTCCAGCCCAGCCGCCTGCTACAACCCCCCCCACTCCTCCAGCCCAGCCACCTACAACCCCCCCTCCTCCAGCCCAGCCGCCTGCTGCAACCGCCCCCTCCAGCCCAGCCGCCTGCTACACCCCCCCCCGCTCCAGCCCAGCCGCCTGCTACAACGCCCCCCCGCTCCAGCCCAGCCGCCTGTTACAACCCCCCCGCTCCAGCCCAGCCGCCTGCTACAACCCCCCCGCTCCAGCCCAGCCGCCTGCTACAACCCCCCCCCTCCAGCCCAGCCGCCTGCTACAACCCCCCCTCCAGCCCAGCCGCCTGCTACAACCCCCCCTCCAGCCCAGCCGCCTGCTACAACCCTCCCCCCTGCTCCAGCCCAGCTGCCTGCTACAACCCCCCCTCCAGCCCAGCCGCCTGCTACAACCCCCCCCTCCAGCCCAGCTGCCTGCTACAACCCCCCCCCCCCCGCTCCAGCCCAGCCGCCTGCTACAACCCCCCCCGCTCCAGTCCAGCCGCCTGCTACAACTCCCCCCGCTCCAGCCCAGCCGCCTGCTACAACCCCCCCTCCAGCCCAGCCGCCTGCTACAACCCCCCCCGCTCCAGCCCAGCCGCCTGCTACAACCCCCCCCGCTCCAGCCCAGCCGCCTGCTACAACCCCCCCCTCCAGCCCAGCCGCCTGCTACAACCCCCCCCGCTCCAGCCCAGCCGCCTGCTACAACCCCCCCCTCCAGCCCAGCCGCCTGCTACAACCCCCCCCTCCAGCCCAGCCGCCTCCTACAACCCCCCCCCGCTCCAGCCCAGCCGCCTGCTACAACCCCCCCTCCCCCGCTCCTCCAGCCCAGCCGCCTGCTACAAACCCCCCCCCGCTCCAGCCCAGCCGCCTGCTACAACCCCCCCCTCCAGCCCAGCCGCCTGCTACAACCCCCCCCTCCAGCCCAGCCGCCTGCTACAACCCCCCCTCCCCCGCTCCTCCAGCCCAGCCGCCTGCTACAACCCCCCTCCCCCGCTCCTCCAGCCCAGCCGCCTGCTACAACCCCCCCCGCTCCAGCCCAGCCGCCTGCTACAACCCCCCCCTCCAGCCCAGCCGCCTGCTACAACCCCCCCGCTCCAGCCCAGCCGCCTGCTACAACCCCCCCCCTCCAGCCCAGCCGCCTGCTACAACCCCCCCCCTCCAGCCCAGCCGCCTCCTACAACCCCCCCCCCGCTCCAGCCCAGCCGCCTGCTACAACCCCCCCTCCCCCGCTCCTCCAGCCCAGCCGCCTGCTACAACCCCCCCCCGCTCCAGCCCAGCCGCCTGCTACAACCCCCCCCTCCAGCCCAGCCGCCTGCTACAACCCCCCCCTCCAGCCCAGCCGCCTGCTACAACCCCCCCTCCCCCGCTCCTCCAGCCCAGCCGCCTGCTACAACCCCCCCTCCCCCGCTCCTCCAGCCCAGCCGCCTGCTACAACCCCCCCTCCCCCGCTCCTCCAGCCCAGCCGCCTGCTACAACCCCCCCCTCCAGCCCAGCCGCCTGCTACAACCCCCCCTCCAGCCCAGCCGCCTGCTACAACCCCCCCTCCAGCCCAGCCGCCTGCTACAACCCCCCCTCCAGCCCAGCCGCCTGCTACAACCCCCCCCCCCCTGCTCCGGCCTAGCCGCCTGCTACAACCCCCCCCCCCTGCTCCGGCCTAGCCGCCTGTTACAACCCCCCCCCCCCCCGCTCCGGCCCAGCCGCCTACTACAACCCCCGCACCCCCGCTCCTCCAGCCCAGCCGCCTGCTGCAGCCCCCCCTCCTCTACTCCTCCAGCCCAGCTGCAACCCCCCTCTCCCTTTGCTTCTCCAGCTGCCAGGATCCCTCCCTTTTCCTCCTGGGACCGTCCCGCAGGGACACTCACCCCTTTGCTCTTCCTGCTGCCGACAGCTTCCCCACCTGCCTGCTCAGAATAACGCCCCCCCCCCGCTCCTCCCCACCCTGGTTGCTATGACTGCCTGGCTTTGGTCCTCCCACCACTACCACACCCTCCTTTGCTCCTCCAGCCCCCTGCAGCGGGGCAGGAAGGCTTTTCCACGTGCCTGCTCCTATTTGGTGTACCAGGAGGTGGGCGGGCCTAAGCCGCCCGTTACTAAAGCCCCTCCCCCAGCCTTACGGGAGGGACACTGGACCCAGGGCCAACTGAATACTTGGGTGTCAGGATGAGTGACATCCGGTGGTGAATTGCAGGAATTGCAATGACTTTGCAGTTTCAGTATGAGTGACATCCAGTGGTGAATTGCAGGAATTGCAGTAACTTTTGGAAAATAACACCTGATTTGCTTAGACAACCCACCGCACCTGGCCTGCACTCTAACAGCCCAAATGATCACTTTGGCTACTGTGGGACCCCCAGTTTCTGTGGTATTGGGGCAAGAATGATAGAGTGCTGATTGACCTGTTTGTGTGAATGAGGGGTTGGGACATTGATTTGGCCTTTGGCATGCTGGAGGGACTCGCCATCAGCTAGGTAGCACTCACTAGACAAGGGACAGGGGGTTCCAAAACTCACTGAATTGAGAGAGGCTGTGGACAGACTTCTCTACCTTGTGGTGAGGGTAGTACTGGCCTATTGCACCTGATCTCTCTCCCCTGTGGAATGTTAGAGCTGACTTTTGCTTCCATTAGGAGTCTAACTTTGGCCCGCTGAGCTGAAGTTGCTTTGGGTCTGGTGGTGCCTCTGTACTAAGGCCCCCCCCCCCCCCCCCATGAACTGAAATCACTTAAGAGCTGAAAATCACTGAGCTTTATCCTAAGTGGGGGGCCCTAAGTAGAGCAGTTCCTGTACCGGCTAGCGGAGCAGTCACTGTGCCGGCTTGTGGGCCAGTTCCTGAGACAGCTGGCAGAGCAGTCCCTGTGCCAGCTAGTGGACCACTTCCTGACCAGTTCCTGAGACAGCTGGCAGAGCAGAGTCGAGCCGCGGACAGAGCAGTTCCTGTATCGGCTAGCAGGGCGGCTAGCGGAGCAACCAGCACCCCACGGAGAGACTGGGCTGTCGGCCTCAGACCTCATAAAGGTACCCTTCACTCTGCCATCCACTTCCACCCAGCCTGGGAGGTAAGAGTCAGCAGAGTAACTTTTGACCAGGGACTCCAGAGACTTTGGGGCTGTTGAACTTTTTGGGACTTTGGGTAACTTTTGGGGTTGCTGGACTCCAGGGACATTGGGATATTGGACTTTTGGGACTTTGGGTAACTTTTGGAGTTGCTGGACTCCAGGGACTTTGGGCTATTGGACTTGTGGGACTTTGGGTGACGTTTGGGTTGCTGGACTCCTGAACCTACAGGAGAGGACACAGCCCAAACTTGCTGGGGAGGGGCAATTTGCTCACGGGTTGGTGTATGAACCCTAGGTGTGGTGTTTTTCCCAGTTTAGTGATGTCATTTACCTCATGTTAATAAAGATCTTCTGTTACACCGATCTGTGCTTGCAAGAGGGGAAGTATTGCCTCATTGAGGCGCCCACGGCCTCAATGAGGCAATACTTCCCAGGTCACTGGGTGGGGGCTTGAGCCAGTTTGCATTGTATTGTTGAAAGGGAACCCCTATTTACTGAACCCGGCCCTTGTTGCTGTCCATTCTGAGGGGCAGAAGGGTTACACAACTAATGAAAAAAACAGGGAGGGGAGTGAGGGTCACGGGTTCAAAACGAGGGTGCCGGATGGGGACACCGAGCAGAGAACCCCGCACAGCGCCCACTGCTCTGCAAAGCTGTCGAGGGAGCCAGTGGACGCTGCCCAGTGGAACTCTGCCCGGATACGCGAGATCGCGAAGGACCGGAAATAGGCCCCACAGTCGCAAGGTGCCTCCTCGTCTTGCATCCTCCTCCTGGTGTTGTAGATGGTGAGTTTGGCAAGCGCCAGGAGGAGGTTGACGAGGTCTCGCGACTTTGTGGTGCCACGGATGGGGTGCCCGAAAAGAAATAGATGTGGGGAGAAGTGCAGCCAGAACCTCAGTAAGAGGTCCTGGAGGAGCCGGAATAAGGACTGCAGCCTGGCCTCCACCTGCCTGCTCAGCTGGCGGGCCGGATAAATCAAGCTGGCGGGTCATATCCGGCCCGCAGGCCATAGTTTGGAGAGCCCTGGGCTAGATCCATCCTCTTTGGAACCCCCTTTCAGGTACTTGAAAGCAGCTATCAAATCTCCCCTCAGTCTTCTCTTCTGTAGACTAAACAATCCCAGTTCTCTCAGCCTCTCCTCATAAGTCATGCGCTCCAGGCCCCTAATCATTTTTGTTGCCCTTCTCTGGACTCTTTCCAATTTTTCCACATCCTTCTTGTAGTGTGGGCCCCCAAACTGGACACAGTACTCCAGATGAGGTCTCACCAATGTCGAATGGAGGGGAACAATCACATCCCTCGATCTGCCGGCAATGCCCCTACTTATACAGCCCAAAATGCCATTAGCCTTCCTGTCAACAAGGGCACACTGTTGACTCATATCCAGCTTCTCATCCACTGTAATCCCTAGATCCTTTTCTGCAGAACTGCTGCCTAGCCATTTGGTCCCTAGTCTGTAGCAGTGCATGGGATTGTTCTGTCCTAAGTGCAGGACTCTGCACTTGTCCTTGTTGAACCTCATCAGATTTCTTTTGGCCCAGTCCTCTAATTTGTCTAGGTCCCTCTGTATCCTATCCCTACCCTCCAGTGTATCTACCACTCCTCCCAGTTCAGTGTCATCTGCAAACGTTCTGAGGGTGCAGTCCACATCCTCCTCCAGATCATTGATAAAGATATTGAATAAACCAGCCCCAGGACCAACCCTTGGGGCACTTCGCTTCATACCGGCTGCCAACTAGACATGATCACTACCCGCTGAGCCCGATGATCCAGCCAGCTTTCTATCCACCTTATGGTCCATTCATCCAGCCCATACTTCTTGAACTTGCTGGCAAGAATATTGTGGGAGACCGTTGTCACGGAGCGCCCGGGCGATGGTCTGGAACCGCTCCCTAGGAAGCCAGACTGACTTCGGGTGAAGGGCCCCTTCTCCGTACACAGCCTGTTTCCAGGGCTAGGAGCTTCACGGGTACCCACTTCCACCTTCCTGGGTCTGACCTCAGAGCATTCAGCACCTTCTCCCCCTCATGCACTTCCCCCGGCGAGCCCACCCAGGCGGGGTCCTGAGGGAGCTCGTGGATTCTGGACCCCAATTCCACAGTCAGACGTGACTCTCAGCCAGGCAGTAAAACAGAGGTTTATTCAATGACTTCTATCTGGTCTAACCCAGATCATAGAGTGAGCATGAGCCCTCAGCTGGATCCATTTTGGGGGCAAGAGAGCGAGATCGCTCCTCTGCCTTCCCTGGCTGACTCCAGCTAGCTTCAGACTCCCAACTGAAACTCACTCTCCAGCCCCTCCTCCCCCCTGGCTCAGCCAGGTCAGGTGACCTCCCTCCCCCACTTGGGATCAGATTACAGCTTCAGGGATGGACACCTGCAGAGAAGCTCTGCTTTGCATCAGCTACACATCCTTATCCCTTCACCATAGATGCTCAAGAAATGCATAAGGGAAACTGAGGCACACACACAGTATTCCTACTCCGTCACAACCGTATCAAAAGCTTTGCTAAAGTCAAGGAATAACACATCGCTTGCTTTCCCCTCATCCACAGAGCCAGTTATCTCATTGTAGAAAGGAAATTAGGTTAGTCAGGCAAGATTTGCCCTTGGTGAATTCATGCTGACTGTTCCTGATCACTTTCCTCTCCTCTAAGTGCTTGAGGATTGATTCCTTGAGGACCTGCTCCATGATTTTTCCAGGCACTGAGGTGAGGCTGACTGGCCTGTAGTTCCTTGGATCCTCCTTCTTCCCTTTTTAAAAGATGGGCACTACATTAGCCTTTTTCCAGTCATCCGGGACCTCCCCAGATTGCCATGCCTTTTCAAAGATAATGGCCAATAGCTCTGCAATTACATCAGCCAACTCCTTTAGCACCCTCGGATGCAGCGCATCCGGCCCCATGGACTTGTGCTCGTCCAGCTTTTCTAAATAGTCCTGAACCACTTCTTTCTCCACAGAGGGCTGGTCACCTCCTCCCCATGCTGTGCTGCCCAGTGCAGGAGTCTGGGAGCTGACCTTGTTTGTGAAGACAGAGGCAAAAAAAGCATTGAGTACATTTGCTTTCTCCACATCCTCTGTCACTAGATTGCCTCCCTCATTCAGTAAGGGGCCCACACTTCCCTTGACTTTTTTCTTGTTGCTAACATACCTAAAAAAACCCTTCTTGTTCCCCTTAACATCCCTTGCTAGCTGCAACTCCAAGTGTGATTTGTCCTTCCTGATTTCACACTCAAGCTGTTGCAGTTAAGGGGTTGTCTACACTTGCAATTTCAAAGCGCTGTCGCAGGAAGTGCAAGTGTGGTTGCACGGGAGCGAGCTCTCCCCCAGCGCTCCCGGTAATCCACCTCCAGGAGGGGATTAGCTCTGCACGCTCGGAGCCTGTCCACACTGGTGCTTTAAAGTGCTCAGACTTGCTGTGCACTGTCTGGGGTTAGGGTGAGTAGACCTTCCCTATGAAACTGGGGGGGAGGGAGGGGACTAAGCCCTCCCCTAGCCCCCCTAAATGGCGCTCCTGCTTTGCCTCCTTTCTAGATAGTCATGAAACCCCCAACTTCTCTGGATTCTTTTTCCATCCCAATTTTCCCTTGTCGTCTTGAGGCAGAGAGGGTGTCTGTGTGCTAGCTACGGAGACTATCACGTTAACCAGATCCACAAACATATCCACCAGAATCTGTAGGTGTGCTTAACTCTCTTTAATCCAAAACACATTTTCATACAGCAAACAAAGACACCCCCTTGCCGACAGTCATCCTAGCCTCTGATCCAGAAGGTAAGACCAGCTGGGAGGCATGATGGAGTCCCCATATTTCTGGGGTACCATGGGAGTGCTTTAATGAACTCTCCTCTGCTCTGCGGGGAAAAGCTGCAGCACCTTTGGTGGCTTGTACACAATACATTTTTAATAAATCCACAGTAAGTGAATCCTCCCTCAGGCAGGAACGTTTGAACTTTGAAGGCAATTCTATTGGTGGTTATCAACTGAGGGAGGATGAATTGACCGAGTCTTGACGCATGCAGTGAGACCACATACACAGATAGCTGGGATCTTTCCCACTGATCTCATGCCCCTTTCTATATGGCACATTTCTTACAATTTGACTAACAGATCAGTGACTGGATCAGGCCAAGGACAAGTGATACGATCGCCAGGTCACTTCAGCTGTAATGAGATCTGTTACTTGCTCTTTGGGAATTTTCAAGAACTATACAGGTGGGTGCGTTCTGGGCACACGCTGTATCCCGTCCTGTGGTCACCCATTGATTTCAGTAAGTGTGTACATCCTATAAACATTTCCTGTACTGGCAAAAAGAGTGGGGAAGAGATTCCGGTGCTATTTTATCGGCCAAGGCCCGTCTGTGTTGTGGGGAGAGTCCATTCTGTTCTGAGATGGGGAGGGAATTGCAGACTAGTCAGAGGTGCATGACTGTGTCAGAGTTGAGTCGCTCAGCGAAGTGGGGGACACTGCTGCTCTGCATGCATGGCACTAAGTCATTTCTCAGGGGTTATGCCCTTTAAGTAATAAACCCAGGAAATGCCCGCCCCCATGCCTGATGCCCGGGCGCAGGAGATGACCAGCTTGCTGGTGACGGGCATCTTGCTGCCCGTGGGGTTCCCCTCAAAGCCGACGGTGATGAAGATGTTCTTCTTGGAGCGTATGGTCTCAGCCGCCTTTATGGTGAAAGCTGGGTTCTCCACGTTGTAGGTGAAGGCCGTGTGCTGCAGGAACACGTTCTTGAAGGGAATGGCCGTGCTGGAGCCAGCCTTGATCTGAAAGGGGCCCTGAGGCTTGGGGGGCACGGACACACCAAAGAGCGGGATGCTGTATTCTCCGCCGATGGGTGAAGACAGCGTGAGAGTTGCTCTTGATTCCCCCAGCTGGTAGGGTTCATAGGTTACCTCCACATTGACCTCTGTGCCCCCCTGAGAGCCAGGGGCCGCATTGATGATTTTATCCGTGTGGAATTCTGAACGGTCAACCTGCAAGGGGAGAGACGGCACCGCTTGGGTCTTGGCACTGGGAACAGGAACAGCAGGGGGGATTTAGCATCAGCAGGGTCCCGATACACAATGTAGGGGGGGATCTTTATTGTTTTCTAAATGCAATGCACATTCCAGCCCCCTTCATTTGGTGCCTTTCAATGCACACAGGGAATGCCCAAGCCTCCCCCCTTCCAGGTGGACCTCTGGGAACGTTTGGCTCCGGGGATGGCTTAGGAGTTATTGCCTTGGGCAGTAACTCCACAACTACCGTTGCCACACAAGGGGATGTCTTCACTCTAGAATAATAATAGCCCTAGCTAGAACTCATCTAGCACATCAGTAGGTCTCAAAGAGGACAGTAACATTCAACCCCTTTTACAGATGGGGAAACTGAGGCACAAAGCGGGGAAGCGACTTGTCCACAATCATTCAGCAGGCCAGTGGCTGACCCGAGACTATAGCCCAAGCCTCCAGTTCAGTGCTCTGTCCCCTAGGCCACACTGTTGCCCAAAGCACCATTACATGGCGGTGGCGGCTCTTCTGAAATCTGAGTGACCCCACATGGGAAGATGGTCCCTGCGGAAGGCTCAATTTTGGGGTGAAGTCAGTGAGAAGGCGGCGACATTGCACTGGTCAAGCTAGGAGAGGTTCCAGCGGGAAGGGACAGCAGTGCTGACGGGCCATGTACTGCTCACGAGGGCTGATGGGGTAGCGTAGCGATACAATGACTCACCAGTGCAGCGCCTCCTGTTGGCTGTCTGGGAATTAGCTCTTGGCACCAGCCTTGGAGCACCCTCTGCAGGCCGGTGCTCTTGGCTCAGCCTTTTCATCAGGGCCAGCTGTGGCTGCTTCCCCAATTACCCTACTCTCCTGGCTCCCCAGGGCAGGCCTTTCCCAGGACTGTTTTAACCCCTTCAGGCCCGGAGCGGGGTGACCACCCTGCTACAGGTAGGTAGACTGAGTTGCCAGCTGAATGTTTGTACTTCCACCCCCCTGAGCACTTGTGGCTTCAGTTCGGTTCAGCCAGCCCCAGAGCTCTGTGTGTGGGGTGTGTGTGTGGGGGGGGGTCACCTTGCAGGTGTACTCCGCTCGTTGGCGGGTGTAGTTCATGAACTTGGTGGTGATGCTCTGGTTGCTGCCCAGCATGGCCCGGAAGTACAGCGGCTTCTCCGGCCTGGGTGCAAGGGCCTTCAGGTTCAGGTCGTACTGGAAGGAGCCCAAGTCGCTGCTCTGGAGCACCAAGCGCCCACTGACCTCCCCGACCTTCAGGGGCTGGAATTCGAACACGAGCGCCCCCTGTGGGGAAAGAGAGAACAACCTCGTCCAGCTGCGCGGCCCAGCCAGGATGGACAATAGCCCTTGGTGTGCTGCCTCCTGGATAGCCAACCGCTGCTGTGACACCCAGCGCCCTCGCAACCCCATCCGTGCTCACTTGTGTAACACGGACACTTGTGACACCAACAGGCCTGTGCTTATGCATCCAGCCTGGGACCTCTGGAGCTTAATACGTGAGCCTCTATCGCAGGGGTGGGCAAATGTTTTGGCCCGAGGGTCACATTGGGGTCCAAAATGATATGGAGGGCCCGGTAGGGAAGACTGTGCCTCCCGAAACAGCCTGGCCCCACCCCCATCCGACCCCCTCCCACTTCCTGCCCCCCTCAGAAGTCCCGACCCATCCCCCCCACTCCCCTGACTACTCCCTCCAGAGACCCCCACCCCAACCATCCCCACCAAGACCCCACCTCCATCTAAGCCCCCCTGCTCCTTGTCCCCTGACAGCCTCCTCCAGAGACTCCCCATGCCCCTAATCACCCCCAGGACCCCACCCTCTATCCAACCCCCTGCTCCCTGTCCCCTGAATACCCTGACCTCTAGCCACAACCCTGCTCCCTGACAGGCCCCCTGGGACTCCCACGCCCTATTCAACCCCCCATTCCCCATCCCCTGACCGCCCCCCGAGACCATCTGGCCCTTATCCAATGCCCCCAGCCCCGGCCCCCTTACCACACCGCTAACTGCCGCACTGATCCAAAGGAACGTGTAACTGGCCCAGCCCCCCAAGCTCCCGGCTGGGGAGGCTAGCTCCTCTCCCGCCGTTCCTCCTCCCCCCGCCTCAGCATGCCGCGTGAGCAGCGCTGCGGGGTGTGTGTGTGTGGGGGGGCCTGCGTGACATCTGGCTCCAGGCCAGACCTGGAGGGGGAAAGGGGGAGGAGCCAGCTGGGAGCGTGTGGGGCCGGATAGAATTAGCCTGTGGGCTGTAGTTTGGCCACCTCTGCAGCTCAGCCCCACTTGGGCTGTTCTCGGCCTCCCCAGAACGAGGGTGCGGGGAGGTGGGGTGTTTAGCGCAGCCAAGGCCTGCACTGGGACAGAGCTGGTGCTTGGAAGGGCAGGCAGAAGCCTCATAGGATTGCACTTGGAGAAAGAACTGAACCAGTGCGGCAGTTGGTGCAGCGATTGCTACCTAGGAGAGCACGGCCCTGCAGGGGCTGGGCACAGGGGCAAATGACTCCGTAGCTGCCCTTGCAAGCAGCCAGTGCAATCACAATAGTGGTGGGGAGGTTTGTGGGCAGCAACTCTGCGCGTGGCCATGTGATGTGTTACAGGCATACTGGTGCATGGCAGATTCCTGCAGGGGGGTGTAATTCTCTGTAGGGATACTCTGCATGGCCATACTTTCTCCCATCTCTCTGATTTGCCTACCCTACCCATCTTCTTGTTTCCATGTGACCCTCTGAGGATCAGGTGGGGCCTGTTACCACTGGAAACCAGCCCCATGGTGCACACACCTGGGCCAGCAGCTGACTTTCCTGAAGGTCAAAGCAGTTGCACTACTGCACCGGGAGGAGAGCAATGCAAGCAGGTTTGCTGTGCAAAGCTTTGTCATTAGAGGACTGGGCCAAAAGAAATTTGATGAGGTTCAACAAGGAGAAGTGCAAAGTCCTGCACTTAGGACGGAGGAATCCCATGCACTGCTACAGACTAGGGACCGAATGGCTCGGCAGCAGTTCTGCAGAAAAGGACCTGGGGTTACAGTGGATGAGAAGCTGGATATGAGTCAGCAGTGTGCCCTTGTTGCCAAGAAGGCTAATGGCATTTTGGGTTGTATAAGTAGGGGCATTGCCAGCAGATCGAGGGACGTGATTATTCCCCTCTATTCTACACTGGCGAGGCCTCATCTGGAGTACTGTGGCCAGTTTTGGGGCCCACACTACAAGAAATATGTGGAAAAATTGGAAAGAGTCCAGAGAAGGGCAACAAAAATGATTAGGGGCCTGGAGCGCATGACTTATGAGGAGAGGCTGAGAGAACTGGGATTGTTTAGTCTACAGAAGAGAAGACTGAGGGGAGATTTGATAGCTGCTTTCAACTACCTGAAAGGGGGTTCTAAAGAGGATGAATCTAGACTGTTCTCAGTGGTACCAGATGACAGAACAAGGAGTAATGGTCTCAAGTTGCAGGGTGGGAGGTCTAGGTTAAATATTAGGAAAACTTTTTCCCTAGGAGGGTGGTGAAGCACTGGAATGGGTTCCCTAGGGAGGTGGTGGAATCGCCTTCCTTAGAGGTTTTTAAGGTCATGCTTGAGAAAGCCCTGGCTGGGATGATTTAGCAGGGGGTTGGACTATAGATACCTCCTGAGGTCCCTTCCAACCCTGAGATTCTAGGATTCTATACCTCGGACTGGGCGGGCACAACGAACTGCGGCGGGAGGTTGACATCGGGCACTTTGCAGTCTGTGGTAAATGTCACCGGGAAGAAGAGGGGGTTTTCCACCTTGATGGACGAGGACGTGCTCTGCCGAACAGAGGTAACCAACTCGATGGTGCTGACTGGACCGGAAGGGATGGCCTTGAACGTGACCAGGTAGAACAAGTACTCCTGTGTCACCTCATTGCGAAAGGTCACCTGAAATTGAGTACAAAAGAGGTAACAGTCAGACCTAGGGGAACTGGGAGCTCCCTCTGGACCGGGGGCTGGTTCTGGTCACAGGAGAAATGAACTAATCTTGGACGCTTCCCACCTGCCTCCTATGCACACCTGGCAGAGAACAGGTGCCTTGATCAACTTGCAGTGGCGTCCAGGGGAGCTTTACTTTAGCTGCCTAACTACCAGAGCATTCATTCTGGGCACCCAAAAGTTGGCATGCTAATGTACAACTTTTTTGTTGTTGCTTTCTGTGTGTATAAATGCATCTTACTTCTGTTCCATTCTGTGCATCCGATGAAGTGGGCTGTAGCCCATGAAAGCTTATGCTGAAATAAACTGGTTAGTTTCTAAGGTGCTACAAAGTCTTCCTCGTCTTATTTACAAAAGTTCAATGTTTTGGTTTACACACAATCAGCAAGCAACCCTTCCTTTGCAGGGCCGCAGGGCCTGGGAGTGGGCCTACCTTGGCACTGAATAGCCCTTCCTTGTAGGAGAAGAAGGTGAGCTTATAGTCCTTCTTGGAGGAGGCAGGCACTTCCATGTAGTCCAGCCCCTTCAGCGTGGTGGTGACATCCAGCTTTTCTGGTTTGATCACATCCACTATCACATGGAACCTGGGGAGAGACCAACAAGAGAAGGTCATTTCCACTGCAAAGAGCCAGACATCTGCCAGGCCGTCCGGTTGGTGCAGCTGTAGTAGGGACGCAGACTCTGACACAAGTCTACGCTCTGCTCCAACACCCCCCCAGCCCTGTGACATGCACCACACCTCTCAGAACACGGGCTGACCGGCTTGTCCCAGGATCGAGCTCGGAGCCCACGTTCCGCTCTAGTGTCACGCTGGGCCACTGAGCTGCGGCTCTTTGTTCGGATAGTCCACCAAAGCTATCCCACAATTCCTGGGCCCTGCACTGTCTGGCCCTTCTGCTCCTCAATAGCTGGCCCAATGTGTGCTTTGTGGTTCCAAACCATGTGACCAGGGCTGGCTTTAGGGAAAATGGCACCCTGTGTGCATAGCACCACCCATTGCCCCGGCCCTCATGAGCTCCCCAGGCTCCCTTCCCCCCTAAGACTTGCACTGTGCCCCCTTCACCCCAATGCCTGTTCCCCTCCCTGCACCCCTTATCCCTACACCCCATTCATTCCCAATCTCTGCCTTCCTCCTGCACCCTAACCTCTGCACTGAACCCCTAATCCCTGCCCCTCCCTCCTGCACCCTAATCCCTGCACTGTGCCCCCTTCACCCCAACCCCTGCCCCTCCTTCCTGAGCCCCTAACCCCTGCACTGTGTCACCTTCACCCCTAATCCCTGCCCCTCCTTCCTGTGCCCCTAACCTCTGCACTGAACCCCTAATCCCTGCCCCTCCCTCCTGCACCCTAATCCTTGCACTGTGCCCCCTTCACCCCAACCCCTGCCCCTCCTTCCTGAGCCCCTAACCCCTGCACTGTGTCACCTTCACCCCTAATCCCTGCCCCTCCTTCCTGTGCCCCAACCCCTGCACTGAACCCCTAATCCCTGCCCCTCCCTCCTGCACCCTAATCCCTGCACTGTGCCCCCTTCACCCCAACCCCTGCCCCTCCTTCCTGAGCCCCTAACCCCTGCACTGTGTCACCTTCACCCCTAATCCCTGCCCCTCCTTCCTGTGCCCCTAACCCCTGCACTGAACCCCTAATCCCTGCCCCTCCCTCCTGCACCCTAATCCCTGCACTGTGCCCCCTTCACCCCTAATCCCTGCACCTCCCTCCTGAGCCCCTAACCCCTGCCCTATGCATGTCCCCTTGCCCTAACCCCTAGCATCCTCCTCCTGCACCCATGTGGGGAAACTGACCTGGCTGCACAAAGCAGCTGGCAGTGCTGCTGGCTCCCTGCTCCCCCACTGCTGCTGCTCCCCCCCATGCAGCCTTAGGGGGCTGTGAGGGGGGAGCAAGGAGCTGTCAGGGCTTCCTGCATCCAGGTCACTTTCCCTGCGGGCTGGGGAGGGCAAGGGGGGCAGCAGCTCCTGATGCCTCAGCACCACCCAGGTGGGGAAGTGACCTGGCTATAGGGAGGGAGGGAGGGAGGGGGAGAGAGAGAGAGTGAGAGTGTGTGTGTGTGTTAAGGGGAGCATGTGACAGTGTGTGTGTTGTTGAGGGGAGTGTGAGACAGTGTGTGTTGTGTGGTGTTGTTGAGGGGAGCGTGTGACAGTGTGTGTGTTGTTGAGGGGAGTGTGTGGCAGTGTGTGTGGTGTTGAGGGGAGTGTGTGGCAGTGTGTGTTGTGTGGTGTTGTTGAGGGGAGTGTGTGGCAGTGTGTGTTGTGTGGTGTTGTTGAGGGGAGCGTGTGACAGTGTGTGTGTTGTTGAGGGGAGTGTGTGTTGTGTGTGTTGTGTGGTGTTGTTGAGGGGAGCGTGTGACAGTGTGTGTGTTGTTGAGGGGAGTGTGTGGCAGTGTGTGTTGTGTGGTGTTGTTGAGGGGAGTGTGTGGCAGTGTGTGTTGTGTGGTGTTGTTGAGGGGAGTGTGTGACAGTGTGTGTGTTGTTGAGGGGAGTGTGTGGCAGTGTGTGTTGTGTGGTGGTGTTGAGGGGAGTGTGTGACAGTGTGTGTGTTGTTGAGGGGAGTGTGTGGCAGTGTGTGTTGTGTGGTGTTGTTGAGGGGAGTGTGTGGCAGTGTGTGTTGTGTGTTGTTGTTGAGGGGAGTGTGTGGCAGTGTGTGTTGTGTGGTGTTGTTGAGGGGAGTGTGTGACAGTGTGTGTGTTGTTGAGGGGAGTGTGTGGCAGTGTGTGTTGTGTGGTGTTGTTGAGGGGAGTGTGTGACAGTGTGTGTGTTGTTGAGGGGAGTGTGTGGCAGTGTGTGTTGTGTGGTGTTGTTGAGGGGAGCGTGTGACAGTGTGTGTGTTGTTGAGGGGAGTGTGTGGCAGTGTGTGTTGTGTGGTGTTGTTGAGGGGAGCGTGTGACAGTGTGTGTGTTGTTGAGGGGAGTGTGTGGCAGTGTGTGTTGTGTGGTGTTGTTGAGGGGAGTGTGTGGCAGTGTGTGTTGTGTGTTGTTGTTGAGGGGAGTGTGTGGCAGTGTGTGTTGTGTGGTGTTGTTGAGGGGAGTGTGTGGCAGTGTGTGTTGTGTGGTGTTGTTGAGGGGAGTGTGTGACAGTGTGTGTGTTGTTGAGGGGAGTGTGTGGCAGTGTGTGTTGTGTGGTGTTGTTGAGGGGAGCGTGTGACAGTGTGTGTGTTGTTGAGGGGAGTGTGTGTTGTGTGTGTTGTGTGGTGTTGTTGAGGGGAGCGTGTGACAGTGTGTGTGTTGTTGAGGGGAGTGTGTGGCAGTGTGTGTTGTGTGGTGTTGTTGAGGGGAGTGTGTGGCAGTGTGTGTTGTGTGTTGTTGTTGAGGGGAGTGTGTGGCAGTGTGTGTTGTGTGGTGTTGTTGAGGGGAGTGTGTGACAGTGTGTGTGTTGTTGAGGGGAGTGTGTGACAGTGTGTGTGTTGTGTGGTGTTGTTGAGGGGAGTGTGTGTTGTGTGTGTTGTGTGGTGTTGTTGAGGGGAGTGTGTCCGCCTGAGGGAGTGACCACGCTGATCTTCCAGGCAGTGCCTGGAGCACAGCGCTGCTAGGCTGCAGACGGATCAGCCCTTGGGTGGTATGTGACGGCTCAGAGGGAGGGACTGAGGGGAGGGGGGGATGGGTGAGGCCTAGGGTCTCAAACTCAATGGACCTTAGGGCGGGGAGAGAGGGGGGAGCAGTCCTCAGATCCTGCCCTGTCAGTAATGTCACCCATGCCGCCCAAAACCCGCTTCCCACAAACTCCGCCCCCCCAACCTGCCTTAGCCTCTGGGAGGGACTTTGGGTAGGGGTGGGTTATGGGGGAGGGGATTGGGGTACAGGGAGTTTGGGGGCAAGAGGGGGTATGTGGGGAGGGGGTCAGGGTGCAGGCTCTGGGAGGGAGTTTGGGGAGGGGGTTGGGGTGCAGGCTCTGGGAGGGAGTTTGGGAGTGAGAGGGGGTACATGGGGAGGGAGTCGGGGTGCAGGCTCTGGGAGGGGGTCAGGGTGCTTACCTGGGGCTCCAACGCAGGCCAGGCAAAGGGGCCTCTGTGCGCTGCTGCCCGCAGGCACTGCCCCCACAGCTTCCCCTTGGCCGCAGGGGCGCTCGGGGCAGGGGCAGCGTGCAGAGGAAGAGCCCCAGGGAGGGGCCAGCAGCCATGTGGCGAAAGCAGGCAGGAAGCCGTTGAGCTCCGCTGCGCTGTTGGTGGCGAGCGGGGCCCTGGGCTGTTTCAAATCGCCTGGGGGAACGCACGGTGGGGGGGATGCACGGTGTGGGGATCACCTGGGGTTCGCACGGTGGGGGGGATGCACGGTGGGGGGATCGCCCGGGGGACGCACAGTGGGGGGGGGACGCACGGTGGGGGGGGACACACGGTGGGGGGATCGCCCGGGGGACACATGGTGGGGGGGGATGCACGGTGGGGGGATCGCCCGGGGGACACATGGTGGGGGGGATGCACGGTGGGGGGATCGCCCGGGGGACACATGGTGGGGGGGATGCACGGTGGGGGGATCGCCCATGGTTCGCACGGTGGGGGGATCGCCCGGGGGACACATGGTGGGGGGGATGCACGGTGGGGGGATCGCCCATGGTTCGCACGGTGGGGGATCGCCCGGGGGACGCACGGTGGGGGGGACGCACGGTGGGGGGATCGCCCATGGTTCGCACGGTGGGGGGATCGCCCGGGGGACACATGGTGGGGGGGATGCACGGTGGGGGGATCGCCCATGGTTCGCACGGTGGGGGATCGCCCGGGGGACACATGGTGGGGGGGACGCACGGTGGGGGGATCGCCCATGGTTCGCACGGTGGGGGATCGCCCGGGGGACACATGGTGGGGGGGATGCACGGTGGGGGGATTGCCCGGGGGACGCACGGTGGGGGGGACGCACGGTGGGGGGATCGCCCATGGTTCGCACGGTGGGGGATCGCCCGGGGGACGCACGGTGGGGGGGACGCACGGTGGGGGGATCGCCCATGGTTCGCACGGTGGGGGATCGCCCGGGGGACACATGGTGGGGGGGACGCACGGTGGGGGGATCGCCCATGGTTCGCACGGTGGGGGATCGCCCGGGGGACACATGGTGGGGGGGACGCACGGTGGGGGGATCGCCCATGGTTCGCACGGTGGGGGATCGCCCGGGGGACACATGGTGGGGGGGACGCACGGTGGGGGGATCGCCCGGGGGACGCACGGTGGGGGGGACGCACGGTGGGGGGATCGCCCATGGTTCGCACGGTGGGGGATCGCCCGGGGGACACATGGTGGGGGGGACGCACGGTGGGGGATCGCCCGGGGGACGCACGGTGGGGGGGGACGCACGGTGGGGGGATCGCCCATGGTTCGCACGGTGGGAGATCGCCCGGGGGACGCACGGTGGGGGGATCGCCCATGGTTCGCACGGTGGGGGATCGCCCGGGGGACACATGGTGGGGGGGACGCACGGTGGGGGGATCGCCCATGGTTCGCACGGTGGGGGATCGCCCGGGGGACACATGGTGGGGGGGACGCACGGTGGGGGGATCGCCCATGGTTCGCACGGTGGGGGATCGCCCGGGGGGACGCACAGTGGGGGGATCGCCCGGGGGGACGCATGGTGGGGGGATCGCCCGGGGTGGCAGGCGGGGCCTGCCCCAAGTTGCTGGAGCCCCATAGGCCACATAGGGGAGGTTCTCAGGCTGCAGATGACCTGGGACTTTGAGACCCCTGATGTATTGCTGGGAGGTGTTAGGGTAACACCAGTGGTGGAGCTAGCATGGAAAGTCCCTCTCTGTGCTGCTCGCTGTGAAGAGCTACTAGGCCCTTCCCAGTTTACCTTTGTGGCTTGTTCAGCCAGTTCGAGATGGGGAGCAATTCGTTGTAGGTAGTTTTGCATGGCACCTCTCGGACAATGGTCCCGGAAGACTTAGGGGGCTCTGCAGTCCCCTGCAGGAGGTACAGCAGACCTGTCCCATCAGGGAGCGGAAAGAAGATGGAGCCCTAGAGACAAAGCAAATGGTTGGTGGGTTCCCCTGTCTTCACGGTCCCCTGTTCTGCTACCCTGTTTCCCCGAAAGTAAGACATCCCCCGAAAATAAGACGTACTTCCAGTTTTGCCTCTCGCTGCAATATAATGTAATGTAATTTTGGGAGCAAAAATTAATATAAGACACTGTCTTATTTTCGGGGAAACACGGTAATCTGCTCCTGAGCACATACGTATGTAAGCAGTGTCAGGATGAGTGGCATCCGGTGGTGAATTGCAGGAACTGCAGTAACTTTTGGAAAATAACACCTGATTTGCTTAGACACACCCACCGCACCTGGCCTGCACTCTAACAGCCCAAATGATCACTTTAGCTACTGTGGGACCCCCAGTTTCTGTGGTATTGGGGCAAGAATGATAGAGTGCTGATTGACCTGTTTGTGTGAATGAGGGGTTGGGACATGTATTTGGCCTTTGGCATGCTGGAGGGACTCGCCATCAGCTAGGTAGCGCTCACTAGACAAGGGACAGGGGTTCCAAAACTCACTGGGGGGGGGTGGGAATGGGAATGGGACAGGATAGGATTCGATTCTATATCTTGTGGTGAGGGCCTTACTGGCCTATTGCACCTGGTTTCTCTTCCCTGTGGAATGTTAGAGCTGGCTTTTGCTTCCATTAGGAGTCTAACTTCAGCTCACTAAGCTGAAGTTGCTTTGGGTCTGGTGGTGCCTCTGCACTAAGGCCCCCCTATGAGCTGAAATCACTGAGCTTTATCTTAAGTGGGGGGCCCTAAGCAGAGCAGTTCCTGTGTCGGCTAGCAGGATGGCTAGCGGAGTAGTTCCTGACACAGCTGGCAGAGCAGTCCCTGTGCTGGCTAGTGGACCAATTCCTGAGACAGCTGGCAGAGCAGTCCCTGTGCCGGCTAGTGGACCAGTTCCTGAGACAGCAGTTCCTGGGACCAGTTCCGGAGCAGTTCCTGACCAGTTCCTGAGACAGCAGTTCCTGAGACCAGTTCCGGAGACAGCTGGCAGAGCAGAGTCGAGCCGCGGACAGATCAGTTCCAGTGTCGGCTAGCAGGGCGGCTGGAGAGACTGGGCTGGACTGGGCTGTCGGCCTCAGACCTCGTAAAGGTACCCTTCACTCCGCCCTCCACTTCCACCCAGCCTGGGAGGTAAGACTCGACAGAGTAACTTTTGACCAGGGACTCCAGAGACTTTGGGGCTGTTGAACTTTTGGGACTTTGGGTGACGTTTGGGTTGCTGGACTCCTGAACCCACAGGAGAGGACACAGCCCAAACTTGCTGGGGAGGGGCAATTTGCTCACGGGTTGGTGTATGAACCCTAGGTGTGGTGTTTTTCCCAGTTTAGTGATGTCATTTACCTCATGTTAATAAAGATCTTCTGTTACACCGATCTGTGCTTGCAAGAGGGGAAGTATTGCCTCATTGAGGCGCCCAGGGGTGTGTTAGGATTTTCCCAGGTCACTGGGTGGGGGCTCGAGCCAGTTTGCATTGTATTGTTGAGAGGGAACCCCTATTTACTGAACCCGGCCCTTGTTGCTGCCAATTCTGAAGGGCAGAAGGGTTACACATACATGGGCCAGAGTGTGACGACGGCGGCTCTGTGCTGCACTGTCAGGGTGCCAGTCATTTTCACCAGGCTAGAGAGACGCCTAGGGCTGACCCTGTAGTGGTGAAGAATTGATGTTTGGGGGGGGGGGGGCACAGGGGTAGTCGTTGCACCTGCTACAATGTTGCTTTTAGTTCTCCTGTCTTTTGCTAGTTCAGGGGTGGGGAAACTACGGCCCGTGGGCCACATGTGGCCTGCCGGCCGTTTTCATCCGGCCCACAAGCTCTGCTGGGGGAGCGGGGCCAAAGGCCAGCCCATGTGCCGCGGGGCCCTGCGCTCCCTGTCCTGGCTGGGTGGAGCGCGGCATGCCGTGGCTCCCCGTGCTCCCTGGCCGGGCCGGGTGAAGGAGCGCGCAGGGCTGAATAAGGTAAGTGAGGGCTGGGGGGTTAGGTGTTGGAGAGGGGGGTGTGTGTGTGTGTGTGTGTGTGTGTGTGTGTGTGTGTGTGTGTGTGTGTGTGTGTGTGTGTGTGTGTGTGTGTGTGTGTGTGTGTGTGTGTGTGTGTGTGTGGTTAGAGTGGGGGGAGCTTGGGAGGGAGCAGTTAGGGAAAAAAGCAAGGGGGCTTAGATGGGGGATGGAGTCTCGGGGGTAGTGGTTGGGGTGGGGGAATCTCAGGAGGGGGCAGTCAGGGAACAAAGAGCACAGGGGCTTAGATAGGGGGTGGAATTCTGGGGCAGCAGTTAGAGTGGGGGGTCTCCGGAGGGGGCGATCAGGGGACAAGGAGTGGGGGTGTGTGGATGGGTTGGTGGTTCTGGGGAGGGGGGCAGTCAGGCGCCAGGAAGTGAGGGGGGGTTGGATAAGGGGCGAGATCAGGCTGTTTGGGGAGACACAGCCTTCCCTACCCAGCCCTCCGTGCAATTTTTAACTCCAATGTGGCCCTTGGGCCAAAATGTTTGCCCACCCCTCTGCTAGTTGCTCTTCATATTGGTTTTTGGCCTCCCTAATTACACTTTTACACTTAATTTACCAGAGTTTATTCTCCTTCCTGTTTTCCGCAGTAGGATCTGACTTTCCAATTTTTAAAGGACGCCTTTTAGTATCTAACTACGTCTTCTACTCTGTTGTTCAGCCATGGTGGCATTTTTTTGGTCCTTGTGGCAGGGCAGGGCCCTGCCACTGCTTGCTGAATCCTGCCCTCTGGCCAGGTGCACTGGCTCCAAACAGTCAGGAAGGAGCCCAGCTGTGGGCCCTAAGGAGGGCTGGCTCATTGCCATAGGCTGAGCTTAGCTGCCACAGCTGGGGCTGATGACAGAGTCAGTCAGGAGGTTAGCCAGGGAGGAGATAGGAGGCTACAGCTCTGTCTCCTCACCAAGGGCAGGGAGCCTCAAGGGCCACTGGGGATGACTGTTGGGGGCTAAAGGGAACCCTCTGGGGGCACTGTAAATGAAAGCACTAGGGTGAAACACCCAGGAAGGGGTGAGGACTTTTATTTTCTCAGCCAGAATGCAGGGGAGAAAGGAAGGAAACCTGTGCAGCCCCTGTGACAGCCCTCTTCCTGGTGTTTTTGTTTTTGTTTTTAATGAGGGGAATATGTTTAGTCTGAGCCTCTATTACAGTGTTTTAAAAACATTTCTATGCAGCATGCAGGTATTTCACTCTTGTGACTTCCTTTTAATTTCTATTTAACCAGCTTCCTCATTTTTGTGTAGTTCTCCTTTCTGAAGTTAAATGCTATTGTGGGTGATTCTCTGGTATTTTTCCTCCTCAAAGGATGTTAAATTTAATTACATTATGGTCACTATTAATGAGCGGTTCAGCTAGATTCACACACTGAACTACACCCTATTCTCCACTTATGACTAAATCAAGAATTGCCTCTCCCCTTTGTATGTTCCAGGACTAGCCACTCCACGATCAGTTATTACTGGTGTCTCAAAATTTGATCCCGACATCCCATCCTGTGGTGTTAAGTTCTTTGTCAATGGGGGCATAGTTGATATCCCCATTATTATTGGGTTTTCTGTTCTGGTAGTCTCTCTAATCTCACAATCACCACCACTATCCTGGTCAGGGGCTTGGTAGTACATTCCTACTGCTATATTCTTATTAGAGCATGGACTTTCTATCCAGAGAGATGTGATGGTACTGATTCAGATGTATACTATATTTGACTCTATGCTCTCTTTCACATCCCCCACCTGCATGACCTCCACTGTCATTCCTATATATTTTATACCCTGGTATAACTGTGTCCCATTGATTAACATCATTCCACCAAGTTTCTGTGATGCCTAGTATGCTCATTTAGTACCAGGCCCTCAAGTTCACCCATCTTGGTATTTAAACTTCTAATATTTGCACACAAGCACATATAACAGTTGTCAATACTGTATTTAGTTGTCTGCTTCCTGGGATGTAACTGAACTTTTTTGGTTGACTGTTTCTATTCAGTTCCTACCTGTACTTTATCAACTTCTATCTTCTCCTCTTTACTAGGAGAATCTCCGTTAATAAATCCTCCCCTATGGATGTGTCTGTCAGAACTACGTGCTACTCCGCACCTGTTGGCCTTCCCCCAGCCCTTAGTTGAAAAATTGCTCTACGACCATGATTAATTTTAATTGTACATGCCAACAATCGACTGTTTTGGTTTAGATGGAGCCCCATACTTCCTGTATAGGCTCCCCCTTTCCTCAAAGGATCCCCAGTTCCTAATAAATCTAAATCCCCAATCCGAACGCCATTGTCTAATCTATGCATTAAGACCCCGTAGTTCTCATAGAATATCAGGGTTGGAAGAGACCTCAGGAGGTATCTAGTCCAACCCCCTGCTCAAAGCAGGACCAACCCCAACTAAATCATCCCAGCCAGGGCTTTGTCAAGCCTGACCTTAAAAATCTCTAAGGAAGGAGATTCCACCATTTCCCTAGGGAACCCATTCCAGTGCTAGAACAGTTCTGCCTGTCTTTGCAGTTCTCTGAGCATTTCAGAGAATGTTATTGTGGAGGTCCTGGACTTCAATCTAAATTTGGCCTCTAGGACCTCTCTCCTACTTTTCCGTATGTCATTGGTACCTACATGTACTATGTTCACAGAATCCACCCCAGCACTGGAAATACGTATATCAAGGTGTATTGAAAGGTCTGCAAATGTTGCACCTGACAGGCAATTCACCATGCGGTTCTCTCAGTCATCACAAACCTAACTATCTATATTTCTAATAATTGATTTCCCCATTACTATTACCTGTCTCTCCCTAATAACTGGTGTCCCTTCTCCCAGAGGCGTCTCCTCAGTGGAAGGAATATCATGACAAAATGTTGTGAAGGCCAAGACTAGATAAGTTCATGGAGGATAGGACCATCCATGGCTATTAGCCAAGATAGGCAGGGATTCAAAACCATGCTCTGAAGTGTCCCTAGTCTCGGTTTGTCAGACACTGGCAGTGAACAAGAGGGGATGGATCACTCCATGACTGCCTGGTCTGTTCATTCCCTCTGAAGCAGCTGGCATTGGTCACTGTTGGATATGAATACTGGGGTAGAGGGACCATTGGTCTGACCATTCTTATGTTCTTATGACATCACCTGGAAGGATGGGGCTCATTTCAACACTCAAATCCTCTGAAAATCTTTGTTTCAAAACTTGTAGTTGCTAATCTGATACACCGGTTACTCCTCCAGAATCAGTTCTCTGTGTTCTCAGGTCTCTAGCAGTGGTTCCACTGACCGGTGCAATGAAAGAAATGGCTGCCAGTGCTCTCACGCCTCCACAACTCACCCACCTGATGCTTCTTGTTCTCCACGTTCATGGTGAGGGGTCTGTAAGTGATCTCGTAGGGCTTGTTTTGCTGATGGGCCTCCACCCTGATGAATTCAGGCCCTTTCCACTGTTCCCCCTCAATGATGGGCTGCAGGTTCCATGACTGGTTGCTCCGATTGGACAGCATGATAGTCTGGGTGTGTTTTCCACGCACCTGACATGTGAAATTCATCACCTGCAACAGAGGAGCACAGAGAGACCTCATCCCCTGTAGGGAATCCATTCCACTCACCTGTGGCATTGTGGTGTGTGTGGGGGGGGTGAGGGTACTCCTCACCCATATGCAAAGACACTAAAGGAAGAGGGGGGAGGACAGAGAGGGAGGGATGTATAAACACAGACAGAGAGCTCTCCCTAATAAGAGCATTTTGCAGATTTTCATGCAGGGCCCAATTCTGCAGTCCTTATTAATAAAGCAGGCCCACTGAACGCAGTGGGGCTACTCATTGTAAGTGCTGCAGAATGGGCAGACATCAATTACAGTCCTCTGAGTCAGCAGTGTGCCCTTGTTGCCAAGAAAGAAAATGGCATTTTGGGTTTTATAAGTAGGGGCATTTCCAGGAGATCGAGGGACGTGAGTGTTCCCCTCTATTCGACATTGGTGAGGCCTCTTCTGCAGTAGTGTGTCCAGTTCTGGGGCCCACACTACAAGAAGGATGTGGAAAAACTGGAAAGAGTCCAGAGGAGGGCAAAAAAAAAAAAATGAATCAGGGGCTAGAGCACATGAGAGGCTGAGAGAACTGGGATTGTTTAGTCTACAGAGGAGAAGACTGAGGGTGGATTTGATAGCTGCTTTCAACTCCCTGAAAGGGGGTTCCAAAGAGGATGGATCTAGACTGTTCTCAGTGATATCAGATGACAGAACAAGGAGTAATGGTCTCAAGTTGCAGTTGGGAAGGTTTAGGTTGGATATTAGGAAAAACCTTTTCCCTAGGAGGGTGGTGAAGCACTGGAACGGGTTCCCTAGGGAGGTAGTGGAATCTCCTTCCTTAGAGGTTTTTAAGGTCAGGCTTGATAAAACCCTGGCTGGGATGATTTAGTTGGGGTTGGTCCTGCTTTGAGCAGGGGGTTGGACTAGATACCTCCTGAGGTCCCTTCCCACCCTGATAGTCTGTTTCTATGATTCTATGACTGGCTGCTTGGTTTGGTCTGAGTTCTGCCTTTGGAATTCAGGAGGACTGTGGGGTCCGGCACTTGAGAAATGTCTGTCAGTGCCAGGGTTCCCGTTCAGGGCCTCTCCCTTCACCAGGTGCTGTCAGGCCCACGCTGGAGCCACGAAGCTGGGCATGAGTGTTCATGTCATTACAGACGTTTAAGATCCTCACTTGGACCGAGTCCTAGAATTAAAGCTCTGTCCTGCAGCAGTTTCCACCTGGACTATTGCTGTTTCCATTTGGAAACTGGGGACTATGCTGTGCATCCACAGCTACACTGCCAGTCTGGGAACCAAGCCTGCTGCCAGTCTGGACCGGGAATGGCACCGGGTGGGGGGGTCTCTCGGCTAAGGTTACCTCTTTTGTCATGGGCACCACCACACAGTATCCCGTCAGAGTGAGCTTGAGCGCGTCGCTGCCCTGGATGTAGCACTGCAGGTTGTCATAGTGGATATCCGGGTTCAGCTCGCAGGGGTGAAAGGTCACTTCGAAGGGGACTTCCATTCCTGGGGAGATGTAACCCTCCACCGGGCTGATGGAGAAGTCGGGCTCAAAACTCTTGATGTCCCATTTAAATCTTTCCAAGAGAAGCAGAGGGAAGAAAAGGAGAGATTTAAAGCCGGGCTCACCGTGCATCCCAGGCCGGGCTGGGAAAGGTGGGGGCGGGGTTCTCTAAGCATCTGTGTCTGTCAGTCAGCTGCACATACAGCCCTTGGGCACAGCTGCAATAGCATGGAAGGTGGCTATGGGCCTTCACAGAGATGTGGGTCCTGACTCTGCAGCCCATACGCCTATGGCAGTGCACACTGGCACTGAGTTAAATGGGACGATTTGGCCACTCTGATGCCATGCTACCTGCTGTTCTGCTATCGCTGGGGTCTGGGGAGAGGCACGGCTCAAGCAAAGATCCCCTGGGGCTCACCACAAACCCTCGGTGTGTGAGGACGCTACGTCACCTGACTCCTATGTCTCCCGTGTTCTGCATGAGGATGCGCCGGGAAGCCTGGCTCCGCTGCACCACCGCTCCGAAGGGGATATGATCCTGGTCCAAGCTCACTTCGATGCCCTGGCAGCAGCCCCGCACCACAAAGAAGGAGCGCAGCAGCCCCATGCACTCGAGCATCACCTCCTCCGCGAACTGCGGAATGCGGCACTTTGGGGAGAAAGTCACCTCGACGCTGCAGGTGCCTCCTTTGGGCTTCAGAGTGATGTCGCTGGACGGAGACAAGCTGAGAACCTGCCCAGACAGATGCCATATGTGATGTCTGCCCACTTGAACAGAGAGCCTGCCAAGCTACTGAGAGTAACAGGGGAGTCCCCAGAGCTGCTAAGTTTCATTCCTGTACTGTTCCCATCACTCTTAGCCCAACCCCAGTCGCTCCCTGTCGTAGTAAGTCCCTACAGTGCCTCTCCGTAGCTGCCAGTACATCTATGCCAAGAATGGACCTGTTTGGTGGATGGATGGGAAGGAGGGAAAATACTTCCACCCAAGGATCTCGGAGTGCCTCACAGCCCCCTGGGAGGTGAGTTAGCTCTAATTTACAGAAGGGGATACTGAGTTACAAAGAGAGGGTAAGTGACTTGTCCAGAGTCACACAAGATTCAGCAAGGAGTCAATGGCAGAGCTAGACCATTGACCTACAGGCCTCTTCTATTCATCAGTGTTGCACTGTTCATGGCCCATGGCCCACCGTGCTCTGTGTTCTTACTTAACTGCATAAACAAACCTTACCCATAGATGAGGCTGAAACCCAAAAATTCAGATCCAGATCTGCATCTCCTCTGGGGTCAGTGGTGGGAGTTTGTATACGGTGCCTCTGCCCAAACCCATGTCTATCCTAAGCAGAACCAGGCTAACAATGCTTTAGAGGAGATGTTATCAGCCCTCTTCAATATGTTCAATATAATGTGAGGGGGTGTATGCAGAGTCAAGGGCCTCCCAGATTGGTCTGCTGAGGGGAGGGAGGGAGAAGGCCGTTGTCCCATTCACGCTGTGCCTGCCCCCTGGCACACTCGGCTCCTGTCCCTGGCAGGCAGGCCCGGTCAATGAGTGAAAGGGGCAGGCTATGACGTTGCATATGCTAATGAGTATGAATATAATGTAACTGGAATATGCTTCATGCAAAAAGTCTCTTGTAAGGCATCATTACAAAGATTATAATCTACTGAGTGTGTTCATCCTATTTGTATAACTGTATCCCTCTTGTATCTGAGACTAGAAATATGAAATATAACTCTGAGGTCCAATTGTAGTTAGAGTGTGGGCCATTAATGGTGGTTTGGAATCATCCAGGACAATTGACTGTGTCCTCCCCTTTAGATGGTCCCCCTCCGGTATAGGGAGGCCCGAGTGGTCTATGTAAGCAACTAACCAGTCAGTGACCGTATATCACAGGTCGTCACAAGACAGGGTGCGGTTACAGGCAAGGGTTGCTGAGTTGCTGACAGGTAATCACACAGTACGTTTATACCAGCTTTTTAAAGTTTAAAGTTAGGAATATCCAGCAGATGTCCAGTCATGAGAATGCCATGATACCTGATGGATGTATTTGCTAATAAGCTTGAAGTAAAAGGCCTAGTAACCTATGGAAGAAGGGTACCCAAATATGAGTAGGGTGAGGAAACAGATAAGGAAAAGAGGCTGAGAACCCTACTGAATAAGAGTTAGGCGTTCGCATCATCTATGATTCAAGGTGGCACCGTGTCCGGGCTCTCCCGACAAGGACCTCTTGTGGGTCCCCTTACCTACTCAAGGGCTGCGTGCAAAGAATGGTGGGAGAACACAAGTTCCGGGGGTTATATTCTCTCCGTCTACTTTGCTACACTGTAGTGTTGGGGATATTGCAATAAAACAATTGGCGAGGTGTGCAGGTCTTCTTAAGGGTGAGCGGCTCTGCCACCTACAGCAGGACTCACTCCCCGGCTGCCTGTAATGCTGTGGCCAGTCTCTTGGTAGCTGAGCTTTGCCAGACCACATCATTTTACCTGTAAAGTCTAATAATAGCTACCCACTAGGTCAGACAACCTACAGCACCTCGACCTGACTGGGCTCCTCACTGCGCTGGCAGTACAAGTATGATAAAGAGCACTCCAGCTGAAGAACAGGCCTTACCTTAGATTCCATCAGCTCTGGAACAGTGAACATGAAAGTTAGGTTAAAAGTGAGAAGGGCAACGCTATTGTTCACTATTGTGACAGTCTTCTTCATGGTTTGTCCAACAGACACCGCGCCCAATTTCACCACTTTGCTGGGCGGTTCCAAGACGTCGATCTGTGGGCGGGAGAAGAACAACGGGATGGGGAAGGAGCGAGGATCGGTAAGGAGGGAACGGGGGTAAGGGGAGGGAGAATGGCAATGGATGGATGACTGAGGAAAGGAGAAAAAGATTCACTCCAACCGTGACACATGGAGCTACAGAACAGTGTCTGATCTCACCTTCATCTCCGTGCCCTTCCCCAGGACCTCAATGGTCTGTTGGGAGAGTCCATTGATTTCAAAGGGGATGATATCATGGTAGGAAATGGCCTCTCGGGGATAGAACATGATTGGCACCTCCATCGTCCCTCCAGGACTCAGCACTTCAGCCTGGAAGCTCACCTCGAAGGGGGCGGTGTTGGCGTACAAGCAGTCTAAGCTGTGGAAGGCCAGGAAAAAAACCTTTCTGAATGCTTGGCTGGTGATCGGTCAGGAGCGGAGAGCTGTCCCCCACCCTCCTTTGACTGTATCCATTCCTTTGCATCCAGAGGAGTTGCCAGTGCTCCAACCCAGTCTGCTAGCCATGCATAGTGGGACAAATCCAGCCTGATGGCAACAGAGGCTGGGTCTGCTTGATGCCAGCAGGGCTGAATTGGGTCTGTTCCGATGAACATAACCCCAAAGGGAAGTAAATATGGGCATCTTCAGATCCCCCCAGGGGAAACGCCTGGCAGGACTCCCCTGGCTGAATGCACTTCTCTCCTACCGGTCAGTGATTGAAGGCACCCTCTGATCCAACCTGAAAACCCAAACGAGGGTCTATCACCTTGAAAAACGTGTCCTTTTCTGTGTGATTTATGTGCCTATAACTATTAGGCAATTGGAAGCTGAATACAGAAACACTGCCCTCACTCTTTCCCTAGAAAAATGGCCCAGTGGCAAGGGTGCTAGGTAGGGGCTGGGGAGACCTGGAGTCACTTCCCTCCTCTGCCACAGACTTCCTGTGAGACCTTGGGCATGTCCCTGAGCCTCTCCATGCCACAGTTCCCCCATCTGTACAATGAGAAGAACAGTACTGCCTTGGTTCATGGATCAATCCTTGGATCAGGATTTCTTTGATTAAAATGGTTTTCTGTGGGAAAATTCTGATCTGTCATGGGAAAGGGTTGGTTTCCATGAAACTTTCATTGGGAAGGTTTACCGAGGCCAGGATGGAATAGAATAGTCAATAGCCCGGTGATTAGGGCACTCATCTGGGACGTGGGAGATCCGTGCTCAACCCCTGCACTCTCTGACTTGGACCAGGGAAGCAGCTATCATGGGCAACTAGCTTCGCACTGCTGCCTTACCTAATCTCCTTGGCCTCCTTGTTTGTGATGGTAAGGATGTGTCTGGCAGGGGGCATCCCGGCATAGTAGATGAAGCAGGTTCCGAAGTTGAGCTTGGTAAAGGAGAAGTGGACGGTGGGCATCACCACAGAAGCCAGCAGCGTGCAACTAAACGTGGGCCCATTGCTGATCTGGGAAGAGAACAGGACACAAGGTGCCTTGCTGAAGAATTTGCCAGGGAGAGTGACCCAAGTGCTAGAGGGGCGCATTCACACAGATGCTGCTGCCCAGCAGTGGGAGACCAGCATCCACGGGAACCTGCAGCGGTGACAGCCCAGAAAAGCGGCTGCAGCAGGAACTGAAAATGGAGCATGAAAAGCGAGATCCCTTGGCTTAATGAATTCACATTTAAGGGGAATTTCATCACTGCCCTTGACGGATTTGGGAAGCTGCCAGTTTGCAGCACAATAAGCCACAGCCACACTGAGTCTCAGAGCAGAGTCTTGCTCCCCAGCAGGCGTCTAACAGGGCCAGTGGCACCGTGTCAGTGTCCCTGGGTACTATGCTGGAATCAGAAACTCTGCTTTTGGTGGGTGCCATCCTCTACCTGGGATGGTCCCAGGCCTGCCGCTTGTCATGGCATTGAGCTCACATGCCCCGCGTGGCCCATTTTTCAACGTGAGATCTAAGTCAGGCTTTGCTCCAGCAAGCTCTCCCCTGGCAAAAGCGTTTGCCTGGCTTTTGTGTCCTGCAGGGAGGAGAGCACAACACCCTCACCCTCACCTTTAGCTTAAGCTCCACGTCCTTTAAGATGCAGGTCTTCAGTGGGTGGAAGGTCAGCAGGGCAGGTACTCGCTCTCCTGCCTCCACACTGCCGTTCTCGGGGGCGATGGAGAGGTAGTGCTGCAGCGCCTTGGGGCCGGAAAACTCCCACGAGAAGCTGAAGTTGAACTTGCCAGTGTTCAGGATACAGAAGTTGCGGTGAGCAGATTCGTTGATTTCCATCTGTGTGCAGGAGGAGAGCACACACGGGGTTAATACCCAGGAGCTGGCAAACACAACATGAATGGACAGAAAACCAAGTCCCCTCCTGCCAGAGAGAGGGCTCAGGCTCTTACTGCCTAGGCAATGCACCACCAAACAGCACACACATCAGCAGGGACTGGATTTAGGCACACAGGGCCACATCATAGAATCCTAGAATCTCAGGGTTGGAATGGACCTCAGGAGGTTCTAGTCCAACCTCCTGCTCAAAGCAGGACCAACCCCCAACTAAATCATCCCAGCCAGGACTTTGTCAAGCCTGATCTTAAAAACCTCTAAGAATGGAGATTCCATCACTTCCCTAGGGAACCCATTCCAGTGCTTCACCACCCTCCTAGGGAAATAGTGTTTCCTAATATCCAATGGATATTGTACATGTCTGTGAACACAGTTCTCTACAAAGCGACAGCTTGGATGGACCTCAGCTGCTCAGGACAAGCTTGTCCAGTGAACTCTGCGGCCTGGTAATGCACTAGCCTGTGCCGAAGATCCACAGGGCAGCTAGTCCCAGAGTCTCTAACAACGTGTTGCTGTCTTATAGCACATGTACTTGGTTTAAAGTGAAATCTGATCCTCACAAAATCATTGTACCAACAGCACCAATGAAACTATATGCAGGGCATGTCTCACCCCCACAACTCTGCGCACCTCCATCCTGACCTGCAATATTCCTCTACCTTCATCACTTCTCTTTCTGGGAAGACACCTTCTCGCCCTGTTGGTAGCATGGGATTGTGCAAGGATCTAGCACCATTTGCATTATCCCGGGCTCTTCTGTCACTGTGCTGGGCCACGCACAGCTGAAGTGCTAGGCATAGAAGGGCTTGTGAAATACCTTGCGTAGGGCATGATGTGAAAGGATTCCTTGGGATCATGGCTACCCATGTGAGAAAGGATTGCTAGGATCAGGCCCTGAGTTTGTTGCTATTTCACTGAAGACTTCACTGAAGAGATTTTCAGAAGTGCCCGATACACTGGGACATGTGCTCCCTTAGACACTTCTGAAGCACCCCCCTTGATCCCCAATGCAGCAGTACTCACCATAGAAGCCCCAATCTTCCCCCCATTGCAGACTGTGCCATCCCTTTTATAGAGGCCTATCTCGCTTCAGCAGGATCACTTTTCATGCCAAGGATGCCTGGCAGGGAACAGTGGAGTTGCCAGCGACGCAGGTGCCATGCAGTATTTCACAAGAGTGGGAGCAAGATATAGTGCCACAAGTGTGCAGAGAACACATGGAGAGCGGGCCTTTGCCTACAGGAGCTTACAGTCAAAATGGCCAATTGAGCTCTGACTAGATGACAATACTGGTCCCATCTGGCTTTAGGCAGGGGTGGGCAAACGTCAGCCTTCCCTACCTGGCCCTCCGTATAGTTCTGCAACCCCGATGTGGCCCTCGGGCCAAAAAACGAGGTTACTTACCTGTAACTGTTGTTCTTCGAGATGTGTTGCTCACATCCATTCCAGTTAGGAGAGCTCGCGCCGCGGGCACAGTTGTCGGAAGATTTTCCCCTAGCAACAGGCTGGGTCGGTAGGGAGCCCCCTGGAGTGGCGCCCCCATGGCGCCGCATAAATACCCCTGCGACCCACCCCCCACCTCAGTTCCTTCTTGCCGGCTAATCCGACAGTGGGGAAGGAGGGTGGGTTTGGAATGGATGTGAGCAACACATCTCGAAGAACAACAGTTACAGGTAAGTAACCTCGTTTTCTTCTTCGAGTGATTGCTCACATGCATTCCAGTTAGGTGACTGCAAGCAATACCTAGGAGGAGGGGTTGGATTGACCCATCGCTGAGTGTAGGACCGCTGACCCAAACGCCGCATCGCCCCTGGTCTGCTGGACTATGGCGTAGTGGGCAGCGAAGGTGTGGACGGAGGACCAGGTGGCCGCCCTGCAGATGTCCATGATCGGAACCCTCTCCCGGAAGGCCGCAGAAGACGCCTGCGCTCTTGTGGAGTGAGCTGTTATCTGCTTGGCAGGCCTGCCCGCCAGTTCGTAACAGGTGCGAATGCACAAGGTTATCCAGGAGGAGAGTCTTTGGGCGGAGACCGGTTGGCCTTTCATCCGATCCGCCACCGCAACAAAAAGCTGTGTTGTTTTTCGAAACGGTTTTGTGCGGTCTAAATAAAATGCGAGAGCTCTTCTGACATCGAGCGTGTGCAATTGTTGTTCCCTTCCAGAGGTGTGGGGCTTCGGGTAGAAGACCAGCAGAAATATGTCCTGGTTAACATGGAAGGGAGACACCACCTTGGGAAGGAAGGCTGGATGGGAGCATAGCTGCACCTTGTCCTTATGAAAAACCGTATAAGGCGGTTCTGAGGTTAACGCTCTGATCTCGGACACTCTGTGTGCCGAGGTAATTGCCACAAGGAAGGCTACCTTCCAAGAGAGGTACAGCAAGGAGCACGTGGCAAGGGGCTCAAAGGGGGGCATGGTGAGGCGGGAAAGCACAAGGTTCAGGTCCCAGGGCGGGATGGGATGCTTAACCTGCGGGTAAAGTTTGTCCAGCCCTTTAAGGAATCTATAGACTGTAGGGTCTGAGAAGACCGAGTGGTCTGCTGAGCCTGGGTGAAATGCCGAGACGGCCGCCAGGTGGACCCTAATGGTAGAGGTGGAAAGACCCTGCTGTTTAAGGTCTAGCAGGTAGTCCAGGATGACTGGGATGGAAGCTTCCCTGGGGATGGTGTTGCGCTGCATACACCAAGCAGAGAAGTGGGTCCACTTTGCGGTATAGGTGCTTCTGGTTGATGGTTTTCTGCTTCCCAGAAGAACATCTTGCACCGCGGCAGAACCCAAGAGCTCCGGGCCCCTTAGCCATGCAGGAGCCATGCTGTAAGGTGCAGGGACTGCAGGTCCGGGTGGAGGAGGCGACCGTGATCCTGAGAGATCAGGTCTGGCCACAGCGGGAGGCTGATGGGAGGGGCCCTGGACAGCTGGAGGAGGGATGCATACCAGCATTGCCTGGGCCAGGCCGGGGCTACAATGATCATACGAGCCTTGTCCCGTTTGATCTTGCTGAGCACCTTGTGGAGGAGCGGGATCGGAGGGAACGTGTAGAGCAGGTGGCCCGTCCAGGGAAGGAGAAAGGCGTCTGTTAGGGAGCCCCGGGAGCTGCCGCGGAAGGAGCAGAACTGGAGGCACTTCCTGTTCTGTCGAGTGGCAAAGAGGTCGATCTGGGGAAACCCCCACGGTAGGAAGATCGGCCGGATGACGTCTGGCCGGAGGGACCACTCGTGCGACAGGAACGATCTGCTGAGATGGTCCGCTAACGTGTTCTGGACTCCCGGGAGGAAAGAGGCCACCGGGTGAATGGAGTGGGCTATACAGAACTCCCAAAGGAGAACCGCCTCCGACAAAGGGGGTTCGAGCGCGCTCCGCCCTGTTTGTTGATATAAAACTGGGCTGTGGTGTTGTCTGTTAGCACCGCTACACAGTGACCTGCTAGTCGAACCGCTCTTAGCTCCTGGACGTTGATGTGGAGGCGGAGATCAGCCTCTGACCAGCGGCCCTGCGTTCTGAGTTCGCCGAGGTGGGCTCCCCAACCCAGAGACGAGGCGTCCGTTACTAGGGACATGGAGGGGCTGGGTGGGAGGAAGGGAACGCCCTGGCAGACAATGTCCTGATTTTCCCACCAGGCCAGAGCGTTGAGGGTAGCTCTTGGGATGGTGAGAAGGGCGTTGATGCTGTCCACGTTCGGCCTGTAGACCGACGCCAGCCAGGACTGGAGGGGGCGCAGCCGCAGCCTGGCGTACTGGGTGACATGCGTGCATGCCGCCATGTGACCCAGTAGGCTGAGGAACACCCGAGCCGTTGCCATAGGGAAGGATCGCAAGCCGTGGATCGCTGACTGGATGGCCAGAAAGCGAGGCTGTGGGAGGGATGCCCTTGCCATGGTAGAGTCCAGGACGGCCCCTATGAATTCGATCCTCTGGGTCGGCTCCAGGGTAGACTTCCCCTCGTTGAGGAGGATCCCCAAGCGGTCGAACGTGCTTATGACAAGCTGCACATGCGTGCGCACTTGGTCCCTGGAGGTGCCCCGTATCAGCCAGTCGTCCAGGTACGGGTAGAGATGCACCCCGCGGCGGCGTAAGAACGCCGCTACTACCGCCATGCACTTGGTAAAGACCCTGGGTGCAGTGGAAAGGCCGAAGGGCAGGACAGCAAACTGGTAATGTTCCCCTGCCACAAGGAAACGGAGGTAACGTCTGTGGGAGGGCTTTACGGCAATGTGAAAATAAGCGTCCTTCATATCGAGGGCAGCGAACCAGTCTCCCGGATCCAGAGAGGGAATGATAGTGCCCAAGGAGACCATGCGGAACTTGAACCTGGTCATGTGGCTGTTGAGTCTGCATAGGTCTAGGATGGGCCGTAGGCCCCCTTTCTCCTTGGGGATGAGGAAGTAGCGGGAGTAGAACCCTTTCCCCCTGAACCCCTCTGGGACCGGCTCGATGGCTCCCAGCGAGAGGAGCGACCTCACCTCCTGTATGAGGAGTTGCTCGTGAGAGGGGTCCCTGAAGAGGGACGGGGAGGGAGGCTGGGAGGAAGGGTGGGTGGAAAGCTGGAGCGAATATCCCAGCTCCACCGTGCAGAGGACCCACTGGTCCGATGTGATGTCTGACCAGGCACGGAGGAAGTGGGACAGACGATTGCGGAAGGGAGGATCCAGGTGTCCGACTGGTGCTCTGCCCCTGGGCGCACCTTCAAAAGTTGGGCTTGGGCCACTGAGAGGGTTTAGGGGGCTGTTTGCCCGCCTGCCGTGACGAGGAGCGACGGCGGTTGCCACGACCCCTCCGTTGGAAGGAGTCTTGGGGCGGGCGAGGAGGGGGATAAAACCACCTCCTTGGGGGTTGGAAGGGCCTTCTCTGGGTCACCGGGGTGTGCATCCCCAGAGTTTTGAGGGTCACTCTCTTGTCCTTAAAGGTCTGCAGGCGTGCATCCGTGGTCTCCAAGAAGAGACCCACGCCTTCGAAGGGAAGGTCCTGTATAGTGTGCTGCATCTCTGTGGGGAGGTTGGAGGATTGCAGCCACGCACTGCGCCTCAGAGTGACCCCCGATGCGACCGTTCTGGCCGCGGAGTCGGCCGAGTCTAGGGCCACCTGCAGGGAAATTCTGGCCACGTCCTTGCCCTGCTGGACAAAGGCCTTAAACTCCTGCTTGGCCTCCGGGGGAACAACACCCTCGAACTTGCCCAGTGAGTCCAAGGTGTCATAGGTGTGTCTGCTCAGGGGGGCCTGCTGATTGGCCACCCTGAGCTGCAGCCCACCCGCAGAGTTCACCTTCCTCCCGAAATGGTCCAGCTTTTTGGCCTCCTTTGCCTTGGGGCCTGGGGCCTGCTGCCCGTGGCGCTCCTTATTGTTCACTGAGTCCACCACTAGGGGGGAAGGCTGAGGGTGGATATACAGATACTCATAGTCCTTGGCAGGAACAAAGTACCTCCTCTCCACCCCTTTCGCTGTGGGTGGGCTGGAGGCTGGTGTCTGCCAGATGGTGGCCATAGACCTTTTAATTGTATTAATGAAAGGCAGAGCCACCCTGGCCGGTCCGCCCTTGGACTGGATGCTCGCAACCGGATCGTCGAAATCCACCACCTCCTCCATGCCCTTGGCCACTGCCTTTAACAGGGCCTGGTGGGCGGACAAGACCACAGGCGGTGGACTAGAGGATGACGTGCCCGCCACTGCCTCGTCTGGAGAAGAGGAGGAGTAATGTTCCGGTTCCGCCGGGCACGAGGGCACGTCCTGCTAGGGACGTGCGGCTGACGACGGTCCCGCAGTTGCACCGTCCGTTTCCCCAACTGGTGGGCAACTGGTGCACGCCTGTAGTACCCTGGGTTCTGATGTGGCAACAGCAGACTGGGCTCCCTGGGCCTGTTGATACGCCCAGTGTGCCCAGGTGGGCCAGCTCGATGGTGCTGCGACCTGCTGACCCTGTATTGAGCGCGGTGAGGCCGAGGCCAATGAGGAGGGCCATGGGGCCGCCGAGCTCACGAACTGCTGCGTGATGGGCGGAGAACCGTGCCGGGATCGGGACCAGGCAGGTTCTCTACGTCCGGAGCGGGAGCGGTGTTGGCTCCTGGAACGGTACCGAGATGGAGATCGGTACCGGGATGAAGAGCGGTGCCGGCTCGGAGACCGGTGCCGGGGTGATGACCGGTGCCGGTATGGAGACCGCCTCTTTGATGGTGACCGGTGCCGGTATGATTGGTGCCAGGATCGTGATCGGTGCCGGGATGGTGATGAGTGCTGGGATAGTACTCGGTGCCGGGATGGAGAGCGGTGCCGGGATGGTACTCGGTGCTGGCTGGGAGAGCGGTGCCGGGATGGTGACCAGTGCTGGCTCGGAGAGCGGTGCCGGGAGTACGACCGGCGCCTAGATGGAGAACGGCGCCGGGACTCCAATCGGCGCCAAGACTGACCGGTGGCAAGACTGGGAGCGGTGCCAGGATCTACAGCGAGGAGACCTGGAGCGTGGTCTCAAAGCTGAGCGGTGCCGAGACTGCGACCGGCGCCGGGATGCAGACTGGTGCCGGGAGTACGATCGGTGTTGGGAGATCGACCGGTGCCGGGTCTCCGAAGGTCTCATGGAGGGGACCTCAGGCCCAATCATGGGAGGCTTGTCTCTAGATTGTACCGGTCTCTGGGTCACCGGGGAGGCTGTTAGCGTGATCAGCTCCCTAGCAGCAGCAAAGGTCTCCGGAGTGGAAGGCAGGAGCTGCTGCTGCGCCGGCACTCTGAGGGGCGAGCTCACCCACACCGGACTCAACGGGGCCTGAATCGGTGCTGGAGTCAACGGTGCCGGTGCCGGCGGCTGTTGCCCTGAACGCTCCCTCACGGGACGCTGTTCTACGGGTGGCAGAGTTATCAGTGCCGCGACGACGGTCTCAGACCTCTCTCTGCGGGCCGGGGAGTGTGACCGGTGCCGAGGCTTCGGTCTGGGCCCTGGGACCGACAGTTTGGCGGGCGACGCCTTTTGAGCGGGCCCCGGTGCCTCACCTGGGTCCGGTGCCGGAGCAAGAGCTGCCTCCATTAGGAATTGCTGGAGGCGAGACTCTCTGTCCTTCCTGGTGCGAGGTTTGAAACTCTTGCAAATCTTGCACTTCTCGACCAGGTGAGCCTCCCCGAGGCACTTAAGGCAGTCTCTGTTTGGGTCGCTAACTGGCATAGGCTTCCCACACTTCTCACAGGGTTTGAATCCCGGAGTCTTAGGAGGCATAAAGCCCCAGGTGGGCAGGGGAGGAGACCTCCCTGCCCTTAACGACTATGTTAACTACAACTATAAACTACAGAAAGAACAATCAACAACTAATCTACACAATAAAGCTAGGAGAAATGGAGATCGCTGAAAGCAGAGCTCCAAAGTTCCAACAACCTACACGGGCGGTAAGAAGGAACTGAGGTGGGGGCTGGGTCGCAGGGGTACTTATGCGGCGCCATGGGGGTGCCACTCCAGGGGGCTCCCCGCTCGACCCAGCCTGTTGCTAGGGGAAAAATCTTCCGACAACTGTGCCCGCGGCGCGTGCACACCTAACTGGAATGCATATGAGCAATCACTCGAAGAAGAACATTTGCCCACCTCTGGTCTACGGCCAGAAAAAGCAAGTTGGCTGGAAGTGACCACTGCGTGTGGTGCTAGCTGGGAAGGCCTGCACACAAAGAGCAAACTCACTGTCCGCTGTCTCACCAAGGCATGGCAAGGACACTTCCACCAGCCGCAGCCGCATGTGGCTACATTTGCTCTGCCTGGCGGGCCTTTTTTCCTGCCCCACAGCCGTAGTCTCCTGAGACGCTCTCACAGAGCGGTGGTGAGGGCTGCAGCTATCCGTGCGCTTCTCACCCTCTTCTCCCCCCTGCACCCCGGTCTCCCCTCTCTCACCTCCTCGAAGTTGATGCTGGTGCTCTCCTGCAGACTCAGCTCGGTGAACAAACCGTTGTTTTCTTCGCACCTGACGCACACACACATGCTGTAGCCAATGGCTTTGACGTTTAAGGAGAGGGGCTGGGTCTTTCTCTTGACGTCGCAGATGAGGTTAAAGTTCACCTCCCCCTCCAATGTTGGTGTGAAGAGGATGGTAACAGGAAGCCTGGGGAGATGAACACTCGGCTTTATTTGCCAGCTCTTAGAACTCTATTGCATTAGAGGTTGTGAGCACGTGAGAAAGAATGGTCCCGTGGTTGGGGCACTAGCGTGGGACTCAGGAAAACTGAGTTTAATTTTATGCTCTGCCCCAAGGGTGACCTGGGGCAAGTCATTTGGTCTCTCTCTGCTTCAGCTCCCCATATGTAAAACAGGGAACGAGCCCTGCCTTGCCTCACCAGGGCGCGTGAAGGATAAACACGTGAAGAGTTTTGAGGTGCTGAGGTATGATGGTAATAGATACAGAAGACAGGTGTGAGAGAATATTCCCCTATATTCACAGCCTCTACACAAGTGTAATAATCTTTGTACAACATATGCCTTATGAGGTATCACCCTATACCGGAAACCTACTGACCGCTACACTTACCTGCATGCCTCCAGCTTCCATCCAGGACACACCACTCGATCCATTGTCTACAGCCAAGCTCTAAGATACAACCGCATTTGCTCCAGTCCCTCAGACAGAGACAAACACCTTCAAGATCTCTACCAAGCATTTTTAAAACTACAATACCCACCTGGGGAAGTGAAAAAACAGATTGACAGAGCAAGAAGAGTACCCAGAAGCCACCTACTTCAGGACAGACCCAGCAAAGACAACAACAGAACACCATTAGCCGTCACCTTCAGCCCTCAACTTAAGCCTCTCCAACACATCATCAAAGACCTACAACCTATCCTGAAAGATGATCCCACACTAACAGATCTTGGGAGACAGACCAGTCCTCGCTTACAGACAGCCCCCCAACCTGAAACAAATACTCACTGGCAACCGCACACCACACAACAAAAACACTAACCCAGGTACCTATCCTTGTAACAAAGCCCGATGCCAACTCTGTCCTCGTATCTATTCAACTGACACCATGATAGGACCTAATCACATCAGCCACACCATCAGAGGCTCATTCACCTGCACATCGACCAATGTGATATATGCCATTATGTGCCAGCAATGCCCCTCTGTTTTGTACATTGACCAAACCGGCCAGTCTCTACGCAAAAGAATAAATGGACACAAATCAGACATCAGGAATCATAACATTCAAAAACCAGTAGGAGAACACTTCAATCTTCCTGGCCATTCCATTAAAGATTTGATGGTTTCAGTTTTGAAACAGAAAAACTTCCAAAACAGACTCCAACGAGCAACTGAGGAACTGGAATTAATTTTCAAATTGGACACAATTAACCAGGGGCTAAATAGGACTTGCGAATGGTTCGCTCACTACAGTAATTGATTGCATTTCCTGAGTTAATTTTCCTGGCACAGAAATCCATTTCAAAAGGGATTTTTTTTCTCCTACTGATAATGACCCATCTACATTTAACACCCCTCTTAGAATTGGTATGCTACTGTACAATTTTTTTTCTTTCTTTCTGTGTGTATAAATGCATCTTACTTCTGTTCCAGTCTATGCATCCGATGAAGTGAGCTATATCCCACGGAAGCTTATGCTGAAATAAACTAGTTAGTCTCTAAGGTGCTACAAGTATTCCTGGCTTTCTTTATGGATACAGACTGACACGGCTGCTATTCTTGAAAGTATGCCTTGTGAGGTATCACCATTGTCAATAATATTATAGAATACATGTGACCCTGCAGTGTGTGGAATTGTGGATACTCACTGTAACTAAAAGGTGGTTTAACCAGACACATCAAGGAGCGTTGCTCAACGGGTTTTCTCAAGACAAAGGAAAGAGACCAACATCCCAAAGCAGGTGTGGCCAAAGTCAATAGGCTATTCATGTGCACCGGAGGTTGTAGTGCAGGAAGAGAATATTGAGGTCACACTGAGGTCACGTCTCCACTGTACCAGTACAGCTATGCCGCTGGAAGATTGCCCGTGTGATTGCGTTATTCCAACAGGCAAGAGCTCTCCAGTTGCTGACATAAGTGCTTGTGTAGACATGGCCTTACGCTGCAAAACCACAGCAGGAAGTGTCACTTGGAACACACCAGGGGACACATTCATCAAGATGGAGTCAAGCCCCAGAGGAGATGGGAGTGTTTGATCCTTGAAACAAAGGCAAATGGGACATAAGGACACCCAGAAAGACTTTAGATCACCCTTCACCTGAGGAGGCAAGGAGAACTAGCACCTTGGACTCTGTAGGGAACAAAGCTGAAAGCAAGCCAGCCATTGCTGGGAAAAGTACATTGTAGAAAGGCTGTAGCTTGTTCAGTTAGCCATTTGAAAGGGTATTTGTACTTCTGTCTGTTTGTAACTCTTTCTACCTTTATTCCTTCTACTTGGTGTCACTTAACTTACAGCCTTTTGTTAATAAACTTGTTTTATTTTTCATATAAACCAGCTCTGTGCTGGGTTTGAAGGGAAAGGTTAATAAGTTGTAATGTGATAACTCTTTAATAAGCCGTGAACTTAATATCTTCTGTGCATGTACAGCAGTAGGGGCTGTGCATGGCAGAGAACCTCTCTGATGGGCTGGAGGGCTGGTGTTCGCTGTCTGTAACCTGCTGGGCGAGGTCTGGGCTGCGAGAGCTTTGAGGAGTTTGCTGGTGACGGGGACAGGCTGGTGTGGGAGGAAGCTGACAGTCTGTTCTCCAGCAAAGCTCCCTCTTGCGGAGGCAGAGGTCTAACAGTGGCTCACAGCTCTAGGTACATGTTACTGCACTGGAGCCGGTGTGATTTTCAGCTTGAGAAGCCATACCTGTGTAAGCAGTGTCAGGGAATTGCAGGAATTGCAATGATTTTGCAGTGTCAGTATGGGTGACATCCAGTGGTGAGTTGCAGAAATTGCAGTAGCTTTTGGAAAATAACACCTGATTTGCTTAGACACACCCACCGTACCTGGCCTGCACTCAAACAGCCAAAATGATCACTTTGGCTACTGTGGGACCCCCAGTTTCTGTGGTATTGGGGCAAGAATGATAGAGTGCTGATTAACATGTTTATGTGAATGAGGGGTTGGGACATTGATTTGGCCTTTGGCATGCTGGAGGGACTCGCCTTCAGCTAGGTAGCACTCGGTAAACAAGGGACAGGGGTTCCAAAACTCACTGAATTGAGAGAGGCTGTAGACAGGCTCAAGACCTTGTGGTCAGGGCCTTGTCTGAGGGCCGCACAGGCCTATTGCACCTGGCCTCTCTCCCCTGTGGAATGTTAGAGCGGACTTTTGCTTCCTTTAGGAGTCTAACTTCAGCCCACGGAGCTGAAGTTGTTTTGGGTCTGGTGGTGCCTCTGCACTAAGGCCCCCCGCTATGAGCTGAAATCACTCAAGAGCTGAAATCACTTAAGAGCTGAAAATCACTGAGCTTTATCTTAAGTGGGGGGCCCTAAGCAGAGCGGTTCCTGTGCCGGCTGACCCGTTCCTGAGACAGCTGGCCGAGCAGTTTCTGAGCAGTTCCTGAGACAGCGAGCAGAGTCGAGCCGCGGGCAGAGCAGTTCCTGTGTCGGCTAGCAGGGCGGCTAGCGGAGCCACCAGCACCCCACGGAGAGACTGGGCTGTCGGCCTCGGACCCCATGAAGGTACCCTCCACTCTGCTCTCCACTTCCACCCAGCCTGGGAGGTAAGACTCGGCAGAGTGACTTTCCACCAGGGACTCCAGAGACTTTGGGGCTGTTGAACTTTTGGGACTTTGGGTGACTTTTGGGGTTGCTGGACTCCAGGGACTTTGGGCTATTGGACTTGTGGGACTTTGGGTGACATTTGGGTTGCTGGACTCCTGAACCCACAGGAGAGGACACAGCCCAAACTTGCTGGGGAGGGGCAATTTGCTCACGGGTTGGTGTATGAACCCTAGGTGTGGTGTTTTTTCCCAGTTTAGTGATGTCATTTACCTCATGTTAATAAAGATCTTCTGTTACACCGATCTGTGCTTGCAAGAGGGGAAGTATTGCCTCATTGAGGCGCCCAGGGGTGTGTTAGGATTTTCCCAGGTCACTGGGTGGGGGCTTGAGCCAGTTTGCATTGTATTGTTGAGAGGGAACCCCTATTTACTGAACCTGGCCCTTGTTGCTGCCAATTCTGAAGGGCAGAAGGGTTACATTTTGGGGGCTCGTCCGGGACTACTGGGTCAGTACCCCCTTGCAAGCCCATTTTGAGTGATCCATTAAATTGGGAAAACCCACAATCTAGTTCTTGTTATTTGATCTGTTACATTTGGAAAGGGTTACCGGTTGAATAATGTCTCTACACTTGCTAGAGGATTGGTGCAAAGGGATGAATATTAACCCTAGGAATTGTCTCCTGGTGACAGGGGTGACAGAGGAATTTGATGAGGGCTCAATAGAACCTGTCCTAAGGACATCCACTGAGTACCTCCATAAGTGCAAAATGCGTGGGCGCTTGTTTGTGAGGGAGGAGGGGGCTTTTGCTGTACTGTGTGAACTGCCCTCGGCGGTGGACCCTTTACAGGTTCCAGGTACAATAGCAGTGGCCGGGGGTGAGTGGAAGGTAATAACCCCTGGGAGCCAGTCCTCACCAGCCCCTGCACCGGATGTAGAGTTTTTAAAGAAAATGTCAGCCTTCTTGGGGAAAGAGGGAAAGACTTTGGCTGACATGCCAGGTCTGTTGGGTCTTGACCCAGGAGTTCCACGCCGGGAGACTTATCCTTCACCTGATGACTGGGTGAAGACTTTAGGGAAAGCATTAGAGAAGGTTGTGCCACTCCACCCTGAGTCAAGCCCCTATCGTAAACTGAGGTTGTTTTCTGGGGGTCCCACCCCAATACCTGGGGAGGAAGCATTTGAACCCTGGCTGGAACATACCACTGAAATGCTGCAAGAGTGGGCGGTGCCTGAAGCTGAAAAGAGAAGGCGACTGGTAGAGTGCCTCAGGGGGCCGGCCTTAGATGTGATTCGCACCCTGAAGCTCCGTGACCACGGGGTCAAGGTAAAGGACTGCCTAGAGGCCCTTGATCACGCCTTTGGGAGAACTGAGAGCTCAGAGGATGTTTATTGCAAGTTCCTCAATGCCAAGCAGCAAAAGGGAGAGAAAGTCTCCGCCTATACCCAAAGGTTGGAGAAATTATTACAGAGAGCCATCATGAGGGGAGCCATAGCAGTCGAGCAAATGGACAGGACTAGATTGGCGCAGATTGTGAGAGGAATTCAATACCAGAACCCAATCCTCCTCCACCTTCGATTAAGGGAACGGCAAGACAATCCACCGAGTTACTCTCAGCTGATAAAAGAGGTCCGAGAGGAAGAAGAGAGGCAGGCAGCTGGCGAGGTTTGGGAAGTTCAGCCACACCAGGTGACTGGAAACACATCCATACGAACACCCAAGGCACTGATGGTGAGTCCACAAGAGGAACTTACCCAACGGGTGCAGGTCCTGACACAGAGAGTGGCTGAACTAGAGAATACCTTTGATTCAGAAAAGATTTCAAGGTACAGGGAACCACCCTCTAACATGGTCCAGCAGACTACATTTAGAACCTCTGTCCCACCCAGGCGACAAGGGAAGGGACAATCCTTCTGCTACCGGTGTGGCCAGGATGGGCACATGGCTGCGAGGTGTCCGAACGCGGAGAATCCCATGCTAGTATATCAAAAGCTGAGGACCACCTGGGGAAGGTCGGGAAACGGCCCCAGGGCCTGGGAAGGGAGCCGCCCAGGCCAAGAGGGTGTGGAGGCTCCCCTGGAAAGAACCATGCGGCCCGGATCCCACCAGGATTAATAGGACCTCGAGCGGAGGTCACTGTGAAAATCGAAGGGACCGAATGTAGAGCAGTGCTTGACACAGGATCCCAAGTGACTATCATATTCCAATCTTTCTACCAGCAGATGCTTAGGCATCTGCCTATATGGCCCCTGACAGGGGTTGGCCTGTGTGGCCTCAGCATGGATGAATACCCCTACCGGGGGTATGTCATAATACACCTGGAGTTCCCAGAAGAGATTGCTGGGGTGAGGCAGGAGGTGGACACTGCTGCTCTAATATGCCCTGACCCTAAAGGGGTCTCGGATGTATCAGTGCTAATAGGGACCAACTCCAGTCTCTTTAAGGTGCTTGCAGATTACTGCAGACAGCGGGCGGGGGACCAATACCTGAACACCTTGATGATACACACGCATTGTGCCGCAGCCTACAGGAAAATTGAGGACACCAGAAAAGTGATGCCTGATTTGCCCCTGGGAGCATTGAAGTATACGGGCCCAGGCCCTTTAGTGGTGCCTGCAATGACTGAAAAGGAGGTGCTTGTCATGAGTACCTGCCTAAAAGGCAGCAAGGGAGCACTAGCGGTGGTAGAGCAGCCAGCTGAGGGAGGCCTCCCTGAAGGAGTGCTGGTTCTCAGTGGAGTCATAACCCTACCTGCTGAAGCCCAGGAAGAGGTGACTATACTGATTGCTAATGAAACAAGTCGTAATGTTGTTGTGAAGCAAGGACAAAAGATAGCAGACCTCTTTGAGCCTGAGTCGATTGTGACACCCCGATGTGAAACTCAGAGTCTGGCAATAGACCCCGAAAAGTTTGACTTTGGAGATTCACCATTGTCCGAGGAGTGGAAAGATCGTTTGAGGAAGAAACTTTGTGAAAGATCCAAAGTGTTCTCACTGCATGAGTGGGATGTGGGACGTGCCAAAGGAGTAGAGCACCACATCAGGCTACATGACTCTCGACCCTTTAGGGAGAGATCGAGGAGGATTGCCCTCTCGGAGATGGAAGATGTGCGACATCATCTTCAAGAGCTAGCTGCAAATGGCATCATTACAGAGTCCCGCAGCCCATATGCCTCACCCATTGTGATAGCCCGTAAAAAGAATGGAAAAGTCCGGATGTGCATTGACTACCGCACCCTAAAAGCCGTACTGTGGTTGACCAGTACACTATGCCTAGAGTCCAAGATGCCCTAGATTGTTTGCTGGGAAGCCAGTGGTTCTCTGTGTTGGATCTCCGGAGTGGATACTACCAGATCCCCCTGGGAGAGGAAGATAAGGAGAAGACAGCCTTCATCTGCCCATTAGGGTTTTATCAGTTTGAACGCATGCCCCAGGGGATTTCAGGGGCGCCTGCCACATTTCAACATCTTATGGAGAAAGTAGTGGGAGACATGAATTTACTACAAGTTTTGGTTTATTTGGATGACCTGATTGTGTTTGGAAGAACATTGGAGGAGCATGAAGAAAGATTACTTAAAGTGCTCGATAGGTTGGAGGACTATGGTTTGAAGCTCTCAATAGACAAATGCCAGTTCTGCCGAACCTCAGTGAAGTATGTGGGGCACATCGTGTCCCAAGAGGGCGTGAGCACTGATCCCGATAAAATAGAAGCACTCACTACCTGGCCTCATCCAAGTAACTACAGAGAACTCAAGACCTTCCTTGGATTTAGTGGCTACTACCGCAGATTTGTTAAGAACTATGCTACGATTGTAAAGCCTCTGAACGATCTTACCCGGGGATACCAGTCCGGAAAAAACAAATCTAAAACCAAGAACAAGGGGAAGCCCACAAAGCCTCCTGTGCAGAGACACTATGGCCCATTTGCACCGTTTGGGCCCCGGTGGGATGAGAGATGTGAGAGGGCATTTCAAGAAATCATTGCTTGCCTAACGCATGCTCCAGTCTTGGTCTTTGCTGACCCCAGCAAACCGTTTATCCTGCATACTGATGCCAGTTTGGAGGGTCTGGGAGCAGTACTGTACCAGGAAGTGGAAGGTAAACGTAAACCTGTAGCCTTTGCCAGCCGAGGACTGTCTGACAGTGAAACTCGCTATCCCATCCACAAGCTGGAGTTCTTGGCCTTGAAATGGGCCATCACCGAGAAATTTCGAGACTATCTGTATGGTGCTCAGTTCCAGGTGTGGACAGACAACAACCCATTGACTTATGTGTTGACAAGTGCTAAGCTAGATGCTACAGGGCAGAGATGGGTGGCCGCCTTGGCTAGCTATGAGTTCAGCATTCAATACCGCTCAGGGAGAAGCAATGTAGATGCAGACGCATTGTCCAGGCGTCCGCAGGCACCAGAAGTTGCTGTGATACCCACGGATGGAGTGAGAGCTATTTGCAGTGTGAGTCGCCGAGGGCCAGAGACCCATGAGAGCTGTCATGGATGTGTTGCAGAAGCGTTGGGCCTGCCCCCGGAATGCGTGCCCTCCGCTGCAGTGAACTATACAGCATTGAACCAAACTCCCTTGCCCATGCTCAATGTGGCTGACTGGCAAGAAGCCCAGCTGCAAGATACTGACATTCGTGATACACTACTTGCCAAAAGGGAGGGGCGAAGCCCGGCTGCAGTGGTCACACCTACCCTGGAGTGTAAACTACTGTTGAGAGAGTGGACCAAACTAAAACTGATTCAAGGAGTACTACACCGAGTGACTATGGACCCTTTACAGAAACAGCGAGCACAGCTAGTGTTGCCAAAAGAGTACCGAGCCCTGACCATGAGGGCACTGCATGATGACTTTGGACATTTAGGGATGGAGAGGACCCTGGAACTTATTCGTAGCAGGTTCTATTGGCCCCGGATGGCTGAAGATGTTCGCAGGAAATGTGAGACATGCGCTCGATGTGTCCAAAGGAAAACTCTGCCCACAAGGGCTGCATATCTCAAGAACATCACCAGCAGCAAACCATTAGAACTGGTATGCATTGATTTCTTGTCTCTCGAAGTAGACAGGAAGAATGTCGGAAACATCCTAGTAGTGACTGACCATTTTACACGGTATGCACAGGCATATCCCACCCGAGATCAGAGAGCCACCACTGTCGCTCGAGTACTGTGGGAGAAATATTTCTCAGTCTATGGATTCCCGGCCCGGATACACTCAGATCAGGGGCGAGACTTTGAGAGTCACCTTCTGAAGGAGGTACTGAAAATAGCGGGAATTAAAAAGTCTAGGACAACACCTTACCATCCGCAGGGTGATCCCCAGCCAGAGAGGTTCAACCGAACCCTGTTAGATATGCTGGGGACTTTGCGACCAGAGCAGAAGGCAAACTGGAGCCAGCATGTGGCATTTCTGGTGCATGCCTACAACGCCACCAGGAATGATGCTACGGGAGTCACCCCATATCTCTTGATGTTTGGGCGAGAACCCAGATTACCCATAGACCTGTGCTTTGGTGTATCAGAGGACGGAGATAGCTATGAAACCCATCAGCAATATGTAGCCCGGCTAAGAGAAAAGCTGCAGGATGCTTATCGCCTAGCTACATCTGCCGCTAGGAAGAATGCAGACCGCAACAAACATCGATATGATGCGAGGGTACGTTTACAGGAGCTCCAGTCAGGGGACAGAGTCCTGCTGCGAAATCTGGGTATTGCTGGCAAACACAAGATAGCTGACAGATGGAAGGCAATACCCTACCTAGTGATGGAAAAACTGGGAGATCTGCCGGTCTACAAGATCAAACCTGAAGAGGGTCCAGGGCAAATAAAGACAGTGCATAGAAACCTATTGCTCCCTGTGGGGGAATTGGTAGGCACCCCTTATGAGATGGGCCAGGACAGGGCAGCCGGGCAGAATAGAAGTGCTAGGCCAAAGCCGCCATCCAACAGGGCCTGCGGGCATTCTGAGGATAACCTACCCCTAGCCAGCATGTCGGAGAGTGAGGCCGAGGAGGAAGACACGACCAGGGCGTATCCCAGAATGGAAACAAGACTTCAGTCTCCATCAGCTGAGCTGATAGAGAGCTCCCCCTCCTCAGCCCTAAACCCTGTGGCGGAGGTATTTCGGCCAGTTACAGGCACCCCTGAGCCGCTGGTGGGACCCCCCTGTGATGACGCACACAGTTTACTGGACAATGGAGACATCGAGGGGGAGGGGGCCCTAGGCACAATAGACTTTCCACTACCGGAACCAGAGATGCAGACGCCTGGGCCAGTAGCCGAGGGATCCTCAAAGGAAACCTCCCCATCCGTCACTCAAGAAGATGTTCCCCCCACTCCTGCAACAGAGACTCTCAATAGAAGGGACAGGGTAATAAGACCCGTACAACGGCTAACCTATGATGCACCCGGGGTGGTTAGTGAGGAGCCCATACACTTAGCACACAGGCTTGTGGAAGCTAAAGTGGGCTTTCTGAGGCCCTTTGGAGGAAACCAATGAGTCGGTATGATAGGGAGTGGGGTTTGTCGGGACGACAAATTTTGGCTGGGGGGAGGATGTAAGCAGTGTCAGGGAATTGCAGGAATTGCAATGACTTTGCAGTGTCAGTATGGGTGACATCCAGTGGTGAGTTGCAGAAATTGCAGTAGCTTTTGGAAAATAACACCTGATTTGCTTAGACACACCCACCGTACCTGGCCTGCACTCAAACAGCCAAAATGATCACTTTGGCTACTGTGGGACCCCCAGTTTCTGTAGTATTGGGGCAAGAATGATAGAGTGCTGATTAACATGTTTATGTGAATGAGGGGTTGGGACATTGATTTGGCCTTTGGCATGCTGGAGGGACTCGCCTTCAGCTAGGTAGCACTCGGTAAACAAGGGACAGGGGTTCCAAAACTCACTGAATTGAGAGAGGCTGTAGACAGGCTCAAGACCTTGTGGTCAGGGCCTTGTCTGAGGGCCGCACAGGCCTATTGCACCTGGCCTCTCTCCCCTGTGGAATGTTAGAGCGGACTTTTGCTTCCTTTAGGAGTCTAACTTCAGCCCACGGAGCTGAAGTTGTTTTGGGTCTGGTGGTGCCTCTGCACTAAGGCCCCCCGCTATGAGCTGAAATCACTCAAGAGCTGAAATCACTTAAGAGCTGAAAATCACTGAGCTTTATCTTAAGTGGGGGGCCCTAAGCAGAGCGGTTCCTGTGCCGGCTGACCCGTTCCTGAGACAGCTGGCCGAGCAGTTTCTGAGCAGTTCCTGAGACAGCGAGCAGAGTCGAGCCGCGGGCAGAGCAGTTCCTGTGTCGGCTAGCAGGGCGGCTAGCGGAGCCACCAGCACCCCACGGAGAGACTGGGCCGTCGGCCTCGGACCCCATGAAGGTACCCTCCACTCTGCTCTCCACTTCCACCCAGCCTGGGAGGTAAGACTCGGCAGAGTGACTTTCCACCAGGGACTCCAGAGACTTTGGGGCTGTTGAACTTTTGGGACTTTGGGTGACTTTTGGGGTTGCTGGACTCCAGGGACTTTGGGCTATTGGACTTGTGGGACTTTGGGTGACATTTGGGTTGCTGGACTCCTGAACCCACAGGAGAGGACACAGCCCAAACTTGCTGGGGAGGGGCAATTTGCTCACGGGTTGGTGTATGAACCCTAGGTGTGGTGTTTTTTCCCAGTTTAGTGATGTCATTTACCTCATGTTAATAAAGATCTTCTATTACACCGATCTGTGCTTGCAAGAGGGGAAGTATTGCCTCATTGAGGCGCCCAGGGGTGTGTTAGGATTTTCCCAGGTCACTGGGTGGGGGCTTGAGCCAGTTTGCATTGTATTGTTGAGAGGGAACCCCTATTTACTGAACCTGGCCCTTATTGCTGCCAATTCTGAAGGGCAGAAGGGTTACACCTGTGCTAGCTCTGACTGAGCTAGCCCACTAAAAATAGCAGAGTGTCTGCCTCATGAGCAGCATGATGGACTAGTTGCCATATATGTCCCTAGGCTTGGGTGGCTATCCTGTCCAACCACCCAGGCAGCCGCAGCTGCATTGCTATTTTTAGTGCACTAGCTTGATCAGAGCTAGGTGGGTATGTCTAATGGAGCTGGAAATTACACCTCTAGCTCCAGTGTGGATAACCCCAGAGGTGTGCTGGCTCTAGCGCTAAGAGGAGTGAAAAACCAGCAGCAATCACTAAAAGCAGCAGATCTGACCCGCAATACAAACAGGGAGATCCACTGTGTAAGAAGAGGAACCAGTGTGTCCCCACCGAGAGCTGCCTGCTGGTTGGGGAAGAGCTGATGCCATGAGGTGAAACCGCTGTACAACTTGGACGGAATCTAATAATGCAGAGAACACAGCACTGTGCCTGGGAGCCACAATCTACCCTAGAGCCCTAGACATTCTCTCTCCCGCTTACCTGGAAAGAGGTGGAATGCAGCCCTCCATGGGCTGCACTTTTAGGTAGTTAACGTATCCCTCGGAATAGCGCGAGCAGTCTCTGAAAGCAAAGCTGAAGGTCTCGTCCTCGTTGTTAATCATGTGAACAGTCTTGTGGGCCTCATGTCCTTTGTGGGAAACACAGGAAGGAGACAGCAAATCTTTAGTTCTCCTGGGAGGTGAGCATGGAACCATCCCCCACTCATCTTTCTCATAGAATAGTGCACAGCTTGTTACCATGCCAGGTGTGCTGCAGGTGGGCCTGCTAAAGCCAGGGTTGTGAGTTCAATCTTTGAGGGGACCATTTAGGGCAAAAAGTGGAGCTCACGTTTATCTGTCTCCCTGGGCTGCAATGCTCCCCAGCTGCAGTGCAGACAAACCCTCACAGCTTGACAGCAGAGCTTGACTCCATTTAATGAGCAAGGGGACGGGATGGGTAAAATGGCCCTGACAAAAATTTCCAAAACTCTAAACATTGTGCAAAAGCAGCTTTTCTCTGACATGCACTAATGCCGGACAGTGCATGTGGCATGACAGGGGTCCTGCAGGCACTCAGCTGGGGTAACCAGCGAAAATCACTCACTTAAGTCCCCACACCAGGCATGGACCAAGGAAACTTTTACCTGGGACCAGCCCCTTGACACACACTCACATGATGCACTGGTGGATGACTGGATGGACTGACAACAGAAGCTCTATGGAACAAATCTGAGATCTCTTCTTTAGCCCATTCTCTTCCACACTTGCTATATTTCACTCACCACTAATAAGCAGCTTTGCTTGAGAAATTTGAAAGCTGACACCCCTTCTACCCCTACCACTCAAACAGCAATGAATTCATTCTTAAAATCTTTAAAAACCATGCAGGCTTCTGAGCCTGAAAAGGGAGACATGCCAGACACTGCATGAAATCAACTAGGATCTTTGCTATTAAGACCTAAGTGCAGCCACACTGGGTCACACCTAGCCCAGGATTCTGTCTTGAGACTGTGGTCGGTACCAGATGCTCCAGAGGGAATGAAAAGAACAGAGCAATTCTCGAGTGACCCATCCCCTCTCAGCCAGTCCCAGCTTCTCATAGTCAGAGGTTTAGGGACACCTTGAGTGTGGAGTAGCATCCCTGGCACTGATGGACCTATCATCCATGAACTTATCTAATTCTCTGCTGAACCCAGTTACACTGGTGGCCTATGCAACATCCCCTGGCAATGAGTTCCACAGGTTGACTGTGCATCGTGTAAAGAACTTCCTTTTGTTTGTTTTAAACTTGCTGCCTGTTAATTTCATTGGGTGACCCTGGGTGCTTGTGTTATGTGAAGGGGTAAATAACATTCCCTTGTTCACTTTCTCCACACCAGTCCCACTATCAGATCCCTCCCTCTTAGCTGTCTATTTTCTGAGCTGAAAAATCCCAGTCTTTTAAATTTCTCCTCATATGGAAGCTGTTCCATGCCCCTAATCATTTTTGTTGCCTTTCTCTGGACCTTTTCCAATTCTAATAGATCTTTTTGAAACTGTACAACCAGAACTGCATGCAGTATTCAACTTGTGGGAGTATCATGGATTTATCTAGTGGCATTATGACATTTTCTGTCTTATTATCTATCCCTTTCCTAAAGTTCCTAACATTAGCTTTATTGACTGCTGCTGAACATTGCTATTGATTTTACATGGAAGGTGCTCAGATACTAAGGTGATGGGCAGCAATATAAACCCAAGATAGATGGACAGAAATGGGTTTTCTCCTCTGAAGTGCTCTTTTCCACTTCCAGCCTCTGTTTTTAAATGTTAAATAATAGAATTAGGATCAACAGTAACTGAAGAACATTCTATTTTGGAATGGAGAGCAAAGTGGGAGGTAGCAGCAACCACAGGCTCCCATAGTGCGGGACGCAGAATCCGTCCTTACCGACTAGCAGAGAGAAATAGTTCAGGTGGGATCTGTCCAGAGATACTGAGGGGTCGGTGGTGTTGCCCACCAACAGGAATGGGACTGAGATGTTCTGTTCAGGGATTGTAAAGGTCCAAAACGATTCTGCGATACCCAGGTGCTGCGGGATGAATTTGAATGTGACCTGAGGAAAAAGAGGCAAATCAGAAAGGTCACCTTCTTATGGCGTGACAGCCCCATTTTGCTTGCTCTACAGGCACAGTACAAAGGGGCTCTCATCCCTTTGGGATCCTGTGCAAACCATTGCCTCAGTGAGGAATGAACGCCTGCTAGCTTTCCTGTGAAGTGCACGCTGCTTGTGAGCTCACGCAGTTGCACGGCATAGCCAGTAGCACAAGAAAGACATCTCTAGCAAGTCAATGGAGCTGTAGGATTGGGTCATATTGATTTTGCTTTGACTCTCTTGGCTTAGGTGTGCCCCACTCCCCCCCAACCCCAAGCAGAGTACTAGAACTCCAAGGTCAAGAGAACAGGACACCTGCTCTGGAGTGAAGGAGAAGGTGGCCAGCCAATCCCCACAGTGAGTGAGACAAACTTAGGGCTTCTCTCCATAGGCACACTCAGGAAACTTAATCCAAATTAATTTTTAAAATGGATTAGTTAAACTGCATTAAACCTGTGTGGACATTCTTATTCAGAATTTAATTAATTAATTCAATTTATCTTAATTCACAAAAGTGATATAATCTTAATCCAATTAAGGCCACTCTAATTCTGAATAGGAGTGTCCACACCGGGGTTTAATGTGATTTAATGAATCCACTTTAAATTCACAGCTTTAGTTAATGCAGATTAACTTTCTTGAGTGTCCCTATGTAGACAAAACTCTTCCCTTCTGGTGCAGGTTTGTGCCCCGTGCAAAAGGAGATGCTCAAAGATGGTTTTAGCAGAGAACACTGGGCCAGATTCTGTGCTGACTTCCAGCCGGTGCAGGCTGACCCAATGAATGATGAGGAGCAGCAAGAGTCGTCATTTCTGGAAGAGAACGTTCTTTGGGGACTCCCTGTATTTTACCCAGGCACTTCTCTGTCCTCCCTCCACTATGGTTCCCTTCCCTCATTCTGGCTCCCTCACCCTCGGACATGGCTATTGCTCATGAGGAGAGAGATCCACACTCCCCACTGTAGCTACAACATCCTGTCTCCAATAGTCTGCTGTCATGCAGGCTGGGGCCCTCTAGTTAGCCACAAACTAGGGGAGAGCAAACGTACCCTCCAAAATTTTCTCACTTCTGACCATGGCAGCTACCTGAAAGGGTCAGAGGGCCAGGGCTGGCGACAGGGGGGTACAACGGGTAGAGCTGTACCGGGCCCCCAGACTTCAGGGGGGCCCCGTACACAGCTCTACTCGTAGTCGTCCCCCCTGGGCACCGCACCGCATTTCCCCGCCTGTGTCCGGCGCCGCGGCCGGCTGCCTCCTGAGCCCTTCAGCCGCTGCTCGTCCCGTGCCCCAGGAGCTGCCCCGAGGCACCCCCGGCTCCATCGCCTCCCCCGCCCCAGCGGCTGCAGAGGACGGCGGGGCGCGCCGCTCCCGAGGCACCTCCGGCTGCAGCGCTTCCCCCGCCCACCTGCAAGAGCCGGGCCAGCCCTTGGCGGAGGGGGGTTGGGGGGGAGGGGGAAGGGGGGGGCCCAAATGCTCAGAGTAGGGGGCCCCAAAATTTCTGTCGCCGGCCCTGCAGAGGGCAGCTTCCCTGCCTGCTTAATACAAAACCTCCTGGGCAGGACTAGGATGGCACAGTGCCAGTTTCCTATAGCAGACGTGATCTGGCTAACCACAAGGATCTGAAGTGAGACAATAGCCACTAGACAGTGGGCTGTCACCAGACAACAGACAGCCCCTAACGGCCTTCGAGAGATTAAATCAGGGGGCTAGAGTGGAAAGACTCCGTACCCCAGCACTGCTCGGCTGGGTCATCCAATCCCCGGGCTCCGGGCTTTGTCTCTGGGTCCCTATTCACTTCTGCTCTTGGAGACCCTCGCTCGCCTGCCCCTTCCATTGTCTCAGAGGGAGCTCGTGAGAACTAGTTATTTCAGAGACAGGCCCCCCGTCTGCCCACAGAGTCTGGGGGTGAGTTCGAAAGTCAACCTGCACGGAGGCGTTGCAGGGGAACAAGCTGCCTGTAGTCCCTGCTTAGCCAAGGGAGCTGGAGCAGGCTGGCACAGCCTACAAAGTGGGCTAGGCTGGCCAGTGTGTGGGCAGGACCATGGCAACCGGGAGACGTTAATCTCTGGGGCACTCTCCATCCGTGGGGCACCAGTGACAACCCGGACTGCATTCCTCTGCCAGTCCCTCCCCACGCCCGCTCCTCAGGTGGTGGTGATGCAAGTGGGCACCCCCTGGTGCTGTATACAGCGAGACCTGCACCCCACTAGATGAGAGACCTACGTCAGCCTCCCTCCTACCTCGGCCTTCTTCTCAGGCCGGATCTGGCCCGTTTCAGTCAGACAGCTGAAGACTGGCTGTTCTCGCAAGTCTTCTGGCTGCTCACAAGCCCACTGGAAGGAGTAGGTGGAATTGGTGGGGTTCACAAGCATGAAGGTCCTGGCCACAACAAACAGAAATTGCCATTGGAAAGGGAACCATGAAGAGTTCTGGGAGCTAGTGGTTCGGCTGCTCAGCTGACACCAGGCACTGCCAGCTCCTCCAAGGGGGGATTCCTTGGTACCCCCCACCTTCCTCCACTGCTATGGGCACGACAGCTCCATCCCATCACCAGTTCTGGAGCCCCCACAGCCCTCTGGGCTGGCTCGCTACCATTAGGGTCTGTAAACAAACACTGGGGTCAGCCCGAGGCAAACCCTAGTGCCAGAGTGATGAGGGTACAATCCAACCCAACAAGGCTCTTTCCTCCGTGCCGCTCCCTAGAGGGGTTATTTCCTTCACTGCCCCAATCCGACTCAAGAATTCAAAGAGTCAAAAAAAGAGGCCAACCCCGTGGCGAGAAAGCAGAGTTATACGGGACGACACCTATGTGCTGGGAACTAGCTATGTTTGTTGCAGGACTAGATGGTAGAAGCAAAGATTACCCCTCTATGTTGCTCCTGTCTGCCCAGAGCCCCAAGTGATCTACTGGGAGCTGGGCCATAGAAACTGAGTAGCTGAGCCACCAGGAGTTTAGAAGATTGAGCGGACGGGTCTTTGGCTGAGTTGTTGTGACTAGCCATAGTCCGCAAGTCAAGCCTTCTCCATGCCCACCTGCTGTTCTGGGTGTGCACTCCGACGGACACAAACTCAATCACCCTGGTGTTGGGATCCAGCGCAGCCCCCCGCGGCCCTCGCAGCTCTGGGTTGTGCCTGTTTGCAGTGAGGTAGTCAGAGTCCTCCAGCTCAAAATGGCAGTATGGCAGGAGGCTTCTCCCCTTCACAGCCACTACGGGGCCTTGGTGATTGGGCTTCAGGTTGGGGATACTGAGAAGAAATGGACCCGTTAGTGTTATCCAAGGCAGCGGGGCAGTTTTGTTGTACACAGCTTTCCCGACCTCTCTCTCAGTAGGTGACCTGAACAGTGGATCAAATAGAAGCTCACTTTGTGGTGATGAGGCAGCAAAGGAGACAAATGTGTAGTAATTCCTCCATGGGAGAAACGTGGCACCTTTACCGATAAGCACATTGGAGGTCGTGCTGGTGACTCAAGATGGATAAGCCCTCGTTAAGTTTCCATACTCATCCAAAAGCCAGTACTAATGATCGAACCTCTTGGGGTTTATTTCCCATACCCAAGGTAAATGAGTATTAGTCATCAGGACTCTACCAGAATGGTACAAGGCAGGCAAAGGGCCTGTGGGAGGACTGTGAATTACTTACCATCCATCTCTGAAACCCCCAATTTTAACAATTTTTTCAAGTGAGTTTTCCCAGTGTGTTCCGGGTTCCCAGGAAGAGGTGGGATCCACCTAACGAAAAGAGCATCTTCGCAGGCAGGTTGGCTAACCTAGGAGGGGGGCTTTAAACTAGCTTTGCCAGGGGATGGAGACCTAAGCCCAGAAGTAAGTGGGGGAGTGGGATACTGGGAGGAGGAGGGTGCACACAGAGGACGGTGCAACAGGGGAGGCCTCCTGATTCATCCTGAGAAAGCAGGGCAATCGGTTGGTTATCTTAGGTGATGTACATGAACATAAGAAACCTGGGAAATAAACAGGAAGAATTGGAAGTTGTGGCACTATCAAGAAACTATGATGTGAATGGAATAACAGACTTGGTGGGGTAACTCACATGACTGGAGCACTGTCAGGATGGGTATAAACTGCTCAGGAAGGACAGGTGGGAGAGAAAAGATGGAGGAGTTGCATTGTATTTAAGGGAGCAGTAACTGCTCAGAGCTCCAGAACGAAATTGGAGAAAATCCTGTTGAAAGTCTCTGGGTTAAGTTTAGAGGCAAAAGCAACAAGGGTGATGTCATGGTGGGCATCTGCTATAGGCCACCAGACCAGGAGGACGAGGTGGATGAGGTTTTCTTCGGACAACTAACAGACGCTTCCACATCACAGGCCCTGGTTCTCATGGGGGACTTCAATCACCCTGACATCTGCTGGGAGAGCAACACAGCCGTGCACAGACAATCCAAGCAGTTTTTGGAGAGTGTTGAGGACAACTTCCTGGTGCAAGTGCTGGAAGAACCAACTAGAGGCCATGATCCTCTTGACCTACTGCTCACAAACACAGAAGAATTGGCAGGGGAAGTAGAATTGGGTGGCAGCCTGGGCATTAGTGACCATGAGATGGTCGAGTTCAGGATCCTGACGCAGGGAAGATAGGAGAGTAGCAAAATATTGACCCTGGCCTTCAGAAAAGCAGACTTTGACTCCCTCGGGGAACTGATGGGCAGGATCCCCTGGGAGGCTAGTATGAGGGGGAAAGGAGTCCAGGCGAGCTCACTGTATTTTAAGAAAGCCTTATTGAAGATGCAGGAACAAACCATCCCAATATGCAGAAAAAATAGTAAATATGGCAGGTGACCAGCTTGGCTTAACAGAGAAATATTTGGCTTAAACACAAAAAGGAAGCTTACAAGAAGTGGAAACTTGGAAAGATGAGTAGAATAAAAATATTTCTTGAGCATGCAGGAAGGCCAAAGCTCAACTGGAATTGCAGCTAGCAAGGGATGTGAAGGGTAACAAGAAGGGCTTCTACAGCTTTGTTAGCAACGAGATGACGATCAGGGAACATGTGGGCCCCTTACTGAGGAAATCTAGTGAGAGAGGACGTGGAAAAAGCTGAAGTACTCAATGCTTTTTTTGCCTCGGTCTTCACAGACAAGGTCAGCTCCCACTGGGTAGCATGGTATGGGGAGGAGGTGAGCAGCCCTCAGTGGGGAAAGAACAGGTTAAAGGAAATTTATAAAAGCTGGACATGCACAAGTCCATGGAGCCGGATGCACTGTATTCAAGGGTGCTAAAGGAGTTGGCTGACGTGATTGCAGAGCCATTGGCCATTAGCTTTGAAAACTTGTGGTGATTGTGGGAGGTTCTGGATGACTGGAAAAAGGCTAATGTAGTTCCCGTCTTTAAAAAAGGGAAGAAGGAGGATCCAGGGAACTACAGGCCAGTCAGCCTCACCTCAGTGCCTGGAAAAATCATGCAGCAGGTCCTCAAGGAATCAATTTTGAAGAGCTTCGAGAAGAGGAGAGTGATCAGGAACAGTCAGCATGGATTCACCAAGGGCAGGTCATGCCTGACCAACCTGACTGCCTTCTACAATAAGATAACTGGCTGTGTGGATGAGGGGAAAGCAGTGGATGTGTTATTCCTTGACTTTAGCAAAGCTTTTGATATCGTCTCTCACAGTACTCTTGCCAGCGAGTTAAAGAAGTATGGGCTTAATGAATGGACCATAAGGTGGATAGAAAGCTGGCTGGATCATCGAGCTCAACGTCTGGTTTTGTTTATTATCTTCATTAATGATTTAGATGATGGGATGGATTTCACACTCAGGAAGTTTGTGGATGACACTAAGCTGCAGGGGAGAGGTAGATATGCTGGAGGATTGGGATAGGGTCCAGAGTGACCTAGACAAATCCTAGGGAGGATAGGACCAAAAGAAATTGGATGAGGTTCAACAAGGACAAGTGCAGAGTCCTGCTCTTTGGAAGGAAGAATTCCATGCACTGCTACAGACTAGGGACCGAATGGCTCGGCAGCAGTTCTGCAGAAAATGACCTAGAGGTTACAGTGCACAGGAAACGGGATATGAGTCAACGGTGTCCTTGTTGTAACAAAGAGTCCTGTGGTACCTTAAAGACTAACTAAAGTATTGACACATAAGCTTTCATGGGCTAATACCCACTTCGTCGGATGCAAGCAGTGGAAGTGTCCTTGTTGTTTTCCTTATTGCCAAGAAGGCTAATGGCATACTGGGCTGCATTAGTAGGAACATTGCCAGCAGATCAAGGGAAATGATGTCCAGTTTTGGGCCCCCCACTACAGAAAGGATTCTGTAGTGGGGGGCCCAAAACTGGAAGAGGAAGTCCAGAGGAGGGCAACAAAAATGATTAGGGGGCTGGAGCACATGACTTATGAGGAGAGGCTGAGGGAACTGGGATTGTTTAGTCTGCAGTAGATAAGAGTGAGGGGGGATTTGATAGCAGCCTTCAACTACCTGAAGGGGGTTCCAAAGGGGATGAATCTAGGCTCTCTCAAGTGGTGACAGATGACTGAACAAGGAGTAATGGTCTCAAGTTGCAGAGGGGGTGGTTTAGGTTGGATATTAGGAAACGGTGTTTCACTAGGATGGCGGTGAAGCACTGGAATGGGTTCCCTAGGGTGGTGGAATCTCCATCATTGGAGGTTTTTAAGGCCTGGCTGGGATGATTTAGTTGGGGTTGGTCCTGCTTTAAGCAGGGGGTTGGACTAGATATCCCCTGAGGTCTCTTCCAACCCTGATCACCTCCCTTCCAGAACTAAACAGCCTGAGGAATCCTAAGGGATGGCACAAGTTTGGTCCCATGGCTAAAGGCTTCCAAAACAAAGCTGTAGGTTTTTGATGCCCCACCTTTCCTCGACTCATTCTCAGCCCATCCATTTCAAAGAGCCCCAAATCCCATTTACACCAAAGTCCTTACAAATAATTCCATGTTATTAGCACTTGTCAAGAAGCGATCCACCCAGTGTGCTTCCTACCTGCAGAGTAGGCGGCCCTCAAACTCTCCCACTTCCAGTGGGGAGAATTTCAACAAGAACTGCTGCTTCTTCCCGGCTGGGATGATGCCGCTGCTGGGTTCCATGGAGAATGGAGGGAGAACAGCAACAGCATACAGGAAGGATGAGGCACTCTCCAGTACACTGCCTATCTGGCTAGCGGGTCGGCTGCACGGGAGTTTGGTGGAGGCAGCAGATGTGGCAGATGGGAACTCCACTGTGTTAAGGAATGGGTGGTTAGGGCAGTTTCACTGGATTTGTCTTTGAGGATGAAACCTTGTGTTCTGAGCCCAGACCCCCCGATTCAGCCCGATAGACAGAAGACCATGGGGATTTGGCTTAATGACCACACAATGGCTATCTCCCTTTGTAAGCCCTTTCCGAGGACCAACCAGGGTTAGTGAAAGGTGTTAATATAGCTTTGTGTCATCACTTCTGCACTGCCTTTTACTAGCTCCTCATTCAAGTGAGAGCCAAGGAGTAGTGGGAAAGTGAGGGCAAAGGGTGGGGAGAACGGGTAGCTGGGGGTGGGGGTGGGGATACATATGCTGAAAATGACCTAGAAAAGTTCCATGCAAGGGCATGAAATCAAAATGCTGAAAGATGCTGGTCTGAATACGGTGCCCAGAGACACTGTGACCAAGGCTACACAAGTACAGGACCTAGAAAGGCCAAATCATGCCTGGTTAGCAGGGTTGCACAGAATGTGGCTCATTGTGTGTATGCCCTTTCAGCTGCAAAGGTAGGCAGGCATTGGTGATCAAGGAACAGCACTGGTGCATATTGCAGTGTTTGGTCTTCTCTTCCTCTCTCTATCAAGCTTCCACAGATGGCAATAGCCACCAAACCACAAAGCAGGGGCATAATGGAACAGCCCAAAGGTTCAGAGCAGCCTGACTCAGGGCCTGGCCATTGCCAGATGCTACATTCCTTCAGTACACTGATATGTCCATTACAGTGGGGGGAGAACTTCCTTCCAGATCCACCTAGTGATGAGTCTATGCCTTGAGGCATGAGGATTGACAGTGCTTATTTCCATCCTAGCTAACTCAACTGCTGAGATTAGTTTTACTCACAGTCTGGTCCTTGCCCTTCTCACCCTTTGGGTCGCTGGCTGCATCATATGCTGCACAGCCGCCGAAGACATGTTAAAGATGCACAGACGCATTTAGCAAAGCACCCTCCTGCCTCACAGAGAGCAGGCCAGGCCACGTCGGGAGAGAAGATCACACAATTGAAAGCACCCTGCTGCTACATGTAGGAGACCATCATCAACACCAAAATGCAGCTTTAATTACAAATACTTTTCTTGCTCGCAAACGATGTCTCTGTTATGGCCCCAGTTCAACAAGGCTACTAAGAGTGTGGATAACGTTCAGCATGTCTGTGTTTGAAGGTATGCACGTGCTTAGGGGCCTTGCTGAATCGGGGCCTAAAAGGGGGGAAACAATAATTCATCGGGGGGGAACAATAACAGAAAATGAGGAATTGGCAGACGTGCTAAATGACTTTTGTGTTTCAGTTTTCACCAAAAAGGTTAGTAGTGATTGGACGTCTAACATAGTGAACACCAGCGAAAATCGGGTAGGATCAGAGGCTAAAATAGGGAAAGAACAAGTTATATATTTTCAAGTCATGGGAGCATGCTGAAATACATCCCAGGAGTATCAAGGGGCTGACTGAGGAGATGTCTGAGCCATTAGCGATTATCTTTGAAAGGTCATGAAAGACAGAAGAGATTCCAGAGGCTGGAAAAGGGCAAATCTATAAAAAGGGGACAACCGGGGGAATTACAGACTAGTCAGCTAAACTTCAGTACCCAGAAAGATCGTGTGCAGGGGACCGGACTAGGAGACCTTTCGAGGCCCCTTCCAGTCCTACGAATCTACGATTCTATGATTCTACGATTCTATCTCTCTGCTGAGTGAAGGCTCAGAATGCAGGCTCTGAACGGCTCGCGCTGCGTTTGGATCTGGGGCACAGCTCCTTCTTGACACCACATTTGGGTATTTTGGCATCTTTTTAAACAAACATTTAATCAAAGACATGCCTCCCTGTTTCCCTCCAACAGCAACCCAGCTCCCACCTCTCCCCCAGTGACTAGGGCTGCCAACTTTCTAGTCGCACAAAATCAAACACCTGAGCCCCACCCCTTCCTGGAGGCCCCGCCCCTTCCCCAACCCTGCCACGAGGCCCCTCCCCCGGCTCACTACATTCCCCCTCCCTCGGTGCCTTGCTCTCCCCAGCCCTCACTCACTTTCACTGGGCTGGGGCAGGGAGCTGGGGTGCGGCAGTGGGTGAGACTCTAGCTGGGGATGTGGGCTCTGGGGTGGGGCTAGAAATGAGGGGTTCAGGGTGTGGAAGGGGGCTCTGGGCTGGGGAAGGGAGTTGGGGGGGTGAGGGCTCTGGGCTGGGGAAGGGAGTTGGGGGGGTGAGGGCTCTGGGCTGGGGAAGGGAGTTGGGAGGGGAGGTGGGAGGGCTCTGGCTGGGGATGTGGGGTTTAGGGTGCAGGAGGGGGCGCATTGTTGTACCTTCAGGACTGCATAGCAACAGTTCTTCGGTAAAGTTGACTGCCCGTCTGTCCTCCATGACCACCTTCCAGGAGTACTCCAGTGCCATGTTCCCCTTATTGGACATCTGGAACCTGCAAAGGGGAGAAGAAAGAATTCATCTCACAGAAGGGCTGAGCAAGCACTGAAAAAATCCTCTAGGGTCAGATTCTGACACCCTGACTCATGCTGAATGGGTCCACAAGGGCTCTTCAGCTTGCAGAAGGGGAGCAGAATGGGGCCCACGCATTTCAGCAGATGGTTCTACAGTGTATCCTGCCTGCCTGGGAGTGAGGGGCCCAGTAACACCTGAAGCTTAGTAGTACTCTGGAGTGAGCCCCACTGTGGATGGAAGGGGCTTCAGAGTCCCTTGGGCCATTGAAGAGATCATGGTGAGGCCTATCATAGCAGCTGACCTTGAGCTTTGAGTGACTGCATAATGGTTTGTGAACGTGTGCACAGAGGCCCAGGTAGCTGCTCTGCATATGTCTATTATGGGTATGTTGTTCAAGAACTCTATGGACGTTACTATTGAGCTTGTAGAGTGGAATCTGATCCCCCTGGAGGTTCCGTGTTATTTGTTCGAGAACAGAGGTGGATGCAGGTAGAGGTCCAAGTAGATAGTCTCTGCGTGGATATTGTGCATCCTTTGGAGCACTCTGTTGTGGAAATAGAAAGTCTAAGGATTTCCAGAAAGGCTCGGTTCTGTCTAAATAAAATGCTATTGCTTGTCTGAGATCTAGCATATGTAAGACACCCTCTTGTGAGTTCCTATGTGATCTGGGTAAAACACAGGGAGCTGTATGGGTTGGTTTATATGGAAGGATGTTGATATTTTAGGTTAGAATTTCGGGTGTGGTATCAATGTGACCTTGTCTTTAAAGAATATGGTATAAAGGGTGTTAGCCCTGAGCACCCCCATGTCACTCGAGAGCGGAGCGATTGTGACCAAGAATGCAGTCTTCATCAATGGATGAAGCAGGGCGCAGGGAGCTAAGGGCTCAAATGGGGGTCTAAGTGAGGCATTTAAGCAGTAGGTTTAAATCGCATGCCGGTGTAGGTTGTCGGACTTCTGGGCAAATGTTCTGTATGCCGGTGTCAGCCCTTTTGCACATTGGTGCTTTTAGGTTGCTACAGTGAGCACACTTCTGAGGCAGTGGACACAGGAGTGCCCATCAGAGATGGACATAACTTCTGAGCATGAGCTGCATCTCTTAAATCCTGGGGAACCAGGCATTTTGTAGTGGGGACAGGTTTCCCGCTTTGGAAGAAGCTAACATGAAAAAGAAAAGATTTTTTTGTATTTAAGTGCTAAGTAGGTTCCCCAATCCTAACTGCACTACGTAACGACTAAACTCAACTGGATTAAACAATCACATTTATTTTAAGGTTGAGAAAAGATGTTGGGACACTGCCACAGGGCTCCATCTGAGGCCAAGGACGGCTGAGACGGTACTGAGGGGGTCGGGTGGCGCACGTGCTAGATGAGGTGTGAACGGTGCCACAAGATGACTACTGTGCACACAGTACCCAGATAGAGACTGCGCCGGGACACAGCAACACCCACAGGGACATCACTCAAAGAAGAACCAGTTTTTCTGAGTTGTCCCCGTGTAATCTCAGTTACTCACTTGAACACCCGGGTCTGGAAGAGCAAGGTCTCTTTGAACGGCACCAGGTTAGTTTCTAGCTTGAACTGGGCATAATCAACAATGGCACTGATTCGAAGTTCTAGCTCTCGGCTGCTCTCCTCCAGAACAGTGTGGGCCGGTTCGGGGTCTGTCTCTATCACCTTCAAACAGAAACGAGAAAACCAACCGTAACCTGACGAGGAGCTGGAGCCCCTGGGTCTCCAGAGCCAGACTTGGTACCACCATCAAAACAGAGAGGGCCATTCAGATGCAACCATCCTGAACTCTCCTTCCGATACCCATTCCTTTGCCGTTGATTATCTGGTGCTGGAACTAGGAGTGGGGGGAGGGGGGCGTGTAGCAATCTCTGACTTGAAGTAGTTTCCATTATATCCAGCGTTTAGAGTTGGGTTCAATGGCTCCCAGCATACCCACTATAAAAATTGTTCCAGCACCCCTGGTTCTGGAGCAAACAGACACCACTTGGATGGCCGGGAGAACTGTCCGCGGGAGCACTATGAGGAGGCCGTACCTCAACCCTGTGTCTCAGCAGAGGGTTAAGGAAATGGTGTCTGCAAGTCAGAATTGGTGAAGAAACATAAAGCAGCCCAGGCTTGAATCACATTGCTCCCACCCTTGTGAATCCAGCAGCCCCACCACTGCAGACAGCTGGGTAAAGAAGTCTATGGCTGAAAGAACATAGAGACTGACTTTCCCTTTTTCTTAGCAGTCACTGCTCTGAGCCGCATGGTAAGGGGGCTGGGGCTGGGGCTGGGGGGGGGTTGGATAAGGGACAGGGAGTCTGAGGGGCAGTCAGGGGACAGGTGGCAGTTGGATGGGGAGGAGGTTCTGTGGGGGGCAGTTAGGGGATGGAGAAGGGGGGGAGTTGGATAGGGTGTGGGAGTCCCAGGGAGTCTGTCCGGGGCTGGGGGGGGTGGATAGGGGTTGGGGCAGTTAGGGGACAGGTAGCAGGGGGGTTGGATAGGAGGTGGGGTCCTGGGGGGAGGTTATGGTTGCAGGGTCTCTGGGGGGGGGTCAGGAGACAAGGATCAGGGGAGTTGGATGGGTTGGGGGTTCTGAGGGAGGTAATCAGGAGGCAGGAAGTGGGAGGGGGCAGATAGGGGGCGGGGTCAGGCTGTTTGGGGAGGCACAGCCTTCCCTACCCGGCACTCCATACAGTTTTGCAACCCCGACGTGGCTCTCGAGAAAAAAAGTTTGCCCACCCCATGTCTAGTCTGACCTCCGTTACACCCGAGTGCCCCTGCAGTGCGCCCACTAGCCCGCTGCACCACTCCAGAAAGGCCTCCAGTCTGGACTGGAGGGCATCCAGGACCAGAGATGGAGAATCCACCTCTCCCCTGGTAGCTTGTTCCAACGGTTGAGCCCCCTGGCTGTCAAACATTTGTGCAGAGCAGCTGGAGCTGCGTAGTCAGCAGTGAATGTGACCCTTTGTCTTTAGGCTCTACACCGATGGCTCCAAACGCTATTGTGTTTGTTTCACGCGCTCTCCTAATCTCACTTCTCACCTTCCTCTTTGTTGGGCGTGTGGTGGTCAGGCTCCTTGGAGCATCCACCCACTTGACAGTATGCCGGCGGTCGTCCCAGTCAGGGACCTGGTCTGCAGGAAGCTGGAGAGTGATTCTGGACACCTTACACTTAACCGTGTGCATACTGAAGGTGACAGGAACATTAGATTTCAAAGTCACTGTGATGTCCTTAGCACATTCAGCATGGAGGTGGCCGACCTGGAGAGGATCAGAGAGCCAATGCCGTTATTTCCTCCAGGGTCAGTCTGTGGCCAGCAAAGGACGGAGTGTTGTGGAGGAGAAATGGAAGGGTTAGAATGTGAGTGCATTTTGCTGTGCACTGAACGTGGTGCCAGATTCACCTCTGTTTATTGCTAGCCCAGTCAATGGCGGTGCATGTTTCCCCACATGGACACCAGCAACTACACCCAGGAGGGACCCCCCCTAGGAAGCTGCTCCACCTAGGACTAATGGAGAGAAGATGCAGAGCTGGAGATCACCATACAGGTGACACTGGAGCCTAGAGCAACTCAGGCTCCCTCCGTGGCCTCATGTCACAGGGTTTCTGGCCCGGTAAATGCAGGAGGTTCAGCGCACCTGTGCCAGAACAGCCATTCCCTGTTTGGACAATGAAGAGGGTGGAGTGGCACCTGGGGGTTATAAAAGACTAGGGCGAGCCAGTGAGTCAGGAGACCAGAGAGGTATCTAGGGCCAGTTGTAGAGCGCCCCCTGCAGGCCCTCTGTGGAAAGAGGGTGATACCCTCAGGAAGCCTGCTGACTTTCAAGAGCCAAAGCCAGTGCCAGGAGGCTGAAAAGGGCTCAGGGCCAGGGAGGCAGTGGAGGGGCTGGCTGGCAGACCTTCTGGAGCCAAAGAGTCAAGCCAGAGACAACCAGAGAGGCTGAAGGCTGAGAGCAGCAGAGGGAGACACTTGCTAGCTCTCTATGCTGGAGAGCTGCAGGCAGCAGGCCAGAGGGGGCTGAAGCCTGGAAGTGAAGTGTGGGGAGGGGCGCCAGAGTCAGACTGGTGAATGGGGGCAGAGTGAGGGCGCCAGAGCTCTCCTCGAGGTACTGTTATGTTTTATGCCCAGGGGATGTTTGTAATAAATTAACCCCACATGGCTATTTGGAGTGAAAAAGACTGTGGGGGCTATTTCTGGGGACTTTGGTGGAGGGACACTGAGGCAGACATGCCTGTTCTGCCACAGGAGGGTGCTCCAGGAAGGTGCAGCCCTATCATAGAATCTCAGGGTTGGAAGGGACCTCAGGAGGTATCTAGTCCAACCCCCTGCTCAAAGCAGGACCAACCCCAACTAAATCATCCCAGCCAGGGCTTTGTCAAACCTGGCCTTAAAAACCTCTAAGGAAGGAGATTCTACCACCTCCCTAGGTAACCCATTCCAATGCTTCTCCACCCTCCTAGGGAAATAGTGTTTCCTAATATCCAACCTAAACCTTCCCAACTGCAGCTTGAGACAATTACTCCTTGTTCTGTCAGCTGGTACCACTGAGAACAGTCTAGATCCATCCTCTTTGGAACCCCCTTTCAGGTAGTTGAAAGCGGCTATCACACCTTACTTTAAAAAGGGAATGGCCATTTGTAACCAAGGAAATTATGCAACCGAGAGCCCTCAGGGAGCAAGAGCAGTTTCCCAGCAGGGTAGGATTCCATGACTCTCCCACGAGGGCTGCCGGTTCTGCCCCCACAGAGCTCCCACCTCTGCGAGCCCAGGGATTCAGAGAATTGACCCAAGACACCAAGCAGAGCTCCTGCGTGGCAGTGAGGGGCACGGCCACCTAACTCTGGGTCACTGCTCTGCTTCTACACATCACTTGCTGAGCAATGGCTCAGGCATGGGGAAAAACAAAGTGGTCCCTGCATACCTGGGGAGAGAAGACAAGTGAACTCGCAGCAGGCCATTCAAACCTCATCACGTCTGCTTTGCTGCGATTGGTTATGGTGAAGGTCACCTGGTAGGGCTTCCCGATGTGACAGTCCCCAAACTGGATGTGATCTTCTCTGGCAGCTAAGAATGAAAATGGGGGTGCTTGCTGATGTGGTTATGGCACTTGTAGGGCACTGACTATCACACAGCCCCCTTCCTCGCGTACATGGGACTCCCTCCCCGTCCACTAGCACAGACACTCCTGCTTCAACCGGAGAGAGCTCTTAAAGCAGCCTCCCTCAAGCAGTGCGCCCAGCTCTCATCCACGGACACCCCCCACACGCACTGAAATCAAAAGACCTCCCCCGTACATTACAGCCTCCAACACACCTTCCCATTGGGAGGACATCTGCTCAGGTGTCCTGTGTAACAGAGACACACAAACTCAGCTGTAGAGAGGGCACAATAAGTAGGGCCTGTGACGCTGCACCCCACAATGTGTTATAGAAGTATGCTTATGAGTGTAAATAGGACATGTCTGGAATGTGTTTTGAGCTAGATATGCCGTGTAAGACTGCAATCTATGCGATATATTCATCCGGGCTGTATGCATGTATCATTTTTGTATTTGAAGTTATGAATATTGGCTGTGTACTTGTTTGATTTCAAGTAGCCTCAGTGAAGCAGTTGGTCAGCTTCATGAGAAAAGCCTATTCTCAGTAAGTGCCCAGTCAAGAAACACTTAAGCTAACAATGAACTTTGAGAGACGCCATGTGACGGTACTGTTCCTGGTGGGATCCAACTGTGAGTGCCAAGTCAGGACAAATTGCTTCCAAAGGGCAACTAGAGCCCAAAGCTGGGGGTTTTCCACTCCAAGGCAAACCAAACCAGCCACACAGAAAAGACTTTGGTTTCACCCCACTGGCTAACCACAAGTTTCCAGTTTCCCGGTATCACCACCACCAGCCACCTGTCCTGGGGACCAATGGTTATGAAAACGAATACAGTAAAACCTCCATTTAACGGACTAATTCGGGCGAGGCGGTGTCCATTAAATGAAAAAGTCCGTTATTTAATAATAATAAAAAAACCCGAGCTGTCAGAGTGGCAGCCCGACCGCCACAGGGTTGGGGCGGCAGCTCCGCAGCCCGCCCGCTGCCGGGACCCGGGTGGCAGCCGGGAGCCGTCAGCCAGCCAGCCCGGGTCCCAGCTGCTGGGACGCGGGCGGTAGATGGGAACTGTCAGCCAGCCCGGGTCTGACCCAGGCGGCTGCCGGGAGCCGTCAGCCAGCCCGCCCGGGTCCTGGCTGCTGGGACCCGGGCGGCAGCCGGGAGCCGGCAGCCAGCCCGCCCGCAGGCGGGAGCTGGCAGCCAGCCTGCCCGCTTGCGGGATTCGGGCGGGAGCCGGCAGCCCACCCGCTAGCGGGACACGGGCAGGAGCCGGCAGCCAGCCCGCGCGCAGGCGGGACTCGGGCGGGAGCCGGCAGCCAGCCTGCTGGCTGCCTGGACCCGGGCGGCAGCGGGGAGCCGGCAGCCAGCCTGCGACAAATGGATTTCGGATGCATCAGAGTTGCTTAGAAATTTTGTCCGTTGCATCCGAAGTCCGTTAAATCGAGGTCCGTTAAATCGAGGGTTTACTGTACCCCAAATAAAGAAAACAGTTCTCCCCAATTCCAAAGAATCAGGCCCCAGACCCAGGTCAATATACAAATCAGATCTTACCACAAATCACGCTGTTGCCAATCCTTTAGAATCTAAAATCTAAAGGTTTATTATACAAGGAAAAAGATATAGGTGCGGGTTAGGGATGGTTAAAAGAAATCAATTAGATGCAGGGATGGCAAATCTCAGGCTTGCAGCAACGGTAGAATAAACCACAGGTTCAAATCACAGTCTCTGGAAAGCATCCCCTGCAGGAATGGGTCAGCACCCTTTGGCCAGAGTTCCCCTGTTTAGCAAAGTTCCATCCAGAGCTGGAAACAAGGCAGGCTGAAGACTGGAGGTAGAAGACAAAATGGAGGGAGCTTCTCCCAGGTTTTATAGACTTCCTCTTGTGGGCGAAGACCCCCCCCCTTCTTCTTATGCAGAGTCCAGTTGCAAAATGGAGGTTCATAGCCACATGGTCCAATTACCAGACTTTCCAAGATTCAGTTTCTGACCAGGCAGGTCACATTCCTGGAGAAGCTCGGGTGTGGACGGACGTCTACAAAATTCATTGTGTAGCTTATGATCCTTAATGGGCCATCAGCCAGGCCAGCCAAGTTAACAACAGCTTGTCTGAGATTTCACCCAGAAGCCGAGCATAAGTTTGAAATACAGGCACCATACAGCCAATATTCATAACTTTAGCTACAAAAAAGATACACACATACAGATAGATGAATCATAATCAGCAGACCCTAACCTGATCGTACACACCTTATGTGCCCCCCTTTACATGATATGCCACTACAGGACCTTGGTTGCACCAATGATCTATATGATCCCAAATAATTCGAGTAACGTGACACACCAATCCACATCTGAGCCTTCCTGGGAATGTGGCGTTGGCCTGTAAGGAACTGAGTCATACATGGACATGTGACTTGCCCATGTGACTCCAAAATTCCATCTTGGAGCTAGATTCTGCATAGGAAAGAAGAAGGGGTTTCCACCCACAAGAGAGAGACTATATAAGCCCCTGGGGAAACCCCTCCATTTTGTCTTCAGCTGGCTCAAGAGGTAGCCTCTCCACCCCCAAGGATACCTGAAAGAAACTGCAACAAAGGACAGTAACTCCAGGGGTGTGAGTGATTGCTGGCCCCAGACTAGAAGGAAGCTAGTCTGTCAGGGGAGCTTATTGGAACATCCCTGAGGGTGAGATTTACCTGCATTTAGCTTTCTGTCTGTTATTACTTGGAACCACTTAAATCCTACTTTTTGTATTTAATAAAATCACTTTTTACTTATTTATTCGCCCAGAGTATGTATTAATACCTGGGGGAGGGGCAAATAGCTGTGCATCTCTCTATCAGTGTTATAGAGGGCAAAACCATTATGAGTTTACCCTGTACAAGCTTTATACAGGGTAAAATGGATTTATTTGGGGGTTGGACCCCATTGGGAGCTGGGTATCTGAGTGCTGGAGACAGGAGCACTTAAACTGTTTTCAGTTTAGTCTGCAGCTTGTGTGGTTCAGACTTGGATCTGTGTTTGCAGCAAGTTAGTGTGTCTGGCTCAAACAAGGGAGGCTTCTGAAGTCCCAAGCTGGCAGGGAACATGGGCTCAGAGGTAGTCTAGACACATCAGCTGGCAGTCCCAAAGGGGTTTCTGTGATCCAACCTGTCACAGGGCCCTTGCAAATTCACTGTCTATTTTGAACAATTTAATGACTAGAGGGTTTTTAAATTGGTCAGTTTCACAATTTCAGATGTCTACATCTGAAATTCCAGGGTGTTGTAACTGTGGGGGTCCCAACCCAGGAGAGGTTTATGGGGGTTGCAAAGCTGATGTGGTGGGGTTTTGGGATTGCCACCATCACGTCTTCACTGCCTTCAGCTGGGCTCTGAAGGTCGCACAGCTGCGGAGATCCTGTTGCCAGGGGAAGCACATGAAGGTGGGTCTGATCTCTCACCAAGGGTGGCCATGCAGGGAAAGAGGAAGTCCTATCCCTCCACAGCCCAGAAGACTGGCAGCCACAGCCCGGTGAACGGCAACAGCGCCGCACGGGGGTGTCCCCAGCCCTGCCCCTCCAATGGCTAGATTTCATGGGGGAGGTCTGATTTCATGGTCCATGTTGCGCTTTTCATGGCCGTGAATTTGGTAGGGCTCTAACAATAAGTACCACACATGCTAGCAGCTCCTGTAGAGCTCCAGTCTCCACTGGATGTTATCTGACAGTGGGGGGCTTGATCTGACATGTCCCTTTTAGGGATACTCCCTTAGGGCATGTTGGCCATTTCTAATCTGCCTCTTCTCTCACTAACAATTAACAGCACTGTTTTCTCGGGACGGAAGGTCCCCTCTTCTCTAAGCCCTTGTGTTGTTCCCACTTCCTGCCAGCTCTCAATAGTTTGGTCTCCTTATGCTACTGGAGCAGGGTAGGTTTTCTCCAATCTACATAGCTTCTGCCCCCACCCTTCAACATCCCACCACCACTGGCTCTTGTCAGCTAAATTGACAGCAACATTTCTGCAGATTTCAACAGTAGCAGGCTCATTCATTCCAAAATCCCAATTTACCTTCTAAAAACCTCAAAGGAGCCAAACTTCTTACCCTCCACTCTGTCCTCCTCCAGCTGCCCCTCTGCATTCTCCTTGTGGGTCTCTGCTACCAGCCCATGGATGTTCTCCAGCGTGATATCGTCTTGATAGCCCTCTCCCACCATCTGAATGCAGGTTTCCTCATACTGGTTGTCCACCACGGACAGATGGATTTTCCCTTCCACCCTCTGAGCCAGGCTGGGTTTGAAAAGCACGTCAAACTCTGCCGACTCACCATTCTGCAGGATCAGGGAAGCTGTGTGGGGTTTCCTTCCTGCAAAGGAATGGAGCGTTAGGGCTGGAAATAAGAGCTGAGAATTGCAGACGTACAGAAGGAGACATTCCTATGAGGTCTGAACAGGAAAACCAGCTAAAGCCTGGCTGTCTCCAACCCTTGTTCTCCTGGAGGATGGCTGAGTTCCAAGGGAGGAGATCTCATGACAGACTCGCTCCATACTGCAGGGTCTATGATGTCTTTGTTGCAGAGTTAACTTGGGCTCTTACTCAGATGCTGGTTCCAACCTGACTCTCATCCAAACACAAAACCCTCCTCACTCCATCCAGTGCTTTCAAACAGGGGTAGCTGCTTTCTCTTAGGCTGGTAACCCACCCACTTTGCAGCAAGTACTCAGGCTAAACCATTTGAGTGCTGGTAATCCTCAAATGCCTTCCCACAATTCCTCTGTGCACCCAGAAGGACAAATTCTCCCACAATTCCCTGGGAAAGAATCACAGAGCAGCTCAATGCACTGCGGCACAAAGAACCATGGGAAGTGCCCCGGAAGTCCTGGTGTCTGCAGCACTAGTGGGGACCCAGTAACTCAGAGAACACTTTCTGATCTAGCTGCTCACTCCTGTGTACAGATGTGGTCTCCTCATCTCAAGAAGGATCTACTGAAGGGGTGGGCCACATCCGGCCCGTGGGACTGTCCCGTCTGGCCCCCCAGCCAGGTAGGCTTCCCCCGGCCCTCCTCTCCCCTGGAGCCATGCTGCCACGCAGGCAGTGCTCTGGGGCGCAGGGCTGCGTGCTCCCATGGGGCAGTGTGTTTGGCTCCGCATGGAGCCAGACACGCTCCCCCTCCTCTGGAGCCACATCACTGCACGGGCAGCGCTCTGGGAGCTGGGGCTGTGCAGCAGCGTGCCTGGCTCTGGCTGCTGCTCTGAGCAGCATGGGAAGGGGGCTGGGCTGGGGTTGCATAAGGGGCAGGGCTCCCAGGGGGCAGTCAGGGGACAGGGGGATTGGATAGGGGGTGAAGTCCCGGGTTGATGGTTAGGGGTGGGGGTGGGGTCTCTGGTGGTTAGGGAGCAGTGGGGACGGGTCACCAAATAAAATTAGTGGGTAGCAGGTTTAAAACAAGTCAAAGGAAGTTCTTTGTCACACAGCGCACAGTCAACCTGTGGAACTCCTTGCCAGAGGAGGCTGTGAAGGCTAGGACTATAACAGGGTTTAAAAGAGAACTGGATAAATTCATGGAGGTTAAGTTCATGAATGGCTATTAGCCAGGATGGGGAAGGAATGGTGTTCATAGCCTCTGTCTGTCAGAGGGGGGTGAGGGATGGCAGGTGAGAGATCACTTGATCATTACCTGTTAGGTTCACTCACTCTTGGGCAGCGGTTCTGAAACTTATGAAAACCGTGACCCCTTTTTGGTTCTTCAGCTGCTGCGGCGGACACTTGTATGTCTGCCGAAAAGCCGCCAAATGCATTACTTCTGCATTCTGTGGCTTTTCGCCAGATGTGCCAAGGGCTCCTGACTGCGGCCGAACTGAGCGCTCGGTATATCCATCAAAAGGCCGCTGACTGCGGAAGTAATGCATTTGGCGGGCTTTCAGCGGCGCCGGGAGCTCACGACCCCCCTGGAAGCACTTGGCAACCTCCAGGGGGGTCGCGACCGGTTTGAGAACCACTGCTCTTGGGCATCTGGCATTGGCCATTGTCAGATGACACGATACTGGGCTGGATGGACCTTTGGTCTGACACATTACGGCCGTTCTTATGTTCTTATGGGCTAGGCTAGTCTTGGGGCTCAGACCCGGGTGTCAGTCACCTGACTTAACTTCACAGTGAAGACATCCCCTACGAGAGCTGCTGGAATTCTTCACTCCTGCCAGGGTCATTGCATTTACCTTCTCTGCCGGATTCATCCCCCTCACTCTGAGCCACATAGAGGCAGTGAGTGGTAGGCCTGGGTTTCAGTGAGAAAACTCCATAGTCATCCAACAGGTCAATCATCACCTAGACTCAGAGAAAGAACACCACAAAGCATGGCAAGACGGGCTAGGAAGTGGAGCCATCACACATTACTGATGTTCCAGAGAACCGAACACTCATTACATTGTAATACAGTCTAACTGTGAAAGCAAACAGAACAGACTATATTCCTCTGAAATCGAATAGACTCTCATTAGAATTCAAGTGAATACAATAGAATGTAATCAAATAGAACAGAATGTCATTAGAAAGAATGTTGCAGGGTATCCTAAGAGTCCCGTAGAAATGATGCTCACACATAGTAGCTAGACGTGAGTTTATTGAAGGTAGCGACATTCCTGCGCTGGGGGCCCCAGTCAGTGCTGCCGCGATATGGGAGACCTGGCACATCGGAGCAATGCCCAGGGAGGAAGCCCGACACACAAGGGCACACAGACACAGAAATACTCATGCTCATTTGCATCTCATACATAGCTTATGAATAACTAATGACATGTTTTGCAATCCTGCCTCAGTTTCCCTGTCTGGTTTCACATAAACTGAGATTCACACAGGTTAGGTAAACAGCTTCCCAGCTGCAGCTGGGGAGAGGCTTCCCACGAGATAAGCTCTGAGAGCCAAGGCCATTCCCTTGGAGACGCGATAGAAGCGGAATTGCGCCCCCTAATGGTTGCCGTCACATTAATCTTCCGCTTACTACAAAGAATAAAAGGTAACTCGAATAGAATTAAAATAGAATTCATTTTAATATTTTCTAATTACAATCAAGTAGAATAGCATGTAATTATATTGTAATAGCATGTAATCAAATAGAATAGAATGTAACTGAGTAGACTGCAATTAGAACATAATAGAATGTAATTAGAAGAAAGCCAAGAATACTTGTAGCACCTTAGAGACTAACTAGTTTATTTCAGCATAAGCTTTCGTGAGCTATAGCTCACTTCATCAGATGCATCACGAAAGCTTATGTTGAAATAAACTAGTTAGTCTCTAAGGTGCTACAAGTATTCCTGGCTTTCTTTACGGATACAGGCTAACACTTATTCTTGAACCTGGAATTAGAAGGTAATCAAATAGAATCAAATGTAATTAGACAGTATTAAAATGTAATCACGTAGAGCAGAATGGAATTAGAATGTAACAGAAGCATTCTCATAATTAGAACCAAACTGTGAAGAGGAAAACAACAGTTGTTTTCTGATACTGTTAAGTAAGAATGACAAATTGGTCAGAAAATCACATGCCCCCCAGGGCAAGTAAGTGAAAGTCAGTCCTTCGTTATCTCGGCTGACGAGCACCTAGTGCAGTTAGTGGTTTATTAAGGCACAAAATGGAGAGCTTGTGCAGAGGGCTATAATATCAGACTGGAGAAGACAGCAAAGAAGTTTTTGGGAAGGAGACAGAGATGAACAGTCAAAAAGCCTTCCCCTTTGGAATTGTCCTCTAGACTCTGATAGAAAATAGGAGCTTTTCTATTGTTCTCCAGAAGCATCCTGTGGAATTGAATAGAGAATTATATCCCTACTATGGAATTCTAGAGGATGGTTCAAAACACAGGCAGAAAGGATCTCATTCTCTATTCAATTCCACAGAGTTTGAAAGTGCATCTCTAATGGCTTCATTTGTATTAAGTTCTATAAGGCTTGTCCAGAACAGGAGGAAAATTTGCTTCAGTGCCATCTTTTAAGCTGTTGCCTAGCGAGTTGTTACTGTACCTGGACGGGTATCACACCGCTGTTCTTAAGGACAAAAGGGAGTTTTTCCGAACGTTCTAGCAAGAGCCTCTTGAAAAGGAGCAGCGGGTTCCCTCTTTTGTTGCGGAGGACAGGCCGCACGATGGTCACCCGGGGGAAGTTCCCATCCCCGGTGATATCAAAGGTTAAATTTCGCGATTTAGCGACCAAGCTGCAGGGAGTAGGAAAAAGTCATTGTTCCAGGCACATGCCTGTTATGTACCCAGAGGACATGAAAGTCCCCAGGAAGCAGTGGGTTAAATTACCTTGGCAGTCCATCAATGGAAGCCTCAAAAATGCACTGGTAGCTCTGCATCGTCTGTGGGGTGAAAGTCACTGTGGCAAAGGCATGGGAGCGGCTGGGGATGCACATCCGGAGGGGATCCACCTCGAAGATGTCGTTAATGCGGGCAGCGGCCTTAGGGGAAACCCAAACAGCAGGGATGACTGTGAACTACCCCTCCCATAGACACAGTCAGTGGAATCACACACCCAAAACACACACGGGTAAGACTCTCCCCACCGCTGTCAGGAGGTTCTCTGCTCCTGTCACAGGAAGGGATGTGAAACAGCAGGTTTCTTGACTTAATGACTGTGCTGTCAGGATCAGAAAAAAACAGGTCTCGTTCCAAGTGGTGGGAACTGGGGGGGTATTTGAGACAACAGTGTGACAACTGATGGCAAAGGCTCACTTTTTAGCTGCCCCCACTGCAGCATAGCAGATAGCGGTTTGCATGGCTGTATTAGTCACTAGTTAATTCCATACTTTAGTGCCCAGATTTATTGCTCCTCAGACCCTTTGAGTTTGTCCTGAATCCCACCAAACCCCAGACTAGAGGAGAGAATGCCGAACACACCATCCAGTTGAAGAAGAGGGAGAGATCAACGGGGGCTGAAAACAACCCGGACTGGCTTTACGCCAGGGTGGACCAGCACACCAAGGCCATTTCTCTGGGTAGAATTGTGTCAAGGGTCAGGATCGACTTAAGGAAGGCGCCTGTCACAGTGTGCGCTGCTGGCAAGTCTGGCCGTGGAAGGGGAGATCATTAGGGTGGCTTATCACAAAACTTGGCTAGGCTCTTCCTACTGGCTGCTGTGAGGAATGGGGATTCTAAGTCACCCCTATGGGGGAGAGGGGACATTTCTCTCTACGACTCCTTGGGGATTGCTTTCCTCTTCCTCACAGAACGGGGTTATTAATCAGATCCAGATCTTATCAGATCCCATATGATCGGTGCTCAGCTTACGGCCAGCACTGGGCTGATCGGGAGGCTTCCCTGTGGGTCTGGCTTCCCGGGATCAGTATAGGCTGCGGTCTAACACTACTGGGCAGGGGTGGGAGTAACATTCTGTTACCCAGCACTGGTCCAGACCAGGCAAAGCTGAGATACCCATCTCAGAAACCCTGCATGCTGCTCCAACTTGCTTGTGGGGCCTCCAGTGGAGGCCATCCATTCTTATTCCTACCTTGCTGGAGATGGGCTTCACTGCGAGGACCACGTCACAAGGAATCCTGCCCACATTGGCGATCTTGAACCGAGCTGTTGCCTGGTGCCCAAGCAGGACGTTACTGAAGATGAACTTGTTCTCATCTGATACAAACACCCCTCCGCCTTCCACGGTCTGCAGGATCTGGTAAAGGTTGATGTTGCTGCAGATCCGATGTTCCTCAAAAATGGACCCGATGTCATCAACCACAAAGGCTAAGGGAAGATAGAGAGGACGGCTGAGAGCATGTGTTCTCTTCTGGGCTGAGAAACACAGGCCTAGTTTGTCTTGGGAGCAACTCTACTGATTTCAGTGGCATTAATGCAGCATGAACTTTACCTTCTTGCACAAGTCAAGGTAATGGCACACCCCTGAGTGAGTCGTCAGCAATTTGTATTGAACCTCAGACTTCTGGATCTTCAGGCTTGTGTCTCTACCACCTACATTTGTCTACCCCGCATCACAGAATCTCACGGTTGGAAGGGACCTCAGGAGGTCCCACCCCCTGCTCAGTCTGGTGCTCTGTCCCTCTCAGTAGTGGCTGGGCTGATGAGAGGGGTTGATGAGCCCACTACAGTCTGAGCCAACATTTATTTTGAGCAATAGAAGCTGGACATGAGTCAACAGTGTCATATGTGCCCTCATTGCCAAGAAGGCTAACAGCATTTTGGGCTGTACTTGTAGGGGCATTGCCAGGAGATCAAGGGACATGATCATTCCCCTCTATTAGCACTGGTGAGCCTCATCTGGAGTACGGTGTCCAGTTTTGGTCCCCCCGCTACAGAAGGGATGTGGACAAATTGGAAAGAGTCCAGCGGAGGGCAACAAAAATGATTAGGGGGCTGGAGCACATGACTTATGAGGAGAGGCTGAGGGAACTGGGATTGTTTAGGTTCAAGAATAGCAGCCGTGTTAGTCTGTATCCGTAAAGAAAACGAGGAATACTTATAGCACCTTAGAGACTAACTAGGTTATTTCAGCATAAGCTTTCGTGAGCTATAGCCCACTTCATCGGATGCATAGAATGGAACAGAAGTAAGATGCATTTATACACACAGAAAGAAAAAGAAAAGAAAAAAAATTTGTACATTAGCATACCAACAAATCTTTAATGGAATGGCCAGGAAGACTGAAGTGTTCTCCTACTGGTTTTTGAATGTTATGATTCCTGAGGTCAGATTTGTGTCCATTTATTCTTTTGCATAGACACTGGACGGTTTGGCCAGTGTACATAGCAGAGGGGCTTTGCTGGCACATAATGGCATACTTCAATCTTCCTGGCCATTCCATTAAAGATTTGAAACAGAAAAACTTCCAAAACAGGCTCCAACGAGAAACTGAGGAACTGGAATTAATTTTCAAATTGGACACTATTAACCAGGGGCTTAACAGAAGTTCAGACTGGTTCTCTCTTTACAGTAATTAATTGCATTTCCTGAGTTACTAACAACAGATCTCCATTTCAAAAGGTGTATTTTTCTCCTAGTGATAACAGACCATCTACATTTAACAGCCCTCTTAGAATTGGTATGCTAATGTACAATTTTTTCTTTTCTTTTCTTTTTCTTTCTGTGTGTATAAAATGCATCTTACTTCTGTTCCATTCTATGCATCCGACAAAGTGAGCTATAGCTCACGAAAGCTTATGCTGAAATAAACTAGTTAGTCTCTAAGGTGCTACAAGTATTCCTGGGATTGTTTAGTCTGCAGAAGAGAAGACTGAGGGGAGATTTGATAGCTGCTTTCAACTACCTGAAAGGGGGTTCCAAAGAGGATGGAGCTCGGCTGTTCTCACTGGTAGCAGATGACCGAACAAGGAGCAATGGTCTCAGGTTGCAGTGGGGGAGGTTTGGGTTGGATATTAGGAAACACTATTTCCCTAAGCAGGGGGTGAATCACCCAGTCCAAAGCCCACGGGATTCAATGAGTCTTTCCACTGACTTCAGCTGGCTTTGGATCAGGCCCAGAAGGAGCTGTGCAGCCAGTGCTGAGAAGCGCTGTCTACTCAGCTCCTGCAGGTGCTCTGCATTGGTGACTCTTGTGACCCCAGGCTTTAAAGGGGTGACCCAAGCATAGGAACCGACTCCGTAGATGCTCTGGGTCTGGAACACCCTGGGGAAAAATTGGTGGGTGGGGCAGCTCCCCGCCCTGTATAACTCCCAGCTCCTCTCACCTCTGCCTCCTCCCCTGTCCTGACCGAGCCAGGTGCCAGGAGCAAGCAGGGGAAACAGTGAAACATTAGGAAACACCTGATACCTCTGTGACAGCTAAATAACAGTACAGGCTGTCAGGGGTCAGTGTCCCTTCCCCTTACTGCCTGGCTGATCAGATAGCTGCTTTGTCAGCTCCTGCCTCCTCCCTCCAGCAGTGCCAGCTGATGCCTCAGGAGAAAAGGGTCCTCCCTGCTCCACCTAGGCTGCACATCAACGAGGGGGAATGCCTGCCTGCACAGATCAGTTACCAGCTATCCCATAATGTGCTGCCAAATCCAGCAAGGAATGGAGGCAGCCGAGGAGATTTTCAAGCGGAGCCATCTTCTCTCTGCAAGGGGTGTCAGGGATAATGCAGCCCCTCCCTGTGTGCTCCTTGGGGAAGAGGGCGGGGATGCAGGGATTCAGCCGAATACCTGGCAGGCAGGACTCAGCAATGATGGTGTATGGGATGCCTCCCGGATTATCCTCAGGGTCCCTGTCAGTGATGTCGATGGAGAGGTATTCCTCACACCTTCCCACTGGCTCTGCTAAGCAATCAATCGTGATGATCTGCTGGCCCCCTCCGGGGATGGATCCAAATCCAGGATACACTGTGAACATGCCTAGAGTGAAGCGAGCCTGCAAAAGAGTCCGGGGAAAGCCTGCCTCAGCTCTCCTGCCAGTGAACAGTCCCACTCCCTTCATTTCTCCCTACAGCCTGTCATGATCACTGCATGTTCCCTGGAGCCAACTCTCAGCGCACCAACAGCCTTCGAAGGAGGATGCATAAAGTACGGGGCTGTCCCGGTTTAACGGTCATGCCATGTGCACACAGCCAAGTCAGGAACCTACCTCATCCCCCTGCCCCTAGGCAGCAGGGGAAGCACCAGAAACCTTCTGGTCAGCTCAAGAGTGATGCTGACCAGCTGTGGAAGAAGCAGTATCTGATCCTCCCTGGTCAAAGGAAGGGGGCCTGGGGAGTAAAGGGAGGGGAAACAGCAAGGATCCCGATTTCTGGTGGGGAGCAAAACACAAAGGAGAAATATCTTCCTGGAAAGTAGAAGGGAGGAATGAGAGTAGAAAGACCGGGGGAGAGAAAGGGGAAAGCACGTGAGAAAGAAAATCACCCCAAAAAAGAATACCAGCTCTGGAGCGGACATCCTGTAAATGACAACTAGCTGCCAAGGCAGAGCGGAAGAATTCAGACTGAAGAAGGGTCCGGGCAGACAGTGCAGCGGATGTGAGGATGGGGTGGAACATGCACCCACCTGCGCAACAAGGTTAAGATCCTTCTGCAGAGAATCGGTGCGCTTGCTCTGTTTGCCAACTGGAGGGATTTTGCTTAAGGTCTCGCTGTCACGGGAACGGGAGTGCTTGAGGTGGGATGGCCTGGAAGAAACAGCAGAAATACGTCATGTGTGTCCGATCCCCGAGCTGGCACTGCCCTAGGAAGGGACACACCCATTCTGATCAATTTAATACATACACGTGTGTGCCTGGCTGAAGACCATTAATAACAACGTTGATCACGTAAGCAACCTCTCATCCATTAATCCCAGCACCTTACAAAGAAGGGCACTACTACACCCTATCTCTTTTATAGCACTTGTCATGAGCAGAGCTTGAAGTGCTTTACAATGGAGGTCAGTGTCATCACCCCCATTATATAGATGGGGAAACCGAGGCACGGAGTCGTCAGCCTTAGCTGGTGGTCTCTTACCCCTTTTTTGGCGGGATGGGCACATCTCGGCTTAGCTTGCCGATGAAGAATTTGAAATCAAGAGCGCCTTTGTTCTCCAGTGTGAAGCTGCCGGTCTTACGGGTGCCATTCATCATGGAGCCAAAGTTGACAAGCGAGGCAGGGGAAATGCTGTACTTGGTGAACAAAGAATTCACGGACACTTTCACGGGAATGCTGGCGATGGTCTCGCCTCCTTCACAGACACTGGGCTCAATCACCTGGGCAGGGGAGGGGGGGTTAGCAAGTGGAGTTTAGAGGACTCTGCTGATCTGTCTCATAAATCCACAGAGTTGCTGCCTACAGCCTGGGAGCCATGGCACACTTCACACTTGTGTCAGTTCCCTTTGGCATTCCTAAGATTATCCTTGCAAAGACTCGGCCGAAGTCCCTAGGAGCTTTCCTAGATTCCCAGATTCCAAGGCTAGAAGGGATCACGTTGCCTGACCTCCTGTATAGCACATGCCAGAGAACTTCCCCCCAATAATCCCTAGAGAAGAGCTTTTAGCAGAACAGGTGGTCTTGATTTAAAAATAGCCAGTGATGGAGAATCCACCACGCCCCCCGGTAAATTGTTCCAACGGTTAATTACCCTCACTTAGAAATGTACACACATGCACACGCCTCATTTCCAAGCTGAATTTGTCTTGCTTCAACTTTCAGCCACTGGGTCTTGTTAGACCTTTTCTCCGCAGAGCCCATTATCAAATATTTGTTCCCTGTATGGATACAGGAACTCCTCACTTAACGTTGTCGTTATGTTCCTGAAAAATGCGACTTTAAGCAAAACGATGTTAAGCAAATCCAATTTCCTCATAAGAATTTATGTAAATGAGGGGGTTAGGTTCCAGGGAAATTTTTTTCACCAGACAGAAGACTATATTACACACACACACACACTATAAGTTTTAAACAAACAGTTGAATACTGGTACACACTGATGTTGAGGTGGAGGAATCAGAGAGTGGAGTATTTCCCAGGGAATGCCTTCAAGTTCTAACTGATGAGCCAGCTTGTGGCTGAGCCTCAAGGGTTAACACATTAATGTTAATATAGCCTCTCACACTCAACAGCAGGGAGACAGCTTAGCAGACAGATACAGACACACACCTTATGTGTGGGAAAGAGACAGAGATGTGCACTGCCCCTTTAAGTTCGCTGACTGCATTCTTAAGCACATTGTCTTTTTAAGGGGATCAGGAAGTTGAGACAGCAGTTGCTGCCCCAAGTTCTCTCTGTCTCTTTCCCTCCCTTTCCCCAGCCTGCTCTATATGGAGAAGAGGTAAGCGGGGTGCAGGAGCAGGGGGAGAGGGGGACACCCTGACATTAGCCCCCTTTTTCTTCCCCTCCCTCCCCCCGCACAGCACACAGGAGGCTCCCAAGAACAGCTCCAAGGCAGAGGGCAGGAGCAGCACATGGCAGTGGGGGGAGGGACAGCTGCACTGCCGGCAACTGATAACCTGCTGGGAGGCTGCTGCGCAGAGAATTTAGGGGAGCAGGGGCTAGTAGGAGGGCTGCCGGTCCACCCTAGTTCCAAGCCCCCACCAGCTAGCTCCAACGGGCTGCTCTTCCTGCAAGCATTGGACAGAGCAGGAAGCCAAATGACGTTAGAAGGGAGCATCATACAACTTTAAACGAGCATGTTCCCTAATTGATCAGCAACGTATCAACGAAACCACGTTAACCAGGACGACTTTAAGTGAGGAGTTTCTTATGCTCTGTGATCGTCACCCTCAGCCTTCTCTTTGTTAAATAGATCGAGCTCTTTTAGTCTATCCCTAGAAGGCAGGTTTTCTAATGCTTTAAGCATTCTCATGGCTCTTCTCTGAATCCTCTCTGACTAACCAACATCCTTCTTGAGCTGTGGGCACCAGAACTGGACACAGGATTCCAGCAGCAGTCACACCAATGCCAACTACAGAGGTAAAATAACCTCTCTGCTCCAGCATGAGATTCCTCTGTTCATGCATCCTGGGATGGCATTTGCTCTTTTGGGCAGAGCATTACATTGGGAGCTCACATTCAGCTGATTGTACACCGCCATCCCCAAATCATTTTCAGGTCACTGTTTTCCAGGGTAGAATCCCCCGGCCTATCAATAGGACCTTGTGGCAGGGCTGGGGTAAAAACCCCATGGCTGCCCTGCCACTGCAGGTTAAAACCCTGCTCGCTGGAAGCAGGGCTAGGGGCAGAGGCAAGAGCAGCCCAGCTGAGAGCCCTAACGAGGGCTAGCCGGCAGAACTATGCTGGAGGAAGTGGAAACAGGTGGGGCTGGGAGCTGTGAGGGCTTGAAAAGCTCCAAGCCCCAGACAGAGGGGGGGGAGGCCAGGAAGGAGGCAGGGAGGTGCAGGGAAGGTGCAGGGAAGGTGCAGGGAGGGTGCAGGGAAGGTGCTCTGTCTCTGAGTGGAGGGCCAAAAGGCCTCAAGGGCTAGGGCATGGGTGTCCAATCTTTTGGCTTTCCTGGGCCACGTTGGAAGAAGACGAGTTGTCTTGGGCCACACGAGTTGTCTTGGGCCACGCGTTATGCCTACTATACATGAATTCTTTGTCACAATTCATTTTACGCGACATTAGAGTCCTCTCGCTCTTTATTTTATTAGTCAATTTGATCAGGTTTTCGTTTTTTTGGTCGAACTGTTTGCAATTATAATGCGAATTACGAATAATACTCCGTTATTTGTGGATGTAATCTCATAACGTTGTACGTTTACGATTTTGTGTTGGGCCGCATTCATAGCCGTCCTGGGCCGCATGTGGCCCACGGGCCGCGGGTTGGACAAGCCTGGGCTAGGGGCTTAAAAGCCAGTGAAGGGAAGGTGACTGTTGTGGGGGTTTTGGGGAGCACTTTGCTGACACCATAGAACTGCACTGTAAATAAAAGACACTTGGAAATCACCAAAAAGGGTGTGGAAAACAGCTTTGTTGAAGGCACCAGACCATAGGACACAGGGGAACCCAGAGCATCCAGAGGGGACCCTGTGACAGACCTACATTCTTTGTTTCTAGCTGAATACATTTAGCTGTATTAAAATTCAATTCCTTGCACCCAGCCTAGGAAGCAATCTAGATCACTTTGGAATCAGTGACCTGACCTCTTCATTATTTTCTACTTCCCCAATTTTTGTGTCGTCATCTGCAAGCTTCATCATTGATTATTTTATGTTTTCTTCCAAGTCACTCAGAGTAGGGCCAAGAACTGATCACTCCAGGCACCTCCACTTGATGACAATTTTCCATTTGCAATTACATTTTGAGACCTATAACCTAGCCAGTGTGAATCCATTTATTGTAGGCTAGGTTCGTTTGATATCATTCTAGTTTCCTCACAGCCGACCCTCTTGCACTATTTCCCATTGAAGAATGCTTGCTGTGGAGTCCCTGGATGTAAACCAGGGGTCTCAAACTCAAATGACCATGAGGGCCGCATGAGGACTAGTGCACTGGCCCGAGGGCCGCACCACTGACACACACACACACCCTCACTGCCCCAGCTGTGCCCCCACTCCACCCCTTCCATGAGGACTAGTGCACTGGCCCGAGGGCCGCACCACTGACACACACCCCGCCCTTGCTGCCCCAGCTCCGCCCCCACTCCACCCCTTCCAAGAGGTCCCACCCCTGCCCCACCTCCTCCTCTGAGCACGCAGCTCCCCATTCCCTCCTGGAAAGCGCTAGGCACCACCAACAGCTGTTTGGCAAACAAAGCAAGAGCAATCTAGGAAGTCCAGAGCTAGAAACACGCGCGGCCCAGCCAGGCAGCAGAGAAGCCTCCACTTCTGGCCCCTCCATCCTGCAAACTGCTATGGGGGGACCAGGGGGGCGGGGGAGGCGCCAGGAAGCTTGGCGGGCCGCAGGGAAGGGCTTTGCGGGCCACATGTGGCCCCTGGGCCGCATGTTTGAGACCCCTGATGTAAACTTTCCTACACTCAGCAGTCCTGAACCATCCTTTTTACAGAAACTGATGACGGAGCAGCTGTGAATGTCTCTACTGCAGTGACTGGGTCAGTGCTATTCCTTGCAGTGACTCCTGCTGAAAGGGGCTTGGAATGAAATCTTCTACGCTCCTGCATTGTTCTTCTTATAGGGACTTCTTGGCTTGGAAAGGCTAAACTTGGAGCAGCCTTGAGCGTTTTCAAGGTCAGGCTCCTTAATCCAACACTAGGAGAGGCCAGTACTGCTGGCTCTTTAAATACCTATTCCAAAGATACTCATCCCTTTTTCAGGAACATCATGAAAGGCATTGACAAATACATGGATGGTAGCACTGGATCCCTCAGTTAACCAATGCATCCCTACTGGTGTGGCTAGGCATATACAGAACACAGCTATCACAACACACAGGGCACCATCAGCTAGCGGTCAGAGCTATCACGGCCTGGCCTGTGCCAGCGTCTTACAGGATCTCACCTGGCAGTACAGGATGGGCTTGTCTTCAATTTTCAGTTCCTTCTTGGAGCGAAAGGTGAGCTGGACCTGAGTGGGGCGGTCAACAGCGGCTAACGTCCCCTTCTGGGGCTGGATGGTGAAGACGGAGTTCAAATCTGGCATGTTGGCTTCGGGGGATTCTAGGGAGAAGCTGCAGGATGGAGACAAAACAAAGACTCTTTGTGAACTGGCCTGTTCGGTTAAGGACATGAGAGCCAGTCGCAGAGCCAGGAAGCCCAGTTCAGAGCCTCTGCACAAGACACTTAGGAATGTGAAAGGGGCCGTTAAGCTTTGTTCAAGAGATTCCAGATGGATTTTAAAATTGTGGACTTGGCTTGATTTACTTCCCAGGCCAGGTTTTCAAAGGCTCTGAGTTTTCTGGATGCACCTGTCTGTGCGTGTAATCTTCACTTTCATGCCTAATTTCCTCGTTTGTAGGATGCAGAATGTGCCCATGCTTTGCAAAATAGAAGTTCATTAAGAAACCCCTGACACCTTGCAATGTGTTGGGGTATACCAGACCCTCTGAGGCCCCCTGCTGGAGGCCTCATGGCCCCACCACACTCCGCCTCCAAAAAGGACAGTGGAGAGGGCTCTCCAAGCTGCCTAGAGTGGCTGTGTGGGGCACAGCCAATCAGGGCCCAGAACCTAGTATAAGAAGAGCTGCAGGCCAGAGGGAATTCAGTTCCTTGCTGGAGATGTAGGAGTGTGGATGGGGTGTGGCTGATGGAGCTGCAGAACCCCAGACAGGGCAGCGCTGCCGGAATCCAGGGTGAGCAAGAAGGAGCCCTGAACTGGCTTCTGGGACTCCATTAGGACAAGCCCCTGAGGTGAGGGTGAAGGCACCATGGGGAAAAGGCCCAGAGGATTAGAGCAGTGGTGTGACATAGTTAAAGGGACTCAGCAGATGGCTGCGATCTATAGGGTCCGTGGGCTGGGCCCAGTTCACCCTCCACCCCCATTAGCCACCGGGGGAAGTGGCCTGGACATTGAGGCACCCCAGAGGGGGAACTGAACTGTGGTGCCCAGCTGGAGAGCTGCAGCCAGAAGGCCCAAGAGGGCAGAGACACTGTCTCCGGGGAGGGAGCCTTGGGGCCCTGCTCTATCCGGAGCAGGGACAAACAGGGAATGTGTGCAGACACACCTCTGAAATCGGGACATAAATCACAGCCATACCCACATTTTGTTGTGTTTCCTCTTAGATTGCTGTGTAAAGTCCAGTTGTTGGTGTGTTGAATATTGAACGTTGTGACTGCTGAGCTTTGATACTTACCCTGATTGTGATCTAGCCTTTCCAGGAAGAGGTTATATCCAGGAGAATAATGAAATGAAAGACTAGACTGATGGGGACATCAAATGCTTAGACATCACACAGCTGAAATAGTTGTTTACCTGTATCCAATCTCATATTTTCCTTTGTTCTTCAGGGACAGCATTTGCTTAGCTTCATCCAATACTCTAATGATCCCGAAATCCAAACCACCATCTGTACCTGCAGAGAAAGCCACAAGTCGGAGTAGAGATGGTGATGAATACTCAGGTCTTGCATGACACCCCCCCTACCCAAATCAAGATTTGACTCTCCCGGAAGTCAGAGTCCTCCAGAGAAAGTCTTATTCTCAAAATGTGACTCTTTGTTCTACTGTCAAGAATCAGAGAGGTAGCTGTGTTAGTCTGGAATTGCAGAAGTTACAAAGAGTCCTGTGGCACCTTAAAGACTAACTAAAGTATTGAAGCATAAGCTTTCGTGGGCTAATACCCACTTCGTCGGATGCATGCAGTGGAAGTGTCCAGGGGCAGGTATAAATAGGTAGGCAAGAACCAGGTTATAGATAACAGAGTGGGTCCAATGAGGCTGAACCAGCTTGTTATCTCTAATCAGGGAGGGTGAGGTATTCCTCCAGCAACTGAACTGGAGGTGTGAACAGCGAGAGAAGATAAACTGCTCTTGTAATTAGCTAGCCATTCATACTCTCTATTCAGTCCTGAGTTGATTGTATCAAATTTGCAAATTAATTGCAGCTCTGCAACTTATTTTTGCAGTCTGGTCTTGAAGTTTTTTTGCTGCAATATGGTGACTTTTAAATCTGTAATTATGTGTCTAGGGAGATTGAAGTGTTCTCCTACAGGTTTTTGTATCTTGCCATTCCTGATATCTGATTTGTGTCCATTTATCCTTTTTCGTAGGGACTGTCCAGTTTGGCCGATGTACATAGCAGAGGGACATTGGTGGCATATAATGGCATATATGACATTGGTAGATGTGCAGGTGAATGAACCAGTGATGCTGTGGCTGATCTGGTTAGGTCCTGTGATGGTGTCGCTGGTGTAGATATGTGGGCAGAGGTTTGTTGCATGGATTGGTTCCTGAGTTGGAGTTGTGGTGCGGTTGTGCTGTTGCTGGTGAGAATCTGCTTGAGGTTGGCAGGTTGTCTGTGGGCCAGGACTGGCCTTGTTCTATTGGACGCTTGCCTCCTGCAGTTGTACATCTGGACCCTGTGCCTAATGAAAGCAACCTTAATTCTTCTTACTGAACCAGGCTGGACTGGACAAAGACTGACCTCTGGGGAAGCTGATGTCCAGAGCAACATCATAGGACTCGGCAAGGATTTGGATATTTTCGTACTGAACAATCCCCAGGATGTTCTCCACGTCTGAAACCTGGGGCAACAAGAAATATCCATCACTCACAGCACCTCTCACCTCTGCAGACCAACATCCCAGGAGCTCTTTGTACTGCCAACGGCCATCCAGCTGCAAGGCATTTCTTGCTAAGCTCCTGGGCTGACCCAAAAGGATCCTGCTGCTGTGTGAAACATCAGCCTAGTTCTCCACCCTTCCGACATGAGAAACCCACCACTAATGATGCTGTTTATGGTTACCAGCATAGTTTGCAATAAGAGATGTTCCTAAATACCCCAGCCAAGCTCACGGGGCTACCCTTCTGAGCATCGGCCCTGCTGCAATGTGGGAGGAAGGAAAGGGACTGCAGTATTGTGCCTTTCCCTGTCATTCGGTGCTATTTCAATTTAAAAACCAAGCTCGTTTCCGGCAGGGCTCTGCAATGAGACCCTCCGGCAGGGAAGTGGCAAAGGCCCTGCAGATTCCTGTGTCGAATAGGACTAGCCAATGCCAAACATAGAGCACCACGTCAGCAACCCTGAATCAGGCCAGTCACTGCTCCTCTGACCTGAACCAACCTGCCTCAGGTGAGGGTGGTGCTGGATTTGTCCGTGGACGGCTCTATCATCCAGGCTTTAGGCCCAGCTGACTGGTGGGGACTGGGGCTGCCCCAAACGGGTCCAGCTGGGCGAGCCCACTGGGGATTGGTGAGACTTGGATGCTCCAGGATACACCGGATTAGTTTGATTCAAATCAAGAAAAGCACCAGAAACATGGACCAAAAGGGCCAGCTGCCTGCAGGTGCTTCCTCCCCAGCCCACAACCCCTCACTTACCCAGCAGTGCCACAGACATGAGAGGGCTTCTCGCTGGTTCAGGGCCGGCGACAGGGGGGTACTACGGTTACAGCTGTACCGGGCCCCGGACTTAAGGGGGTCCCCCTTAAGTCCGGGGCCTGGTACAACCCATAGTCGTCCCCCCTTGTCGCGGGGCCTGAATGATGCCCAGGCGGCAACTTCCCCGCGCTGTCCCGAGCTGCACCCTACCCCGGCGGCTAAGGGAAAAGGGGCCCGCGGGACGTTACTTAGCAGCGAAGTGCCCGGGCGGTGCGAGCCAAGCCCGCGGAGGAAATGCGATTTCCAGTGCGAGAGGCGGCAGCGGCTGCTCCCCTTTCCCACCCCCGCCACACCAGGCCTTTGCGAAGGGAAGAGGCGCGCCCTGCCCGCCACCGCCGCCTCCTCCCCGTGGAGTGCCCCGGGCTGAAACAGCCACGAGCCCCCCACGGGCAGAGCTCGCCCGCCCCTCGGGGCTCGCCACGGCGCAGCGCCAGATAATAGGCACCTCAAGGGGGGGAAAGGCGAGGCCGGGCGCAGGACACGCTCCCCGCCGGGAAGTTGTGCAGGGTGGAGGCGGAAAGGCCTGGCGTGGCGGGGGTGGGAAAGGGGAGCAGCCGCTGCCGCCTCTCGCATTGGAAATCGCATTTTCTCCGCGGGCTTGGCTCGCACCGCCCGGGCACTTCGCTGCTAAGTAACGTCCCGCGGGCCCCTTTTCCCTTAGCCGCCGGGGTAGGGTGCAGCTCGGGACAGCGCGGGGAGAGCGATCGGAGAGCGCTCCGCGGGGGCAGGGGGCCAGCGAGCGGGCTGGGGAGACCCGGGGCCGGGAGCCAATGGCAGCCCAGCGGGGGGAGGCGGGGCAGCCGCGGAGCGCCGAGCCCACCGGAGCCGGCAGCCGGGAGCGCCGCGGCCGCCGCGGCCGCCGCTGGGTCGCACCCCCACCCCAGGTATGTCTGGTAGCTGGCGGGGAGGCCAGGCTGGGCGGGCGGGGAGGGGAGGAGGTTAGGCTGGGGGAGGAGATTTGGTTGGGTGGCCCGGGTCAGGCAGGGCGGGAAGGAGAATGGGTGGGGGGGGGGGCAAACGATCAGAGTAGGGGGCCTAAACGATCAGAGTAGGGGGCCCCCAAACGATCAGAGTAGGGGGCCCCAAAATTTCTGTCGCCGGCCCTGGCCGCTGGTTACTTGGAAATAACCAGTGAGGCATCTGTCTACTGGTCCCTCGGAGAAAGGCCAGAGCTGGGGTGGGGAGGGGAGCTAGCAGAAGTGCTCCTGGCAGGTAGAAGGCTGCGTCATTCACGTCACGTGGTCACCACCGCCCCACCCATCTCACCTGCCATCGGTGGTAACTGCCAAGTACAAACCTTTGTGCCAAGCCTCACCAAGACCCTCCAGAGAGTCGGAAGCAGGGTTTGCAGGTGCTGGGGATGGGGGGAAGGGTCTGCCTCACCTCTAGTCGGATGACCTTCTTAATGTTGAGAGGTTTTGTAGCCTTAAAATGCAGCTGCAGGCAGTACTCTGAGCGGGGACCGATGGTGCCCTGGTCTTGCAGGACAGAGAAATCATCCCCCAGGTTCTCCAGGCCGCTGAGCCGCCAGGCGACAGGCATTGGGGAGGTGTTTCTCAGGAAAAGCAGCTTGGTATCCTTTCTGGAAGGAGAGGAAGACGCTCAGCTGTTGCTGCCAAAGCAGCCATTTTAGTTTTGCATTTGAATGGGGCCCAGGCCAATCCAGTCTCACGTGGCCTATTACATCACACAGCTCCAGCTGCACCCAGAGGGTTTAACCATGTTCAGTTCTTTCTTACTTGGCGTGAGACAGAACCTTAAGGTTCAAGCTTTGGGGGGCATCACAGAGGTTTAGTTACAATGAACACAAGCAAAATACGAACCTAAGTGGCAGATCAACATCTGACATGCGTGGATCACTTGAGCTGGCTCCATTCCTACTCCTGGGAAGGATGCACCTGGGGTCACGCCGATGAACCAGCATGAGTGGAGGTTACATCCCGAGCCCCCATTAGGAACAGGTGCTCCAGAAAGTGTTCATGGGAGGTCAGTGAATGAGAAGTGGGTTGATGGAAGCGTTTGGATCGTGGGCGTATGACGAGGATGTCACCATTTGGGTTCTGTGTTGTAGCCAGTAGATAGTCTATGTGTACGTAATCCTGCCTCAGTATGGGAGGACGGATTACATGACTCTCAAGGTCCCTTCCGCGCCTGCATTTCTCGGACTGTTTTACTGTGACACTGAATCACTTAACTTGTGGGGTTTAAAACAAGGGCGTGTTCATTGGTAGGAAGGTGGAGGGCGGAATTGCTGAGGAGACGTGGGACGACAAGTTGCATGCAATGAGTCAACAGGCTCCAGTGCTGGCTGGTGAGCAGGAACAGAGTCCTGCCTCCAGGGGGACCTGCGCTGGGTGTAAAGGAGACGGAGCGGAGCCCACGGGCTCGCTGTCTGGTCTGCTAGGTGCTGCCTAGAGGTGGGCTGTGAGAAGGTGGAGGAGCGGAGCACTGAGCTACAGAAACCCAGACAACCGAAGACAGATCCCGTCTGTGACGTGGGCCGCACTGGAGGAAGGTGCTAAAGGACGGGAAACTAAGGGGCCAAAACGCAGGAGTGATCCCCGGGGAGCTGCAGCATGGAGCATAAGCCCAGACTTGTGAAAGGCCCCAGTGTCACTAACTGCCTAAAGAAAAGGGTAAAAATGCAGGGTGTACTTTGGTCACATGCCACTCCCCCCCCCCCATTTCTGTGAGCACCGAGCTGCTCTCCATCCCACAGGCCAAGCAGGGCAGCCTGGCCAGGGTGGGGAGCAGGATGGAGCAGATGCTCCTGGGTCCTATTGTTCACCTGTTTCTGGTACAACCACAGAGGGGCAGAGCGAGGGAGGGGGGGCTGGGAGGAGGGGGATGCAGGGAAGAGACAGCGGGGAAGGGTGGGACTGGGCAGGAGGAAGATAAGGAGATGTGGGAGTAGGGGGAAGGGTATGAGGTGGGAGGGGAAGGGAGAGAGGGTGATACGGGAATGTGTGTGTGGGGGGAAGTCGGAGCCGCATGTGGGGTCCCCTCAGCTGCAGCAGCAGCCCCAGCTGGGAGGCACCAGAGCAGCCACATCGCTGCAGTGGCTGGGGCCAGAGCGGCTGCAGCTCCCGTGCTCAGGTCACCACCGTAGACAGTAGCAGCGTCTACTGGCCCCAGTAAGCTGGCCTGGCCTGGAACCTGCAGCCCCGTTGCACTCCAAGTGAGGGGAGAGAACAAGTGACCCAGGGAACAGGCTTCAGTATGCGCACCCGTGCTTTGGCCCCCAGTATAGCGGCCAAGCTATGACGTAACGGCAGGCAGGTGCCGTGAAGAGCCAGGTGCCATCAGCTCCGCCCTCGCCCTGAGCATACACCTACAGTGCAGGGGGGAGGGGTAGGTCCCAGCCAGCTCTGCTCTAGCTAGTGCGGCCAAAGTCCAATCCTGCCCAACCCCCGGGCTGACCAGTTCATGCTGTAGCTAGATTGAGCAGAACCAGAGCCCGGATGTCGACCAGTGCTGCGAACTACGCCTCCCCGCTGCAGTGTACACACACCCGGAGCGACTGAGGAGACAAACTGGATATTAAAGATCAGCCCTTGCGTCAAAATAAGCAACTCAGGAAAACCAAACGAGGCCTGGCCTGACGAGCAGGCTGCAGACCACCTCCGGCCGCCCTTCGCAATCCCACCTGTGCAGCAGCAGCTTCTCAAAATGCAACTGCTTGCGGTCGAGCTCCAGTTCGGGCCGTACCCCCTGGCAGCAGATTCTGAAGACCACCGGCTCTGGATTCTCTTTTATGCAGCAGACGATGCTGTCATCAAATATGCCAGGTGTGGTGGGGTACGCCCATACGCTCAGCTCCTGGCACGGCATCCCGGGGAGAAGGAGAGAGAGAACAGGGCTTCATTCAGAGGGGAATACAGCGCCCACATCTCTTGAGACTATGCCACCTGTCTGTCTCCTACCTGCTTCTCACTGGGTTTCAGTATCATGGAAGGAGGATCCAAGAGATATGTGTTTGCCTTGATGTCATGCTGGAAGAAGAAAAACACCTCCGCTTCCAAAGGGGATGCGTTGAGGATGGTTATCTTCTCGGAGTTGTTGGGGTATCGGACAGCCTTGTATCTGCAAACGAAATGCACCGTGGAAGAGACAGCAGGCCAGAGAGAGGGATGCACCGTTGTCTTTCCTTAGGCTACATATCCAGCACCACCTTTCATGCACCGGTACCCGCACCATATCCTGGTAACACGCGGCTGTTTTCAAAACAATCATCTTTGCTCTAAGGAACATTCTCCAATGGACAGTTGCTCCCTTGTAAGCGAGCGCTGGAGGGACTTCTGCAGCATCAGGCTAGTGGGATCAATTGACTCTGCAGAGGCCGCTCGAAGGAGAAGTGCCAAAAATCGATCTGGCTTGTGACTTTTTTTGTTTATTTGTTTTGCTTTTTTCTGAGGAATAAATAAGGTCCGATGGGATTGTAAAAATACTTTCAAACGAGTCACTTTTTCTGCTTGGTTTCACCTGAGAAATAGCAGGACATTTCCGTGTTCCCTGTCTGCTGGATGTTTCAGGTGTGGGCTCCTACATTAACTGAAAGGGGTGGGGGGAGAAAATGCTGCATCCTTTTCTCCAAAGGGGGAATAGGCTTCAGTGTTACATGGTTAAAGAAAAGCACGGCATGTTAAGAAAACCCCCTTTGGCTCTCACTTGCTGTAGTGGGGTGGCTGACCCACCCCAGCACAAGAGGGGTTAAAACAGCCCTGCAAAGGGCTGTGTCAAGGGAAAGGCAGCCCGGCAGAGGGCTGCAACAGAAAGCAGCTTGGGCAGGGCAGCCACAGCTGTGGCTGGGTCAATTAGGGCCCAGCTGGCCCTGATAAAAAGGGCTCAGAGGGTGGAGGTCAGGGAGATAAGTCTCCTCTGGCTGCAGAGGCAGACTGGTCTGGCTGCTGGGGAAGCTAGACAGAGTACCTAGAGGGAAGCAGGGCTGGGGCAAGGCAAGAGGAGCTGGGGAAGCTCTGGCCTGGAAACTCCCAGGCTGCAGGGCCTAGGTGAAGGCCCAACAAAGGGGTACTGGGGTTGCAGGGGGCAGCCCAGGACTACAGAGACAGAGGCAGCAGCCAAACCCCCCTTGCCAGTGATGAGTGGCAATGATACTGCAGTCTGCCCAGTGAACAGGGGCAAGTGGTGACTGGCAGTTGCCTAGACTGAGGCAAGGTGGGGCTAGAGGGTGGGGGTTCCCCAGGGAGGGGAGACCCTAAGACCTGAGGGGGTACTGCAGGGGTGCAGCACCCAAGGGAAGAGGGCACTGGGGTCCAGCGAGGGACTCTGGGCCAGAGCAGCAAGCGGGACATTGGCCTGCAGAGGGTGCTCGGGACGAGCTAATTCCCGGATGGACCAGCCTTAGATTCAATTGCATGGGACAACAAAACCCCACTAGTGCTCCAGAGAGTTCCCAAGCTGAAAAGAACTGACATTTTAATGTTAAAAACAACAACAACCCAGCACTAATCACTTCCCCACCCAGTAACAGCAACAACTAAAAACCTTGTAGGCCTTCTTTATATCCTGGGGTCTGCTTACAGCCTCTCGGGTGAGAATGCACGGTACTGGCAAAAGCGGCCAAATGGGCATGTGCTCTCCTGATGTAACAACGTTGGCAGCAAAAGTAAAACGTTCTAGTAGAGCTATAACCTACTAAACAAACCACCGCCAACCACGGGGCAGGAGGCCAACGTTCACTCCAATGCAGGTCCCCTTTCAAAAGAACAAGTCACCAACACTGTGGGCCAAATCTGACATGCTGCCTAATCACACTGTTTATGATCAATGTGTGTCTGTTACAACACAGCACTTCCTATCAGTAGATCTCAGAGTGCTGTACAAGGGGAGTCAGTGTATCCCCATTATACTGATGCGGAACCCATGGTCACTCCGCAAAGCAGTGTCAGAGCCAGGAGAAAAAAACCGGATCTCCTGAGTTCCAGCCCCGGGTGCTATCTACCTCCCCGTGCTCCCACTGGAGCCTGTAGGTGCTTTGCCTGAGTAAGGATTTGGCCCACAGCCAGGAATCTCTCATTATCAAAACATGTATGTGCCTTACTGAGTAACCATGGGAGCTCATGAATATCCTCCCTCTTTGTGTCTGTCTATGACTCTTGCCAGTCCCCACCTGCATCTAGCTTGCGAGTCCTCGGGGGCAGGGGCAGAATCTCCACTCGTTACATGCACTGCCTAGCACTCTGGCCCGTTCAGAATAATAAGGCGTCATTAATAACATGCACAGTGTGAGGAGACTAGACTCTTGCTCCTTTTGCTGGTACCTGTCTCTCGACTTTCCGCAGAGCAAGGGGCCGAAGTGGAACACCCCAGAGCTCATCACGTACTGTTTGAAGATGATGTCATCAGGCTTCGCACTCTTCCTCCGGTGGGGAAATACCAGCCTGGAGCAGAGAGGTAGACTGGGGTGAGGAGCTGCAGGAGCTAAAGAGCCTCGAGGTAGCCAGAAAAATGTCCGTGAATTTGGAGACGCTTGGTTTTCATTTCAAATCAGAACAAAATCAACTCAAAAATCCTCCACAAAACAGACTTCCCAAGTCTCCTGTAACCCTTAGCACCCTCAGGATGGAGCCCAGCATAGTGTGTCAGGCATGGAGGATGATAGTAAACCCTCTTTCCTCCCTCCCTGCCCTACCCGCCTCCTTCCTGCTCCAGGTCTATCCACTGAGAAGAGACTGTGACGAAGTAGGAATACTATGTGTGTGTGCCTCAGTTTCCCCTATGCATTTCTTAAGTGTCTATGTGAAGGAATGGGGGCTGGCAGTGGAAGCAAGCAGGCAACACCCCCTCCCCTCTCTACATGTGTCCATACCTGAGCTGTAATCTGACCCCAAGTGGAGGAGGGAGGTCACCTGACCTGGCTGAGTCAGGGGGGTTGGAAGCTGGCTGGAGAGAGGGTTTGAATCTGAAGCTGTGTGGGCAGAAGGGAGGCAGGCCCAGGCAGGGTCTAGCCTCCCTTGGGCCCCCAAAATGGATCTAGCTGAGGAGTACGGGGGTCTACAAGCTCAGTGTTAGACCATGTACCTGTCGGCGAATAAACCTCTGTTTTACTGGCTGGCTGAGAGTCACGTCTGACTGTGGATTTGGGGTGCAGAATCCATGGACTCCCTCAGGACTCCGCCCAGGCGGGCTTGCTGGGGGATGCACACGGAGGGGCAGAAGGTGCTGAATGCTCCGAGGTCAGACCCAGGAAGGTGGAAGTGGGGACCCGTGAAGCTCCTAGCCTTGGAAACAGGCTGTGTACGGAGAAGGGACCCTTCACCCGAAGTCCTGTCTGGCTTCCTAAGGAGTGGTTCCAGACCATCGCCCGGGCGCTCCGTGACAGAGACATCCTACTCCTCCCACCCAACAAGTATTGTTACCAACTGACACTGCCTGGAGGCCATGCTGAATGTACTCATGGCCAGGGAGCAGGCTCTTTCCCCTGCAGTGGTGACCACAAATCCACCACTTGTCCCATCCAGGGTTCATCCATTCCTAGACAGTAAAACTCTCCTGACTTTGCATTTCTGTTCCCTGCCCCTGTCCCCTAAGTACTCAGCTGGTGGTCGGGATTCATCAGAAGTGATGTGGAAAGAGTGGTACAGGTTGGCCTTGACCCTCATCTAAGCAGGAGACTGGTTACAATATGAAGCTGGGAGGACGTGGTTAAAAGATGAGTGTCAGGAGCAGCTAGAGAAGGAGGCTGGTTAGGACAGTCGTTACACTAACCTAGGGCCTCAGAGACCGGGGTTGAATTCTAGGCTCTGCTCTCGACTTCCATATGTAAGGTGGGAAATAGCTGTGCCCTAGGTCACATGATTGTTGGAGAAGAGATACATGAGAGAATGTCAGGTGTTCAGATGCTGGGGGGTCACATAAGTAGCAGCTTGTGTTCCCCTGGCTATAGTTAAACCCCAAAGCTTCAGCCGTAATGTGGATTTGTTTAGGTCTCAACCACAAAACCTTTAGCCTTATTGTAACCAGAGTAACCCTGACTGAGTTACTCTCAGCCTCCATTACTTACCCCATAGGCACCAACTTTCCCTGGCGCCGGTGGGGGCTCGCGCGTCCCTGTCCCAGCTCCACCCCTTCCCCACCCCGATTCCAACCCCTTCCCCAAATCCCCACCCAGGCCCCGCCTTCTCCTCTGAACGCACCGCGTTCCCCCTCCTCCCCCCTCTCCCCCAGCTGTGCAAAAGAGTTGTTTCGCGGCGCACGCACTGGGGGGAAAGCGGCACGCGGCGCACTCAGGGGAGGAGGTGGAGGTGGAAGTGACTCACCGACAGGCCAGGGAGAGCAACACTGAGGAGCTGGAACACAGCTTTGTAAATCAAAGCTGGGGTGTCCCACTTTCACTTGCCTATTCTCTTCTCCTCCGGTTCTGTGCTCTACTTCCCACCTCCTGCCTTCCGGCCCCTTGGCATGTGAGTTACAATGACGAGGACGTCGGGCTGACATGGGTGATCACCAGCTCCGGTACTGGGGGCAGTGATGCTGTGGCAGCAGGAGCTGGTCACCTGACTGATCACCCAGGGCCCTGAGTGAGCTGCCACAGCTTCTACAGGGACTCAACGCTGACGGGGGAGGCTGGAAGATGGTGTCAGATGCAGCTGCTCAGGCTCCCTGTCGCCCTCAGGGAACCTGCTCAGAAGAGCAGCCCAGCAGCTCCCAGGCACGTGGTACTGACCTGGGGTCCTGGCTGATGGTTGGGTAAGTGCAGGTGCCCCTGCAGTAAAGCTGGTACTGCCGGCGCGTGCCCAGGACCTCGAAGTTCAGGGTCTGATCAAACTGCCCTGCCACGGTGGAGGAGAAGTGTATCTTCATGACAACCTCTCCGTTAGCGGGCACCGTCCAGCGGAAGCTACTCAGCCTGGCGGGGAGAGAGAGCACTACCTGCATCAGACACCTGGCAGGGCGGGACACCGAGCCAGCTGGGGTAACTTGTAGAACATAAAATCATAGGAACCTGTTGGACAGGGTACGGGCTTTGGGCTGGGGATGCTGGTTCCAGAATGGGGCCATAAATGAGGGGTTCAGGGTGCAGGAGGGGGCTCCAGGCTGGGACAGGAGGTTGAGGTGCGGGGGGGGGGGGTAGGGCTCCGTCTGGGGGTGCAAGCTCTGGAGTGGGGCTGGGGATGATGGATTTGGGATGCAGGCGGGGGCTCTGGGCTGGGACCAAGGGGTTCGAAGTATGGTGTGTGTGTGGGGGGGAAATCAGGGCGGGGCAGGGGGTTAGGGTTCAGGCTTCGGGAGCACTTACCTCAAGCAGCAGCATGTCCCTGTTCTGGCTCCTACGTGGAGGTGCGGCCAGGTGGCTCTGTTCGCTGCCCCATCCACAGGTTCCTGGCCCATGGGAGCTGCAGGGGCGGCGCTTGGGAGGGGACAGCATGTGGAGCCCCCTGGCTGCACCTATGCATAGGAGCCGGAGGGGGACATGCTGCTGCTCCCAGGAGCCAGGGCAGGCAGGGAGCCTGTCTTAGCCCTGCTGCGCCGCTGACTGGTCTTTTAATGGCCTGGTCAGTGGTGCCGACGGGAGCTGCCAAGGTCTCTTTTCGACCAGGCACCTTATGAAGAGCCCTGAGCACCTCCCTGTACGTGGAATCATCCACCATCTCCACTGAGCAGCACCCACTGTTAAGTATGCCTGGGAAACGCCTTGAGTGAGCAGAGTGGGACCCAAGGCAGAAGGAACCTCACCGGCCTCCAGCCTCTATGGCTCGTCCTAATCAGGCTCCTTCCTAGAAATCCTCAGGCTAACTGCTGGGGAGCTCACCTGAGGATCTTTTCTTGGGATTGTTCCCCCATCAAGTTGCTTTGATCCAGCTCTGAGAGCGGTGCCAGGGCTCCGGGGCCTGGCCCCTGAAGAGCCTTCTTGCGGACGGTGCTGCGCTTATCCTTCTGCGCCTCACGGCTGGGCTCTGCTTTGTCCTTCTTTAGTCTGCCTCTGGTCGGGGTGATCTGTTCCTCCTTCAAGCCAGTGCCAGGGCAGGAGAAGACAGTCAGAAATAGCTCAGGAGACCCCAAGTGAGAGGCAGCAAAGTCCTCTACAAAGGCACAATAGTGCCTAGCCAAGAGCAATGGCACTGAGATGAAAGAAAAGCCAAGAATGAAGGCAGGGCTCTTATTTGTGTCCACTCATGGTTAAGCAGCAGGAGTCCACGGTCAGGGTCACTGTGTGCCTTTGCCCTACACCCCTGAAATAAGGCCTCCAGCATGCTCAGGGGGACAGAATACAAGTAAAGAGCATCCACCATGCACCGGATTAATGGCCCCTATCTGCGTAGGATTTAGATCCTTTGTTGTGGTGGTTTTTAATTTCATCAAGGAAATCTCTCCTTGTGAAATGTCTGTAAAATCCAAACCACAAGAGTGGGGTTGGTTAGTTTGTTGCTTTTCATGCTTTATAATAGTCTTATCAAAGGCTTTTCTTCCATCTCTTCCCCTTCTTTGCTGATTGGCATTGATTTTCCCCCATGCGCTGATGAGCTGCAATGAAATGGTTCTTTATTTAAAGGAAAATTGGAAAGAGGGTTGTTGTTTTTTAAATCAGCTAAGGCCCACGTTCAGGTCCACAAGCCAGCACTAACCCTCAAAGCAAACGAGGGCGCTGTGGTTCTTTAGAAATTAGCAATGTCAGGGGCAGTGGGTAGGAAACAGCGCTGCTAACATGTTCATCCAACTGTGCGTCTGATCTGCACAATTACCACGCGTCTGCCAAAAATCAGGAATCCTGCTGTGTAACTGGCTGGTTGGAAGTGCCATGGGTCAGCTATGTGCAAATCATAGGGTGTGCAAATTAGGTGCACAAGAACTCACACCTGTCAAAAAATGTCAGACTTACGGTTTACTATTGTTTATTAATTGCATGGGCCCCAGTCAGGGAGCAGGACCGCATTGTGCATCGCACCGTACAGAGTACGGTTAGAGATTGAGGTCAGTCCCAATCTTCCTAGAGACAGGGACATGCCATTTCTCCATTGCTCATTTCATTTGATGGTCAGGTATTGCAGCTCGCCAGCCTGATCAGTCCCATGCAAAGCAACATTTCCACTTAGCCCCGTACCTTCACCACAGGGACAGAGACAGAGGCATCTGCACTGCCCTCTGCATCCTTCTTTTCCTCGTCCATATTCGTATCTTCAGGCACAACGAAGGTGAAGTGCTTGAGGGCTTCTCCTGCCACGGGAGCCGTCCTCTTCTCTGGGTAGGGTATCACGGAGAAAAAGGCGGTGGGAGGGATGGGTGGCCCGGAGGGTCCGAGCCCCAAGCCGTCCAAGATCTAAGCAATGAGAGAGTCTTTCATTTAGTCACTCGTCACTAACGAGGCCGTGAGTCTTTCACAGAGGTCATGGAAGTCATGGATTCCATGACTTCCGTGACCTCTGTGATTTCTGCAGCAGCCCATGCAGCTGATCCCAGTGCCACCTCAGCTGCTCAGGTGGTCCCAGGCAGTCGTCCCCTGTCCAGCAAGAGCAGCGATGGGACCCCGAGCAACCCCCCACCCCAAGCAGCAGCGGGAGGGCCCTGAGCAGCCCTGCACCATGGGGCATCAGCAGTGACCCCCTCAGGCCACCCCCCACCTGGAGAAGCAGCGGCGGGGCCCTGGGCCATCCCCCCCCCCCGCCCCAAGCAGCAGCAGTGACTTCTCCCCCTCCCTTCCCGTCAGAGCAGCAGCTGCAGGAGCCCTTCCAGAGCACCTAAGATCTAGTCAGGTGAATTAATACAGTACAAGGCCCGGACAGATCAGGGGCCAGGACTTCTTGTTTATTGCCCACCAACTGTCCATGACTTTTACTAAGAATCCCCATGACTAAATCACAGGCTTAATCGTTAACCTCCAACTCTCTCCTCTGCAGAGAGGAATGGTGTTAAACTGCTGCCCAAGAGACAGTGTGACATGTCATGGAAAAGCCCCAGAGCATGGCCACAGCCTGTGGAAATCCTTCCTGCATAGTCAGTTACCTGGGAAGAGTTACAGATGTCAGCTCCGTGGCCCCATGATCTGCCTGGCTCTTGGGCCATTTGCAGCTATCTCTGGGGAGTTGCTAATTCCATTAGAAAGGAGGAGCCAGGATGGCAGGACCAGAGAGGGGAGGAGAGAAAGGAGAGACACACAAGCAAAGAGGATGGGAGGGGAGTGAAAAAGAAGGAATAGAAAATGAAAGAGGAAGAACAAAGACGGGGATAATACTGGATAACACCACTTAGCTTAGCGCTTATTCAGTCTGAGGGCTTCTCAGACACGCAGCACTGAACCTTTATTAATAGTGGCAATCATTACCCCAGCCCCGTTACTGTGGGGGAAACCAAGGCAGAAAGAGGCTCTGCGATTTGCCCAATCCCGTGCAGTGCTGAGCTCCCTTAACTCCCACCACCTCTCAGCAGGTGCTTAGAACCTTGCAAAACTGAGCCCCCGGTGCAGAGCCTGGTATATAACAAATACCCCTGCGTTAGAGCTTCGCCCCTGCAACACGTGCCCTCGCTCACCAGGTGAGACAGTGGTGTTACCTGCTCGACTTCTGGCAGCTTGCCACTCTCCAAGATCCTCTTCCCACTGGAGTCCTCAGAGTTCAGCACCTGGAAGTCCAAGCATGGCACCCCCACGTCTTTCCTTCCATCCTGGTCTTTGTCTGCTCCTTCTGCCCCTTCTCCCTCCAGCCCAGACATCTTCGAATCCTCCAGCGCCTTTAGCTTTTCCAGGCGCTCCTTCTCAGCTCTCTCCTTTTCCAGTCGTTCTTTCTCGGCTCTCTCCTTCTCCAGTCTTTCCTGCCGCTCCCTTTCCCTGTCCTTCCGGCCCTTGCGGCCAGACGGAGCCTGACGCTGATCTTCTGCTTCATGCTGTGTCTCCTCGAGGCCTGGGGGAGGCAGCTGGACACCCTGCATCCGGTCCCAGAGTGACAAAATCTGGACAATTTCTTTCTGCGCAGCCTCATAGACCTTAAACCTGTGTGCCAAGTTCTTCTCACTGTCACTTACCACCTCCTTTTCCGTTTCCTCCTGCTCCGGGATCGGGGCCGGCATCAGCCCTACTGGCAGGACGTCCGGCAAAATCAGCTTGCTCCGCTTCTTCTTGTCCTCCTTGTCACAGGCCATAGATTCTGGACGCTCTCGGACAGACACTTTCCTCTCCACCCCTTCATTCACCCTCAGGTCCGACCTATTGACGGTGGAGATACTGGCGCCCTATCAGGTCAGGATTATGGAAAAGGAAGGGAACATTGTTAAGTACTAACTCATAGTCTATACTTTGTATGACTGTAATGCCTAGGAGCCATGGGACTGGGCCAGGACTTCGTGGTGCTGGGCACTGCACAGACTCAGAACAAAGAGATGGGCCCTGTCCCGAAGAGATTCCACTCTAGATTATTTGATACTGAACATTCCCACAACAAGTGTGCGAGGGCTATTCCACCCCGGCATGATTATCTCCTCTGGTCTCTGACTGGGAAGGCTACTGCTTTCTCCTGGGTCCGAGTTCGAGATGCCAGCAATGAGGGACTGATTTGGACAAGCCCAGGAGACTTCAATGAAGTCAATGGGATGAGTGTGTGCCCAGCACCTCAGACAATCGGGCCCTAGTGAAGATACAGCCCTGGCAGCAGACCCTGAATGGAAAGTGATTCTGGCCCTGTGTGACAAAGTAGGAATACTGTGTGTGTGTGCCTCAGTTTCCCCTATGCATTTCTTAAGTGTCTATGTGAAGGAATGGGGGCTGGCAGTGGAAACAAGCAGGCAACGCCCCCTCCCCTCTCTACATGTGTCCATACCTGAGCTGTAATCTGACCCCAAGTGGGGGAGGGAGGTCACCTGACCTGTCTGAGCCAGGGGGAAGGAGGGGCTGGAGAGGGGGTTTGGGAGTCTGAAGCTGGCTGGAGTCAGGCAGGGAGGCAGAGGAGCGATCTCGCTCTCTGGCCCCCAAAATGGATCCAGCTCACGCTCGCTGTATGGTCTGGGTTAGACCAGATAGAAGTCATCGAATAAACCTCTGGTTTACTACCTGGCTAAGAGTCACGTTTGACTGTGGATTTGGGGTGCAGAATCCACGGACTCCCTCAGGACTCCGCCCAGGCGGGCTCGCTGGGGGAAGCACACGGAGGGGCAGAAGGTGCTGAATGCTCCGAGGTCAGACCCAGGAAGGTGGAAGTGGGGACCCCTGAAGCTCCTAGCCTTGGAAACAGGCTGTGTACGGAGAAGGGACCCTTCACGTGAAGTCCAGTCTGGCTTCCTAGGGAGTGGTTCCAGACCATCGCCCGGGCGCTCCGTGACAACTGGTGGCACAGTGGTGGGATGTACGGCACCCCGTGGACAGCGCATGCAGCAGTAAGTGACTGGGGGAGCGCTGGGGAGCAGGCGTGCTGAAGGCCCAGAGAATGCCGGTTACGGGGGGTGGAAAAGCTGCAGCTTAACCCCTGAGAGTGTGTGACCAGCGAGAAGGACTGTTGCAGAACCTGGGTCCCCCTGAGCACTGCAGGGAGCAGCCAGGGGTGGAGAAGCATGTGGCTTGGCCCTAGGAGGGAGAAGGATTTTTGTAGTATCAGGGTTCCCCTGGGGTTTGCAGTGAGCGGTCCCAGGGGCGGAGGGCAGGCAGCTCAACCCTGGCAAAGAGGCGGTGACCTGGAGAAGAGCTGGTACACGAGGGGGTTCCCCCTGGACACTGTGGGGCAAAGAGCACACAGGCCTGTGAGTCCAGAACGAAGTGAGGAAGAACTTCGTGACCCTGTGCAAATACAGGGGGTTGTGCATTGGAAAGCACAAGTTAATCGTGCAGCTCAGCAGAAGCTGGAGGATTTGGCTGCTTGGAGACAGATGCAAGATTCCTGATCCAGGATGGGGTTGAAGGAGAATCTGGGAGCATCGGGAGTGGTCACTGCGCATCCCCAAGACTCTTGTCCCTGACCAGACGGGGGTCTTCACGATTGGGTTCCCCATCCGGGGACCGGAGACGGACGGAAGTGGAGCAGAGTCCAAGAGAGAAATTGGACTGTGAGAGGCTGCAAGAGCCTGGAAGAGTGCTGCAGCAGAAGCAGCAGTGTAAACTGGGAATGGTGAAGCCAAGGGGCCCAAGGGACTTCCAAAGGGTGAGTGGAAATAGACCCCTGGATGCCAGTTCCGCAGGGAGCCTCAATACTAAATTGGGGTCCCTAGTTAAGGGAGGGGGGACGGGAATGTCCACCTCACTGCTGTTGAGCAGGCTGGCAGTTTGAACCAGGGGAACCCTGCGGAAAAGCCCCGGTGTCTAGCTCCCCGCTGGGTCCCAAGGCTATCGAAGCCATTCGCCAGATGGGTGGGGTGGTGGACAGACTCCCACCCCTGTCCCCGACCTGTATGTCTGTGTGGAGTCCCCTGGGTTCAAGTCATGTGGACACCCAGCGGGAGCGGAGGGAAGTGGTAAAGGGGGAGACAGTCCTGGGGTGGCAAGACCCTGGGACGGGGAGAAGTGTTGTTGGGCCCCGATGGTGCAGTGTCACTGGATGCTGGGGGGCGGTGTGACCTGGGTGAGGGTCACAGGGAGGAAGATATTTGCCCTGCCTAGAGCCCAGACCCCTGTGCAGACACAGGAGGGGTCAGGCTGGCAGGGTGCTGGGGGTCTCCAGCATATCGGCTGGGAGATCCTGATGGGGGCAGAACTGTGTCTTCCTGGGGGCAGGATGCAAACCCTGCTCCTGTAACAGCCGAGGGTTTGAATTTGAATCCGGGGAACCAATCGGCGGAGAGGAAGATGGTCATTGAAATGCAACTAACCTGGCTAGCAGGGGGAAAAGAGGTTGGGCTCAAAATAGGGTGACCAGATGGGAAGAGTGAAATATCAGGACACACTCTGGGGGGGGGGGGGGGGGGGGGGAGTGGAGAAGCAGGGGGGTGGGGCACGAGCGGGGGGGGGCTGGAGGAGCAGGGGGCGGGGCACGAGTGGGGGGGTGGAGGAGTGGGGGGCAGGGCATGAGGGGGGGAGCAGGAGCGGGCCGCAGCGGCTAGAGGCTCTCTGTCTCTGAGGGGGGGGCAGTGGGCTCTCTGCCCCCCCCCTCCTCTTCTGCAGCATGCTTCTCCGGGAGGCAGAGAGAGCTCTCCTGGCCGTTGCCGCGGCCCGCCTGCCTACCCCTGAATGCTGTCTCTGCCGGGGGAGGTGCCGAGGGGGGGAGCAGTGGGCTGTCTGCTGCTGCTCCCCTCACCCGCTGTCCCGCTCTCGGCGCTGGTTGCAAGCAGGGGGGGGTCCACTCTGCCCGCCCTGCATGTTCCACCGCTGCCTGTCTCTGCCGGCGGGAGGGGGGCGGGGGGAAGGCACTGGCAAGCCGGCAGCAGCAGCAGGTCTCCCCCATCCCCCCCCCGGGGAGGGCGGGGACCTGCGGCAGCCACGCTTGGCCCGACCCCCGGCCAGGGAGCACAGGGCCCAGCCAGGAAGGGTTGGCCCCTCAGCTTCCCGCGCTCGCCCCGCGGCATTCTCCGATCGGCCCAGCCTCCAGCTGGGGAGCGCAGGGCCCAGCGGCGCGCCGCGATCCGCCTGTTCCCCCCGGCCTGGGAGCACGGGGCCGGTGGCGCTCTGCGATTGTCCCCCCCGACCAGGGAGTGGGGGCTGGCGGCGTGCCGCTCACAGCCCAGCCCCGGAGCATGGGGCTCCGCGGCAGAGGGGAGCGGGGTCAGGGCAGAGAGCCCAGCCCACTCCCGTCCTTCCCTGTCAGTCCGTCCCCTCCGGCCGGCGGCCGGCATGTGGCTGCCTGGGGCAGTGGGCGGGGCTGTGCTGCCTACATGAGCCCTGCGCGCGCAGGGCTCATCTATAAATTCCCAAAATCGGGACAAATGGCGTCCCGACCAAAGTGTGGTCGGGACATGGGACAGAAGGCAAAAAATCGGGACTGTCCCGATAAAATCAGGACATCTGGTCACCCTAGCTCAAAATGCCTGTTAGCAAAGCCCTGGGGCGGGGTGGGACAGAGTGATGTTCCCCTCCCCCCTGCACACCGGAGAAAAGTCTGTTTCTGGCTCTGATGCTGTGATCAGAGCAGAGAGCTCACAGCCTGACTCCACTGGGACTGGCAGGACAGAGAGACTGCTGGGCAAGGGAAGTGATTGTTCAGCAAGAGGTGGAGAGAATCAGAGACTGGCCAGTCTCCAGGCCTCTCTCGAGATAGCGGGGTACCACCGGCGGGTTGTACCCCAGGTTAGCTACCTAGCTGCCCAATTTCAGAACTAGGGAAGACGAGTGACCCAGACAAGGTGTCTGGGAACAAGACGTGCCAGAGGGCTCTCTGTGCACCAAAGAATACGCTAATGCAGGGCCTGGTGTAACTCCTACCCAGGAGTGGGAGAAATAATGGGGCACCCAGGAAAACATTGGTGAGGTCGAACTTCCCCAGGTCACTGGCTAAAGTGACCTTGCTCAGTTCGTTCTCGAAGAGGGGAGATCTGTGACGAAGTAGGAATACTATGTGTGTGCCTCAGTTTCCCCTATGCATTTCTTAAGTGTCTATGTGAAGGAATGGGGGCTGGCAGTGGAAGCAAGCAGGCTACGCCCCCTCCCCTCTCTACATTTGTCCATACCTGAGCTGTAATATGACCCCAAGTGGGGGAGGGAGGTCACCTGACCTGGCTGAGCCAGGGGGAAGGAGGGGCTGGAGAGGGGGGTTGGGAGTCTGAAGCTGGCTGGAGTCAGGCAGGGAGGCAGAGGAGCTATCTCGCTCTCTGGCCCCGAAAATGGATCCAGCTGAGGGCTCACACTTGCTGTATGGTCTGGGTTAGACCAGATAGAAGTCATCGAATAAACCTCTGTTTTACTGGCTGGCTAAGAGTCACGTCTGACTGTGGAGTTGGGGTGCAGAATCCACGGACTCCCTCAGGACCCCGCCCAGGCGGGCTCGCTGGGGGAAGCACACGGAGGGGCAGAAGGTGCTGAATGCTCCGAGGTCAGACCCAGGAAGGTGGAAGTGGGGACCCGTGAAGCTCCTAGCCTTGGAAACAGGCTGTGTACGGAGAGGGGACACTTCACCTCAGCAGGTTCCAGACCATCGCCCGGGCACTCCGTGACACCCTGCCAGACCAGGGCGGGAAGCTGAGGGACGTCCAGTGCTTCCAGCCCAAAAGCTCTATGAATCTATGGCTTGCCACGAAGAGCAGATCATGCAAGATGAGCAGAAAGGTCAACTCCAACATACCAGGGACCAGAAGCACATGCACTTCCTAGGTCAAAACCAGCCCGTGCAATTGCACCTGGAAATGAACTAGAAGCTGTGTGGTCTGTAGAGAGCAGGCGTCCGATGTTCAACTGGGAAATGCAGGTATTGAGAGAGTACAGTGAGAGCTGAAGTTTCCCAACAGCCTTCAAGAAAAGACTCATGTAATATTCACCACTAGCTACTGATTTCCTGGCCTAGCAAATTACATGTCATTGAACCACCAGCTGCTATGGTGCTGGCTTGTGTCCCATGACAGGATCCCTGCAGAGGCAGAGTTAAACACCTTTATTAGCACAACCACCTACCTGTTTGCTTCCCAGCTGGCTTTTCTTTCCCAAGGCCTCATCTTTGTCTTTTCCAGAATCTCTCTTCCACCGCTTGGTCTTCTTCTTCATCTCTTCTTCTTCTCGCAAGCGCTCCAGTTCCTGCTGTTGCCTCTTTTCCTCCAGTTCTCGAGCCAACTTCTCCAGCTCCCTTCAGCAAAGCAGACAGGAAACTCACTCATCATAAACTATCGGCTCTGCTGCAGCCCTGGGAAATCTACACAGGAAGGTCAGTATTATTATGCCTTATTTTACATATGGGGAAACTGAGGCACATAAAGGCACACAAACCCCAGTCTGAGTGTGAGGCCTTGCTCCATAGATTCTCAGGCCAGAAGGGACCACCTCCTGTAGCTTGCAGGTCAATAATGCAGCCATTCACCTGGAAGCCCCCACAATATATAACTGAGCTCACATCAATTTAAAAACAAACACATTGGGCTTTCTTCTTCTTTTTGGGGAAACAAAATTTGGCCTCAGCTGAGGACAGCACTCAAGTATATACCTAACTTTAAGCATGACCGTAAGTCCCACTGACTTAAATGAGACCTAAATACATCCTTAAAGTTAAGCACGTGATAAACGTCCCTACTGAATAAGGATGATTATCTGAATCAGAACCTAATTCTGTCTCACACCCCTTTGGCTACAGCTAATATTTATGTCCAGTGCCCTTAGGCATATTAAGTCAACGAGTGGGTTACTATGCAAATAGCATTGTAAGGACTTATCTACTGTGAAAATAACAGAAACACGGAGCCAATAGAGTTTATATGTGATTTCCAAGGAATAGGAGGAGCTCTCTGTCTCTAGAAGAGTTACAGTTGAATTTTCAATGTTGTCCTTAATTTAGGGTTATTAAAGCACAATAATACATAGTTTTATCCAGCAATTTTCATCAGCAGGTCTCAAAGTGCTTTACACAGGAAGGTCAGTATTATTATGCCTTATTTTACATATGGGGAAACTGAGGCACATAAAGGGGAAGTCACTTGCCCAGGGTACCCAGCAGCCTTGCCAAGACTAGAACTGAGATTTCCTGAGTCCCCATCCAGAGTGCTATCCTCTGGGCGACAACCTACACAATGGGTAAAAGCAGGAGAGTTACTTGGGCCTTACGAGTCTCCTACTAGGTGAGAGCAGAGGCTCCGTCACCTTTTGTGAGCTACGACTCCCACTTCCTGAACCACTGAGGAGAAACAACTTCCTGCTGCTGCTTCTGAGCTACTCTCCCCATCACCCCACCCACCCCCGCTCAGAACCACCACTCCTGCTTGATAAAGCCAGACAAACCAACTGAGAAGTGGGTAGTGCCAGTGCATGGCGCAGGAAAAGGGACAACAGGCACCGAAGTGTCCCACATGGAGGGTGGAGCAGCTATCCAGGGACAGTTCACACACCTCTTTTTCCGCTCCCGTAGCGCTTGGAGCAGTTCGTTATCAAACTGTATTTTCTGCTCCTCCGTGAGAGCGTCGTACTCTTCCTCATCCATCTCCTGGAGACGAGCCTTTTCCCTCGCAATGGCGTCTTTCCGTTCCTGTTCTGTCGTGCAGCCAAACAGAGAAATGCACCAATTGAAATCATAGCTCAGTGCTTGGGACAGGCCCTCACCCGGCACCCCAGGGTCACACAAAAGGGTGTGTCCCTGCTCCGATTAGCAGGCGCTGGAGGGGGAGGGGGAATGGGTGTACATCTACACTGCAGTGTAAACCCAGAGCTCAAACTCAGGCTTTACTCCCTTCCATCCACACACAAATCATGCTAAACCAGGGCTCAGACCAGGACCCCAGGGGGTGGAGGGTCCGAGCCTGAGTCAAGCTGGGACCCAGGGTTCAAGCCCTCTTGCTTTGCAGCACAGATGCAGTCCCACTGGACTTGTGCTCTGGCAATCTGCCAATAGTATCCCACAATCCCCTGGGCCAAGTCTCTGTGACCTCTGAACTGTTAAGTTTCCCCACAGTGCACCACGAGCAAAGGGCCCGAGTGGCCACGTTGTGGGAGAGCGCTAGGAAGTCTGGGAGTCGGGTGGCTGGACTGGAACCCGCATCATGCAGTGTAGATGCTGGAGCCCCAGTTTGGGGCCTGAGGTTTAACAATTCCTACCCTGGGTGGGTGTACAAATGGGTGTAGCTGCTCAAGCTCTAGGTTAAAAAATCTGGGTCTGCTGACTTGAATTCTCCCAGCCCTGGGCTTGCACTGCAGTGTAGACAGATCTTGAGAGTCCTACAATGCTGGCCCCACTTTGTTTTGTGCATTGTGAAGCTGGGTCCCGGAGCAGCTTTGGCTCTAAAACTACAGGTGCTAAAGGAGTGAGGGCAGCAGGTTTGACCCATATAATGATGTGAATGGGATGTCCCAAGGGACACAGCCTCAGCAGGAACCCAAAGGACCCATAGAGAGTCAGACCTACTTGATAATCCTGATGCAAGCTGCACAGCTACCCCAAAACCAGAGCCAGAGCTCAGACTCATCCCAGGCAGCTGGACTGTGCTGATCTCTTCCCATTCCAACATCCAGTGTCCCCAGCACACTAGGGGGCTCTGAGTAAATGCCCCTAAAACAACTTCCCCACTAGTCTTAGCAGCCCTTTGGCTCCTGGAACCAGTCCGCTGACAGACTGGCAGGGAAACAGGGTCTCAGCCAGGACTGCGCTGCTCCGCCCATGGGTTGCCTGGAGAGTCTTCCACTGGTGACACTAGATTTTTTCTTTCAAAAAAAACTGTCTCCCTTCTGTGTCTCTGACCAAGGATAAAACACCCTGTCAAGTGCTGTTTAAAGTCACGTGGAAACAGGTGTGAAAAGCTGCAGTAACTCATGTGAAATGACCAAAAATGGGGATCCTGGTTGTTAGCTTGTATTGCTGCCTAGACACAGTGATAAGACACTCTAGAAATGAGGGCTGGTGGGAATATTTCTGTCGGAACCGTTCTTCAATGGAAAACTGGGTTTAGAACGAACCAAAACGTTCTGCGATAAGTGTCTGCTCTCTGCAGAAAATGTCAGTTTTTGTCAAAAACTCAAATGCCCAAACATAGCAATATTTCAGTTTGTATATTCTGCCGCAGTGCTTCATGGGAATTGTAGCTTGGTTACCTTGTGTCCCCCCATTTGCCTTTAGGGGGCAGGATCCTGAACTGGACTGCTTCTCCCATTATGTACCACATCCAGGGATGCACGGCCTCCCGTCGCCAAAAGGAGAGATTGTGATGCATCATGGGAGAAGAAGTCTGACGGGGACGCTGGCCTATAAAGGAGAATGGGAGCAGGAGGTATCTGAGCTACAACTTCCCAATTGAAATATTTTGTATCTGAATTTTCACCCCCCCAAAATCAAAATTTTCTGTTGAAAATGCAGATGAAAACAATTTTTTTTGTTTTGGTCAAAATTTTCTGAGGTGGAAAAATTCCCCAGTTTTCGGACAGTCACTCTTAGAAATGCCGAGACACACACACATGTGAGAGGTGCCTAGACACACACACACACACACGTGAGAGGTGCCTAGACACACACACATGTGAGAGGTGTGAGTGTCAGGGGACTCACAGAAGAATCCTTCTCACCTTCCTGCTCTTTCTTGGCCTTCTCCCTAGCCTTCATGGCAGCATAATCCTGGAACAGGTTCACCATGTAGATGTAACGCCGGTTGTTGATCGCTTTGAGCAGGCAGAGGAGAGCAGAAGGCATACTGCGGGCAAAGAGTGTCTCTAGTCCATCAAACACCACTCCCCGATAGCAGTCACTCAGCTGTGAATGTGGAACACAAAGGGCATAAATTCACCCTAATGGATACACAGGATTCTCATCAGCAAATAAAACTCCTCTGGTGTAAAAACATATTAGCAAGCACTATCCCCAAATATCTGAAACAGTCCCAGATTCCAAGGCCTGAAGGGACCACTCTGATCTCCTGCACAGCACAGCCAGAGAGGCTCACCCACTGACTCTGCCACCAAGTTCAAAATGTCTGGTTGAGTTAGAGCAGATCAACAGCACGTCTGCACCTGGTTTTCTTTTCTCTGCACATTTCTCTATGTCCCTTACTGCCCTGGTCTGTCTCTCCATCGCCTTAACATGTCATTTAAATCAAACCTTGACAACACCACATTCCCCAACCCTTCACACAAACATCCTTGTCTGACACACTAACCAGCATTTCCTTCTGGCCTACCTGCATCCTCTCGGAAAGGATCTCCACCAGTAACTCCTCGGGAAGCACGCAGCTCATCAGGCCTGATTCTCCTGCCATGCTGGCACTGATGCTGAGCCGTCGCTGGACAGGCGCACTGGGAATAGGGCTGGGGGGAACCTGCAGCATTCACCACCGCAAGGGGAAAAAATGCTTCAGAAAAACCCATACAACAAACTCATCTCCTAGACTATCAGGGCTGGAAGGGACCTCTGGAGGTCATCCCCAATTAAATCACCCAATAGATTTTTGACCCATATCCCTAAATGGCCCCCTCACGGATTGAACTCACAACTCTCGGTTTAGCAGGCCCATGCTCAAGCTACTGAGCTATCCCCCCACTCCAGCACATTGCCCCCTCATGTCAGCCCCTTCACCCTATAGCTAAGACTGCTGTCACATGCTAACGGGGAACTTTGCACAGAAGTCATCGGACTGGAAGACTCCTCAGTAGGCCATCAAGCTCAGCCCTCTGTGCTGAGGCAGGACCAAGGAAAACTTAGACCAGCCCTGGCAGGTGTTTGTCCAGCCTGGTCTTAAAAACAAAAATGCTGGGGATTGTAGGAGTCTGACAGCGAATCACTGATAACGACACTGGGAGTACGGCCTTCTGCGCAGTTGTGAGTTCTTGAGTTGTGAGGCTGCAGGACAGTCCATGGCCATGGGAAGGGAGCTCAGGAAGGGAGGAATTTTCTTCCCAGGCTAGGGACAATCGCAGTCCTGCAGTCTGGGGGAGTGTAGGGACTTCTCCCTCACCGGGGGCAGCACCCCCCCCCTGGGGCAGCAAAGAGGAGGTGGAACTGCTTTGGCAGGGCATGGAGGGGAGGAGGCTGCACTGTTCCACAGAACAGGGTCTGGGAGTGTGTGAAGAGAGCAGGGTGGTGAAGTTCCTTAATACTGGCCCCAACCCAGCGGGACCCTGACAGCCTCCTGCCTGCGCTGGTTGTGGATACTGGAGACCCTCTATTACTGTGTCTGCACTAGACACGGGAGCCGGTTTCATGCTGGAAGGACGTTATAGCGGCTACAATGTGCTTTTGCTGGTGAAGCTTGTTTTATTCAGAGAAGTAGTAGAAGCTACATCGGCTTAGCTGCTAAATCTCCACGAGGGGGATTTGCCATCCAGCCATATCAGCATCCATCCCTTTGCCAGCGAAGGCCAGGCCCTTCTCTGAAAGCTCCTTTTTTTCTGTCTCAACCAATGTATTTATTAAGAGACACGCAGGTGCGGCTGCCTGTGAGGGGCATCTGTGCCGGGGACACTGGAGGCCTGGGCCTAGTCCTCACGCTCCCACTGATTTGCTCTCTCACCTGGGGCAAGGCATGTAGAGACAAATTTTCAATAGGGCCCTTTCCTTTTGGGTGCTTCGCTTTATGGGTCCCCCACTGTTAGCGAGTGGCTGGCCCTCCAGCTCCACAAGGGGGTGACTGCTGCCCCTCAGGTTAACTCCCTGAGTACCGGGGGAAATGTCTGCATGGCAAGCAGCAGCCCGTGGCAGTGACTCTCAGAGCTGGGCCTACAGACAGGCTGCCAGGGCTCCCGAGTCTTGGAGCTACTCAGCACCCATTGACTTCAGCTAGCTTGGGGGGATCCCAGGGATCCGGAGCCGAGAACCCAAAAATGGTGGCAACCAAAATTAGAGGCTACACTTGAAAATGTGGCCTTCAAACTCCTCTGAGCCTGTTGCTCTTACAAGCTGAGCATGCCAAGGCTGACACCTCACTGCACGAACACCGAGAACACACTGAGCCAGATCCACACATTCAGAATGAAACCGCTTCAGGCTGTGTGTGCTGTTACGTGAGGAGCACATTGCTGGTGCTTCCCAAACAGCTCACCCCCCAGCGAACACTTGGAGAGCTCTGGCCCAGGCACCATTTGCAAACACATCTCAGCCCTCACTCCAGGCACCACGTCCCTCGAGTCGCTGACTTTGTCTAGTTCAAAAGGGCTTTCATCACCTGGACTAAGCTCCACTAGAAACTAGAACAAGAGCACCAGGTTTATTTTTCCTCGTGAGCACACAGGTCGAAACCCTCAGTCAGAGAGACGAAGCCCAGTGCCGCTCCAGTGCGGGAGTCATGGTTTCTCACACGCTGTCAGAAGAGTGAGGGAATAATCCCACCTGGTTACTGAGGGGAATTCGCTTTCACCTGTGATCCTGTCTGATCCGATTGGTGCTGCTGCTTCTGTGCCTGCGACACATGACCGTCCGACTTCCCCCTGCCTGTGGCGGTGCTGCCCCGGTAGCCTTTGGAGGTGATGGACTGTGGCCCGGTTTTGGTCTCGGAGCTCGGCTGGCTGCCTTCCGTGGTGTGCTTGGCCAAAGCCTCAGCGCTCAGAGCTGTCTGGCCTGCAGAGCCCTCAGAAGACTGACCTGATAGGAAGAAAGAGGAGTTCAGCCTCAGGGGAGAAGGGGCAAATCTCATCCAATCTGCAGCACTTAGCATTCCTCAAACTGCCAGGGATGAACACATGCGTCTTCATCCAAGTCACTGGAGCTGAACCAGTTGGCGTCTTGCCTTTGCCTGTGTCAGGGTTCCCTCCCCACTCTGAACTCTGGGGTACAGCTGTGGGGACCTGCATGAAAGACCCCCTAAGCTTATGACTACCAGTTTAGGTTAAATAATTCCTTTCCTTGTTCTTGGATGGTATTGCTGCCACCACCAAGTGATTTAAACAAACATTCAGAGAGGGGCCACATGGAGCCCTATCTCCCCCAAAATATCCCCCCGTGCCCCTTCACTCCCTTTCCTGGGGAGGCTTCAGAATAATATACTAACCAATTGGTTACAAAGTGAGCATGGGTTAATCCCTGGGTCTTTAGGACAGTGGGGTGCCTGAGACTACCCACGGGGGTGCACGAGACCCCGGCGCCACCGCCAATCCCGCGGTCTATTTTTTTGTCCTGCCGAAATGCCTCAGAATGAAAGCAGAAGCTTTCCATTCGACGGCATTTCGGTGGACATACCCTGGGGGCCGCGAGTGTAGGCGGGACTGCGAAAAGGGGCCACCGAGCAAAAACTTTGAAGAACGCTGCTTTAGGACATTGAAAATCAATCAGGTTCTTAAAAGAAGAATTTTATTTTTTAAAAAGTAAAAGAATCACACCTATGAAATCAGAATGGAAGGTAACTTTACAGGCAAATAAAAAGATTCAAAAAAACACAGAGGGTTCCCCTTTAGGCTTAACTTCAAAGTTACAAAAATAGGAATAAAACTTCCTTTTAGCATAGGGAAAATTTACAAACTCAGACAAAAGATAATCTAACACCTTGCCTTGCTTTACTTACAATTTTTGTAATCCTAGAGGCTCGTTTTAGGAATGTCTTTAGATGTTTTTTCCTTCCCTGGTCCCTGTCTGTCCCAGAGAGAACAACAACAAAGAGCACAAACAAACCCTCTCTCCCTCCCCCAGATTTGACAGTACCTTCTTTCTCCATTGGTTCTTCTCCTCAGGTGCCAACAAGGTTATCTGAGCTTCTTAACCCCTTACAGGTAAAGGAGGGATTTTAGGTTACCCTTAGCTGCACTGAGGCATAAGCTTTCATGGGCTAATACCCACTTCATCAGATGCAATCTTGCATCCGACGAAGTGGGTATTAGCCCATGAAAGCTTATACTTCAATACTTTAGATAGTCTTTAAGGTGCCACAGGACTCTTTGTTACTTCTGCTATTCCAGACTAGCACGGCTACCTCTCTGATTTTTAGCTGCATGTAGGTTACCATTACCAATGGACTGAGCAGACACACAGGGGAGCATGCCACACACTCCCAAGGGACACAACCCGGCACGTACCCTCCCCAGGAGTGTGGAGCTCCAGAATGAATTAGGCCATACAGGCACAGGCTGGCCATTAGCACCAGGGGTCCTATCTGACTGCACAGAACAAACATTCCTGCCCATGTTTCGGTCAGGGTAAAATGAAGCAGGGGATGCATGGACTCTACAGCCAGAGACTTTTAGTGCTCAACTGCGTGGTGATGGGCAGTTATAAACGCCTGCATAGTCAGAAAAATCCCGATGTCGAGCAAATGAACGATGATCCTCCGTCAGACTGTCCCTGACCACCGCGAGACCAGGACTCCGGTGCCAGTGGCTCTGTAGTTCATTGTTTGTCCAGGGAGGCCAGCAGAACAGAAAAACCGAAATCAATACCCCTTCCTCTGGCCCCACCCCCACTGCACCATGAGGAGCAGAACCCAGGGTAGAGAGGGATTAACGGGACTATTTCTTAGAACTAAACCACTCCTACTTCTGAAGCCCCAAAAAGCAAGGAGCAGATCCCAGTGCTCCAGAGCACAAAGGTAAGCCCATGACAAACAGGTTAGCCCACAAAAAGGACTTTCACAGCCACTGGCACTGCTCGTGCGGGATCTGTTCCGAGGGGAACCGTGAGGCTTTGTTCTCCAGGGCCGTCAATGCAGCACCTCTTGCCTGCACCATGTTTGGGCACAAAAACTGTCAAGAGAATCATTCCTATTAACCCTCTCTAGCCTCGGGGTCTCCTTGTCCCTCTGCCTGGTATTTTAGTCCTCAAAGCAGGACCCCGGGAGCATACATCACCTGCAAGCTGCCAGCTCGCCGGGGCACAGGGGTCAGGGCACAGGACCCAAGAGCAGGAGTCTCCTGAGAGAAGTTGCAGGAGAAACATATTTGCACAAAACCTTCAAAGGTGTGAAATGAATCCATCTGTATTTTATGTAACTCGCTGTGTAACTGACCTAGAGGATTATGTGTCACTCACCCCATGCTCATTAAATCATTACCTTTTCAAGCGATCATTTTGGATCTTAATGGGCACTGCAGGGACTTCAACTTCAGCAACAAGATCTCACGAAAGGCATTTCTGGATGATCAGAGCATGACGTGGCAGAGTGGATGTTACCTCCCACAAATTGGGGCAATCCCTTAGAAAAGCACCAGTGTTTTTTACCTCTATTAGGAAAGGGAATACATCCCGAGCATCACAATGGAACCGAATGCCTAGGTCCTACCACCAGAGACAGAGATTTTTAACAGGCGAGAGCCACTATAGACTTTGCATTACTGGGGAGTCTGCACCTTTGAACCCTCATGTTCTTCTTGATTTCAAGACTAGAAATCCATTATTGTCCAGCATTCCTGCTAGTCAACTAGAGGCAGTAATCTGACTGCAAACGGGGACGATCACTTTACGCTCCAGCTTCTACCATCTGTGGAGGTCCCCATGGGATTTCATACCCAGACACATCAAAGCTCCCTCTACCCATCCAAGAGCCTCCCTGGGTTGCTGAAAAGTCTTCACAATAATGCACTAGAGGGAGGAAATGAAGGAGGGGTCCTGTTAGCACCATGTTATCGCAATGGCGCTGGGGCCATCATGCCCAGCATTTCTGTGCAGCACAGCTGTCCAGCCTTCGTGCTGCTGAAAGTCGGAGCCCTTACCAACTTCCTCTGACTCCCGATGTGCCTGCTCTATGGCAGCCCTGATGCACAGCTCCCGTGCACGAAGCCCGGCGGAACTGCTCCGGTCGGAGAGGGCTTCCAGCACCACAGAGTCAATGGAGAGGCAGGCAGCACTGTAGTGTTTGGCCAAGGTGACAGCGGCCGTTGTCTTTCCTGTACAGAAACAAAAGTCTCTCTGATGACATTCCTGTGTGGTGCATCTTTATCTAGACATTGTAGGAGCAAGTGCTTTGAAATGGTCTGGGTGGGATCTGTAACCCCCGTGAACAGCGGAGTGAGGCCAGTGACGAGATGGATGCTATGGGCACGGGTATAAATCTAATCTCTCTCACACTGGTTGTACGAATGGGGATGAATTTGGCCCACTAACTTCAATGGAGTTACACCAGGGATGAGTTTACCTCAAGCCCTCAAACTAACAGGTAGCTAAAGACAGAACAAATCCCACTGATTCCTCCACGTCAAATTCAGCAGGGATGTAAACAGCAGCCTCCATCACACATCGGAGCTAGGCCGGTAAGAAAAGCTGTTAGTGGTGAAGATATGGCTAGCACCGCTTTGGCACTGAACAGTGTGCAAATAAAACTGTTACTAACCTTCCCATAACCGTTGTTCTTCAAGACGTGTTCATGTGTCCGTTCCAATTTGGGTGGGTGCATGCCTGGAGCACAACTGGCAGAAATTGTTTTCCCTAGCGGTATCCGTCAGGTTGGCTCTGGTGCCTCATTTTCTTCTTACCAGCCACTCCGAGAACGAGGCCAGTGGGTCGGCCTTGAAATGGACACGTGCAACACATCTCGAAGAACAACAGTCACAGAAAGGTTAGTCACTGGTTTTTCTTCTTCAGGTGTTGCACATGCCACTCACAATTGGACTCGCAGTTCAAGGGCAAAACGACTGTAGCATTGCTTGGCCAAGCTGCGCATCATCTCTGGCCTGTTGAGTACTGACAGTGTGTGTAGAAAAAGTATGTACCAAGGACCAGGTTGCTGCCCTACAGATATCTTGAATAAGGACTTGGGCCAGGGAAACCACCACCGAGGCTTGGGACCCCATAGAATGAGAAACCCAATGAAGGGTTGGCGGACGGGGAACGCACTTTGATACAGGACGTTAACCACGACGAGATTCTTTGAGCCGAGAAGGGGAGACCCTTCATCCTTTTGACTATCGCTATGAAGAGCTGCGGAGACTTGCAGAGCGGTTTGGTCCTTTCAATATAATACGCCATGGCTCATCTAATGTCCAAGGAGTGCAAGTGTTGTTCCTCCCTATTTGCATGTGGTTTAGTGTAAAAAATTGTTAGAAAAATGGGTTGGTTGCAGTGAAACCGGGACACCACCTTGGGAAGGAAACTCGGATGTGGAATTAACTGAACCTTGTCCTCAAAGAAGATTGTATAAGGAGGCTCCGCTGTGGGGGCTTGGATCCCTGACACTCTCCTGGCCGAGGTGACTGCTACTAGAAACGCCATCCAAGACAGATGCAGCAGTGAACGTGTTGCTAGTGCCTCAAAGGGTGGCCTTGTCAATTTCAAAAGGGCAAGATTCAGATCCCATGGGGGGAATGGATCCCTAATCTGTAGGAATATCCTCTCTAGGCCTTTAAGGAAGCAAATTACCACTTCATGTGAGAAGACCCATCTATAGTCTATTTTCAGGTGGAATGACTGCCAGGTGGAACTTGACTGAGGAGAGGGCCAGGCTCTTCTCCTTCAGAGATAGGAGGTAGTCCAAGATGAGCTGTAGTGAAGTCTCCAGAGGAGACACTCTGCCTTGGGAAGACCAGAGGGAGAAACGCTTCCACTTAGTCCAGTAAGTTGCCCTCATGGAGGGTTTTCTGTTGCCTGGGAGGACTTTACACACCTGGTCCAAACAAGCTCGCTCATCGAGGTTTATCCATGAAGATTCCAAGATTTCAGATGCAAGAAGCTGACATTCAGGTAGAACAGTTGCCCAGGGTCCTGGGAGATCAGGTCTGGGTGGAGTGGCAGGCTGACCGGTACCTCCATGGACAGCTGAACGAATGTGATGTACCAGTGCTGTCTGGGACAAGCCAGGGCTATTAGAATAACTCGGGCCCAGTCCTGCTTGATCTTCGTCAGCAACTTGTGAATCAAAGGGATGGGTGCAAAAGTGTAAAACTGGTGGGATGCCCATGTTAGCAGGAAGGCATTTATGATGGACCCCGGGCTGTAGCCCCTCAGGGAGAAGAATTATTGACACTTCCTGTTCCCACCTGTGGAAGACGTCCCATGTGACATCCGGGCGAAGGGACCACGCGGGGTGAGTGGAAAAGAATGCGCTGAGGTGATCTGTGAGCTGGTTTTATACACCTGGGAAATAAGATGCCTGACGCTCAATCACATGAGTGATGAAGAATTCCCACAGATGAGTTGCCTCTCAACAAAGAGGGGATGAGTAGGCCCCACCTTGTCTGTTGTTATAACACATGGCTGATGTATTGTCTTTGAGAACTGAGATTGCTTTGTTTGTAATACAGGGCAGGAACACCTGACAAGCTAGGCAGACAGTTCTGAGTTCTCTGATATTGATGTGGACTGAAAATTCTTCTTGGGGCCACAGATTGTGTCCTGAGATGTCTTAGGTGGGCTCCCCAACCTAACGCCCAGACACTGGAGACCAGATGTGAAGACGGTTGGAGCCCCGTGAAGGATACTCTCTTGCATAGCACCCTGCGGACTAACCACCACTCCAGGCAGTTGAGGACATGAGGTGGCATTGAGGACCATGTCCGGATGATGTCTGGAAGGGGAGTACACGGAGCACAGCTAGGCCCGCAGAGGTCTGAGTCTCGGCCTCACATGCTGTACTATGTATGTGCAGGAAGTAGGTTTAAACACATTTTAACAGACGTAGTCAGAAGCTCCTGGAGAGAGCATATCAATGATGCTATTGATCGGAAACAGTCCTCCAGAAGATGGGCCCTTGACAACATCAAGCCTAGAACTGCCCCAATTATTTGAACAGGCAGCAGGGTTGACGTCTGAACATTTATTAGATGACCCAGCCCTTCACTCTTTTCAGAGCAAACTAATGTGAGGATCCACAGCCTTAAATACACCAGGGCAAAACTAAAGTCCCTGGGGTTGCACAATCCTGCATATCCTGGGAGACCATCTAGGACCCAGCAATATGGCTGCTATTCCCCCAGCAGCTGTGTCGTAATTAGAGGAGGAGAAGGAACCAGGGGTTCACACGCAGGCCACCTCCAGCCTCCTCCACAGGGCCTTCTCAATCAGGCCTATGCCACTCAGGCAACTTTAGACACTCCTTTTGATAAGCTTCTCGATGCCGGCATACCGAACCCACATATCCAGGGTCCGTCCCCTATCTTCTCCAACCGCCTTTCCCACTTCCTCGAGGCCTGGGAACGGGTTACTTCCAACCACTGGGTTGAGTACAGTAGAGTCAGGGTATAAACTCCAGTTTATTTCTACGCCTTCTTCCCACCCACCTTCCCCATCCCTCTTCACGAACCCTTCTTATGAGCCTCTGCTAGAGCAAGAAGTGCAATCCTGTCTCCGAATGCGAGCCATGGAAGAAGTTCCACTACAGCTAAGGGGAGAAGGGCTCTATTCCCGCTATGTTCCGATCCCCAAATTCAGAGCCTTGCTCAGGCACAAAGTATTTCTGCTCAGTTCTCTTGGCGGTGGGTGGGCGGCACTGTTCCCCCTAAGTTGTGCGCGCACATAGATCCTAAACCTGCGCACATAAATTTGCACAGAATTTTTTTGCACACACAGCCTGTCAAAAATTAGAGGGATAGTGGTGGGCGGGAGGCTAAGGGCTGCCAGAGGAACTTGATGGGCTTCGTAATCGCCTCAGGAAAGGAAGTGCAGTGACTCTTGCAGGCGTTGTTGCTGACAGGATGGCCAAGAAGCCTTGGGATGGTTACTCGATGACCTTTGCCTGTAAGCCCAGATTGGACACCAGCCGCTTCAGTAAGTCCTGGTGTTCCCCTAAATCCCTTTAACACCACTTCATCTTCAGGTGAAGATGAGGAGGAGGAAAGGCCACCTCCAGCTCTTCCTCTGCCTGGGGAACTTGTGCCAGCTGATTGGCCCTGAATCGGTGCTGGACTGTGCACTGGGATCGATATTGGTTGCATGCCGAGTCCAGTGACCGGCTTGGTACTGGGGCCAGCCCCCCACAGCTGTACCAGCTGATGGTTCGGGGTCCCTCGGTGCGGCACAAGCGGAGCCCTACTCTCTGATATGACTGAGTAGGAGCACCACGAGCCAGAGCTTTGACCCCAGCAAAACCCCCAGGGTTCCAGGAAGGCGTCGATCCCCATGGATCCATGGGCCAGGTGTTCTGTGACAACACTGCACCTGGAGCTCCCAGGGTCAGCGATGGGCACGGGGAGTGGTGCCTGTAGTGCCAACGGTTCCATCGGTGCATGGAACAGGGTCCCGAGTACGACCTTGAAGAGGACCTGGCACGACAAGGAGTGAGGAGACCACGGTGGTGCCGAACCTCCTGGCGCTGGGGAACAGTGCCGCAGCGATGTCGCAGGTGAAGCGATCAGGATAGGCTTTGCCCTGGAAAGTGGTCTCAGCACCAGTCTGGAACTAGTGGAGACTTCATGCCACCAGGCAGTGCTGGAGGTGCTACACCTGGCTGCCAGGTAATCCTGGTATTGGAAGGGTCAACAAGTGTCTCTGCACCACATACGCTTTCAGCGTGGAAAGGACTGCACATTAGTTGGCACAGTGCTACAGGGCGATGTTGCTCCCTTTTGCGGTAACGGTGTGGTTGTTGCCGTGCCGGAAAAAGAGAGCAGCTTGCCCCAGGGCTTGCTCTGTCTTGGTCTCCTTTCTTGCTTCCCTCCGGTGCCAGCGAATGGCTCTTTTCACGACGTCTAGGATGCCTCGTCTAGATCAGCACCAGTGCGGAGGTGCTCGGTGCTGAGTTGGAGCTCAGCTCCGCGGTCAGTCTTAGCACCACCTCCATGAGGAGGCCTGGGAGTCTTGCTGCCTGGTCCTTTTGCATACGGGGTTTAAACTCCCGACAGATTTGGCAGCAGTCCTATGGCCCTAGGGTGACCAGACAGCAAGTGTGAAAAATGAGGACAGAGGGTGGGGGGTAATAGGAGCCTATATATGAAAAAACCCGAAATATGGGGACTCTCCCTGTAAAAAAAGGACATCTGGTCACCCTCAAGTGTGGGTCACTGGTGGGCATAGGTTTCCCCCTGGCGGAGCACGCCTTGAACCGAGGAATGCCCCGATACCAGGGCAGTTGGGGGACGGGAGGAGGGATTGCCTTTCCACAGGTGGAGAGTGTCCTACTAGAACATACTAAATGTCACTAAAATTAACCTAACTCATAACAACTACTTCCAACTAGATAAAGAGCAAACCACTTTGCCAAGGGAGAGGGGAGTTTCAACAGCCATCACGGGCGATAAGGAGGAACTGAGGAGTGCGGGCTCGGCACTATAAGCATGCGGCACCAGAGCCAACCTGACGGATACCACTGGGGAACACATTTCCGACAGCTGTGGTCAGGCGCGCACCCACTCAAACGAGAATGGCCATGTGCAAGCACTCGAAGAAGAACTAGTGTAACTTACCCACAAGGCTCTGGAAGATGGGAGGGTCACTTAGAGCATTGGACAAAGCACCAGGGGAGGCTTTATCTCGATAGCCTTCCACTAGCTGCTTTTCTTGTACACTCCCATCTTCTTCCCCCATGTCAGTGACCCGTTTTGCATGCCCATGGAATGCCGTGCATCACCATTTACACCTCTCTTCAGAGCAGCTGACACTGAGATGTCTTTCCCCACTAGATGGGGTGTAGTTTGTTCTCACCATGCTGATCCTGATACAAATTGGGGCCAAGGGTGTTTGGTTGGTTGGTTTATGAAAGGAAAATTCAAAGTGCACTCAGGCATAATCCTCCCCAGCTCCCTTCCCCAGAGATGGGTCCTCCACTGCCGTGTCTGCTGCACTGTGGCCTAGTGTCTGCCAAACAAATTCCCCTCCCACATATGCTGGTGTAATCCCAACTCACTCCACGGATGCGCATGGTGTCATGCCAGTGTCTAATCGGGGTGACTGAGGGGAGACTCAGGCCCAACTGCCCATCTCAGTGTGGGACTTTTATCTTCTCCAGCTCAGGCCCAGCTACCACTGGTTTGGATCTTAGTCTCCTACCCCGCTCCAGACCACATGGTGTCATTGTCGTACCAACTGAGGTCACTTCCTGTCTTTCCCTTCTGCCCCCACCATCCTCCTGGACAGAAGAGAACAGTCGCTGCACCTGTGAGGGGAGCGCCATGGATTACAATGACAACGCCTCTGCGGTTCTTGGCTGCACGACCCTCTGGAGAGATATCGATGCCAAGGTGGCGTGCAATGGCTCTGGAAACGGGGCTGGTGTCTAGTTCTCCAACAGCCTCCTTGCAGCTGCCATCAATGCTTCGCTGGTACTCTAGCACAGAGAAACAAGGGGTCAGGTGTCTTGCAGACGGCAGTGTCTCAGAGAACCCTTCCCCATTCCCTGACAGTGCACTCAGTACTTCGGGGCACTCGCCCAGTGGGGACAACAAGCCATGATTAGTGTAATACTAAGGGCCGCAATCCTGCCTTCAGCTAAGGGTGCTCAGACATTCCCGGGCGCTCAGACCATCGTCTCACTGCTGGAAGGTAAGTGAAGAGGGTGACAGAGCGGGGAACTCTGTCTGATAGGAGTGTCTGACACACACACTCAAAGATAGGGGTGTCTGACACACACACTCAAATGGTTCTGCCCGCTGTCACACCCTAGTACACCCCATTATACAACAGCACCACAGGAGATGACATCACATGGACTGCCTCAGCACCCAGGGGGTGTGAAGTATAATTACCAGGCACATAGCAGCAGACGTTTAACGCAGTCCTACCACTGGGGATTGAACGTGTGGACCAAGCAGATAATCTGACCTGGGAGTCAGACTGCGGGAATCCTCTGCGGTTTAATGAACTCCAGCAGAGAGCTGGTTTCCTCTTCAGCGGTTTCTCTTCTGCTCCGTCAAATGGTTATGAAAACACAACTCAGGGAGATCTGACTGGGAAGATGACTTTCAGGGCCCTTCTATGAATTGACTTCAGAGTTTGCAAACAATCATTTGCTTCTTTACAGCTCCCAGCTTCTTCCCCTATTAGCCCACCGAATGCCGTACATCTTGGCTCGTGACACTGGAAACGGCTGCCACACACGACAGTGACGCGTTCCCTGGTTGGGATGCTCTGCACTGCCATGCAGGAGACCCACACTCAAATCCTGGGGGTGGTCTCAGTCTCCCAGTGTCCAGAGCTGAGAGCGACGCGAAGCTGGGCATTGGCAGAGGGAAAGCACCTCCGTGGCTCAGTAGTGACCTTTCAAGTGACATGAGGGAGTGACGTGGGAGTTTCCTCCAGCCCTCCAGAGTCAGTGGCAATGTCCACTGTCAGGAGAAGGGGAGTTAACATGGAGGCAAATGGAAGGCTCATGAGGGGGCCAGCTGAGAGTCTGGGGACCCTGTCCAGGGAAGGAAAGGATCCCAGACTATGTTACATGGGTGCAACCCCACCAATCTGAGAGGGGGAGAATTTTGCACAACCACAGAAAAAAATCCCACTCTGCCTCCCCAGCCAGGGAGGGGCCGGGGTGTGGTTCTGTGGAGTGAGGGGAAGGAGGGCCCTGGGAGCTCGCTCAGAGGATCCTCCTGTGTCTATGCATCGTGGAGCTTGGAGTGGCAGGGCAGAGTGGGCCAGGCTGGGGCCAGTGAAACCATTGCCCCACCGATCCACTGGCCATCACCCCCGTGACCCTCCCGCCCAGCAACATAGGCATGACGTGGAGGAGAGGATTCGAGGCTTGAAGACTTTCAGAAGGTGACAGATGTGAGCAGCTTAGGAGGCCAGCTCTGCAGTGAAATGACAGAGGGACACACAAACCCTCTCTCAGGGCCATTCCCACCTCCATGGATGCTAAACTGCTGGGGAACTGGGACTGGTTACCTTGCCCTGGTCCTTTTTCAGCACCTTCCTCCTCCTCCTCCTCTTCCTCCTGCTCGAATTTCGACTCCACCTTGTGAGAACGGATTTCCTCAAGAACGGAGACAGAGGGAAAGAGGGTGGTGGCGGTGGAGGCAGTGCGCGTGGTCCCAGAAGGGTTTTGCTTCACTCTGCGCTCGGAGAGAGGTGGGTTCTCGTCTTCATTTACTGGGGGGAAGGGGAAGAGAGGAGGAAAGGGAGGAGAGATTGAGTGCAGGAAGACAAGATTGTACCTGGCTATTCACCACTGGACATTCGTTATTGCCTGACTCTACAAGCTAGGTTCAGGCAATGCAGCCCAGAGACCTCGTGGCTTTTCCTCACGTGGTTCTCTGACTTTTGGGGGGTGTGATTTAGGCTGACCATATTTCCTTGAGACAAAAACGGGACATTGGGATGGCAAAAACGGGACAGGGTTATGTAATATTCTGTATTCATGAAAAAGTAAGACGATAAAAAAAGTTTTATTACATGAACATATTGACTTGACTCAAACTGCAGTTTCGCCTCTTTGTCTTTGGCATTGCAAGGATAGACTTTAAGCTTTAAAAAATAAGACATAAAAATATGAAGTTTAAACCACCGACAATGAATAACAAAGCCACCGGTTAGCATACAGGCAGAACAAAAACTAACGTTACCATTTCAGCACAGCAGAACAGAAGAAAATCAATATGGTTTAAAAGCATGATATTTCCAAATAGGACGTTGACCAGCAATGCCTTTACTCTTAGATTGTTGCAGTTTGGAGGGTAGATTCCAGCTTTTCATTTCACATGTGTACAATGCCTAGAACTATTTATTTGTTTATATCATAGTGGTGGCAGCAGTATATATTACACATCCATAGATTTGTAAAGCCAGAAAAGACCACTGAAGTCATCTAGTTTCACATCCTGTATAACCCAGGCCAGAGCATTCCTCCACTGCTTCCTGCATCAATCCCAGAACCAGTGCTTGAGCTAGGTCTTTTGGAAAGACACCCAATCTTGGTTTAAAGACCCCAAGCAATGGAGGAATCATTTCCCTGACTGAGTTGCTCTGGCCTCCCAAACAGAGCAGTGATTCTGGGCACTGCACAATCACACGCCTCTCACTCCCTGCCCCATTGTGCTTACAATTTCAGGGTATGAGCTGAGATAACAAGGGCACGTGCCCAAGAAAGGGTTGACAGACATGATCAACTGCTCCCCAGCCAATTTTTTGTGGGTATCACGGCCAAGGAGGACTCAAAGGAATACAAAGTATAAGAGCTTTGTGGGTTTTTATGGGGCATGCCTTCCCAAAAGCGATGGGTCCTTGGGGGCCTCTAGATGCTACTGTAAGCTCCCTCTGGCTGCCCTGCGGTGTGCAGGCTGACTGGCTAGCAGGTGTATGGAGAGGACCAGATAGGCGCTTCAGTTGTGCATGGGTGACACCTGACACACTGGTACCTTGCTTCTGCCAACCTGGCCCCCCCTTCCCCCTCTTTGCACACACTGCGGTCACAGCAGCCTCACATGTATGTGAGAGACAGCGAGAGTGTGGCCTGGTCTCTGTGGGAGGCGAAGGGCGAACACAAAACCTCCAGAGGGCAGCGTTCAATCTTTTGCCTCCCGTTTTCAGGGCACTGTTGCTTTAAGCTGCAGCCGGAGAGAGACCCAGGCTAGTAGCCAGTGTGGCGGCCAGGCAGGGCAGGAGGGAGCATTGCGGATCGCGCCTCTCTCGCTCTTGTCATGACCTAGGGAGCCAGCGTGGAAGCGGATTGTTGTTTTTTTGCAGGGGCTTTGGCACTGGGGTTTATTGTTTCTTCCCCTCCAGCGCTCGCGCCCCTCTCCCGGACCCCCCCCCCCCCGCGGCTGGCCCTGCCCCTGTGTGATCCGCACACAGACACACAACTCAGAAAACAGAAGCAGTTGTCAAAGGTGGGGGAGAGGGGGCAATCACAACCCGCAGCCGCATCCCCTGCACGGCGAGCTCGCCTCTCCCGCAGACATGCACAGCACCCCGGCGAGGAAGGGGAGCCGCGAGCAGGGGAGACGAAGCCGATCCGAAATAAGGAAGAAGTGGCTGGGGCTGTCACTGCGAGGCATCATGTGGGGCTGTTGGTGGAGGGTGTATGAGAAATAAATAAGCCGCATTCCGTTTTTTACCAAAAACGGGACAAAATTGATATTTCTATTAAAAAGACGGGACGGTCGGAAAATATGTAAAAAACGGGACTGTCCCGTTCAAAACGGGACGTATGGTCAGCCTAGTGTGATTGGTCAATCACATCATATGATTTCTGCCTCAGTAGCGGGGGACTGAAACTTTCACAGCTGGAGAGCAGCTGGTTCAAAATGACAAACAGCAAAGAACAGCCCTTGGAGCAGGACTGGTTAGTCAAATGTTCATTGGCATGTCCACAGCTACGGCAGGAATTACTGGGGTAGTTCATGGCCACGCTGCCCTTCTTCTGCCGGTGGTGTCTTTCAGCCTTTTAAGAGGAGCAGCGTGGGGGGCTGTGAGCCTCGGCTCTCCGCTCTGTGCACAGCTCCCACTCCCCGAGGCTCCCAGATCTTCACTTCCTGCTGCCGCACTCCCTGCAGGTGGCCTGGAGTAGAGACTGGAGGTGGGGGCAGCCCTGGGGCTCCTGCCAGGGAATGGGGAGCTCCATGCAGCCAGGCTCCTCACAGGGAGCGGGAAGCCAGCACCCTGGGGGGGCAGCCTGGCTTGGAGCATGTGGGGGGTTCAACTTCGCAGGGGGCCTGGGAGAAGTTGGACTCTAGCTGGAGCCCCCCATCCACCCAGATTTCCTGTTTATTTCATGGGTGTAGCATGGAGCTGTGAAAGTGACCAGAACGAGAGCCAACAGCTGATGTAAGTGACCCGCAGTGTCTACAGGGACATTGCGTAGCCCCAATGACTCTGCATAAGCCCTACGCCTCTGGTGGAGGTGGAGTTATGTCGGTGTAGCAGGGCACTTGCCTTGGAGGGCGCAAGGCTGGAGTGTGGACGCTGACAGAGGTAGGTCAGCATCAGCTGCTTCATGATGACCTACCGCTGTAACGTAGACCAAGCTATAGGTCTGTGAACCTTTCCATTCAGACCTGTCAGTTGTCCAATATTCACAAGTAATAAATAATGGAATCCCAGGAACAACAGTGAGTCAGATCAGGGCTTTCGTTTGCAAACCTATTCACACCAAGCTTTTAAAACTCCATAGCTCTATTTTTCTATGTTAGAGTTCGATTTATTGCCTAGAAAGCTTCACTGTCCAAACACGTTGAGCAAATCGGCAAGTAAAATCGCAGCCAGGTGTACAGTGAGCATGCTCAGAAATCAGACCTCATACGTGCTTATCAGTGTTTTCTATCTTTATTACTAACTCCTGTTTAACAGATGAGGAATTTGCTGCACACCGAGCAGTGCTCCTAGGAGTCTAAAGGGCCGGATTCTGTTCTCAGTCCATTACACTGCAGTACAAAGGAGGAGTGACATCAGTGGACACACTCCTGATTTACACTGAGCGTGTAAGTCAGGAGTGACTCATCAGAGGTCCCAGAGATTCACCAGTGGGAGTCCGTGCAGTGCTCTCTGTGTAGAGTGTTTCCATGCAGATACCTGGGTTTTCTCCACCAGCCTTTGCACTTACATCTAGCCTTGGGGAAAATCCTAGACACAGCTAAGGTCAGTTGGGTTCCCTGTAAGTCTAGGACAAGCTGCCCTTTGTTCGGAGTCCTCACCGTTCTCTTGGCTTATTGCCTCCATCATTTTGGCCTTAGCTTGCTCATCCGGACTCCTCTTCTGTTCTTTGTAATACTCCAGCACCTCTGGAGGCAGCTTCTCACCTGGGATGCGGGGGGGCAGCAGCAGGGTGTTATGGGAATCGTAGCCCTTCAGCAGCCGCAAAATCTGTGGCCAAAAAGAAGAGAAGCCACAGACATAGGACAGACTTCCAGGAGTCCATTCCCTGCTCCCCCAGAGTGCCTCAGAGAGAGCCCAGGGGCCTCTCAGATCCTCTCTTCCTTCTCCTCTCTCCCACAAAGGCCGTGTGTGGTAGAGACCTCCCCTTGAACTGAACTGGGCTGGCCACAGACCCCTTTGCAGCCCACAGTGCAGCTGCCGGATGGGGCTACAGGGGGGCAGGTGCTGGACCATAGCCTCCTCCCACAGGGGTAGATCAAAGTCAACTTGAGACCCGCCGTGCCCCCATTCCCCTGAAGCCTGCCCCCTGGTGAGACGCCTCTGACGCAGTGGGAAAGGTCTCCCACCAGCTCCAAACTGCGCTGCCGTGGGGCGCTGGCATCACAGGGCAGTGGAGGAGGGAAGAGGGCATTTCTCGGGAGCAGCAGACGGAGATGGGAGGTGGGGGGGACTAGGGAATGACTCCAACAGGGATAATCCATGGGCACTGGGAAGCAAGCAGTGAAATGCAGCTACTCCTCAATGCCAGCCTCACAGCTGTCCCCCTCTGGGCTCTTCTGCCTCTAGTGCTTGGTCCCGCTTAGTAAAGAGTTGGAACCTCAGCAACTCTGAAGCATTCAGAGGTTTTAAGTGACAAGGGGGCACCGGGACTCCCTCTCTTCTCACCCTCTCCTCAGTCAGATACTGCTGGTCAAACTCCAAGGAGTAGAACTCAATGGGGAACTTGCATGGGTTCTTCACTACCACCTCCGCCTCGTCCCCCACACCGTACGGCAGCAGGGGCCCCAGCTCCAGCACCGAGGGCGTGAACTCCAGCCGGGGCTCCAGACCGTATCCTGAGACAAACAGCAGCAGCCGGTCACTGCTCTGGGAGATGTGCACGGTGAGACGGTTGCTGTAGAACCTCTGGGAAGAGAAAGAGAAACCCGGGGGAATCCTTCCTGCCCCTTGCTCCAAAGAAACACACAGGGCCCAAGTCTACCACTGGCCTAGGCGAGATCAAGGCCAATGAAGCTGCCCATGTACTAACCTGGCCAGTGAATGTGGCCCATATCTCAGTGTATTTGCAGCCAGGCCCGGGGTGGGTCAGGACCCAGCCCTAGATCTGGGTTCTTGGATAACAAAGCCAAGATGAGGTTTTGGGTGATTTCATCCTCGTCCTCAGGGAAGGTGCAACACAAAACCAGTGGGAAATGAGCTGTACCCTTAGCAGACAGGCTCAAATGACACAGCGTGGAGAGTGATTCACTCTTCCCAAAGCAGCACTCGCTGGGCTCACGAGGGTAATGTCTGCCAGCGCTGCCGCAGGCCAGGGGAGACCTATCAGCCTGCATCTGCTCACCGAGGGCTCTTACACCTCCGGCTGAAGCATCTGGCCCTGGCCATTGTCACAGACAGGCTACCAGGCTCGATGGCCCTGGGCGTTTCCCCCCTTTATCTTAGGAGGCAGGCTCCTCTGACGGGGCGTCCCGGAGAGCTGTGCTGTTGAAGGTGGAAAGGCTGCTCCCGCAGTGATGGGGCAGCTCTCCGTTATAAAAGCCATAGGAAGGGGGTCAGCAGGGCCGTCCCTAGCAGGGTGCGGGGCCCGGGACAAATCAGCCTCTATGGGCCCCCCTTAACGTTTTTATACAGGTGTGGGGAGGGGCAGGGGACAATGGAAGGGTCTGGGACACTGGATGGGGTCAGCCTGGCACTGGCGTGTTCTGGCGGCACTAGGACACTGGCAGCTGGTTCGGCGGCGGGCGACGCCGGGAGCCGGCGGGGCAGGGTGGAGCGGGGCGACCTGGGGTTGCTGCTGCTGCTGTCGGAGATGGAGCCCAAGCCCCGTGATGCCGAGCAAGAAAAACAAACACAACGGGTGCTTCCCGCCGGTGAGTGCAGGCCAGTGCCAGACCCACCGCTAAACCCTACCCCCCAGGCACCCCTAACTCCACCCTCCTGGGCTGGCCTAGTGCACCCCACGTGACACATCCACACTGAAGCACAGCGGCCCCCAGAGCCCCTATTAGCCCTAGCCAAGGCACGGCTCTGGGGGTCATAGAGAAGTAGCAGGATAGCAGAACTTTGCACTCTGGTAGTGCTGTTCACCTGGAGATCTCTAAGCTCTTTACTGAAAGGAGCACAAAGGGGGAAACTGAGGCACCAGCTCTGGGTTTTCATCACCACACCACACTGCCTCCCCCTTCTCTGGTAATTACTAGACAACCTCACCTCTTCGACTGGCGCAAACTTGACCTGCACATTCAGTCGCTCCCCTGGAGCCAGCATTCCAGATGAGGGGATCATCTCAAAGATATGGGGCTTTGATTTGAATTCCTGACGCAGCTTCCGCCGCAGGATGGCTGGCAAGTGTTTATCCACCTGATCGCCCAAACGCAAACCATTAGCACAGTCCCTGAAACACTGCGACAGCCTCAGCCTTTATAGAACACAGACCAGACCCGTAGCCAGTCAGAAACAGCTGTTTCCACTAGCCAGTCAGAAACACAGAAGCATGTTATTGTTCAGGCTGGGGATGAGGAATGAAGGTAAGAGATGGCCAGGGAATTAGTAGAGAGACAAGGCGCTAACAGATGACAAATTCCAGACAATCAGAGTCAGCTCCAATTTCCCAGGTTCAAACACCGTTAGTTACAGAACTTTACTTTTGATGATAGTTAGAAGAATTAAACAACATGGGTGGAAATTTCAAAAGACTAGGGGATGCTAAGAACAGGCCTTCTCCCACCTCCTCCCCCAGCTCCAGCTGAGCAATTCTTCCCCTTCTCTCCCCTCTCAAAGTCCCTTAGTGCAGGGACCAGTGATGGCTGAGGGCTGCATGAGACTTTCTTCAGAGCTCATCAGTGCTGGCCGTGGCTTCGCTACCAGAGGTGCTGCAGAGTACGATTCCCTCTTCCCACAATCCCCTGGGCAGCCTCATGCTCCCTGCGTCTCCTGGTCCCAGGAGTGACGCATGGGGCTCAGGAATCAAGCACGTTCCTGTTTGCAGAACAGAGCATGGAAGGATGCTAGCCTCTCCTATGATGTTCTTAAAAAGGGAATTCCCACTTGGCTCACAGCTTTGACATTAGCTGCTCAAATGTATCAGCTCAGCAAATGTCATCAGTTGTTTGCCTGTTGGGTCTTAAAACGCACCCAAGGTCCAGTAAGCTGACTCTGCTGTCTGGCGTGGAGCCGCAATCCTTACTCACTGAGTCACTACTGAGGTAAGTGCTACTCTGTGCAATAAGCGTTGTGGAACTGAGGCCTGAGGGCACCAAGGGGAGTGGTGCTAACGGAAGGAGGCAGGGAGTCACTGGCTGGCTTTGCTTTACCTTTTGGATGCGCTCATCATTGGTGATGAACCATTCGCAAGCAACTTGCAGCTGATTGTGGAGCTGGATGGTCTCCACCTGGCACTGCCCACACTGGACGGAGGAGAACTCCAGCTTGTTGCTGGAGATGCAGAGCGAAGGCATGGTCACCTTGGCACGCAGGCTGATATGAAACGTCGGGCCAGCCGCAACCTGAGCACACAACATAGCCCCCGTGAGAACAAACTGCAGATGTGAACTGGGGAGAGTGACTCAAACCTGTCCCAGCAGGGGATGGAGAGTGAAGGTTACGGGGCGGGAGAATACCTCCTACCTTGATAGGCAGCAGCACCTCCACATCTCCCAAGGGCAAGCTAGCACTTCGAGGATCAAACCGTACTTCGAAGGTTTCTGTCTCACAGTAGGGCAGGTTCTTCATGCGGTCCAGTTCTATGGTGAAACCTTGAACAACACACAACCAAACCACTTAGAACCGAAGGGCTGCGGAAAGCAGGACACCCGTGAGTCGTGAAGTGATAAGCACACTCTGCTCTTCAGCATCCCAAGTGTTTGGTTCCAGTTACTGCAGCTGCTGAAATCTCACTCATTCTAGAATGAGAGAGGTAGCCGTGTTAGTCTGGAATAGCAGAGGTAACAAAGTCCTGTGGCACCTTAAAGACTAACTATAAAGTTTTGAAGCATAAGCTTCCATGGGCATCCGACGAAGTGGGTATTAGCCCATGAGAGCTTATGCTTCAAAACTTTATAGTTAGTCTTTAAGGTGCCACAGGACTTTGTTATCCCCACTGATTCTGACTCTCTTCTGCAGAGAGTCCCAATCAGCAGCTCCCAGAGGTGGTTTTAAGGACCTTTCTCCCAGCACAGTCCTGCTTTCTAACGGGACTTGGCTGAGAATTGGTTTATCCTGTCATTTTAAAGCAAAGCGTTGAAAACAAATTCTCAGACTTTTCATGAGTGTTCTAAAAGGGGATGATGATTTATTGTTGGTAGCAACTGAGCAGTGAGAGCCCCTAACGACAGATCAGAACCTCATTGCGCCAGGCACTGCACATACACAGAACAAAGGAATCAGAGGCGCATGTGTGTGTCTGAAACCCAGGTTTAATAACAATGTAAGTGCTGTGCTCAAGTCCGCCAGGAACACAACGCGTCTGCGTGCTCCCATGCTGCAAACCTGCATCCCAGCTATAGATGGAGGGAGTTTAGGCCAAGCTGCAAGGGGAGGAAAGAAGATGCTGACTGCAGCATCATCTCATTGACTGATCCCTGGAGAAACACTGACACTGATCTTAAAGGATGATTCTGGGCCCAATCCTGCTCCCATTAAAGTAAAGCTTCCACTGATCACTTAGGGAAGCAGGAACAGACTTGACATATTCTGTTCTCGATTCTCTCTTGCACTGAGAGCCTCTCAACCCTGAGGGTGGGCTTAGGGGCTGATCTTATTGGTCCCCTATTGGACCATCGGCCAGCTGAGAATCAAAGGGGCACAGACACGCTCCAACTTTCCCCCAACGACAGAGTGCGTGGATGGGGCATTGGCTAGAAGCTGGTATGCTGTTTTCCATCAGCTGAGAGCTGCCCTGCACCGGGCTGGAGGGGAGGGGATCCTGGATCTCTGTCCCTCCAGCTGAAGTGAGAGTTGGCAAAAAGGCAGCTGGCAGAGTGGCAGCTGGGGTGAGCAAAACAGCAAGTCCTAATGGGAAGAGGTGGCATTTCCCATTGTACATAGAATCATAGAATATTAGGGTTGGAAGGGACCTCAGGAGGTATCTAGTCCAACCCCCTGCTCAAAGTAGGATCAACCCCAACTAAATCATCCCAGCCAGGGCTTTGTCAAGCCTGACCTTAAAAACCTCTAAGGAAGGAGATTCCACCATCTCCCTCAGGAACCCATTTCAATGCTTCACCACCCTCTTAGTGAAAAAGTTTTTCCTAATATCCAATCTAAACCTTCCCAACTGCAACTTGAGACCATTACTCCTTGTTCTGTCATCTGGTTCCACTGAGAACAGTCTAGATCCATCCTCTTTGGAACCCCCTTTCAGGTACTTGAAAGCAGCTATCAAATCCCACCTCATTCTTCTCTTCTGTAGACTAAATAATCCCAGTTCCCTCAGCCTCCCCTCGTAAGTCATGTGCTCCAGCCTCCTAATCATTTTTGTTGCCCTTCTCTGGACTCTTTCCAATTTTTTCACATCCTTCTTGTATAAGTGGGGCCCAAAACTGGACACAATACTCCAGATGAGGCCTCACCAGTGCCATATAGAGGGGAATGATCTTGTCCCTTGATCTGCTGGCAATGCCTCTACTTATACAGCCCAAAATGCCATTAGTCTTCTTGGTAACAAGGGCACACTGTTGACTCATATTCAGCTTCTCGTTCACTGTAACCCCTAGGTCCGTTTCTGCAGAACTGCTGTCTCTGCACATTCAACAGATTTTGAACTACTGCATCAGACTGAGATGGTTCATTTCAACCTTTGATTCTTGCTCCCATTTAAAGCCCATATAAGCATCTCATCCCCATTACCTGTATCATGCAGGGCCCGTCTGTCTGCATGGAAGGATACAGGGAACTGGCTGGTGTTGGTGATTTTGACAATGTGAGTTCGGATGTTACCAAGAATGATGTAGCCAAAGTCCAAGATGTATTCAGGCAGCTGAGCTCTGAAAGGGTTAACGAGAGCTCAGTTTCAGTCACAGCCTGTGCTCAGCTGGGCTGCATTTTCAAAGAGAGGAGTCCCAGGGTTATATCACCATTCACTGCTTTGAAAATTGAGCCCTAGGCCTAAATTCCCAGTGATGGGCCATTAAGGACTTGTCTGCATGGGCAGCAGTGCATGAGTTGTAAAGTACACCAATGTGTTGCATGCTAACTGGCCCATGTAGAGCCTGCTGGCCTGAGCTAAAAGTTCCCTAGGGTATGTTAATATAATGCTGGGTCAGCCAAAATTGCTTCAATACATTCCAGTGAAGTTTCTCTGCACTGTAACCATGTGTCACCCATGCCGATGCCCTTAGAATGCAGCACTCAACCCCTATAGATAGAAGGTGAAGCTCTTCCAAAGCAGGCCCATTCCTCGCTGGTGGTAGGGCCACAACTCAGGAAGGCATCACTATTCTGGAGAGCACTTAAGCAGACCAGTAACCCTACGCACATGCTTAGGTGCAGGTGAAGTCAATGGGATAGAAGCACAAGCATGTTCCTGAGTCAAGGGGTCTCATTCAAGGTCTTTGTCTCATTCAAGGAAGGGAATGAGAAGAAGACTTGTTGGTCTGTGTGCCCCTGTGATTCCACCAGCAGCCAAACTCCTTGGGCTAAGTCTTGTCCAGTTGATATCTGTGTAATTCCCAGTTCCTAAACTCAGGAGTGAAACATTTTCCTGCTGTTAGGCCCAGTCTGGTCAGCTTGTCAGATGAAGCCTTCTACTCCATGGCCCATCAGCTACAATGGCTATTACCCAGTCTGAACTGGTCTGATGGTCCGTGTGTTGCCAGTAATGATGCATTAAGCTGGCAAAAGGCAATCTGACTTTAATAAATTTGACCAACTCCGCTGGGCTGAGAGCTGGAGACGAAATCAGCCCAGCAACACCAGGCAGACACTGGTAGTCAACAGTGGAATTGTTGACTCTTTTGCAAGGAATGCCCCACATTCCAACCAGCAAGCTGCAGAGGGACCCCCAGTCCTGAACTCCAAACTCGGGCACTGTCAGGTGCTGAGCAATGTCAGTGGGAGTGGAGGACACTCAGCAGCTCGGAGAAGGTGTGCAGCCTCCCATAGGAACAGGCCCCTGCTGAGGTGCAGCGCTCATGCCACGGGGTTCTGTAGATGTGGCGTGGGCACCTTGCACAGGCCAATAGGCACCAGGCCATCACTAACTTGACTAGTTTCCGGCGAGCACGCTGGCTGAGGGTGGAGTCCTCCGTGGGATCAGAGACAATAGCTTTCTGCTGCTCCAGGGCATGTTCTCGTATGAGCAGCCGTTCGACTTCCATCTGCAGCCAAGTGTCAAACTGAGGAAAGCAAAGAGAGTAGCTGGTCAGCAGAAGCCCTCTAGATAGAAAGCACAAGTTCTTCCCGGAAGGCAGGGCCCCATTCTCCTTGTGTGCAGCCTCTGATGGGGTTTGTGGGGTCGTCCCTTCCACAAGGCAAACACCCCGGTCTCACTGCCAAGTCTGGAGGTAGCTCTCCACCATTCTCCCCACAAGTGCGACAGGGCAGCACAGTGGCGTAGATACTTTGCACATGGATGGAAGGGTTTGTCTGTTGATGGAGGTAATCCCCCTCCTTGAGCAGCAGCAGGTACATTGACGGAAGAACTCTACCATCAACCTAGCCATGTCTACAACAGAGGTCCAGGGGTCTCCAAACCTTTTGGATCATGCACCCCTAGCAGAACATTGTTTTTTGAGCACACACCCCCATGGGGAAGCCTCGCCCTAGCCCCATCCCCATCCACTCCCTGCCCCCGACTGCCCCCCTCAAAACCTCCCCTCCTTGTCCCCTGACTGCTCTCACCTGGGACCCCTGCCCCTGACTGCCCCCCAGGACTCCAACCCCTTTCTAAGCCTCTCTGCTCCTTGTCCCCTAACTTCCCCCCTGGGGCCAGTCCTGCTGCGGCTCCGGAGGCTGGTCCAGCCCTGGTGTCTGGCTCCTCCTGCCGCCGGAGCTTCCGGGGGCCACCTGGCTCCTCCTGCCGCCGTGGCCGCCCGGCTCCTCTTGCCGAGGAGCCGCCGGAGCAGCGAGTGTAGATGCGCTCAGTCGATCCCCGAGCGCACTCCCTGTCGACTCCTGTACTCCGCCTCTGCAAGAGGTGGAAGCAGAGTTGAAGGGGAGCGGCAGTGGTTGACTCACCGCCATGTGGATGGCCAGGAAAGTCGGCCTAAGATACGCCGACTTCAGTTAGCTGAAGTTACGTGACTTAGGTCAACACCCCCGTCCAGTGTAGACCAGGCCTTAGAGTGGAAAGTCCCACAGAGAGTTGTTGGGGAGAGGATGAGAGAGAGAACAAACCACACATGACAGACGTGAGTCCCGTCACTTCATGCATGTCTGAGGCTACCGTGAAGAGCATGGTTATAAGAACATACGTAAGTAAGATTAGACTAGAGACCCAAATAGTTCAGTTCTTTACAATCAGGTAAACTTAGAAAACGAGGTTACTTACCTGTAACTGTTGTTCCTCGAGATGTGTTGCTCACATGCATTCCATGTAGGTTGTGCACGCGCCGCGGGCACACTTGCCGGGAAGATTTTTCCCCTAGCTACAGGCTGGGTCGGTAGGGAGCCCCCTGGAGTGGCACCTTCATGGCGCTGTATAAGTACCCCTGGGACCCAGCCCCACCCTCAGTTCCTTCTTGCTGGCTAATCCGACAGTGGGGAAGGAGGGCGGGTTTGGAATGGATGTGAGCAACACATCTCGAAGAACAACAGTTACAGGTAAGTAACCTCGTTTTCTTCTTCGAGTGATTGCTCATATGCATTCCAGTTAGGTGACTGCAAGCAATACGTAGGAGGCGGGGTCGGATTGACCCATCGCTGAGCGTAGGACCGCTGACCCAAACGCCGCATCGCCCCTGGTCTGCTGGACTATGGTGTAGTGGGCGGCGAAGGTATGGACGGAGGACCAGGTGGCCGCCCTGCAGATGTCCGTGATCGGAACTCTCTCCCGGAAGGCCGCAGGGGACGCCTGCGCTCTCGTGGAGTGAGCTGTTATCTGCTCGGCAGGCCTGCCCACGAGTTCGTTACAGGTGCGAATGCACGAGGTAATCCAGGAGGAGAGCCTTTGGGCGGAGACCGGTTGGCCCTTCATCCGATCTGCCACCGCAACAAAGAGTTGTGTTGTCTTTCTAAATGGTTTTGTGCGGTCTAATAAAAGCGAGAGCTCTTCTGACAACAAGCGCAACTGTTGCTCCCTTCCAGAGGCGTGGGGCTTCGGGTAGAAGACCGGCAGGAAAATGTCCTGGTTAACATGGAAAGGGAGAGACAACCTTGGGAAGGAAGTCTGGATGGGGCGTAGCTGCACGTTGTCCTTATAAAAGACCGTATATTCGGTGGCTCTGAGGTCAGCGCCCTGATCTCTGACACTCTGCGCGTCGAGGTGATAGCTACAAGGAAGGCTACCTTCCAGGAAAGGTAGAGCAAGGAGCACGTAGCGAGGGGCTCAAAGGGGGCATGGTAAGACGGGAAAGCACAAGGTTCAGGTCCCAGGGTGGAACGGGGCGCTTAACGGTAAAGTTTGTCCAGCCCTTTAAGAAAGCGATAGACCATAGGGTCTGAAAAGACCGAGTGGTCTGCTGGGCCAGGATGGAACGCCGAGATGGCCGCCAGGTGGACCTGAATGGTAGCGGTAGAGAGACCTTGATGTCTAAGGTCCAACAAATGGTCTAGGATAACTGGGATGGAGGCTTCCCTGGGGATGGTGTTGCACTGCATACACCAAGCAGAGACGCGGGGTCCACTTTGCAGTATAGGTGCTTCTGGTCGATGGTTTTCTGCTTCCCAGAAGAACACCTTGCACCTCGGCAGAACACAAGAGCTCCGGGCCCCTTAGCCATGCAGCAGCCACGCTGCGAGGTGCAGGGACTGCAGGTCCGGGTGGAGTAGGCGACCGTGATCCTGAGAGATCAGGTCTGGCCACAGCAGGAGGCTGATGGGAGGGGCCCTGGACAGCTGGAGGAGGGATGCATACCAGCATTACCTGGGCCAGGCCGGGGCTACGAGGATCACACGCGCCTTGACCCGTTTGATCTTGAGGATCACCTTGTGCAGGAGCGGGATCGGAGGGAACGCATAGAGCAGGTGGCCCGTCCAGAGAAGGAGAAAGGCGTCTGTCAAGGAGCTCCGGGAGCTGCCACGGAAGGAGCAGAACTGGAGGCACTTCCTGTTCTGCCAAGTGGCAAAGAGGTTGATCTGGGGAAACCCCCACTGTAGGAAGATCGGCCGGATGACGTCTGGCCGAATGGACCACTCATGTGACAGGAACGATCTACTGAGGTGGTCCGCCAGCGTGTTCTGGGCTCCTGGGAGAAAGGAGGCCACTGGGTGAATGGAGTGGGCTATACAAAACTCTCAAAGGAGGACCGCCTCCGACAAAGGGGGTTCGAGCGCGCTCCGCCCTGCTTGTGTATATAAAGCTCTGCTGTGGTATTGTCTGTTAGCACCGCTACACAGTGACCCGCTAGCGTGACCCTGGAGGCCTGGCACGCTAATCGAATGGCTCTCAGCTTCCTGACGTTGATGTGGAGGCGGAGATCGGCCTCCGACCAGCGGCCCTGCGTTCTGAGTTCGCCGAGGTGGGCTCCCCAACCCAGAGACGAAGCGCCTGTCACTAGGGACATGGAGGGGCTGGGTGGGAGGAAGGGAACGCCCTGGCAGACAATGTCCTGATTTTCCCACCAGGCCAGAGCATAGAGGGTAGCTCTTGGGATGGTGAGAAGGGCATTGATGCTGTCCACGTTCGGCCTGTAGACCGACGCCAGCCAGGACTGGAGCGGGCGCAGCCGCAGCTTGGCATACTGGCTGACGTGCGTGCATGCCACCATGTGACCCAGTAGGCTGAGGAACACCCGAGTTGTCGCCATAGGGAAGGAGTGCAATTCTTGGATCGCCGACTGAATGGCCTGGAAACGAGGCTGTGGGAGGGATGCCCTTGCCACGGTAGATTCCAGGAGGGCCCCTATGAAATCGATTTTATGAGTCGGCTCCAGGGTGGACTCCTCCTTGTTGAGGAGTATCCCCAGGCGGTCGAATGTACTGATGACCAGTTGTACATGCATGCGCACTTGGTCCCTGGAGGTGCCCCGTATCAGCCAGTCGTCCAGGTACGGGTAGAGATGCACCCCGCGGCGGTGGAAGAACGCCGCTACCACCGCCATGCACTTGGTAAAGACCCTGGGTGCGGTGGATAGGCCGAAGGGCAGGTCAGCAAATTGGTAGTGTTCCCCCGCCACGAGGGAACGGAGGTAGCGTCTGTGGGGGGCTTTATACTGATATGAAAATAAGCGTCCTTCATATCGAGGGCCGCGAACCAGTCTCCCGGATCCAGAGAGGGAATACTAGTGTCCAAGGTGACCATAACCCTAACTTGGACCTGGTCATGTGGGCGTTGAGTCCGCGTAGGTCTAGGATGGGCCGGAGGCCCCCTTTCGCCTTGGGGATGAGGAAGTGGTGGGAGTAGAACCCTGTCCCCCTGAACTCCTCTGGGACGGGCTCGATGGCTCCCAGCGCGAGGAGCGACCTCACCTCCTGGACGAGGAGTTGCTCATGAGAAGGGTCCCTGAAGAGGGACGGGGAGGGAGGTTGGGAGGGAGAGGTAGTGCTTGCTGGTGCTCTGCCCCCGGGCGCACCTTCAAAGTAGGGCTTACACCCCTGAGATGCTTTAGGGGTCTGCTGTTTGCCCCCCTGCCGTGGCGCAGAGCGAAGGCGATTGCCACGTTTCCTCCGTTGGAAGGAGTACTGGGACGGGCGAGGAGGAGGATAAAGCGCCTCCTCGCGGTTTGGGAGGGCCGTCTCTGGGTTATCGGAGTGCATCCCCAGAGTTTTGAGGGTCACGCTCTTGAACTTGAAGGTCTGCAGGCGCGCACCTGTGGTTTCTAAGAAGAGTCCCACACCTTCAAGGGGAAGGTCCTGTATAGTTTGCTGCATACCAGATGGAAGGTTCGAGGATTGCAGCCACGCACTGTACCTTAGGGTGACCCCCGATGCGACCGTTCTGGCCGCGGAGTCGGCCGAGTCTAGGGCCGCCTGCAGGGAGATTCTGGCTGCCGGCCAAAGCCCTAGACTCCTGATTGGCTTCCGGAGGAGCAGTACCCTCGAACTTAGCCAGAGAGTCCACGGTATGGCAAAATGTCCAACTTATTTTGGCCTGCTTAGCCTTGGGGCCTGCTGCCCGTGGTGCTCCTTATTGCGGAGTCCACCACTAGGGAGGAAGGAGGCGGGCGGACATACAGGTACTCATATTCCTTAGCAGGAACAAAGTACCTCCTCTCCACCCCTCTCTCTGTCGGTGGGATGAGGCCGGAGTCTGCCATATGGTGGCTCTCGATCTTTTGATCGTGTTGATAAAGGGCAAGGCCACCTTTGCTGGTCCGCCGTTCGCTAGGATGTTCGCGACCGGATCGTCGAAAGCAGCAACTTCCTCCATCGGGAGGTTCATGTTTTGTTTGGCCACTGCTTTCAACAGGGCCTGGTGGGCGGACAGGTCCACAGGCGGTGGGCTTGCAGACGACGTGCCAGCCACCGGCTCGTCCGGAGACAAGGAGGAGAAAGGTTCTGGCTCCGTCGGGCATGGGGCACGTCCTGGTAGGGAACAGTAGCTGAGGACGGACCTGCGACTGTCTCGTCCGCTCCCCCAAACGGTGCCTGTCGGACCCCGGACTCCGATGTGGCCACCACAGACTGGGCTCCCTGGGCCTGTTGGTATGCCCGAAGTGCCCAGGTGGGCCAGCTGGATGGTGCTGCGACCGGCTGTGCCTGTACCGAGCGCGGTGAGGCCGAGGCCGATGAGGAGGGCCACGGGGCCGCCGAGCTCACAATCGCTGTGCGACAGGCGGAGAACCGTGCTGGGATCGGGACCGGGCAGGCTCTCTACGCCCTGAGCGGGAGCGGTGTCGGCTCCGCGACGGTACCGGGCTGGTCAGGTCTGGCCACAGCAGTGATCAGTGCTGGAATGGAGCACGGTGCCGGCTCAGAGACTGGTGCCGGGGTGATGGCCGTCGGCAGAGAGACCGCCTCTTGGGTGGTGTCCGGTGCCGGGACGGTGCCCGGTGCCGAGACGGTGCCCAGTGCCGAGACGGTGACCGGTGCCGAGACGGTGACCGGTGCCAGGTAGGTCGTGGTGCTCGCTCGTAGAGCGGTGCCGAGAGTGTGACCGGCGCCTCGATGGAGAACGGCACCGGGACTCCGATCGGCGCCGAGACTCTGACCGGTGGCGAGACTGGGAACGGTGCCGGGATATTTGGCGAGGAGACCTAGCGAGGTCTCGACTCTGAGCAGTGCCGAGACTGCGACCGGCCCCGGGATGGAGACCGATGCCGGGAGTGCGATCGGCACCGTGAGATCAACTGGTGCCGGGACCCCGAAGGGTTCCCAGCAGCAACCGCAGGCGCAATCATGGGCGCACAGAGGAGGCTGTCGACGTTATCAGCTCCCTAGCGCAGGGCTGGTGACAGAAATTTGGGGGCCCCCTACTCCGATAGTTTGGGGGCCCCCCCAGCCCAGCCAGCCCCCTCCAGCCCAGCAAGCGCTCCCCCCCCGCCCAGCCGGCGCTCCCCACCCCCCCCCGGCCAGCTGACGGCAGCGAGAGCCGCCCTTTCTCCCCCCCCTCCCCCGGACAGCGCTGCTTCCGCCGGCCGGGCTCTCTGCTCCTACCGGGGCCAGGTGCGCTTGTCCGGGGGAGAGCCGCGCCGCCTCCCCGCCCCTTCCCCGCTCTCCAGGTCCGGCGACAAGGGGGGACACAACGGGTACTGTGGTGTACCGGGGCCCCCCTAAAGTCGGGGGGCCCGGTACAGCTGTACCAGTAGTACCCCCCTGTCGCCGGCCCTGCCCTAGCGGCAGCAAAGTCTCCAGTGGAGGGTAGGGGCTGCTGCTGCGCCGGCACTCTGAGGGGCAAGCTTGCCCGCACCGGACTCAACGGGCCTGAGACGGCGCCGGACTCAACGGTGCCGGTGCCGGCGGCTGTTGCCCTGAACGCTCCTTCACGGGATGCAGTTCTACGGGCGGCACCGGACTCAACGGGGCCTGAAACGGCGCCGGAGTCCACGGTGCCGGTGCCTGCAGCTGTAGCCCTGAACGCTCCCTCACGGGATGTTGTTCACGGGGGGCACCAGACTCCACGGTGTTGGTGCCTGCAGCTGTGGCCCTGAACGCTCCCTCACGGGATGCTGTTCTACAGGCGGTACCGGACTCAACAGGGCCTGAAACGGCGCCAGAGTCCACGGCGGTTTGGCGGACGCCACCTTGGAGCGGGTCCCGGTGCCTCACCCGAGTCCGTTGCAGGAGCGAGGGTCGACTCCATGAGGGGCTGTCGGAGGCGAGACTCTCTGTCTTTCTGGTGTCCGTCTTCACTTGTCCACCAGATGAGAGTCGCCCAGGCACTTCAACAGTTAAAGTGTGAGTAGCCCCCAGGCATAGGCTACCCACACTGTGCAGGGGCTTTGAAACCCTGAGAATAGGGAGGCATCAAGCCCCAAGCAGCAGGGGAGTTTCCTGCCGTTAACAACTATTTACAACTGTGACAAGGTGGCTCCTCAGACTCCCCGGACTCAGGCCCTTTAGCTGTTCTCTTCTGGCTGGGGTTTGGCTCCCAGCTGGCTAGGAAGGGCTAACTCCCTCCTTCCTGCTTTCCTGTCTGCTGGCAGCCTCTCTGACTCTGTCTCTCGCTCTCCTTCACTCCTCTCTGCTTTCACCAACCTCACTCTTCTGATTCCTCCTGCCTCCAAACTCGCTCCTCAACTCCCACACTCTTCTCTGGGGAGGAGTCTTTTTAAAGGGCTCTGCCAGCCTCCTTAACTGGCCTCAGCTGGCCCTGCTTCTGGCAGCCTTGTTCAGCTGGATCCAATTAAACTGCAGTTATCCCTCTCACCACAACCTTCTCTGGCCCTCGCCTGCCCTGGGTTTACCACACATCCCCCCCCCCTGCTCAACACCATGGGGTTGGGCTACTTGGGTCGCTGAACAGTGGACCCTCGACAGGTCATCCGCATTTCCGTGCAGGCGGCCGGACCTATGTTGCACACGGAAATGAAAGGGTTGCAGCGAGAGGAACCATCTGGTGACTCTTGCATTTTTGTCCTTGTTTTGCTGCATCCACTTCAGCGGGGCATGGTCAGTGACCAGGGTAAACCGTCTCCCGAGCAGATAGTAGCGGAGGCTTTCTACGGCCCACTTTACCGCCAGGCACTCCTTCTCTACTACGGCATATTTCCGTTCCCTGGGCAGTAGCTTCCGACTGAGGAAGAGGACTGGGTGGTCTTCTCCATCCACCATCTGGGAGAGCACCGCTCCTAGCCCCACCTCAGAGGCGTCAGTCTGCAAAAAAAACTCCTTTTCCCAATCCGGGGCTATTAGCACGGGGTCGGTGCAGAGGGCTGTCCGCAGATCCCTAAACGCCTCCTCTGCTGGAGTCGACCATTTCACGATGTCCGGGCCACGGGCTCTCGTCAGGTCCGTTAATGGGCATGCCCTGGCGGCGAAATGGGGAATGAACCGTCGATAGTACCCAACCAACCCCAGGAACGCTCGGACCTGCTTCTTCCGGACTGGTCGTGGCCACTTCTGGATCGCCTCTAACTTGTTAAGCTGGGGTTTTACCAGGCCTCTCCCCACTATATATCCGAGGTATTTGGCTTCTGCTAGCCCAATCGAGCACTTGGCGGGATTTGCAGTCAGGCCAGCCTTCCTCAGGGTGTCTAGCACTGCCTCTACCTTCCCCAAGTGTGTCTCCTAGTCGGGGCTATGGATAATCACGTCGTCCAAGTACGCGGCTGCGTACTTACGATGCGGCCGCAGCAGTTTGTCCATGAGCCGCTGGAAGGTGGCGGGGGCTCCGTGCAACCCAAAGGGGAGGACCGTATACTGGAACAAACCCTCTGGGGTGGCAAAGGCCGTTTTCTCCTTGTCCGCCGGGGCCAGGGGGATTTGCCAGTAACCTTTGGTCAGGTCAAGGGTGGACAGGAACCGCGCTGTTCCGAGCCGGTCAATCAGCTCGTCTATTCGGGGTAACGGATATGCATCGAACTGGGAAACGTCATTTAGCCTCCGGAAGTCGTTGCAGAATCGCACACTGCCATCTGGCTTGGGTACCAAGACCACGGGACTGGACCACTGGCTATGGGACTCTTCTATGACCCCTAATTTTAGCATTTTTCGGACTTCTACACCAATCACTTCCCTTCTTGCCTCTGGGATCCGGTAGGGCTTGACATGTACCTTTACCCCGGGCTCCGTGTGGATGTGGTGGTGCACCTCCCTGGTTCGGCCGGGTGCTTCCGAGAATACGTCCGGGTGGCGTCTGATCATGCTGATCACTTCCTCTCTTTGGTTTGGGGTCAGCTCGGGGGATATCCCTATCTGGCTAGGCTGGTTCCCTTCCCGGGGGGTTGCTCCTAGCGCGACCACTTGAGCCTCTCTATCCTGCCATGGCTTCAGTAGGTTCACGTGATAGATCTGCTCTGGTTTCCGGCGTCCAGGCTGTCGGACTTTATAGTCTACGTCCCCCACGGCTTCAATCACCTCATAAGGCCCTTGCCACTGGGCTAACAGTTTACTTTCAGCCGTGGGTACGAGCACCATCACCCGGTCCCCCACCTGGAACTTCCGGCTCAACGCCTGGCGATCGTAGTACCTTCGCTGGGCCTCTTGGGCCTTCTGCATGTGCTCTCGCACAATGGGGGTGACCTGAGCGATCCTCTCTCTCATCCGTAATACGTGATCAATGACATTTCTCCCCGGATTCGGCTGTTCTTCCCAACCCTCTTTGGCTATATCGAGTAACCCCCGAGGGTGGCGTCCATATAACAACTCGAATGGGGAGAATCCCGTTGAGGCCTGCGGTACCTCCCTCACCGCAAACAGTAGGTAGGGGAGCAGGGTGTCCCAATCCTTCCCGTCCCTGCTCACTACCTTCCGGATCATGCTCTTCAATGTCCTATTGAAGCGTTCAACCAGGCTGTCAGTCTGGGGATGGTAAACCGATGTCCTTAGGGCCCGCACTTGGAGCAGGTCGCATAAGTCCTTCATCAGTTTAGACACAAAGGGGGTCCCTTGATCGGTCAGGATCTCTTTGGGTATCCCTACTCGGGAAAAGATCTGCACCAACTCCCGGGCTATGGTCTTTGACATCGTGTTCCGTAGGGGTACGGCTTCCGGGTATCGGGTGGCGTAGTCTAGCACAACCAGTATGTGCTGATGGCCCCGGGCAGACTTCTCGAGGGGGCCTACCAGGTCCATAGCGATCCTCTCGAACGGGACTTCAATGATGGGTAGGGGTACCAGAGGGGCCCGTAAGTGTGGCCGGGGGGCATGCAATTGGCAGTCCGGGCAGGAGGCACAATACCGCCAGACAGCCGCATAAACTCCGGGCCAAAAAAATCTTTTCAGGATCCGGTCGAGGGTTTTATCTACCCCTAGGTGGCCCCCGAAGAGATGGCTGTGGGCTAGGTCCATCACACCTCTCTGGTGCTTCTGGGGCACCAAGAGTTGCTCTACGGCTTGGTCCGGCCTCTGGTCTACCCTGTATAACAAGTCCCCCTTTATCACATAGTACGGCCCTCGTCCCTTAACTTTTCCTTCCACCGGGACTCCATTTACCTCAACTACTTCCTTTCGGATATTGTGGTAGGCTGGATCATTGGCTTGATCCTGCCCAAAATTTTCCATTGACGGGCCAATTGGCCCCAACTCCAGGGAATCTACCCCCGGCTCTTCCTCAGGGACAGTCTGGGGGGCACTAGGTCCGGCGTCGGGTTCCCCCAGAGCTCGCCGAGCCCTCGTCCCTCTGGGGCTTACTTGTTCCCCTACCAGCACAACCCTCCGGTACTGGGTCAAAATCTTCGTCCCCAACTCTTTAGCTGCCCTTCTTTCCCTCCGAGACTTCTTGGGTCCCCCAGGCATGGAAAATAGCTCTGGGTCAAATTCCCGGAAGGCCGGGGGCCCACGATCCCTCGGCGCTATCTCCTGGATCTCGGCGCTAACTCCTTCCGCTTCCCTTCCGGGGAGCAGGCTATCGAACCCTGGGAAGTCTCGCCCAATGAGGACTGGATAAGGGAGCTTCGGGACTACTCCCACCATTACCTTCGTGGGGTTTCCCAGGATGTCTATACTCACGGGGATGGTGGGGTAATAGTTAACATCCCCATGCACACAGGATACTCCTGAGCGCTTGGCCCGGGCGAGTTGGTCCCGCCCGACCAGCTTCCCCGAGACCAGCGTGACCGCACTCCCTGAGTCGACTAACGCGGTGGTGCTAATGCCGTTCATCTTAACGGGCCGGGTGTATCTATGGGGGGCCATCGCGACCCCCACTTGATTTATCAGGTCACATGGACTTTCTATCCCCCCCCAGTCACATTGCATAGGTTCCACCTGGTTTGGGCACTGGGCAGCTATATGCCCCACTTCCCCACATGCATAACAACGTATACCTGCTCGGGCTAGTCCCCTGGTTTTCGGGCTGTTAGGCCTTTCCCCCCAAGTCATGTTCCCCCAGTCCCCAAGCTTCTCCAGGTTCTCAGGCTGATCCCCAGCCTCTTTTCCTCCTTCCATATATCGGCTTGGAGTCACGGTAATCCGGGGTTTTGGCCCTGAGACTTGCCTCCTATTCGGGCGCGTTCCTTCCTTGGAAGTCCGAGGCAACTCTTGGGAGGCTAGGTGTCTTTCCACGAGGGATACTAGCTCGTCATAGGAGGAGGGATCGTTCTTACGGACCCACCCCCTTATGTCCGGTGGCAACCCCCGCATATACCTGTCCCGGACTAGGATTTCTACCACTTTCTCGGGGCCGTGAGTCTCGGGCCGCAGCCACTTCCGGGCGAGGTGGATCAAGTCGAACAGCTGGGACCGCGGTGCCTTGTCGGCCTTGTACCTCCATTCGTGGAACCGCTGGGCCCTCAGGGCTGGCGTCACTCCCGCCCTTGCCAGGATCTCGGCCTTTAGCTGGGGATAATCCGCCGCTGCCTCGGTCGCCAAGTCAAAATAGGCCTTCTGGGCCTCCCCCCACAGAAAGGGGGCCAGGATACTCGCCCACTGCTCCCGGGGCCAGGCCTCTCGCAGGGCTGTCCTCTCAAATGCAAGAAGGTAGGCCTCGGTATCGTCGTCCACTGTCATTTTCTGTAAGTAGTTGCCCGCCCTCAGTGGCCGGGGGTCGGGGCCCCCACGGGCCATGGTGCCCAGGACTTTTATCTGTTTTGCTAGCTCTTGCAGTGTAGCTCGGTCCTGGGCTGCCTGGGACATCAGCAACTGGTTAGTCTCTTGCTGCACTCGCACTGCTTCTTGTTGGGCCGCAGTGGCCTGAACCAGTGCCTTCACCACCTCCTCCATTTTAAATTTTTTTTTTTTTTTTTTTTTTTTTTTGAGGGGGCCTTTGCCTTGCCCGAGAGGACTGGCCACCGAGTCTACTCACTGCATCCCACCTCTGACACCACGTGTGACAAGGTGGCTCCTCAGACTCCCCGGACTCAGGCCCTTTAGCTGTTCTCTTCTGGCTGGGGTTTGGCTCCCAGCTGGCTAGGAAGGGCTAACTCCCTCCTTCCTGCTTTCCTGTCTGCTGGCAGCCTCTCTGACTCTGTCTCTCGCTCTCCTTCACTCCTCTCTGCTTTCACCAACCTCACTCTTCTGATTCCTCCTGCCTCCAAACTCGCTCCTCAACTCCCACACTCTTCTCTGGGGAGGAGTCTTTTTAAAGGGCTCTGCCAGCCTCCTTAACTGGCCTCAGCTGGCCCTGCTTCTGGCAGCCTTGTTCAGCTGGATCCAATTAAACTGCAGTTATCCCTCTCACCACAACCTTCTCTGGCCCTCGCCTGCCCTGGGTTTACCACACAACGCTTAACTAAACTACTTAAGAACAAAGAACCACTAATGACTAACTATCAATACTACAAAGCTAGGAGAAAGGAGATCGCTAAAGAGCAGAGCTCCAATGTTCCGACAACCAGTGCGAGGGGTAAGAAGGAACTGAGGGTGGGGCTGGGTCGCAGGGGTACTTATACAGCGCCATGGAGGCGCCACTCTAGGGGGCTCCCTACCGACCCAGCCTGTAGCTAGGGGGAAAATCTTCCCGGCAACTGTGCCCGCGGCGCGTGCACAACCTACATGGAATGCATATGAGCAATCACTCGAAGAAGAAATATTGGGTCTGAGTAAGACACATGGCCCTCCCCACATCAGCGACCAGGTAAATCACCATTACAAAACATTGAGACGGAAGGCCTGCTCCCAGCCTGGAAGAGACACTGCCTGAGCTGAGTGCAATACACCCAAGCTAGCATCACACAGTACGTCCTTGCATCAGCTTCCAAATGCTCCACACCAGCGCATGCCGAGTGTTCTGCACCAGGCACTTAGATAACATTTTGCTGCAGAGACCAGGCACCGGGTTTATGCCTTTGTCTCATCCTGCTCTTGGCTGTGCACGTCTTTGGGCTCGGTCCTGCAGTGTTGACTTGCACAGTCATTCCTATGGGAAGTCAGTGGGACTACTCAGGTCAGTGTGGGCTGCAGGATCAGACCAGGCCATGTACTACTGAGATCGTTACATTTTCTGAAGAGAATTAATGCAACTAGTGTCGTTCCAAAATGTCGGCCCGTTCCCCGAGGCAGGTGACTGTGGTGGTCGATAACCTGCCAGGGATGCAGCTGCAGTGACACAAACGGGACAGAGGGGCGGTGGGGGCGTTAAGAGTCAGAACAGAGGGGTGTGGCCAGGGCAGCAAGAATCACTTAAAGGACACAGCAGCCTCTCTTACCATGGTGCCAGAATGCTCCATGGAGGGCTCTGCAGCCATCGCATCTGGGTGGCCAAGGGCCTCATCTCTCGGAGTCTCTCCTCCCGGTCTTTGTTTTGCCTCCTTGAGGACATTCTCGTACCTTTCATTTCCTGGAGGAGGAAGCAGCGGGTGGTCAGGAAATAAACACGGGCTCTAGCCGGATTCTACCCAAGTTACACCCAGGAAACCTCACTGAGCCCCGCCATGGCCCCCCGCCTCTCTGACCCACTTAGGAAATGCAGGGACAGTGCATTCTTCCTTCCCTATGGATTAGCTCTCTCCTTGTGCAGCTCTGCCATCAGTTCTGTTCTCTCCCAGTTAGGACCAGAACTCATCATCTCTGCTCAACCTCTGACTTTCTTCTCAAAACTCCTCCCCTGCTTCTCTCCTCCTCCCGTCCCGTCTAGGAACTTGCTGGTTCCTTCATAATCAAAAGAAATACAACTGGAAAGAGCTCCTCCCTGGTCTTCTCCATCCCCTTCCCCCGTCTGACTCTTCTTATCCCTGGCTCACCTGACATGGCTGCTCTCTGTGCTGATTCCCCCCAGATCTATCTCTCGGTCTCCATGTGTTTGCACAGCGGTCACTGCCTCTCAGCCTCGCCGTGCTGCCTCCAACTCAAGCTAAGCATGACCCAGAGTGAGTCCCGCATCTTTCCCCCCTTCCTCCCTCGTCCTCCCTGTCCCGGAAGCAAATAACCTCAGTATCTGATCTGAGTCCTCCCTTCCCCCTACAAGCCCCATTCAGGTTATTCCTAAATCCTTTCGGCGTTTCCTCTCCAGCATTGATCAAACTCGTCCTTCCCTCTGCAGCTCTGGGGCTAAATCTCTTCTCTATGGCTTGGGGTCTTCTCCTGCCTTGACTACTGCCCTGTCTCCTCCTCTCTGGCCCCCCACTTCCCTCCCCCTCAGCACATCCCAAATGCTGCTGTGAAGAAAACCCTCCCCTCCTACACCATGCAGAGCATGTCTCTCCCTCTCTCAATCCCTCCATCGGTCCCATTCATCTTCCTCCTCAATACAAGTGCCTCATTCTAACTGAGCTGTACCCCTCCCTGCCCCGTTCCCTCCTACCCCACAACTTCTTGTCCATCTGGACCCTCTCTGGGCCTCTGGCTCTCTCAATGGTACAGTCTCTGGGGCAGAACTCACATCCTCTCCTGCATTTTCTGCCATGTCATTGCTCAGTAAATACCACATGCCAATAGCAGCGGCTGAAAGGTTGAAGATTTCGTTAACAACCCCCTGAGCCAATAGACAGAGCGGGGACAAACAACCTGATTAGTGCTAAGACTGAGCTTGACAAGTGTCTCTGATGGAGTTGTCTGCCATAGCAGGGAGTGGACTCCCATCACCCAGGAGGTCCATGCCAGTCCTATGGTTCCCAGAACCTACGTGTTCTTTGGAAGTATGTGTGATGGTGTCCTATGAATGCAAAGCAAAGACGGACTGGAGAATGGGCAGGTGGGTGACCCTACCTTTGATGTTTCTGGGCAGATCCAGGCAGATCCTGGGGAAAGTCCCCTCTCCTTTCAAGGTGATGCTCTCTGGCTCCAGGTGGGCCACCTGTATCTGGAAGGTCTGCTGGAAGATCTCAGGTACACCAGGCAGGTAATAGACCTTCAGCACCTGTTCTTTTTCTGATTCAATGTAACCCTGCAGCAGGTGGGAGACAGGCCATGGTACACTGAACACATGGGAACGCTGTCAAGAGCTGGGATGGGGGCAAGAGATGAAGAAGGGAGGGCATCGAGCTGTCCCATTCCTACAGCACACTGCATCCCTGAGAGATGCATGCTTTTTAGACAGCAAAGTGTCATTAAGGAGCAGGAAGTGGCATTATTGGAGACATGGGCTACGGCTTAGATGTGTGTAGATATACAGGTGTTGCTGTGTTCAGTGTTGCAACAGCTAACTCAATGAAGAGCCTAAATTTCATTTTTAAAAGGAATTTAAGTACTTAGGAGCCAAAACCCCATTGAATTTAAGGCCCACATGGGTAAATCGCTTTAAAATGAGACTCAGTAAGGCCAGAATACCTTTACAAATCTGAACCCAAATGACAGATCAGCAGCTGGTGTATAGAAGTGACCTAGATATTTACTTAAACTGAAGGATGGCGAAGGGAGGCATACAAGAGAGTCCACTTCAGAGACCAAGGGAATTTTCTTACCAGCAAAATACAGGAGCCAGTGGGGAAAAGGGAGGAGCAAATGGAAATGAAAAGCGAATTGTGTTTTGTACTGGAGCACACCCAACCATACTGGATGCAAACACCCTAGGCATGCATGTAATTCTAAATGCAGAGGCCCCTGAGTGGCCATTCCCTGGCTCTGGTAGCCCCAGATCCCGAGCCCCTCAGGCAGGGTCTGTCAGACAAAGGTACTGGCACCTGTGCAATAGGGAAGGTGCTGCTGGGTAACTGCTTTCTCCTCCTCTGTCCCCTTCCAATGGAATTTCCCCCGCTTTGCTCCCCATCGTGCTGCGTGGGGGGGGGGGAAGTCTTTGTTCAACAGAGCAATCAGCCAGCAGGCTCACTGGGCGCAGAGCTGAGAGACCAGATCCTCGGCTGTCTCAGCAGAGGGGCAGCAGCTGGCTGTCCTGCTTGCTGTACCTCAGGCATAGAGCAGAGAGGCTGCAGCAGAGGGCAGCAGAGACTCATCCACGGCAGGATATCAGGCTTCAGGACAGTTACAGGGAGATATCAGAGCTATTTGGCGTCCTCGCCTTGGGAACGAGGAGACTGGACAGGAGCAATACACCCGAGAGGGACATGAGTCACACTGCTGAGGGGACATCACTGCAGCATGGGGGGCAGGCTGTGCCGTTCCCAGACCTATCCAGAGGCAGTGAGATGGGGCCTAAGAGGCAAGCGCTTTGCCAGGGCTTCTCCTTCCATGTGGGGCTGAGCAATCTGCTTACTGGCATGGACTGGTCCCCCCCGTGCCAGTCCCGCTTTGTGGGCAGGTGAACTGGAGAGAGGGATTGGCGCCAACTCCCCCAGCCCCCTCTAGCCTTATTCTTTAATGGTTAATCATTGTTTTGGTTGCCAACTGATACCAATGTAGTGAGCTGGAGGAACAGGGGTCTAGTTAGTGCTAAGGAAAAGGCTAAGTTAGCCCTATGGACTAGGCCCCCTAACATCCTGCTGCCCAGAGCACAGAGACTGCTCTGCTGGGGGCGCACTGCAGAGTCATGGGCACAGGGGACGGCCTTTCAGATCCCAGCCCAGCCCACCCAGCTGCACATGGGTCATCAGGACCTCCGGCAGCACTTTGAGCTAAGGGGAATGAACACAAGCTGCAGGGAAAGCCCATGAAAACAGGGAACACAAGCGAGTGCAGAGGCATGCAGGCTGGTGTCTGCTGAGAGAGAGAAACCGAGCAACAGACCCACGCTGGGCTTTCCTCACGCCGGAGATCTGCTCTGAGTCCAGAAAACCAGCCAGGACTGTTCCTCCACTCAGTGTGCCAGTACAAGGATACTCCTGAGCACTTGAAAGAGACACAGCAGCAGGGCTGGTGATGAAGGAGTGGGTGGATGAGCCGGCGCCTGTGATTGGGCAGGTGGGGAAGGAGTATATCTTACTGGGTTACAAACCAGGCTCTGAGATTGGCTGGGCTGGGCTGAGCAATGTGACCCAGGTTCTGCTGGGAAGAAAAAAGAATCTGTGCAATCCAGTTCCATCTTCAGCACAAACCCAAAGCTCCCAGCAGCCGGGGCGCAAAGCGTGGCCAAAGCAGGCAGCTGGTTGTTTGACGGGGGAGCCTCCTGCCACTCGGAGTCTATTAAGGAGCGCGTCCATTTGACCTTCACTAGCTCCCAGCAGGTATAACCTTCCATCATCTCCCCTGCTGGATTCACTAGCTCCCAGCCTCTGGCTACACAGCTAGACAATTGCCCTTGCTGTGCCAAGGACGGGGCTTCCCTTATGACTGGTGATCGCCCAGTCGCCAGCACTAGTGCCAGGATTTAACTCTAGTCCCTCAGGGATCCGTCCAGCTGTCCCAGGTACTCACAGTGGCAGGCAGGATCAGTGGCACTCCTGGCAGAGGGTTGTCGGCAGAGGCCTGGCTCGTGTTCAGTACCATGTACCCAAATCCAACCTTCCCCCTATTGAACAGCCTGATTTCAGCTTCAATGACTTGGTCAAACAGCTGAGGGGAAGAGATAGGAACAGGAGTGTCAATACCAAGGCTTTTTTTCAGATTCGCGTCCCACATACTCATAACACGCAAACAAGGGGACATTCAATGAAAGAAACAGTCAGGAAATTCAACACTGGCCCAAAGGAAACCGTTTTCTGAACAGTGCACAAGTAGGCTGTGGAACTCCTCACCACAACACGTCGCTGTGGTCACGAGCTCAGCAGGGATCCGGAACGGGCTGGGTGTTCTATAAGAACAGGCAGACTCAGCAGAAACAGGATTTCAATAGCAATAGGGAACCAAGGAGAGCTTTGGAGGGGATGTAGATCCTGACTTCAGGGGGTATTTCCTGTGGGAAGAGTGTCCCATAACTACCAGCTTCAGGGTCCTGCACCTTCCTCTGGGGCCTCTGAGCCCATGTCAGAGAGAGGACACTGGATTGGGTGGCCCTGGGGTCTAATCTAGCCTGGCAGTTCAATCTGGTAAGCAGGAGAAGCTATGAATTAGCACAGATCCCCCCTCAGCTCCAGCTAGCATGAACATTTCCTATTCCTTCTGCTATTCTCCAAAGGGGCCTCTTGGGAAAGATAAGCTAGTGGAGATGAGATCTGTTATTGGACCGAATTCTGTCGAAAGCGTGTCCCTTCCATCAACAGCAGCAAATCCAATTAAGGATTGACGTGCCCACCTTTCGCTCTCTCAACCTGAGACCAATATGACTACAACACTTCAAACAATTTCTTTTGGAAGACGGTCCTGTATTTTGGACTCCCTGGGTCAAACCGATCCCTGGGGTAACTCCCCTGAAGTCAAAGGAGATAGGCTGGGGCAGATTTGGCCCATTCCAGTGATAGCATAATCCAATGTGTGAGGTTAGTTGACATTATTATTTTAATAACGAAGGAACGCATCATTCTTTGAGTGGATTCGGATATCTGAGTCTCACACCATTTGGTCTACAGTTTCTGGGGTCTAGTTAAATACACTGTTAACGGTGAAAAGGCAACATAGAAAACTGAATGGCTGTGTAGCGGGATGGTCACCCTGCTCCAGCCTTAAAGGGGTTAAAACAGCCCTGGAGAGGGTTGTGGCTGGGAAAGTAGTTGAGGGTGTGGCTGGCCACAGCTGTGGCCAGGTCAAACAGGGCCCAGCTGGCCCTTATAAAAGAGAATCGGAAGCTGGGACACTCTCCTTCCAGCTGTAGAAGGAGAAGGGCCTGGCTGTCTGAAGGCTCAGGGTGCAGGCAACCGAGCAGTGCTGGGGAAAGGCGAGAGGAGCTGGGGAGCTCCCACCTGGCAACTCCCCAGGCTGCAGGCCTGATAGCAAAGCCTACGAGTTTCTTTTGGAAGGCAGTCCTGTATTTCGGACTCCCTGGGTCAAATTTGGGGCTGCAGAGGGACAACCCGGGGTTAGGCAAAGGCAGCAGGTCCAACCCCCCCTTGCCTAGGATGAGTGGCTTTTTACACTCCAGTCTGCCCCAGGGAATGGGGCTAGATGATGACTGGCAGTAGCCATAGAGTGAGACAAGGGGGGGGGGGATAGAGGGTTGGGGGTTCCCTGGGGAGGGGAGACCCAGAGAGTGAGGGGGTATTGCCAGGGGGCAGCACCCCGGGTAAAAGGGCACCAGAGGCCGTGAGGGACATGGTGGCCAGCGACAGGCAAGGCACTGGCCTTCAGAGGGTGCTCTGGAGCTGGAGAGCTAATTCCCTGGACAGCCAAATGTCACTTATTACTAAGTGCTCTCCTACAGACTCTGAAGGCCTGTCATGTCTCCACTCTCCTCCTCTGTCTCTTTCTCTACATGGTCAAGGGGACTGGTCTCTAAGTAACAGAAACCCTCAGATCTCCCACAGCTCGCTGTTACGGGGGCTGCCACGTTTTCTAATGAACAGCTCCCTCCATGAAGGGGGAATCTGAAAACTAACCCAGGTCCTTTAAAGGTTTATTTTTCCTTCATTAATGTGCAGGTTCATTCAAATGCCCCTACAACACAGAGTACATTTGTTGTACTTTACAGCAGAGGAATACACCACACAGGACTGATCCCTTCACCAGTGCGGCTGGAGTTAATTGACAGAATTATTTTTCTGACAAGCAAAAGTAATTTTACTTCCACTGATTCCCTTCTACTAAGCCCAAGAACAGCAGATATCAAAAAAGATGCAGGGCTTCACACTTGGAAGAGGTTATGCTGCCCACAGGAAAGAGGCGCTTGGGACACAGAGGAGGTTCTGCTGACAGCGAGAGAGGCGCTGTGAGGGGCCGTATAACAGTATCCAGAGGTAGGGGTGCCCTGTCAGAAGGGGACACATGACAGCACGGGATGCTGGCACATCTGGCCAGCTGAATGGAAGCGGGTGACTCTGAAACTCAGGCCTCTCTGGTATTTTACCTGCAGCCCGCAGTCAATCTCCTTTATGTCAAAGGCGTAACTGATGAGCGAAGCCTCTCCGCTCAGCATGATCTCATAGGTAGGGCCTCCCTCAACTTCGCACAGGGCCTTGGCCTGGGCACTGATGTCGGCGTGGCCATAGAAGGTGAACGAGACCTGCTGACTCTCGCTGGGTTGCAGCATTCCATAGAGGGGCAAGATGTCAAACACCTGGTGGGGAGCGGGGGGGGAGGGGGGAGAGAGAGAGAGCGGAGCAAGGCAGACATGACACAGTTAAACATTTCAATGTGCAGAAATCAATGGTTAGCAACTTCAGAAGAGCTTCATCCTTCATCCTTTCAAATGCCCTGCCATTCTACTCTGCATAGTAGTTGTTTGGAGCAAGGCACAGACGATACTGGATTCTCCAGTGGCGCTGGCACAAATGGAACATTTCTAATCACTGGTTTACAACTTTCCTTGTCTAAACTGAAGGGGCACAGGAGACACGTAGTCTCCATGGTCACTAAGGCAGCATTAGTGCAGTCTTGGAGACCTATGGGTGGTAGGAGGTCCTCTTAGGTGAGGTTCCTCTTCCTTGGAATTTCCAGCCCTTGAAGGGACTTCAGACAGAGTGAGAGTCAGCAGAGCCCAATGCAAGACACAGTGACTCAGTTCAGCTTACTCCTAACGCTCTTGATTTTGTTCCTGTGTTGTGTGCTATTCTCCATTACAGTGCTAAGGCAATAAGCACTGCCAGAATTGTTATTATTAACCAATTAATTAATGAAGGGATGAGTATTGAAGTATTTACACTCTCTCCAGGCAAAACTTTCATGGAAATCAGTGAAAGTGAAGTCCATGGGAGTTTTCCCTCAGAACGGTGCTGCTGCTCTTCAGAAGAAAGGTTCTAAATCAGGGTTTCTCAAACTGGGGGTTGCGACCCCCCGGGGGGTCGCCGAGCGCTCCCCAGGGGGTCGCGAGCTCCTGCCGCGGCGACTGGGACTGGGGCGCAGCCCCCAGCCCGCCCGCAGCGGGCGGGCTGCTGGCTGCGCCCCTGCCCCCAGTCCCCGCCACGGGTGGGCTCCCGACTGCGCGCCGGCCCCCAGTCCCCGCTGCGGGTGGGCTGCCGGCTGTGCCCCGGCCCCAGTACCCGCTGGTGGCCGGGGCTCGGGGCTCCAGCCACCGCCCAGGGAGCGCGGCTCAATCCGCGTTCCCCGGGGCTTGGGGCTCCAGCCGCCGCGCTCCCTGGGGCTCGGGGTTCCAGCCGCCGCCCGGGGAGCGCGGCTCCAGCCTCTGTCCGGGGAGCGCGACTCCAGCCGCCACCCGGGGAGCATGGCTCGATCCACGTTCCCCGGGGCTCGCTCCCTGGGGCTCGGGGCTCCAGCCGCCATCCGGGGAGCGCGACTCCAGCCTCCGCCTGGGAAGCGCGGCTCGCTCCCCGGGGCTCGGGGCTCGAGCCGCGCTCCCCCGAGATCCCGCAGCAGGGAGTTGCTGCGGTAGGGGCTGGCGACCCCCACAAAAGTGGCCCGCGACCCCTCGAGGGGTCGCGACCCCCACTTTGAGAACCCCTGATCTAAGATATGCAACTTCAGCTATGTGAAGTTGACATACTTATATCTACTTACCACAGTGTCTTCACTGGGGTAAGCTGACAGCTGACGCTCCCCCGTCGACCCCACCTGCGTCTCCTGCTCCAGTGGAGTACCGGAGTTGACGGGAGAGCGCTCAGTGGTCGATTATCGTATCTTAGCTAAATCGACCCCTGCTGGATGGATTGCTGCCCATCGATCCAGGGGGTAACGTAGACAAGCCCTTAGAATTAGTTAACACATGTTGCAATGATGGCAGCATTGTACAGCGTGTGGTATTGGACAGTTTGTGGGGCTGCTACAGTCTGCTGCTGTGTCCCTGGGAATGATCCTTAGAAATGAGAGAACAGTGTTAAATCCAGTGAATTTCCTGCTTACTTCTTCCACCCCTGTTGCAAGAAGGTCTTCCGGCTCCACAAACCACAGTGATTCCTTGAGCTCCGCCAGGCTCTGAGTCAGAGAAATGCCTTCCACCTCATCAGCACCCACCATTAGCATCTAGGAAGCAAGCAGCACAAGCTGGGGCAGTGGTTCTCAACCAGGTGTACGTGTCCTCAGAGCTCTTCCGGGGGTACATCAACTCCTCTAGAGACTGGTCTAGAAGTCAGTACAAACTAAAATCTCATGCAATGACTTGTTGATACTGCTCTGTAGACTGTACACAAAACTGTATGGTTCACCTGTGCAACCACAGAAACGAAGCAGGCAGTGCTGAATACGCTACAATATTTATATTCCAATAGATCTTATAATTACATGGTCAAAATGAGAAAGTCCACAGTTTTTCACAGTACTTTTCACAACGAACACTGCAACCATTTTGCTCCTGGCTGGGTCTGTCTCTGAACATGGCACACCTGCTGCATACATTATTGTTCTGCACATACATAGGGCCAGCTCATGAAAAGGCAAAGGCCCAGACCCAGGATCAGAAAAGTGTGTGCACACAACGGATGTGCAAATGAAGCAAGAGGCGTAGTTAGGTCCATACTTAGCTACTAATAGCCGCATTTACCTGGTTCACCTGTGCAAGTGCAATCCACATACCTCCTGGGTGTGGTGTTCTGTCCCAGCTAGTGGCACCGAGACCCCTGTGAGAGAGACTAATGGGTCTGCTCTACAGCCTTAGCCAACAGCCAGTGGCTCTAAGTCATGTGGTAGAGGCTGATGCACTAAGCTCCCGAGGTCCCCAGTTTCATCCTGCCTGCCAGTGATGGGGTCTGATGGCTTTACACAACCACGGCAATGCTGAAATACTCCAGGCCTGTATTTGAAAACACAGCTCACCAGGTATTTATGGTCACGGAGTTGCCATTTCTCCCAGTCAAGAGAAAATTTCCAGAGTGAATACACCGCAATGATAGTTAAATTCTTATCAGTGACCAACTGGTGACCCTTAACTAGAACATACTGTAAACTTAACTTTGCCACCTCTTGAATTCTGTGTGCTTCACAACGTCATAATGATAATACCCAGCTCTTCTCCACTATTTACATCAGTCAACCTCAAAACAAAGGAAGTCAGTATCACTGTCCCCATTTTACAGGTGGGGAAACTGAGGCACAAGAGGGGAAGTGACTTGCCCAGCGTCACCCACCAGGCCAGTGGCAAAGCTGGGAATAGAACCCAGGTCTCCTGAGTCCTGTGCTCTATCCATTAGGAAATACTGCCTTCCTATCATCTTAATGTTTCATTAACATCCTCTTTTCACTGGGATACGAAACAAGGAGGCAATTCTGATACACATCAGTGTCTAAAGAAGCAAGGTTAAGAGCTAAAGGTCAAAGAGCTGAAAAGAATTTTCAAAGCCATGCATTAGAATTTAGCAAATATCAGACATTGTGCCTCTCCCTCCAATGCACTGTTTCACACACGTACTTGTGACTTTCCTGGTCACCATCCCCCCATGGATTAAGAGATACAGGAAGAAGACAGGTTCGAGAATAGCAGCCGTGTTAGTCTGTATCCGTAAAGAAAGCCAGGAATACTTGTAGCACCTTAGAGACTAACTAGTTTATTTCAGCATAAGCTTTCGTGGGCTATAGCCCACTTCATCAGGTGCATAGAATGGAACAGAAGTAAGATGCATTTATACACACAGAAAGAAAAAGAGAAAAATAAATTAAAAAATTGTACATTAGCATACCAATTCTAAGAGGGCTGTTAAATGTAGATGGTCCATTATCAGTAGGAGAAAAAAACACCTTTTGAAATGGATTTCTGTTGTCAGTGAAATTAACTCAGGAAATGCAATCAATTACTGTAATGAGAGAACCAATTGGAAGTTCTATTTAGCCCCTGGTTTATTAATTTTCAAATTGGACACAATTCCTGAGCTAATTTCACTGACAACAGAAATCCATTTCAAAAGGTGTTTTTTTCTCCTACTGATAATGGACCATCTACATTTAACAGCCTCTTAGAATTGGTATGCTAATGTGCAATTTTTTTTTCCTTTTTCTTTCTTTCTGTGTGTATAAATGCATTTTACTTCTGTTCCATTCTAGGCATCCGATGAAATGGGCTATAGCCCACGAAAGCTTATGCTGAAATAAACTAGTTAGTCTCTACGGTGCTACAAGTATTCCTGGCTTTCTTTAGGAAGAAGATAGGAACTACACCAGCAGGCCGTTCTAGCTGAGTTTGAGCAGGTGCGGGGTGTTTGTAGGTCAGTCTTCAGGGCAGATTGCATTAGAAAAGACTAGGAAGTTAGAAGCTCTTTGTGCAAATTAGGGAGAGAGGCAGTACTGCTTTTGAAGTTAGTATGTAAACACAGGCCTAGCCTGCTGCTGTGGGAGAATTAGGTCAGTGGAGAAGGGAGGTGTGATTATTCAAAGTGCTTAGTGTCAGCCTAATTTAGCTCCCGTTAAAGTTAATGGGAGTTTTACTACCAGAGACCTCCATGTTAGAACATGCTACCTCTGCTTGAAATTCCCACCTGAGATGTAGGATCAACCAAGTCAGCAGGAAAGTTGGAAGGTTTAAAGGTAGGGAAGGTGACTCTAGTATACGGGTGGGCAAACTATGGCCCGCGTGCCAGATCCGGCTTGCGAGATCGTCCCGTCCGGCCCCCGGGCCGGAGAGGTTGCCCCCAACCCCTCCCCCGGAGCCGCCCCACGTGGGTAGCACTCTGGGGGCCGGGAGCTGTGCACTCCCCTCTCCCCCGGAGCCGCACCGACAGCACTCCGGGGTTCCAGAGCTGCGCACTCCCCACTTCCCTCGGAGCCACGCCGTGCAGCTATGGTAAGTGTGTGGGGGGGGAGATAGGGGCTGGGGTTCTGGGGTGGTGGCTGGAGGGGACGCTCTGGAGGGGGCAGTCAGGGAGCAGAGTGGATTGGCTAGGGGGTGAGGTTCTGAGGAGGTGGTTAGGGGGTGGGAGGGTGGATAGGGGTTGGGACAGTCAGGGGACAGGGAGCAGAGAAATTGGGTAGGGGTGGGGTCCTGGGGGGCAGTTAGGGGTCTCTAGAAGGGGCAGTCAGGGGACAAGGTCGGGGGTTGGATGGGTCGGGGATTCTGAGGGGGCGGGAAGTGGGAGGGGGCCGGATTGGGGGTGGGGCCTTCCCTACTGGCCCTCCATATAATTTTGCAAACCCGATGTGGCCCTTAGGCCACAAAGTTTGCCCCCCCCTGCTCTAGTATGATTCTGCTGGTGCAGGTCAAAGAGGCGAAGGACTCGGACTTCATGGGATTCAGGCAATAGGGCGAGAGGAATTGCTACCTTTTTTTCTGAGGAATCATTTCTACCCAGAAGCTCTTTGCATTGGGTCTCCTCCTCACTCATCCCACTGGCAGGTTTCTCCACATCCATCTCTCCGGAGTTACTGGGGAAACATAAGGGGAGAAAAGGAATAAATCACCAGAGCGTTGCAGTTTTGCCAAGTATCTGATAGATGTTTATCTCCTGTGGCCCGCACGAGTGGGATGTCAAGCAGGGGAAGAGCACAAGTACCACTGGGTTGCTGGGAAAGGCCATCTGCGACAGCCAGCTCCTCTAGGCTGGCCTGGTTCCACTCTGTGACCGCTCACAGACTGCGCAGCTGGGGTGGAATGGGTCCCCCAGAGAAAGCTCTGTCAGAATGGGACTCTTGAGGCTGATGATTTCTGTACAAACCTCACAGAGATGCTGCTCTCAGTTTGTTCTGCGGCTGCCTGGGGCTCTTGCTGCGTTTTCTGCTCATTTGTTGGTTCTGGTTCAATGACGGACTTACGTCCTCCAGGACTGAACCTTGAAAATGAAATTAGGTTTAAACATGAGCATGCTGTGAAAATGCCTGAACCCGATGGCAGGGCCGGCGACAGAAATTTGGGGGCCCCCTACTCTGATCGTTTGGGGCCCCCCCAGCCCAGCTGGCACTTCCCCCCCCCCAGCTGACAGAGGCTGGGGGCCCCCCCAGCCCAGCCGGCTCCCCCCCCAGCTGACAGCGGCTGTCGGCAGTGCGGGGTCCTAATGGAGCGCGAGCCCGGGAGCGGCACGAGCCGCCCTTGCTGCTCTACAACCCCCCCCCCCGTGCGCACCCTTTCTCCCCCGGACTGCGCCGCTGCCGCCGGCCGGGCTCACCGCTCCTGCCGGGGACACGCGTGCTCGTCCGGAGGAGAGCCGCGCCGCCTCCCCGCCCCTTCCCCGCTCTCCAGGCCCGGCGACAAGGGGGGACGGACGACTACGGGTACTGCTGTGTACCGGGCCGCGGACTTAAGGGGGACCCCTAAAGTCCGGGGCCCGGTACAGCTGTACCCATAGTACCCCCCTGTCGCCGGCCCTGCCCGACGGGGAGAATATTGATTTGAACTTCCCAGAGCTACCCTGTCCATCCTCTCCTTGCAACCGCTCCAGGACTTGGCAGGCTGAGGTCCCAGGAAGGGTGCTGATGTCGCTATGGCCATATCTACCTGGCAATCAGGAGGAGTGATTGCTGTAGACATCGGCATATCACAGCTAGCCTTGATTGAGTAGCTGGCTAAAAACAGTTGTGTAGTTGTGGCCGCATGGGCTAGCTACTCGAGTACAATCCCACCCAGGACCCAGTACATACTTGGACAGCTAGCCCATGCTACCATGGCTACACAACTATTTTTATTGAGCGCCTATGATCAATGCTCGCTCAGGTGTGCTCATGAATAGTGTCCTGATTACAGGGCAGACATTCCCTATGCATGACGCTGCTCAACCGTCACTGCTCCCAGCTGTTGCAGGAACCGCACATGAGTAGCTGACGGACAACATCTGAGTATTTTGGGCAGGACATGCTGCACCTCACAGAGAGACCTCTTTCCGTGCAGCTGCAGTGTGGCCGTGTAGTGGGGCAGCTGCTCCATTCTGGTGTGTAAGGGGTTAAAGCAAGGCAGAGAGGCTGCACAGAGCCCCAGCCAATCCTTGAAGGGCCTATTGTGAGCCAATCAAGTGGAGGCTTGAAAGCAGCCAACCAGGGCCAGGCTAGGCCCTATAAGAAGGCTACAGGGCAGTGAGGCCCACTCAGTCTCTCCCTGTAGGGCAAAGGGAGAAGAACTAGAGCAGCAGCAATAGACTAAGTTTTGGTCCTTCTAGGTTCATATCCCTGTAACAGGGTCTTCCTGCTGCCTTTCCTCCTCCAGCATTCTCCCTGGCCCAATAAAGCACCAGGAGGCTTCAATGTGCAGCACCCGTGTCTTTATTATTTACAGAGTTGTCCCACCACCAGTGGTCCAGCTATATACAGGTTTATCAGCTTGTTTGGCTCCTTCTGGCCACAGAGTCAGGTCCCAGTCAGCAGGCAAACCTTCCCCTGACCATGATAGATTATTAACATGATAGATATGTCACTTTTTAATAAAACTATTTTAAAAACTAATAATACCGAGCTCGTGTAGCACTTTTCATCTGTAGATCTCAAAGTACTTAACAAAGAAAGTCTGTGTCATTGTCTCCATTTTACAAATGGGCAAACAGGCACAGAGCAGGGCTGTGACTTGCCCAAGGGCACTGCTGGGAAAAGAACTGGACTGAGTTTCAGTTCAATGCTCTAGCCACGCCTTGTTTGAAAATGGCACTTTATAGATTTCCCCCATTATGTTTAAGTGACATGGATCCAAATTCATTTTACTCACCAGGCCAGGTCAATATTTTTGCTTCAACTGCCCCAACCTGGGTTTGACTAAATGAGAGAGACAGATGGAGCCCAAATCCATATATCTTGGGATTCAAGAACAATTCTGCATAGAACGCCGAAAGGTTAGATCAGAAGACAGGAAAGACGTCTATTTATTTGTCAAGGGGGAAACAGCCTCTGAAACGGACTCAGATACTATCTAAGCAGCAGTGGTTTTGGCTCAACAGGCTCCACTTCCTTATAATATTTTTAGCTCCTGTTTACATAAAACAATCAGTGAGAATCTGCTGGGTTTCAAATATAAACATTAAGCAACGTTTACGTCTCTCTCCCCCATTCACAGGGGGGAAGTGTTGTGCCAGGTTACCTACCAAAAAGAACATTTAGTTCCTTTGCTCCGATAAGTGTTGTGTGTTTACTGAACCATGCACTGAAATTCAAACCAGGCCGTGGAGAGGAAGAACAGAGCAGCAGCAGCACTGCAGTGAGATTTTAGGTTTCCTGCATCGGTTCTCTCTCTGCTGGAATTAATGAGCAGAAGATTTGGTGTTAATGAGAATGCAGCGAGCAGTCCTGTGGATATTTCATTGTGACTATCAATTCACTTGCGGTTAGAAAGCAGTGTGGAGAGAGACTTATTTTAGTCAAAATTCCACCTATTTTGGTTTCACTCTTTTCTGGAACTGCAGAAAGATTGGGATAGAAGCAAGGACTCAGAATGTTGCTACTGAAAAGAAACAGAAGACCTTTGGTTCCACATTTGCAAGAAAAATCCCTGACTACCTTTAAGCAAGGTTCTGTACTATGGGTTTGATTTTCAGCAGCCTTGAGTTTTCACAACTCCAGCTGAAGTCCAGTCGTCAGCTCTTCCGAAAATGAGACTTTATAGGTACCTCCACTTCCAAGGACAGCAATCAGAGAAAGGCCCAGTAGGTCATTCAGTTCATTCCCCAAGGGCCTGTGCAGGATTTGTCCTTAGGATACGTTTTCAAATGCTTTATCTGGTGCAGTCTCACATGATTCAAGAAATTGAGCTACCATCATTTCTGTTAAGAAGCTTTTCCTAAGTCTAAGAAATCTCACTGCTTGCAAATGCTATCCTTCTATTCATGCTAAATTATCTTTCACTCAATGTCATCCCACGTCTCCTCATTAAAAACCCCCTTTAGATAACTCTACAATTCCTCCGCCCCAATGGTATTTAAATCCTTTAGATGTGTGTAGAGTTGCATTTGCCCTTTGGGCTCTCATTTAGTCAAACCATAGGTATTGTGGGAACAGAGACGACATGCGGGGAGGCATGCCTCCCCAGGTTTCCCCCTTCCATTTAGCAGAGGTTTTCAAACAGTGGGGTGCACCTCCCCCCATTTGAAAACCATCGCCTCCTGCCAGGAACTGGCAGATCAGATGCTGGTGGGAGCCGCCCAACCTGCTTGGGCCCCTGGCTCTCCATGCTGGGGCAGCCTCTGCACAGCTGGGCGCTCCCCAGGCAGGGCGGGCGGCACAGCTCCAATCTCTGCCTTTGACATGCTTTTGCCTCTCCCTAGAAGGAGCATAGCACCAGACAGTGATACCCCCACCTCCAGCCAGTCCCTGCCCATGGAGCCCGGCTGCCATGAGACACTCCCTGAGGAGCTCGCTAGCTCCTGCCCTGGCACTCCTGGCTCTACTCCTGTACCTCCAGAGTAGAGTTGTCCCCCGCACCCCATCAAGAATTTTGCCTCATCTCTGTACAAATTTCCATTGACTTTAATTCCATTGACTTTACTCTGGACTTACACTGGAGCACATGACTTATGAGGAGAGGCTGAGGGAACTGGGATTGTTTAGTCTACAGAAGAGAAGACTGAGGGGGGATTTGATAGCTGCTTTCAACTACCTGAAAGGGGGTTCCAAAGAGGATGGATCTGGACTGTTCTCTGTGGTATCAGATAACAGAACAAGGAGTAATGGTCTCAAGTTGCAGTGGGGGAGGTTTAGGTTGGATATTAGGACAAACTTTTTCCCTAGGAGGGTGGTGAAGCACTGGAATGGGTTACCTAGGGAGGTAGTGGAATCTCCTTTCTTAGAGGTTTTTAAGGTCTGGCTTGACAAAGCCCTGACTGGGATGATTTAGCTGGGGATTGGTCCTGCTTTTTGAGCAGGGGGTTGGACTAGATACCTCCTGACATCCCTTCCCACCCTGAGAGTCTAGGATTCTAGGATTCTTATCAATAGGAGAATCTGACCCATGTAGTTTTCTTCCTTCCTTGCGTTTCACCTATCAGTTACCTGACCCAATGAAATTACAGACTAATGGTGATGCTGTGAGAAGTAATTCCTGCCCATCTATCAGAAAGAGGTGCTTCTAAATCAGTCTTCATCCAAAGGTCTCTACTGAACAAATGATCATGACTCCAGTAATAAATACAATGTAATGTCTTTTGGTGGAAATAAAGCAATCCAGAATTGGGAGGGCGTTATTTAAAGTAATCAGCAGCAATTACAATCCTATCAATTACTTCAAATGACTCAATGATATCTGATGGTATTTATCTCTGTAAATGATAACAAAGAATGAGTGATGTGTCTGAATATCACCGTTCACACCAGAGATCTGGACATCGGCGATTTAATTGCATGTGTTTCTCATGCCAGTTCTTTAGTATAATTAACAGGCCCAATGCGGATACATGTTGTATCTCTCAGCATTGGGCCCTGGATGATAGGCAAGATCACCATATTCAAGCACAAGAAGAGGTCATCAGAGAGTGAGTAAGGGTGGCTCTTATTCTCTTGAAATCAGTGGCAATGCACCTGCTGACTTCAGTGGGGCCTAATTCTCTCAGATACCAATTTAATGAACTAGCCCTCCTCAGTAGATCACCTAAGCAGGTGCTTAACTTTAGTTGACTTATGAATATGACGTATGCATGTGATTAAAGCTAAGGACAGATGCAAGTGCTCTGCTAAACAAGATGGACCTAAGCACATGCTAAACTGCATGGCTATAAGCCCTGTTCTGCGAAGTGTTGTGTCTCCTTAGGTCCCCATGACATCAGTGGTAGGTGAAAGTCCCCCTGCATCCAGATCCAGGTTGAAGAGCACAGATACAGCAGCGTTTCTGACAACCAAGCCACACTGCAACTGGACTGAAATCAGCATTCTGGAGATTGCAGGACAACTATTTTAAAAAACACCACCATACAGGGGCTTGGGTTTTGGCTTGGGATACAGCTGTACCATTTGGGGCGGGGTTACTGATCCTCCCCCTCTGTGGTGATATATCTTGGGAACATGCAGCAAGAGAAGGGGGAGCTGAAATAAGAGCCACTCGGTCTACGTCTACACTGCAATCTCGAGAGGTGACTGTGGCTGGGGTAGACAGACCCAAGGCAGCTAGCTCTGGTGCTGAAGCAGCGATGCTGGGGCAGCACAGGCTTTGGCGCGGCCTGTACAATCCCACCTGGAATCCTGGGTAATTGAGTAATTCCCCTGCACTGAACCCTGAGCTGATGCAGCGTTGCTGCGCCAGGAGCCGAGCCAGTGAGTTTAAAGCTGGCTCGGGTCACAGGTGCCAATTTTCCCTGGTGCTCGTGGCCTCAGCTCTGCCCTGCCCCAACTCCACCCCTTCCCTGCCCCCATTCCAACCTCTTCCCCAAAGTCCCCACCCCAACTCCGCCCCCTCCCTGCCCCTATTAGATCCCTTTCCCAAATCCCTGCCCCGGCCCTGCCTCCTCCCTCCTAGATGCGTGAAACAGCTGTTTCAGGGCACAAGCACTGGGAGGGAAGGGGGAGAAGCAGGAGGCAGCAGCGCGCTCAGGGGAGGAGGCGGAGGTGGAACGGAGGTGGGGAGGGGAGTTGCCAGTGGGTGCTCTGCACCCACCAATTTTTCACCCATGGAGTCAGCGCCAATGGCTCAGGTATTTCTACACACGCTGCAGTCACACCTCGCTTGCAGCAGCCGTACCCCATGTCTCCAAGCCAGGGAATGTCACACCACCTCTACATTGATTGCAGCCAGTTCTGCTAAAGCCCCAGAACGGGTCTCCACAGCCACACTGTCTACCCAGCTTGTGGAGTCCAATCCGTCTCCTGTGCTCACTTTTCAGATGTGGTTCCCGAGCACAAGCAGGACACGCAGGATTGTTTGATGTTTATCACTGACAGAGAAGTAGGAAAATCAAAAACCCAAAACTCTGAAGAAAAAAGCCAGGAGCATGAAATCCCCGAGACTCCTCAGGACCAGTCCTTAGATGGCAGACCATTGATAATAGGAGCTGTAGGGTGCACTCCGCCCACTCACTGTATTCACTTTTGATTAGACATAAATCAAAACCAACATCTCAGGTTCAACACTCCCAAACTGAGGGTTACAGAAATCTGGATCCAAATTCCGTGGCTTGGCCCCTTCTCCAAGCCTTTAACAACAGTCCGATACTACAGTGATAGGTGCGATATAGAAACTGGAATAGAGTAGATCAGAATAAGATGAAAGAATATCACTAATGAAGGGAACAGCATTTCTGGACAGAATGATGCCAGAGGATCTAAGTAGTTCTCCAGCACCAAATACTCAGTGCGATCTATAGTACTGGGGCACATGCTGCAGGCAATACCAAGACTAAGTGGGGAGAGGGAAAGAGACCACTTGGAAAATAAGACACACCAGATCTGGAAAATTGTGACATCCTCAGTGTCATTGCTTCCCATAACAGTAGAAGGTCAATGAACAAACAGAAGCAAATACCATGTCCTGCCATAGAGATTTCATTGACAGTGCCTGTAGTTAGTGCACAGGCAGAAACAAGAAGGGAAAGAGACAGCAATGATTCCTAAATCAATGCCATTGCCTGAGTTCAGCCCTGATAGATACTACAGCACAATGCTCCCAACAGCTGAAATCAACATTGTTTCATAAGTAGCCAATAGTGTTACCCCTGTCAGAACCATGTAGAGCACAGCCTCTGAGTTTCAGCTTATATAAACAGAGAACGAGAGCAACAGTCTTAATACAGGGATAGCGGCATTTACATGTGGGAAATTTCAGCCCGCAGGGAAACTGTCCTGAAGTTTCAAATATAAAATAACCACTAAGAAATTAATTCAGAAGGCAAAGAAAAAAGTCTCATTCTCTGTGGCTCTGCAGTAGTCACTGGCACATGAGACGAGAAAAGTCACCATACATCTAAGTGGGGTCAGAGTCGTCTCATTTGAAATATCTCAAACTAGGAGAAGGAGAGAACAGCAGCACAGTCACTGCCTCCAGCTAACTGCAGACCATGGGGGATAAGAACATAAGAACGGCCATACTGGGTCAGACCAAAGGTCCATCTAGCCCAGCATCCTGTCTACCGACAGTGGCCAATGCCAGGTGCCCCGGAGTGAGTGAACCTAACAGGTATGATCGAGCGATCTCTCTCCTGCCATCCATCACCCCCCTCTGACAGACAGAGGCTAGGGACACCATTCCTTACCCATCCTGGCTAATAGCCATTTATGGACTTAGCCTCCATGAATTTATCCAGCTCTCTTTTAAACCCTGTTATAGTCCTAGCCTTCACAGCCTCCTCAGGTAAGGAGTTCCACAGGTTGACTGTGCGCTGTGTGAAGAAGAACTTCCTTTTATTTGTTTTAAACCTGCTGCACGCCAATTTCATTGAGTGGCCCCTAGTTCTTCTATTTTGGGAACAAGTAAATAACTTTTCCTTATTTACTTCCTCCACACCACTCATAATTTTATATACCTCTATCATATCCCCCCTTAGTCTCCTCTTTTCCAAGCTAAAAAGTCCTAGCCTCTTTAATCTCTCTTCATATGGGACCCGTTCCAATCCCCTAATCATTTTAGTTGCCCTTCTCTGAACCTTTTCTAGTGCCAGTATATCCTTTTTGAGATGAGGAGACCACATTTGTACGCAGTATTCAAGATGTGGGCGCACCATGGATTTATATAAGGGCAATAAGATATTCTCCGACTTATTCTCTATCCCTTTTTTAATGATTCCTAACATCCTGTTTGCTTTTTTGACTGCCGCTGCACACTGCGTGGATGCCTTCAGAGAACTATCCACAATGACTCCCAGGTCTTTTTCCTGATTGGTTGTAGCTAAATTAGCCCCCATCATATTGTATGTATATCTGGGGACCTCACAATGTTCTGTACTGGAGACTCCCATTACCACTCCTGGGATAGGATGATATACAAGAGGTGCCATCAGTTATCTGGTGCCATCAGTTATTTGGGGGGTGGGGGGATAGCTCAGTGGTTTGAGCATTGGCCTGCTAAACCCAGGGTTCTGAGTTCAATCCTTGAGGGGGCCATTTAGGGATCTGGGGCAAAAAATCTGTCAGGGGATAGTACTCAATCCTGCTAGTGTAGGCAGGCGGATCCTGCTAGTGTAGGCAGGGGACTGGACTCGATGACCTTCAAGGTCTTTCCAGTTCTAGGAGATTGGTATATCTTTATTTATTTATTTAAATCTGAATCTATCCTGTATAGGACTTGCAGCACTTAATCCAAGCTGTGTATTAGGGTGACCAGACAGCACATGTGAAAAATCGGAACAGGGGTTGGGGGATAATACGAGCCTGTATAAGAAAGAGACCCCAAAACCGGGACTGTCCCTATACAATCAGGACATCTGGCCACCCTACTGTGTGTTTTCTACAACCCCCAAATCCTTTGTACTACATAACACCCCCCCCATTCCTACTCAGCCATGTGACTTGAGACAGACCCATCTAGGTGGGAGAAATGCAGTGCCCAGCACTGCCAAGCTCTCAGCCCTGAAAAAACAAGTAACACATTCAAAGTTGCCTTCAAATTACCCTCCCATGGAGTCATTTTGAAGATTTGGATCTCTGTTGCACACTTGGGCTGAACCCAGTGGAATTACCCCCGGTTTGCACAAGCGTAGCTGAGATCGTAGCTAGAGAGGGAGCGGACTGCAAATGTCAGTTATATTGCTGGACATTCAAACAGAAGGGGAGCGGGGATAAGTCTACATAGCACACGCATGCCAGAAATCCCAGTTATTCAGAAAGCAGCAAAGCACTGGAGAGGAAGGAAGGGCAGAATATTGGAAACTGATCTGTGTGAAGATGAACCCAAACAGAGAGGTTGAGAAACAGCAAATAACCCTCCCTGCTCCTCCTGCTTCTCCTCCCAATATCAAGCTCTCTGCATTTATGTCTTGAAGGTGAGCTTGGCGTGACACGGATTTACTTGCTCCTGGCTCTGGTTCTTTTTTAAGCACTCATATTTTATTTATTTTTAATCTCCTTTGGGGAGCTGGTACCAAAGCTGAAATAGATTTGTTCTGCCCATATGTTCTGTTTGATCACATCTTCTCAGGTTCCCTAATATCTGTCCACAAGTACAGAGACACTCATAAGCCACTCACAAGTACAGAGACACTTGTTCTTTTCTCTTGACATTCATGATATTCAGACTGGCACATCAGAGGAAAAGGTTGATTGAAGCCCAGAGCCTTAGTTACATGAAGCTCCAGCTTTATGAAATGAAAGACCCTTCTCCTATCATACTGATCTGTCAAACTGTTCCTCCATTGACAGGAGAGAGCTACATTTAACAGCCCTCTTAGAACTGGTATGCTAATGTACAATTTTTTTCTTTTTCTTTCTGTGTGTATAAATGCATTTTACTTCTGTTCCATTCTATGCATCCGATGAAGTGAGCTATAGCTCACGAAAGCTTATGCTGAAATAAACTAGTTAGTCTCTAAGGTAACAAAGTCCTGTGGCACCTTAAAGACTAACTATAAAGTTTTGAAGCATAAGCTTTCGTGGGCTAATACCCAAGGTGCTATAAGTATTCCTCGCTTTCTTTACTGCTAAAGAATGTATTCTGCTGTCAGATTTCTTCCAGGACTCCTACCTGCATTCATTTGCCCATATCCCACTCATTACTAGTAGTATTTATACAGCAGTGCAGGTGTCCACAGGGTAGCCAATAGTCCAAGTAAGATGTAACAGAGCAAGTAATAACAAATAACAGCGGTGATGGGGGAAAGAGGTGAGAAGGATTTAATGCCCTTGTCATTTATCTCAAGCTCTCCCGGATCAGAGTGCTTGCCCGGTGAATTCTTTCTGTGGATTTCGATGGATATCACTGTTGCTTGTGTTAATGTTTTTTCTATTCATTGACTGTCAGTCCAATGCTGTTGAATTTTTGCCTTGCATATTTTTTTTGCACGTATATGTTTTTCATTGCATATATTTTTATTTCTTTTTTTTCCACTTAAGAAAATTAAAAAGGAATAAAGTATTCATGCCAGCATCAAAGCTGAAATGTGGATTGCAGGGCCTTGTAATGTGGCACACCAGGTTATGGGGGAACAGCAAGGAGGATTACTGGAAGGTAGTCACACCATCAGGGAGGGGGAAAGATCCTATTCTGTTAAAAGGAATTGGCTGGGAAAATCCTAGCCAGAGAGGAAAGGCTGATATAGTTTGATATTTAACACTGAAAACTTTGAGAATGTTCTCTAGCCAAGGAGTTCACGTTCTCACATATGTCAGTCCAGCAAAGGGAAGATGTTCTAGGTACGGCATCCAGGCACTGGTAAGACCATGCACAGAGATGCAGAACCATTCTGCTGACTCCCCTGGCAGCTAGATCTGGTGGTTAAAGGGTTTTCTCTCTTTCTCCGGCAAGAGAGAACTAGACATTGGGGCAGAGGAGTCATGCAGGAATAAATCTTAAGGCTGGTCCCCACTACGGCTTAACGTCGACTTTAGCGACGTTAAGTCGATATAAACATGTACCCGTCCTCACATGCATGCCATTAAAGTCGATTTAAAGGGACCTAAAAATAGACTTCTGTACTCCTCCCTAACGAGAGGAGTAGCTGAAATCGACCTCTCTGGGTCGATTGTGAACTAGTGAGGATGCATGTGACAACTAGCCTCCGACTTTCCACAATGCCCGTTTGCGCCCCAGGGGACCAGCCACCACTCGGAGCAGCTCCACGGATCCCTGTGCCCGCCCGAGCAGCCCACGCCGGCTGCCCCCCCCCCCCCCGGCCCGCCCGAGCAGCTCCGCGGGACCCCCCACTGCCCACCGGAGCAGCCCCGGGCCGGCTTCCCCCCCCCCCCCCGCCCGCCCGAGCAGCTCCGCGGACCCCCACCGCCCGCCCGAGCAGCTCTGCAGACCCCCGTGCCCGCCTGGTGGGATATCTACCCACAGTGCAACACTCCCTATGTCGACGCTTGCCACAGTTGTGGGGACAGACACTGTCGACTTGCTGTGCTTAGTGGGGACGCACAAAATCGACTCCATATAGTCTGCTTTAAAAATCGACTTAAGGGAAATCGACCTACTGCTGTAGTGAAGACATACCCAAAGAAGGGAAACTTTAGGAAGCAGGTAAGTTTGGAGATTATCTAAGGTGTGTGCTCTGCACTACCTGCTTAGAGGGATATAGCCAGATATTTGAAAAGAAAGTCATGTACATCCCTTGAGATTTGCTTCTTCAGTCCATAGAGGATTCCAAACAATGTGGGTGGGTGGATTGTGGAGTTTGACATCTCCCTCTGAATACAATCAACCTTCTGCCCACAGTCGAGGGGAATTCATAAGAAACTTGACAAGAAATACAACACAACATTTGGATCTGCATCCAGCCACATTCTAACAAAGTTCAAGGTTCTAAGTATGGTTCTGTGGTTTTGTTTCAACCCAATATCTTATTAGGGGTCTTCTGCAAAACCTGGATTCAGATCTGACCTACCACAATGGTCAGGGATTTGGATCTGGGATTTTGTTTCAGGTCCATCTATAACTACGCAGGTACAGAACAACAAATGCCAGGCTCAATAACTCATAGAGGCAGCTGGCCAAGTGTCACGGAGCGCCCGGGTGATGGTCTGGAACCGCTCCCTAGGAAGCCAGACCGGACTTCAGGTGGAGGGCCCCTTCTCTGTACACAGCCTGTTTCCCAGGCCAGGAGCTTTAGGGGTACCCACTTCCACCTTCCTGGGTCTGACCTCGGAGCATTTAGCACCTTCTGCCCCTCCGTGTGCTTCCTCCAGCAAGCCTGCCTGGGCGGGGTCCTGGGGGAGCCCATGGGTTCTGCACCCCGAATCCACAGTCAAACGTGACTCTCAGCCAGCCAGCAGAATAGACGGTTTATTTGAGATGTCAGGAACACCATCCAACTCACAGCTTCTCAGTCCAAACAGGGCCCCTCAGTCAGGCCTTTCTGGGGTGCCAGGAGGTGAGGCCCAGATTCTGGGCTCCTGCTTCTCCCCCAGGTTTATTCGATGACTTCTATCTGGTCTAACACAGACCATGCAGCGAGCGAGCGTGAACCCTCAGCTGGATCCATCTTGGGGCAAGAGAGCAAGATGGCTTCTCTCCACTTCCCAGCTAGACCCAGACTCACCACTCCCCCACCTCCAGTCCCTCTGTCCTTTCCTTTGTCTGTTTCCCGGGCTTGAGGTATCACCTGACCTCTCCCCCCTCCTGGGGTCAAGTTACAGCTTTACCCATTAACACCTGCAGAGACTTTGCTTTGCATCAGCTACACATTCCTTTCCCTCCACATAGACGCTCAAGAAATGCATAGGGGAAACTGAGGCACACACACACACAGTATTCCTACTTCGTCACACCAAGCAAAGCCAGAGAACCATGATCTTTGACTATGGTAATAGAGGGGCCTGATGGTATATGATGGAAAGTTGGAGGGGATGGGATCTAAGGGCTTGTCTTCACTTGAGCTGGCAGGGATCAATCTTTTGGTGATCGATTTATCGCGTCTCATTAAGACGCGATAAATCGATCACCAGCGGCTCCCCCATCGACTCCGGAAGTCCAGCTCCTCAAGAGGCACAAGCTGGAGTCGACGGGGGACCGCGCCGCCGACCGCCACCGCCATGAGGATGGGAGGTAAGTCGGCTGTAGAGATGTCGATTTCAGCTACGTTATTAACGTAGCTGAAATTGTGTATCTACAGTCGATTTCCCCCCTGTCACGGAGCGCCCGGGCGATGGTCTGGAACCGCTCCCTAGGAAGCCAGACTGGACTCCGGGTGAAGGGCCCCTTCTCCGTACACAGCCTGTTTCCCAGGCCAGGAGCTTCAGGGGTCCCCACTTCCACCTTCCTGGGTCTGACCTCGGAGCATTCAGCACCTTCTGCCCCTCCGTGTGCTTCCCCCAGCAAGCCCGCCTGGGCGGGGTCCTGGGGGAGCCCATGGGTTCTGCACCCCAAATCCACAGTCAAATGTGACTCTCAGCCAGCCAGCAGAATAGACGGTTTATTTGAGATGTCAGGAACACCATCCAACTCACAGCTTCTCAGTCTCAACAGGGCCCATCCAGTCAGGCAGGTCCTTCTGGGGTGCTAGGAGAATGAAACCCAGATTCTGGGCTCCTGCTTCTTCCCCAGGTTTATTCGATGACTTCCATCTGATCTAACACAGACCATGCAGCGAGCGAGCGTGAGCCCTCCACTGGATCCATCTTGGGGCCAGAGAGCGAAATGGCTTCTCTCCCCCTTCCCAGCTAGACCCAGACTCACTCAACCCCCTCTAGCCCCTCCCTGCTCTCCTTTGTCTGTTTCCCGGGCTTCAGGTATCACCTGACCCTTCTCCAACAGGTTCAGCTGACCTCCCCCCCCACTTGGGGTCAGGTTACAGCTTCACCTTGGCTTTGCTTTGCATCAGCTACACATTCCTTTCCCTCCACATAGACGCCCAAGAAATGCATAGGGGAAACTGAGGCACACACACACAGTATTCCCACTTCGTCACACCCCCCTAGTGGAGACCAGCCCTAAGATGCTACAGAGAATTCTTTCCGGGGTATCTGGCTGGTGAGTTTTGCCCACATGCTCAGGGTTCAGCTGATCGCCATATTTGGGGTCGGGAAGGAATTTTCCTGTGGGGCAAATTGGCAGAGGCCCTGGAGGTTTTTTGCCTTCCTCTGCAGCAGGGGGCATGGGTCACTTGCTGGAGGATTCTCTGTACTTTGAAGTCCTTAAACCAAGATTTGAGGACTTCTATAATTCAGACATAGATGAGTATATTGTAGGAATGGGTGGGTATAATTCTGTGGCCTGCATTGCAGGAGGTCAGACTAGATGATCATAATGGTCCCTTCTGACCTTAAAGTCTATGAGTCTATAACCATGTGTGAGCTTGGTAATAGTGCAGGAATCATTTGGAATGTGCTGTTTATCTGTGGTTCTGTTCAGAGTGGCAGCAGAGAAGCAAGAGGGAAGGAGAAGAAAAATAAAAGGCAAAAAAGAAATTAAAAGAACAATCTGATTGCAGGATCCTGTCCATCCAAAGGAAATAAAAATAAAGACACAATCTTCTCTCCCAGCCAGAATGGATATGTTAATCTCAATGAGACTAATATACGCCAGTGGTGGGCAATGGGTGGATGGGTAGACAGATGGCTAAACTACACTGATTTCAATTCATGGAACCTCGTGTTTAACTACCACAACATCAGGCCAAGTTAGTGCCACATGATTATTTAGACTGTACAATACCAATGGTGTTTAACCCAAAACAGAAATATCGGAAACGATGCTCTGAGACTTAACACTTAATGAGGAATTTGAGGTGTTAGCTCGGAGCTGGACTTGGGGCCACAGTTCTGCTGTGGAGAGTCATGTAGTGCCTGCTGAGGGATGGATACAGAGTACATTGCTGCTTATTAACAAGCAGAACAGAATAAAGAACGAGCTGCTATCCTAAATTCCATTGCATTAACAAGCAAGAAAAGGGAAAAGCCAAAGCCCATTGGCGCATAGGGCCCCATCCTGCCAGGTGCTCATGGAATCAGTAGGAACTGAATGCACTCCACACCCAGCAGGAGGCGCTCTGCACATCACAGGCTCAGACTCAATGGAAAAGATTTAAATGGACATGGGTCATTCAAATCTGGAAGAGGATTTGGGCCTTGTGTTCCCAAAAATGCAAAGAGATTTAAACATAACGGCAGCTTCCCTAGGCACTCAGCCCGTGAATAGTCACAGCTTAAATTCATTCCATGCCAGCTTCACAGTCATGTGCTTACCTCATTTACCTTACTCTAAAATGGATAACCACAGCTCAATAACCAACATTAGAGTCTCTTTTTAGCTTATAATTAAACATTCATCCCATTTGCCCGGAGATGACTGGAGCCTCCAAGCATTGATATAACAGCTTAATCCTTTTCCCCAGCCCACAGTATGCCACCTGCCTCTCCAACCTTTTCTCTCTCTTCTCTGTCCTCGGCACTGTTCGCTCTAAGCTGTGTGCATGTGTGCACAGATCCTAAACCCTGCGCACATGGCGAAACACCGCACGCACAAAAAATTGCACAGAAGAAATTTTTTGCGCACACAGCCCAGCCTGTCAAAGAATTTTTTTGCGCATATGGCCAGTCAAAAATTAGAGGGAACATTGGACCTGGGATCCTTGCTAGCCTGATTCTGCATGGGGCATGAACTTCAGTGGGAGCTGAGGGCAGCCAGCACTTCAGACTCAAACCCGGAATGATTTACTCCAAAGCCTGAGTTTACTCCCCAGACTCTCCAAGTATCAATATCTGATCTCCTCCACTTCCCAAAAGGTCCCTCCTGTGAGTCAGACCCCAGTTTCTTAAATGAAATTGTTTACTGATGGCTCATGTTATTCAGAATGGCAGCACATCAATACTCAGCGTTACATTTGTTGCGTTTCCTGGGGCATTCTGAAAAAAAACATTTGCTACAGTAATTAGAATAACGGCCCAAACTCTCCTTTTGTATTGGGCTGAGCTGGGGAGAGCTGCTGGGCATGTATTTATAGAACTGCTCTGATGGTTATACTGCAAGATCAGCTCAACCCACTTCCCTTGGCTTGGGAACCTGCAATACAAAGCTGAGCAGTTCTGATTCCCTAAGAACATGCAGGCAGACAACGCTGATAGCTGACCAGAGAACATTTATGGCTAAGCTACAGAACTCACTATTCCTTTACAGATTGTTTTTAACAACAGTTCAGTCCGTGCATGTGATAAGTTCTTTACAGGCAGAATCCCCCACAGGGCTAGGAGGAGTGCAGCCCCTCCACACCACCTTGCACCGCTCTGGGGCTGCACCGGGTTTGGCAGTGGAGGGGCAGTAGATTGGGCCTCTGCACTTTTAACATCATGAACAGGTTGGTGGCATGGGCATAACTATGGGATAGGGCGTTGGGAATCCATTGGCCCCAACACCTCCCACAAATATGAAAGGGCTTCAGTTGCGATTGAGTCCATTGATTAGCCAAGCAGCTGCAAAGGTAGGGGGCTACTCTGCCGACTCCTATTGTGGCCTTGGTTTAGCAGGATGGATATTACCTCCCCAACACCTCATCTGGCTTTCACCAGCTAGCCTCCCCCAGTCGGACTGGCAGAGCAGAGACAGTGGGAACGATTTTCAAATGGAGGAAGTTTAAAGCAATCAGTCCAATTCCAAGGAAAGAGTCTTGGGTTTCACGAAGGAAGAAAATACTGACACAGGAAAGAGGAAAGTGCCGTGAATAACAGATTAGGCAATGCTGCCTCTACCTTATCTGGGTCCCGTAGCTGTCCATCAGGAAGGACCAGTGGTACTTGACGAGGAGCGGGCTGCAGTTGGTCATTCTGATGTAACGTACAACCTCGGTGTCGTTCAAGATGCAGCCGAAATCCAAATCCATAGTCTGGAAGTGGAGGTTTGGGAAGTGCACTTCACCCCGAAGGGTGACCTGGTCCTCATGAGGGTGTTCCAAATACCGGATAGTCAAGATCTCCTCTGCAACCCGGGTGTTCAAATCCTTTTGGTAGGAAGGGTCAAACCTGATGGAGAGATGTTGCTCCTCTCCAGTCTCTAGCGTCCTGGGCTGCATTGAGACAGACAGGGGTTAATCACTGGTGGACTGAACTTTACCGATCCAAAGGTGTGAAATGCACAAACACACACTGACAAACTGTGAAAAAAATGCAGGCATCTCAGCCCCTCCATCTCTGAGCCTCGTTAGAGCATGACTACGTGTCTGGCAGATCAGCCCACGAGTCGTGTTTCAGACCTTCTCAGATTCGCAAAGCAGAGGAATGTGTGCATCAATCCAGCAGAAAGTAGCTTGGCTGAATTCTGAACCCCTTGAAGTTTTGACTAACCAGTACATTGCTGGGTTCATGTTGTACTTAGGAGAGACTTCAAAAAAGCAAACCACGCAAAGAGAAAAAAGCCAATGGAAGAAATAAAGGCAGCATCTTGTGAACTGGCTGTGATTTGTGTGTCACTATTGCTCCTGTATAAAACAAGAACCGCTCCTCTACAGGTCATAATCCCCATACTGTTAATAGTCCTAGAGCATCTGCTTTCACTGAAGTGCTAAGGGATGATGCTTTCTGAGCAGGAGGATTTGAGGGCCAGCTCTGCTGTCACTATTAAGTGGCTACTGTTTGCCGCAAATTGGTAACCATGAAGTCCTGGATACTAGGGGTAGTTCCCCTATTACTAATACACAGCACAGAATACTCTATGTTCCTGATTTTGTAAGTGAATAGCCATTTGGGGGGAGGGGGAACATGAGTCAAGAAAAAGGGTCAGGAACTGAAACTAGTTCTGTCAAACCTCCAAATTAGTCTGAAGTTTTCAAAACCTCAAGTTCCAATGGCTTTGCCCAACCCAAACCGAGGAGAACGTTTCTTGCCAGGAAACAATGTGGCAATTTCATGCAGTACTATGGTGTGACGTTGCACTCTTTCTGATTTTATGAAAATATGCTGATTGTGAATACAATGCAACTAAAACGTGCTTTATGCAAAAGGTCTCTTGTAAGGTATCATTACAAAGTTTATAATCTACTGGGTGTGGTCATCCTATTTGAATGTGTGACCACTCTTGTATCTGAAACTAGAAATAGGAAATGTAACCCTGAGGGTCTATTGTACTTATGCCAAGTGTGGGCCATTAATGGTGGTTTGGCATCTTGATGGATTCCATCATCCAGGACAATTGACTGTGGATGGTTCTGTTTGCAAGGAGGCCTTCCTGTGAGTCAGGCTGCGAGGAATGAAGGCTTGGAGTCTTACAGTGACATGTGGTCATGTCACCGGATCTGGAATCCATCTTTAACCTGGTGCTTTTCCATTGAGAAAGAGGGGTGGGGACCCAGAGCGGGACAAAGGATTCCCACCTTATGTAAAAGCCATATAAGGGGGTGGAACAGAACAAAGGGGGCGGCAGTCGTGAGAAATCCCCCAGCTACCACCTGAACTGGAACAAGGGCTGTACCAGGGGAAAGGATTGGGCCCAGACTAGGAAGGCGTCCAGTCTGTGATAGAAGCTTATTGAAACATCTCTGAGGGTGAGATTTTATCTGTATTCGGTTTTCTTACTGTATTAGAGACTTTTTACTTATTAATGAACCTGGAGTATGTATTAGTACCCGGGGGTGTGGGGGGGGGGGGGGACAGACAGTTGTGCATATCTCTATCAGCATTCGAGAAGGTGAACAATCTCTAAGCTTTATACCGGGTAAAACAGATTTATTTGGAGTTTGGATCCCATTGGGAGTTGAGCATCTGAGTGCTAATGGCAGGAACATTTTAATCTGCTTTCAATTGAGCCTACAGCTGATAGGGGCGTGGTTCAGAGCTGGGTCTGGGTTTGCAGCAGGCGAGCGGGTCTGGCTCAAACCAGGCAGGGCTCTGGGGCCCTAAACTGACTGGGGAAAGGGAAGCAGGGGCAGAAGTAGTCTTGGCACATCAGTTAGCAGCCCCAGGGGGGTTTCTGTGATCCACGTCATCACATATGGCAAGTGTGATGAGCCAGCAGGCCGGCTTCTGATCTCCCCTGCACTGGTTTTACTTCAGTGTGACTCCACGGATGTCAATGGAGTTGCTTGTCACTTCACGAGGCGGCTGGCTGAGGCACGAGCAGATGCAGGCTGGAGAGCGTGGAAATAGGTGTGGGGGAGAGCAGGAGCCGGAGCAGGGGCAGTCTACCAGAGCTACTAGGCAAGGGGAATGCTCCTGGCCAGGCAGTGAGATTGAGCGAACTGGAGAAACTGCCTCCCTCAAGGAGCACGTGGCTGCCATCCACAAGGTCCCTGGGCCGGGACCTGGAGCAGTGGCTGGGCCCGGGTCCCTGCTCCCACTTGCCACTGGTGAAGTGGCCAGACAGTTGACTGCAGGGTCCACGGAAGGGGGGGGAGCACAGATCGTGACACGGCTGGAGGACGCCGTGGGTCTTGGAGAGATGTGGGTCCAGGAGTAGATATGACAGCGGGCAAGGCACCATCAGGAGAGGGCACATCGACCCGCAGAGCTAAGCTCCAGGATGGCCAGCAGGAAGCAGCAGCATGGTGAGTGGAGCCCCATGCAGATAATTGCCTCTGATGACTCATCACAGCCCCTGGCTCAGTCTTAAGCAGGCCCAGGCCCAGGCTCAGATGAAATTCCAACTCAGGCAGAGGCGCAGGGTCACCACAAGGTATCACTGAGAGCAGAATTCGGCCCGGTGTGCACAGCATGTTACTAGGAGAGGCTAAGTGAGACGTTCCCTGGACTCTCTCAGAAGAGGGGAGACCTGTCAGGAAGTTGCTGGAGGGCATGTGGTGTGTTCCCGTGAGTGAAACCGAGCCCCCCGAGAACAGAAGATGAGTTGTAATGGAGAACGGTCTCCATATTATACAAAAGAACGAGGGGCCCAATGCCTATCCCCAAAAGAAGGCATTACCTCTGCTGCTCCTCAACCCTCCCAGCCTTCAGAACAGCTACCTTAGACCACGCGTTTTTCACAAACTCAGAAATGTGTGTGTCAGCTGATCCAGTAGCTTGCTTGCCTTTCAGATTGAACTCAGACCAACCTGCCGATGGTCATGTAGAATTAATCCCAGTGCTATCCTTTGGAAACCTACCTGCTCTGTGTTCCCTAGACACAAACACACCATGAAACCTATGGTTTTCTTACCTGAGCCTCTGCAGGCAGGGTTTGCTGGTCTGTATCACAGAGGAAGAAGGGTGCTTGTACGGACAGGAGAACGGTGAGTGGCAGGGAGGAGATGTTCTTTAAGATCAGAGGTTCATACTGTGAAGTCAGGACATCTCTGGGGTGCTGTGTAGATGCAAAGCCATGTGAGAAAGCAAGAGAAACCCCAAGACAAGCACAGGCCCACTATGACTAGTGTGCTGCAGCAGGCAGCTGGGTCTGGAAGGGAGATTTCAATCCTCCTCCAGCAGCTCAGCTCTACAGCTTTTGTGGCATGAGCAAAGTCCAATCTGCCTCATCAGATCTTTGTATGGACATGACAATGATGGCTTTGTTAGGATGATGATAAAGCATTTTCTGTAGGAACCAGGGTATAGCTTTGTGTCTCTACAATGTCACAAGAGAAAAATAAGGATAAGGAAATAAGACCTAACATTTTACATGAGAGTAATTAGCCATTGGAACAATTTACCAAGGGTCATGGTGGATTCTCCATCACTGACAATTTTAAAATCAAGATGGGATGTTTTTCTACAAGATCTGCTCTAGGAATTATTTTGGGAACATTCTCTGGCCTGTGATATACAAGAGATCAGACTACATGATCACAATGGTCCCTTTTTGGCCTGAGTATCTATTTTCTTTTCCCTCATTTCTTCCTGGGTTCCTTTCCCCAATTTTCAAAATGTTCAAATTTGAAATTGAATTGAAATTCAAAAACCATTATGACCAGCTGTATAACTGGTCAAAGATTCAATTTTGTCAATTTCTCTCCTTCCCTCTTCCCTCCTCTTTTTCTTTTAATTTCAACATTTTCGCACACACCCCAAATTGGCAAAGTTTGAAAAATTTCAACCAGCTCTACCACTATTAATACTCTGCACTTTCTATCTAGCCCTTTTCTCCCTCAAATGCATTTACCGTACAAACCATAACATGTGAGGCTGGGAAGTATTACTATCCCCATTTTACAGATGGGTAAGGAGAGGCACAAAGAAGTGAAATGACTTAACCAAGAGAACACAGGAAAGTGCAGTGGTAAAGTGAGGAACAGAACACAGGTCTCCTGACTCCAAGTCCTACACTTTAACTAATAGACAGTGAATCTTTCTCAGCCTGACACAAAGGGCTTTCATTCACAGAATAAATCCTGCCAACCTTACTGATCTGAGGAGTCCCATTAAAGTAGGCTGACCATACGTACCGTTTTGAACGGGACAGTCCCGTTTTTTTCATATTTCTGGACCGTCCCGTCTTTTTAACAAAAATATCAATATTGTCCCGTTTTTTGGGCAGGTCCCTCTTTGCAAGCTGCTTTCTAGGGCAGGGGCTCTCAAAGTGGGGGTCGCGACCCCTGGAGGGGTCGCGGGCCACTTTTGTGGGGGTCGCAAGCCCCCACCGCAGCAACTCCCTGCTGCGGGATCCCCGGGGACTGGCTGGAGCCCCAAGCCCCGGGGAGCGTGGCTCCAGCCGCGCTCCCCGGGCGGCGGCTGGAGCCCCGGGCGGGGGCTGGAGCCCCGAACCCCGGGGAGCACGGCGGCTGGATCCCCGGGCGGCGGCTTGAGCCGTGCTCCCCGGGTGGCGGCTGGAGCCCCGGGCGGGGGTTGGTGCCCCAAGCCCCGAGGAGCACAGCGGCTGGATCCCCAGGCGGCGGCTCGAGCTCCGAGCCCCGGGGAGCGCGGCAGCTGGATCCCCGAGCGGCGGCTCCAGCCGCGCTCCCTGGGCAGCGCCTGGAGCCCCGGGTGGGGGCTCAAGCCCCGAGCCCCGGCTGCCAGCCGGGGCCGGGGCTCAGCCGGCAGCCCGCCCGCAGCGTGGACTGGGGCCGTGGCGCACTTGGCAGCCCGCCCGCAGCGGAGACTGGGGCGCAGGGGGGTCCCCAAGCATGGTTTTTTTGTTTTTGTTTTTTTAAAAAATTCAGCCTCTTTTCGGATTATGTCTCATAAAACTTCCGGCCGGCAGCCCCCCTGCCGGTGCGCTCGGCCCCCGGTTCCGGCTCTGGACAGCTCCGCTCCGCCGTCGGCTTCAGCCCGCCGCCCGCTGCCTCCTCTTCTCTCTATTCCTCCTTCTTCCCTCCTTCTCTCCATCCCTCCCTTCTCTCCATCTCCCTTCTCCATCCCTCCTTTCCTCCCTGCTCTCTCCCTCCGTCCGCTGCCTCCTCTCGCTCCCTCCATCCCTTCTCTCTATCCCCTTCTCCATCCCTCCATCCCTTCCTTCCTCCCTTCTCTCTATCCCTCCATCCCTCTCTTCCTTCTATCTCCCTTCTCCATCCCTCCCTTCCTCCCTTCTCTCTCTCCCTCCATCCACTGCCTCCTCTTCCATCTCCCTTCTCTCCATCCCTCCTTCTCTCTGTCCCTTGCCTCCTCCATCCCCCCTGCTCCCTACCCCCATCTCTTCTCTCATCCATCCATCCTCTCCCTTCTCACCTTCGTGCCTTCTCTCCCTCCGTCCCCTCCATCCTCTCCATCCCTCATCCTCCCTTCTCTCTCTCCCTCCATCCTCTTCATCCCCCCATCTCTGTTCTGCTTATTCCTCCATCCATCCACCCCCAGCCCCCCCCTGCCTCCCCCCCGCCCGGCGCTGGGGGGCGCAGGTGGGGCCATGGCGCTGGTCACCTCGCCCACCGAGCTGGAGTGCCTGGCCAAGCCGCTGTTCTGCCACAAGGGGGCGCTGTGCCAGAAGGTGATCCACGTGGTCAAGAGCCACAAAGTCACCACACGCTTGTGCAAGCAGCCCACGTTATGCAGCCACTGCACCGACCTCATCCGGTGAGACCCCCCTAGAGCCCCCCCAGCGCCCCTCAGCCCACGTTCTGCAGCCACTGCACCGACTTCATCTAGTGAGACCCCCCTGGGCCCTAGAGCCCCCCCAGACTGCGCAGAACCCCCCTAGAGCCCCCCGGAGCCCCCAACCACCCCCCCAGCGCCCCTCAGCCCACGTTCTGCAGCCACTGCACCGACTTCATCTGGTGAGACCCCCCTGGGCCCTAGAGCCCCCCCCAGACTGCCCAGAACCCCCCTAGAGCCCCCCAGAACCCCCAACCACCCCCCCCCAGCGCCCCTCAGCCCACGTTCTGCAGCCACTGCACCGACCTCATCCGGTGAGACCCCCCAACCCCGTCCCGTTTTTGTCTCAAGGAAATATGGTCAGCCTACATTAAAGGCAACGGGACTATTTGCTTGAGAAAGACAAGTAAGAAAGAAGATGGTCCTGCATATGCACTAGGCTAGGATCCTGCATAGCTCAGGTGCAAAGTGTTTTCCATCCTCTCTGCTATAAAGACAAACAGTTGTCAGGTTCCCAATCTAGCCTATTTGTTCCTGTTTAAACCTGGCATTTCTCTGAGGTTTATGATCAGTTTCTATAATGTAGATGGTGTCTGGGAAACTAAATGTATCTATCTCAAGCAGCGATAGTGTCATTACAGCCAATAAATCAGCATGTGGCACCAAAGTGAATGCAGAGACACAGCTGGGACAACTGGATGGCACCAAATTAAACCTGAATGTTGAGTTCTAACAGCTCATTCACATGGGCTACAGTGGTTCTCAAACTGTGGGTTGAGACCTGAAAGTGGGTCGTGACCCTATTTTAATGGGGTCACCAGAGCTGAGTTAGACTTGCTCGGCCCAAGGGCTTGGGCAGTGGGGCTTTGGCTTTGCACTTGTCTCCTCTGGAGTCTTGCAGTAACGTTTGTTGTCAGCAGAGGGTCACGGTGCAATGAAGTCTGAGAACCATTGGGCTACATAACAGAACTGTGGTTCTGCAACATCGTCGGCTGTGGGGAACAGAGAACAGGGATGAACACACGGGAGTGGGTTGGGAAAATTGCTTCCCCTCATCAGATATCCTGAAGAATAGGCAATGAAGATGCAGGAATCTGGTTGCTGAGATGAGTGGGACTGAACTGTTTGTGTATGAGAGTTACATTGCCTAACACAGCAGTTGCTTAAGAATGTCTTGGAATCCTTATGACTACAGAGGGAAAAGCAACTGGCAAGAATGGAGTGGCGTTAACACATCAGTTCATATATCAATAGCGTGCAGAGTAGAGCTGGACCTGAAGGAAAAGTAGGAAACTACAGTTTCTCTTGTCAACCTAGTTTCAAGTACAGTGGGGCAGAACCTCAATTGTTATAAACAGTGAAGGACGAGGAGTCTCTCCTAGTCCTGGAAGGACCTGGTATAACTGACTGCCACGTCATGACAACGCTAGGTATAGAACTGGCACTTTGGAAAGTCTGTCATGACTCCCCCCAGTGCAGATCGACTCATGATAACCAAGGAACCGAGCTATACTGGTGGAAGGGAACCAAAAATCATTTTTAATAAGTCTTTGAGTCTTTCCTAAATCAAGAATCAGAGAGGTAGCCGTGTTAGTCTGGAATAGCAGAGGTAACGAAGAGTCCTGTGGCACCTTAAAGACTAACTAAAGTACTGAAGCATAAGCTTTCGTGACACTTCCACTGCTTGCATCTGACGAAGTGGGTATTAGCCCACAGAAGCTTATGCTTCAGTACTTTAGTTAGTCTTTAAGGTGCCACAGGACTCTTCGTTACCTCTGCTAAATCAGACGCACAGCGAGCTCACAGAATGGGGTGGGGCAATGGTTTTACTGGCATTCCTGTGTGATGATCTGGAACCCCACTTGTGGCCTTGACGCTGGCAGCTATGGCAGCGGATCAGTTCTTTATGACACAACACACTAACATGCGATTTGCCTTGGGAAGGTTCATCTCCACTGGAGCTGAGAGGTGTAATTTCCAGCTCAACGAGACACCCCCGCCCTGGCTGGATTGAGCTAATGTGGTGGGAATCGAAGTGTAGCCGCCATGGCTGGCCACCACAAGTATGATGCTGGCCGAGATGAAAAGTAGGTGCCCAGGGCAGCTAACCCCACCCACTGCTTGCACCGCCACAGCTGCACATCTGTTTTTAACATGGTAGCCCAATCCCAGCTAGTCCAGGTATGTCTACTCGCCCTGGGAATGACACCTGACAACTCCAGCACAGACATGCCCTGAGCGTCACTCGGTGTAGGATGGAGATCATCCTCCTGATCTACCCACAGCCACCGGGGGACGGGGAGGAATAATTAATGAATGCTTGTAAAGGGGGTTGACCATGTAAAACACTATGAAAGGTGAAATCCTAACCCCACTGACCTCAATTGCAAAACTCCCATTGACTTCAATGGGGCCAAGATTTCACACAGTCTTTGCACACATTTGTGTATATATACACATACCCCCTCCACCCCCCCGCATATCCTTTCAAACAGTCATTTGGCTGACCATTAAATACCAGAAGGCAGCCTAATGGCTTACCGTATTTTTCGCCCTATAAGACGCACTTTTTCTTCCCCAAAACGGGGGGGGGGGAAAGTTGGTGCGTCTTATAGGGCGAATGTGCGCCCCGGTTCCCCCCTCCCCGCCGCCGGCGGGCTGCCGGGAGCATCCCGGTTCCCCCCTCCCCGCCGCGGGCGGGCTGCCGGGAGCGCTCCCGGCAGCCCGCCCGCGGCGGGGAGGGGGGAACCAGGACGCTCCCGGCAGCCCGCCCACGCGGCGGGGACGGGAGAGCGAGGCGCTTTTTTTTTTTTTTTTTTTTTTTTTTGGTCCGGCTTTTTTATCGAAAAACGAGGGGGCGTCTTATAGGCCGGAGCGTCCTATAGGACGAAAAATATGGTACCTTCTCCACTCGGAAATGGATCTCTTTGGAGGAGAGGTGCAGAATGGGTGCGATGAATTCACAGGTGACGTCCACTTTCATTATCCGTTCCTTCCCAGACTGCTTCCCTATAATGGCTTGACAAACCAGTCGCTCCTTCACTACCTGTGTGGGAAACAGCCACAGCACATTGTCAGTGCGACACTAGCAGAAATACTGAGTCTCGTATTGGCTGCTGGTACAAAGCCAATGGGTTCCACGTGCACAAACAGCAGTCTGTTACCCATCCTTGGGACTCACTGGCACCATGGCCTATGCTCAAAGACATACATCCCTCTAACATGTCCTGTCTTTCTTTAGACTGCATTCTGTTTTTTCAGTACTAACATTTCCACAAGACCACGTGTTCTGCAACTCCTGATGAAGACACCTTTGAGTTAGGTGCTACCGATGGCCATAATAACGAAAGCATCAAATGAATATTTTTATGATCTATCCCTTTGCCAAGCCCAACACTTTTATAAAACTGGAGGGAATCATGTTTTTAAAAATAAGTGCTATATTAACGAAAACAGATAGAAAAGGAATCCTGATGCCAGCAAACCTTCCTCAAAACCATCACAGAAATTATAGGCAGAAAGGACCCAATAATCCAGTCAGTTCTTTTCCTTGTCAGTGCGAAATTCCTCCCTCCTCTGGGTCTGTGTTTGTCTAATCCAGTTTTTAAAGTCTTCTGCATTGGGACTCGCAACACATTCCTTGGAAGTCAACTGACGAACATAACAATTCTCACATCAAGAGATTTTTCAGAGACACCTTACACTTTCCTTTACCTAAGAATGGCCATAGTGGGTCAGGCCAAAGGCCCATCCAGCTCAGTGTCCTGTCTACCAACAGTGACCAATTCCCTGGAGGGAATGAACAGAACAGGTATCATCAAGTGATCCATCCCCTGTTGCCCATTCCCAGCTCATGGCAAACAGAGGCTCCTAGGGACACCATCCCTGCCCATTCTGGCTCATAGCCATTGACGGACCTACCCTCCATGAATGTATCCAGTTCTTTTTTGAACCCTGTTATAGCCTTGGCCTTCACAACATCCTCTGGCAAATAGTTTCACAGACTCTGCGTTGTGTGAAGAAATACTTCCTTTGGTTTGTTTTTAACCTGCTGCCTATTCATTTCATTTGGTGAATCCTAGCTCTTGTGTTATGAGAAGGAATAAATAACACTTCCTTATTTACTTTCTCCAAACCTATCAGGATTTTATAGCCCTCTATTATATTCCCACTTAGCCCTCTCTTTTCCAAGATGAAAAGTCTCAGTTTTATTAATCTCTCTTCATGCGGAAGCTGTTCCATACCCTTCATCATTTGTTGCCCTTTTCTGAACCTTTTCCAATTCCAATATATCTTTTTTGAAATGGGGCGACCATATCTGCATGCAGTATTCAAGATGTGAGTGTACCATGGATTTATATAGATGCAATATGATATTTTCTGTCTTATTATCTATCCCTTTCTTAATGATTCCCAATGTTCTGTTTGATTTTTTTGAGCGGATGTTTTCAGAGAACTATCCACAATGACTCCAAGATCTTTCTTGAGTGGTAAAAGCTAATTTAGACCCCATCATTTTATATGTATAGTTGGGATTATGTTTTCCAGTTAGGGTGACCAGACAAGAAGTGTGAAAAATCAGGACAGGGGATGGGGGTAACAGGAGACTACATAAGAAAAAGACCCAAAAATCCGGACTATCGCTATAAAATTGGGACATCTGGTCACCCTATTTCCAATGTGCATCACTTTGCAGTTATCAGCATTGAATTTCATCTGCCATTTTGTTCCCCAGTCACCCAGTCTTGAGAGATCCTTCTGTAGCACTTCATAGTCTGCCTGAGGCTTAACTATCTTGAGTAGTTTTGAACCATCTGCAATTCTTCTTCAATTTCTTCCCGTTACTCCTAAGCTATCCCTTATGGTGTTAGAACACACTTTCTCCTTCCCTGGAGTTTGGGACCCTCCCAGTACTTGCTAAAGTTGTCACATAACCAAGGTATGTACCCAGAGCCCTTCTCAGTCTTGAGCCCATGCCTGCAGAGTGGTCCGGCAGCAACACCTACAGGCTGCTAGAACCCAGCAGCAGCTAGAACCAGCTCATGCTCCACTATTCATGCCTGCTGCAGGTACAGACCACGGAAAGTCCTGCCTCAAAGGGTCTGAGAGGCAGCAGCCTCATGGCTTCTGATTGGCTCCTCACCCTATGTAAACTCAAGGGATGGTCCAGGAAGTGTCTAGGCAACAGTGTGGATACCCTGTAGCTGCCATGATCATTCTCATTCTTGAATTCCTGTCTTTGACTTTGGCTTGATTTGGATCTTGCCTCCTCACCTGGGCTCTGATCCTTGGAATTGTCCCCAGCCTGGAATTTGACCATGAACTCCTTTGCTACTCTCAGTCCCAGGTTTACCTGGCTCTGACCCTTGGTCCTGACTGCCCTTGTCTGGACCCTGACAGTAAATCAGTCCCTCTAGCCTCCTGATTGTTTGATTCTCTTCTTTAGGCCCAATCCAATTTGTCAACATCGATCAGGTAATGAGGTGCCCATAACTGAACAGGATACCCCAGTAGCAATCCCAACAGAACCATACAATGGCCAGAATCTCTGCTCCCTGGAAAAAGCCAAGCAGAAGTGTGAAAACTGGGTAAGCTTCTGCCATCAGCTGGGACAGACAGGGTCTCTCCCTGTGACATAGCACAAGATTTCCACCCCACTAAGCTCAGAGGCCGTTGGCGATCTGCCAGAGGGAAGGGCAACCACACTGACATCCCTTTGTCTCTGGTATGCTGTCTATTCCCCTGACATGCCCTAGCCCAGCAGGAAACAGATTTCCTCTAAGAGGGTCACTTTGCTGCTCCAGAAACACCTCTTCCCAGGAGCATTCCAAAGCACTGACATCAGGGACAACACAAGCTAATAACCGTTCCCTCCTCATTACCATGCACAGCTATTGCCCGCAGTTCTGAAGCAGGAGAATCCAGAACAGCTTGACTGGTAACCCCTCTCTTCTCCCTCCCTCCCTGTTAAACCAGAACCCTGCAGAAGCACTTCCATTGGGCGAAGGGAGGAGAGGGGCAAGCGTCACACTCACTCCTGAGTCCCCCCCAAACTGCACACCAATGGTGCAGGCTCCCTTTCACTGCAGAAAGAAAAGGGGAGCGTGGGATGACTGGGTCCCCATGTTGTAATGTGCATACACACAGCCTTGAACTTTGTTGTCCATTATCACCCCTAAGTCACTTTCAGCATTCCTGGCTTCCCCTCCCCTTTCCCCCTCCCCCATTAGCCTGTTGGAGCCTGGATCTGGTGCCTTTCACAGCATGCTGCAGTGCTATACTTGATGTTCCATGCTGTCCCTGGGACAGAAGGGCTAGGGCATACTGGGATGGAAAATATTGATGAGAAATGAGCTGTCAAATATAATGATCTGTGGGAAAGCCTCTTACAGTGGAAGATATTACTCTGCGTTCTTTAAAAACAAGGCATTAGGTCTAATGTTTCCCGACAGGACACAGCATGTTAAATGGACATTTTTAAAATTTCTTTATAAATATAAGTAATGACTGTGTTCGAGGTTACTCCCTCCCATTACATAGCTGTGTTCTGGATTATCCCCCTTTCCCATTGTATTACCTTGCATTTTTCTAATTACTTTCTGCTCGTGAACCTAATCTCTCCTGACACTGATATATAATTTCTTCAGCCTCCTCTTCTCCCTCAGCACATGACTCCCTGTAACTTGTTGCTTGCCCCAGAAGTCAGCTGGCATTTTGGCATTTGGGTTTATGGTAACTATAGTAACAAGAAAAGCCTTAGTGACAAATAGTGCTCAAGCAAGAAAAGCAACTGGTGCTACCATGGTAACTTGTGGCATGATAGCAATTCTTGAAGGAAACTGATCATTTTTTAAGATAAATGTCAAGGGACCAGCTCAAGAAATACCAGTGGCAACAATCTAATTGAAACCCTACAGCTCTTGCAGTCCTTTACCTTAGGGGTGTCAGAGAGGCCTTCCAGCATCATCTCCATGGTCTTCCCAGGGATCAGCTCCATCCTTAACGGATAAAGCTTAAACACCGGAGAGGGGGTCTCAGGTCTCTGGGGGGAGTTCTTGCCCTTGGCATTACCGATAGCAGGAATATGGTTACGCTGGCGAAATGGAGGGAAACCTTCTGTCATCCAGTAGAGCTGGTGGGTTCGTCGTCCACGGTTGGTTATCTTGAAGCGATAGCAGCAGGGATCCAGACTAGAAGAACAGCAGAATGGAGGCAGGTGGAAAAGGTTACTGATGGTGGGGTGTCTCTACCGGAGAGAGCAAAAGGTAATTTATTTAATTGGGAAGCTACTAGAGCCATGTAGAAAATGTTCAATTTGCCAATACTGGGGGGGATGTTGACAGAGCAAGAAGAGTACCCAGAAGCCACCTACTACAGGACAGACCCAACAAAGACAACAACAGAACACCATTAGCAGTCACCTTCAGCTCCCAACTTAAGCCTCTCCAACACATCATTAAGACCTACAACCTGTCCTGAAAGATGATCCCACACTCACAGATCTTGGGAGACAGACCAGTCCTCGCTTACAGACAGCCCCCCAACCTGAAACAAATATTCACCAGCAACCGCACACCACACAACAAAAACACTAACCCAGGTACCTATCCTTGTAACAAAGCCCGATGCCAACTCTGTCCTCGTATCTATTCAACTGACACCATGATAGGACCTAATCACATCAGACACACCATCAGAGGCTCATTCACCTGCACATCGACCAATGTGATCTATGCCATCATTGCCAGCAATGCCCCTCTGCTATGTACATTGGCCAAACCGGCCAGTCTCTACGCAAAAGAATAAATGGACACAAATCTGACCTCAGGAATCATAACATTCAAAAACCAGTAGGAGAACACTTCAATCTTCCTGGCCATTCCATTAAAGATTTGATGGTCTCAGTTTTGAAACAGAAAAACTTCCAAAACAGACTCCAATGAGAAACTGAGGAACTGGATTAATTTTCAAAGTGGACACAATTAACCAGGGGCTAAATAGGACTTGCAAATGGTTCTTTGCTCATTACAGTAATTGATTGCATTTCCTGACAACAGAAATCCATTTCAAAAGGTTTTTTTCTCCTACTGATAATGGACCATCTACATTTAACAGCCCTCTTATAATTGGTATGCTAATGTACAATTTTTTTTCTTTGTGTGTGTATAAATGCATCTTACTTCTGTTCCATTCTATGCAGCCGATGAAGTGAGCTATAGCCCACGAAAGCTTATGCTGAAATAAACTAAACTAGTACTCCTCACTTTCTTCTTTGAGAGGGTAACTGTCAGGGTGAATGGGAGGAATGCGGTGAACATAATATACCTGGACTTCGGCAAGGCTTTGGACACAGTCCCACATGACATTCTGATCAGTTAGATGGAGAAATGCGGGCTTGGCGGAACTCCCATTAAGTGGATACATAACTGGTTAAAAAACCGCAAACAAAGAGTAACTATTAATGGAACGATGTCATGTTGGAGGGAGGTCTCTCCATCTGGGTAGACTGTTGCCCTTTTCTTCAAGTGCTACAGATTAATGGCCTGCTCCAGATAGGACCTGAGTGCCTTTACTCAGGAGGTGCTCACCACCTAGCAGAATAGGGCTTGAAGGGTCTGTTCCCACTGAAGAGATTCTGATAAGACAGTGGTAGGTGTGCTACAAAAACTAGATCGAGTTAGAGGTAACAAAGAGTCCTGTGGCACCTTAAAGACTAACTAAAGTACTGAAGCATAAGCTTTCGTGGGCTAATACCCACTTCGTCGGATGCAAGCAGTGGCCACACCGATGAAGTGGGTATTAGCCCACGAAAGCTTATCCTTCAATACTTTAGTTAGTCTTTAAGGTGCCACAGGACTCTTTGCTACCTCTGCTATTCCAGACTAACACGGCTACCTCTCTGATTCTAGATAGAGTTAATAGTTTTCCCATTAACTACAGCGAGAACAGGGCCCGGCCCTGTCTGCTGTTAGACTGGAGTTACATCAGAGCTTAATAACCAGAACTATCAAGAAATGAATATTCAATGAGACATTGATTCCATTATGCAAGGAAGCATCAAATGCAAGATAGTAATTATTTCACTGTACACTAGTATAGGCATGACCGGCAGAGGAATTGTGCGTGGCACAGTTTCTGTCTTGTTTGGACATAAAGAATATGCAGCTAGTGAAAAGTGAGTTTAACATACCTGTCTAAATGTACGGCTATCCCTCCCCGGCTAAATGGGGAGAGGAATAGCTCAGTGGTCTGAGCATTGGCCTGCTAAACCCACCATTGTGAGCTCAATCCTTGAGGGGGCCATTTAGGGGATATGAGGCAAAAATCTGTTGGATGATTTAATTGGGATTGGTTCTGCTTTGAGCAGGGGGTTGGACTAGATACCTCCTGAGGTCCCTTCCAACGCTGAAATTCAATGATAAATACAAAAATAGAGTTTACATCATATTCCAAGCTAATGTGTGAAAGAAAATGTTAAAAATGCATTTGAAGCATACAATGGCTGTGTGAAATACAACAGATCTGAACTTTAGGGCTGGTCCCCACTAGGGCTTAACGTCGACTTTAGCGACGTTAAGTCGATATAAACATGTACCCGTCCTCACATGCATGCCATTAAAGTCGATTTAAAGGGACCTCAAAATCGACTTCTGTACTCCTCCCTAACGAGAGGAGTAGCTGAAATCGACCTCTCTGGGTTGATTGTCAATTAGTGAGGATGCATGTGACATTAAGCCTCCGACCTTCCACAATGCCCCAGCCACCAGTCCGAGCAGCTCCGCGGTCCCCCCGTGCCCATCTGAGCAGGTCCACGGACCCCCCACACACACCCGCCCGAGCAGCCCCGCGCCGGCTCCCCCCGCCTGAGCAGCTCCGTGGACCCCCCCCGTGCCCGCCCGAGCAGCTCCGCACCGGCTCCCCCCACCCCCCCGCCCGAGCAGCTCCGCGGACCCATGGGCGGGTGGGGGGAGTCGGCGCGGGGCTGATCGGGCGGGCGGGGGGGAGGGGTCTGTGGACCTACTCATATGGGCACGGGGGGTCAGTGGACCTGCTCGGGCGGGCACGGGGGGGGTGTCCGCGGAGCTGCTCAGGCGGGGGAAGCCGGCGCGGGGCTGCTCGGGCGGGCGGGCGGGGGGGTCTGTGGACCTGCTCAGATGGGCACGGGGGGACCGCGGAGCTGCTCGGGCGGGCACGGGGGCCCACGGAGCTGCTCGGGCGGGCGGGGGGAGCTGGTGCAGGGCTGCTCGGGCGGGCACGGGGGGCCACGGAGCTGCTTGGACTGGTGGCTGGTCCCCTGGGGAGCATGCCCGGCTGCCCCGAAAGGTGGTGCCTGCTGGGGACTCCCGGCACGGTGGGATATCTACCCACAGTGCAATGCTCGCTATGTCGACCCTTGCAAAATTTGTAAGGACAGACACTCTCGACCTGCTGTGCTTTGTGGGGACGCACTAAGTCGACTTTATACAGTCTGCTTTAGAAAATCGACTTAAGGGAAATCGACCTACTGCTGTAGTGAAGACATACCCTTAGATCAAGTTCTGTACAGATGTCTAATTTCTGGTTCAGTAAAAGCCAAATTCATCTTACTATCTATGCCCCATTTCACTTTATTTAGCTGCAGTTTTTCAGCTAGTTGCAATGGAGGCTTAACCCCAAGAAGATGCTGCAGGATGGAAAGAGAAAGATTGTCAAAAGAACATGAATTGAGTAACGCTGGCAACATCTTATCACTATGCATCCAATCTGGCCATCAGGACATGTCTGATGAACCAGCAGGAATAGCCATGGAAACAGTGGTGGACAAAGCCAAGCCTTTATGGAGCTTATAGTTAAGGCCGCAAGTTTGTCCCAGAGGTCACGGAAGTCACAGATTCTGTGACTTTCCATGATCATCATGATTTCTGCAGTGACTGCGACACCTGGCCTGAGAACAGGGCAGGATCCAACCCCCTCACTGATGACTTACTGGCATATGCTAGAACTAGACTCCTTGAAACCCAGCTCACTTAGAACTCACCTCTGGGCCCAACTGTTGGAAGACTGGGGCTCCTGATTGGCCTACGTCCCCTGTTTAAGCCAGAAGAAAGAACAGGAAGTCATAGAATCATAGGACTAGAAGGGACCTCGAGAGGTCATCTAGTCCAGTCCCCTGCACTCATGGCAGGACTAAGTATAACTGGGTTCCACCCTGCTTTGGACTGCACATCCAGCACTACCTGCTCCTGTCTCCTGATCCCAACCACCTAGTTTCCTGACTCAGCCTGATTCCTGGTATCTAACTCATGCTTCCTGACCTACAGTCCTAAGGGTCTATAATAAAAACGCCCTGGCTGAGGGTCTTTATTTGGCCTATGGAGATGAAAGAGCACAGGAAAAGGTCAGAGTCAGAGAGATAACCTACCTGAAATGGGGTCCCAGGTTGAGAGCTGGAGCAAAGGGTTTGTCCGTGACAATGGTGGTACCAATGCCGACGGCCTGGACTGGGATCACATAGGTATTGCTGTTTTGTATGAACAAGTTCACCTTGTCTTGGAATTTCACCGTGTCATCCAGGTTAGCAATCAGAGTCAGTGATACCTCCGCCTCCGGGGGAACTACACCTTCACTGGGCTCAATCCTCCACAACGAGTGACTGCAAGCCTGCAACAAGAGCCAAAAGTGAAGGTCAGAATAGAGCCATTGCCCTCAACGTTCCTGTGAGGCACTCCAGGATAGGATTACAAGGGAGAGAAAGCATTGACGGGCAGGGAAAAAGCAGCATCTTGGGCTGAAATGATTTCTTGAGGAACTGTTTTAATGTTCTAATTCATCACATCTATTAATGAAGGCTGAAACCACATGAGGTCTGTTGTAATCATTGAGGACTATGTAAATTGTGAGCCAAACTGTTGGAAAGTAGGTAAAGATTCATGAATTATTACAATGACCTGTTATATAAAAAATGTTTAAGAAAGATTTGAGAAGGGAGATAAAGACTGAATTAATTTAAACAGAGATGGTTTACTGATGCCACTCAAGGACTGTGTTAAGATCAGCATGGTAGACAAGAAAAGTATGAGACTGGAAATCAATGGACCAAAATTGGTGCTTCAGAAATTTGGCCTAATTGGTAGACACAATAATGAGAGGATGGGCTAATCTACACTTTCTGATGCCCTTAGAAAGGGAAATGGGGATGAAACCATCACCATGGCTGCAATAGAAGTATTTGTTCAAAGACCCTGAAACTCATTACTACATCAGTGAAGACCCCAGCATGAGACATGTGAGATCCTGCTCTGTCTTCCCCTTCCCCTTTCTGTTCCTCACAGTCTCCCTCCTGTTCTACCTCCACCCATGGCTTTTCATCAGGTCCCGAAATCAACTGCACCAGCCCAATGAGCGCTGCTCAGCCTGTCTGTGAGGCACCAGTGAAGGACAGGGACCTGACCAGACCAACCAGATGATGTCCCTGGCCAGGCAGATGAGGTGGGGTACAGAGCAACAGCTGTTATGCCCAAACTGCCAGTCCAAAGCACCCATCAAGGACTGACCTACTGCCCTGTAGCCTGAGAACATTAACAAAAGCCGTATTTCCCCCTCCGTTACTACCTTATCTCTTCTCTCCCTTTTGCATCTGTTTTGTCAAAAGCAGGAACGTTACTACTGTTCCCGACTGAAAATTGAACTGAACTAACCCTTTCCTCTCCATTAAGGACAACTGTTTGACAGCATGAGGGACACTAACCAATACTCACCCTTTCTAAAAAGAGATGTTGATAAGTTTTGATTTTTGTTTTACATAGCCACTCAATCTCCATTTCAATCCCTTTTGCCTTATTTGATTCCTTCCCTTTTGTGTCTTTCAATCAATACGCTTCTAACCTCTGGCATTCATTTTCTGGTGTGCTTGCCATGGTACTAAGCAGGCCATGGTCTCTAGATACCAAACCCCAAATCTTGTTTAAACTCTTTTGTGTTGGACAGTTTCAGGCTCAGGTTAACACTTTTGGCTCTTTGAGCACATACAGTCCATCTAAATTAATATAACAGGACCCAGGGGACAGAACCTTTCACTTGCACGTCACTATTTCAAATCCAGCTCCTGTCAATAGTGACCGCAAGTGATTACCATCTAATGTCTTGTGGCCTATGTGACCTCTAAGAAATGAGTTTGATGGTCCTGTTCCAGTTCCTAGGGGAGATAACAAATCTCCACCACTGACATTAATTAACATCCTTGCTGGCAGGGTAGGCAGAGACGCCACGGACTAAATGAGTCATTGAATCGGAACCACTCTATCTAGTGGGGGTCCACTGGGGATGGGTCAGGGCTTCCTGGCAGGACATTGTGGAAGAAATGTAAACCTGTTCAGTGGATAGAGAATGTTAGCCATGAAACTCACCTTTCCCAAAGAGCCTATAGACTAAATTGGCCAATGGGAAACATTTACTCTAGTTGTGGGCTGATGGTAAAATCAGACACTAACAGGATAAGAAACGGTTTTCTTGAGATAGCTAAATCTGTCACCCTGCTCTAATTCAGAATTATTCCCAAAAATGTACTGATGTGTGTTTAATTTTTAATTCCTCCTGGCCCAGATACACTCTGGCTAGGGCAAGGAGGGGTTATTCACGCCTCCAGCTTGGCTGAAACCCATGAATATTTCCCTAATGAGAGCAGCTGGTGTTACCACCTGGTGTTACCACTTCCAATCATGGGCTGGGTTTTCTACCAAGGGAGGCTGCTTTGGTTTCTAATGGGTGCTACATAAATGTCCACAGAAAGATGAAGCTGAACCCAAGTACCACGCTGCAGCTGCTGCCGGGGTTACTTAGTTTGACAATAAAGCTGTAAACCAAAGGAATTACTCTGAAAAATCAACTAATCACAATTCAGATGCAGCCACCAAGGTCTTTTCTCAAGAGTTAGGCTGTGTTCTTCAAAGGCATCTAAAGGACTTGGGCATCCAATTTCCAGTGAATTCCCTTAGGCTTTGGAGAATCTAAGCCACCAATGTTTATGACAAAACAGTATTTAGTTAACTATCAGAAAGGAAACCAAAACTGAGCCCTGTGATCCCAAGTACTCTCCTCCTTCTGTCTCCTAAGTAGCCCTTCTCAGGGACCTGCCCTTGAAGGCTTGTGCGATGAGAGTGGTAGAAACTGAGCTGAGCCATTTGTAGAATCATAGAATATCAGGGTTGGAAAGGACCCCAAGAGGCCATCTTGTCCAACCCCCTGCTCAAAGCAGGACCAATCACGAACTAAATAATCCCTGTCAGGGCTTTCTCAAACCTCTAAGGAAGGGGAGCCCATCACCTCCCTAGGTAACCCATTCCAATGCTTCAGCACCCTCCTAGTGAAATAGTTTTTCCTAATATCCAACCTAAACCTCCTCCACTGCAACTTGAGACCATTACTCCTTGTTCTGTCATCTGCTACCACTGAGAACAGTCTAGATCCATCCTCTCTGGAACCCACTTTCAGGTAGTTGAAAGCAGCTATCAAATCTCCCCTCAGTCTTCTCTTCTGTAGACTAAACAAACGCAGTTCCCTCAGCCTCTCCTCATAAGTCATGTGCTCCAGGCACCTAATCATTTTTGTTGCCCTTCTCTGGACTCTTTCCAATTTTTCCACATCCTTCTTGTAGTGTGGGGCCCAAAACTGGACACAGTACTCCAGATGAGGCCTCGCTAATGCCAAATAGAGGGGAATGATCATGTTCCTTGATCTGCTGGCAATGCCCCTACTTATACAGCCCAAAATGCCATTAACCTTCTTGGCAACAAGGGCACACTGTTGACTCATATCCAGCTTCTCATCCACTGTAATCCCTAGGTCCTTTTCTGCAGAACTGCTGCTTAGCCATTCGGTCCCTAGTCTGTAGCAGTGCATGGGATTCTTCCATCCTAAGTGCAGGACTCTGCACTTGTCCAAAATAAATCTGATGAGGTTCAACAAGGACAAATACTCTAATTTGTCTAGATTTGTTTAATTTGTCTAACTCTTGGATTTATTCAGAATGACCTATGTAAGTCATTTCCACCAGCATCATCCTTAGGCTCCTGTTTCATGAGAGACTAATTGTCCTCAACAGAATCCCTCAGTGAGCTGTCTCGACACCTGGGGTAGAAGACACAACCTCCAGCATCTTTTAATTGTACATTTGTGTTTTACTGCTCTGAAAGCGGGAAAGGACAGGGCCATCCTTAGGCATACACAACATAGGCAGCTGCGTAGGGCACTTGAAAATTTGGGGCACCACTGGGTCTTAGTGTCCACCCTTCTGGCCATTCCTATCCCTATTCTAACCTTGTTCTAACCCAGGGGTCTCAAACTCAAATGACCATGAGGGCCGCATGAGGACTAGTGCACTGGCCCGAGGGCCGCACCACTGACACACACACACCCCCTCACTGCCCCGGCTCTGCCCCCACTCCACCCCTTTCATGAGGACTAGTGCACTGGCCCGAGGGCCGCACCACTGACACACACCCCGCCCTTGCTGCCCCGGCTCCGCCCCCCACTCCACCCCTTCCAAGAGGTCCCACCCCTGCCCCACCTCCTCCTCTGAGCACTCAGCTCCCCATTCCCTCCTGGAAAGCACTAGGCACCACCAACAGCTGTTTGGCAAACAAAGCAAGAGCAATCTAGGAAGTCCAGAGCTAGAAACACACGCGGCCCAGCCAGGCAGCAGAAAAGCCTCCACTTCTGGCCCCTCCGTCCTGCAAACTGCTATGGGGGGACCAAGGGGGGGGAGGCGCCAAGAAGCTTGGCGGGCCGCAGGGAAGGGCTTTGCGGGCCGCATGTGGCCCCCGGGCCGCATGTTTGAGACCCCTGTTCTAACCCTTTCTGCAGGCTCCCACAGCTGGCTGTTGCAGCCTAGCAGGTCTTCCTCGGGAGGGGATCTAGTACTTAAAAGTGAAAAAGCCTTCAGCCTGCCAGACCTATTAGCACAACAGTGAAACTGTTAGGGATAATGAAGCATTGAACAGGCATTTGCCAACCCCCAGGTATATACTGTCAGTTTCTGAATTTATTGACAAAAACAATTGTGTATTACTGTAATATTTACTCAGAACATGTCAGTCTACAGCAGTGGGTGAATGAACCAGTGATGGTGTGGCTGATCTGGTTAGATTCTGTCTACATCCAAGCACTGAGGTACAATCGTATTTGCACCAACCCCTTAGACAGAGACCAACACCTATGAGATCTTCACCAAGCTTTCTCAAAACTACAATACCCGCACAAGGAAATAAGGACACAGATCAACAGAGCCAGACGTGTACCCAGAAGCCTGCTGCTGCAAGACAAGCCCAAGAAAACAACAGAACACCACTGGCCATCACCTACAGTCCTCACTTAAAACCTCTCCAATGTATCATCAGTGACCTACAACCCAGCCTGAACAATAACCCCTCAGTTTCACAGACCTTGGGAAGCAGGCCAGTCCTGGCACACAGACAACCCACCAACCTTAAGGAAATTCTCACCAGCAACAGCACACCGTGCCATAATAACTCTAACTCAGGAACCAATCCATGCAACAAACCTCGATGCCAACTCTGCCCACATATCTACACCAGCAACACCATCACAAGACCTAACCAGATCAGCCACACCATCACTGGTTCATTCACCTGCACATCTACCAATGTAATATATGCCACTAATGTCCCTCTGCTATGTACATTGGCCAAACTGGACAGTCCCTACAAAAAAGGAAGAATGGACACAAATCAGATATCAGGAATGGCAAGATACAAAAACTTGTAGGAGAACACTTCAATCTCCCTAGACACACAATTACAGATTTCAAGGTCTATATCTTGCAGCAAAAAAACTTCAAGACCAGACTGCAAAGAGAAACTGCAGAGCTGCAATTCATTTGCAAATTCGATACCATCAATCTGGGATTGAACAAAGATTTTGAATGGCTTGCTAATTACAAAAGCAGCTCCTCTTCTCTCGGTGTTCACACCTCCAGTTCAGCTGCTAGAGGAATACCTCATCCTCCCTGATTAGAGATGATAAGCTGGTTCAGCCTGATTGGACTAACCTTGTTATCTCCAACCTGGTTCTTGCCTACCTGGATACTTCCACTGAATGCATCCGTCGAAGTGGGTATTAGCCCACAAAAGCTTATGCTTCAATACTCTAGTTAATCTTTAAGGTGCCACAGGACACTCTGTCATTTAAAATATAAAATCAGCTTAGAAATACTGATTAAGAAAATGTAAAACAAAAAAGAGCTGTATCATGTATTCCATAATATTTAATGTTGTATTCAGCAAGCCAGCTGACTCGCCCTTACTACAAAGTTTTTGCAAAGAAATGTCTGACAAAATTCAGGGCATATCAAAAAACCTGTGACTGACTGTCACGTTACAGGAATTATTTGGGATCATATAGATCATTGGAGCAACCAGAGCCCTATAGTGGCACCAAATCTTATGTACCGGGGGTCATAATGGGTGTCTACGACCAGGTTATGGATTGCTGATTATGAATATGGCATTGGTATTTGTGTATCAATTTGGTAGTTGAAGTTATGAATATTGGCTCTGGACTGTCTGTCTTTCTAAATATTGTGCTCTGCTGGGGAGGACATTGCAGAATACTGGGCATCAGCTTTGCTTGAGCTGCTTGATGGGCCATTAAGGGCAATCAGCGACACAATGGACTCTGGGAGCTTGGAATGCCCCAATCCAGACAAGAAGTCTACAGAGAACCTGCAAGGCAGCCTGTGCATAATGGCTTCTGCCTGCAAATGATGAGTCATGCATGGTCATGTGATCAGCCCATGTGACTCCAGGACTCCATGGGGCTGGACTTTTCACAGCAGGAACAAAGAGGTGTTTGCACCTGGAAAAAAACTATACATGAAGCTGCTACAGCCCCCCCCCCCCATCTTTGTCTTCTACCTCCAGCCTGCAGCCTGTCTTGCTTCCAGCTCTGAATGGACTTTGCTACACAGGTGAACTCTGGACTAAGGTGCTGACCCATCCCTAAATGGGATGCTTTCTAAAGACTTTGATTTAAACCTGCAGTTATTCTACCTTTGCTGCAAGCCCGAACCAAAAGATTTGCCATTACTGCATGTAATTGATTTATTTTAACCTTTCCTAACCCTCACCTATACTTTTTTCCTTATATAATAAACCTTTAGATTTTAGATTCTAAAGGATTGGCAACAGCGTGATTTGTGGGAAGATCTGATTTGTATATTGACCTGGGTCTGGGGCCTGTTTCTTTGGAATTGGGGAGAACCGTTTTCTTTATTTGGGGTATTGGTTTTCATAACCATTGGTCCCCAGGACAGGTGGCTGCTGGTGGTAATACTGGGAACTTGGAGTGTCTAAGGGAATTGCTTGTGTAACTTGTGGTTAGCCAGTCGGGCGAAACCAAAATCTGTTCTGTTTGGCTGGTTTGGTTTACCTTAGTGTGGAAAACCCCCAGCTTTGGGCTGCAGTTGCCCCTTTGGAAGCAATCTGTCCTGATCTGACACTCACAGTTGGATCCCACCAGGAACAGCACTGTCACACTGACATTTTTTATTCTCAAGTTTAGTGCTTTTAATGAGGTACCTTCTGCATGTCCATTCTGCGCGAGGGAGAGAGTACGGGGGTCTCTGTGGCGAACTGTGACTCTTCGCCACTGCAAGGAGGCCCGGGCATCTCATTATCCTTTGCTGTCTCGCCCGCCCTCTCCTACCCCTGCCTGGCTGCGAGCTCGGGCTGCCATCAGGCATAGGGGCACCAGTTTAATAATACTGCGCAGGGCCCCATAAATCCTAAGGATGGCCCTGGGAAAGGCCATTAAGCATGGTCTAGGACTGCAGTGGCCAACCTGAGCCTGAGCAGGAGCCAGAATTTACCAATGTACATTGCCAAAGAGCCACAGGAACACGTCAGCAGTCCCCACATCAGCTCTCCCCACAGCATATTGGAAAGCTGGCACCTGTAGCTCCAGCCCTGGAGTCGGTGCCTGTACAAGGAGCTGCAGATTAACTTCTGAAGAGCCGCACGTGGCTCTGGAGCCCTAGGTTGGCCACCCCGGTCTAGGAGACTCACTCACAACCACCTGAAAGAATATGGAAATATTTGAGAACACGGCATTTTTATGAAAAGCAGGGATTTGTTCATGGCTGGAAATGGACTGAACTGCTGTTTGCCTCAAGTGAGATCAGCTCTACTGGGTACCTACCCATCAGCCGTGGAACTCTAATATTATGACAGCCAACTAATGGAGAAATACATCAGAAAACAAAACAGCACATCAAAACGCAGGAGCATTTAAAAGGATTCCAAACAACCTCCCCAAACATGTTTAGGGTTACTGGGGAAAGAGTGCTGAGGAAGTGGGCAGAGCCAGTTTTTATTGGCAAAAGTGAAAAATGATCCCGTGGAACAAGCTCTTTTGGGGCTGTGCTGGTGTCTGACAGAGTGTAAGGGTCTCTCCCCAGTTCTGTGACAGGTCTGCTGCAGTGCAAGCCACTGCAGACCCAGGGCTTTATAATGACATTAAATACATTGCACTGGTAAAATGAATAAACTCAGTCAGATCCATTTAATTTGTAGCTCCCCACAGCCTCAGGGAGAGGAATCCTTAAAATAGAACCGCAAAGCAAGAGGAGACAGCCTAGCAGAGGGCAGTCTGTTATCTCGAGCTCCAGTCCAATGCTTCACTGTCTAGATCAGGAAGGAGGCAGATCTAATTACCGGACCCACTTTGCTCCTGCACCTGATGCACTGTATCTTAGATACAGCCCGCTCTTTATTCTTTGGCTTTTGGATCCTTTCTCCATAACTCTGCTGTTTGGACAGCTACCAGGGTGTTATCTGCCTCGTTTCAGATTCCAGCACCTTGTGTTTGGATGTAAAAAAAGCAAACAGCATTCTGGGAAATATTAGCAGGAGTGTTGTATGCAACATACAACAAGTAATTCTTCCTCTCTGCTCTATGCTGATTAAGCCTCAACTGGAGTAGTGTGTCCAGTTCTGAGTGCCACATTTTAGGAAAGATGTGAACGAACTAGAGGATGTCCAGAGAAGAGCAACAAAAATGATTGAATGTCTAAAAAACATGACTTCTGAGGGAAGATTAAAAAATTGGGTTAGTTTAGTCTGGAGAAGAGAAGACAGAGGGACATGATCACAGAATCATAGGACTGGAAGGAACTTTGAGAGGTCATCTAGTCCAGTCCCCTGAACTCACGGCAGGAGTAAGTATCTAGTCCATCCTGGACAGGTGTCAGGGATGGTCTTCTAGATCAAGGGTGGGCAAACTTTTTGGCCCAAAGGCCACATCGGGGTTACAAAACTGTATGGAGGGCCAGGTAGGGAAGGCTGAGCCTCCCCAAAGAGCCTGGCCTCCCTCCCCCATCTGACACACTCCCACTTCCTGCTCCCTAACTTCCCCCCCTCAGAATCCCCCCATCAACCCCTCCCCAGCTCCTCGTTCCGACAGCCCCCTCAGAACCCCACCCCCTATCCAACTCCCTGCTTCCTGTCCCCTGATTGCCACGATCCCATCCACACCCCTGCCCCCTGACAGACCCCCTGGGACTCCCATGCTTATCCAACCCCCTGCATTCCCTGTCACCTGACTGCCCCCCTCAGAACCTCTGCCCCATTCAACCACTCCTCAGGTCCCTCTGCCCCTTATCCAACCCCCCGGCCCCTTACCATGCTGCTCAGAGCAGCATTTCTAGAAGCCACACGGCCCAGCCGGAGTCAGACACGCTGTCCTGCAGGAGCACGCAGGTCCACCCCCCAACCCCCACTGAAATGCAGGAGTGCTAAAGAAATCTGTGAATAAAGAGGAACCATTGTCCACTCCCCCAGCCAGACCACATAAAGCCTCCCCCTGCCAGACCACATTAAGGGTATGGTTAGACTATAGATATGGCGCGTTTATTTGTAGCGCTTCCCAATGTAGTGCAATAGGTATGGCGCTAGAGCCTGTGCAGATTGAAACCTTGTAGCGCTAAATAATGGATACATTTGTAGCGCTTCTGGCGGCAGTAAGAGTTGCGGGATAGGGCAGGTATCCCAGCATTCAGCTGGGTGCAACCTGCTTTGCAAAGGAGGGGGGTAAGGGGGAACAGGGAACGTGTAGGCAGTTGAGGCTGTCAGTGACTAGGGAACTGACCAGGCTCTGCAGTGCACTCACACAGCTCGATCGGTCAGCATTTCCAGTGCTTATCGGCTGTGAGTTTTAAGAGAGAAACTGATCAGCTACTTCCTCATTCTTTCGCCCTTTTTCAAAACAACATTGAGATCATTTGCCTTAAATGGCTTGTTGATTCCCTTACAGCGTAATGAGTTATTCCTGGGTGTTCACATTCCCACCCTTGCGCTATAGCGCTAGCGCAAAAAGGCTTATCACTCTGGAAAAGGAGGTTTAATACTTGCGCTATAAACAGTGAGTACATGCGCAAAATCTCCCTTTGAAGTGTGTACGGTAGGAAAATGATAGCGCTACAGGAGGGTTTTTGCGCTGCAAAGCGCCAGTCTAACCATGCCCTTCTGAACGTTCTCCAAAGCACTGCTGACCCAGTGCATTCATTTCTTTTAAGCTCTTGATCATTTAAAATGGACGATTTGAAGACAACGTGCCAGAGGCCAGGACAAGCCTAGCTTGTTCAAAACACACATGGTGCCCCCATCCCTCTCCACCTCTCCTGCACCTATTACACATCTGGTCACTAGCACTAGGGAAATCCAGTAGGGTGCAGCAAACAAGAGACTATTCTATTAGCACGTTCTATTTCAAGCCCAAAGACATTAGATTTAGATTGACATTAATGTTCAATCTATCTTCTGATTCATGCTGACATGAGGTAGCTGGCTCGAAGAGGAGACCTGATAGCTTTCCTGTAGAAGTGAATCTGCGAGTCTGCAATCAGACGTAGCTTATTTATCAGTGCTTGGCACAGAGTCAGGCAGACCATTGTACCACATAAACGAACACTGAGAAATAGTGATGGAATGGTTAGATGTAGCCAGCTGTGTGCGTTTCCCACTGTAACACAACGCAGATCCACAGTGCTCCAGCATCCCTGTAGCTGACCACTTCAGAGAGGGACGTTAATCCTGGATAAAAAGGATTTGCATAACATACTAATTAGTTTGATGCGGGTCTAAAGGAAGGGCCTAGTGTTAGTGAACAGGACACTGCAATGATAGGAGAACGATGAAGACATCGGGCCGGAGTCACACCAGTAGCTGTGTTGGCTTCTGCCAACATAAATCCAGGGCGTGACCCCAAAGACAGAAAATCTGCTACAGGAAGGAGAGGTCACGACTTCCCCACCCCACACAGTGCCTGGAGAATTCCAGCACAGAGCCTCCCAAAATAGATATTTTGAGACCAATAGGGTCAATGTACTAGTCCTCGTGTGGCCCGCGTGGTGATTTGAGTTTGAGATCCCTAATCTAGACTGTTCTCAGTGGTACCAGATGACAGAACAAGGAGTAATGGTCTCAAGTTTCAGTGCGGGAGGTTTAGGTTGGATATTAGGAAATACTTTTTCCCTAGGCGGGTGGTGAAGCACTGGAATGGGTTCCCTAGAGAGGTGGTGGAATCGCCTTCCTTAGCGATTTACAAAGTCCTGACTGGGATGACTTAGTTGGGGTTGGTCCTGCTTTAAGCAGGGGGTTGGACTAGATGACTTCCTGAAGTCCCTCCCAACCCTGATGTTCTATGATCCTATGAGGATACGTCTCATGCAGCCAGTAGTAAAACATCATTGGAAGTTTTAAAAATTATGAGTGATAACTTTTTAACAGAGAAAGAATTGCACCTAACATGAGGTCTGACAGATAAAAACTAGAAGCTGCTGATTGCTTAAGGGTCCTGCTTACATTCAATAAGGGCAAAGAGGACAATCCCAAATGTAGGTACCTATCTATTTATCTAATTTCCCAAAGCTGAAGAAAGTTATGAGTGAAATTGATTGGTAGGAAAAATTTCTATAGAAAAATGTAAAAGAAAATTGAGTGTTCTTTAAGATGTTCAAAAAGCCAAGGTTTAACAATTGAGAAAGAAGACTACTCTGACTAAAAGCCCATCCTGATTCAGTGACCAAGTGAAGGCAGCAATTATAAATTAAAAAGCAATGTGGACCCAATGGGAAAAGTGCAAACTGTATACAACGATTATACATTAGAAGTGATGAAGTGCAGAAAATTGATAAGGGACATGAGTTGGGAGCCATGACATTCATTTCAGTTATAGCCAGATAATTAGAAGGATTTGGCCACTCTGTTCAGGGTCTTGCATCAGTGAAACAGAATTTTGGCCCTTCAAATCCAGCAGTATTTAGTTACCAGTCCATCGACCCAGAGTGATCACATTCTCTCAGGTGGGATTTTTAAACGAGGTGGCAATAGGCTCCAATCCAACTCCAATACAGCTTTCCTGCCCCCAGTGAGGGACAGTGAATGAAGAGTGCCCAGCTCAAAGTCTGGACAACATGAATCAAAGCAACGTCTAGACAATTACAAACACAATGCCCAGATTGCCAGGTACTGTCTGATCCTGAAGGACCATCACTGCTAGCAGCGGTTCTGAAAGAGTCAAAAGAACAATGGAGAAGAGAGCACAACAGTGACAGCAGTGTCCAATGCAAGGCATAAGCAGAGTAAGCAATTGCTAAGGGCCCCGAGTCCCCCTTTAGTTATTAGTACATGTTGGGGGCGGGGAATATTCCTGCTTTAGGGCCTCCAATGGGCTAATATCATCCCTGGTCTAACGGGCCATTAGCCAGGCAAGGAGATACAGTCCAGTGACCCTTTCAGTTGCACAATGGCCCCAATCTTCAGAGTGGCTGCTCTACAACTCCCATCTTCTCCTACCAGGGAAAGGAAATGGGGAGGACAAAAGCCTTCCGCAGAGAGCAGACCAAGTGCAATTCAATGTATCACCAGCCAACACAACATCGGAACCAATGAGGCCTCATCTTGCCAGCACACAAAGCCCTAGGTTTAAATCCAAAAATACTGGCTGCACTTCTAAAAACAGAGAGACCTTCCAGAAGAAGAGGAACAACGCCTTTAACTGCAAAGATTAGAGCTAGGAGCTCCTCTTGGGAATACCAAAAATACCTTTGAACAGGGTGGTAGCTTCTAGGGCCCTGCATCCTACGCTCTAGCACTAGAATCCCAAAGAAAGAAGCAGAGCAGTTGCTGCTGACTCATGCTGATAAGTGGAGCGTGTTAGCTCTATTTAGGTTTGCAGGCAAAGGGCCTGCTTCATCATCCTCTCTGATCAATGGAAAGACTCCTATTGCCTTCACTGAGTGTTGAATAAGCTCCAGAGATGTAGCTTCAGGTTTCACACAAGTTCTATCCTCTGGCACATTTTAGAATGTCATTTCCTTAGTAGAGAGACAGGCATTCCATCATGCACTGCAAATTAAAGAGGACTGTCCACCGCATTTTGGAATTTGGCAGGATAAACAACATTGGTATAAACAACAGGCAGGATAAACAACATTGGTCCCATTGGGCCAAGTACCATCCTCAGATGCAACCACACACTCCCAATGAACTTTCCCGCTGCTTTTAGCTTTTGCTCAAATGGTGCAAAATGTTCCCTTCTGCTTCAGCATTCTGGAGTGTATTGAGGATGGATCTGATCTTGGCATCAGGCAATTTGAGCATATCCATTGGTTTGCAGGAACCTCATTAGCTTGCTCCATAGCAGGCAGTTTGCACAGCAAAGTAGAATTATCTACTGAGATGAGATCTGTGTAGGTCTTTCTTACTGATAGTCTCTCCTAACTGCTCACAGAGAAGTCAGCTCACAAAGGAAAGGTCCAACTGGGTCAGCTTGCTATTGTCATCATGCTCTAATTTCATCAGGATTCCTATGGCCCGAAGCGGACATGCATTCGTCTCCATTTTACCTTTGCAGAGATAGTAATACTTAGCATTTCATAGAGTTTAAGGGCAGGAGAGACCATTAAAGCATCATCTCCTTACAGTATAGAGCACCTTCCACTGTCAAAGCACTCTACACATATTAACCAATTAACCCGCGTATTGTCCCCATGAATAAGTCCTGTATTATGCTCATTTTATAGATGGGAAACTAAGGAAGAGCGCTGAAGTGGTTTATCCATGGCCCTAGAGAGAGGATTAGATCTCAAATTCCTGGCTTCCAGTCCAGGACTTAGACTATCGGTTCTCACCCTTTGAAGATGACTGTACTCCTTTCAGGAGTCCGATTGGTCTTACATACCCTCAAGTAACACCTCACTTCAAAACTCCTTGCTTACAAATCAGACATAAAAATACAAAAGTGTCCCAGTGAACTAGCACTGAACAATTGCTGACTTTCTCATTTTGTCTGTATGAAATTGTAGTTTGCATTGATTTTGCTAGTGTTTTTATGTAGCCGGTCATAAAACTAAGCAAATATCTAGATGAGATGATGTACCCCTGGAAGACCTCTGCATAACCCCAGGGATACAGTTTGAGAACCACCGACTTAGACTATTCTTCTCGTGCTATATGCATCCAACATGCTACATACTCATACTACCGTTGTCCCAAAATAAAAACTTTTGGAGTCTGCAGCATTTAAGCCTTTAGGTCACATTTTCAGAGGCTCTCTAATTTTGCAAGCACAATAAATCGATGGTGAAAATGTTAGAGGTGCATAGTTGCATGCATATGTGTGTAAATGACCAAACTGAGAGTGCAAATCAGTGCATGTGGCTAATCAGGTGCTTCAATAAACAATTCTCTTTCTTCACATATCACTGTAACTTTTTCTTTACAGAAGTGTTTTTGCTAACGACTTAATGGCCGGGAGAGAATCCCCGGAGACTGAGCTGTGCCTGACAGGTACCACATGGGAGGAGGTGCTGTCCTTGTTTTTACTTGGATGTTTTCTTCTTTGAAATACACAGAGAAAACAATGAACGGTACAGAGAAGGCAGACTGAGCCCTGCTATTTACCTTCCCTCCCAAGGCATGAACAAGGGGACATGCTATGAAACTGAAAGGCAGCACATTTAAAACTGGTAAAAGGAAATACTGTTTTACACAAGGCATAATTAGCCTGTGGAACTCACTGCCACAAAGTATCAAGGAGGTCAAGAGCTTAATAGGATTTCAAAGAAAGGATTTGTATTGATATGTATAAGAATTATTATTAAGAATAATATACTCAGCTCTTTTCATCGGTAGATCTCAAGGTGCTTTCCACAAGTAGGTCAGTGGAATAGACTGGGAAAATAAGGCACAGAAAAGTGAAGTGTTTTGCCCAAGGTCACCCAGTAGCAGAGCCAGGAACAGACCCCAGGTCTCCTGTCTCCCAGTCCAGTGCTCAATCCCCAGTTACTTTAGGATGAACGTTTATAATGAATATGAAGGCTCATGCTTCAGAGCATAACTAGCTAATGAGCATAACTAACTCATAACTAACTGACGAGGGGTAGAAGAATCTTTATTGAAGCCAATCTCTTTATTAAGACAATCATGGGAAAAGCTTGAAACAATAGGGTGTGACTTGGGAAACAAAACAAATTCTGCACTAATGAGGAGAAGTGTACACAAGAGAAAAGGATGCTTAACAAAGTTCTCTTTCCCTGCGTGCTCTGTGATATTGACTGGGAGTTTTTACAAGCTGCTCTACAATTCAGCAAACCTCTGTGCCAATGAAATCCATCAACTGCATAGGAACAGGCTACACTTTTGTATGAGCTAAAACATGTCTGTTCCTCCAACTGAATCTGAACCGACCTCCAGTGGCCGGTCTGTTTTGTGGAAAGCACCTTGAGATCTAGTTTCCCAATACACACAGATCTCTCCTTCCTCCCATTGCCTTTCCCCACAGACCCACTTCAACAACTAAACAATGCCCCACACGGGCCCAAACTATGCCAGAAACATTCCCAATCACCCCCCTGTTCTTCCTTCACTCTCTGCAGGGAAGTAAAGAATGCTGCGGGAGGGGGACCTGGGCTGTTTTCATACCCCCTGGGGCCCAGGAGTACCCCACACAGAACCCCCCCACTGCCCAGCACCATCCCCAGAGACCCACTTCCCCACCCAGCCACACTCACTGACCCGCCCATCTCCGCTTCCCCCCACATCTCCCTGCTGCCAGCTCACCTGCGCATCCCCTCACCCCCACCCCAGCTTGGATAACTCCTCCCCCCCCTGCTCAGTTCCTCACCCCCCCTCACCCCCACGACCAGCTCACCTTTCCCCCCGTTGCTCCTGCCCACCCGGCTCCGCTTCCCTGAACATCCCCCTGCTGCCAGCTCACCTGCGCATAACTCCCCCATCCCCTGGCTCGGCTACTTACCCCCCAACCCCGCCCAGCTCCTCAGCCCCCCCCCCCCCCCAGCTCACCCTTCCCCCATATGCTGGCTTGCCCGCTCAATGCTCCTGCCTGCCAGGCTCTGTTGGCTTGCCCCACCCCTACTCACCCCTCACAGGCCACACAGTGAGCCCGGGCGGGGCACATGTTGTACAGGCCTGCTCTACAGGCTGGGGACCAACTGGCTAAGGTTAGATAGTGTTTTCTAATATTTCCCTAGGAGGGGGGTCAAGCACTGGAATGGGTCACCGAGGGAGGTGGTGGAATCTCCTTCCTTAGAGGTTTTTAAGGTCAGGCTTGACAAAGCCCTGGCTGGGATGATTTAGTTGGGGTTGGTCCTGCTTTGAGCAGGGGGTTGGACTAGATACCTCCAGAGGTCCCTTCCAACCCTGATAGTTTAGGATTCTATGATCAACAGAATCACAGAAATTAGAGATGTGGGAAAATGTATTAGTTCATCTAGTCCAGCTGCCCATCCCGTCTGCAGAATTGTTCTTAAAAGGGCACCTAGAGCAGCTCTTTCCTTGGAAGACCTGTTTTGGGGACAAATCCGGAAGTCCTTACTTGGGGCTTTTCTTCAAGGAAAGTTACTGTGTGGCAAACTGGAGGGTTGGGGGGGGGGGGGGAGAGGGTGAATCTCCAGCACGCTAGGTTGACTTGTAGTAACATCCCATATGGAGATTACTGCACAGCAAGCTGGTGTGCTATCAGTTCACACCTTGGCTTGTGGCCAGTAACTCACCTTGTAGGCAAGTCCTCAGTCAACACTCTCCTTGAAGTCATCCCAGACTTTGAAATCAAGGGGGATTTTACAAGAGTTAAAATTGAGTAAGAGCTTTGGAATTTTTATCTAAAGAATTATTTTTACTAAATCTCTCTGGTCCTCAGTGTCTGGTATGCGGAGCTTAGTGTTGTGTGTCCGTGCTGGTCTCTCACTATGCAGCTGTTTGGATTTTGCTGCAGGGAAGGAAGGTTGGTTTACTGATTTTGTGCAGCCTCCCATGCCCTGCCAGGGTGCTAGCCAGTCTCTGGCTACGACATCTCTTTTTGAAACTTCACTTGAAGGCGGAGAACAGAGCCCAAGTTTACTTCTGTTTCACCCAAAAGTGTTCCCTCTCCCATGAAATCCATCTCATTGATCTGGTGCCTTTTTATCCAGATTTCCTTGTTGTATACATCACCTGTGGCAATACTTTTAAGGGTTCACAGAATTATCTGTCAGCACACAGTAGGCAGTGCTGGTGCAGCCATGTCGGTCCCAGGAAATTGGGGAGACAAGACGAGTCTTCATTTCGCTACACTCGCCACTGGCACAGCGCCTCCTGCTGGTCATCTGGGAATTAGCTCTTTTCAGCTCCAAAGCACCTCCTGGTGGCCAGTGTCTCACCTGCCTGAGGGTCTCTGTATCCCTCCCACATCCCAATGCCCTTTTACCTTGGAGTGCTGCCCCCAGCAGTACCCCCACTCTCTGGGTCTCCCCGCCCTGGGGAATCCCCAACCCTCTAAACCCACTTTGCCTCAGTGGCTACTGCCAGTCGTCATCCAGCCCCTGACCCCTGGGGCAGACTGCAGTCTGTAATGGCCGCTCATCACTGGCAAGGGGGTAGGATCTGCTGCCTTTGCCTATCCCCAGGCTGCCTCTCTGCAGCCCTAGTACCTTTTGGGCCTTTAGCAAGGCCTGAAGCCTGGGGGTTTACCAGACTGGAGCTCCCCAGCTCCTCTTGCCTTTCCCCAGCACTGCTCTACCTCAGGTACCCTTCTCCCAGGCAGCCAAGTCCTTCCCTCTCCAGAGCTAGAGAGATTCCTCAGCTCCTGGCCCTAATTGGGGAAGCAACCATAGCTGTGGCCAGCTCAATCAGCCTTACACACAGGGCTGCTTTTAACCCACGTTTTCCAGGAGTGAGGCAGCCGCCTCACCTCAGTGAGGTAATATCTTTAATTGGACTGACTTCTGCTGGGGAGAATGTTCTTTCTGCTGAGTCATTCCTCCTGACTATGCTGAACAGAGCCCTACACAGCAGTGATGCAGAATACTGTGCCGCCTGCCGGGTCCCTGGACAATGATCAGGAGTCCCTTCGAAACAGACTGAACACAGCAGGATCCCCGCAGAGGGACTAATTCCTGGCTGGTCTGGTCTGTGGAGGGCGATGGGGGGAGGAAGGAGCATGTGAAGCGTTGACAAGGAAGGGCAGCGCTTGCAATGACAGCAGCGGCATAGAAAGTCTCTTCTCGTCACTACGCAAACACAGTCGGGATGGTGCAGAGCTGCCTTGCCGCAGTGGGAGTCGTGAGCCTGCTCCTTCCTGGCTGCCAGGCCATGGCTCCACCTCCTCCTTGCCCTGTCTGGCATGATGTGCTCGCCGATGGTGCATGCAGAGAGCAGATCCTACATCACGTACAGATGCAATGTGTGTAAATTCACAAGCCAACTTACAAAAAGTTCCACACTTTCTGCTTTTAGACTGGTGCTTTTAACAGGCTTTGCATCTTTCCTGATCTGCTGATGGGAGTGACTCAGCATCCAATGCATATCAATCAAATCTAAGCATCCATGCTGGAGTAGAGTGAGGGATTCTATAGAAAGGGAATCCTGATCATTATTTACCTAGATGTTTATTTTAGATGAGTTGCTACCGACATTTAGGGCACAATATTCAAAGGGATCTGATCCTGGCCCCTAAATTTGTGCCTGAAGATCCAGATTTGTACATATGCATGACAACGGTACACACAAATTGTTACCTCCAACCACCCACTCTGAATCCACCACTTTTGAGGTCATTTTAGACTGAACTCTGTCCCTGGCTCACCTCAAAGCTGGAAACAGAACATCACGTAGGCTGTTTGGAGGCATCCGCAGGACCTCTGAGCAATTCCACTGGGGACATCCGTCCATGCAAGTTTCAACATTCGTGACAATGTTTGTGGGGAGAAATGCCTTGCCTGCCCATAGTAACTCAGCAGGGTGAGAATCCAACCACAGCTTTCATCCTGATGGAAAGGGGCAGTGTTGTGAAAGCAGTTCACCCCATGACAGGTCTGGGGGAATATAGACGCTCTCAGCAGGATTGTGTAGATTTGTACATTATGGATAGTTTTGGGTAGTCGTATATTCTACACCCGTGTGATCTCCAATCCTCAGGGCTTTTCAGTGTGTTTTCATAAAGACCTCCTTCCCCATAAAGCAAACAAGCTACTGGAAAGCTGGCTGACCAGACAGGAACAGCAACTTGCATACACTAATTAAGACCAAAGCAAGTAGGATGAAAATGGACATACCCATGGAGGCCTTTTCTCTTTACATTTTGAACACTATCACCTGTCTTTATCTTCTGCTGTTTGCTGCTAAATCCAATCTTCTTCGATCAGCAGAGCTGCCCATCTGAGCTCAGCAAGTGCTCCATAAACTTCAATCAATATCCATTTCTTCACAAGAGTAAGCTGCAATCAATAGGCCTCACTTCAAAGATCCAGGGTTTCATGATTTGCTATAGGGGCCTGGAGGTATCACAGTGGTCTGTCCTGCAGAATTATCTAAGCAGTGAAACCAAATGGCACCCTCTAAGCCAGTAAGGAAAGCACTGGTTTTCTTCAGAAGCTCAGACAGTCATCCTGAAAAGAAAGGCACCTACTATGGGTTGCTTCCTATTTTTCTCCCAATTTCAGTACTGTCTCGCACGCTTGTACCTATCATTTTCATCACAGCAGAACAGATGAAGAAATGCCTGGTGATCTACCAGCGAAACAGATGGTGTGGTGCAAATCCTGCTCTCAGCTGCATGTGTAAAATACACCTGACAGCAGATGTTAGCCCCCTGGGCAAAAGTGAGATCTTTCGTCTTCCCTTTCCCTACAAGACACAGCGCACCATCCACATGCCGAGCTGTCCACCAGCCATAAGGGAGGTGTCCAGTTGTCCAGTCCAAATCTGTTATCAAAGTTGAGGATCACAAAGTGTTCTGATCACCATCTGTAAGGGACACAGCGAGGGATTGCCACATTCACTAGCAGGGAGACACCATGCTGAAACTCCTCAGGTCAAACCCAGGCTGGCCCAAGACTCTTTGACCTCCTCACCTTCGACAGCCCAAGCAGCCACTCTTACAAACCTTCCCTTCAGCACCTGCTCAGGAGGTAGCTGAGCTGACGTTCCTCCCCTGCACTCCCTCACAAGGCACATCTCTGTTGCAGCTACAGGTGTGATTTGTAGCGCATGTACTCTAGCTAGGCTGTTAAAAACAGAAGTGAGGACATAATGGCAGGGCATTCCGAATGGGCTGCACAAGTCGGTATGCACCCAGGGCAGCCAGGTGGACTCGTGCAGCCCACAATGAAACTCACTCTGCTATGTCCTCACTGCTATTTTTGGCGTTAGCTAGAGTACAGCTAGCGCTGGTACATCTACACATGCTGCAGATCACACCCATGGCCGCAGTGGATGCCTCTGGGCACTGTGGAAACTGAAATGTGAGGAAGGGCAAGAAAAATATTTCTTCAGATGATCAAGAATCATAAAGGACATCTCATGAAAAAAGTAATAAGGAAAAACTCTGCCTGACCCAGGGAGACAGGAGAGACACGGCAGAGATGGCATCATTGTGAAGCAACCTGCCACCAACTGGGAAGAGACCAATGGACTGAGGGGTGCAAACTCCAAACACAGAGCATGACCCCCTTCCTGGCTAAGGCATCCCCACCCATAACAGACTCTGGAGGGGCCTGACAACACTTTAGAACACCTTCGTAGCCTGTCAGGTTGAAAAAGTCTCACAGAATTGAACTGTCTTTTTCCTATAACCTTCCCCAAAGACCCAGAAATACTCTGCAATGCCACAAAATACAAAGACCCTGCAGTGCATTCTCAGCATTTATGTAACTTAACTAAACAGCTCCCTTTACAAGCAAAGTAGCTTCTATGCAGCAACTGAGATGCCAAAACTCCCAATGGGAGTAACACCAGTAACCATCCAGGTCACCTCCCCAATAGTAATTTGTGGATGATTCCTCACATGCTGTTTCCCATACAGCTAAAAGCTTTGCGAGTAAATTTTGAAGTAGAAGCCAATGTGTGCGGCCGAGTTGTGGGGATCTGTGCGGAAGTGCTTACCTTTCAGGAACAAAGAGATAAGATGTCTCTCATATAGGTACATAAACATGATTAGCACAGCTGAACTCCCAGCACTATATCAAGAGAAAGGTTATAAAGAAGATGAAGTGCCAAATTCTGCTTTTAGTTGCGTTTATGAGATCGCACTGACATTAATGGAGTGACTCAGGTGCACTTCAGAGCAGACTTTGCCAGCCACTTGGGGGAATTATGTCATGCCCATTTCATACTCTGGTACAATTCTAGGAGAATGCTGCATATAAAGGCAAATCACAGACTGTTTGAGACAATACATTCCCAGCGACATGTTCATTATAAAATAGCCCCACAGTGGACTTACCATCTGTGCCCAAAATGGCGCAGGAATAACAGTCTGATTGGAGAGGTGGAGTGTACGGGCAGCATCCTTTAGAACCTGGATATTGCCGAAATCTATCTGAGCAGGATCCATGTAGACAACCGGGCCTTCACCAATGCTCACTAAATGGATCTTCTGTTCCAGGAAACAGGGGAAAACAAAAACAGGAAGAGTTGAAAGGGGCCAGCTAGCTCTCATTGTTCTCCTCTACTCTTCTCAACCCTTGGGCACAGAATGCTAGGGAAGGACTGAAGTAGACCTGGGATTGTGAGTGATCTTCATGTGAAGTTCATCCATTCAGAATGGTTATCTGGCGATAGAGAAATCCACCTCCCTGTTTGCTACCAAACCAAATGCATTTGTCCTGCAACTCCCCACTCGATAACTAATTTCCCAGCCCTGGGGGCATCGGGTTCCCTCATTTCCAGCACTTCCTGGAGAGCAGGATTTTGGGGCAGCGTGGAGGAAGAGGATAGAGCTGTTCGTTTGGCTTTCCCTCTGGAAATGGAAATACTGTTGGGGGAAAGCTAGTGAAATCCCTTTCTAAAGGCATCAGGATCTTTCATACAGATCTTTGTCATAGTAGGCCTCATTATGAATGAAACAATCGTTTGTGCAATTGCTAGGAAAACTTGTGTTTGCCTTTCAGGTTCTGAATACAGTTGGGAAGCACTGCTCTGCTACTGTCCTTGCACTTTAATGTTTGGAGAGGATACCTTTTTACTAGAGAAGACTGAAGAGAACAAAACAAAAAAACACACACATAGGAAAGAGTCCCTGTAGAGTGTGCATTGATAAATACCTCTCCTGAGAGCATAACTAAGTTTCTAGCGTGGAAAAAGCAAATGTACTCAATGCTTTTTTTGCCTCTGTCTTCACGAACAAGGTCAGCTCCCAGACTACTGCACTGGGCAGCACAGCATGGGGAGGAGGTGACCAGCCCTCTGTGGAGAAAGAAGTGGTTCAGGACTATTTAGAAAAGCCGAACGAGCACAAGTCCATGGGGCCGGGTGCGCTGCATCTGAGGGTGCTAAAGGAGTTGGCTGATGTGATTGCAGAGCCATTGGCCGTTATCTTTGAAAACTCGTGGCAATTGGGGGAGGTCCCGGATGACTGGAAAAAGGCTAATGTAGTGCCCATCTTTAAAAAAGGGAAGAAGGAGGATCCAGGGAACTACAGGCCAGTCAGCCTCACCTCAGTGCCTGGAAAAATCATGGAGCAGGTCCTCAAGGAATCAATCCTGAAGCACTTAGAGGAGAGGAAAGTGATCAGGAACAGTCAGCATAGATTCACCAAGGGCAAATCATGCCTGACTAATCTAGTTGCCTTCTACGATGAGATAACTGGCTCTGTGGATGAGGGAAAAGCAGTGGATGTGTTGTTCCTTGACTTTAGTAAAGCTTTTGATACAGTCTCCCACAATATTCTTGCCAGGAAGTTAAAGAAGTATGGGCTGGATGAATGGACCATAAGGTGGATAGAAAGCTGGCTGGATCATCGGGCTCAATGGGTAGTGATCAATGGCTCCATGTCTAGTTGGCAGCCGGTATCGAGCGGAGTGCCCTAAGGGTCGGTCCTGGGGCCGGTTTTATTCAATATCTTTATCAATGATCTGGAGGATGGTGTGGACTGCACCCTCAGCAAGTATGCAGATGACACTAAACTGGGAGGAGTGGTAGATCACTGGAGGGTAGGGATAGGATACAGAGGGACCTAGACAAATTAGAGGACTGGGCCAAAAGAAATTTGATGAGGTTCAACAAGGATTAGTGCAGAGTCCTGCACTTAGGACGGAAGAATCCCATGCACTGCTACAGACTAGGGACCAAATGGCTAGGCAGCAGTTCTGCAGAAAAGGACCTAGGGGTTACAGTGGATGAGAAGCTGGATATGAGTCAACAGTGTGCCCTTGTTGCCAAGAGGGTTAATGGCATTTTGGGCTGTGTAAGTAGGGGCATTGCCAGCAGATCGAGAGATGTGATTGTTCCCCTCTATTCGAATTGGTGAGGCCTCATCTGGAGTACTGTGTCCAATTTTGGGGCCCACACTACAAAACGTATGTGGAAAAATTGGAGAGTCCAGAGAAGGGCAACAAAAATGATTAAGGGCCTGGAGCGCATGACTTATGAGGAGAGGCTGAGAGAACTGGGATTGTTTAGTCTACAGAAGAGAAGACTGAGGGGAGATTTGATAGCTGCTTTCAACTACCTGAAAGGGGGTTCTAAAGAGGACGGATCTAGACTGTTCTCAGTAGTACCAGATGACAGAACAAGGAGTAATGGTCTGAAATTGTAGTTGGGAAGGTTTAGATTGGATATTAGGAAAAACTTTTTCACTAGGAGGGTGCTGAAGCATTGGAATGGATTACTAGGGAGGTGGTAGAATCACCTTCCTTAGGTAACAAAGAGTCCTGTGGCACCTTAAAGACTAACTAAAGTATTGAAACATAAGCTTCAATAGTTTAGTTAGTCTTTAAGATGCCACAGGACTCTGTTACCTCTGCTATTCCAGACTAACATGGCTACCTCTCTGAGTCTCAATTGCCTTAGAGGGTTTTAAGGTCAGGCTTGATAAAGCCCTGGCTGGAATGATTTAGTTGGGATTGGTCCTGCTTTGAGCAGGGGGTTGGACTAGATACCTCCAGAGGTCCCTTCCAACCCTAATATTCTATGATTCTTCCCCAGCAGAGAAATCAAGTGTAGCATGTGCCCTTCCAGGATGTTAACCTTTAGTGTTCTGTCATTCATTTTCTACAGAACATCCACTAAGGAAGACAGGCCACCTAGAATTCCTACTGTGTCAAATGCACTGGACATGTACATTTGCTGGATGTCCATGGTATGTCATTCAGCAGGGAAGTGGTTAATATTTTTTAAAATACTTCACTTAGTGGCAACATTTAACAGGCCATTGCTCACAAGCAAAATGATCTAAAAGGAAAAGGAGGACGAGGGGGAAGACATTGCTATCAGTAATTTTCCCTGGACTCAAAGGTCTTGCTGGCTCTGCTGATGAGGACAAAGTGTCAGTCTCAATCATTTGGGAATGAATAGTCTGTCCTCTGGCAGTACTGAGTGACCACCTGTTCGGATAGCAGCCAGCTGCAAAATTTGCTGCCTGTGGCAAGCTGCTACACCACGGGTAAACCACAGGCTGCATTGTACCAGCTCCCTAACACACAGGATTACTTGCAGCAAATTGAAACTAACATCTAGTCACTGGCAAGTAAAACACAAGGCGAGACAGCCATGCAGGATGGGCCTAGAGAGGAGGATTGTGAAAGAAGACTGCACTCTGAGAATGGCTAGAACAGACTCAAGCTGTTGGGCATTATTAAGCATAACATAAGAATGGCCATACTGAGTCAGATGAAAGGTCCATCCAGCCCAGTATCCTGTCCTCCGAGAGTGGCCCACACCAGGTGCCCCGGAGGGAATGAACAGAAGGGGGAATTAAGTGATCCATTCCCTGTCACTCATTCCCAGCTTCTGGCTTAACATAAGATCATAGGACCATGCTCTTCTTTCTGTTTCACTGATCTAACATTCGAATGACTCCACTGAACTCAGAGTCACATCAGTGCAAGAGAGAGCAGAATAAGGGCCACACCTCTGAAACCAACCATCCGTAGAGTGTTTAGCAGTCTGTTATCCGCACTCTGCGGATGGTTCCTCACAATGTTCCACTAGTGGGGAAAAGTCTGGGTGGCCAGAATGGGACCCTCTAAAAGTGTGTTAAAGCTGCAGGGCACAGCTCGGACAAAATTCAAACCTGGGGCATCTTTAGCAACAAGACATGCATGTGTGGACTGTGCGTATGCATGGTGAGCTTTCTATTAGCACAGCTCAGAGGTTTGCTGCAGTCGAGCAAAAGCCAAATGCTGTGCATTGAACTCCAACTTATGAGCTTACTGAAGTGCTATTAGTTTTCCCTTAGAAATTATTAAGATCTCACAATTCACAGGGCTCCCATCGGGGTAAGGTCTGACACATTAATTTACATCATTAAAGCGAAGCTAAGGCTGAAAGTCCACATCATTAATCCAAGGGTAAAATCTTTACATGATCACCATAGTTTGAAAAACAAACCAACCACTAAAGGGTCAGGAAATTCTAACACACACTTCGTCTTAACTTTACCAACCACTTATTTGGCTAACTTCAGCCTTGATGGCAAAAGTCACCTTCCTCCATTGACAAACCCGCTGGCCACTGGTCTACATTCTAATGCAAAGAAAAGACTTGTAGATCTAGATGAAGATTTTCAGTGCAGTCCAGGGGAGACAGCTGCACACTTTAAAGAAAGCCCACATCCTTTGGACAGCTTTGAAAACGTCAGCCTTACTTCTGGTTAATGGACGCTTAGGCTTTCAGCAGTCCTTTGACGCTCTAGTTCATGCTCAGTGATGACAAGCCATTCCGTCATCATGAGGCAAAGGGATGACTCACCCCTGCAGCGCCTCCTGATGGCCATCAGGGAGTTAGCTCTTTTCCAGCTCTGGAGCATCCTCTGCAGGCCAGAGCCTTGCCTGTCACTGGCCCTGTGTCCCTCCTGGACACCGGTGCCCCTCTATCTGAGGTGCTGCCCCCTAGCCGTGCCCCCACTCCCTCTCTGGGTCTCCCCTCCCCAGGGAACCCCCAACCCTCTATCCCCACCCTTGTCTCAGTCTATGACTACTGCCAGTCATCATCTAGCCCCGTTCCCTGGGGCAGACTGGAGTGTAAAAGCCACTCATCCTAGGCAAGTGGGGTTTGGACCTGCTGCCTTTGCCTAACCCCGGGTTGCCCCTCTGCAGCCCCAATGCCAACTCGTAGGCTTTGCTATCAGGCCTGCAGCCTGGGGAGTTGCCAGGTGGGAGCTCCCCAGCTCCTCTCGCCTTTCCCCAGCCCTGCTCAGTTGCCTGCACCCTGAGCCTTCAGACAGCCAGGCCCTTCTCCCTCTAGCTGGAGGGAGAGTGTCCCAGCTCCTCCTTGAGCCCTCAGAAAAGGGCCAGCTGTGGCCCAGCTGCGGCCACTTCCCCAATCAGCCTAACCCTTACTTTCAGCCCCAGCCCTCTTCAAGGGCTGGCTTTTAACCCTTTCATGGCCGGAGCGGGTCACCACCCCTCTACACATCACTATTTCAAAAGTTAATGCCATTTTAAATTAAAATTTTATTAACAAAACTGGCTTTAGCTCTCAGCTAGATTAATTCAATAAATACATTTTATCACTCACCTGGGAGGGGGGTCAGTCAGAGAGAGCCCGGGGGGGTGTCTGTCAGAGTCCCGGGCGGGGGGGGGGGAGGGGGTCTGGACAGGGGTCGGCAGGGCCGGCTCCAGGGCCCAGCCAAGGAAGCACGTGCCTGGGGCGGCACATTGTAAGGGGCGGTATGGGGGTTTGGGGGGTTTTTTTTACTGCGGCTTTTTTTTTTTTTTTTTTGCTTGGGGCGGCAAAAAGGGTACAGCCAGCCCTGGGGGTCGGGGCAGTCAGGGGGAAGGCGGAGGAGTCCTGGGGGGGCAGTTAGGGTGGGGGGGGGTCTTGGGAGGGGCGGTCAGGGGACAAGGAGCAGGGAGGTTGGATGGGTTGGGGGTTCTGAGGGGGGCAGTCAGGGACAGGAAGTGGGTGGGGGTTGGATAAGGGATGGGGCCAGGCTGTTTGGGGAGGCACAGCCTTCCCTACCCAGTCCTCCATACAATTTTGCGACCCCAATTTTTCCCTCCCCCCCCCCTCCCCCCGCCGCCACTTTGTACAGCAATGAAGGGCTCCCAGCAGTTTCTGGGATCAGGCCCATATTCTTCTTGCCAACTGAAACAGGTTTGATCTTTCCCGACTCTTCTCATTACTGGCATGAGCCGTGCAATTAACCTCAAAACATGGGACTTCTCTCAGCCGGGAGGTGATAGTACAGTGATATTTACACTCTAAGGACGTACGTTTACTCCTGCAGCTTTTGAATGCACCAGAAAAATCCCTGGAATTGTAATGAACTAGACTGTCTGAATACAAACATGCCGCATGCACGGTCAAAAGAGCACAGACCACCCTCAGTACAGATCTCCGGACTCCAGAGAGAACATTGATCCAGACACAAAGCATATTTCCTCATCAGCATCTCACCAGGGGGGATTCTTCACTCCCAAACACGGCTATAGAAGCCACAGTGTCCTGCTGTCCAGTCACCTGGGCTTCCAGTGCTAAGGGGATCGCCATAGTGCTATGAGGTTCAATAATGCCACAAGGCTTGGGGCTGGAGTACAACACAGAGGGCTTCTCCTCATACTCCTGTACAGAGACACAACCAGAACATAATCTTCACCATGACTTCTTTGGAAACTTTCCATTCCTTGACATTCAAAACAATTACAATTATTGCACAGTTAAAAGACTCGCCTGCAGAACACTAGGTTGAAAGGGGGGAACTGACCAGGGTGCCGGGGACTAGCACAAAGCCTGTGCTGACCCCTATTTTGAGAACTTATGTGGGACTGAAGTGATGCACAGACAAGCGCCTGCCATCTGTGCAGGGGAGAATTTCACCCAGCGACAGACTACAGTAGACTCTCGATTATCCCGAACTCGCAGGGCCGGCTCTGGCTTTGCTGAAGCCCCAAACACACACACATAAAAACCCTACCAGGGTACAGGGCAGCCAGTGAACCAACACCCCCTTCTCCCAGCACAGGATGGCTGGTGAATCAACCCCCACTCCCCATATTTCCTATGGATGGTGATTATCCAGGATTTTATTAACCAGAATTATTTTTTCCCTATCATCCTGGATAATTGAGAGTCTACTGTATAAAATATGCAAAACAGCACAGCCGAAGGCGCACATTTCTAACAGGGAGGGTAATTAATCACTGGAACAGCTCACCACAGGATGTGGTAGGTTCTCCATCACTTGCAGTCTTTAAATCAAGACTGGGTCTTTTTCTACTGAACAATATCAGGTCCCGTAGAAGTGATAGGCTTGAGACAGGAATTACTGGATAAAATTTTCTGGCCTGTGTTACAATGGCCCCTTCTGGCCTTCAAATTTCTAAATCTTTCCAGGAACTAGTACAGACATTTACTTCCCCGAGGCATCACCTAAAGGCAATCAGCCAATGAAACGGATTGAATAGCAGGAGCACCTGTTCCAAGCATCCCCAGGTTTCATTAGGAAAGAGTTACTCAAAACAATGAGAGAACACAGTGGCTATGTTGGATGGCGCCCAAGAAAATATGGGACAGTGTCCATGTCTGCCAGATGGAAATAGGAGAAAAAGGAGAGGAAGAACATTCTCTTCAATCACCTATGAGGATATTACAAGTAAAAATAAAGTAGAATGGACTACATTTCATGGCATGTCAATGGGGTAGTAAAGTTAGCCAGAAACTGACAAACAATTGTAAGTAGCAAAATGTGCACCAGTTGGGTATTCTGCAGGGTCCACATTTAGCTCTGGGTAAACAGGTGCCATTTCCATTATACCGGAGCTAAATCTGGTCTCGGAGAAGGAGTGGCCTAGCTGCTTTATCTTACACTCTCCTGTAAGGCAGCAAGGAAAGCAACTCTCCCCTTCTGCTCCTTCAGGGTTTGTAGGCACGGCCGTTCCATTGCTCTCAGAAGAGATGTCTCCAAGAGGGAGTCACCCTAGGACAAAGGCAGCTTTAGGCTCCACCTGGGGCTCTCCAGGGCTCACCGATGGAGGCTCCCAGGAGTATCTGCTGAGTCTGTGTATCTTCCAGGCACCCTGGCTGGCTCCAGTCCTCATGGGGGGTATGGAGTTGTGGGCCCACATGCCAGTGACCTCTGTTGCCAGAGACTGCAGCCTGGTTTTTAGCAGCAAAGTGAAATGGCCCTTGGCTTGCAAGTTCTGCTTGCTTTGAAAATCTTGTCGATTGGTGCAAGTTAACACTGACACCTGCTTGCTAACCAATTAATGTAGGATGGGTTACACCACAAAATATCAAGGAATGCCACACAGACCACCAGCTATGGACTCAGTCAGTGGCTTTCTTCCCTTTCCTCTTGTGAACTACTGTCTCTCAGAAAGAAACCCTTGCTCTTTATAATGTTTTGTATCTTTCAAAGAATCACTCTTGCTTTCAGTGTTGTGAGATCCCCCCCTCCCCCCCCCCCCCCGCTTTAAGAACTTGTAAGTTCTCACTTGCAAGAGAGTTCCAAAGAAGAGAACTTAAACATTTTCACATCAAATGCTGGTGAGGCTAGAGACAGCAATAACTTAGCACTGGATACTCTCTATTATGTACTAGTTGGGAAATACCTCTTCCATTCTCAGAGAGCCCCATGGAAATGGAAGAGAAGCAGCAGAAAGGGAGGTACGAGATGACAAACCTGAGGTAGAACCCCATAGCATCCTGGAAGCTCAGCATCGTTCACAAGCATCACCATCTGCTGGTAAGGGAACTTCAGGAAACACCGTCCAAACTTCATCACCGGGTTAACCACACGCAGTGGAGGAACAACACATCTAGCCCCCCAAAAAACAGCATTATAGATACCAAAGGAATATAGAGTTTCTTTATTCCCAGAATATGGTGAAATGGAGCATAACACATTTGTCATTGTCACACTGAGGCTTTACAATGTATTTACTGTATTATTATTAATACAGACAATAATAATATTAACATTCTTTTTTTTTACTTTTTAATCAACAATCTCTATTAAAGGACATATGGGGAAACTGCCATGGGTCTCTACTTAACGGTGTTTTGTTAACAGCAGCAAGCATTCAAGCAGAGTGCAATTTCCCAGACTAGAACCCTGCTAACATTCTGAGCTTTCTTAGCCTGGACAATAGGTACTGGCTGGTTTGTATTTTTTGTGTTGTCTGTGTGGAAGGAATGTGCAGTTAGAGATTTCTGCCAAATCTGTGTTATTGTGAATTAGCTTGACACCCCCCTACTTGGAAAGGCTAATTTAGGGGTTTGTATCGGAGCATCCAGGGAGCACTCAGTCTCATGTCATTCTGCAACACCTACCCATTAACCTAGAATATACCAAATCTTCCTCCCTTATCTGGATTTGAGAAGCTGTTTAGTTGATAGAAGGAAAATGTCTTAATGTACAAACTGGGGCAACTGCTGCCCTCTGCAGGATGTATCAGAGAGGAGTCAGAGGGACCACCAGGCTGATGAAGGTCATGTTCATTAGTGTTCCTGCATGATGATCTCCTCATTATCCTACAACATTGATTCCAAGTCTGATTTTCCAGACTCCGTGTTGGCCTAACTTGGTTCCCACTGAAGTCAAAGCCAGTACCATGATCTTTTAAAACACCCCCCCCCCCAATTCTATATACACACAATTATACACATAGGGCCAAATTCATCCCTTTTGTAACAGCACAGAAGTCAACTAACAGGAAAAATGACTCCTGGCTCAAATTTGTCATGGCAAATAATTAAAACTAGAGGAAAGCAGATGATGCTGAGCTCATTCTAGAAAGCAAATAATCTAATAATAATAATAATACTCTTCCCCCGTCACTATCATTTATTTCTCTTAGCTAAAATTCAACAATTTTGTCTTAAACTCTTTGGTATTAATCCACATGCTAATTGTCTGAAACCATGCCTCAAATGTTTCCATGCCAAACAGATTTTCCACTGCAGTAAGCGAATACACCCCTTTTGTTACAACCTAAGTACATCACTCAGGATGAAAAGGGGTGTCTGTTAGGCTTTTCACACGTGAAATCTGTTGCAAACATCGAAAGACAATAAAGAATTCTCTTACTTCGTGTTGAAAGAGGCTCAGGGCCCTTCCCTTCCCTTTAGTACAGGGGCTTTTCAGCATGTGTTGTTTACAATACATAAACAATCTGTCACTCCGAGATCGGATTTAGTTCTAGTGCCCAACTATGCACAATAATCATATTAAACAGTGGTTCTTGTTTTCAAATGGAGAGATAAATCCAGCATCTTGTATATTTGGCAGCATAGTGCAGGTGACACAGGGACAAAGGGGGTGTCAATACCTCGCTGTGATCAGGAGTGCCAGCACTTCCTCTCCGATACCATCCACGTCGACCACCAATGCCATTTCATATTTCTTCACAGTGTTGGAACATAAGGTCACCTAGCGCAGGAAAAAGGGAACGAATACTTTATTTTCTAAAGCAATCCCTCAGATGGGGTGCTCATTCAACAACCTCTAGTATCCCCTTTGTTGGGCTTTTGGAACTTGGAGATAATTTCTGGAGAAGGACTCTGTTGAATAAGGTTGCATTCGTTGTATCAATGATTCTCAATTGAGGATCTTTGGAGGACCACTGGTCCAGGAAGCCTTATCTGATGGACCATTAAGGAAGCATTTTGAGATCAAAACTGTAAGGGATTGGGAAGTCTAGGACAAGAGATGGGCTCCAAGATTATTTTTTAAATATAAAGTGATCCATAGAATGGAAAAATGGGGAAACGTGGCTTTAACAAACTAACTCATTTTTTTTCTTTTAATAGAATCACAGAAGATTAGCATTGGAAAAGACCTCAGGAGGTCATCTCGTCCAACTCCTTGCTCAGAGCAGGACCAACCCCAACTAAATCACCCCAACCAGGGCTTTGTCAAGCCTGACTTTAAAAATCTCTAAGGAAGGAGATTCCACCACCTCCCTAGGTAACCCATTCCAGTGCTTCACCACCCTCTTAGTGAAGAAGTTTTTCCTAATATTTAACCTAGACCTCCCACACTGCAACTTGAGACCATTACTCCTTGTTCTGTCATCTGCTCCCACTGAGAACAGCCTAGATCCATCCTCTTTGGAACCCCCTTTCAGGTAGTTGAAGGTTGCTATCAAATCCCCCCTCATGCTGGAGTACATGATTTATGAGGAGAGGCTGAGGGAACCAGGACTGACCAGTCTAGAGAAGAGAAAATTGGCCTGCTAAACCCAGGGTTGTGAGTTCAGTCCTTGAGGGGGCCATTTAGGGACCTGGGGCAAAAAAAAAAAATCTATTAGGGGACAGTACTTGGTCTTGCTACTGTATGCAGGGGACTGGACTCAGTGACCTTTCAAGGTCCTTCCAGTTCTCTGAGATAGGTGTATCTCCATAATTATTATTTATTATAAAATCAAGGGGCCAAATTTTGCTCTCAGTGTAAATCCAGAGGAAGATTACTGACTTGAACAGAATTATTCCAAATTTACAATAGGTAACTGAAAGCAAAATTTGGCCTAAGAGTAACTGGGATCATTAATGGACACCCTAACTTTCACTATCCCCCCGAGATCATTGCACTTAATGAGACTTAGTGGGAGTGTGACTGTGAGAATGAAAATGAGAGGGAACTATTTTTGCTTATATACTGTAAAACATTACTTTTCAACTACACTACTTTCCATCCTATTTCTTCCTCCTCCCATTTTAAATCAAAAGACCAACTGTTCTGAGACGTTCTCTAAACCCACATCAGGAAACTCATTAATATGTGACATTGTGGCTGAAATTCATAATCTGGATCTTGCAGTTTTGGAAACCAAACTGTACCTCCTTGAGTGCCCCCCAAACTGGGATTATGAAAAACTCTTGGATTACTCACATTACAATAAACCTATTAGTAACAAAACCTTGTTTTGCCTTTGCAAACCGTCAGCCTCTCCTGTTCAACTGTAGTTTGATATATACTGTACCTGGATATCCAGAAGCCCATGAGAGCGGATGGTACCACTACTGGGTGTTATGGTAAATTCTTTTGGCTTGACACTTCCCTGGATTCCCTTTCTCCAGGATGTTCTTGTGATGTCCGAGGTCTGAACAAAACTGGTAACACTTGGATCCCCGGGGCCATCCCCAGGGACGCGAAGGCTGAATGTCATGGGGATCAAAGATGTGTTACTGAGGCAACACGCTAAGGACTGAGGAAACCCTATAAAAGAAAGTCACTGAATCTGAGTTTATGCATTAATTATCCCTTGATTGCTAGTGTGGATATTTCAGAATAATAAAAACTGTGTTTGGAATTTAGCTCTTTTCAAACTGAATCATGGTTAATTGAGACGCTAAGCAAGTCATTAATCTTAGCTTGGTTTCCCTGATCACACAGATTGATTCCATGGAATACTAATTTACTATTCTTGATCACCGAATGTGGAAAGATTTCCATTACAGCTTTAGTTGGGAGAAGTCCTCTCTAACTAGCATGGACTGTTGTTCATTTTTGAACCTACGTCTAGAGAGACCGTGATGGGCATATTAGAATAAGACCCAGATTCTGCTACCCTTGCTCATGAACTGCATTTTACCCCATGATTGTCAATACATAAATAAAATACAGCACATGGTACTACTCATTGTGGGAAAGGGTTCAAAAGAATCAGAGTGATGAATCCATTGGGAACTACAGCACCATGAAAAGATCCTTCCACTGCAAGCTTGCTGTTATCTAAGACATGGTCTTGTTCTCAGTGGATAAAATGGTGAAACTTCAGTCAACTTCACTAAGAGCAGGACTGTATGATTAGTAACCAATAGGAGCAAAGCTGCTATACTCCTGTTATCTACTAAAAATGCTACCACTACCAAAGCACATCAAAATCTGAAGACTGCTTTTTCTGCTGAGTGGGTTCCAACCAGTAAATGTTGGGAGTTTATCTATCCTGAATCACATTGTCAGGAACTAGTGCTGTTGTTGAGGAAATAAATAACTATGCTGATTGCATGAGTTTCCATGTGCTTTGTCATAGTTCAAGTCTGAAGGAACTAAGGCTGATTCTTCTAGTTTTTCCACTGTAAATTAGACACTCATCGGATTGCTTCTTTATTATAAATAAAATGCGTTTTACAACTCTTGCACTCACACCAGTTATAAATGCTAACTCAGCCTGATCTTCAAACCTTTGTTTGTCCCATTTTTCCCCACTGAAGTTGTATTATTCAATTGGATTAAAATCAGTCTGGGAAAAGAAGTGGTGACGTCAGTTGGCCGAGAAAACACTCAAGAACTGGCACAAAATCTGATTGTTCCCTCAAATGTGGGTGTCGGCCCATCTATTTCCAAACAGTTTGAAATCTGGGAGGAATCTATTAAACATACTTCTGCTCAAGGATTTCCAGATAGAAACTGGAAACACCACCTTCATTTTACCAAGAAATTGCTCCCCTTCCTCTCTGCTCATTACATAGATCTCATTACAGTCACCATATGACCCCCTGCTGTAGCACTCCTTACTAGGACAACCTTGAAGTCCACTTGGAAGCTGGTTCAAAACAACTCACTTGCTAGGCAAGGCAAGGCAGAGGAATACGTATAACACCTACAGTGCACTGGCTGTCAAATTCAGTTCCAGGTGAAATTCAGAGTAACAGTATCTACAGACAGCCCTCTCAACTCCAGCTATCTCCCATACTGGGTCTTCTTTACACCCCAATAGGACAATGGTACTTGCCAAGAATGTTCTATCACTTCTGTAGTTTACAGGGCAAGCACAAGGCAGCGAAAAAGGGGGTTAAATCATAAGAGCAGAAAGAACTGGTCTGCTTGCTCAGTCAGCTAAACCTGTGGAAGAAGTGGCACATCACCCATCTCCAGCTACAAAGCGTTAGATGCATTTACCCATGTCCCACAGTGATAAATTCCTGTCTCAGACCAGCACCATGGATATCTTCAGTGGAAGTTATTTAGCAAGGAGGTTGGAGATCAGTTTGGAGGATACATAGACACTATCTAGAATCCCAAAACTGGCTGAAGTTGCCAGACAATGGCAATAGTTAATAGCATATTTTAAAAGGAGCAAGGATAAGAAAGTCTCTCCCTTACTTCTGAAAGAACATCATCAATTAAATCAGATTAAAGGAAATGGAAATCACATTACCTAATTGTTTTTGCACCTATTCCTTTATTTTCAATATGAACTGTCTGGAGTTATTTTATTTTTTTATTCAAAAGGAAACAAGAGTAAAAGACAGTATGGTGACGCATGGAAAGGAAGAAAGGGCTCAGAAACGGTAATTAGTTTTCTTAAAGAATCCATGGACAGCATGAAAACACAGAGGCGCACTGGGCAGGAATGATAATGTGCCTTCAATCAATCCACAATTGATTTCACATTTAAACTTTAGATCATCTCTGTGAAAAGACTTTTGTAAGGCTGAGCTGGAGAGTCAGAATCTGCATTTAAATGGAGATGTTCTGAATGCAGGGACACAAGAGTGTGTCAGCAATGCCATGCTTTCAATGGAGAAGACACCAGAATCTAGGACATGAATGCCTACCACAGAGCTACTGAATGGGCATATTAGCTGGTAAGTGATAGCGAGATATCCACATAGGATGAATTAACTTCTCACACTAAAGGACTGGGGAATAAGTAATTTCTTTGCCTTGGATTTTAAATAATTAGTGATATGACTAACTCTCCTCTCTCGGAGATGTACAGAGAACAGTTAACTCCGCCTTCCCATCCCTTTCCCCTTCTGAGACCAGACCATTTCTTGCCAGGCCGCTTCCAAGGCCTACATTAAAAAAACCCACTGGTGGATACTGTATAATATTGACACTAGCTCTATTGGTTGTTCCCTCCTATTTGACATCTCCAAATGAGAAATGAAATACAAAGAGCTCATATTACTGCTTACCAGAAAACTCTGACTTTGGACATTCTATGGCACATAATATAAAGTGATGTAACCTGAGAACTCCTAGTTTTTGCTCACCATTCAAAACCTTGAAGAGGTATTAAACACCTCCCCCTCCTTTCAGATGATGCTGAACATTTCCTATCATTCCTGACGAAGTCCAATGCATTCTAGTTTCTTTTCAAGACCTTTGTCTCATTATGTGCATGCATTTGTGACTAAGAGCTGCCCAAATACAGTCTGGGAAATTTGGGTCCTTCCAGATGCAATTATCAGGGCTGTTTCCCTGATACCTTGATCCATCAGTAAAGAGCTCTCCGTGCTTGTTTTGCAATGTGGAATACTTCCATTATGTATTAATCTTACAAATCAGCTGACTCTACAAAACAAAGCTTGTCTCAGGACCCCAAAGGCATCTTACGCAAAGGAACTCATGCAATGGATGCTGTTGCATGAAAGTCTTTCATTTTAATACAGTGAAACCTCGATTTAACGGACTAATTCGGGCGAGGGGGTGTCCGTTAAAGCCAAAAGTCCGTTATTTAATAATTTTTCAAAATCATTAAATAACAGGACTTTTGGCTTTAACGGACACCCCCTCACCCGAATTAGTCCCTTATATAGAGGTTTTACTGATCATGGGCGGGAGCTGTCAAACTCCCCCCCCCCCACCCGCCCGGCTTCCCGCAACGGGGAGCCGGGCGGGTGGGCTGACAGCTCCCGCCTGGCTCCCCGCTGCGGGGAGCCCGGCGGGAACTGTCAGCCCGCTCCCGCCCGTCGGGAGCTGTCAAACCCCCCCGCTCCCGCCCGCCGGGCTGTCAGCCTGCCCGCCTGGCTCCCTGCAGCGGGGAGCCCGGCGGGAGCTGTCAAACCACCCCCCCGCTCCCACCCACCGGGCTGTCAGCCCTCCCGCCTGGCTCCCCGCTGCAGGGGAGCCGGGCGGGGGGGGGGCTTTGACAGCCAGGCGGGCGGGCTGACAGTTCCCGCCGGGCTCCCCGCTGCGCCGAGCCAGGCAGGTGGGCTGACAGCCCGGCGGGCGGGAGCGGGGGGGGGGGGGGATTTTTGACAGCTCCCGCCCGGCTCCCCGCAGTGGGGAGCCCGGCGGGTGGGCGCGGGGGGGGGTTTGACAGCTCCCTCTGCGGGGAGCCGGGCAGCTGGGTTGACAGCTCCCGCCCAGCTCCCCAGGGCAGGAGCCGGCAGCCCCCAATAACGGATTTTGGATGCATCGGGAAATTTTGTCCGTTGCATCCGAAGTCCGTTAAATAGGGGTCCGTTAAATTGAGGGTTTACTGTATTGCAGTAGATCTCACCTGCAACTGGCAACTAAGAACAATACACTCACCAAAGGAGACATCGCCAAAGTTTAGGGATGGTACATTGAAATGAAACGTTGGTCCGATGACACAGCCCCTGGGAGGAAAAAGACACAGAAGGAGAAAGTGTCATCCTGGTTAGCAAGAAAGAGTCCATTTAGCTAATGCTACAGTTAGCAGTGCAACTAGGAGAGTGTTGATCTTAGATTCACCAGTGTCAAATCAATACATCTCCCACGTGTGCTTAGCAAGGCGTTAGTGTGGACATTAGGCAGCCTATGTGAAGATATGGGGAAGGCTGACTCTATTCAGTCCTTTTTATCAATCTGACTGGTCAAGTCAAAATCTTTCTGAGAGGGAGGCAAATTGGGATCAAATGAAATGATTTGGAAAGTAAAGTTTCCTTCCCTCCCTTGGAGTATAACAGTTCCACTTGTATATGCCCTTTTCTCAATGTACTGCAAATGCCAGAAACCCTAAAACTCAACCCAGTGATGCTACTGTAGCCAGGGTTCCAGACCATAGCCTCACTGGCCTGATGTTCTTCAAAACGCCAGCAATGATTCCGAGCTGTAACAGGTGTTCTTCTGATGGAGAAGGTTTGTCTTTCACTCAATGAATATTGGCCCAAGCAAACAATGAACCTGCAGGATCCTGGGGAGCTCAAGACACCTGTCAGCATCCCAAATGCAAGTGAGATGGCACTAAAGAACATGGTTGCTGTACTGGAGTCGTGGCTAATGAAGAAATATGCCAATTAGTCACATACACACTGGGTGGCAATTCAAACAATAACCAGCACAGATCTGAAGTAAGCTGCCCGCAATCTGAACTGCTCTGATGCCAGCTCACTTCCCTACTTCTCCCCTCCCTCCCTCTCACTCTTCCCCTTCTTTCATCCCCCACCCCCACAGGACATGTGCAGACTCCACTGAAACTACTGACTGGAGTTGCACAATGCTAAACAGGTATTTGCACTCCGCCTTTCTGGACTGAATAAAGGGATCACAGTCCTTGCACTGTGCCTTCAAAGTTTGTTCTCAGGATTGTGACTGCAGGCATGCTGTGTTTGCTCCCACTGTAAGGGGGTGATAGGGCCGGTGGTTTCCAGTGTCCTGCTGGAGGGAATTTACATTCATTGTGTATGCAGCACACACTATTCCCCCTTTTTCTGACACCAGGGTTCCTTCTGATACCAGCTTCACCCTTCTACTGAGCTGGAGCCGATGTCCAGGAATTTGCAGGTTGGCTTCCCAGTCAAGGAGAAATCAGTGACTTGGGGACTGGTACATTCGGATCATCATTTGTTCCGTCCTGGAACACAAGCAGTCAATCGCCTCTTCCAGAATGTTGGCCCAGAACTGATTCTCAGTTCACAGTTCTACCTTAAGAATGGACTCTAATCAGAGAGCATGGCAGACAGCAAACTCTCCTGCTGCTTCCACAGCTCCTTTGGCCAGGAACCACTGCCCCACACAGAATCTAGCATAACAAAACTGAAAACCACTGCATATATTCCTAATGTTGAACATTTGCTGGCGGGCTAAGAAAAAGACCTGGGAAGACTGTGTAGAACAGCATTACCTGGTGACACCTGTCATAACAGCACCAAGGAAAGCTACCTCTAAAATGCCTCTGATTGTAGATTCTGCCAGGAAGTTACCAAAGACCAAGCTTGCCATGCAAGGGGGAAAGATTCCTTTTCTCAAGGCTCAGCAATTTGCACCTCTGCTTGAATGAATTAAACCATGCTTCTCTACCCAGAAGCTTTGGGCACGGTGCCCTTTCAGAGCGCTGTGCCAACAGCTGATAACGCGGCAGCTCACACATAAGAAGAGAAAGGACAGCAGGTTTTGAAACAGTGATCTCTTAAACAAGCACAGAGCAAGAGCAGTTGATGCTTGGTGATGCAAAGTAATGCACATTGGAAAACAATCCCCACTATACATATAAAATGATGGGGTCTAAATCAGCTGTTACCATTCAAAAAGAGATCTTGGAGTCACTGTAGATAGTTCTTTGAAAACATCCACTCAATGTTCAGCAGCAGTCAAAAAATCAAACAGAATGTTGGGAATCTGTAAGTGTGCGGTGACTCACCCTGCAGCGCCTCCTGCTGGTCTGTTTGGGGAATCAGCTCACCAGCCTCCGGAGCACCCTTTGCAGCCCCGCTTGGCTCTGCCCAGAGTCCCTCCCTGGACCCCAGTACCCTCTTACCTTGGGTGTTGCACCCATACAGTATCCCCACAGTTTCAGGGTCTCCCCCCCAGGAACCTCCCACCCCCTATCCCCACCTTGCCTCAGTCTAGGCAACTGCCAGTCACCACTTGCCCCCGTTCCAGACTGCAATATCATTGCCACTCATCACCGGCAAGGGGGTTTGGCCTGCTGCCTCTGTAGTCCTGGGCTGCCCCCTGCAACCCCAGTACCCCTTGTTAGGCCGTTCCCTAGGCCCTACAGCCTGGGGGTTTCCAGGCCAGAGCTTCCCAGTGCCTCTTGCCTTCCCCCAGCCCTGCTCCACTCCAGGTACCCAAGGCTTACCCGGCAGCTAGGCCTATCTCCCTCTGTTGCCAGAGGAGACTGTCTCTCTTAGGCCCCTACCTCTCAGTCTTTTTATAAGGGCCTGCCAGAGTTTGGGGTGTGGCCACCCAGATGAGCCAATTCCCCCAATCAGCCTGGGAGTTTGCTCCCAGCCACAAGCCTTTCCTAGGCTGTTTCAACCCTTTCTGGCTGGGAGCGGGCAGCCACCCTGCTACAGAATCGTTAGGAAAGGGATAGATAATAAGACAAAAAATATCATATTGCACTATATAAATCCATGGAACACCCACATCCTGAATACTGCGTGCAGATGGGGTTGCTCCATCTTAAAAAAGATCTATTAGAATTGGAAAAAGTACAGAAAAGGGCAACACAAATGATTAGGGGTATGGAACAGCTTCCATATGAAGAGAGATTAACAAGACTGGGACTTTTCAGGTGGAAAAGAGATGATTAAGGGGGGGTGTCGAGGGGTCTGCTCTTACCCGGGGCGCCTCCTGCTGGGATTGTGGGGAATTAGCGAGGTCCCAGGGTTGAGGGCGCCCCCTGCCGGGTGGCCTGCGTCTTGTCAGGGCCCGGTCGGTGGTGAGTCACCCCGTCCAGGCGCCCAGGTCGTCCGGCGTACCGCGTCTGGAGAACGGGCCCTCGCCGGTCGGGGTGTGGCCCGGGCTCTCCTGGCCCAAGCAGCCAGCCGTACACAGTCTTGTTAGGCTGGCGGTCGTCTGGGCTCTCCTGGTCCACACAGCCAGCAACTACACAGTCTTGGTTCAGGCTGGCTTTCGCTAGGGCTCTCCTGGCCCAAGCAGCCAGCAAATACACAGTCTTGTTAGGCTGGCGGTCGTCTGGGCTCTCCTGGTCCAAACAGCCAGCAAATATACAGTCTTTATTCGGGCTGGCTTTCGCTTGGGCTTCCCTTGCCCAAGCAGCCAGCAAATACACAGTCTTGTTAGTCTGGCAGTCGTCTGGGCTCTCCCGGTCCAAACAGCCAGCAAATATACAGTCTTTATTCGGGCTGGCTTTCGCTTGGGCTTCCCTTGCCCAAGCAGCCAGCAAATACACAGTCTTGTTAGTCTGGCAGTCGTCTGGGCTCTCCCGGTCCAAACAGCCAGCAAATATACAGTCTTTATTCGGGCTGGCTTTCGCTTGGGCTTCCCTTGCCCAAGCAGTCAGCAAATACACAGTCTTGTTAGTCTGGCAGTCGTCTGGGCTCTCCCGGTCCAAACAGCCAGCAAATACACAGTCTTTACTCAGGCTGGCTTTTGCTTGGGCTTCCCTTGCCCAAGCAGCCAGCAACTCCACAGTCTCTCTCTCCCTCTCTCACTAGGTTCGGCTCGGGCTTTGGGGCTCCGGTCGCCGAGGTAGCTAGCCCCTTCGTTTCCCCTCCCGTGCCTGACCTTAGGGTTCCTGGCCCGTGGGGGTCCAGTCCATTCCGGGCTCCTCCGGGTAGCTGGCGGCTGGAACTCCGGGCCAGTCGTCTGGGGTCTCGGGGCTGGCAAGTGGGGGTCCCGTCAGGTCGCCCCCGGCGTCTGCGGGATCCACCAGCATCGGGGTCTCGCCTCCTGCTTCTGCCTCCGCAGGAGGCTCGCTGCCCAGGTCTCCGTTCCCGCCTGTCCTGAAGGCGGGGTGGGGGCCGTCGGGGGCGTCTGGTTCGCCCGCAGCCTCGGGGTGCTCCGCTCCCCCGGTTCCCAGGCAGGGGGGAGGCCAGTTCTCCCAGCCGGGCTCCGTCCTCCCGCTTCCGCCCCCCCCTCGGCTCCCGGCCCCGCCTTTTGTGCATCCGGGTGGCCGGGTGCACTTCCGGGGCGGGGGGCGTGGTCGCGTCGGCTCCGCCGTCCACGGCGGATCGTCGGTGCGGGGGCTGTCCCCCCCGTAGGGGGCCCATCCGGGCCCGCTACAGGGGGGATATGCTAGAGGTCTATAAAATCATGACTGGTGTGGAGAAAGTAAATAAGGAAGTGTTATTTATTCCTTCTCATAACACAAGAGCTAGGAGGCACCAAATGAAATTAATAGGCAGCAGGTTTAAAACAAACAAAAGGAAGTATTTCTTCACACAGTGCACACGCAACCTGTGGAACTCCTTGCCAGAGGATGTTGTGAAGGCCAAGACTATAACAGGGTTCAAAAAAGAACTGAATACATTCATGGAGGGTAGGTCCATCAAGGGCTATTAGCCAGGATGGGCAGGGATGGTGTCCCTGGCCTCTGTTTGCCTGAAGCTGGGAATGAGAGACTGGGGGTGGATCACTTGATGAGTCCCTGTTCTGTTCATTTCCTCTGGGGCACCTGGCATTGGCCACTGTCAGAAGACAGGATATTGGGCTAGATGGACCTTTGGTCTGACCCAGAATGGTCGATCATCTGTTCTCACCAGAGGAGAGGGGCAAAGGACCCAGCCACTGACTGGGGAAGTCTGGTGCTCTCTGATTTCATTTAGTGGGTGCAGGGGCTCACCAATACTTTAGGAAAGAAGGCACCAACATGACACTGTATCAGAACTCCTGCTTGCTTAGCTGTTCTGGATGATGCTAACAGTTTAAAGGCGTTTGGCTAGGCATCCACCTGAACTGGTTGCTGGAGCAGCACAGAGGGATGAGTGCACAGGCACAGGTGCTTATGTAGCCAATCATCAGAGGTATTTTCAAAAGTTGTATGCTCCATTTCTCCCCCTTATGTGATTTCAATATTATAATGTAAAATTTCCATACGTAAATAGTGATTTTGCAGCTAAAATAGCATTTTTTCGATTGTGCCCACTGATGTGGGTGTCAGCTGCTGACAGGTCGTCTGCATCTACTCCTAACAGTGAGTCTATTCGGCATTGGTGAGGCCTCATCTGGAGTACTGTGTCCAGTTTTGTGGCCCACACAACAAGAAGGATGTGGAGAAATTGGAAAGAGTCCAGTGGAGGACAACAAAAATGATTAGGGGGCTGGAGCACATGAGTTATGAGGAGAAACTGAGGGAACTGGGATTGTTTAGTCTGCAGAAGAGAAGACTGAGGGGAGATTTGATAGCTGCTTTCAACTACCTGAAAGGGGGTTCTAAATAAGATGGATCTAGACCAGGGGTCTCCAAACTACGGCCCGCGGGCCAGATGCGGCCCGCGAGGCCCTCTCATCCGGCCCGCGGCAGGGGTCGGGAACCAGCCATGGGGCCGGGACGCGCCGCGTGCTCCGCTGCCGCCGCCGGCCGGGACGCGCCGCGTGCTCCGCTGCCGCCGGCGGCCGCGGGGCCGGGACGCGCCGCGTGTTCCGCTGCCGGCCGGGACGCGCCGCGTGCTCCGCTGCCGCCGCCGGCCAGGGACGGCTCAGAGCTGGGGCCGGGACGCGCCGCACCGCCACCCAGTTACAGGCGGCGAAACAAGGAGCCACCCACTGCCAGGCGGCGAAACGGTCTGTGGGGAGAGACCGGGTTGAGCGGGTCAGTTTGGGGGGGGGGGGAAGAGACCGGGTTGAGCGGGTCAGTTTGGGGGGGGGGGGAAGAGACCGGGTTGAGCGGGTCAGTTTGGGGGGGGGGGGAGAGACCGGGTTGAGCGGGTCAGTTTGGGGGGGGGGGGAAGAGACCGGGTTGAGCGGGTCAGTTTGGGGGGGGGGAAGAGACCGGGTTGAGCGGGTCAGTTTGGGGGGGGGGGAAGAGACCGGGTTGAGCGGGTCACTTTGGGGGGGGGGAAGAGACCGGGTTGAGCGGGTCACTTTGGGGGGGGGGGGAAGAGACCGGGTTGAGCGGGTCAGTTTGGGGGGGGGGGAAGAGACCGGGTTGAGCGGGTCAGTTTGGGGGGGGGGAAGAGACCGGGTTGAGCGGGTCACTTTGGGGGGGGGGAAGAGACCGGGTTGAGCGGGTCACTTTGGGGGGGGGGGAAGAGACCGGGTTGAGCGGGTCAGTTTGGGGGGGGGGGAAGAGACCGGGTTGAGCGGGTCACTTGGGGGGGGGGGGAAGAGACCGGGTTGAGCGGGTCACTTTGGGGGGGGGGGAAGAGACCGGGTTGAGCGGTCAGTGGGGGGGGGGGAAGAGACCGGGTTGAGCGGGTCAGTTGGGGAGGGGGGGTTTGGAGGAAAGGAGGTTTTGGGGGGAGAGACCTGGCTGGGTGGGTCAGTTGTGGGGGGGTTGGAGGAAAGGAGGTTTTGGGGGGAGAGACCTGGCTGGGTGGGTCAGTTGGGGGGGGTTGGAGGAAAGGAGGTTTTGGGGGGAGAGACCTGGCTGGGTGGGTCAGTTGGGGGGGGTTGGAGGAAAGGAGGTTTTGGGGGGGAGAGACCTGGCTGGGTGGGTCAGTTGGGGGGGGGGGGTTGGAGGAAAGGAGGTTTGGGGGGGAGAGACCTGGCTGGGTGGGTCATTTGGGGGGGGTTGGAGGAAAGGAGGTTTTGGGGGGAGAGACCTGGCTGGGTGGGTCATTTGGGGGGGGTTGGAGGAAAGGAGGTTTTGGGGGGAGAGACCTGGCTGGGTGGGTCATTTGGGGGGGGGTTGGAGGAAAGGAGGTTTTGGGGGGAGAGACCTGGCTCAGTGGGTCATTTGGGGGGGGTTGGAGGAAAGGAGGTTTTGGGGGGAGAGACCTGGCTGGGTGGGTCAGTTGGGGGAGGGGTTGGAGGAAAGGAGGTTTGGGGGGGAGAGACCTGGCTGGGTGGGTCAGTTGGGGGGGGTTGGAGGAAAGGAGGTTTGGGGGGGAGAGACCTGGCTGGGTGGGTCAGTTGGGGGTTGGAGGAAAGGAGGTTTGGGGGGGAGAGACCTGGCTGGGTGGGTCAGTTGGGGGTTGGGGGAAAGGAGGTTTTGGGGGGAGAGACCTGGCTGGGTGGGTCAGTTGGGGGGTTGATGTGTAGTGTTCATGTGTAGTGAACAGGTGTTCATGTGTAGTGTTCATGTGTAGTGAACAGGTGTTCATGTGTAGTGTTCATGTGTAGTGTTCATGTGTAGTGTACAGGTGTTCATGTGTAGTGTTCATGTGTAGTGAACAGGTGTTCATGTGTAGTGTTCATGTGTAGTGTTCATGTGTAGTGTACAGGTGTTCATGTGTAGTGTTCATGTGTAGTGAACAGGTGTTCATGTGTAGTGTTCATGTGTAGTGTTCATGTGTAGTGAACAGGTGTTCATGTGTAGTGAACAGGTGTTCATGTGTAGTGTTCATGTGTAGTGAACAGGTGTTCATGTGTAGTGTATCAATGTGTTATTAAATAATAACTGAATAAAATAATATTAAATAAATAATTAAAAACAACATCCATGTTTTGATTCTTTTTTATTTGGACCTCGGGTGTGTTGTCGGCCCCCGAACTGCTATTTGATAGTTAATGCGGCCCTCGGGCTGAAAAGTTTGGAGACCCCTGATCTAGACTGTTCTCAGTGGTACCAGATGACCGAACAAGGAGTAATGGTCTCAAGATGCAGTGGGGAAGGTTTAGGTTGGATATTAGGGAAAAAAATTTCACTAGTAGGGTGGTGAAGCACTGGCATGGGTTACCTAGGGAAATAGTGGAATCTCCATCATTAGAGTTTTTTAAGGTCTGACTGGGATGATTTAGTTGGTGTTGGTCCTGCTTTGAGCAGGGTGTTGGACTAGATGATCTTACGAGGTCCCTTCCAACCCTGATATTCTATGATACATGACCTCCATCACCACATACCTTATCCTGCAGGATCCCCAGCCACGGCACCTCCATCCAAAGAAAAATGGGAGTGTTTCTTCACATAGAACCAATACCTGGAGTATAGCAGCAGCAGCCTGGGTAGGCCCAAGATCAACTGCACTCACCAGGAAAATTGTTATCTGGGCTCAGCATGAGTGCAGAGCATCAGAGTGAGGTGACAAATCATTGCAAAGTCAGTCAGCTGCTCCCCAAATTTATCAGTGCATATTCGACCCAACATAGCACCTCGCCGTAAGAAGTTCTGTGAATCTGCCTCATGCGCTTGTGTGTCTTTGTACCTCCCCAGTTCTAGGGGCCAACAGGAGCCAATTCAACGCCCGGTGTATCTGGGTGTACTAGTAGGAGTTTATATTTGTATAATTTAAAATGAAGAATAAAGAATAATAATGAAGCATGTATTAAATGTATTGGTGTATAATTTTACCATATTATGCCAGTCACTCTTTCTGAATAGCAGAAAGGAATGGCCTAATGGGCCACTGGTAAAAATGCAGCAGCCAGAATCTGGGTCTGAGCCGATTTCAAGGCAGAAACAGACCTGTTAGGGTCATCGCTTTGATGTAGGGTTAGCAGTTTAAAATAAGTAAAAGAATCCCATGATTGTTTTTCTCTTGCATTGCAATTTGATGTTCCTGTTGTGATACAGCATGGCCAGTGGGCAGCAGGAGAGTGTTAGAGGGAAGCCTTATTCCCTATTAGCGAAAATACCCGGCGTTGCTCGGGTCCGTCGGAGGTGGGGAGGGGGCAGAGAGCTGAGCGAGTGCGGGATCCGTTGGAGGGGGGAGGGGGCAGAGAGCAAACCTGACACCCCCACCTCACCCCCCCGACCAAACCCAACACCCCCACCTCACTTACCCCTCGACCAACCCCGACTCACATTTTCACCCCCCCACCCAAACCCAACACTCCCACGTCACCCCCCTACCAACACCCCCTGACCAACACCCACACCTCACTCCCCGTAGACCAAACCTGACACACCCACCTCACTTTCCCCCCAACCAAACCCGACACCCCTACCTACCACCACAAACAAACCCGACACCCACACCTCACTTACCCCTCGACCAACCCCAACCCCCCTCCTCACCCTCCAAACAAACCCAACACCCTCACCTTACCCCCCCCCACCAAACCCAACACCCCCTGACCAACCCCAACACCCACACCTCACCCCTCATCCACCCCGACACCTTCCCACCCCCCCAGACCAAACCCAACACCCCCGGCTCACTTACCCCCCAACCAAACCCGACACCCCCACCTCACCCCCGGACCAAACCCGACACCCCCACCTCACCCCCCAACCAAACCCAACACCCCTACCTCACTTACCCTCCGACCAAACTCAACTTGGGTCCGTCGGAGGTGGGGAGGGGGCAGAGAGCTGAGTGAGTGCGGGGTCCGTTGGAGGGGGTATTATGACATCATAACTATGTCACAGAGAACAGCAGCTGCCCAGCTGATGTGAATGGGCTTTAAAGAATTTCACCCCTGGGGGGCGTCAGAGGTGAGATTTGAAAAATTTTCAACTCTTACCCTGATTAGGACCCTAAGACCTATAACTGTTCCAAATTTCTAGTCTCTAGCTCAAACGGTGTGGAAGGAGTAAGTGCACGTACATACACGCACGCATACACCATTTGACTTTTATATATATAGCTAGAGGGAAGCAAGTTTTCTAGAAGTTGCTTGGAGCACCTTGAGCCAATTAAGGCACCTGGAGCTGAGGGAAGCAAGTTTTCTAGAAGTTTCTTGGAGCACCTTGAGCCAACTAAGGCACCTGGAGCCAGTCACAATATAACACCCCACCCCCCCACCCCCCGCTTCAATCAGATAGTTGAAAGGAGTTGGAGCAGTTTGGAGGAGTTGGAGCAGAGAGCAGTTTGGAGGAGCTGGAGCAGTTTGGAGGAGTTGGAGCAGAGAGCAGTTCGGAGGAGAGTTTGGAACCAAGAAGACCCAGACCCTAGGTAAAGAGATCCCTGGCTTGTGTAGAGAGAGGGCAGGAAGCCCCACAAGCTGAAGGGTAGAAGAGGGAAGTAGCCCAGGGAAAGGAATAGCTAATTCGGGTGGTTTACCACTATTCTCGGGGCCCAACTACAAACCCTTTTATTTATTAATTTCCAGATACTATAGTCAACTATTTTGGATTAAAATTAATTTCTTACTTAATTTCACCATCTCCCCCTTGACATCAACTCACCAGCTCAACACTGTCTGTAAAATAACAACCTAATTAAATTCTTCTTGCATATGCTCTCAGCCTTCTTTCGTGGACCTTGCACGCTGGACCAAGAATGTAAATATTTATCAATAAACAGAGTGGAGATCCTTTTCCTCTTCCATTTTAGCTAATTCAATGTCATTTAAAGTGTGCTTAGCAATACCTGACTCTTAGATATAAGGGGTCTGATAATATACTGCATCTCCCCAAACCCACAGCCTGGGGAAAGGGGAAGCTTCCCCAGGGATGCCAATAAATCTCCAGAGTGCCCAGCATTATAGCTGCTATGCCTCCTGCCTCAATACACCCCTTACACCAAGGTTTGCAGGGAGGGGCAGTATAGGATGGCTTATGCTGATCCTGTGTTGATCCTGAAGGGATTCATCTCCAGCTTCTTGTAGCTCATGTAAGGCCCATATACACACCAGGGCTCGAGAGGGTAGCAGAATCGGTCCTTAAATATCATACTCCGTCATTGAGCTCATTCATACAGACTGTGAAGATTATTCTTCTCTGAATCTGCACCGCTCCGCCTATATCAGCACTATCTGCAAAATGAATGATCTTATAAATCAATGTTTTTTTGGCTGAGGTGTAGGGATCACCACAGCCCTTACTATGCTAGGAACAGGAAATACCACAGTCATTTCCAATACTACAGCACGGTAGATATTGCTGTGCTTGTGTGTGAATCATTAATTACATATTCAAAGACTTCTGGTCCCAGGAACAGACCATGCTAGAGCCCATCCGCCACACTGGCAGCTGCCAGAACCTCCCTGTCCATAGCTATCTGGTTTCCCTTGCTGCAGGTCCAGGCCTTCAAATGATCCTCATCTGTTTCAATGGGGGCTGAAGCACTGAGCACACTGAAGGATCAGACTATCGGTTACTTTCCCCAGTGAATTAAGTCCACCAGAGTTTAGGTTGCTCCAAAATTGGAAACTTGCCCATCTGACATCCACATCCAAAGCTTCCACAGTCTTGAGATGACACAATGACTCTGTTTGATAAGGTCTGAGCAGTAGCCTGTGTTATTACCCTGAAGACTAAGGATTCACGTTCCTCCATTTCCTAACCCCTCCACCCCAGAACTACAGCTGGGGCACTGTGCGCTTCCAATGGTACAGGCCTTACAACTATTAGAAATCTAAGAGTTTATGAGCGAGCCCAGTTCTCCCTGACCAGACTATTTCCTCTACAATCCTCCTTGAAGCAGTTCTCCAGAACGAGCAATTATACTAAAAGCTTTGGCAGCTCTCTGCATGAGGACAGATATTGGTCTCAGAAGGGAGTTATCACATCACAGAAGTCTATGCAAAAAGATAATTCTGAAACCAGAAATACTGATTGGCCTGATCTTTAAGGAAGCCCCAGTTATTGCTGGTTTACTCAGGACCAGTAACTTCCTGGTTTAGTTATGAGCAGAAAATGTAGAAGACTAGGGCCCTTGCTTGCAGAAATTTTTCCCTCTCACAGAGGATTATAGTTCACCATCTGAATGCTGCACACAGTTGGGACATAATGGAGTCTAAATGGTTAGAGCAGATGATACGGAATCATGGATTCTAGTCTTGGCTCTGACACTGGTTCCTTATGATGTATCCTTCGACAAATCTCTGCTCTCCTCAGTATCTCCATCTGTAAAACTCACAGGGGTGTGTGAGGATCAAAACTGTCCTAAGATGACAGATGCTACAGAAATGCCAGTTATTCACGAGTACTCATTATAGCCCAGCTTACCTAATAGTTAAGTTCACAGGCTCGGGGGCTCCATTCACACTGAATTTAAACTCCTCTGTGAACTCCCCCAGGATGGTGGAACTGAAGGAGATCTGGACGGCTTGAAGTCCACCTGGCAGAATGATGCCCTCTTTGGGGTCAAGGGTAAAACAGGCGCCCAGTGCAGTAGATGGAGGGATCACATTAAAAAGGGCATCAATGGCTCCTTTGTTACATAGGATTGCCTGCAGCGGGAAAAGGGAAGGAATGGAAACAGTCAAGGAACCTTTAGTTCTCACAGATTGAATTGATTTGTTTTCTAATGAAGTGATTAACAGCTGAAAGGGGAGAAATGATAAGATGTTGTCTGTTGGAAGCCAAGGGAAATACAGTGGACTAAATTCTGCACTAACTCCAAATCAATCAAGAGAGTTGCTCTGAATTTGCACCAGTGAACTGAGAGCAGAATACCTCCACTGGCACTGGATTTGCAGTACAAGGTATCTGTGCTCTCAGGAAAGTCCACAAGAGCAGCAAAGAACAGTCACATTGTTTCTGATACCATCATCTTGCTCCCCATGGTGCCAATCCTGCAACATGCTGAATGCATTTCACTCCCCCTGTAGCCAATCAGCTAAGGGCGCTTGGCACCTTGCAGACTGGGGCGACTGGGTTGTCACGGTGATAATGCCCACTGTTCTTGTTCAGAACTGGGAGCATAAACCAGACTGCAAAGAGAAAAAATTTGCCCTTGTCATGGTGAGATAGAGAGACAGACAGACACATTTTTCAGACATCCTGTCCTGGGAACTATTATTGTATTTATTAAATGGTTGTTTAACCCTCCTTTGAAAGGCACTTTGGGGTCCTCTGGTGAAAACTTCCACAGTACAGAAATGCAAAATATTATGAGTTCATTTTTATCAACTTACTTATTTTGCTGGACACCTTTATTTTTATATGAAGAGGACACCTGCTGTTTATCGTATCAAGCCAAGCAGCACTCAGAAACCCAAGTATTGCTAATTTCAGAAGCATCCAAAGTACTAGTTCAATACAGACCTTTTTGATTTTCCTTTATCTTGTTGGATCAGCTCTCTCTTAGCTAAACTAGAAAGGCCAGTGAACAAGAAGGGCAAACACCAGCATGACCTGTCCTAAACCATTTTAATCTCATAACTATTCACAAGCACAATCTAAGACTTTCACAATTGTTTGTGACAAATTGTAAGTTTGGGGCTGAATTCTGTAAATTGCTGGGAACACACAAATCCCATTGTCTTGAAGAAGAAATGTAGGCCTCAGCTTCTCTCCAGATCATACTCTTTATACTGGTGAAAAAGTCCCCACTACCGTCAAGAAACACATTGTTTCACTGATACATTTTGCCTTAGGCAAAATTATAAATTTCTTCAGTGCTGCAGGGTGACTTCCTGCCATTTCCACAGACACATTTCATTTGTTTTACAATATCTCGCTCCCTTTTGTCCTTGGAGAATCTAGCAAACAAATTGAGGGAGAAGCCTGAAAATGTGACTGTTTTTTTTAAATTCTGATACTGCAGCAAAGAATAATTGCACACCCTCCTATTCCTATTCTTCATTGAGGAAAGAATAAAAATAATCATACACACTCTCATGTATTCTACTTAGGGTGACCAGATGTCCCGATTTTATAGGGACAGTCCCACTATTTGGGGCTTTTTCTTATGTAGGCTCCTATTACCCCCCACCTCCTGTCCCGATTTTTCACACTTGCTGTCTGGTCACCCTAATTCTACTCTTTAGTTACATCAGGTCCTAATATAAGCTACGCCTATGTTGAAGTTTACTCATTGTGTAGCAGCCAAGAACAGAACTGACTAAGGGCAACATCTAGTTGTTTAAATTTGTCTCAAGTAAGGAAAATAATAAATTGATAGAGAAGCAATAAGGCATCAGCATTAAAAATGCACAGGGTACAAAATATTTCTGTGAAGAAACACCTTAAGCACCTCCTTGCCTGCCACAGCAGGGCTTTCAAAAATGTCCAGCATGATGCATTGCCTCATTTAATACCTTTTTAGGTTGCTGTGTGTTTCATTTTTGCTAATATTTGACGCCATTGCTAATATTTGCTTCACTTGCAGAAACTCTTAACTCTTTCAGATTGATTCGTAAAGTCCTTATTGCAAAGAGAACAAGGGGTGGGAAGAGATGATTGGGCAGTGAACAGCATTCAGAGTCATTTGCAAGTGGTAATTTGCAGTCAACAGACGAGGTGACATTGCCCTTAACCTAAGGAATCTGTAGGACAGTGGTTCTCAAACTTTTTATATTGGTGACCCCTTTTGGACACCAGGCCTCTAAGCGCGACCCCCCTTAGGCTCGGGGGTGGAGTGGCGCCTGCAGCCCGCCACGGCAGGGGCCAGGCTGGGATTGGGGGGTTCCAGCAGCCCCCCGGGGCCAGGCTGGAGGTGGAGGGTACCAGCAGCCCTCCCGGGGCAGGGGCCAGGCTGGGGGTGGGGGGTTCCAGCACTCCCCTGGGGCAAGGCTGGGGGTGGAGGGTACCAGCAGCCCCCCGGGGCAGGGGCCAGGCTGGGGGGGGGGGGTTTCAACAGCCCTCCCTGGGACTGGGCTCGTGGGGGGTGGAGTTCCAGCAGCCCCCCCGGCTCTCACGAGGACGGTTCCAGCAGCCCCCCTGGGGCCAGGCTCACGGAGGCGCTGGGAGACCACCGCCACTGTGGCCGGGCTCCGGGGGGGGGGCAGCGCCAGGAGCCCGCCGGGGATGGACTGGGTGGGGGCGGCGATGAGACCCCGCTGGGGCTGGGCTGGGGGCGCCAGGAGTCCGCTGGGGCCGGGCTGGAGGGGGGGGGGGTGCCGGGAGCCCCCACCCGTGGCTGAGCTCGCAGGGGCGCCAGGAGCCCGCCGCCACTGCGGCCGGGCTCCGGGGGGGGAGGGGAGTGGTGGGAGCCTGCTGGGGCCGGAGCCGTGCTGGGGTGGGGGTGGGGTGCCGGGAGCCCGCTGGGGCCGGACTCACTGCGAACGGGGTCGGGTTCGTGGAGGCGCCAGGATCCGGCCGGGGGGCGGGGGAGGGCGCTGGCAGGCCGCCGTGGCAGGGGCATGGGCCGCCTGCAGCCGCAGGGACCTGGATTGGGGCGAGCAGCAGGGGTCGGGGCCGGCTGCAGGCTGCAGGGGCTCACGACCCCCACATAACCAGCCCCCCATTTTGAGAACCAATGCTGTAGGATGTACTGAATTGAGGGTTGTTGGAATGCTCCAGCTAGTAGCCATGTCTATTGTACAAAACCTATGTCAGCATAGCCCTCTAGCAGTGACACCATGCCTGCTGACAGGAAGAGTTCTTCTGCCAACGTAATACCACCGCCTCCCCTAACATCATCAGCAATCCTGACAGAACTCTTTGGTCCGCACAGTTGCATCTCTACTGGGGGGTTGCTGGCAGACTACATCAGCTACAGGCATGGATTTTTACACCCTGACTAACAGAACTTTGTAGTGTAGCCCTGGACACTGTGTCTTCTTAACAGCCATGGTACAAAGGTGCACTGAACCAAAGCCTACTGAAGTCATCGGAGTCTTTTTGCAGAGCAGTAGCTATGTCCTTATGCTATTTTAAAGCACATCAGACATAGAAATCCTGCACTAGGTTACTGCAAGAAGAAATGTGCACCTAGAAGTCGCAGTGGTCATTTCATATGGGAACATACCCACCATTGGGTTTGCACGGAGGACACTCAGCCACTCCCAAATCAAAATGACCCAGTTACCAAAAGTTCTGAGGTTCATGAGTCTCCATACTCTGTAGGATCAGCTCACCTTTGGCTGTACGGTCAGCAGTCAGACTATAGTCCACATGCCTTGGGTTTATCAGCACTATCCTATCTGCTTACCTCGTAACTGTGTATTGATCCAACAAAGATCTTTCCAATATCTAGCTGGTCAAAGCTGAAGAGGAGTTTGGGGCCCATCCCTTCCCCTTTGATGCGCAGGGGGAGCCGGGTCTCACGGCCTATGAAGAAGATCGAATTTTCAATACACAAAACATAGGAATTGCCAGGCTGGGTCAGTCCCATCTAAACTCAGTGTGACCCTGGCTGACTAGGCCATGCTAGAGTGAATTTAGGTCTATTCACCTGTGTAGATCAAAGTAATGGTTAGATGTATAAGTGTGTATTCAGATGTTTAAACTTCATGCAAACTAGTGAAATGCTACTAGTATTGTTTTTGCTTATCTGTTCCTGTCATAATGTAATAGCACCATTTACCTAGTAAACACCCTTGTAACTAAATTACCCATTAAAGAAATCTTGTGAAAGGCTAATGTATGACTTAAGACTTTAACAGAAATACTAATTTACCAGCCAGTGGTTACAATGTTTATAGTCAGAGGTCAAAGGTCTAAATGCTTTTCTCACTCATCATCATTAAAGGAAAAGATCATGTTAATAAAAACACTCTTAGCTTGCTTTCCATGTGAAGAGACCGTATTGGATTCAAAGAAAGATCCTGTGTCTCTGGACTGTTTGATTCTAACAGGACAGAATAACTGACTGAGAAGACAGAGATTCCCAGAATTATTCTAAGTAGCCCCAAAAGATCTTAAGAAACTGGCAGTTTATTACATCATTGCCACCATTTGGAGTTACAAACTGGGATTTACCTATTGTTATATTTCACCGGCTTTAATCTCTCAATAATTGAAATTCTTTCTTCTTAGCTAATAAATCTTTAGTTAGTTTACTATAGAATTGGCTGCCAGCATTGTCTGAATCCTACTTGGACTCCATGCATGCTAGTGAATTGCCCTATCACCACTTGAATTTGATGGGATAATGTGTGGGCACAGGCCCCATTACAGAATTGTGGGGGCCTGTGCACTATGGAAATTAGGTCCCCCCATCTTCCCTAAACTAGACAGTCAAGGACCCCTGTCCCATACAGGCTCCAGAATGCCCCTCTCTCTTCTACCCACACAGAGCCCCCTGAAAGCCCCTTACACACATCTGAATGCCCCTCTTGCTCCACACACAACCCCTTGAATGTCCCTCCCATCTCCCATTTCCCCCTGAATGCCCCTCCCATCCCCCACAGCCCCCTGAATCCCCCTCCCAACCCACATATACACCATTAACCCTCTACCAGCCCCACCTATCCTGACTGCCCTCACACACATCCCAGCAGTGTTGACATACATCCCACTCTCCACAGCTCCTAACACCTTAATGCCACCGGCCACAGCCTCCAACATCCCCAGCTCACCCCTAACATGCTGGCTCCCAGCGCCATACCCCCACCCCATAGCCCCCTACAGCTCACCCTTACCCCCACACTCACCATCTCTGGGAGCTTCCTAAGCCCTCTCCAGCACCCCCTGCCCCCAGCTCAATGGCTAGGGCGGATCCTTCCAGTGCTGGCCAGCCAGCTCCGTTCAATCCTGCCACCTGTGCTGCACTCATGGGCCCTGGCACCACTCAGGTTTGGCACAGCCACCCCCCCCCCCCCATCATGACAGGGGCAGGGTGGGGAGGGGGCTGGGCCAAATTTGAGTGAGTGATGTTGTACTCTGGTGCAAGGGGCCACAGCGCTGTTCAGTTTTGGGGTATTTTGCTGGTTGTTGGGGGATCCCCTGAGATGGAAGCCCTGTGCAAGTGCATAGAGGATATATTGGTTAATCCAGGTCGGTGTGGGCATAAGATTTATAGTGACCTTAAATGGCCACTTCCTTGCTTTTAAGTGCTGGGGTTTTATAAATGACACGATAGACAAGGACACTGGTCATTTAACAAATGTAACCTGGTTTTTAAATTAAAAAAATTGTTTATGGAAAAACATATTTTGTGGTTTCGTGATAACCCTTCATTTAGCTCTTGTTTACAGTTCAGATAAGTGGGATGGACATAGCAGCAAATTAGTAAATGAAAGGAGTGACCAGCACTAGACTCAGGAAACCAGTGGAGCTTTTCCATCCTGAGCTATTCTGGTCTAATGTAGGGCTCGGTCCTCCAAGGGGTGCTAAAATAGGGCTTTCCAATGGAAGCTGGTTGCAATCTACAATGGAAAGGCTACTACTTCCTTTTCTTAATACCTCCGGACTTTCCTCACAGGGGACAGAACCCTGATCTGTGCTGTGCTGAGCTAATGGGAAAGTGGAAGAAATCTCCGTACATACTCAGTCAAATCTGAAAGTGAATTTTAATTCGACTGTCCTCGGCTCTTCCGTGTTTGTTTTCTACAAACACTCAGAGGTTAAGTTTTACTAGCAGGTATACCTAGATAAGCTTATTCTGTGCTCAAATATTCGCCAAAAGCAAATTTCAAAGGGCCTCTCTCCTAAAGGGTCATATTTTCAAGTGATGCAGTATTGGCTAGTTATACAATCACCTGCTCCAGAGACAGAAATGACACTGAGTAATGAGCCACAGCCTCTGAGCAAGTGGACCTATGCAGAGCCCCACACATGTGGGTGCAGGGATTTGCCTGCATAATTCTTCTGCAAGACCAGGGCCTAATAAAGTAAGAACTGCAAAGATTCATAATGGGCTGCTTGCAAGTACTCTATGCTTTATTCACTGAGGAAATTTGTGAATGGTTGGTACTCAATACACATGAGAAATGTTTAAACTAGAATAAGAATCAAAATTAAAGGTTGTTACTTGCATTATAGTTACCCCCTGAAGACCTCGGCCAAGATTGGAACCCTATTGTGACAGTCCCTGCCCTGAAGATCTTATAATCTTCTACAGTACACAGTTAAGACAAAGGAAGGTTTGTTATTGCCATTGTTCAGACGTACTGCTGGGGCACAGGGAAGCTGTGGAAGAACAAAGATCTCCCAAGTCCCAATCCAATGCTTCACCACAAGACCATCCCTCCTCTTAATCACTGCAATTATTTGCTGAGTTCTAGTTCTGCTATTACTGTCAGTCTAACTGGGTGGATTTCCCCTGCCTGGACTTAGCTTGCATCATGCAGCCAGCTTTCCTTCTTTCTCCTTTCCCTCTGCAATCTGCCCATTTATGAAGGCTCTTCCCTTAGTGCCATATTTTGTTCCAGATGTCAGCAAGGAAAAAGCCTGTTCCCTTTGCAGCATACTGGGGGACTCCAGTAGAGAGCTGAGTAATACTCCACTGGTGGTAGACCTAGAATCCCAGGCTAAGGAGCAGAATGTCGAACATAGATTTCGACAAGGGCTTTTCAAACAAATCTTCCCTTCAGAGGGGCTGAGGAATGAAGACTGCCCCTTGCAGCTGGCAGCTGGGAAGACAGTTTGTTAACCGAAGCCCTCTTTAATTACTGGAGGTGAGGGTTGCCAAGTAAATCCTATGCAATTACTATGTAAATAAAAAGTACTTGCATGACATTTGTATCCTTTAGCTAAAGCCTTATTGGAAGTCAACAAATGACTGTGCACAGATCACAGATTATACTATCCAGCAGCTCAACGGGAGTTTGGCTGCCAACAGATCAAGGGCCTGACGTTCCCTTCCATCTCAGAAACCCACAGGCAGGGAAATATTACACTAGGAAACCCACAGTCTTCCACCTCCACAGCCTCCAGCTCAAGAGGAGTACCTTACAGCAAGCTGAGCAGCACAGACATCGAGCCCCAGAGGAACTGCCCAGTTCCAGGAATGTTTCATGCTGGTTTCAGACAGCAGAGTTTAAGGGCTGTCTCCACACGGGGTAACGGGAAGGGAGAGTGAATCAGTCACTTCTATCAGGAGACATTTCCATGACAGTATGGATACAGTCACAAAGTCAGCAGGACAGTGGTGGCTCTCAGCTGCAAATGCTTGGTAGCCTCCACTGCACTGGCCCGGAAAGCATTGCACTCGGCCGGTCCCCAGGGGCCACATGCACCCACATGTAGGCAGAGAAGCATTAGGACCGGATACACATGCCAATCCATTCCATAAAGCTCTGCAGCACTGCCCAGGAACAGGGGCTGCTGCTTGGCTGCATGGCAACAGACGTTAGGACGGGGCCCTGCCAGGCATGCAGTCATGCATATGAGCCTTAGTCCAGGCAATGACTGGGAGCCACAGGCCAAGTCTGTAACTGTCTGAAAAGTTGAGAGTGAAAGTTACTATATTATGTAGTCCATATAACACAATGACAGACCTCATTTTGACCTAGATGATCTCAGGGTAATTAGTGACTTCCAGACATTGCGTCCTGAAGCTAGTGTTGGCAATCCCATGACATGAAAACCAAACACACTAGGACGTGTGGGAATGCTGTACCTGAGATGTCACAGTAGATGGTTCTGTGATAGACTTTGGCTTCTCGGGGCTTAAAGATCACATTAATTTCAGCTGTAGAATTTGGCCAAACATCTCCCTCCTAGAACAAAAAAGAAGGATAGAGCAGTTTCAACTACAAATACACACGTTGTTTTTTTAAAAAAGGAAAAACTAAAGCCGTTTGGATTTACTAATAAACATACTGTAAATATCACTGCCTTCCCAATAGCACTTCATGGGATAGGTTTCTAGCAACAAACAACATGGATAGCATGAATATTATATCCAGATACTACTGCCTGATTAAGAATACTAGAGAAATTTAAGAGACTGACCTTGTAAAACCATAGAGAGGCAAAGTGGGGGAGGTAATCTATTTTATTGGACTAACTTCTACTGATGAGAGACAAGCTTTCGAGCTTACACAAAGTTCATCTTCAGGTCTGGGAAACTGAATTCGGGTGTCACAGATAAAGACAAGGTGGAACAGATTATGTAGCATAATTAGTTAATACTTGTTTCAAGGAACCATTCAAAGTGAAGTGGCCTGTTAACACCCCTCCCCTCATAAGAAGTTGGTGGGGGTTGTTAGTGGGTTATAGATTGTTGTAATAGACATAAATCCAGTGTCTCTCTTCAGTCCATGATTTTTAGTGAATAGGAAAGTTATGAATAAAAGAGCTCTGAGTAAGCGCAAAAGCTTGTCTCTCTCACCGACAGAATTTTGTCCAATAAAAGATATTACCTCACCCATCCTGTCTCTAACATCCTGGGACCAACACGGGTACAGCAATACTACATACTACCTGTAAACCATAGACATAGCAGCTGCGCCACTCGGCCGGAGCCGCTGCGCAGTCTAGAGCACCAGGGCAGACCGGTGGCTGTTGCAGCCGTGCTGTCCGGCAGGAGTGCAAAGCCCCGCCGCCCATAGCGCTGACAGCATCTTGAGCTGAGGTGGCATGGGGAAGGGAGACAGCAAGGAAGGGTCCGGGGGCTAGCTTCCATGGCCGGGAGCTCAAGGGCAGGACAGTCCCACAGGCCGGATGTGGCCACAGGCCGTCGTTTGCCCACCTCTGCTCTAAATGGCTGGAAGGGTTAACACGCAGCAAATACCCCTGGCTCACCAGGAATCATCACCATAACGTTAGCCCAGTGAGTCCAAAGCACGCTAAACTCGGTGTCTGCCAACGTCTGTGCTGTTCGGCCCGGGTGCGAACGTCCACCGGGCCAGGGCTCAGGCAGTGTGCTTTCCTCCCTGAACCCAGGGCCTCTGCCAGAGCCCAAACACTATTCCTTTGTGAGTCCCAGCTCTCAGCCTCACCTTCCAGCCATGGCAACTTACTTCAGGGCAGGAATTTCCCTCCCCCGCATGCCCCCCACCCCGCGCCGCCGCCCCCATTCAGGATATGTTCACCCCAACACAGTGGGGTTTAAAAACAGCAGAAAAGGAGCTGTGTCAAGGAAACTCAGTTCCTTAGACTCACACAGCAATAAATGCCAAATTCCAATGGAACGCTTCCCAGAGCTCATCCAAAACCTGATCAGTCCATCCCCCTGCTTCCATTCAAAGCAATGGAAAATCTCCCTGGATCTATAATGGTGTGGGCTCAGGTTCTTGGACTGACTGCACAACAAAGTGCCCTTTACTGCCGATTTAGCGTGGATTGCGAGCCAGTCGAGCTCAGTGGTCTGTTCAAACATCTTGGCCCTAAGACCCACTCTCCTCACGCGGGCTTGCTCATTACTCAGAGGTTGACAGCAAGTGCGATGAAACTCATAAGCAAGACCAAACGCATACAGAAGAGAGAGAGAATTAAAAAGTGCAGGTGCCCTTGCTAACAACGTGGGGTTTTCTAGCTGAGTGGGTTTGGCTGACGTGGGGATTTGATGAAATCCAAGGCCAGCACATCTGTGACGACTGACACTGCATTCTTATCCCGCTGTTTCCGAGCTCAGTAATGGGACTGACAGGGAGACAAACTCGACAGGACACACAGATCTAGGTTTGGGAAGCCGGGGGATAGACGTGGTAAATAGACCAGAGTCAGCAGAAGCTCCCAGACAACACCAGTTTAGTCTTATTAGTGCTCCCCAAAAGAAATTGCAGCTCCCATACCTTTGGTAAGAGATTTGGATTTAAAGTGAGTGGCCTGTGGACTGTGAACTGTTATTTACCACCTAAATGAACGCAATCAAGTTCAGGAGAGGTAAGCTGTGGTGCCATGTGAGAGTCATACTCTGGGCACTTGAATCCTTAGCACAACTTGGACGCTAACACTGCTGGCTGTGAACAAAGACACTGCATTTTGTTGAAAGCAGGAACTAGGAAAAAGGACTACATTAAAAAACAGCTGCTTCCATCAGAGGTTTTCAGAGCCCTTCACAACCTCTCACAAAAGTTGCTTCACAATCCTGTGGGAGGAAAACATGGTTTTCTTCCTGTTTTCCACTAGAGGGAAACTGAGACACAGAGCGGTTCTTGCCCAAGACCACACAGCAAGTCAGTGTCAGAGCTGGGAATCTCTCTCTCTAGCCTGTGGTACTTCTCTGGCCCCATTACCATAGTATTGGAGCACCTCACAATCTTTCCTGGATTTATCCTCATAACCTCCCTTGGCTGGGCTCTTGAGGCACAGAAAAATGATGGGCCAGATTTTTAGATACTTAGGGCTAGTCTACACTGGCAACGCTAAAGCACTTTTGCAGCAGTGTAGTCATGGCAGAGCGCTCGAGCATGGGAGAAAGCTCTAAAAAACCCACCTCCAAGAGGGGCATGGCTCCCAGCGCTGGTGCACTGTCTATACTGGCACTTTACAGTGCTGAAACTTGCTGCGCTCAAGGGGTGTCAGGGAGCCAGAGGAGAGGAAGTGCAGCTGAAAGGCTGGGTAATGAAGACACCCGCAAGCCACTGGAAAGAGAGCCCGAAGGTAAGGGTGAAGAGGAGAGAAGCGGGAGAGCTGTGGGGAGATTGGCCCAGGGAAATGTAACATCTCTGGCAGTGAAAAGTCGGCTGCCAACAGCTGCTACCATTAGGGTCCCTGGGCCGGAACCCGGCGTAGAGGGCGGGCCCGGGTTCCCCCCAACCCACCACCACAGAAACATCTCCTGGGAGGGAAGACAGGCCCCTGTCAGGACAGGAGGCTAAACTGTTCTGGAATAAGTCTGTAGGGACAACAGAGACTAGGAGTTCTCCCACCAACCTCCTTTGTGGCTTATGATGAAAAGGGCTCAGTAAACTGTAACCCTGGCCCTAGAGAGAGAAGGGCTATGTGGAGGGTCGAAGTGAGCCCCTGAGGCTAGCATAAACCGCTTAGAAGCACAGGACCCACAGGGACATGGTAGGAGCTCTGCCACACTCTGTATACATTTTATATAGAGCAAAACAGATTTATTTGGGGTTTCGATCCCATTGGGAATAGGGTGTCTGGGTGCTGGAGATAGGTGAGCTACTGAGCTGTTATTAGTTAAAAACTGCAGCTTTGGGGGCGTGGATCAGACCTGGGTCTGTATTGAAGCAGGTTAGTGTGTCTGGCTCAACAAGGCAGGGTTCTGGAGTCCCAAGCTGGCAGGGAACATGGGCTCAGAGGTAATTTCAGCACGTCAGATACCAGTCCCAGGGGGGGTCTCTGTGACCAAACCCCAATACAAGTGTATTGAAGCTAACACTCAAACAGTACAGTGCATCCTTTACAGAAATTCCACATCTAGTAAAAACCTGAACTCTCAAATGCTTGACAAAAAAGCCACCTTCACTGCAATTGTCAGTGGGCTTGTCAATCAGACAGTCAGTGTGACTCCAAAAGGCACATGCTAGCTGGATGGATGATTTGTTACATTTGTGAGCGGTCTCCCCAAACCACACATACACACCCAAACACATTTGTTCAAACGGATAAAATTCTCAGTAACTTTCACCATTTTTTCCTTCCGTGTTAGCATATGCCAGGCTGTAAATTAGAGAAGTGAGTGATTTCTCCTGGGAAATTCAAATAAGCTGTAGAAGAGGCTTTGTACATGTCTGTAAAGCCCTAGGAGAACAGGAACTGCTGGTGAAAAGACTATGTGCTTCACTACATGCTTTTTGAGACTCGCTGTTACAGGTATATGTACCTCCAAGCGTTTTTAGATGAGGATAGGTTAGCTTGGGCAGCCAAGTCCTCTATAGGACCATACTTGAATCGACATTTGGCAAGCTACAGGGGACACCTATTCCTAAAGAAATAACAGATACAAAACTGCAAGCATGATATTTTAGGGCATATGGCTTAATGGCAAAGACAAGATACAACTGCCACATAGTATACAAGGCAAAGGGGTGTTGTATCAAGATACAGCACAAAGGGAGGTACAAGCGTAACCCACACACCTTCTGGGTGTGGTGCTCTGTCCACTCTAGTGGCACCGAGACCACTGCGAGAGAGTTAATGAGTCTGCTCTATAGCCTTAGCTAACAGCCATGTGGCTTTTAGCACATGCAGCAGAGGCTGATGTATTTAGCTCCAGAGATCCCACATTCGATCCTGCCCGGGGGGGTCTGTCAGTGTTACACAAGTGTTGTTACCTGGCTTTGTTACATATGGTGCAAAGCAGTGCAATACAGGCATTCTGAGCAATGTTTAGCACATATCCCACTCTACAAGTCCAAAGCACTTTATAGATGTTACGGCCACATATCCCAAAGTGGTGGTTATCGTTGAGTGTCTACGTTTACACATCTAGGGCCTGATTTTCAGAGATGTTGAGCACCCAGAACTCTAAAAAAAAAAAAGCCGGTGGCTCCCATCAGCTCTGAAAATCAGAACCTAGGCTATCCGAAGGAAAGCACCCCAAAGCTGAAGCTTCTATAATGAAAGGCCATTGTGTAACGTTGGTCCTCATTGATTTAGCTTCACACAGCCCACATGGGATGTAAGTAGAGCATGGCTAATATTTTATAGAAGGGTAAAGTCATCTGTCCAAAGCCATACAGAAAATAAGCAATAGAGCTGGGAACGGAACTCAAGGAGGATCTACTGACTGCAAAGCACATTCCTTCAGACCCATCATAAAGAAGTACAAAACCCAAACGTCTGCCCTGTGTCTTCCCCACAAGTAACTGAAACCTCACTGAAAACACAATGGGGTTGTTGGATGGATGCGATCACTCGCAAAAGTGGTGATTCCTCCTGGCGAAGGCTTGATCAGAAAGGGCCTCTTGTTCTAATGAGTGCCAACTAAACAAGTCACTCAGGTCTCCAGCTGATCTGGAGAGCCTCCTGAAATGAACCATTCCTATACACACTTGCCTCTCCTTGCCTTGCTATACTACAAAAATATTGGTACTATCACGACCTGGAAAGGAAGATTTCCAGAGGATCAGCATTAATCAGGAAGGCAATGATAAGACAGTGGTGACTTGTCAAGGACAGTGCAATGGTAGCAAATCCCTGTCCTCCTTGGTTTCCATTTCCAAGGAGTCAGCTCCCTCGTGCTCCCAATGTGACTCACAGCTAATGGCACCATAGGCTGGAAAAAAAATCTGCAGCAAAAAGTGAGATCAATGTCTTTGGTAGCCACCTGGGCTTCTACCACAGCTGTTGCTGCTGACATATCACATCTATTTGCAAAAATAAATTAAACCAAATGAGAGATGCAGTCGGACAGTCAGAGTCGCATAAGAGTTTGTTTTCCACAGGCTTGGAAGGCTGCTCCAAATGTTTATTATTTACATGATAATTATTATTATTGATCTTTTTTCCTTTTATTGTCAGTCAAGTTAACTCTGTATCCATCGACATTTCTACAGTCATTTCTCTAAGCACAACACCACCTGCATATAATGGCAGAGGTGCTGATCTGAGCCAATGAACCACGCACACAGCTTCAGCAGATGCTTTCACAGCCAAAGCCATGTCTCCCTTTTAGTCAAGGAGCTTTGCTACACTTGTAGATGTAGAGCGCTTTGAGTTAAACCAGCCTTCGGAGAGCGCACTAGGGAAAGCGCTCCAGCCTGTCCACACTGACAGCTGAAAGAGCACTGGCATGGCCACATTTGCGGCACTTGCAGGAACATTGGGAGCAGTGCATTATGGGCAGCTATCCCAGCGTTCAAGTGGCTGCAACGTGCTGTTCAAATGCGGGGTTGGGGTGGAGTGTTGTGTGTACATGGAGGGAGAGAGAGAGAGGGTTTTTGGAGTGCTGAGAGTGTGTCAGCATGCTGTCTTGTAAGTTCAGACCCGCCCCCCCACCGCTCTCTCACTCATTCCTCAGTAATGTCTGCTCTGTCTCGGAGCAGATAAGCAGCCGGCTGTCAATAATGGAGCTTTGAAAGGGCACTTCCACATCCTTACAGACGATTTCAAAACAATGAGAAGAGTGGCCACTTGACTTAAGGGGATTATGGGACGTTTCCGGAGGCCAGAGTGCAGTAATGTAACTCCTCATTTACACTGATGCTGGAGGGTCTCACCCAATATGCATCAGACATTAATCTTCTTGCCAAGGTGGAGTACCAGGAGAACTCTAGCCAGGGAGTAGAGTGAGGTAGAGTGCTCTGAATGGCTTTACTGCGGTATAATTTGCAAGTGTAGCCAAGGCCAAGATCTGGATGCTTTCCTCAATGCAAAGCCTAAACCCAATAGCACTAGACCCAATAAGGAGAGAGATGCAGTGGTGGGATTTTAAATGACAAAGAGTCAGAAAAACAAAGAGACAGAGGATGAGAGTGCAAAAGCATTTGGACTAGATGAACAAAATTGTGATATTTTGAAATGGTAACAAGAAAGAATCAGAGTCAACGGGACGGTACAGAGTAAGAAGGGAATAAAAAATGGCAGTACCTGTTTGTACAATATGGCTGCTGCAAATCATTAGCTATAGTATACTCAATGGACATGGGACTTAGCGAGTAGGATGTTACACTTAGGCTGTGTCTACACTTAATGGCGATGTGTACAGTACAGTCACTACGTGTGCAGCAGGAGTGGAAGCTACCAGAACCTTTCCCTGCTGCCTCCCCATGTCAGAGCCTTTCAGTTCAGCAGGGGAAGACACTGAGCTGGATTGCTTTGGAAAACGGGACTCAGGCGCTTTGGTACGTTTCCCCTTAGAGCCATTCTCTCCTACACTCTGCCACTGGCCTGCTGTGTGACCTTGGAAAAGCTAAACTGCCCCACTCACTCTGATCCCTGATCCCCATTCCAGATCCAGCACTCCCCTGCCCCCAAACTCCCTCCTAGAGCTTGCACCCCATATCCCCTCCTTCACCCCAGCCCCCTGACCCAGGCTCAGCCCAGAGCCCCCTCCCACACTGCGAACCCCTTGTCCCAGCCCAGAGCCTGCACACCCTCCTGAACCATAACCCCCTACCCCAGCCTGGTGAAAGTGACTGAGGGCAGGCGAAGGGGGGGGAGGGGGGGAGTGAGCTGGGTGGAGGCTCCAGGAAGGGGAGGGGCAGATCCTGGGTTGCACTTAAATTCAAAAAGTGATCTTGGACTTGAAAAGGTTGGAGACCACTGATCTATGGTCATAAGTGGCATTATTCCAGACAAACAATGGAGTTACTGAGAACTGACTCCTTTCTTCAGAAAGATTTAGTTTCATGTATTTTATTAGAAAGGAGATGTTGGATTTATTCCAGGGCTTACTCAAAAGAGAATGCTGTTCCATTGCTCAGCGAAAAGAACATGTGTTGCTGGCATCAGACAGTGAAAACTCAGAGAATTAGGGCTCCAACTTAGGGTATTGTGGCACCTTAAAGACTAACTATAAAGTATAGAAGCATAAGCTTTCGTGGGCTAATACCCACTTCGTTGGATGCAAGCAGTGGAAGTGTCCAGGGGCAGGTATAAAAAAAGTAGGCAAGAACCAGGTAGGAGGTAACAAGGTTAGTCCAATTAGGCTGAACCAGCTTGTTATCTCCAATCAGGGAGGGTGGGTTATTCTTCTAGCAGCTGAATAGGGGGTGTGAACTCGGAGAGAGGAGAAGCTGTTTTTGTAATTAGCAAGCCATTCATAATCCCTATTCAGTCCTGTATTGATTGTGTCAAATTTGCAAATGAATTGCAGCTCTGCAGTTTCTCTTTGCAGTCTGGTCTTGAAGGTTTTTTTCTACAGTATGGTGACTTTTAAATCTGTAATTGTGTGTCCAGGCAGATTGAAGTGTTCTCCTACAGGCTTTTGTATATTGCCATTCCTGAATCAGGAATGGCAATATACAAAAGCCTGTAGGAGAACACTTCAATCGTCATTCATCGAATAACCCACCCTCCCTGATTTGAGATAACAAGCTGGTTCAGCCTAATTGGACTAACCTTGTTACCTCCTACCTGGTTCTTGCCTACTTTTCTATACCTGCCCCTGGACACTTCCACTGCTTGCATCCAACGAAGTGGGTATTAGCCCACGAAAGCTTATGCTTCTATACTTTATAGTTAGTCTTTAAGGTGCCACAGGACTCTTTGTTACCTCTGCTATTCCAGACTAACACGGCTACCTCTCTGATTCTTAACTTAGGGTATGTCTTCACTACCCGCCAAATCTATACCCGAATCGGCGGGTAGCCATCGATCTTCTGGCGATCGATTTCTCACGTCTTATGAAGATGCGAGTAATCGATCGCTTGCGGCGCCCCCGTCGACTCTGGAACTCCAGCTTGCCGGGAGGCGCAAGCTGGAGTCAACGGGGGAGCGTGCTGCCAACTGCTGCCGCCATGAGGACGGACGGTAAGTCGGCTGCGGATACGCAAACGTATCTGCAGTCGATCCCCCCCCCCCCCCGTAGTGGAGACCAGTCCTAATTTAAGTGCCTGTTTTTCACATAGCTACATAGATACAAACAAAAGGCAAGGATTGTTTTTAAAAGTACGTATCTTCAAAATCAAAAAGTCTAATCCAGTATGCCATGTCTACGGAAGGGTTCGTGAATGACACTGTAGGACAAATTCAGACGTGCGATGAGTCAAAGTTGTATGGACAGAATTACACGGATGATGGAGTTGATCCTCCATGCTTATGTCTGGTTTGAATCTGGCCCTGTATCCCCAAAAGACATCTTGGTCTTAGAGTCAATGTGTGACTGCATTGGCCAATGTATGATCTATTAATCTTGAAACACCACATATGCAAGATGTGCCCAAATCAGCACCTCTCTGAACCACACAAATTGCAAATGTATGTTATGTAGGTGCAAAGAATAAATAGCCACATTTCCATTAACGTCTGCTATGGAGAGAAAGCTAAATAAATGTAGAACTAAGTGTCCTAGTAATAATACTTTGCTCATAAATATAAGCTTTTCTTTACAAGGGTCAGTATCATCCTCCCCATTTTACGGATGGGGAAATTGAGGCAAAGAGCACTAAAGTAACTTACCCAACTCAGTGATGGAGCTGGGAATAGAACCCAATTCAACAAACTAACTAATCACTGGACCACACTGCTTGCTAGAAACCAACTTGTAAATCTAAGGCAATAGTTTGGATGAGAGCACTTTTTTATCTTCCATCCGAAGCCCCCAGTTCAAAAATGACCTTAGTTTGCCTTTCAAAATCTAGCGGCAAAACCTGCAAAGCTGACATCCTCAGTACATCCTCAATGTCTTTATTTGTTTATGGTCTGATCCATTCTGGAGGGTGTCCTCAGTCTGCTATCACTTACCACGGGCTCAATAGTGAAGATATTATCAGAGAAGAACATGGAGTCGCCTTGCATCGTTGCCCTGTGGGTCTGGAAGGTGCGGGAGAGAATGGAAAGGCGCTCTCGGAACATAGGGTCTGCGTTGCATTCCTCCAGAAATGGATCAGTCCCATCCCCTTCCTGGGTCTGCCGTTGGTAACAGAGCCTGAAACCAAAGGGAGAGAGACCAACGAAGCAGATAATTAAATAAACAACATATTGCTAAAGGCTGTCACTTGAATGCATGGGCGATGGCACTTGCAGTGTGGTGCATGAGGAAGCAACCCACGTCACTACAGAGGAGGCAATTGAATCAGTGGCTTCCACACTGGCATGATGGGGATTTTTTCTCCAAGCTCAGTTACCAGTAGCCTGCCCATTTGAAGCTGCAGGAGAACAGGATTTTTGAAAGTCAGGACCCCTGAATAACAGTGGGAAAGTCAATGGAACCTGTGTGTCTAAGTTCCTATTGCTCCACAGCCTCTACTAGTTGATTGTACTATGTGGAGTCCACACCCCCTCAACCAGAATGTTGTGTACACACAGCTACAGGAAGTCCAGCATGTGGCAGTCAGATAGGATACACTTAGCACAGTTAACAAGGCCATTTATCACTGGCAGGGGCACAGCCGCAGGGATCATCAGAACGGATAATATTTGGATAAGGACTGGGTGAATTTTCAAACTTAGAGGCACAGGTCCCATTGATTTTTCTATCCCTGTTTCGGGCTCCTGATTTTCCCAGGATAAACAGACAAAATGTGGTTTGCTCAATTAAATAATATTTTCTGTATCTATAGCACCTTCCGTCCCAGGAGCTCCAAGAACTGTGTGAACAGGAAGGAATTAAGCCAGTGAGGTAGGTCTCGCCATTTTACAGACTGAGAAACCGAGGTAGAGACATAAGCAACTTGCCCAAGTTTGCATAATTAGTCTGGGGACCTAGGAGCAGCACCTAGGAATTCAGCTCCCCTGTTCTATACTTAGAATGATAGAATCATAGAAGATTAGTGTTGGAAGAGACTTAAGGAGGTCACCTAATCCAAACCCTGCTCAAAGCAGGACCAATCCCCAACTAAATCATCCCAAATGGGGCTTGGTCAAGCCGGGACCTAAAAACCTCTAAGGATGGAGATTCCACCATCTTCCTAGGGAACCCATTCCAATGCTTCACCACCCTCCTAGGGAAAAAGTTTTTTCTAATATCCCCCACTTCAACTTGAGACTATTGCTCCTTGTTCAGTCATCTGCCACCACTGAGAACAGCTGAGTGTTGTCAGTAGCTACCGATTGTGGTGCTGTGCTCTTGTTCGATGATGATATCAGGCGGCTGTGTGCGTGTTCCCTCTGTGTGCTGTCTCAGCTCTGCAAATCGCTGACACAGCAGACCCTGAGAGAACCCCCAAAGACCACAGACTCTAGTAAGGTACGAAGGCACCCGGGCCAGGTTTATTGTCAAATGAAACACAGACTCTAGCTTCGCCAGATTAGAGATCAACAGGTCTGCTAGTCCCTATGTGCTCCCCAGACAATGGACACAGCTCAGTTAGTGACAGGACACGCCTCTACCCCCTAGGCTGGATAACAATGTGTCCCCCGGCTCCTACTTTTATACAGTGCAAGACCGATCACTCCTGTCACATTGAGGTACAGCCCCTTGGCTCATTAGGGTGCTGACTCCCCTTCTGGTCATGCTGGTTCAAACACACAGATCTATCCATCACGCTGTCCTTTTCACCCTGTCTCGGAGGTGCACCTGGCTGTTTCTTGTTATTTCTGTGAAGTGTCCTCGGGATGTCCAGGTGCCATCTTGGCACAACTTACTTATATCATTAGCGTGGACTTTCTTAGAAGCCCTTTGCTTGCCAAGTTCTGCAATTACAGCCTGCCTCTGGCTCACAGCCCAGCTTTTTGCTTGGCAATGTCTTTGCTTACTTTGGTTCAGGCTTCAGGCCTCAGACTAGGCCTCAGGCCTAGGCCTCTGATACAAGAGTTTATGTTTCAGGGCCGCACCTTACTACATTGAGCTCCCTCCTCTTTGGAACCCCCCTTCAGATAGTTGAAGGCTGCTATCAAATCTCCGCTCACTCTTCTCTTCTGCAGACTAAATAAACCCAGTTCCCTCGGCCTCTCCTCGTAAATCATCTGCCCCAGACCCCTGATCATTTTTGTTCCCCTCAGCTGGGCTCTCTCCAATTTCTCCACATCCTTTCTATAGCGGGGCCAAAACTGGACCTAATACTCCAGATATGGCCTCACCAGTGCCAAACAGAGGGGAATGATCACATCCCTCGATCTGCTGGCAATACTCTTACTAATGCAGCCCAATATACTGTTAGACTTCTTGGAAACAAGAGCACTCTGTTGACTTATATCCAGAGTCTTGTCCACTGTAATCCCCAGGTGCTTTTCTGCAGAACTGCTGCTTAGCCAGTCTGTCCCCAGCCTGGGATGGGATTCTTCTGTCCTAAGTGTAGGACTCTGTCTTTGACTTTGTTGAACCTCATTAGATTTCTTTTAGCCCAATCCTCCAATTTGTCTAGGTGACTCTGGACCCTATCCCTACCGTCCAGTGTATTTACCTCTCCCCACCAGCTCCGTGTGATCCACAAACTTGCCGAGGGTGCAGTCCATCCCATCATCCAGATCATTAATGAAGACGTTGAACAAAACTGGACCCAAAACTGACCCTGGGGGTACTCTGCTTGATACCAGCTGTCAACTAGATATTGAGCTGTTGATCACTATCCATTGAGCCCAACAATCTAGCCAGCTTTCTATCCACCTTACAGTCCATTAATCCAGACCATACTTTTTTAACTTGCTGGCAAGAACACTGTAGGAGACCATATCAAAAGCTTTGGTAAAATAAAATAAAGTCAAGGAATAGTACATCCACTGCTTTCCCCTTATTCACAGAGCCAGTTATCTCATCATAGAAGGGAATCAGGTTGGTCAGGCATAACTTGCCCTTGGTTAATCCATGTTGACTATTCCTGATCACCTTCTTCTCCTCCAAGTGGTTCAACCTGGTTTCCTTGAGGACCTGCTCCATGATTTTTCCAGGGACTGAAGTGAGACTGACTGACCTGTAGTTCCCCAGATTCTCCTTCTTCCCTTTTTTAAAGATGGGAACTATATTTGCCTTTTTACTATCGTGCGGGACCTTCCCTGATCCCCATGAGTTTTAAAGATAATGGCCAATGGCTCTGCAATCACATCAGCCAACTACTTCAGCACGTCTAGATTTTCTAAATAGTCCTTAACCTGTTCTTTCGCAACTGAGGGCTGCTCACCTCCTTCCCATGCTGTGCTGCCCGGTGCAGTAGTCTGGGAGCTGACCTTGTCTGTGAAGACCGAGGCAAAAAAAGCATTGAGTACTTCAGTTTTTTCCACATCTTCTGTCACTGGTTTGCCTCCCTCATTCAGTAAGGGTCCCATACTGTCCCTGACCTTCTTGTTGCTAACATACCTGTAGAACCCCATCTTGTCACCCTTCACATCCCTTGCTAGCTGCAACTCCAATTGTGCTTTGGCCTTCCTGATTACACCCTTGCATGCTCAAGCAATATTTTTATATTCCTCCCTAGTCATCTGTCCAAGCTTCCACTTCTTGTAAACTTCCTTTCTGAATTCAAGCTCAATGAAGATTTCACTGTTATGCCCAGCTGGTCACCTGCCATATTTGCTATTCACTGCTACTGCTGTACTTCAACTACTAGACCTGCCTTCCTGCCATATGCACTTGTTCACAGATGCCTGGTTGTTTAACTGTCCTTACCTAGCTGTAGGAACACAAGAGAAAAAATGTTTTAAATATATTTTTGGCTAGAGCAGGGGAGGTTTGGAGAAAAAGAAGAAGAGGTGGCTCCCTCCCCTTTGCCATAGATGGTGACCTTGCTTCCACAGCTGGCCAGCAAACATTTGTTTCATGGAGTAAAACTCTCTGGGCTGGGCAGGGGAAACCTTAACGCTGCATCACTCCCTAACGAATCTCTTCCTGCTTGGAACATTGCTGAGTCCAATCCAAGATATGCTGCATGCCCCAGTTTCCTAGTAAGAAGCAGCCACAGGGTGACAATTCTGTGACAGAGAGTGCAAGGCACCATATGTAACAAAATAGGCAGGGGAATGAAAGCAGAAGGACAGTGATTATTGCACTTCAAAAGTCAAATACAATTAGAAAGACAGTTCGTTCGTGGTTAGTGCTAACTTCACACAGACAAAGCCTCGGGCGGACCCTGTCACCAATACCAGTGCTGAAAATATCCCTTGGACTAGCTCTGTATTTAGTTCAATAGGAAAATTCTCTCTACGGCTGATCTAAAATGCTGTGTATCAGGAGAGCTTCCTACCACAAAATTCAGGGTCCCGGAACCCAGCCTGTGTGATAACTCCAAGACTCCCTCCCAGAACAGTCCCAGGGCACAGGTAGCAGTAGAGAGCTGGCTAAATGGAGAAATGGCCAGTCCTTTGCTTTTCCTTGTATTCCAGGGTGCAGGTTTCCTGGGTATGGCCACTAGCCTTGACTCTTTCTTTCTGTTCACGCTCTCAGTCTTGTCTTTGCCATGTGATCAGCTCTCTCCTATCACCCCTCCTTAGTGATGGGTTTGTGCTGTCAGACTCCTCCAGCCAGGCAACAAACACATCATGTGTGATACCAGGCAGGGCTGGTCTAGACAATGCTGCCGTCCTGGGTCTTGTCTGCTCCGCAGACACCAGGCTAGAATGCTATTGTGATGATTATGCTCATCCTCCAATGTCAATATGGTGTGGAGTACAAGATGCGATTTGGAGATCTTAACCCCCTTGCCAAAGCAGGACCAATCCCCAACTAAATCATCCCAGCCAGGGCTTTGTCAAGCATGACCTTAAAAACCTCTAAGGAAGGAGATTCCACCACCTCCCTAGGGAACCCATTCCAGTGCTTCACCACCCTCCTAGTGAAAAAGCTTTTCCTAATATCTAACCTAAACCTCCCCCACTGCAACTTGAGACCATTACTCCTTATTCGGTCATCTGGTACCACTGAGAACAGTCTAGATCCATCCTCTTTGGAACCTCCTTTCAGTTAGCTGAAAGCAGCTATCAAATGCCCCCTCATTCTTCTCTTCTGCAGACTAAACAATCCCAGTTCCCTCAGCCTCTCCTCATAAGTCATGCACTCCAGCCCCCAAATTATTTTTGTTGCCCTTCTCTGAACTCCTTCCAATTTTCCCACATCCTTCTTGTAGTGTGGGCCCAAAACTGGACACAGTACTCCAGATGAGGCGTCACCAATGTTGAATGTTGAAATTAGCCTTCCTATGGAGTGTGAGCAGATCAAGGGACGTGATCCTTCCCCTCTATTCGGCATTGGTGAGGCCTCATCTGGAGTACTGTGTCCAGTTTTGGGGCCCACACTACAAGAAGGATGTGGAAAAATTGGAAAGAGTACAGAGGAGGGCAACAAAAATGATTAGGAGAGGCTGAGGGAACTGGAATTGTTTAGTCTGCAGAGGAGACGAATGAGGGGGGATTTGATAGCTGCTTTCAACTACCTGAAAGGGGGTTTCAAAGGGGACGGATCTAGACTGTTCTCAGAGGTACCAGATGACAGAACAAGGAGTAATGGTCTCAAGTTGCAGTGGCGGATGTTTAGGTTAGATATTAGGAAACACTATTTCACTAGGAGGGTGGTGAAGCACTGGAATGGGTTCCCTAGGGAGGTGGTGGAATCTCCTTCCTTAGAGGTTTTTAAAGTCAGGCTTGACAAAGCCCTGGCTGGGATGATTTAGTTGAGGTTCGTCCTGCTTTGAGCAGGAGGTTAGACAAGGTACCTCCTGAGGTATCCTGCTTTGAGCAGGGGGTTGGACTAGATACGCTGATCTTCTATGATTCTATGAAAGGCAAGAGGGCCCCAGGGAAGAAGAATAGCTACGGTTAGGAAAAGAGGTTCCTAATTGGTAGAGATGTCTTTTAGACAGTAGCTTTGTCATTGTTAACATTCTATGGTAAGATTGTGCAGCCATTTCAATATGGAAAACCATCCATCCATGCCATTTCTTGAGTGATAAACAGAAAGGCTATATGAGAGGTGGGGCCAATATGGAAAATGCTGACAACCACTGCAATAGAGGTCAATGGAGCATTCTGAGCCTTGAGTGGTTAGAGTGAAATTTAATTTGCCCTAATCCACTCAAGAACAGGGAATACTGAATATGGGTTTTAGTCAAGATTGTGTGTCAGTATGAAAGACTCTCTTTCAAATTAACCTTAGCTTCTGTCGTTCCTCCTCTTCTTGAGTAACAAAGACCTTCCACTGGAAGTGCGCTATGATGTCGCTTCGGTTGTGGATAAGCACTGATCTTTGGTTTGCTAAAGTCATGTAGGTCTTCTCAATTGTCAAGGAGTTCTTGTCCAGTCGGACATTGACATCGGTGGCCGCTCCATACAAACTTATGTGGATGTCCTCACCTAGGACAAAAGGACAGAAACTCAGTGGTCTTTGCTAAGTGGATTTTTTGCTTAGGGTAATACATAAATATGGAAGAATCTGCAATGAAATAAATTGATAAATTGGACATATCCTCGTGGCAGACATGGTCAAGAGCAATGTGGATTCAGCTCTCACCACTGGATGTACTCCTGGGATGGTACACAGGGATTGCAATGAGTGGGACCCCAGTTCTGGAGCTTTGTGGAGATGCCCACTCCCCAGGCTGCTAATAGTTTAGGGTGGGATTTTCAAAGGTGTGTTGGTGATTTAGGTGCACACGTTCCATTGAAAGGTAACAAAGAGTCCTGTGGCACCATAAAGACTAACTAAAGTATTGAAGCATAAGCTTTTGTGGGCTAATACCCACTTCGTCGGATGCAAACAGTGGAAGTGTCTTGTATCCAACGAAGTGGGTATTAGCCCACGAAAGCTTATGCTTCTATACTTTAGTTAGTCTTTAAGGTGCCACAGGACTCTTTGTTACCTCTGCTATTCCAGACTAACATGGCTACCTCTCTGATTCGTTCCACTGAAAGTCCATCTATGCTCCTAAATCATTTGGGTGCTTTTGAAAAGTCCCACCTTAGACACCACTTGCTACTGTGTACTTCATGGATCAGAGCTGATCACCATAATGGTCCCCTTCCAGATCACCTTCCACTGACAGGACCTGGGACATACGGTGGTTCAAACTGACAGGTGGAGGGAGAATTCAAAAGGAAGTGAGGCACAGCAAGCCCAAGCCTCTTTTGGACTCCCTGGTTGCTGTAGTGTTATGAGAAGGACAAGGAGACGTTGATTTGAACACACTGAACTGGGGCTCTTTGGAGCACGGCCGTGGAGAGAGGCTGGTACCCAGCATGCCTACTACTACTACTGCTGCTGCCTTGCTATTGCTGCTTATGCCAAGCGTGCAATTGCACGCTGAACATGCTCACAGCTATTTTAATAAAACTAGTGAGGAAATGTTTACCTTCAACCACTTCTAACCTGTTCCTCCCTATCTGCCAAGTGGAGATGGCTGCTGACTGCCCAGAACAATGGATAAATGAACAATAATGCCATGTTCTGAGTACCTGCCAGCACTTCTAAAGACACAGCTAGGGCAGGAGCCTATAACACAGCTGACACCAGGATTTTGAAAGCTGCCCATCTAATAGCTTCCAGGGACATGCATGAATTCAGACTGTGGCACTACACCCTGCTCTTTGCATTCAGGTGATGGGCTCCTGTGGGAGGGAAGCAGCCACCCGGAATAATACATTTACTTGCCATACAAGCTTTACGTCCAGGCCCACCTCTACTCTCTACCTAGAATGACCTTTCTGTGCAGAGACAAGGTCCAAAGGTGGCCTCCCAGCACCGCCGGAGCAGCCAGGCCCCACACCGGAGCATTCCTCTCAGCCCGGCCACATAATCCCCTACCACCTCCTGGCAGCAGAGCCCACACTGCAGCCGGAAAGCAGGAGTGGTGTCTGCTGCTCCTCATGGCCCAGAACAGTGTAGACGGGAGAGCGGCCAGTGAATGGTCCCGCCCACAAATGCTTGCTGTGTAGCAGCACATGGAGAGCCCTGACCATACTGCACTCCTGGCGCACAGTGAGCGTGTTTGTCCAGGCACCGTACAGCACAATGACGCTGGTTCTGGTACAATGGGAATGGAGCCACATGAGAGCCTTCTAGTCACCTGCTTCTAGTCACCGCAGTGTGTGTGTGGAAGGCACGTCTGGTCTCTCTCTGTCTTAAGTTTACCGCTCAGAACTGCTTCATGTCTGGAACTCTCCGGTGGCTTTACCCATCCACCCCAAACCCTGCGTGCACTCTGAGTCCTAGCAACAAGCAGGCTAAATGCTCTGGCTGCTGCTGATTTATCCAGGGCATGGACAATGAATCAAACCAGATCAAGACTTGCATGCATTGCAAACCTCTCCTGAAATGTGGATTAAATGTAGAAGTCTTGATTTCACAGGGCAGGTAAAATATTGCTTTGGTGTTGCCTAGGCCTTGGTGAGTGGATAATTGCCTCTCAATGCCCATGTAAACTTTATCTTCTCTGCTGACGATGCTCACAAGGCTTTGGTGCCAGCTGAAAAGGTGCTTTTGTGATACAGACATCTGAGTCTAACTGCCGGAGAGAGGATGATTTCTCCACGGAGTGGAGGCTCTGGCTTGCTTAACATAACTCGTTATCACAGAAAATGAGGGGATTGCTGCTTGGAAGAATCTCAGTGGCTGATATTTTTTCAAGTGAGCATGTCCAATTAGCGCACACACCAGGCCCCCGATGTATGTTCACAAGTTGGGGCTGGAGCACACCAAGGAACAGGCCACATACGCACCAGGCTTTGTGTACAGAACCTGGGCACATGTCAAAAGTTCCAGATACTCCTCGGGTATAAATCATCAGTGTAGCTCCACAGAAGTCAACAGATCCATGTCATAGAATCATAGAATATTAGGGTTGGAAGGGACCTCTGGAGGTCATCTAGTCCAACCCCCTGCTTAAAGGAGGACCAATCCCAACTAAATCATCCCAGCCAGGGCTTTGTCAAGCCTGACCATAAAAACCTCTAAGGAAGGTGATTCTACCACCTCCCTAGGTAACCCATTCCAGTGCTTCACCACCCTCCTAGGGAAAAAGTTTTTCCTAATATTCAATCTAAACCTTCCCAACTGCAACTTGAGACCATTACTCCTTATTTTGTCATCTGGTACCACTGAGAACAGTCTAGATCCATCTTCTTTAGAACCCCCTTTCAGGTAGTTGAAAGCAGCTATCAAATCTCCCCTCATTCTTCTCTTCTGTAGACTAAACAATCCCAGTTCTCTCATCCTCTCCTCATAAGTCATGTGCTCCAGGCCCCTAAACATTTTTGTTGCCCTTCTCTGGACTCTTTCCAATTTTTCCGCATCCTTCTTGTAGTGTGGGCCCCAAAACTGGACACAGTACTCCAGATGAGGAGTCACCAATGTCGAATAGAGGGGAACAATCATGTCCCTCGATCTGCTGGCAATGCCCCTACTTATACAGCTCAAAATGCCATTAGCCTTCTTGGCAACAAGGGCACACTGTTGACTCATATCCAGCTTCTCATCCACTGTAATCCCTAGGTCCTTTTCTGCAGAACTGCTGCCTAGCCATTCGGTCCCTAGTCTGTAGCAGTGCAATTACAATGTCCAATTACACTAGCTGAGGATCTGTGCCAATGTCTTGTGCCTTCTCTTTTCAAAGTGTTGGCCTGGGTAAAAAGTGTTCGGGATTCCACTGAAAGCTCCGGGGCTGTTGCTGCAGGAAGAGGAGATTCATTTGAAAGCATACTCAATATATAGGTCCGTGAATAGCTTAATATACAACAGAGAGCCCAGATCCAAGTGAGTCAGCAGTATGCTGTGCATTTCACTGCGGGGCAGATGAATTGACACCAGTATGGAGCTGTCAGTGTTAGTAGAGAGTAGTTGCAGGCTTCATGTCTTGGGCACCAAATTAGATGTGACATTTCATGGAGGACTCTTTGTATTTTAATATATAAGGGAAATAAATCTCTTGACTGTAGCAGTGGTTGAGAATTTCAGTTGACAAGGTAGATTTCTGCAGTTGAGTAATTTGGGATGTTTTTTGGCCATGTTGACTGAAACGGGGCATGTCAGCCCTATCCTTATTTCCAGAATACATCCTTATTACAGGATCTGTCAATCATCTTGCCCTTAGATACCGCTTATCAAATTATTAACATAGAGGCAGGACAAATAAAAGACAATCTCACTCAACAGCCAGTTCGGCTGGAAATCTAAATCAAAAGGGACTTTTAATACATTAGCAAAGCACAGGAACTGGAGAGTGGGGCTTTGGAAAGGTATTTTGATACAGCAGACAGCAAGGTATATTTGGAGTTTGCATTTATCTACAAGCCTATGGACACATGCAATTTTGCATATCAAAGTACCTTTTTTTCTTCTCAAATAAGAGATTGAGCCAGCTAATTATCTTTCCTGTGCCATAAGAAACAACTGAATGTGTAAAATAAACAAGGTGATACTGAATCCCAGAGAACTCCTCTAGTAATAGAGGAAATGCCATCCCAGAACTATAGACGTAAGAATTTTCAGAACATCTCTTTTAATACCGATCTTACAACAGAGACAGAGCACCTTGGCTATCTGAATGCCTATTTGGATGAATGGATGAAAAAACCATTGGAAAACTTCCAAAATTAATTTGGGATTTTATTAAATTTGCAGCCAATATTTCATCAGCAGCTATTGCAGATGTATAAACAGAGTGATTACACAGACATATTGAATAACATGCTGCATGTTTTTCTCATCTTCATTGATATCTATTGCTCCTTTATTCCTTAGCACCTTCTTTTTGCTGGGATTTGTAATGAGAATCTCTTAAGAAGTTCACGTGAGCAGATGGCTGAAGTTTTGAATGCCTGGGAAATATGGAAATTCAGATTTAACTTTTTGTCCTGGCTTTCAAAGGCTTAATCAGGTGTTGCTGTCACCTCTTTAAGCAATAAATGAAGCTGAAGATTTACAGGTGTGAGAAAGTCCTCACAAATTTATTACTGGAAATGCAAGTAAAAATTATAGCCTGTCAGTACATTTTCATATCTGTCTGGTTTGGTACTTATACGGCCACAGTTACCACAGTATGTGAGCACAGTACGTGAATCTGATGAGGTTTAACAAGGACAAATGCAGAGTCCTGCACTTAGGAAGGAAGAATCCCATGCATAGCTACAGGCTGGGGACCGAATGGCTAAGCGGCAGTTCTGCAGAAAAGGATCTGGGGATTACAGTGGACATCTGGGGATTACAGCTGGATATGAGTCAGCAGTGTGCCCTTGTTGCCAAGAAGGTCAACAGAATATTGGGCTGCATTAATAGAAGTGTTGCCTGCAGATCGAGGGAAGTGATTATTCCCCTCTATTCAGCACTGGTAAGGCCTCATCTGGAGTACTGTGTTCAGTTTTGGTCCCCCCACTACAAGAAGGATGTGGAAAAATTGGAGAGAATCCAACAGAGGACAACAAAAATGATTTGTGGGCTGGGGCACTGGACTTACAAGGAGAGGCTGAGGGAACTGGGGTTTGTCTACAGAAGAGAAGACTGAGGGGAGATTTGATAGCAGCCTTCAGCTACTTGAAGGGGGGTTCCAAAGAGGATGGAGCTCGGCTGTTTTCAGTGGTGGCAGATGAGAGAACAAGGAGCAAGGGTCTCAAGTAGCAGTGGGGGAGGTCTAGGCTGGATATGGGGAAACTCTATTTCACTAGGAGGGTGGTGAAGCACTTGAATGGGTTACCTAGGGAGACTAACTGCATTGACTCAGAGATCTACTTGATCTGCATTGGGCAGAGGAGAGAACATATGGAAACTCCCATACTCAAATTTCCTTCATGGGAGTACCCCAGTTACAGTTCTTGACGTGAGAGACTTCTACAGGCAGGTCATTTCAATATTGTTCCCACCAGCCTGCATCCAGGAGCCTCTTTTGGACATTGTTAAATCACGGCATTATTTATTCTGGCCTTCAGCAATTGCTCATTTATAAAAGTCATTCCTTAATAATTGCCAGTGATAAAATCTAGGGTTTTAAAGAATTGTTTTCCTGAGCAGAATGAAAGCTGAGGATGGGCTTCGATTTATTACTTGTATTATGGTAGCATCCAGGTGCTCGCAATGGAACAGAGTAAACAAATGGTCTCTGTCTGCAAAAGCTCACAAGCTAGGTAGAAGACGAGACACCAGCTGGAGACAGATAGACGGGGGAGTACTGGGAAGTAGTGAAACAAGACTGTTCAACAGGATAAGCTGTGTTGTCCTCAGGCAGCTCTCTGATCTAAGCTCTATGCTCCAACCAGTTTTTGGGACAGGAAAAGCAGCACCCCCAGCCCCAGCCCTTTCTTTAATTGGGCAGACAAAAGGGGCCCGTCAGTTGCTCTGCACCACCCTTGGGAAGCATAAAAGAGTTAGATGTCTCCTGCAAGTCAACCACCCATTGTGTCACTGGAATTACTGGGAGTCATGGAAGAGGCTTCACTACCAAGCAAAGTGGAGGATTCTCTCAGAATATATTTGAAGAAGAGCCCAGCGCTATCAGAGAACGAGGAAGCTCTTAAAGATGTGGCTGCAGTATAGACAAGATGATGATGCCTATTTTTAACCATTATTGATGTTGTGATAGTGAGCTATGGTACCTGCCTGGCTGAAATATACATTTTGGCAGACATGGAAACAAATGCAAGGACTTTCATCCCACCAGCCTCGTAAACAAATGCACAACACACCACTTAACAAATCAATCCCTCCTTCAAGCAACTCTCGCCTTCCCAAGAGGTGCTGATTGATCAGAAGGAAAATGTGTAAAACCAATCAGATGCTGTTCAAGGCAGCAGTGACTAAGTTAATAACACTTAAGAATCCACTGGGGACTTTCACGAATGAAAGGTTCAACAGACTGTAGTCAGCGATGACCTGCAATGGAAAATAAATACTCTTCCAAGATCACTTGAATGTGACACAAAAGGCAGGAGATCTGGGCTCACCCGCAAATCTCTCCCTCAGCAGTTACTCTGCACAAAAAACGTAATGAAATGCAATACCAACACTCAGATTTTATATGAACAATAGTCCCACAGCAAACATAACTCAGTTCTTGCAGACAGAGGCCCGGTTTCACTGCAAACACTCCTCTGAAATCAACGGAGATTTGCTTATTGCACCAGTAACACATTTGGTACAGAATGATTGTGCTCTTTGCTATTATGCATAGATGTGCAAATCCAGGTGAGTGAGTTACTATTGCTGTGCAAACCCGGGGTTGGCATCTCCAGACTTCAGGGAGTGAAAGCCCTAATCCTAGTGTTGCATTAACAGGTTTTTCTTGCTTTCTGAGCTAGAAAGTTGTCCTATGGATATCTAAAATCAGACTCAAACATAATTCTCCTCCATATACCCTTGCAGTGACAGACCATCGAATGGTAGCTCCTCTAGGATTGACCAGTCGATCGCGATAGACTGGTTGGTGACTATTGGTTTAAAGAAATGACACAGTTTGGCAAATCTGGTACAGGTGTGGCTGAGCCCAACTATCCTTAAGGGCCTAGCCAACCTGTGACAAGCCCAATCAGAGAGCCGTACACCTCAGGGACAGAAAACGGCCGTTCTGATAATCTAGTCTGACCCTCTGCATCACACAGGCCATAGATTTCACCCAGAGATTCCTGCACCCAGCCCAACAACTCCTGGTCAAACTAGAGTGTGTGACTTAGGAATACCGGAGCCTGGGAGGCAGGTGCCAGGGCTGCAGTTTGCATTGATGTTGTCGTTCTTTGTGCCAAGTCCGATTTTGGCAGCTTGTAGACTGGCACAAGGGCCAACTCCAGTAGGAGCACTCTCAGTCTTATACCCCACTCCTTTTTATCCTGGGCTTGAAGCTCTTACAAATGCAACACTTATCGCCGTTATGGGCTTCTCCCAAACACTTCAAGCAACTTTGGTGAGGGTTTCGAATCAGCATAAGATTCCGACAGTGATCACAAGACTTAAAGCCCATGGAGCGGGACATGCCCTGTCCCTGTGCTAAGTCCTGGAGGGGACTATCTAGGCTATTTTACAACACTAACACTCTAACTGTAGACAAAGAACAACATATCTAACTATTTACAACACTAAGGGTATGGCTACACTACACGCGGTGGGGATGGCCAGGTAAGTCGAACTAAGATACTTCGACTTCAGCGACGCAAAAAGCGTAGCCGAAGTTGCGTATCATAGTTCAAACCCCCTCCCTAGTGTAGCCCAGCCCAAGAGAAAACCACTGGGTAAGTAAGCGCTTGCCAAAGCATGGAGACATTCCAGCACCGTCACTGGTGGTAAGAAACAACTGAGGGTGGGGGGAGCTAGCAGCGCTCCTTATACCGCGGCATATGCTCCCCACTCCAGAGGGCACTAGGGCTGGTCCCCTACAGATACCACTGAGGTAAAAGCTTCCAGCACTGGTGCACGTGGCAAGCGCACACACCTACAATGGAATGGACATGAACAGCACTCGAAGAACAACTCCTAGGTTACACCTTCAAGGCACATCTAAGCCCTTGAGCTTGTGCATACAAGGTGATATTCTTGGAAGTTTCCTTAGTTTGGGTCCAAAGAGAGGACAGAAATCAATCTGAATTTGTTGGAGGACGAATATTTGATTGCAAGACCAAGATTTGCTGTAATGGAGCATTAACTAAGGGACTGTCAGGTTTCTAGAAGCTCTGCAAGACAAGTAGGGTGTTAATCTGCCAAATACCAAAACTAGCTCTACTCGAGAGCAATTACAACTAGTCTAACATTGCAAACCTGAGTGAGCTGTGTGTGACGCTACTCCTCATATGCTTCATAGAGCTATTGTAAGATATGAATATGGCATAAGATGTGTTTTATGCAAGATCGATCATGTGAGGTATCATTCGAAAGGTTATGATTTACTGGATATGATTATCCTATTTGTTGCATGTATCATTCTTGTATCTGAAGTTAGGAAGACTGACTATGTAACAATTACAACTATGCATCCAATGAAGTGGGCTATAGCCCAGGAAAGCTTATACTGAAAAAAACTGGTTAGTCTCTAAGGTGCCACAAGTATTCCTCATTTTATTTATGGATACAGACTAACAGGTTTGCTAATCTTAAACCAATTACAACTGTGTTTACACTTGGGAAACACCCATCACACAGTATGTAATCAGCCTGCATGGGCCATTGGGAAGGACAATAGGACTTTGAAGATGCTAATCTCCCACCATCCTGAGAAGTTTCCTGGGATGCTGATTTGACACAGGGTCATGTGATCATGTCACCTGGTACTCGATTCCATCTTGGACTTCTGGTATTTTTCCACTGAGATGGGGCGGGGTGGTGTGGACTTCACCCTCAGCAAGTCTGCAGATGACACTAAGCTGGAAGGAGTGGTAGATACACTGGAGGGTAGGGATAGGATACAGAGAGACCAGAGGATTGGGCCAAAAGTGATCTGATAAGGTTCAACAAGGATGAGTGCAAAGTCCTGCACTTAGGATGGAAGAATCCCACGCACTGCTACAGGCTGGGGACTGAGTGGCTATGGAGCAGTTCTGCAAAAAAAAGGACATAGGGGTAACAGTGGATGAGAAGCTGGATATGAGTCAACAGTGTGCCCTTGTTGCCAAGAAGGCTAATGACATTTTGGGCTGTATAAGTAGGGGCATTGCCAGCAGATCGACGGACGTGATCATTCCCCTCTATTCAGCATTGGTGAGGCCTCATCTGGAGTATTGTGTCCAGTTTTGGAGCCCACACTACAAGAAGGATGTGGAAAAATTGGAGAGTCCAGTGGAGGGCAACAAAGTGGATTCCAGTTCAGGTGACATGATCGCATGGCACTGTAAAAGACTTCATTACCCACTTGCCAGCACACAGGTATACAGGAAGACTTACAAGAGCCATCTACAGTCAATTGTCCTGGTTAATGGGAGCCATCAAAATTCAAACCACCATTAATGACCCACATTTTGCATAATTACAATAGGACCTCAGAGCTATACTTCATATTTCTAGCTTCAGACACAAGAATGATACAGTCATAAAAATAGGATGAACACTTTTAGTAGATTATAAGATTTGTAATGATGCCTTACAAGAGACCTTTTGCATGAAGAATATTCCAGTTACATTACATTCACACTCATTAGCATATTTTCATAAAATCATGCCAAGTCACAGTAACAATAACATAACAGATGGTAGCCCCTCTCTAAACACACTAACAACTGGAAGACCCAATTAAAGTCTATAAGTCTATAAGAATATAAATTAGTGAGGAATTAAAGAACAATAAAGCAAGGGAAATGCATGACAATGTACTGAAGTGTCACTTAGTCTTTGGTTTTTGTACTTCACTGGAAAATGATCTGTTGTGCAGTTTTGTAAGAGAGACGTGCCTGCCTTTGGTCTGCAAGTTAGGGGTGCATGACTCAGCGCACTATAAATTAGCCAGGGTCTGCTGTGTTAGGTTGTGTAATGGGATCTCAGCTGCTCTGTAATACGCTTGCAATAAGCAGCTTTTGAGTCTGATTAATAGCTGAAATGAAATGGAAGCAGTTAATGAATCTCAGCCGTCCTCTACTTCTTTGTATGCTACAAAGCAACTGAGATGATCCCTTAATTTGTCCCTTGTTCTTTCTCTCTCTGTTGTTTTGCGTTAATAAATTTGGTGCTGTTGAAGGGTGTCACAGTGATGGGGAGTGAAGTCCTGGATCATATAGAATGTGCAGTGCAGGCTTCCTCACTTCACTCTTCAAATGTATTTCGACCCCAGTTCAGAAGGACCACCTCCTGGGGGAGTGAGACTCCAGTTCTATCTATCTCTGTGTCTACCCACTCTGAGCTCCTCTGGGCCAGCAAGGGGACTAGCTGTTAGGGGCGTGGGAACAATTTTATAATGGGGGCACAGAGAGCCATTGAACCAAACTGTCAACCTTACAAATAATGGAAACCGTTTGAAGCCAGGGGGTGCAGCAGCACCCCCAGCACTCCTAGTTCCAGCACCTATGCCAGCTGTGGTAGCGGGGTTTCTGTGCATTGAGAATCAGCTTGAAAACCCCAGTCTGTGTCATGTAGATCCTGGACCTGATTTTGATCTCATTTATAAATCGGGTGTTACCCCCACTGAAATCAAAGGAGTTATACCAACGTAGAAATGATGTGTGGTTAGGCCTCAAGGCATTTTCACTATTTCTCAATATATCCAGGTAGTTTATATCCCAGCACTTGGAGCCTGTCCACACTAGCACTTTAAAGCGCTCAGGGGGGTGAATTTTCATCATAAGAACATAAGAACGGCCATACTGGGTCAGACCAAAGGTCCATCTAGCCCAGCATCCTGTCTACCGACAGTGGCCAATGCCAGGTGCCCCGGAGTGAGTGAACCTAACAGGTATGATCGAGCGATCTCTCTCCTGCCATCCATCACCCCCCTCTGACAGACAGAGGCTAGGGCAGGGGTGGGCAAACTTTTTGGCCCGAGGGCCACATTGGGGTTCAAAATTATATGGAGGGCCAGGTAGGGAAGGCTGTGCCTCCCCAAACAGCCTGCCCCCCCTCAGCCGACCATCTCCCACTTCCCGCCCCCTGACTGCCTTTCTCATAACCCCTGACCTATCCAACCCCCCGCCGCTCCTTGTCCCCTGACTACCTCCTCCAGAGACCCTCATCCATAACCACCCCCACACCCTATCTAAGCCACCCTGCTCCTTGTCGCCTGACTGCTCCCTCCAGAGACCCCCTGCCCCTAACCACTCTCCCGAGACCCTACTCCCTATCCAACCCCATCCTTTTCCCTGTCCCCTGACTCCCCCAACCCCTATCCACACTACTGCTCCCTAGGAGTCCCACACCCTATCCAACCCCCCTGTTCCCCATCCCCTGACTGCTCCCTCCCCCAGACTCTCCACCCCATCCAACCGCCCCCTGCTCCCTGTCTCTACGCCACTCAGAGCAGGGGCCAGAGCCAGATATGCTTCCACGTAGCCCTGCCCCCCCAGAGCACTGCCTGTACGGACAGAGAGTGGGGGGAGGGGCCAGGGGGAGCCTCCCTTCTCTTTGGTCCGCTCATTTTTACAGAAGGGCTTAATGGTGACGTGAAACGAAGTGAAAATTAAAGTGAAATAAAGAGAAATACGCGCCACTCCAACAACGGTCAATGTGTTTTGAGTGCGCCATCTATTGGGGAAACGTGGGCATTGCAGGGAAAGGGGAAAAAAAGGAGGTTTTTACTATAATTTGGACAAGTTCGGCGGGCCGGATTAAAAAGCCTAACGGGCCGTATGTGGCCCGCGGGCCGTAGTTTGCCCATGTCTGGGCTAGGGACACCATTCATTACCCATCCCGGCTAATAGCCATTTATGGACTTAGCCTCCATGAATTTATCCAGCTCTCTTTTAAACCCTGTTATAGTCCTAGCCTTCACAGCCTCCTCAGGTAAGGAGTTCCACGGGTTGACTGTGCGCTGTGTGAAGAAGAACTTCCTTTTATTTGTTTTAAACCTGCTGCACGCCAATTTCATTGAGTGGCCCCTAGTTCTTCTATTTTGGGAACAAGTAAATAACTTTTACTTATCTACTTCCTCCACACCACTCATAATTTTATATACCTCTATCATATCCCCCCTTAGTCTCCTCTTTTCCAAGCTAAAAAGTCCTAGCCTCTTTAATCTCTCTTCATATGGGACCCGTTCCAAACCCCTAATCATTTTAGTTGCCCTTCTCTGAACCTTTTCTAGTGCCACTATATCCTTTTTGAGATGAGGAGACCACATTTGTACGCAGTATTCAAGATGTGGGCGCACCATGGATTTGTATAAGGGCAATAAGATATTCTCCGACTTATTCTCTATCCCTTTTTTAATGATTCCTAACATCCTGTTTGCTTTTTTGACTGCCGCTGCACACTCCGTGGATGCCTTCAGAGAACTATCCACAATGACTCCCAGGTCTTTTTCCTGATTGGTTGTAGCTAAATTAGCCCCCATCATATTGTATGTATAGTTGGGGTTATTTTTCCCAATGTGCATTACTTTACATTTATCCACATTAAATTTCATTTGCCATTTTGTTGCCCAATCACTTAGTTTAGTGAGATCTTTTTGAAGTTCTTCACAGTCTGCTTTGGTCCTTACTACTTTGAGCAGTTTAGTATCATCTGCAAACTTTGCCACATCACTGTTTACCCCTTCCTCCAAATAATTTATAAATAAGTTGAATAGGATCGGTCCCAGGACTGACCCTTGGGGAACACCACTAGTTACCCCTCTCCATTCTGAAAAAGTTCCATTTATTCCTACCCTTTGTTCCCTGTCTTTTAACCAGTTTTCAATCCATGAGAAGATCTTCCCTCTTATCCCATGGCAGCTTAATTTACGTAAGAGCCTTTGGTGAGGGACCTTGTCAAAGGCTTTCTGGAAATCTAAGTACACTATGTCCACCGGATTCCCCTTGTCCACATGTTTGTTGACCCCTTCAAAGAACTCTAATAGATTAGTAAGACACGATTTCCCTTTGCAGAAACCATGTTGACTTTTGCCCAACAATTTATGCTCTTCTATGTGTCTGACAATTTTATTCTTTACTATTGTTTCAACTAATTTTCCCGGTACAGACGTTAGACTGACTGGTCTGTAATTGCCAGGATCACCTCTAGAGCCCTTTTTAAATATTGGCGTTACATTAGCTGTCTTCCAGTCACTGGGCACAGTAGCAGATTTAAAGGATAGGTTACAAACCCTCGTTAATAGTGCCGCAATTTCACATTTGAGTTCCCCCTGAGCCACATCCCCCTGAGCCACCAAGTTAGAGCGCTATAAAATGTCAGTGTAGCCAAGCCCTAAAGTGCCACAAGTACTCCTTGTTTTTACAAACTCTAATTTCCCCCTGCTAAATACTCACACCTTCTTGTCAGCTGTTTGAAATGGGCCACCTTGTTTACATTGGCCTCATTAACACTACAAAAGTGATTTCTACTCCTTCTTGTCAGCTGTTGAGAATTGCCTGCTTCCAACTTACATTGAATTGGCTCATTAGCACTGATCCCTCACTTGGCAAGGCAACTCCCATCTTTTCATGTGCTATCCATTTATACCTCTCTTTTGTATGTTCCACGCCAAGCATCTGATGAAATGGGTGATAGCCCACAAAAGCTTATGCCCAAATAAATTTGTTAGTTTCTAAAGTGCCACAGGGACTCCTCCTTGTTTGTGCTAAATCATACTAACGACATGGCTACCACTCTAAAACTAAACAATTCTCAGTCAGGGTACCAGAAAATGCCAAATCCTATTTAATAATCGGCTAGGGAAGTTTGTGTGAAGCCGTCATGCGCAGTAGAGACGGCCCTGACGAACGGCATGCTGGGGGTTGTAGTTCGGAGGCACAAAATGGCCGCCACACGTGCCAACCTGAGCGATCCTCACTCACACGGAGCTAGAGCACCAAGGAGCAGTTATACATATAAAGTTAGCTGGGCTGTCGGGCGCATGATGAGGAGTTGAGGGGGGAGGAAGCTGAGCGAGGGGGGGGTCGTTGCAGGGGGAGGGAGCTGAGTGAGGGGGGGGCGTTGGAGGGGGAAGGGAGCTAGGCGAGGGGGGGCCGTTGGGGGCTGGGCAAGGAGGGTATTGGGGGGGAGGGAGCTGGGTGGTGGGGGGGGGGGGGCGTGAGCCCATACGGTTGGCCCGTGTACACGGGTTTTTACACTAGTATTAAATAAAGGCATTAATGCCAATAGTACAAGAAAGGTTAGTCTGAACACATCAAAGCTTCTTACCAATCCATACAAACTTGGGACAAATAGAATAGTTTCTTAGGTTTCATGGTGTTAACTGCGTTAATGGAGATCAAGCTTCTGAGGCCCATGATTAGAACAAGGACCAGAAGATAACCTCTCCTTCAGACAAAGGTAAATGCACCAATGATTCTTTACTGATACTGAGATGTATTTGGTCAGCCAGCACAAATCCTCATTCCTTCTGGAACAAGGATGACCAGAAGGGTGTTAACTTGCCTAGTCACACAGGTCAAAGTAACTTGTAACACTTCCTGCACATAGGAGAAGAATCCCATGCACTGCTACAGACTAGGGACCGAATGGCTAGGCAGCAGTTCTGCAGAAAAGGACCTAGGGATTACAGTGGATGAGAAGCTGGATATGAGACAACAGTGTGCCCTTGTTGCCAAGAAGGCTAACGGCATTTTGGGGTGTATAAGTAGGGACATTCCCAGCAGATCAAGGAGCGTGATTGTTCCCCGCTATTCGACACTGGTGAGGCCTCATCTGGAGTACTGTGTCCAATTTTGGGGCCCACCCTACAAAAAGGATGTGGAAAAACTGGAAAGAGTCCAGAGAAGGGCAACAAAAATGATTACGGGGCTGGAGTCCATGACTTATGAGGAGAGGCTGAGAGAACTGGGATTGTTTAGTCTACAGAGGAGAAGACTGAGGGGAGATTTGATAGCTGCTTTCAACTCCCTGAAAGGGGGTTCTAAAGAGGATGGATCTAGACTGTTCTCAGTGGTAGCATATGACCGAACAAGGAGTAATGGTCTCAAGTTGTAGTTGGGAAGGTTTAGGTTGGATATTAGGAAAAACTTTTTCACTAGGAGGGTGGTGAAGCACTGGAATGGGTTACCTAGGGAGGTGGTAGAATCACCTTCCTTAGAGGTTTTTAAGGTCAGGCTTGACAAAGCCCTGGCTGGGATGATTTAGTTGGGGATTGGTCCTGCTTTGAGCAGGGGGTTGGACTAGATACCTCCTGAGGTCCCTTCCAACCCTAATATTCTATGATTCTGCAATATGTTCTCCAGCTCAATTTTGGGCTGATTTACACAACTGACAAACTTCTATTCCTTTCCTTGCTGCTTCTTCCCTATCACACCAAACATTGGGCCTGATCTGTTGAGGGGATGAGCACTTTCTGCAGCATACTGAGGGACTATACTCAGCTCCTACATACTTCAAAACTGGTCTTGGTATGAGGGGCATCTGGACATGAGGAAGGGGTCCATGGTGGGTGGCATGGAGGGAGTCAAGGGAATGACAACAAAATAATGAGGGGATAAGGAGGGGAACGGGTAGCAAGTGTTTAAACTTATCACTTTCTTGATTTAAAATGAAGGACTTAAAGCTTTCAATGTAGATAAAATCCCCCCTTTCCTCCCCACACCAACTAGCCCCCAAAGATTAAGTTACTCAAAGACTCCAAAATCCTATTTCTTATTCAAGAGATCCATTTCCACTAATCCCCTAGTCACCAACTATTTTGACCTTGAGTTCGATTTGGATACAATCGAGCTGATAAAGTTACATTTGGATGGGTGGGGGCAATAGCAAATGACAAAGGATTATTTCATTATGGAGCATGACAGAACCCCCTCATGGACCAAGACCGCATTGCGCTTGGTGCAGACAAATATGTACAGGCTGAATCCTTTAACTGTTTCTTTCTCGGCGCTCGAATATTTCGAGGTCTGAAAAGGAGCAGTTTGTGTAAAGCCATTTTAATATTATTTTAGGGCATTGGCTGGACTCCACTGAAATACGCTACCAGCCTGAACTCTTTTTTAACTCCAGGTTTTTTATTGCAAATATATGGAGTACCTACACAACACAACACTCACCTGTGTCATAATGAACAATCAGGTCCTTGGAGTGATCACCTATCTCCAGTGGCTGGAACTCTACCGTTAGCTGCATGGACTCTCCTACACCCAGTGTCCCAGTGCAGGGCTCTACAGAGAAAGGGCTGCAACACAATGAAAATGACACATCAGGTCTGGGATATACTCTTTGATGGCTAACAGACATGTAATCTGATTATTAGGCCTGGTTCTCCTTTGTTACACACCTGTATATGTTAGGAGGTGCTTAAATCAGGGTTTGTAAAATTAGAATCTGGCTCGGTGACCCCAACTTTCTGCAGAGATCTCACATCTCAAATTACTACTCTGATGTAATCAGCCTGTAATCAAAGGAATTCCCAGCCCCTTGTAAATTTCCATTTGTATGGGATGATTTTGTGACGGTCTATAGTTCTAGAATCAGACCCACTGAGTCCCATTCTAGCAGCTATTAAAAAAATGAGTCAGCAAGTGTAACCCACACACTTTCTGGGTGTGGTGCACTGTGCCATCAGTGGCACCAACACAACTTAGAGAGAAAGAGAGAGAGAGAGAGAGAGAGAGATTGTGTCTGCTCTACAGCCTTAGCTAATAGCTAGCTGGCTTTTAGTTCATGCAGTAGAGGTTCATGCATTTAGTTTCAGAGGTCCCATCCCACCTGCTGATGATGGGCATCTGTCAGCGTAACAACTGGGGGCTCATCCGGGATTTCAACTGGGAAGTCTCTGAAGCTCGGGATATGCTTCTTCAGCTAGGGGAAGTGTGTAAACCACACAGCTTCTGAGTGTGGTGTTCTGTCCCATGTAGTGGCAATGAGACAACTTAGAGCAGTGGTTCTCAAACTTCTGTACTGGGGACTCCTTTCACATAGCAAGCCTCTGAGTGAGACCTCTTTTAAATGGAAACACTTTTAAATATATTTAACACCATTATAAGTGCTGGAGGCAAAGCAGGGTTTGGGGTGATGGCTGACAATTCGCGACCCCCCCCCCCATGTAATACAATCCCCTGAGGGGTCCCAACCCCCCAGTTTGAGAACTCCTGACAGTGAGAGAGAGAAAGAGATTGAGTCTGTTCTATAGCTTTAGCTAGTAGCCAGTTGGCTTTTAGCTCATGCAGTAGAGGTTCACGCACTACGCTTCACAGGTCCCCGCTTCGATCCCGACTACTGACGACTGGGGTCTGTCGGTGTTATACAAGCACAATTGCAAAACTTTATTTTGAAGAATACAACAATTAACTCACATCAGAGACTAGACTCTGGCTTAAAAGCTGTTTTTTTATCTGAGGGTTTTCCAGCTGATCTTTTAGGCTAACTATTTTCACAAAATGAAATAATTGTTCATTATTTGCTGAGTACTAGCAAGGTACCTTGCATTGCACAAGGCATTAATATTGGAGATAGTCCCTTTCCCAGAACGTCTACAACCTAGAAGGCTGACACAAAGAAGAAAAGACTGCTAGGAGACCAAAAGAGGGAATGATTAATGGGGTTTTTAATCTATAGTTTCATTGTTTCGATTTTAAAAATATCCTGTTTATATTTAAGAATAATCATAACCTATTGGTATTTCAGTGACAGTTAAATCTAAGAAGCAAAGGCCTTAAATCAATGCAAATGAAAACTGTAGCTAGAGTGGTATCTCAGCATGTAAATAAGTCAAACAAGAGAAGAGAATACCTCAATTACAACCTCAGCAATTGAGTCCCTAGGTAACTGAACTGTCATTAACAAGAGGATTTCATTGTAAGTGAATTTAATGGGAGATTCTCTATTTAAGCACAAGTAATGCAAGTTGTAATTCTGGATGGCATGAATCAAGAGTGCTTGCTAAGTGAGTTTGTAAAGAACATTGGCCATGCTCACTAGAAGTACTTGGGCTGCTTAAGCTCTTTCCAATGTGTTATGTGGCAAATTACTCTCACGATATTGATGGGTCCTGCACTTTCTCTTCTTGTGGGGGAATTCAGGGAGCCTTTTTCTTGCCTCTGAACAGGGTATTAACTGTCCCACAAGTATCCTAGGGGAGAAGGGGAGAGGGAGGGACCCAGGCGGTACCCATCTGACCTAACTCCATGGGACCTATTTCTACTCCATCCCTTTGGTTGTCCCTACTTGGGCTAGGAGCTGCCTCTGAGTCCTCAGTGGCCTGAACTGTCTCCAGGCCTTCTGAACGGGTTCGCTTACCCGCAAGGGAGGTTTTCTGGTTTTTCACTAGAATCCTGGTCCCTAGTCTTTTATCTGCCCTCTTTTCCCACCTAGACTTTCGGGATTTCCCAGGGGATGAAAATAGCTCTGGGGCAAATTCAGCAAAAGTTGGGGTGAGGATATCTGTAGGTGCCTCCGGCTCAACCTGGGGGGTGCTACCCTCCTCTGGCTCTACTGGGGGGAGTAAACTCTTAAACCTGGGGAAGTCCCTACCAATTAATACCGGGTTGAGGAGCTTGGGGACTACCCCTGCAGCTACCCTGGTAGTCTTCCCCTAGATCTCAATCCATACTGGGATTGTGGGGTAAAAATTTACAGTGCCATGGACGCACGTTACCCCTGTGTTTTTTGGCCCGGGTTAGTTGGTCTTGTCCCACCAACTTCCCTGAGACCCGTGTGACAGCACTCCCGGAATCTACTAATGCTGTGGTCACAATACCGTTCATTTTTACCAACCTTGTATACCCATGTGAGGTCATTGCGACCCCTACCAGGCCTAGTAGGCCACATTGTTCCCCATGATCCCCCAGATTGCACTGAATAGGCTCTTCCCTGTTGGGGCATTGGGTTGCTATATGCCCCCATTCTCCACACTCATAACACCGACCCCTTATCCCAGTTGCCGCCTTTGGCCTGGGGCTATTTGGTCGGCCTCCCAAACCCTTTCTTTCCAAACCCCCAGGTCCTGTCTTGGCCTCGGCCCATTCCTCGGTATCTTTCCTCCCGGTTATGGTTCTTCTATAGTTCTCAACAATCCGGGGCCTTGGTTTTGGGGCTGGCTTCCTGGTTTGTCGTGTCTCACCCCCTGGGGTTTGGAACAGTTCCCGGGATGCCAGCTGTCTTTCCACGAGAGAGACCAACTCATCATAGGTGGAGGGGTCATTCTTGCCAACCCAAACCCGGAGGCCTGTTGGTAACCCTCTCATATACCAGTCCAGTACCAGCAGCTCCATCATTTTTTCAGAGCTGAGAGCCTCAGGGCGCAGCCATTTCCGGGTCAGGTGGATCAGGTCAAACAATTGGGATCGCGGTGTCTTCTCCTCAGTATACTGCCATTCATGGAACCTCTGGGCTTGCAATGCCGTCGTTACTCCATATCTGGCCAGGATTTCTGCCTTCAGTTGGGGGTAATCTGCCACAGTTTCTGCGGCCATATCATAGTATACCTTCTGGGCCTCTCCACACAGGAACGGGGCAAGGATACCAGACCACTGGTCTCGGGGCCAGGTCTCCCGCAGGGCTGCTCTCTCAAAAGCCAGGAGGTATGCTTCCACATCATCCTCCTTGGTCATTTTCTGCAGACAGTAGCTGGCCCATATGGTCTGCGTCCCTTCATACCCGCGGCTCCTCTCTGTAAGGGCCTTTACCTGATTCATTAGTTCCTGCAGCAGGGCTCGGTCCTGGGCAGCCTGAGTTATCAATAGACGATTAGTCTCTTGCTGCACCCGAGTTGCCTCCTGTTGTGCAGTTGCTTGGACCCGGGTAGCCTCCTGCTGAGCCGCAGTGGCTTGTATTAGGGCCTTGACCACGTCATCCATCTTAGGGACAGGAAGGTTTTGGCTAACCCTGGTTTAAGTCCCCAGCGTGTTGATCCCACCCCTGACACCACGTGTGGCAAATTACTCCCACAATATTGATGGGTCCTGCACTTTCTCTTCTTGTGGGGGAATTCAGGGAGCCTTTTTCTTGCCTCTGAACAGGGTATTAACTGTCCCACAAGTATCCTAGAGGGGAGAAGGGGAGAGGGAGGGACCCGGGCCCGCCCTCTACTCCGGGTCCCAGCCCAGGGGCCCTGAGGATAGCGGTAAACCACTGGGATTAGCTACTCCTTCCCCTGGACTACTTCCCTCTCCTACTCTTCAGCTTGAGGGGGGCTTCCTGCCCTCTCTCTACACAAGCCAGGTGTTCCTTTACTTAAGGTCTGGGTCTTTCTTAGCTCACCACAGCACTTCTTCAAACTCTCTCTGCTCCAACGCCTCCAAACTGTTCTCTGCTCCAACGCCTCCAAACTGTTCTCTGCTCCAACGCCTCCAAACTGCTCTCTGCTCCAACGCCTCCAAACTGCTCTCTGCTCCAACACCTCCAAACTCCTTCCAAACACCCACCCCTGTCTGCCTGAGGCAGGGTTTTTTATTAAGGCCTTAATTGACAGCAGGTGCTCATAATTAACCTGCTGCCTGCTTCCCTAGTCTACAGGGAGCCACGCCCTAATGAACCTGGAGCTGATATATCTCCCCTCAAACACTCTGCCACAGCTCCCTGGCCTTCCTCTATCACAGTTAGAAGTTATCAGAATCTGCTGTGCATTAATATTGACATAAAACATGCTGATTTGAGACAGAACATAACAAGGGATTCCTGGTTGATCAAAGGGAAGTCTCGACATCTTAAATGTGTTGGAATCATTTTCTGGATAAGTCAGGTGAAATGCATTTCTGGGCAAGAACTGCCTGGTTTGTGGTGGGAAGGGTTTATGGCATCCATTGAAAGGACCAAGGTCTATTTCTTTTTAATATTTTGCTGGTAATTAAATAGTCACCCTGAAAAGCACAATCTGGAGTGTCTCACTGTGGTTTGAAATGTAATTCATATATAAAAACAAGGTGAACAATTGGAGCATGGCACACACTGAGCGTTACTGATAGGAACCCATGGACAACTGATGAAATTGCTGGATGTTTTGTTCATTAAGGATAAGTAGCTCCAATTACAGGCCATTAGTCAGTGAGAGTTTTGCCACTTACTTCAATGGGAGAAGCACTGGAGCTTGCAGGTATGCCTACACTGTGGTTGAGAGTGAGGCTCATAGCCTAGAGATGGTTTGAGGAAAACTTTGAAATGATTTGCTTAACAACTTTCTTTTATTGACATGTTATTGTTATAGTAACCCAAATAAATAGGGAGAAAAAGTATGGGGTAGTTGGACTCTTCAGGGAAACTTTGTGGACACATCTCGGAGTCCCCAACAGCAGCTGAAAGATGGGCCAATTGGATGGCTGTCATTGTACCACTCAAAGACTGTTCCAGACTTAAGAAATTATTAATTTTGGGGGTGTTTTCCTAACCTGTTGCAGACATATGTAAGTCTTTGAGACTAAATAAAGTGCAGCTTTAAGTTAAAGCACTCTTGTAGTAGATGGTTTGTGCCAGCCCTCTATTGGTCGGATGACCGTGTCTCCATTGATTTATTTCCTGCCACAGTCTGGCCAAGAGTAATAGTTTTCTTCTTTCGTATGGCTTGGGTAGATAGCAACAGCTATACATGTGTATCTAGATTTGATAGCCAGCACATTGCCACAGCAGTGAACCGGTGACTCTCCATTGACCATCAGCGCTGAAATTGACTGTAAGGATCTTGCTGCAGTTCCATAGAGGGATGTGGGATTTTAATCTTGTCTTTGGCGGCTTCTGCAGGTCATCGTGCAATGGGATCCTCATGTTTGCACTGACGTGTTTGAGAAAGTGAGATGTCTGGGAAGCTGTGGAGGATGGATGTGCAATAGGACCGGGAGCGAGTCCATTTGAGTGTCCCTGACACTATGCACATAGCGTTACTGAACTGAGTAACAAGGAGTTTAGTGAGACTGCTGTGGACCACACTGGCACATAGTATTCCGACACAAAACATACCCAGGCAATTGTTGTGGAGCATAAGGTTGTTGTACTGGAGCCCCCTCATGTTCCAGCCATTTCCTGATAAGCACAACATGAGATCTGACCTTATCGTAGGTGTTCTTGATGTATTATTGAAAAGCCAAAAGTCCAGTGGAATGCCAAGATACTTCGGGTTAGCCTCGTGCTGATGTTCTCACCGCTGAACTGCAAATCGAGTTTGATATTCATAATTTTATTGTTGAGATGGAAAGTTGTTACCATGGGTTTTTTGGGGGTTAGGCCTAAGTTTCCAGCATTGGATATAATCAGCCATTATGCTAAGATCTTGGGTTAGGGTGCAGCTGATGGTATGGAAGCTTTTGTGCTGAACAGCTAGGGCAATATCATCCGCATACACAAATTTCCTTGACACCATCGCTGGTATAGATTAAAAAGTATCAGGGCCAGGATGAAGCCCTGAGGGGTACCCGAATTAAGAGTTCTTGGTCTACTGATCTGGCCATTACGATATGCCTTAAAGCGGCGGTCCCCGGTCATCACTCCCAAGAGACAGATCATTCGCCAGCAGTGAACAACATGGGAGATCTTGAGGAGGAGGCCCTGTATCCAGACAGTGTCATATGCTGGGGACAAATTGTTAGGAGTATTAGTGCCAATGTAGGATCCAGGCCTGTAAGTTTTGCCTGAGATAATATTTTGAAAAAGCGACAAAGAGTCTTGTACCACCTTATCAGGGCTGGCGACAGGAATTTTGGGACCCCGTATGGCAGATCGTACGGGCCCCCCCCCGGTCTCCCGCCGCCCGCGGGGCCCCCCCCGCCAGTCTCCCGCTGCCCGTGGCCCCCCCCGCCAGTCTCCCGCCGCCCGCGCCCCCCCGCCAGTCTCCCGCCGTCCGTGGCCCCCCCCGCCAGTCTCTTGCTGCCCGCAGCCCCCCCCGACCGAACTCCCGCCGCCCGCGCCCCCCCCCCCGCCGCCAGTCTCTCGCCGCCCGCGGCCCCCGGCCAATCTCCCGCGGCCCCCCCCCCGGCCGATCTTCCGCCGCCCGCCGCCAGTCTCTCGCCGCCCGCGGCCCCCCCCCCCAGGCCGATCTCCCGCCGCCTGCGCCCCCCCCGGGCCGATCTCCCGCCGCCCGTGGCCCCCCCCCGCCAGTCTCTCGCCACCCACGGCCCCCCCCCGGCCGGTCTCCCGCCGCCCGCGGCCCCCACACCAGTCTCCTACCTCCCGCGGGCCCCAACCCCCGCATGCGCTGCGGCCGCGTGGCCGGCCGGAAGAAGCAAAGGGGGGCGGGGGAGGCTGCTGGGTGCTGGGGGAGGGGGCTGGTGAGCGCTGCAGCGGCTGCCTGAGCCGCGCCTCGCTCACAGCCCCGGGCGACAAGCGGGTACAGCTGAGTACCGGCCCCGGACTTCAGGAGTCCGGGGCCGGTACAGCTGTACCCATTGTACCCCCCTGTCGCCGGCCCTGCACCTTATAGACTAACAGATTTTAGGGATCATGAGGGGTCATCTGATGAAGTGGGTCTTAACACACGAAAGCTTGTAGCTAAGGTGCTACAAGACTCTTTGTCGCTTTTGCAGATCCAGACTAACACGGCTACACCTCTGATAGTATTTTGAGTTCTGCTTGTGTTTGGTGTTGGATATATATACATTTTTACTGATATGTATGAACAAAAGGATTTTACTAAAACCAAAGAGACACTGTAAATGTTGCTTTTGCCTAAACTAGATGGGTTTGTTAAGAGAAATAGAAAGGAGCAGTTAAAGTGTTCCTGGGCATGGTGGGAATGTAATATATGAGTGCACACTTGGAAACTACCTCAACTCCTTATCTCAAGGCAAGGTCAAGCAACCAGTAAAACACCAAAACACCAGAGAAATGCTTGCCTCTGACCAAAGTACAACCTCACTCCTTAACCCTCCCCTTTTGGGGTACAAAAGGAGTGGGAAGGAAGACCCTTGCCGGATGAGCCCCAAACGGAATTTGCCCATAAACTGTAAGAGGTGGGACTGTGGGCGTACATTTCAGGTATAATTATGCCTGCTGAGGAGCGGGGAGTGGGAAAACAGGGCTCTGAAGTGTTGAGTTATAATATACATATGCCTGCTCGAAATTAACCCCAATAAACATTGTATTGCTTGCACTTTGGACTTCTGATCTGCTTTCCATCTGTGTGACAAGAATCGGCGAGAGGGTGAAGGGAAAGCCCTCTAACAAATCAACAAGGGTGATCCCTGTCTTCAACTAATGTTGGAGAACAATTGAGCAATGTTGGTTGTGCGGGAAGTGACTTAAAATGGTTCTTGTTGTGGCAGTGGAATACCTGTGTTGTTACAGGTCCCAAAACACAGGTCAGGGCTGTGATCCATTGTACAACTCACAGACCGAAAAGGTCTGGATTGCTTCGGATCATAGAGCAGGTGGAGGTCTTCGAGGGAGCCCCATTCTGTGATGTGCTCCCCGGTTGTGTCATTTGAGCAGTAGCCGCAGTCTTCATGATGATTGTTAAAGTGGCCTATGCAGATGGCTGGATGAGGAAGGGAAGTGCAGTGGTTCATCACTCTCAAGTGGTGATGGAGGCCACTCTGCCTGGCTGTATTAAGCAGTAATCCTCAGGCTGCAGCCCTGCTGCTGTGGCCGAGACGTATGCAGTCTGTAGTTCTAAAGCACCTAGTAGAGGTAAGCCAGCAGGAACAGTTGCGTGCTCTTGCCCCCACCCAGGCGGGGTGACGGAGTGAGCAGTCTTTAGCCCACAGCCTCTTGGCTGGGACGGAAAGCAATGAGGAGTTCAGGCTCTGGCCCTTTGGTACTGGGCAGAGAAGGAAGCAGGCTTTAGTCTCAGCTTGTAGGCAAAGGCAGCCAGCATAGGGGCCGACTCCATGGGTGCTTCACCCACCTCCCAGTGCTTCCCGCCTGGCCACCGCCAAATAGCTGTTTGGCAGCATGCTGGGGTGGGGTGGGGATGAGAGGGAATGTGGCGTGCTCAGGGGAGGAGGCGGGGAAGGGGTGGGGCTGAGGCCAGGATTTGGGGAAGGAGACAGAATAGGAGCAGGGAGGGGGCTGGGAACGAGGTAGGAGCGGGGTGGAGTTGGAGTGCGGCCGGGAAAAGAGGGAGGAGTCAAGCACCCACCAGCGGGAGCAGATGTTGGTGCCTACGGCAGCCAGCAAACACAGTCTAGGTTCTGGCAGAGGTGAATGTCCAAACAGTGTAGGGGTTCAGGGAGAGGTAAGTACCAGCACAGCCTAGCAGCCTAGCTTGGCAGATGGTAGACTTACACTTACATAGGCCTCCTGCCAATGTTCTCTCTAATTTTTTCCATTTACAAGCGGAATGAATTTTGTTATGTGCACCAAATCGAGGTAATGTGTGGATGTGCGCCACCAGGAGAAACAAAAAAACCTAGATATAATATAGATATTTGTAAAACTTACCATAGGGATAATTACTTCAACTAGGACACGCTGGGCATTTTAGAACTCACTACTCAGAGAATTAAATTCAAGTGTAAGAGAGAAATAAAAATGATGAAATGCATAGCCCAGTCAAAAAACTAAAACAACACACTTTGAAAGAATAAGATTATAGAGAATGTGTGCGCATTGCAGGAAGTACCAAGAAGTGGTAACAACAACAACAAGACAAGTATGTGTTGGGAGGTGAGTGTGAAAGACTCTGTGTGTGTGTGTGTGTGTGTGTGTGTGTGTGAGAAAGACAGACATACACTGTGTGTGTGAGAGACACACCATGTGTGACAGTGTGAGAGAAAGAGAGTGACAGTGTGAGATACACAGTGTGTGCGTGTGAGAGAGATAGAGAATGATAGTGTGTGTGTGAGAGAGAGAAAGAGACACACACGCTGCCCCTTTAGGTAGAGCGGCACTCACCTGTCTGAGGCCTGAGACACAGCAGCAGCCACCAGCAAACTCTGTCCCATGCCCCTGAGCCCTGCCATGTTCCCCACCTCCGCTCTGCAGAGATGAGGTATACAGGAGGAGCGGGAGGGGGCCACCCTGATATCAGAGCCTCCCCTCCCCCCGACTCTGCACAGCAAGCAGGAGGCTTCCGGGAGCCGCTGGCCAGACAGGGGCTCCGCGGCAGAGGGCAGGAGCAGCGTGGTAGTCGGGGGAGAGGCACCTGACGTGCACGGCCCTTGACAGACTGCTGGGCGGCCGCACAGCCAGCGGTCGGCCCCTGGAGCTGCTGTGTGACGGAGGCCAGGGGTCGGCACTCAGGGTCAGCACTTGGGGTCCAGGCCCGCTGCTGCACAGTAAGTGTCCTGGGCCAGCACCCACCAGAGCCTGCTGCTGCTGCTGTGTGCCTGCGGCTGGGTATCTGCACCAGAGCCGGCACTATGGCCAGCAGGGTCACCATCCAGGAGCAATGCCCAGGGTCTCTGGCCAGGGTTGGAGTGCACAGCCAGGGGTTGGCTGATGCCAGGGTTTGGGGCTGGTGCTTGGGGTCTGCGCCTGCTGCCACATGGCCAGGGCTAGGGGTCTGCATCCAGAGCCCGCCCCCAACGGAGCCCAAGGCCAGTGCCGGGGATCTGCACCAGGCCGGCAGGCGCTGGAGCTCAGGGTCAGGGCGACTAGAGCAGCGGGGTGGAGCGCACGGATGGGGGTCAGCGCCTGGGGCCAGCAGGATTGGAGGTGGCATCACACAGCCAGAGCCAGAAATTGGAGCCCACCACTACGTGGCCAGGGGTTGGAGTCTGAAGCCCTAGTCTACAGCCAGGCTCCCTTAATTCCCACCGCCCAACCACTGCAGGGCTGAAGTCTGAGCCCCCTAAGTCCCCCTGTCCCTCCAGGTAGAGAACTCATGTTGCTCCTTCAGCGTTGCGCCCTATCTGTTGCCGGAGAGGTGCAGAGTGGCACATCCAGGAGCAACAGGGAGGAAGGGGAGTTGGCCGATGATTTGCTATCTTCGCCCCCAACATCAGCGGCCAGGAAGCCATTGTAGCTGCAGAGAAACCCTCTGGTGGCCATATTTGAGGAATTGTGTGCTAGGCACTGTACACATCCTTAGTAAAAAGCCACCCCTGATCTGAGGGGTTACAATCAAAACAGAGAAGAGAGAGATACACAGAGAAGTGAAGCTACTTGTCCAAGGTCACTCAGAATGTCAGTAACTGAGCCCAAAGTAGAACTTAGGTCACCTGAGTCACTGAGTCCCAGTCTAATACTCTATCCACTAGGCACATCGGCTTCTTCAGAGAAAAGAGGAGGCAAAGTGCCTTACCTTGGACAGGCATCCCCAGGTGTGAGGAATGGGAGTCCGTGTTAAACCTAAACTTTTCTTGACTTAAATCAATTTGTCAGGTTGGTTTCTATAGTTCATAAATAATAAAAGAGACGGTAGGCTACACACCCCAGCTGAGAATGTATTTCAACGGCCAAATGGCAAATGAAAAACTATCAGCTGAGATGAAGATGTCAGATTAAACGTTAGCCTTTAGTTCATTAATTGTGCATTAGTCTTAAAAACTGTACTAGTTTTGGACAGGGCCGGCGACAGGGGGGTACTACGGGTACAGCTGTACCGGGCCCCCCGACTTTAGGGGGGGCCCGGTACACAGCTGTACCCGTTGTCGTCCCCCCTTCTCGCCGGCCTGGAGAGCGGGGAAGGGGCGGGGAGGCGGCGCGGCTCTCCCCCGGACGAGCGCACCTGGCCCCGGCAGGAGCAGTGAGCCCGGCCGGCGGCAGCGGCGCAGTCCGTGGGAGGAAGGGCGGGGGGAGGGGGAGAACAGCAAGGGCGGCTCACGCAGCTCCCGGGCTCTCGCTCCCGCTGCCGCCAGCTGTCAGCTGGGGGGGAGCGCCAGCTGGGCTGGGGGGGGGCCCAGCCACTGTCGGCTGGGCTGGGGGGGGTGGCTGGGCTGGGGGGCCCCCCCAACTATCAGAGTAGGGGGCCCCCAAATTTCTGTCGCCGGCCCTGGTTTTGGATAATCTATCCTTTTAAACTGATCACCAGTGACCCTGGATATTGAAAAATCTTCAACTATCTTATTTTTCCTCCTTTACATGACTTTCCTGCTTT